>CM028132.1:896490000-897762500 GCA_016271365.2 Neoceratodus forsteri | reverse complement strand
GATAGCAATGGTGGCTCGAGATAAAAAAAGACAGAATTACTTTTTTTTCGTTCAAGCATAATATCAGAATATAAGCACATCTAGCAATATGAATGAAAGGGTAAACAATTGCCACAAACTACATTTAACGAGCAAGCTGAAACTCTGAATAAACAAATCAAGGCCCGTTATGAGCAATCATATGTGTGTGGTATGTTGAGATTAAAAGTTGCAATACAGCAAAACAAAATAAACAATTGTGACAGATATAATATAAATCTCTGTGCTTGCACTTTCATTTTCTCTTACCTTTGTTTATTTTGATGGCATCCTGGTAGTACTGTGCAGGTCTTAGTTTCACACTGAGCTGCAGCTGGCTAGTGTGACAATTCGAGCAGTCTCATCTCAGAAAAATCAGTTCTCCTCTTCCTTGCATTTAAAATAGTGTCCTTCAATGAAAACTGCACAGTTTAGCAGATTAAGTTTTAATATTCATTTTAAACTTGTTTTAGCCCTGAGATTTTTTCCAGTTGTATCTAACACATAACAAAGACAGCCTGAGTTCTGCTTGTTCTCATCATTTTGCTATCACAGTGATCATCATCTCTAAAGAAAAAACAATGCTAGAAAAGAACACTAAGTATGACGGCTCTGTTGATTGTTTTAAAGATAACCACATGTGCATTGAAGCTGATAGTTACAGAAGAAAGTATTTACACCTGTACTGGAAGAACAGAGAGAGAGACAGAGAGAGAGAGAGAGAGAAAGAGAGAGATCACAGTTAGCAGTGTGCCAGTGGATAGTTATCCACTGACAATGAAGAGGGTAGGTTAGCAGTGGAGGATGGGGATACAAAAAGACAGGATTGTTTTGTTTTTTTAACTCAAGCTTTAGGTCATAAGCATATCTCATCATGTAGATCACAGGGTAAATAATTGTCACAACCTACAATTAACGAGCCAGCTGAAACTTTGCATAAACAAATCAAAGCCCATTATGAACAGTTTTATGTGTGTGGTATGTTGAGACTAAAAGTTGCAATACAACAAAAGACACTTTAACAATTGATGTGTGAAATGAATACAACAGAAGTACTGTAACATTCAAAGTTATACTCATAACTTTGTTCCATATTCACTTTATTGTTTTCTAAAAGGTCAATATTATTTTTTCTTTTTAGATGATGGTATATAAACTGCAAGAATTCACCATGTCAGAGAGACAGGGAGATAACAAAATTATGGTGAATAAGCTGAACTCAGGCTGTCATTTTAATGTGTTAGAAACTACTGGCAAAAATATTGATCCTAAAACAGGTTTAAAATGAATAATAATAATTAAACTGCTAAGCTGTGCATTTTTAATTAAAGCACTGCCTTGTAAATGCACAGAAGCAGAGAAGGGATTTTTGGATGTTTCCCATTGTCAGCGCTGATGAGCTGCAGCTCTATGTAAAATTGACATTCACATAGTGCTGCCAAAAAAAACAAAAAACGTCAATAAGCCACCCCACCCCTACATTCCACTCAGCACCCAGCACCTCACACACCCCTACACTCTGCACTCACCTGAATATGTCTCAGGTTCAAGATCCACTTTCCTGATTGAAGACACATCTAGCTGCTGGAACCAGTGACTGTAATATGAGAAACTAAGATAAATGTGATCCAATGTATTTCAACTTCAATGCATAACTCAGTCATTTTTAAACATTTTGACCCCAAATTTTCAACATGGCCTTTTGGGGACCCCATCTCATGACCAATATGACTGTCATTGTGCAACTCCACCCAAAAGGTTATTTCATGGTGGGATGGAAAAATCATCTTTTTTGCTGGATTTGACAATTTTCCTGACATTGTTCATGAGGTGGGGGTCATGAGAAGGCTATGTAGAAAATCTGGGTTCAAAATATGAACAAATGCCAGAGTTATGACTGTTCATTGCAATTCCACTACATATGCTCATAACTTTGGAAATATAAAATATTTTGACCACAAATTTTCAATATACATTTTTTATTACCCCCACCTCAAATATGACACGGCTGTCATTTTCAAATCCTGGTCAAAATGTCTTTTCACATCTGTGGCACAGAATGACATTGCAGTTGCACCGAATTAAATTTTGGAAGGGATTCAAACTTTTTCTGTACTGGGTACATGAGCTGGGGTAATAAGATGTCTATGCTGACAATTTGGTCACTATTGTCCTACTTATGAAAGCGCAGGACCCTTCCACAGCTACAAACATATATGCATTTGTGGCAGGATGGGAGTGCAGGGCCTCTGGTAAATAAGGATATGATTACTCCAGCTCAAACACTATACATGGGTGGGAAGGCCATGCACTCCCACAAGCAAATAAGGCTATGATCACACTATCTCAAAAAGTAAGGGCATTCATTGTAAAAAGCTATGTTAATGCATCAGTTAGGGTTGCTATTAAAGTGACAAAATTATTGAAATACAAATTTAGGGTTTTCATCCCTAACTCCTTATTCCCCCCCCTAGCATCCAAAAGGGGAAAGGCAACACAGGTAACCACAGACATCCATCACTGGGTAAGAAAAACAACATACTACTCTTTCCACAAGACAACAAGATGCATCCATCTTCATGGTCCAGTTCTTCTATAGCCATGGATAGACATGCCACAGGCTGTTGAAGACAATCGGCACCTGCATGCAATCATCCATGTGGGCCTTTGGACCCTGCGTCTCCATGCCAGTATATTGTCTTTGGCACCTGAGTAAAGACATCTGCACTTCCCAAGTGGTTGCAACACTTGTTTGTACCTCATGCTTCACAACTCAGCTGGGGAATGCAGTAATTTAGCATTATTGAGCACATGTGTCTTATATTGCGTACTTACAATTTTTTGTATTTATTTTTTGTTTAAACATTTGACTACTGGGAAAAGCACACTGAGCCGGGCTCATTTCCAGGTGTGACCCAGGTGGAGAGGAAACAGGCATACATACATTATGAAGTGATAGACAGCTTTTAAATGACATTTTACAGATTAATAGGTATACATCAGAAAGGTATAGTAACAAAGGGAGTTTATAATAGCAAGACACTCAACATGATTATACAGTAATAAGTACATCTGTATTTACACAATTAGCACATCAATAAGTACATCTAGAATACATGCTTTGTGTGACAATACAATGGGACCTCAGCTATGAGGAGTAGGTGAGGCCCTTCCTTGACAGGAGCACGTGGAGGTGGTACAATGGGATACAATGGGAATATTATATTCCACTTCCCAAGTGGTTGAAGGCACTCAGCTGCACCTCATGCTTCACAACCCATCTGGGGAATGCAGCAATTTAGCATTGTTGCACACTCTGCTGTGTGGTATTGGTCACTTAAAATTTATAATGTGATTGTATGTGAATTATATAGCTCACCTCAAAGATGGTTAAAGTCACCCAGCTACACCTCATGCCTCAGAATCCACCTGGGCATGTTGCGTTTTAGCATTGTTTCACACCCTGCCATGAGTTATTACTTACTTACAGTTTACAATGTGATTCTATGGAAACGTTATATTACACTTCCCAAGTGGTGATGACTCTCAGCTGATGTGTGGTATTGCTCACTTAAAATTTATAATTTGATTGTATTGGAATCATATACCAGACTTCACGGGTGGTTGAAGGCACCTGGCTGCACCTCGTGCCTCACAATGGATTTGGGCCATGCAGTAATTTAGTATTGCTGCACACCCTGCTGTGTGGTACTGGTTACTTACAATTTACAATGTGATCTTATGGGAATTATAAACCACACTTCCCAGCTGGTTGAAAGCACTCAGCTGCACTTAATGCCTCATAACTTACCTGGGCCATGCAGTAATATAGCATTAATGCACACCGTATCATGTGTTATTCTTTACTTAAAATTAATAATATGATCCTATGGGAAGTTTTTACTGCATTTCTCAGGTGGTGTGCAAGTCTACATGTCTATCCATGTCTACGGAGCACTAGATCATGATGACGGATGTCTCTTGTGTCATGTGAAAAGAGTTGCATGTTGTATGTCTTACCTAATGATGGATATCTGTGGTTGCTTGTGTTGTCTTGCCACCTTTGGCTGCTTGGGGGGAAATGTGTAGTTAGGGTTGAAAACTGATGCATTAATGTAGTTTTTTACTATATATATATATATATATATATATATATATATATATATATATATATTACAGGGGTGCAGTTGGGTCCCTATAGTTGGGCTTCAACAATCATTTCTATGTTAAACTCAAAATTTGACACTTTAATAAGTTTGCAGCTCTTCAACTGATTAGCGTGTACTTTTACATACACCATCAGAAACCAAATATCTCTTGATGTGGCAAGTTTTGTTCTGGTGGAATGTGCAGGTGTGGAGATACAGAGTGTCACAAAATGTGAAAATTACCATTTTTGTGTAAATTCTTTGTCACTCACTTGTGCAAAACTGGTGTGGAATTGTGGTCTGAAACATTTAGCGTAAACTGGTCTTGGGTCACAGACATGCCTTTTGCAGGTTTGGTGGAAAAATATTAATCCATTCAAAAATTATTACATTTTTAAGTTTCTTATTATTTTCAAAGGGAGTAGTTAGATGTCCCATGTGAAAAAGGATCCTTTATCGCAAATGGACAATTCTTTCTCGCAAATGGGAAATCCTTTTTCATGCTGCATCCATTTTCTTTTACAGATAGTGAGAGAAACAAAATGTGATATAGCAATTCAGAAAAATAGATTTCTTGATTTCAAACCAACACATAGCTTGCTTCCCCCTTCAGTTGGATTCTGCAGGTAACTGGTAGCAAATCGCTTTCAGTTTTTTTTTTTTTTTTACATAATAAGGATCCTTTTCCCAGCTCCTTAAATCCTTTCCCTGGTAGTCTAGTGGTCCCTCCACCATTCTCTGATCATGGTCCCCAATGTTTAGTTTTAGAGTTCCCAATAATCCAGTGATCCCTCCCCCCTTCCTCATTCGGCAATCGCCATCTGATACGTATTTTTGTTACATGCTCTGGTAGTCCAGTGGTCTCTCCACCGCCTCAATTCTCTGAATACCATCCCCATGTTTTATATAGGGTTCATTGGTGGGCCAGTGGGCCCTCTGCCCTCCACCATTCTCTGATCACCCTGTCTGTGTTGTCTTCTGTCCCTGGTGTCTTGTGGCACCCCCCATGTGTCCAGTTTCTGGAATAAAGAAAACCATCCTTTTTTGTCTGAAAAAAAAGTCCCTCACCAATCAGCACCCTCCACCACTACCTCCTACTCAGCATCCACCACCCCCACTCAGCATCCACCATCCCACACTTCCCAGTACACCCCGACACACACTTGCTCAACTGAACAGGCCATAGGTTTGAGATCCACTCTCTGATCTACAGTATGACATGTCTTTGCTGCTGGAACCGGCAACTGCAATATGAGAAACTAAGGTAAATGTGGTTCAATGTACTTCAATGGGGTTTCAATCCTGATGCATAACTAAGTAATTTCTTGACATTTTGACACTAAATTTTGAACATGGCCTTTCAGGGACCCTGCCTCATGAGCAATATGTTTGTCATTACACAACTCCTGCCCAAAAGGTGATTTCATGGTCACTTGGAGAAATGACCTCTCAGGATTGTTAAAATTTTCTCCTCACGAATATGTAAAAAGGCTAAAGCAATGACCATTTGTTGCAATTTTGCTACACACACTCATTACTTTGGGCATTTTACATATTTTGACACCAAATTTTCTGCATAGCCTTCTTATTACCCCACCTCATGCATGCCACAGCTGTCATTTTTCAAATCCTGGCCAAAATGTGTTTTTCCACCTGTTGCATGTAATGGTGTTACAGTTCCACAGAATTAAGTTTTGATGGGCATTCAAAACTTTTCTGTACCTGTTACATGAGGTGGGGTAATAAGATAGCTATGCTGCCAATTTGGTAGTTGTTGCCCTAAAAATGGAAGTGCAGGGTGCTTCCATTGGTAAATGCACATATACATCTATGGAGGTATAGGAGCACAGTGCAAATAAAAATACAATTACTCTATATCAAAAACTATGGATGGGATCATAGGGCATTCTGGGCCCTGCAGGCCTATAGGCAAATAAGGATATGAAATAAATTATAGTGCAGAATGTAATTATACCATCTCAAAAAGTAAAGAAATTCTTGGCAAAATACTTTGTTAATGTATCAGTTAGGGTTCCATCTACAAATGGTGGGAAATATGCTGCTAGATTTTCTAACCCTAACACCCCACCCTCACCATGCAGGCAGCAACAGGCTTGGGGGTGTGCCTTGGGATTGTCAACCCTAATGCTCACCCCATTCTCTTATACTGTTACCATATCAGCTTACTTACACATGGAATGGGGTGAGTGTTAGGGTTGACAAACCCAAGGCAGCACCCCAACTCTTGTTGTTGCCTGCACTTTGGGGGCAAGGTGTTAGGGTTAGAAACCCTAATAGAACATTTCCCAACTTTTGTCACTGGAACCCTAACTGATGCATTAACAAAGTTTTTTAAAGTTTTTGCCAAGGATATGTAGATATAAATAGATACACACACACACACACACACACATATGTGTGTGTGTATATATATATATATATATATATATATATATATATATATATATATATTAGGCACAGTTGCACCACTATAGTTAGGGTTCAGTGGTCACTTACATACTAAAGTCAAAAGTGTGGGCATTAATAACTTTGGACCCATTCAACAGATTTGCCTGAAATTTGGTATGCGCAGTGGGGCGTAGTAGATCTTTTGATTTTCCAAATTGTGTTTTGGTTGGACTTACGGTCTTTGCATATGAAAGTGCTGAAAAATACAACTTTGGTGGCTGAACAGGCCACTTTTCATTTGGTGAAAAAATATTAAGGCATTCAAAAGTTATGCCGCTTTTAATTTTCCATTATAAGTCAATGGGAAAACTTATACGTATGTTTTGCGAACAAAGAATGGGGTTCTGGCCATCTTGTCTCACCTGGAGCTCAAATAATTTGCAACCTCATGGTTCAAGACTCTTTGTCCCCAAGGATTTTCAAAAATTCTTGGATCATGAGGTACGCCATCTTGTTTTCAGTTTTGCTATCTGATAAACACAAATATCTCGGCTCAGGGGTCACTTCTGAAGTAAAACTTGGATGGGTTTTATTCAGGAGACCCCGATCTATTGAGCCATGGCTTTGGTTCCATCCAAATTGGTCCAAAAATAGAGTTTTCAGCTTTTTAAATCTTTGTTCGTGGCTCGCTAATGATCTTTGATTGCAAGCCTGCAAATTCTTTGATCACGGGATTCTTTGATCGCAATCAGGCATTGTGAGTGAGGGACGAGATGGCCAGATTTTAAAATCACTTTTCTGAGCCCAGGGGTACCCTACAAACATACATGAGTCAGAGTTTTGCTCAGGGGACTTCGTTCTGCCCCATGTGAATAATAATAATAGTGTATCAACTGTCCATAGTAGTCTAGTGGCCCCCCATTATAATAAATAATTGTTTGTTCCTAATATCCTGGTAGTCTAGTGGCCCCCCAATGTGTGTATTTTGTAAATCCCTGGTAGTCTAGTGGTCTCCCTCAAGTTGTATTACAACATTATTACTCTTAATATCCCTGGAAGTTTAGTGCTCCCCTTGCCCCCCCATTTGTATGCAATAATATCCACTATGTGTGTACATATCCCTGGTAGTCTAGTGGCCCTCTCCATTATGATAATATTAATAATTATCTAAACATTTTGTGATAGTCTAGTGGCCCCCCCACCCAGACATGCCAGCCCACCCAGATCCACCCCACACCCTTCCCCCAGCCAGTGACTGGCTCATCCCACCTCTCACCTCCATGGCCAGCTGCCAACTGTCTGTATTATGAGCGCTAATGCAAAGAGGTGCTCAGAAATATTTTCAGAGCGCCTCTTTGCATTACTGCTCATAATGCAGATAGTCAGTGGCTGGCCGGGGAGGTGAGAGGTGGGTTGTGATAGTCACTGGCTGGGGGAAGTGTGTGGGAGGTGCTGGGTGGGCTGGCATGGCTGGGTGGGGTTGGGAGCCACTAGACTACCAAGAAATGTGTAAATAATTATTAATAATATTATAATGGAGGGGGGCCACTAGACTACCAGGACATGTGTAAATAATTATTACTAATATTATAATGGTGGGGGGCCACTAGATTACCAGGGATATGCACAGACATAGTGGATATTATTGCATACAAATGGGGGTAGGTGCCACTAGTCTACTAGGAATATTAACAGTAATAATGTTGTAATACAACTCAGGGGAGGCCTCTAGACTACCAGGGATTAAAAAAAGCACACATTGGGGGGCCACTAGACTACCAGGGCATTAGGAACATACAATTATTTATTATGATGGGGGGACACTAGACTACCAAGGACATTTGATAGACTATTATTATTCACATGGGGCAGAACAAAGTCCCTTGAGCTGAACCCAGACTCACTTATGTTTGTAGGGCACTCCTGGGCTCAGAAAAGTGGCTTTCAACTCTGCCCATCTTGTCCCTCGCTCTTTGTTCATGAGGGACCAAATTCTTTAATCACTACCCTGCAAATTCTTTGACCGCCAGATTTTTTCATCATGATCATGCATCGTGAGAGTAGGATGAGATGGCCACATTTAAAAATGCATTTTCCTCAGCCCAAGGGTGCCCTAGCAAGTCGAATGAGGCTTGGTTTTGCTCAGGGGGCCTCGTTCTGTTGAACCATGGTGGTGGTTTGCCGTAATTGTCTCATTTTTTTAATTACAAACATTTTTATTCTTTGTTCATGAGCCTGTAAATTCTTTGATTGCGAGCCTGCAAATTCTCTGATCATGAGATTCTTTGACCACGATCATGCATCGTGAGCCAGGGACGAGATAGCCAAATGTAAAAATCGATTTTCTCAGCTCAGGGATGTCCTAGGAAGCCAAATGAGAGTGGGTTTTACTCAAGGGGCTTCATTCTGTCAAATTTCTTGATTTGTGACTCTTTTAATTCTTTGTTCATGAGCCTGAAAATTCTTTGATCATGAGTCTGCAAATTCTTTGATCATGAGATTCTTTGATCATCATCTTTGATCGTGAGGGCAGGACAAGATAGCCAGATTTTTTTTATAATGGAATAGATAGGGAAATTGTACTAATCTTTGACATTGAATATCTCAGAAAAGGTTTGGTCTTTTTACTTGAAAGCCAACATCCCACAGATGTGGCTTTGTTTGGTTTGGTCAAAAAATATTACAGGGTGGCAAACTTATGGCACTACGAAGCTGACGTTTTTTCCCTTAGGATAACATTACGGTGATGCTGCATTACAGGAATTCTTTACCGCCCTGCTGCAAAACACGGGTTTGGTCTTTTCTGCTGAAATTTGGAGGGAAGGAAGCCAACATCCCACAGATGTGCCTTTTGGTGGCTTGGTGAAAAAATATTACAGGGCGACAAACTGACGGCACTCTGAAGTTGACACTTTTTCCCATTGGATAACATTATGGCATCCGTGGTACATTTCAGGGCCCGTATCTCGGAAACAGTGCGAGATACAGACTTTTCGTCATAAAAATACTTAGCCTTCCAGATAGGGGCTAAGCACAAAACTAGCCAGGAAAGTCATAATTCATATAAAATTATTTTTTTTTCCTTCGTTGTACGGTTCCTGAGATATAAGCAATTTAGTATTCCAAGTCTTAATTTTGTGCTCCGAGGTCCATTTTTATGCACACATTCTTTGTTTTCACTTTGTTTTTCAATGCAGTTTTTGGGGAAAAGAAGGGTGTGCCCTTTCATTACTGTGCCAGTTAGCATTTCCAGTTGCACCTCCATTACCATGCGTGTCAACATTCCTGTCTACGCCACCATGTGTGTTATGGTTTTCATTTTTGTTTGCACTTGCATTTCTGTTACTGTTTTTTGTTTGGTGTTATTGTTGCTGTTACTGTTACCATTTGCATTTGTAAGTGTGGTACCGTGCCCATGCGCGTTACGGTTTGCATTTCCATATGCACATACTTTTCTGTTTGTGGTTGTGTTTCCTTTGGCTTTATTGTTGCTGTTACCATTACCATTTGTGTTTACCATTGTGGTACCATGACCATCCGTGTAATGGTTTGCGTGTCTGTATGTGCATGTGTTTGCGTTTGCATTTCTCTTTCCTTTGGCATTATTGTTGCTGTTACCATTACCATTTGCATTTACAATTTTGGTTCTGTGACTGTGCACCTTATGGTTTACATTTTCGGATATGCTTGCATTTCTGTTTACTTTGCTGTTATTGTTGCTGTTACTGTTACCATTTGCTTTTACAATTGTGGTACCATGACTGTAAGCATTATGGTTTGTGTTTTTGGCCACGCTTGCATTTCTGTTTACTTTGCCGTTATTATTGTTGTTGTTATTGTTACCATTTGCATTTACAATTGCAGTACCATGACCGTGCGTGTTACAATTTGCATTTCTGTATGCATTTGCTTTAATGTTTCCATTTGTTTCCTTTGGCATTATTCTTGCTGTTACTGTTACCATTTGCATTTACAATTGCAGTACCGTGTCCGTGTGCGTTATGGTTTGCATTTCTGTACGCACTTGCATTTCCATTTCGGTCTCATTCGGCATTATTGTTGCTGTTTCTGTTAGCATTTGCGTTTCCAATTGCAGTACCGTGAACGTGCGTGTCACCAGTTGTGTTTCGTATGCAGTTCTGTTTGTGTCTCCATTTCTGTCAATGTTCACTTTGGTGTCACTTTGTGCTTGCATTTCTATTTCCATTTGTGTTACCATTTACTTTTGCAGCACCATGTGCATAACCATTTGCACTTGCATTTGCATGGCACTTACTGTTACTATGTCACACAAAATCATATGGTGGGAGCATGGGGACAAAGGGCCCTGCATTCCCATCAACTTGCGCAACTTTCTACTTTTCTATTCTTTCTTAAAAAGTACGGAAATGCTATGCAAAAAACTTTGTTAATGCATCAGTTAGGGTTCTTTTACAGTGAAAAAAGCAAGGAAATTTGAATTTTAGGGTTCCCACCCGTTGCACCCCACCCCCAGCTCACCCCCATCAATAACATCAGGGTGTTCTTTGGGGTTCATAGGCCTAACTCTCACCCCATTCTCCTACACTGCAACACCTCAGCTTGTTTACACATGGGATGGGGTGAGAGTTAGGGGCAAGGACCCCAACACACACCTAATGCCTGTTGGTGGGGTGGGCTGGGGGTGGGTGCAAGGGTGGGAACCCTAAAATCAAAATTTTCCTTTTTTTCACTGCAGAAGAACTCTAACTGATGCATTAACAAAATTTTGCATAGAATATATAGATAGATAGATAGATAGATAGATAGATAGATAGATAGATAGATAGATAGGCAAAAAACATTGTTAATGCATGAGTTACAGTAACTTAATGCCACAAAAGTAAGGAAATGTTTCGTTAGGGGTTCCAACCCTAACTCCCAACACTCACCTCCCAAGCAGCAAAAAGAAAATGTATTAGAGTTTGGGGTCTTTGTAGTCTTGGCAAATCAGTGATGGGGTCTTCCTTGGGATTGTCAACCCTAATGCTCACCCCTCCACCTCAGCCTTTACCCTCCAGTCAGAAGCACAAGGTGCAGCTCCAAGCCAGTGCCTCATACTGATGCACTCTTTAAAGGTAGAGAAGTAAATCTCATCACATGTTGTCAACATAGTTTGTTGTAGCTTTCTTCACAGAAGAAAGGAGGTTATATATGACATTGTTTTTTCATGGAATGGGATAAGCATTAGACTTAACAACCCCAAGGAAGACCCCACAACTGATTCACCATGACTCCAGAGACCCAAAATCCTATCATTTTTTCCTTTTGTTGCTTGGGGGGTGGTGGTTGGGAGTTATGGTTGGAAACCCTAACCCACACTGCCCTACTTTCAAGGCATTAAGTTACCCTAACTGGTGCATTAACAAAGTTTTCTGCAAATAATTTATTTTCTTTTTGAGATAGTGGAATCATATCCTCATTCATGCAGTTGCAAATGTGCAGGGACCTTTGTTCTCTGTGCTATGTGAAGACTCTGTTTGCCTACAGGAGTGCAGGGTCTGGCACATTCACTCTTTATATATTCACTCTTCACACATTCAGTACACATTTGCTCTTTACACATTCAGCACACATTCACAGATTAACACTTCACACATTTGCTCTTTTTTTTATTGTGACCTTGAATTTTCACAATACTCATTTTATGACTGCCCTTAAAATCATGACGTATATCATTTATAGTACATTGGAAGAAATGTAATTTTGCACCACAAGTGCAAAAACACATCTTGGCCAGGATTTAAAACATCTCACCTGTCAGTTTTAGTTTAAGTTTATTTATCAAGTTTGTGGTTATTAGCAGACAAAGTCATAACAATTAAAATAATCCAGATTACATAGTTCACAATATATAAAAACATAAATATGCCATTAAGTATGCAGAACATAATTTATACAAGATATATATAAGCCATTTAGGAAGAAAAATACTGTTGCACATCATATTCACATTTCTTTCCAGTACAACAGCAAAGGGACTTTCACCACTAATATGTACATATTCCACCACTGAATATTTGTGGGCTCCATAACAAAGTGCATTTAGTGCATAGGTCCATCACAACTGAAGTCAGGGCAAAGTATGTTCAATACAAAACAAATGACAAGGAAGATAAATTATGTGGCTATCCCAACATATTTTTCTGTGATCTATAATATCTTTTTTTTTTATTTTGATGACTGAGGAGATATATTTAGATATCATTATGGCATCATCCTGATATCTTGGATGGAGGAATATGGACACCCTATCATAATTACTGTTCGCATATATTTTTTTTTAAATTCAAAAGAAAAGTTATTCCTGGATTTTAAATATAACAGACATATATTAATTATATGTGCAAGAGATTCCTGATGTCCTTTATTACATCCACATTGTTGGCTTATTTTACTTAAGTTCTTTTTTGGTAATGTAATATAATTGTGATACGCATACTTGGAAGTTATAAATTCAAAACTAGCCCAGGTAACTAGTTTCCTATCACTGGATGAAATGGATAAAGTTAAGTAATCCTCCACACAATGTCACATTTTATTGAGTTTAAACAATACAGAGCACTTTTATTCTTTTATTTTATTCATATCTGTTCTCTTCACATTTTCAAATAGTTTTTTTTCCTTGATTAGGGTTCTAAATTGCAGTGAAATGCCTCTTTTTCTGTTATAATCATTCCATAACTGGATCATGTTTATTTTTGTAAGATATTTTTCCACAGCTGTCAGCCACTTGGATTTGTAACCTTCTCTAGACCATTTAATTTTTTCTTTTAGGCAAATATGGGGGAGGTTGTTAAATTTATTGTTTATGAGCCTCAGGCAATAGGAGAATAGACCCAGTGTAATCACAGTGTCTATTGGGATTCTTCCCAGCTCAGATCTAACCATTGCATTTGTGGTTAAACTGGGAACACCCAGCAATGCCTTATAGTAGTAAGAGAGGGCTTTTTCAGACTCCTTTGTTATTTGGTGTCCCCAGACTTCAGCTCCATATGTTATAACATGATTTATTTTTGTTTCTCCAGCCTTGAGCAGGAATGATAGTTTCCCCATATTTCAAATTAAATTTTATCAATGCTCTAGCGATAATCTTTGCCTACAGGTTTTGATCCCTTCGATGGGAAACTCAATTAGAAGAGTCTGTAAATTTTACTCCAGATATTGATAATTATTCACTATCTCGATCAGATTGTTCCCACCAAAAAATTTGGATTGCAAATATCGTTTCCTTTGAGTATTGAATATCATAATTTTTGTTTTGTTTAGATGTATGGATTATTCCAAATATTCACACTTTCCTTGAAAAATATCTGTTTTCTTTTGTAGTCCACTTTTTGATAAGGAAAATGAAACAATATCATCAGCATAAGCTAAAGTATGAAGGAATGCATTATTAATTTTTGGGGAATCTAATTTGATGTCCTTATCAGAATACAATAGCTCATTGATATAGACATTGAACAATAATGGTGCTAGCAAGCATCCCTGCTTGACATCTCTATGTGTCTTAAAATATTCTGTTGTGTTCTTTTTATTATCATATCTTACAGAGTATGTAGTTCCGTAATGAAGAAGACAAATCATGGTGAGCAAGTAATTATAAATCTTTACATTTAGCAAGATTGTCCACAGTTTTTTGTCTATTTATAGAGACAAAAGCAGATGAGAAATCTGTAAATAAAGCATATAGTTTTATTTTCCTCCAGTGCACATATTTCTCATTTAAGTGTGCAAATATAAAAACATTGGGCTGGATATTCAAAAGGGTTGCACCATGCTCAATAGAGTTGCACCTGCACAAGTCTGAAATTGTGCCATTCTGCAATATTCAGCAGGAGGCAGTTGTGCCCCCCAAGTCATGCTGAGCAACAGCGCAATGCTTATGAAGACATGCTCAACTGGAGGGGGAGGAACCATGCATAAACTGCACAGCCCAATATTCAGCCGGCTGTGCAGAGTTGTGCAGGAGCAATCCCCTACCTGCGCCTGCACAACTTTGAGTCAAAAAAGGGTAAGTTGAGGGCCACCCACAGGTGAGCTGCCGCATTGCAGGGTGCAACACAGCAGCTTCCACCTGTGGGTGGTCCTCACTGTTCCTGTGCCCTCTCTGCAGCCCGATCGCGGGCATAATAGTAACCCCGCAGCCTGATCATGGGCAGAACACAATCCCCCACTCCCCAGTAGCCTGATCGCTGGCAGAACCCTCCCCTGACTGGCCCAATCGTGGGCAGAACATAAATAATCCCCGACTGGCCGATCATGGGCAGGAATGTAATGGAACCCCCGACTGGCCCAATCACAGGCAGAACGGGTTCAACCCCCAAAGACCAATATCCCTTGTGGTTCAGCAGACCATGAAGCCGATCATGGGCATAAGGTCAAACCCACCTCCCAAAGTCCATTTCCTGAGTATGTGGCTCCCACCCACCCACGCAGGCCCTACCACCTGCTCCCAAATCAGCGGTGGGTGGCAGCACCCACCACCTGCTACCCTGCTGCCCATGGGCTGACAGCTCAGTAGGGCTGCATGCTTGATGGTTCAAACAGAGCGAATTGGCATGCAGCCCTCTCACTCTAAGGCAGTCCAGATATGTGAATGAATAATTCATTCACATATCTAGACACTGCTGTACAATATGAGCTACACCATTGGCTCTTGCTCTGAACCAGTAGGATTGCAGCCCTAACTAATCATTCGGCGGGCAGTTGAGTGTTTTGAGTGGGTGGGGTGCTACACCACTCAACTGACAGGAGGAGGCGAGGTGGTGGGGCTCATGAGTGAGGTGGTGTACTAGATCACCAGAAATTGACTTTGGGGAGTGGTTTGACCTTATGCCCACGATCGAGCTTCGTGGTCCACTGGACCACCAGGGATATTGCGGTCTTTGCTAGGTTGAACTCCATTCTGCCCAATCGAGGCAATTGGGGATTCATTTACATTCTGCTCACGATCATGCCAGTTGGGGGTTCATTCACATTCTGCCTGCGATCGGGCCAGCTGGGGGTTCATTTATGTTCTACCCGTGATCGGGCCAGTCGGGGGTCAGTTACGCTCTGCCCGTGATCGGGCCAGTGGGGAGTGTTTCTGCCTGCAATCGGGCTGCTGGGGTGGGAGGGATGATTCTGCCCATGATCAGGCTAGTGGGGAGATTTACTTCATGCCCATGAACTGGCTGCAGGGGCGTTGGTCCCGACGGGTGTTGCCTGCCAGGGTGCCAGGTGCAAGTCATTGGGGATCGGCACACCTGCATGCTAATGGCATGAAAATGGGGCCGTAATTAGATGCAAATGGCACCCCGTGTGCCTTGCATAAGTTATGGCTCCATTTGCATGTCACCTTTTGAATATCGGAAATTTGCGCATGGCACAATGGAACTGGCGCCATCAAGATCTTGAATGCTCCACACTGACCACTTGTGGTGGTGCAAGTTCCTTCAGGCCATGCACAGTGAGCTGGTCGGGACGATCTTCAAAGGAGTTGCTCAATAGCGCAACTCCTTTGAATATCGCCCTGGTCACACCCCTGCGCAACTTATTTGAGTGGCACAAGGGCTTGCACCACAGAATGGCGCAGTTTGAATATCCAACCCATTATCTACAGTATAGTAGAAAACCCTTGTCTGAAACCAGCCTGTGTAGGGGATATAATAGTATTTCTCTCCACCCAATCTGTTAACCTATCTAATAAAAGCCTAGTGTATATTTTAGAGAATATAGTCAACAAACTGATTGCCCAATAATTAAAAGGGTCATAAATTGACCCTTTTTTATATAGTAGCACTAAAATATTTTACCCATGCAGACAGAATATACTAATATTTGGTGCACAAATTAAAATAAGTTAACAAGGGGTCCAAAATTTGTGATACTCTTTATATATCTCTGATGGTGTTCAATATTTGCCTGCTGCTTTATTGTTTTTAAATTTTAAGATTGCCATGGTAACTTCTACTTCAGAGAATATGATATTTTTATTTGCAGGTAGCTTTAAATTATTTATTAGTAACTCATCCACATGATCTAATTCCATCCTAGTGAATATTAGTTTAAAATGATTTATCCAGATTTCTTTTGGGACATGAATGGACAAAGATAGCTTATATTCTTTTGCTCCTTTATTCACTTGTTTCCAGAATGAGCGCATATCATTACTTTGAATTACTTAATGCATTTCCAACCATAGTTTTTGATGGTAACAGATTTTTTTGTTTATTAACCATTTATTATATTGTTTCCTAACTCTATTTAAATTCTGAAGTTAGCTTTGGTTGGAAATGTTTTGGTCCACTTTATGAGTTTATTTAATTTTTCATTTTTCCTTACATTCTTCATCAAACCAATTCTGGGGTGATTGGATGCTTTTAAACTTTGTATATGTGATTTTGTTAATATCCTGATTTCACTGATTCAATAAATGTTCCATCTGTTCAGAAAATTCAGGGGCATGATTCTATTTGCTTCATCTTGTTATCAAATGTCTCTACAACTTTATGTCAATCCTCACTCGTGATTTTATCTCTTTTCAATCAATTTTTCCCAGAACAACTTAGATCAACTAAGGGCACTAGGTTTTCTGAGATATTAGATATTTTTCTTCAAACTGTATTTTTACACATATAGTGGCATGATCACTTTCGTCTCATTTGTATATGGAGTTCTATTATAAATGTCACCATCTCCATATTACATAAGATATAATCTATTGTACTCTGGCTGTTAGATGGGAAATATGTGGTTTTACCATCAAGATCTCCATTTATTCTACCATTCAGCATGCATAAATCATTCTCCTCAGTTAGTTCAATTATTTTTTTCCTTGTTCAGTTGTATGTAAATCTTGACTCTTCTTAGGTCCTATTACATCAGTATCTGCCACATCCAAGAAAATTTCCATTTGATCAAATTTGTCACTCTAGCACTAAAGTTACCAGCGACCAAAAAGTTATTATCCAGGAGTTTCTTAAAGGTTTTGTCCTTGTCTTTCAATAGGCTGGCCCATAATTGTAAATGATTTTGCTTCTTTGTTCTTGGAGAGATATACACATTAAGTAAAGTGACAGGAGTCGAGTTCCAAATGATGTTTTGTATGATGTTATTATGATCAATTTTTAAAGTGTCTTTTATTATTATATCTTTCTTAGCCTTACTCATTTGAGAGTACCGTGGTAGCAGGTGAAGGTTGCAGAATCACCCTCATCTACTATCCACTGGGAATGAGAAGCATTTTCTTCAGGAGTAGTAGACATCATGGTCAACACGGCATTTGAGTCATCCAGGCTGATGGTCCTGGGTGACTGTAACACCTGGGTCAATGATGAACTCTCATGATTTGGACAAGATTTTTCCAGTTGATGACATCACTGGGCTTTACACTGGTGGTTAACTCTGCTACCATAAGCAGTGTCACTATTTTGACCTGGTTTTCTCCTGGATAGAAACCTCCAACTTGGTGGTGGAACCAGTCAGATGGTCAGATCATCACACTGTGAGGTTCAGTTTTTGCATCCCCCTTTGTAGGCTGGCCCCTGTGGAGATGGTCAGATACTGCCCTTTATGGGATGTAAGCCCTGACTGCCTAGGGTTGGTACTCGACCTATCGTTAATTCCAAAGGCAAGTGGGAGTCCAGAGAGCCTGGTTCAGGTCTATAGCAAGGCTGTTACTGTGGCCCTGCACTGTATCACTCCTGCCCAAAATTGCCCTCTCTCTCTTCGCCCTTGCTCCCCATGGTTTAATGGGACCTTGAGAGAGTTGTGGCATTGTGGATGAAGGTTAGAGCATTGCTGGTGGAAATCCACCTTGGAAGCTGACCACCTTAGATTGGTGGAACACTATCAAGTCTACCAATCAACAATCACCCATAAGAAGGCAGAGTTCCTGTCTGGGAAGATTGCTGCTCCTTAGAAATGACCGGCTCAGCTCTTTTGAACTGTGGACTGGCTGTGTAACCCAGCCTTTCTTCAGTGTTGAAGAGCTTTTCACAGTTTTAGTGTGATGTGCTCACTCGGTTCTTTGTGGATAACATGGCCAGCATCAGGGCGGAAATCCAACCTGCACACTCTATGGAAGTTGCTAGTGGTCAGTGTATGGTCACCCCTCCTTGCTTTTCTGGGGTTCCTTTGACTGGCTGGAGTTCAGAGATGTTGTGAAGATAGTTCAGGGTATCGCCCAACATGCTATTGTTTGGATCGGCCCAACTTCCCTGATTATGGGTTGTTGTTACTTCATTTCTTGATCCTTGCAAGGATAGGTTGGTGCTCCCTTGAGTCTGGTCAGTTTCTAGCTCACCAAAGGAGGTGGTGGTGACACCTCTTCTGAAGAAGTTGCTCTGGACCCTGGCTGCCTTGCAAACTACAGACCAATCTCTAACCTTTCATTTGTTGGGAAGGTGATTGAGAAGGTTGTGGCACTACAGCTGGAGAGACATTTGACCATCCATGACATCTACTAATCTCTCCAATCTGTTTTTTATAAGAGGCATAGTCCTGAAACTGCTCTGGTTCAGATGCTCAATGATTTCTTGATGGTGAGAGATCAGAAGCGCCATTCTATCTTGGTACTTCTTGCTCTCTTCTCAGCTTTTGACACTGTGGACCATGGGATGGTTCTCGAATGCCTGAGGTTCATCTGTGGCCTGTCAGGTACAGTTCTCAGGTGGTTTAAGTCCTTCCTCACTAGCAGAACTCAGAGGGTGGAGTCTGGGATTTTTTCCTTCGACCCATTCTCTCTGTCATGTGGGGTTCCTCAGAGCTTGGTGTTGTCCCCCATGTTTGTGGTGTATATGCTGCCCCTCGGAGACATTGCAAGATGTTATGGGCTGAGGTTTCACTACTACACTGATGATACCCAGCTCTACCCGTCCACCTGACCAGGACAGTGCACATCTGGCATTTAACAACTGACTCACTGAAATCCAGGATTGGATGAATTCTAGCTGATTGAAGTTGAACTTGGGAAAGACAGAGGTGATCGTTGTGGGCCTGGGATGCCAGATAGAGGGGTTGGGAGCTGGTCAACCTACTGGAATTTGTCTGTAAGGGTCCCATCTTCTTTTCTCTGAACAGGTGCAGGACCTGGGGGTGATTCTTGATGATGGGCTGACACTGTGTTCTCAAGTGTTGGCAGTCATCAAGTCCTCTTTTACCATCTGAGGAATATCACCATGGTCAAGCTCCTAGTTCCATCCAGTGACCTTCCTCACACTGATCCACACCTTTGTGACCTCATGCCTTGACTACTGCAACTCCCTTTACCTAAGGCTACTGAGGGCTGATATCTGTTGCTTGCAGCTAATGCAGACACTGTGGCTGAGTTGTTTACAGGGACCCCACGGGTGTGTACATCACACCAATGCTGTGCGAACTGCATTGGCTGCCTATTCAGTGGTGGATCACCTTCAAGGTTGGGCTTCTGACCTACAAAGTCCTACATGGACAAGGCCTGGACTATCTGAAAGAGCTCCTGTACCCCTACTGTCCCGGGTGACCGCTCCATTCAGTTGACAAGTGGTTAATGGAGATTCCCAGGGTAACTTTGAAGACATCGGGGGCCCATGCATTAATGTATGTGGCCCCAGCCCTGTGGAATTCTCTACCCCATCAGTTATGGGAGTGCATGACCGTGGAGGGCTTTAAGAAGGCCCTAAAGATCCACCTACGGTGCAAAGTTTACTCAGACTGATTTTAGCTGTGATTTTAGTTATGCATCTGAATTGTGATTTTATTTTGTCCTTTATTTGAATGTTCAGTGCCTTGATCTTCGAAAGGTGTTACTCAAATAAACATATTATTATTATTAATGTACAGTATATTGCCAGACCTGCTGTATAGCTACCATAATTTGCTTCTTTGGATGCTGGAGAGTGTATAAAATGATAACCCTTTAGATCAATTGCAAACTTGCCTATGTCTCTTGGAAAACATAACATCCTTACTATTAATGAAACAAGCCCATTCAAGGTCATTAAGTTTTTCCATTAATCCAGCAATATTCCATGTCAGAAAATGTGTTATCCTCTCTGGTTTACCCAGTAAGATATTAATCAAATCCCTTCTTTCCATGCCAGTTGAGTCCTTCATCAGTCACTAATTCTGAGGACACAAAAGCATCATATCTATTTGAAATAGAAACATTAATACAATTTTGGAAGTTCTCAGCCAGTAATGAGTTAGTCAGAGCAATTGGGGTATATACTGTAGCTTCATTGCATCTTTCTTTGACCACAAAATCATCATCTACTATATAAAGGCCCATAGTATCAAGAATATTTGTATTGTCAATAATCTTTTAATATAAACTATCATATTTTATCAGAAGTTTAACTTGATCACAGTTAAAGTTATTGCTTAAACAGGAAACCTGAATGGCATCCAGATCTTCACTAGATATATGTAACAGTTGTTCTAGCAAATTAATCACTGTTTGTTTGATTTTTGAGGGGTTCTCATTTTTAGCCTGACTAAGGCCATATAGAGATAAGGTCTTTCAAGCTTTCATTTCATCTCCAGAGGTAGCTTTTTCTTGTTTCTTTCTAACTGGGGAACCAAATATTTTGCTATCTATAATATGTACCTCAACCTGGTCCAACGAGGCACTTTTTTAAGATCTCATTCACCTTAGTGTCCCCTCTCAGAACAACATCTACCTGGCCTGATTTATTATCCAATTTCCATCTGTAGATACCATTTATTTTGAACGCTGCAGAGGGAATTTCAGAACATGAGTACAAAGGTTTAGAAAAGCATTCTGTAGTTTCCAAACATTTTCATTAGGAATTGCACTTAACCCGAAAATACTGAGGTTCCTTTGCTGATTACATTTTTTTACATTTTATTGATCTCTGTTCACAAAATCAATAAAACATCCAACATTCTCCAGTAACCTGCTGTTAAGCCAAATTTGATTGGCAATTCTGATAGTGGAGCAAAAAATAAACACACACTCAATACCCTTTAAATCCCTGTCCTTCCAAATCTGTATAATGTCAACTTCCATTAAATCTGCTCCTGTAGTTCTAATTAAATGCATAATCTGTTCCTTGTTTTCTCCATTGGTTTGTTAATTTGCTATTAAGCTAAAATTGCACAATCTGAAATATTGACAAGACCATCCTTACTTTGATCAGGCTGTACCTTTGATGGCCCCAAATTATGAGCCAGCTGTATGCTGTGAAAACCACAGGTATCAGTCTGAATATTGCTGGACCAGTCTTTCCAATCATTTCTAAGAGCCTTGAACTCTAATTCAACCATTTTAACTGTGCTGAGATAGTTTCTAGCTGTGTTTTATTATCAAAGTTAGTCAGCTGATTGCTTACAGAAATGTCTTCTGGTACTTGGGTTGGTTGACGTTTTTGATTAATATCCCTTCTTTCTTCCATTATATATGTATCACTTGTGGTAAAATTACTTGTGCTGATTTCCAACTGGTTATAATAAACATTTCAACACTGGCTGGTACATTCCTTCACCAAGCTTTTTGATTTGTCTATAATTTTTTTTAATGCAGTTCTTTCCATTTCTTTTTTTCTTTTTATTTTGTTTCTTCCTTTTTGGAAGGGGCATTGCTCTAGCAGGAGTATCTGAAATGGATAAAGTGGAACAATCTGGTCTTATATTAGATAAATCCTCTAGAATTATGGAGGGGGATTTAGTTTGTGGAATCAGTTTATCCAATTTAAGAAGGACATCATCCAGTCAAACCCCATTAATGGCAATATTGTCTATTAAGGTTTCAATTTCATTATGGACTGCACTTAATTGATCGAGAATCATAAGGTGTGCAGCATATGAGTCTTTCATAAAATTGTTAATTCTTCTTCACGGCTAAAAGGGTAAGAAGAGACTAGATCAAACTTTACCCCTGCATTATTAGTCTGTTGTAGGTTAGTTGCTCTGCCTTTAGGGCCAATTAAATCTAATTTATTAAGGCTGGTTAGGGTGTCATGCAAATCCATGGTAATACTTTTTAATTTGTGACTTAAATTTGAATTGTGATTTATTTCTGGACTTCATAGTTCTGTGCAAAAATTCAATGAATCTGAGAAAGACTCATAGTATAAGTCTATTGAGGCTTCATTACCTGGTTTTATGTTTGCTTGTGCATCTGCGAAACATCTTAAAAGTCGACTTATGGAGTGTGTGCCTGCCCTACCCAATGTATGACTTACTGTAGCTGACATGTCCTGGTTGCACCAATGGATGGGTGAGCTGTGGATGACAACACTTTGGCTGCAGTGGCTTTCACCTCAAAGGAAAGGCCGCTGCAATCAGGAGTGTTACCCTGTGTCTAAGTAGCATATTAACAAAACAGTGTTCTGCGCTCGTCCTCCCGTTCTGTTCATCCCATTCATAGTCCGCATTTTTGTCTTGCAGTTGTTCATTAGTAGTAGTTAAGAGTCACCAAATTCACTTCTGTACTCCATTGTGTTCCAGGACATTCAACAAGTGTTAAAACAACTCCCAGTCATCCGGTCACAGCTTTCCTACTTAGGTTCTCAATCCTCTCCACGTCTTTAAATCACCACAACTTATATAGACAGGGTAACCGCATTCCATCCCATATTGTGGACTGCACCACAATATATAATATTAGTAATATGATTGGATCTGCAGTCTGACTAGGCAGTGGAGGTCGGGGCAGCAAGATGGCTGCAGTCCTCTGCTCCCGAGGCTCTCCCAAATGATTGGCATTGTAACCATTTGGAAGCCCTATTGAAATTTTATCTAATCAATAAATGAAACCCTCCTTACTTTTCAGGCTTGTTTGTGCTTTTATTTTTGTTTGCCTACTGATGTAGCGATAATTTTATTATGCTGTGGGAGACAAAGGCACCTGGGAGTATTCTCGAGTCATATAAAAAATTCCTTTGATGGAGCACTCAGTGGGGCTAATAAAGGAAAAAACGAGAAAGTTAGGTATGAAAGAGCAAGTTCTTTCTCGTTTTTTAAAGGGGACAGGAATTCGGTATTGCTACGATGTTAGTGCTGTTTTACCTGTGACTTTTCTAAATAAACTTATTTACCCTCAAAACAAGTGTCTTTTCTTCATTTTGTATGGTACTGTTAATTATTTTAAAAGTGCATACTCTTACGATTGCCAAGGTTCTGATACTGCACAAGAGTGACTGAACGGATGTACCGAGATGCTGAGTGTCAGTTCCTACATTCTGAGCCTGAGCCAGTTTCTCTTGAGACAATTATAGAAGCTGTACATAATTTCTAACTCTACAGTTTACATATACTGTAAATGATATAAGTATTGAGGTGGATTTGCTGGTATCAAGTTGCTAATGCTTCATATGTCCCATTTCTCACTTACAGCCTTTCACTTCTGTTTACAAGTAACTGTAATCAAACTTGAACAAATAGGTTTGTTTAACAGACTACAGCAGTTTTAGGACCACCCCATCAAAAAAAGGTTACATATCAGAAATTTCAAAATAGAAATACGTGTCCACTTCTATTGTCAATTCTTCAACAGTTTTGATTAATGATGAAGGCAATGATTTGACACGCAGTTCACGCTGCACGCTTAGCCGGCAAACTGTATTTTTTTTATGGATGCTTTGCTAGCATTGTTCAGACATTGAACTGAATGAGCTTTGTTCAATAATTGAACATCTGATTCTAGCACCTAGTTTTTCTGCCTTTTTATGGATGTTTTCACACACACACTCACACACACACACACACACACACACACACACACTCCTCACTCACCTTTTTGTTTCATTCACAATGGTAAAAAAAAATCATAAATACTGGCACCACCGTTGTTGTTAAGTTTTATTAGTCTGTTATCTGCCATAACTCAAAGTACCCAAATTGATTGATTCATGAAGCTGGTACATCTCAAATGACAGAAACATAATATTTGATCTAGCAATTTATGCATTGTTTAGGAGCTGCCTCATTTCATCAGCATCATTACTCAACAGGTCCCCACTATACAGCAATCCACAAATGATCATTTTTCCTTATATGAAGAGTCGGCTCCACCTACAACACAAAATAAAAAAAAAATGTAGAGGGCAGGCAGCTGTAGTTTTCATGAAGAGGAGACATAGACATGAAAGTAGCTGTGTCATCCAGAAGCTATGCCAGACCCATTAGAGACTGTTGAATGGCAGCAGCAGAGCATGCTATGATAAACAATACAAACAAAGGTAGTGCAATAATAAAAACATAACTGAAAATAAAAAAGAGATGGGATTTTATAAAACAGAATGAACATCACTTGCAAATAGTAGTGATTACAAAATTCATAGAGAAGAGGTGTCCACACCTATAAATACTATGATTTATTGCACCCAATAACAACCGTGCTGGAAAACAGCTATAGAAATATTTTGGCAGCACTACGTGACAGTATTGGGTATTTAAATGAAGAGTGTCAGATTTAGCACTATTATACCAAATGGATATTACAATGTCAAAGCTTTGTGGTTATTTATTTAGTTGTTTTATGATTTAATTTATCGAACAAATCATTTAGTCATTCATAATTTGTGGCATAACAGTCTTTTAACCTGCTTCTTTTATAGAAGATTCTTTATGAAATGGGTCGTGGGGGGGGGATGAACCAGCTGCATCAGAATAGCAATGGACATCTTTCATTCTAGACAGTGCAAAATACAGATCTGCATCTGGATTATATGTACTAAAATTGCAGTAGCTTTCATGCAGTCAGTATGTTATGCTGCTACAAGAAACTACATACTTCTATTTCCTTTTTATTTTGTTAATTTAAAAATGTGTTGACAAGGATAGGAACACAAAGCTGAGGCTTGTTTCCAGGTGCAATCCTTTCCTTTATGTTACAGAATGTAATGGAAAAGCAGACTGTTAACTAAGGCAATTGACTGCTTGCTGAAGAGTCTGACAAACTCTTGACAGGACTAGAAATGGTACCTGCAATTCAGTTTGCATTCAGGGATTATGCTGTGATACAGCATGCTGTCACTAATGTTATTTCTTATGGCAATTAAAAAATCGCTGTGGTCTAAACACTGGATCATTTGAACCATTAGATCTGCATAAATGTTATCATGATGGCCGCATTTCACACTATTTTTTCACGAAGATCGATGGTGTCTAACATTTTCTGTGTGCTTTGAAGAGCATTATATGAAGCAGGACTACATTAGCTATGGTCAACAATTGTAACATATATGCCAGAAAACAGGCAGCAATTCCCTTCTTTCTATCAGTAACGGGGTGTGCATGACTTTTTTTGTGTATTGCAGTGTTCCACCACTGTTCCAGATCGCCAACCCAATCTTGAAAAGGTCTTTTTTTTAGTGTGAGGTTACTACTTCCCCCACTTGACCCAGCACCCTTTACCATGCTGAAATCACATAGAAATAAAACATTACATGGTAGACTAGTACCCATCTACAACCCACTCAGGTACCCCCCCAACCAGGAGAACTGCCTGAGTGTGTGTATGTGTGTGTGTATGTGTGGTGGGGGGAAGCACTAGACTACCATGTAATGTTTGTTTCTGAATGACTATGACATGGGAAGAGGTGCTGGGGTGAGTGGGGGGAGGGTTTAGACATGCAACTTTACATTAAAAAAAGGCCATCGCAATATCAGTTTGGCGATCTGGGAAATGCAATACAAAAGCTAATTAATTAATGACTAATGGGTGATCAGGACAGGGTGGGTCACAAAGCAAGGGGAATAGACAAAAAACTATTGGGTGGGCTACTGGGGACAGGGGTGGAACACTACTGTATGGAAACTGTGACATTTATTCAATTTCAAGGAGTAAGATGCCAGTGGCAAGGCAAATCTCAATGGACTTTCAAACATGTAGACATGTTTGTGGATCACTTCAGTTTTAAGCAAATCTGGAGATAATTCAAAAATACTACAGTTTAAAACAAAAACCAGTTATGGACCACCTAGCATATTTACCTGTCTATGGGTAAGCTCAATTACAGACAAACAAAAAGATGACAGATTACAAATAAACAAAAAACAGTTATAGTAATTTGAAAAACATGACCTCATTCATTTTTGTGTGTGCTGGGTTTTTTTTGGGGTGAGGTGGGGTGTTGACTCAAATTAAATGCCGCAGGGAGAATAATTATAAAACAAGCATCCACAGTTAGTAAGAGCTCTATTTTATTATATACAGGGGAAGCTGAGCACTGTGTTTTCCTTTTCTGTTCATCATAAAAAAGGAGTGATAGGAAGACAATGTCAGCTTTATAACAACAGTCTGTACTTCATGGATTTTGGACAGTTTTGGCAGCAGCACAGGAGTTTCTTACAACAAGCGAGTCATGACTTTGTCATGGAATTCATGAATGACAACGTCACCATTAATCCAGCTCATTCACAGTAAAGAAGTAGAAACAGTAAACCAGAAACAGGCAGCATCAATAACCGCCATGTCCATATTTACTGCTAAATAATCAAACAAAAAATTAAAACATACACTTTCATAGACATTGAGGAGACAAACTGATAGTCTTTATTATAACTAAATACAGGACACGTAGCTACTGTTTCAGTGTTTTACTTAATTTCCTGTCCTCTTTAAGTAAATTGTTGTCTTAGCCAGACAGAAGGTAAAGAATTGCAGCTGTTTGGTATTATCTAGCACTGTAGATATGAATGCCCTGTAAAGGAGATGTAGTAGCCCAGACTGGACTTTTGAAAAGTCTATCTTACCATCTTTGATATAAAATGGGCCATCTTCTACATGTCCAAAAGCTCATTTGCAGTCTTCTCGGCTGTGAAAGAGATGGGCATGGAGGTCTATTTGAAGGTGAATTAAGCCAGATTGGAATATTGTAGCCTAATCCAATCTTTAGAGGACATAACTGCATCTCTCTGTGTTTCTTATGCAAAATGAAATATTGTTCCCTCTCTACCCCTAATCTAACAGAAGGGCACAGTCACAAAAATGTGTAGCTCTGCAAAAGAATAATGCAATTTTTCAGCACACGTCAAGAATTCTTTCTGAACCTTTTGATGTCTCCCAGTTTAAATAGGTTTGTATATCCATCTTACTGTAATACTGTAAATGTTCACTTTGGGGATCATTTGAAAAAGGAGATGTAGGGTGGGAGTACACGTGTGGCAGTGATGGATTGTGACATTCGGATCGCACAGGGCATGTTTTTAGTGACCTCAAAGAGTGCTACTATTAGTGCAATACCAGAAAGTTAATAAGCTGTGCCAAGGAAGATATGCAGTACATCCCTACTATGTTACAGTACTGCCCTAATTCACATAGGCAACATCAATACTTTTCTGGCATTCTTATGATGCCTATTTCTACCTCCTACTACGATGATTGGGGAGGCACTAGACTACCAGGGAAGGGTAATTGCTGCATTTGTAGCCGGTGACTCAGGGATCAGGACACAGGTAGGGGGATGGCAGTACCACCCTGCGGGGCTTGTGCCAACAGGTGTTTTGGGGGATAGGGGATGGGTAGCTCTGCGGGGCCCCACTGAGGTATGCTGGCATGGGGGGTGGACAAGGTGGCATGTCTGCAGGCTGGTCTATAGGACCCCCGGGGAGGCGGCCCTACGTTACACCAGTTAAATGCTGGTGTAACTTACAGTGCCGGTTCCCCTCCGGCAGTTCTTGTAGAATCCTGATGGTGGGGACTTTGTGGTTGCCCTTCTAGAAAGGGGCACAACTGCTGCCATAAAACCACTAGTGCCATGGTGCAGGGGGTCTATGGCCACAACTGCCGGCATAAATGCTGTTTGGTGCAAGTGGCCTGCGCCATGTCGCAGGCCACTTTGTAGAATCGCGAATGTCGCAACTGTTGGTATATTTTGCTATGTATGACATTCTACTTGGCACAACTGCTGTTACAGCAACATAACTCTTCTAGAATCTGGCCCATCGAACAGAAATAAGTAGTCTGCATATATGCCATTTCCTTATCATTGGCTATATTTACCCTGTTTGTCCTGTACAGTCCTATGTTATGTTGCCCTTTGTTTGTTATTAATATAAGCATAGAAGGTTTTGTAGTTGTCTTTACTTTGTAGGCTAGTTGTATATCGTAGTCAAATTTTGCTTTTTAATTAGATTTTTAATTTTTTGACCATTTCTCTATAAACTGATTTCCTCAGGATCACTCCTCTATGTACCATTTTGAATAATTTGTTCTTCTTCTTAATCAATTTTTTTACTTTGTAATTGAACCACCCTGGGGTACTTTTCTTGTTTTCATATTTTGGCTTATTTGGTATATGTTTGTTTACCTCCATCCTTATTTTTCCTATCAAGGTCTCCCAAATTTCCTCCACTGTCTTATTTACAGGTTTGGCTTTCCATTGCCATTTTAGCATGTTTGCTTTAAGAGATGGGAAGTAAGCCTTACCAAAATTTAATTTGTGTGTTGATCCTGTTTTTCTCCCAATAATTGTTCCTCTTTAATTTTGAAAAATGCAATGCAATGGTTACTGTTCCCCAGTGGACTGTCAACCATAAAATTGCTCACAGTGTCCCTAAATTTGTTAGAATGAGATCCAGGAAATTACCTCCCTGGTCCCTGTATTCACCTTTTTTCCATTCAGTCTGGTCCAAGGTATCTAGGTAATTGTTATCTGCTGTGGTGGTATCCTTTAGTCCCTGCCAGTCTATTCTAGGCAGATTAAAATCACCCGCCAGTATATTTCTTTCTGCTGGGTCTAAGTTGGATAAATCATTTAGTAACAAGGCATAGTCTGCTTCTGAAATTAAAGGGGGCCTACAGATTAATCCTAAATTGACTTTGGTAGCTGCTTTTGGTAATAATTTAACCCATAGCATCTCCAAGTTGTTTGTCTCTAATGTTATCTGTTAGCTTTTTAGGAATCTTATATATATATATATATATATATATATATATATATATATATATATATATATATATATATATATATATATGGCTATCCCTCTACCTCTCCTTAGGGATCTGGTTTTAGAGAATAGGTTGTAACCTTTTATGTTCTTATCCCATGGATCTGCTTTTTCTCACCAAGTTTCTGTTACTATGCAGTATGTATATTTCTGGAGTCTAACAGATGAATTCCTCAAATTTATTTACCAGACTCCTAGTATTTAGCAACACCCCTTTCCAGCCTTCCTCAGGATCGCTTATAGTATTCTTTGTTTTCAGCCATCATTCTGGTGGTCCCTGCCTCCCTTTCTCCAGATTAAATGAAACTTAATAACCTCATTTAATTTCTTGCCTAAATTTTTTGTTCCTGCTCTGCTCTGCTTAGATGCAACCCATCTAGTTTGAATACTGCTTTGTTTTGGAAAGTATTAGAATTAGCCATAAAGTTAGTTTTATTTTCTTTGCAAAATGAGTGCAACCAATTGTTTATTCTGTTTATGGCCCAGAATTTGTATTCATGAGATCCATGTTCTGGTAGTATACTTGAGACAATGAGTTCACCCCTTTTGTCTCTGATCCTGTTTATTATACTGGCATAACTATCCTGAATGGTTGACATCCTACTTCTTACTATATTATTTATTCCTACATGCAATATGTCCAGTGGGTGTGAGTGCTCTCCATTAGTCCATCCAGTAGTCTATCTACTGTATGTTAGATAGTTTAACCTGGTAAGTGCTGCTCACTTTTGTATGCATTTACTCCCATTGCAAATTATTGCATCCATTCCCTTGTTATTGAGTCCCCAATTATGAGAATATATTTATTTTGTCATCACTGGTTATGCCCTGCCTGTAATTATCTTTATTCTCCTGTAACTGTCTGATTACTTTAAGTTGGTTATTGTCCAACTCTGTCAGTATGTTTTTCTTCTCCTTCTCATGTTCTTTTATTCATTTTCCTACTGTTTCTATATCACCCCTTGATCTTCTTGAGATGTTCTCTGTCCCTAATGTCATACTTTGTGCAGTATTATTTAATGTGTCATATTTGTTTTGCAGTGTTAGGGGTTCACTTTGATGCAGTTGTCCCTTTCTATGGTTGGTTTGTTTGTTTTGCCTTTGTCCCTGCCTTCACTGCATCTCCTTTACTCCAGGGTTGGTTTCCCAGTGTGCACAACTTGGTGTACTTGTTATTATGTCCTATCCTTACATGGTTACATTTTCAGCCATACTGTACAGACCTTTTTCCAACCACCCTATTTCTTTTAGAACCTCCACTCTTTTCAACAGCTGCCTGATTTCTTCTTGCAATGTTTCCACCAACAAGCACTCATCACAACTAAACTGCTTACTTTTGTCTCCCGCTATATACATTTTACACTGCATGCATTGTTTAAGGATTTTCCTTCCCTTTCCTTGTGATATTTTCATGGTGTTTTTTTTCATTAGCTTTTCTTCACAACACTTTTGATGCACTATTTACCTCCAGCCATGATATTTATCTTGCTCTGGTATGTTCTTACTCTACAGTCCTGGTCCCTGGTGTCCCCAGTGGATGCACCCAACTCAAGCTTGCCCGGCTCACTTGGGTGTCTGGCTATATTCCCTGAGGACCAGAAGTAAATGGCATCACTTCCAAGTCACTCACAGCTATTTCAAAGACCAAAACAGTTTAAAACAATAGAAAAAGGATATTCCTAGATACCCTAAAGCACCACCTCATGCAGTGGTCTTCTAATGCTCCTACTGGAGCAGAACCCTGCACTCTAGCTGAGATAAGTGCAGTGAGCACCTCCACCCATCCACAAGCCATTGCTGCTTAGTGTAGCTCGAGGTACTTCCTGGTTGAGTGTTGCTAGGCAATGGCCCGTCAACATTCCTCTCCCCAGAGGATTGTTCAGTGGAGCATTTTTCCTTTTGTCCCTTTTCTCTAGGCATAATGGGCTGGATATGGAGAAATATTTTCACTATGGCAAGGAGCTCCGAATGAAATAGAGAACCACAGAGCAGACGTGCCAGGAGGGAGAACATTCTTTTTGACTTATGTGTTCCCAGATGAAAGGCTGGTAATGTTATATCCAGGACAAAGAAATGAGACTTCTTCCTATATATGAACCAGAATGTTCAGTATTTGGTGACTGAAGGTTGAATCTCTAAATTATACTGATTATAATTTATCAGTATACATTTACTTTTGCTAGAGTCCGAATTTAAGTATTGTTTGGGTTTTTGAGTAGCTTCTTATTTCTGGATGGAACCGAGGACTTTCATTATAGATCCTGGGACTAAATGGTTGTATTGTAATTGATCGTATTAATTTTAGGATGCCGTGGACATGTAAGGGAATGTTGTGGCATATTTATAATCATGAAGAAGGAATAGTCTATGTATAGTATATTTAAGGTAGATTCCCTTTAAGATTGAAATCACCTAATAATATCTAAGTACTCTTTAAATAAGTGGCTGTCTGCAGAAATGTGATTTAATTCCTTTTGGTAAAGTGTTTTCTTCAGGGAGTTTAAAATCCCAGTAAAACTAGCCCTCCAGTACCAACAATATTTAATATTTATATTGGGACTTTAATTTAATAGCTTGAGTACTGGAGTGGATTAATTACAGTAGAGTTGGGCACACTAAGAGGTACTAATGCAGTTATTAAATAATTAGCCAGTAAATGAGTTGATTCTCATAACCAATTTGAGACCATCTGAAGTGTACTAGAGAAACCAGCAAAACCCTTAGAAGTTACAGGGCATTTTGGTTCTTGGGAACTGATGATACACCTAGCCCTTAATTCTCATCTTTTTGATGTGTTTAATATGTAGCCTAGCTTTCTGGTAAATAGCCCAAAGTAAAGGAGTATTCTGTAAATATTCTTTGAAGCGGATCTATGACAGTCGGTCAACAATTTAATTGCTGAACAGTGTTACAGTGGCTCCTTTATGTCGACCTCATTTGCAGTCAGCATAAAGGGAGTCACATCAAACTTTATTTTCTTTGGGGGGCTTTGACCCGCAAACCCACCATGCAGAAGGCTCTGACCCCTAACCCTCGCTACATAGATAGTCAGCTCTGAGTTGTAATTGCTACGGCAGGGGGTGCAATAATCCCAGAAAGCAGTGCCGGGGTACTACACAACACTACAGTGACCTGGTGCTATTGTTGCTGTAGTGTCATTCATGGTAAAGTTGTCAAGGTAGCATCAGTATACCCTTTGAAGCCATAGGCAAAAATAACTTAGTATGACAAATTTAGAAGGAATTACAGTCTTGGAAAATTGGTACTAAATTAGGGTCAGAAGCAATCATTTACTTCCACTAGGACTGCAGATACGAACCTATTTTGACTCCCTTCATATTAGGGTGTTTAGAAGATTAGAAGGTTAGAGACCCAGTTAGTCTACGGATCTATTTTAGTCTAGTTTCACTAGGGAGATGTACATTTGGAGCATTAACCATTCCATAGTCACCAGTAGTGCTGGTAGAGTCCTTACACAGTACAAGACTGAGGAAGGACGGGAATTACCCCAGTGGGTATCAAAAAAGTTTTTGTGGCCTGGTAGAATGAGTGTCCTATGAATGTCTTGATGAGTGAGTGGGTCATTTTATCCCTGAGTAAACCAAGGCATTTCAGTTTTATATAGGGTTATGCATTTTATGGTCAGTTTTACATTTTATGTTTTTAAATATAGGCATTTAAGGACATCTGATCTATATGAGTACTAACAGTTAAAACAGTCATGTCAGTTTTAACATTGAACTGTATAGTATAGAGGGGATGCCGCTTCAATTTCCTGTATTTATGTATTTTTAGAACTTATTTATATTTAAGATATTTAAAGTATGATGATGCATTTTAACTTCTGCAAATATTGTAATGACATGACCTTTCGGACAATAAAAGCAACTAACTACTGTGGTACAATTACTTCTTGTTGTACCAGAGTAGCTATGCCACATAGCTATATACACTCAGCATAGTAAAATGGCCATAGTAAACTAAAACTAGATTGGGAACAGCATGAGTCTGCACACTGTATTTGCTTATCGGTTGGCACAGTGCGTAACTTATAACTAAGACAGGGTACAGTATGTAGGACCATATACTTTATATATTAATATATGGTCAACCATTCCAGCTCAGCTGTGTTTCCATTGCCATCTCAGGTTTTGTGATGACTCTGAGGTCCTCATAAGCTTTGCTCTCAATGTCCCTATGACATTATCACAACCCTTGATAGAAACATGGGGCTCAATTTTCAAAAAAAACCTTTACAGCAATGCAAGTTGTATCACTCTAGGGCTGCAGCAAACTCTGGGTGCATCAGAGACCTTGTGTCCAGTTTTATAAAATGAAGGGGTCCCTGTGCCAAAGAACCAGGAGTTGCCTCAGCCGCAGGCTTGTGTCATACATTTGGCGCACCTGCAGGAATTGATGCAGGGATTTGGTTCCCCAACCACTAGAGGGTCTGCAAGGGTGGGGGGGTCAATATGCATGGCAGGAGGGGGCTGGGGTCAGAAAGTGCATTGGGAGGTGCCCTACAGGACATCAGAGAGACAAAGTCAATAACAGGGTTTTGATGTGGCACCCAGAGCAGGTGCCATTTGCAAGAGCACACAGTGTTTTTGTAGTGGGGTTAACACTGATGAACAGTGACATGACCCCAGGTAAGCACAGCTCTGGCACCTGCTTCATAGGTGCAACAACCCACAATCCTGTAGGTGGGAGGCAGCCTGCCACAATGTGGGAAGGTGGGTACTAGGGGCCTGTTGCAGGGCCCAGAGATTGTTCCTCTCCATTTGTTTGGATTTGTTGCACCCGTGGTGCAGGTGCTAGAGCTGTGCCCACCTGGGCTAGGTCACTGTCTGTCCCTACCAACCCCTCATAAAGCCAGCCCATCCAGTCAGCTTTCAGGCATTATAAACAACACCCCTGCTGGATACCACATCACTACTCTGCCATTGTTGCTGTTGCCCCGATGCCCCATGGCACTCCTGTTCTCCTTCTGACCCAGGCCTCCTACTTGTAGGTTCCCCCATCACAACAGTGCCTGGCAGTGGCACATGACCCATAGACCACCTCCTCGCTGGTCCTATCCTATGTTGCATCCATGGTGGGGTTTCCAAAATATATAGAATAGTGTATGGACAATCATACACAACAAGGCTGTGTTTCCATCGGGGGTTGAGATGACATCACAGGGACCTCGAGAGCGAAGCTCGAGAGGTCCCGATGTCATGTCAACCCAAAGATGGAAACACAGCCTTGTCTGTGTAGGATTGTCCATATACTATTTTATATAGTATATGGTTCCAAAGTGCAGGACACAAGAGGCTTTCTGTTTTTTCTCCTTACTGGCTCACTCGTCCACTCACCGGCTCGCTGCTCGCTCTAACGTCAACTTCTCCCTGATCCCATATCTCGGTGCTCCCGTTCACTGAGTCACTCTGTCCTTCATTTCTTTTTTGGGTTTTGGTGGTGAGGTTTTAAAAACTAAATTAAAAAAATTAACTTTTGGGGCATGGAGCGGTATGGGGCTCTTTCCGTCAACTGTCTAGGGGTCAGAGGTTCTCACTAAGCATTACCGCCATGTTTTTGGCGGTTTCCTTGATGGAGCATTTGTGTTTGATTGACAGGAATGTTGTTGTACTATCAATATGACATCAGATCGATAGTACAACAACTTTTCTGACCTTTGAACTGTCCTACAACATTTGAGAAGCCACTGATTTCCATCTAGAATAAGCCCTAACCATATACTATTACAGATAAGGAGATGGTGCATCTCCACTGTGGTGCAAGCCCCTTTTTGACCTGGTGCAAGGGTGCTTCAGTTGCTAGGGTGGTGCAGGGGAGCTTGGGTGCAAGGAATCCCAATTTCAATGCAGCCTGCACTCGAAAATCAGGATTGCCATAAGGTGTGACACAAGGTGTCACTTGTGACATAACTATTTGGTGCAGACACCTTGTGTCAGATATGCCCTTTTTAAAATCAGGTAACAGTCTTGTTATGTATGGTTCTCCATGCATTAGTCTATACTGGGTATGACATTGTGAGTTGACAAGATGCTGTAGCAGGTGCATCCAATAGACTACAGGCCCCATAGTCAAATGCTAAGAAGAATGCTAACAGGATTAGTGTCAGACTAAATGGATATAGTTTGGACAATCATTTGTTACTGCAGATTTGACCAATCATCTGTCACTGCAGGTTATAACTATAGAAATATAGGCAAAATATAGCTGAAACAAAAACTACAACTCTCCAATGAACTCAAATAATTAAATCAGAATGAGAAAAGAATAAAACAAGCTGTTAAAATATAGTAAATTGTGTATTTGGATGACAAAATTAGCTCTTAAAGTTGTTAGGTTCCTATATCCTCCACTATTATTGCAAAACTGAATGTGAAGCAGACTCACTGTAGAACTATATACCGTGTGACCTGCTGAATCTCTTCCATGTAACATTTTGAAACTTGATTACCAGTAGCTTTATTTGACAAAACTTATCCAAATGCACCTTTAAAGGTGATGTTACAGGCAAAGTTGCCAGGTGAAGTTGTCAAAGACAAAATTTCGACTAAACAGCAAAAATTCACAAATTGATTCACGAGGGCACAGTTTGCAAATTTACCTTAACTTCACGGTGTAATTAATCTGCCATATGTCTACTGATGAGTAGAGACAAAAGCTGAACATAAGGGAAGTGAGCAACAGCTAAGGGAATAAATTTTAAAAGAAAGAAAATGTTCATGGTTTGCACAGCATATGGTGAAAACATGGAATGTGCTCCCCCCCCCCCAGATGTGATGGGTAGTGGAACACTTGGACATTTTAAAAGGAAGTTGCACCAAAGTTTAAATGAAAGTGAAATCAAGGGAAATAATTCAGTGAGATCATGCCAGAAAAGCAAAATGGACATTTGCCTACTTCAGCACGGAAAACGTATGAACTTGGGTAAAAGCTTTTAAATCATCCCTTCACAACCACTTTAAATGTGACATGAAACTCCCACTCAGAATGGGCATTCCAGCCTTTGCCCATAAAGCAATCAGTTTGAGTGGGGATTACGTGTCACCACTAATATGGACATGGGGAGGGAGTCCAATAGCTTTCATATACATTTAGTGGAAGAAGCGTGGTGGTTTCCCAAGTTACATATAAATAAAATAAATATTTTGTTGAAAATAAATTCAGTCTATGTGTATGTAAAGTACCGCTTTATATTTCCAGACCACAAACCCTGTACTGATATATGGATTATTATATAGCTTTGTGTATTGATACAGGTCTTGTGTAATGCAGGTGAGCAGAGGCCTCCACTATCTTGGGGGGTGGCATTTGGGTGGAGTCAGGAGATTACTGGGAGGAAAAAGGACCACTGGACACCAATGAATAGAAGGCACATGTCAACAGAGACTAAAGAGTATAAGGGTTACCACTGCATTCGGAAGTTACATGCCTATTAAGATTGTGTGAAGAATTGGGGTGTCCAGCTAGGCTTCTCTGGAAACCTTTCTTTACAAAATGATCATTGGGAATAAGTTGAGGGTTGGGGCCCTAGACTAACAGGGAGATTTCAGTGGTAACAAGGGGACCATGTGAGGCAAGGGATCCACTAGTCTTGGAATATTGAGTCCACACTGGAGCAACTGCAGTAATAACAGTGAGAGTTGACACCAGCAGTATGACACAGATCATGGAGATGAACAAAATGGGTGGTTTGATACCTTTCATTGGACCAACAAATAATTTTACAAAATTTTAAGCTTTCAGACTCATAGAGTCCTTCATTGGAACCTCTGTGAGTCTGAAAGCTGAAAACATTTGAAAGTTGAACATTTTGTAAAATGATTTGTTGGTCAAATAACAGGTACAGTATCAAATCACTCATTTTGTTCATCTTTTGTACAATGACCAACAAGGCAACTAACATTTTCCTACAGATCACAGAGGTAATTAGCATTCATGAGAACATAATGCTATTGCTAAGCAACTGTTTGCAACCTGAATTTACAATAGGGTCATTATCATGGGTTGTTTGAATATTACAGCTTAGGTCAAGTTTGTTATGGTGTTTGTGCCACACTACCTGTCTTCTGGGGATGGGATCATGGCACACCAGCACACCATTTTGTACTTGGAGACAGGTTAGGGATGTGCTTTACTGTGCATTGGCAGGAGGTATACTGAAAATCTCTTTGCACAGTAAAGTACAGCAGGCATGCACAAGGTTTAAAATATATCTCTTTTTTATACCACATGTCAATTTTCATGATCAAGAAGACCTATTTGTGCTAGTCAGCATAAGTTTAGAATATGCTACCCTACATTTCAGTTTTCTGGTACATTTCCTAAAAATGAAGACTGAAGGCAAATATTGTAAATAATGAAAACATATGAGATTTAGTATTGTTTGACTATTATAATGCCCAGTTCTCCAGGAAATAGTAGCAGCTCTTCATCATACATTACGTTAGTATGTTTTTCAATTTAAGCTAATAATTTGCTTTCTAAAGTTTTTACTAGCACTGTTGCTTTAAATGTATTTATCTATCCCATAATTGTTCTTTCCAGACATTTTCTATGGCTTCTACCTGTGTTCAGTTTGAAGATAATGGTTACAGACAGATTTCATTGCCCATACTGAATACTGACCCAGCTAATACACTTTTGAGAGCATTCCGCCTCCTCCACATATTTTCCTATCAGCCAATATTGTCAGTTTTATACAATAATTGTAAAATATTATTGTCTGAAAATGTGATTCAATTTTGAATCAGCAGGTTAAATAAGTAAGATTCTATTCTTTAAAACCAGTGTTGGGTAAGTTACTTTAAATAGTAATCAGTCACAGTTACTAGTTACTTTCAAATAAATGTAATCAGTTTTTAAGTCATGACTTTTATATAAAAAGTAATCAGTAACTGTAACTGTAATGCACGTTACTTTTTCATATTACGTTATATTACTTTTGATAATATGGTTGTATTTACTCATTGAACATAGCTATGTGCTTATGAAACACCAAGAAGTGTATAAAAGAAATAAAACAGATTCCAAAGACAATGAATATGCTAATTTTTAACACATTACCAGTCTGACTTTGCCAGCTACAATAATACTTTTACATTTCCATAAATAAGAGCTCTATTAAAACAAGCATTTGTCAATGCCGAATGTTTGCTTACTGGCATTGGGATTGGTAGTGTAGGAGTTAGACAGCTGCATAATAGGAATGGCAGTGAAGTATTGAACTGAAGCCAACCCCGCCACCACCCTGCAGATACGAACAGGCATTGGGGTGTGTCTTTGGGTCATCAGGCATAATGGCTGCTATTTTACCACATTTTCAACTCTGCAGACACTGACAAGTGTCATGGTGTGCCTTGGGATCTTTGGCCCTTATGCACACCCCATTCCATTAGGAAGTACAGTGAGATGGGTGCGGTATAGGAGAATGGGGTGAACTTTGGGGCCAAAGAGTCCAAGGCATACCTCGATGCCTCTCAGTGACTGCAGGGTGTGGAATGGTATGAGCATCACAGGCAAGAATCCCAAGCCTCACCCCTGATGCCTGTCATTCTCTATAGGGTGGGGCGTTATAGTTGAAAAGTCTAATACCTCAGGCATTCGTTGGTATTTTCACTCCAAATTTTCAACATGTTTGTTTTGTGACCCCACCTCATGAACAGGGGGAATATCAGTTTTTTAGCCGAAAGCTGCTTATGCACAGTGACTACGGCATTTAGCACCACAGGTGCAAAAATATTCCGAACAGGATGTAAAAAATGACAGCTGTACTCTTTCATGGGGAGGTGTAAAAAATGGCTATGTTGTAAATGTATAGTAAAAATATTTAAAAAAATGGTGAAGTCATGAGCGTACATAGAAACTGTGCAACGCACACCCGTAATATAGTTAGGCTGGGGATTTCTTACAGCAGATTGTCAACTCAGGCATTTTGGTGCCTCCAATCATGAACAGTGTCACTGTGATTTTCTTTATCTGTGCCGAACAATGATTTCCCACAGCGACCACGCATTCTGCACTGAAAGTGTGAAAACACACTTCGCCATGTTAGTGAAAATGGCAGCTGTACTGCTCATAAGGAAGTGTGGAAAACGCACTGGTGAAAATCTGGACTGAAAATATTACAAAGTCATGAACTAATGAGGGTGCGTGGAAACTGTGCAATGCTCACTCGTAACACAGTCATTTTATGGACTTTTGTCACCAAATTTTCAACATAGCCATTTTAAGACCTCTGCTCATGAACAGTGTAACTGTGATTTTCTTAATCTGTCCTAAACATTGCTTTCGCTCACCAACAGCACCATTGTGCGCTACATGTGCGAAAACACATTTTGGGCGACATATGAAAAATTGCAGCTGTACTGTTCATAAGGAAGTTTAATAAAATGGACATGTTGAAAATCTGGAGTGAAAATATTAAATTTGCAAACTTACGAGCATGCATAGGAACTGTGGAATGCATGCTCGTAAAAGTCATTTTTAGAAATTTTTTCACCAAATTCTCAACATAGCCATTTTAAGACCTCTGCTCATGAACAGTGTCACTGTGATTTTCTTAATTTGTCCTGTACATTGATTTCGCACACCGACTGCGCCATTGTGCGCTACATGGGTGGAAACACATTTTGGGTGAGATGTGAAAAATGACAGCTGTACTACTCATAAGAAGGTGTGGTAAAATGGCAATGTTGAAAATCTGGAGTGAAAATATTGAAAATTCACGCCTCATAAGCGCGTGAGGAACTGCGCAATGCACGCTAGTAAAACAGTCATTTTTAGGACTTTTTTCACCAAATTTTCAACATAGCCATTTTAAGATGTCTACTCATGAACAGTGTCACTGTGATTTTCTTAATTTGTCCCATACATTGATTTCGCACACCGACTGCGCCATTGTGCGCTACATGTGTGGAAACACATTTTGGGTGAGATGTGAAAAATGACAGCTATACCACTCATAAGAAGGTGTGGTAAAATGACAATGTTGAAAATCTGGAGTGAAAATATTGAAAATTCGTGAACTTACGATGCCTGCGTGGGAACTGCTCAGCGCGCTCGTAAAACAGTCATTTTTAGGAATTTTGCACACATTTTCAACATGGGGTTTTGAGACCCCTTCTCATGACTGATGTCACTGTCATGCATTATTCAGGTTCAGGGTCATTTGATTGCGGTCACTGTGCAGTCACGCGCGAACACCCTTCGGACCGAATAACACCATGACAGTGACATCAATCATGAGAAGTGGTCTCAAAACCCCATCTTCAAAATTTGGTGCAAAATTCAAAAAATGCCTGAGATATGCAAAAGTTGAAACCCCCCTATCTAGCCCATTATACAGCTTACCGGCATTTCCTCATTTCACGGTCGCTTTGAAGAGTGCAGACGTGTTCCCGGTCCACGAAGATCGCGCCGAGGTCCGGAGGTAAGTAGTGAGAGGGGAGTGGGAGGCTGGGTGCGCAGTGGGTGGGTGGGGTTGTGGAGTGGGGGCGGGAGACTCACTGCTGGAACGCTTTTTTCACAGGTAAAAAAAACGGATGATCGGACGCTTGCCACACTGGGGTGGGCCCTGCATGGCACAAGGATGTTGGAGGGCAGCCAAGCTCACGACGGGGATTGGGCACCCCCTGCTGGCTCACGACCTGTTTGGCACACGCTGGGGTGGACTCCCAGCATGGCACTCACTACTGGGGAGGATATGCAGCCGATGGGGATTGGACAACCCCATCGGTTATATGATTAGTTGCCACGCGGGTGGGCACCCAGCATGGCATTTTGTAAGCATTTGGGGGAGGCGAAGGGCAGCAACACAGCAGCCGACGGGATTGGAGCACCTGTCGCTATACAGTCGTGTGATGTGGGGACACGAAGCCTGTGGGCATCTGTGGGGGAGCTGCACGTGAGCACCCTTATCTTATCGCTGCTCACCAAGCGTAGCTCCTCCTTTCAACTGATGCCACTGCATTTTGGAGCACGTCATAGACAGCTCCAAAATGCATTGGCTTACAGGGCCGCGCCTACCAGCACAGGACTGAATTGGAGGAGGAGGTGACACACCTCCGAAATCTCCGATGATGGCACTATGTTTCTTGCACATGTGTGCAAGCAAACATAAAAACACAGAAACACATGCTCTGCATCTACTGCTGCCTCTACAATCTTTTCCCCAACAGCTGAATCCTGACTTTGCCAGCCACTGCTGTCCTCGACCTTTTCATTTTCATAACACTCCTCTCACACTCCAACACACACATACACACACACACACACTGTGCATCTACTGCCAGTGCCCTTGGCGATCTTTCCTACACAGCTGTATAGCCTGACAATGCCAGCCACAACTACCCCTTTACATCCCATCCTTACCCCACTGCCACACATACCCTGCTGCATCTTCTACACTTGTAGATCTTTACCACATGACCTTTCCCGCATGTAGCCTGTATTCCCCTTCTGACTAAGCAAGAGCCACAACTACCCCTTTAAATTTCCATAATAAACTTCCACCATCACATAGCTCCCCCTACACTCTCACACATGCATCCTGCAGATCTACTGCCCTTCCTTGCCTTGGTGATCTTTTCTCATTTCCCTATGGCAGCCTGAATCCTAACTAACATTGACAGCCACAGATCCACCCCACATCACAAACAGTAAAAGACACCAGCACACACACCTGCTTATCCCAACACACAATTTAAACACTCTTTTCCACAGCTGAACCTTGACTTTCCACTGCCACTGAGACACAGTTATAATTACAACTAAATCTGCCATGACTATTATGCCACTGCCAGTATGCCACAACTGAAGTCAGACAGTTTCACTTACAATCAAATTATCACACAACACAGCATGCTTGTTGCACTCCAGTACATACCCCCATCGATCAGAATTTTCTTTGAGATGGATTGGGTGATGGTGATAGACCTGACAGGTGGGTGGATGAACAGATGGATGATTCAGCGGCCTGCTGTGGCAGTTTAGCACATGTGGTGTTGGTGGAAATAGGCTCGGGCTCTACATGCAGATGGACTACTTGCCTTTTCCTACAATAGTTATTCTGACCCTGATTCCCTCAGGGTTCACAATAGCTACTATAGAGGCCATGACTGATGATATGCTGGGGTGTAGCTAGCTATCTATAAATTGTACATCAATTGGCCAATCTGTTACCCCCAAACAAATTTCATCAATTCTCATAGTGATTCTTAGCTTTACCATGAAGCAATGCATAAGTAGTATAATTTGTATATCAAATGTTGCAAAATGATATATTTAATAATAAACTGAGAAATAAAATGGTGTTTTCTGACTTTTATTTGCATAGCACATGTTACAAATATAGAACAAAATGGTAATATTAAATGCATGATGAAAATAGAAAATTGAGTCAGTATCAATATTTCAACCATAGGTCCTCTTCAGGAATCATCGGAAACCGAAAAAAAGCAGGTAAGAGAAATATGATGAATATATGTGAGGAAAGAAAATAGGGGAAGGCTGCAGGAGAAAAGTGATAATAGATAAGGTAAGAATAGAATCTGGAAAAAAGGTGATGATAGGTATGAAAAGGCAGTAGAAGTGAATGAGCTGAGGAGTCCTTAAGTGGGGATTAATTAACAGGACCTAGTAAAAAGCTATGTGACACTAGTTTTCATTTTCTACAAATCAAAGAAATACTCAAACTGAAGGGCTGTTATTTACACAGGATCTGTGACAACTGGTACAAGAACACCCAGCACAACAACACCTCAGCAGAGCTATCAGCCTAACAACATTTTGTGTAATGAGACAACTGGCAAAACCAACCCCAACACCCACCGCAGTGGAACTGTGACCACGAGAAAGCAGTAGTAATAAATAAGGCTACCCTGCAGTTGTAGCCATGGTGTTAGAGCAAAGATCTCTATAAGGCAAACTAGTATTAGATCAAAATTCTAGGCTAAATGTCTCAAGGCTGCAAGTCTGTGCTCCAGTTGTTGTGTCACGGGTTTTACAACACCGTAGCTTTTGCAGCTCATAGTACTGTACCTAGATACTGCAACTTTGAAAACTTGAATATCAGCAAGGCTACAAAAAACAGCACCTAAGAGCCATGAAATGTTGCTTAAACATTTTGTTGTGAAAAATGGTAAACAATTTGCATCCAATGTGCAGTGTGAAGATGCTGGATGATCATGCAATGATTGTCAGAAGGCAGTTTTTTTAGCCTGATTTTGTAATAAATCGAGCACACAGTCAGCTGAGCAACCTTTGTTTACACTGAAACCTGAATATCAAAAGACACCTGTACAATCTCCAGATTTCTGGAATATCATAAACCTCTTGAGCTTGCCTTGAGGTTTATGAGAAGTCACAGGAACCCCATGATGGATTATAGCAACCTAACAGATGGATGCCCATCTGTTATTCTATTTATATTACAGTAAGTAGTTACTTTAAGGGAAAAGTAGTATCATTGCAGTTACTTATTACTTTATTTAAAAGTAATCTATTACTATTACTAGTTACCTAGAAAAGTAATCAGATTACAGTTACGCTATAAGTAACAGTTACTAACAAAACTGTTTAAAACATGACCCAAGTTTGAGTCCTGGGCACAGTCCTAATAATGAGGTTTGCCTGATTAAGGGGCAGACTCTTATGTACCTGGGGCCCTAGCCAATAGTAGGTGGCTTGGTGGCATCAGGCCAGTAGTGAAAAGGGCAAGAAGGAAAGTGAGGTGGGGGGGAGGAAGGAGAAGGTTGGCAGCTGTTAGAGGAAATAAGGCACCTGAGGCCTGATGACCTCACAGAGGGTGTGGGGCCCCACATGGTGAGGCTGGGAATCTGATTGGGCAGGACATTAAGGAGAGAGAGAGAGAGAGAGAGAGAGAGGGAGAGAGACAGGGCCAGAGAGTTAAAAGGAGCTGCCTGACATACTGATCCCACATTTTGCTATCAAGAGTTTTGTTTAGGAAGCATACTCAATTAGCAATTGAATCCAGTTAAGTTTAAGCCTTAAAACATTTTTGGCAGTTTGCAGTTTTGCAATTGAATCCAGTTAATTTTACCCTACAAAACAATTCTCTGCAATTTCTGCATTTTTTTTTTCCTTCTGGCAGTGATCCAGATTGCTACTGGTGAGAAGGTACCAGCGGAGAGAAGGGTAAGACTTATTTAAAAGGGGGTTATAGACAGTCTCTATTAATAGAAGGTAAATATAAAGAACTTTGTATTACAATGGGGAAGGTTTAATGAGGGTTTATTTTTTCCTTTCAATGTTGAGTACAAGCCAGAAGTAAAAGAGTTTGATGGTCGATTGGCAGCCAGAGACTGGAGGAATGTGGTTCCTCTGAGCAGGCTCAGGTGAGGACAGACGGTAGTTCTCAACCATTTGGGTAAGCATTGGAGACCTGGAGCATGAGTTATGTTTTTTTTCAGGGAGGAGAAGTTGATCATGATCCACCGAGAGGCACGGCAGGTAGAGGTGATGGCTTGTAGCAGATGGGCTCCAGGAGGGAAGGATGCCATGCAAGGGAGCATCAGCATGATCAGGCCAACACGCCAAAGAAGAAAAGGAATACTTTTTCAGTTGGCCCAATGCAGCGCATGATGTAAGTGGGACAGACAATTGGTCCAGTAAATTGGAGGGACACCATGTTGGCCAGGTCAGGTATGGTTGAACGGCCTGTGGTGGAGGACCCAAAAACAAAAAGACAGTACCTCAGTGCAGGTGGGCATTCGGGGATGGCTTAAAGCATAAAGCCTTAGTCAGGCCACTATGTGGCATTGGTGGGGCTGCGGAAGAGTAGGCTAGGGGAGACTCCCAGGAGTATGGCACAGGCCAAGGCAGGGCCAGATTAAAGGGTGGGTAATAAAGGATGCTTGGGCCTCTTTCTTGGTTTTCTGCAAAGAAAAAGATAAAGAAAAGCAGGTTTAAAAAAAATAAAATAAAATAAAAGCAACAAGTGGGTTGATCCTGGTTGGGATCAGGCTGGCAAGTGGAATGGGGATGGGGTGTGAGGCTTGGGAACTGAAGTAAAGGGTGGCATGGACCACATGGGCAGGAGTAGGCCCATGGAACTACAGACAGTCACTATTTTGTGGGATACCAGCAACTGCGAGATGGCCACCATTCTGAGACATCAGAGGGTGGAAGCAGGTGACCGCCATTTTAGAAGCAGAATGGCTTACGGAGATGAAGGGTATACCACCGCAGAGTGAGATAAAGGTGGCTTGCGGCACAGTATTAGAGGAATTATGAAAGGAAATTTAAAAAAAAATAAATAAATAATAAGAATACAGACACAAGGAAACTTAGATAAGCCAATTAGGATGGTTATAAAGTACTGCATATCCAGGATGAGGTAGTAGGGGACAGCAGCCATTGAAAAAAGAACACGAGGTGTAGGCATCAGGGGAGTTCAAAGAGGAATAAATAAGAAATGATGGGGACAAGCAGAGGAGAACAGTACAAAAAAAAATCTGGAAAAGAGGGGGGGAGAGAAAATGCAGTCCACTGAGAAAGGGCAGGGCCCAAGCCAGCCTGAGAGGTGGGCCGTAAGTGTGGACTGGATGTGATGATGTTGAATAACAATTTTGAATTTGTACTGCAGCTTTTCATACAAGATTTCAAAAGGATGGCATCCAGAAAAAATAAGATGTCGAAAGAGGATACCTACAGGACTATAGTGGACCTGGCGGATAAAGTGAATAAAATATGGGAACTGGTGGAAGGCACGCAGTCTGGGTGAGTGGAGAAGCATAAGGTGGAGAAGGAAAGCAAGGATAAGGGCAACAAGAAGCTCCTTTCAAGCCCGGCCAGCCCAGCCCCTCCCAAACTGGAAGGGCCAGTAACTTCCGCCTCCACACCTGTGCCCAGGCTTTAGTCTGTTCCAGAGTCTGGTTCAGTGCCTCTGCCTATCCCGTTACCGCCACAGCCTCAGTGCCTCTTAGCTTCTGTAGTGCTGCCAGACAACACTCTGACACAAGAACCAACAATACGGGGGCTGGACCCAATGCTAGAGCCATTCCCGAAACTAGGTATTGAGGGACTCACCCTAGGCAGTAGCCTAAAAGAATATGTGGAACAGGTGATAGGTTCTTTTGGTGATGATGTTGTGGGGCAATCTGAGAAAGCGCTTGAGGAGATAAAGAAGGGAAAAAGGGAAGAGGCTGGGGTTGAAGAGAAGACGGGGAGAAGTGAGGGCTTGGGCACTCAGGAGGTAGGAACACTGGAATGAGGAGAGGGGAGCACATGACTTTGGCTACAAAACAGAAAATTTGGAAAGAGGAATTTGTTGACATATTTGCTTTAATTAACAAGGAGATGGTTACAAAATATGATGAAAGGGAGAGCATAGGGAAGAAAGACACTGTGGTAGCTGTGGTTTTAATAGGTACAGAAGAGGAGGACAAGACTACAAAGGGCAAGACATGAGACTCGTGGTCGGTAGGTTTTCCAACTTACTCGGTCATAGTGATAGAGAAAAAAATGGAGTTGGCGATCCCACTCCTCACTTATTTCCTGATAATTAGAAAAGCATATAAAATGTGATGGGGCAGTAACTGGCTACAGTATGGCAAAATGTTTCGTCAAAGGATGGTGACCTTCGGGGATGTCAGATGGCACAACAGGCAGGCTATTTGTGGTTAGACTGTTTAACAGGCATGGGAAGTGGTGATGGAGAAGGAGAGAAACAGCTAAGCTTAGTGCAAAAGTGTTGCTGGGGCTGCAATAGAGCATTCTGTTCTTAGCCCCAATACCGCTTTAGAAATACTTGCTCAAAATACGGTGGCAGTCACCCAGCTTCAAAATGTAGAACCAGTTGGGTTAATGCTGGGAATGGAAGTGTAGGCAACAATCAGTCTAACCAGCCCTTTCTGGTTGGTCATGCTGGATACCGGGGGCAATCATGGGGAGAGGGATCAAGGGTCAGGGTTTCCAGGGGACTGGGGGTAGGGGGTTGTAATCAGTAGACAGATGGGAAAAAAAGCACAGCAGCTTACCAACATACCAGAGGGAAAAGACACCTATTAAGTTTCAAGTATTGAAAAAATGGGTACAGGGAATTCCAGACAAGGAAGCCGCTCCAAAATTGACGAAAGGTTTTTGGTATGATTTTAACTTACAGTTCAGGGGGCACCAGCTAGGGTACAGAGCTAAGAATCTGAACTCATTAAAGGGAAAAGAGGACTTACTACCGTAAAAAACCCAAAAAAGAAATAAAGGCAGGGAGGGTAGAGGGACCATTCAGGGCCCCCCTGTTTCAGAACCTGAGCGTTTCCCCTTTAGGCCTTGTACCAAAAAAACAGCCGGGGGAATTTTGCGTTATACACCATTTGTCATTTCTCGTAGGACAGTCAGTAAATGACCACATAGAAGATGAGGACAGCAAAGTGACATATGACACACTAGAGGAAGCGGTACAAGTCATAAGTACAACACGGGGGGGGCATGGCTAACTAAGACTGATATCAAAGCCACGTTTAGGCTGCTGCCAGTATGCCAAGAAGACTGGGATTTGCTGGTTTTTCGGGTGAGGGATTAATATTACTTTGACAAAGCCATGCTCATTCGGTGCTCCATTGCTTGTGCAACATTCAAGCTATTTAGCACCTGGTTGTAATGGACCTTCCAGCGGAGGTGTGGGTGCAGGTCCATTATGTACTATTTAGATGATTTACTTTTAATAGGTGAGGGAAAGGAGGAGACAGAGCACATGTTAACTTGCTTTCAAGAGTTTTGTCGAGAACTGGGGGTGCCTTTAGTCCCCAAAAAGACTGAGGGCCCTAGTCAAAGGATAGAATTTCTAGGAACAAAGATAGATGCAGAGGCAGAGGCATAGTTATCTTGTTTATCTGACAATAAAGCAAAGAAGCTTAAACAATTGTTGGTAACAATCAAAGGATGCAGACGGGCACAATTACAACAGGTGCAGCAGCTGACGGGTCAACTAAATTTTGCTTGTAGGATGATCAGACCAGTTCATATGTTTACACGATGGCTGGCCAGGGCAACAAAGGGGGCCATGGGACCCCATAATTGGGTGGACATATCTAAGGGTACGAAGGAGGTCCTCCAGGTACAGTATGGGAGGTCTTCCTTGAAAACTATAATGGAAAAATATTCTGGCAGGATGACTGGGTCTTTAACATGAACCTCAAGTTATATTGACACAGCATGAGGCGTAGGGATGGGGGCATACTACAAATGGAGGTTGTGTTGTGAAGCATGGCCAAAAGAATGGATGGATGCAGGGATAACAAGGGATATCACATTCTTTGAGATTTTTTCTATTTGGGTGAGCACATTGCTATTAGGAGAGGAGTTAAGAAACCAGAAAGTCACATTTTGGTGTGAGAACAAAGCAGTCATGCAGGTACTGAATAAAAGGGAAGCCATTATTGAGTCAGTCATTCACTAAAAATACCACCAACAGCTTAATCTGACTCAATGTCAATTGGCATTCATCTGTATCCCCCTTCCTCAGAACAAGACTGAAAATAGGCAGAATTGTCTAGCCCTCCTTTCCTGGTCAACAAAACCTAAATAAATAAATACATAAAATAAGAAGTGATGAGGATGTTACGACAGCTGGTCCTGCAGGGGCTTAAACTGAATATGTCATTTAGGGCTATACATATTGAAGGGACACAGAATGCAGTTGCTGACAGCCTCTCCCATCTACAGCTGGACAAATTCTGGGCCATCACCCTGAGGGCAGAGGTGTGAAAGACACCGGTACCAGCAGTTGTATGGGAGATTGGCTGATGGAACCCAAGTTGCTGTTTCATAATTCCTGGTCACCTAGGTCTCCAAAGGCATACAAAGGATCTTGGCAAGTGCTTCAGGCCTTCAGAGAGGGACAGGAAATGGAGGTAAGTGGATCAGTAATGGAAGAACAAGTGGGGAAATTTGTGGTACACCGATGGAAAAGAGGGATAGCACATGCAACCATGGGTGTATATCTTTCCGCAATAAGCCTAATCTGTAGTTTAAAAGGGTGTGGGGATTCGAGTAGAAGTATGTTTGTTAGGATGATGATGCAAGGATGGTTGCTCATAAAAGGGAAGATAGTGGACAACAGATGGCCTATATCTGATGCCATACTGGAGCAGCTGATGTGGGTAATGCCCCAAATTGCAGGCCTATTAATGAAGCCACATTATTTGCATCAGTTTACTCAGTTATGCTTCATGGAGCATTTAATGTGAGTGAGGTAGTGGAGTATGGAAAGGGGGGTAGTGCAGAGGGTCTAAAGGGGGAGATATCATGGGGTGGGGAGGACATAATGCTTTACCTTAGGAGATCAAAGACAGATGAGGAAGGAAAGGGGACAAGTGTAGTTTTAAGACAGAGCAAGAACAGGGCCATATGCCTGATTTAAGCACTGTTGGCATAAGCGGCAGTGTGAACAAATAAGATGGGGCAACTGTTTGAACATGGGGATGGAAAGCCTGTGATGTGCATGCAGCTGGTGGCCCTATTAAAGAAGGGCCTGGAGTTCTTTGGGAAGATCAAAAAAAGTTTTCATCCCACTCACTTCATTTTGGGGTGGTTTCAGAAGTGGCTACAAAAGGGGGGGTCAGAAAAAGAGCTAAAGGGAACAGGTCACTGGGCCTCAAACTGCTATAAGCACTATGTGAGACAACTGCAGTGAATGATTCTTTAATGCTGTTTCTTCTCTTTTACAGGAACACTAGGTGTAGTCCTACTTAAAAAAAAAAGTGGAGGGGTAAAAGAATGGGGAAGGTGGTAGGCTAGGCTAAGAAAGAAGCTCACAACTATTTTATTTAATCAGCAGGACTGATCAGGCAACTGGAGATATTGATTTGTGGGCATTTGTTTATATTTGGGGCCAAAAAAGAGCTTCAAGGAGAGATGGGTGTCATCAGCTATACCAGGACATGTGGCAGCATAAGATAAGCTGGAAAGGAATCAGAGAGATGAGATGGACCCAGCTACTACCAACACTATGGGAGATGAGGGAGACACAACCAGAACCAGACATGTTAATCATACACCTGGTTAGGAATGATCTAGGTACCAGGCCCTGGTTTGATATAGATTATCAAATTAAGGACTATATCACCAAGATAAAGAAGTGGTGGTCCAGGATCATGCTAGTTTGGTCAGACATGGTCCCCAGAAGGGTCTAGTGGAATGCATGCAATCACAAAGCCATATACAAAGCAATGAACTTGATGAACCAGAGGGTGGGGGCATTATTCTTATCAATGGGGGGAAGAGTAATAAAGAGAGGTACAGAGGAGCATGAAGACAAATTCTACAGGGGGATTGGGTTCATCTGTCCAGTATGGGGGCAGACATGTTTAACTGAGATATAGCAGATAGCATAAATGAGTGGAGATGGGAGAAGGCCCTACAGATATAAAGGGGGAATGCCTCCCTTCCTTCGCAAACCACAAGCTGGAGGCAGGCTAATGGAAGGGAAGAAAAATGGGGGTGGGGGAGTAAATGGGGGTGGCAGGCATACCCTTAGGGCTGCAGAACTACACTCAACAGAAGAAAGGTGCTGGTGTACACTAGTATCCTGAAAAGTAAAGGAAGAGAGTAGCCCCCAGATGTACATCTGGGAGGAGAAGAGATGGAAGAAAGTAGTGGAATATGAAAACTGTTATTTATTGTTGTATATGGAGAAACTGGATAATTTATTGTGATGATGGGGGAAACTGTTATGTATTTTGATAAAAGTGAATAATTGAATGTGACAATGGACAAAAGATAAGAGAAAATGTAAATAGAATCTTAAATCAATTGAATAAATTAATTGACAATACGAGCACCCACAAACAGGTTTCTGTGTAATCATTGGTGAAGGAATCCAGGGACAATGAGTTTTGTCTAATTAAAGGGGCAGACTCTTTTGTACCAGTGTCCCCAGCCAATGGTAGTTGGCTCAGTGGCATCATACTAACACACTGACATACTAAAATGCCAGCAGAATAGGCCTAACGGTCTTTCGCGTCTGCTTGTTTGGTCAGCCCCCAATCTGGGAGCTGACCTTGTTGCCCCCCTCGCCTTCTCTGGCTTCTCCCTTCCCAGTTCTGGATATTCTCGCTGCATTGGATTTTGCCTCCAGAATCCTTCCCCTATACCTGTCCCACCCCCTCTTGAACCCCTCCACCATCTCTGCCTCCACCAGCCCCCTAGGCAGCGCATTTCATGGCTCCACCACCCTCTCAATGAAGTAGCACCTCTTCCTTTCTCCCCTGAATCTTCCCCCTCCAGCTTCTACCCATGCCCTCTAGTGGCCCCTTCCTCGTTCCTTCGAAGCACCCTGACTGCTCCTCCCCTATTTACCCCCTTCATGTACCTGAAGACCTCTATCATGTCCCCCCGGTCCCTCCTCTCTTCCATTGTGTACATATTTAGGTCTTCGAGCCTCTCCTCCTAGGTCCTGTCCCCCAAGCCCCAAATCATTTTGGTTGCCCTCCTCTGGACCATCTCCAGGAGTTTAATGTCCCTCTTTAAGCGTGGCCTCCAAAACTGCACGCAGTACTCAAGGTGTGGCCTCACCAAGCAGTTATACAGAGGGAGTATCACTTCCCTCCTTCTGGAGGTGATCCCCCTAGCGATGCATCCCAGCATCCTGTTAGCCTTGGCTGCTGCCCTCCTACAAGTCTCCGAGTTGTTCATCTTGACATCCACCACCCCCATGTCCCTCTCAGCCATTGAGACTTGTAGCATCCCCCCCCCACGGGTGTACACTTGGCCCAGGTTTCTGGCCCCCAGGTGCAGTACCTTGCATTTCCCTGCATTGAACCTCAGCTTCCACTTTCTAGACCATCTTTCCAGAGCCTCCAGGTCCCCCTGTAGGGCCACCCTCCCCTCCTTCCCATCCACCACCACCCCCAGTTTTGAGTCATCTGCAAAGAGACTCATCTCACTCCTAATACCTGTCCTTATGTCAGAGACATAGGGGTTGAATAGGAGGGGCCCAAGGACTGATCCCTGTGGGACCCCACTAATGACCCTCCTTGGGGATGAGACTATCCCGCCAACTATGACTCTCTGGGTCCGGTCCTGGAGCCAATTGCCTATCCATCTGATCATCTGGTTCCCCAACCCCATTTCTCCCAGCTTATCCAACAGACCCTCGTGAGGAACAGAGTCAAATGCCTTGCTGAAGTCTAGAAAGAGGACGTCCACTGATCTACCCAGGTCCAAGGCACTCGTCACCCAGTGATAGAACTACACAAGGTTTGTCTGACACGATTTCCTTGGGACAAATCCATGCTGTCTATCGTCCAGGTACCCTGACTTTTCCAGGTCCCCCCCAGCCTTTCCTTGACAATGCCCTCCATCACCTTGCCCACCACTGATGTCAGGCTGACAGGCCTGTAGTTCCCTGCCACCTCCCTTGATCCCCTCTTATAGATCGGCATTATATGTGCCACCTTCCAGTCCTGGGGCACCCACCCTGTCCTCAGAGAGATGGTGAAAAGCTCCACCAGGGGTTTTGCCAGGACATCCGCAAGTTCCTTCAGCACTCTGGGATGTAATTTATCCAGCACCGGTGCTTTCTCCATCTTAAAGGACCTGAGGGCTTCCCTCACTCTCTCTGCTGTGATTTCCACTTCCACTACCTCTTCTCCCTGCTTAGCCTTCCCCCTCCTGCCAGTGATGCCTCCCCCTCTCCCCAGACCTGCCGATTGGTAAGGGTCCCCCCCTCCTCAGTATCACTGTCTCCTCCGATGTATGATGCAGCACCCCCATTTTCCTTGGTGAAAACTGAGGTGAAGTACTCATATAGCACCTCAGCCTGCTCCCTCGGGTCTTGTGCCCATCTCTCCCCCCCATTTTAATCCTGCTAATCTGCCCTATCACCTTCATTTTTCCCCCCAGTGTATCTAAAGAACCCCTTGTTCCCTCTCCTAATTTTCCTGGCCAGGTTCTGCTCCTTCCTTGCCTTAGCCACCCTCACCACCCTAGTGGCCCTTCTAGACTTCAGCTCGTACTCCCTCGATCCCTTTCACTCCTTGAGCACTTGAATTGCCTATATGCTGCCTTCTTTCCCGCACCACCTCCTGGACCTCCCTGGTCCACCAGCAGGTTTCGGGCCTACCGCATTTCGTCTTACTCTTGCACAGGTGCTGGTAGCATCCTGCACCCCTCTCCTGATGATTTCCCACCTACTGTCAGCGTCCATGTCTGACCCAATCACATCAAATGCTCTTAGGATCCTTCCCATTTCCTTAAAATCTGCCCCCCCCGAAGTCAATTACCTCCGTCTTTGTGCAGCCTTCTACCCCTCCTAGGTCCAGGCAGATCCAGACCGTGGCATGGTCACTCCCCGCCAATAGGTCCCTTACCTCCAGACCCCCAATCTGGTCACTGTCTGCCAGGACCACATCCAGTATCCATGCCTCCCTGGTCAGTTCCCCCGCCTGCTGAGTTAGGAACGCATCTTGAAAGACATCCAACAACCTCTGTTCCCTGGCCACCGAGGATGTCATAGTCTCCCAGTCTGTTCCTGGTGTGTTTAAGTCCCCCAACACCACCACCCTTCCCCTGCCCAATCTGCAGTGTCTCCCAACATCCGCCACCAGACTCTCCTCCAGCTCCTCCACCAGCTCAGGGGGTCTATACATCACTCCTATTTTTACTCTCTTGCCCCCCCTTGCTATCAAGGTGACCCAAATTGCCTCCATGGTTCCCTACACCTCCTCTACTCCCCCTATGCCAATGCAGTTTTTGACTATCATTGCTACCCCTCCTCCCCTTCCCTCCCCCCCCGTCCTTCCTGAACATAGTGTAACCCTCCAGGTTCGGGTCCCAGTCATGTCCTGCGGTGGCCCAGGTCTCAGTGACCGCTGCCACATCCACCGCTCCCTCAGTTAGCATTGCCTGGAGCTCAGGCATTTTATTGCCCAAGCTCCTGGCATTTGCAGGACTACCTTCCACCCTTTCCATATACTTCCATTTCCCCTGCTTGTGTTCCCATGGGGATTCCGTTTTCCCCATATCTGTACTTTACCAGTCGGCCTTTTCCCGCATTCCTCCAGCTCCCCAGGGGGGTGGAGATAGAGTCCCTCCTTTATTGGACCCCACTCGACAGCCTTTTCTCTCATCCCTCCCCCCTTCACAAGTTTAAACCCCACTTTTCACCAATGAACCCCTCTATTTTCAACTTAAGGATTCCTCTCCTCTCCAAATTGAGATGGAGCCTATCTCTAGCATACAGCTCCTTATCCTCCCAGGTCTCTCCCCAGTCCCCCATCAACCCATACCCTCTGGCCTCACACCACTCCCTGAGCCACTGGTTTATCTCCCTAATCTTCCTTTTGTGTAACCCACTAGCCCTTGGCACCGGCAGGATTTCCGAGAAGGAAATTGTGCATCCTATGTCATGACACACCCTAGCAAGTTCCCTGAACCTTGCCTGTATCTCTAGCGCGCTATTTCCCTCTATGTCATTTGTACCAAGGTAGACCAGTATGTCCAGGAAACCCCCACAATCCTTTGCCAGCTGATATACCTCGTGCTTGGCCCTATGCACAGTTAGTCCAGGGAAGCATTTTGTTCTAACTGGCCAGGCTTCTCCCTCCCCATCCCATTTGATACCCCTGATCATAGAATCCCCCAACAGGAGCATTCTGACTGCTTCATTCCCCCCCTTCCATGTCCCTCATCCTTTCTACCGGCCCCTACACCCAGCCGGCTCCTTGTTCCTCCCCCTATCTGGATGCCACATGCTGCCCCCTCCTTATTTACCCTGGTCACCCGATCCCCTTCAATTCTATGCCTCTCCTCCTCCCAAGTATCTTTCTGTACCTCACTAACTCCCCCCTCACTGCTCGCGACTGGTCCTTCTCCCCATCTGCTAAACTAGACTGACTCGTCCTCCCTTCCGCCCTGTAACCGTTTAGTCCCTCCTTGCTTGTCGTGCTCCCCTGGCCTAAACCCTCAGCTCCCTTTACTGTATCCTCCTTGTACTTCTGGTCCTTCTCCTTGCCCTTTCCTCCCAACTGGTCCTTCTCCTTGCGCTTTCCTCCCTCTTCCCTCTGCCCCTCCTGCTCTGATTCACTGCTCCCCAATTTCCCTGCATTCCAGGTTCCCCCCGTTCCTCCTGCTTGCGGCCCCACCTCCTGCCCCCACTCCCTTTCCATCTCTAACCAACCCTGCCCCCCACTTTCTTTCCATCTCTAACCACCCCTGTCATGGCTACATCACCTCCCTCATCCTCATCCTCAAGCAGAAGAAGGGAATTGAAGCAGTTACTGAGCGTAAGGTCCAATTCACCTCCCCACCTTGCTTCCTTCTGTCCAGCACTGGCCATCTGCCTACTTCCCTGAGAATGTTGTCCCTCTGGCCCCCCTTTGTGAGGGTCCTCAGTTACCTGCCTGCTTCCTTGGTAGTGTCCTCCTTTTAGGCCCCCTCTGCCAGGGTCCCTATGTGACCCCAGAGTATTCTCCTGCACTCCTTTCCCTATGCCCCTTCCCGTAGTGCTTGGTGCAACCCCGTGGGAGATCCCCTGCCCTCTTCCCCAACCATACCTCCCCCTTCCCCCAGCTGTCTCCTAATCCCTACAACCTCCTCCCTAAGCTGTGCCAGCTGGTAGCATACTGGGCAACCACCGTACTTCCAAGCCAAGTCCAGTATCATGGCTGCCCCACACCCTGTGCGCCCCACCGCCCTCCCAAAGATGCTGGCCCTAATGATGTGTGGTCCCATCCCCCTCCAAATAGGTTTCCTTGGGTGAACCACCACATTTCCCACTAGTCCAAGATACACCCCTACTGCCTAATCAGGCCACCCACTAATCCTAGATACAGTCCCACAGTAAACTGGTACCCCTGTTACTAGGTGCAGTACAACACAGTAAACTTATAAGGAAAATGAACAACTCCCTAAGCTCCTCTCTCCCAGTCTTTAAATCCAACCCCCAGTGGCTAGAACTACATGAGCTGCACCTGCAGCCTTTTCCTCCAATTGCAGGGCAGGTGCTCCCCTATAAATAAGCAGAGCTCTGGGGAGGTGGGTCTTGGGCCTACACCTGACTCTCGAAGAGTGTATCAGCCCTGTGTCTGCCCCTCCAAGCCCTGCAGCCAAAGACCCAGCCCCAAGCAAATCCCACCAAATAGGTTTTAAATCAGAAGAAATAGGCCTCCACCAGTGCAGCCCATTACACAGTGAAACATCCAACAAATGAGCCCACTTATGTCCACCAAACCAGTTTTCAAACTTCCAACAGCCCCAAAAACAATACCCTGCTAGCCCCTTAGAAGTAAGAAAAGAAGAAATAACCTTCTACCAAGTAAAATACACAAGAAACCCTGTAAAAACAACAAGAAGCAGCTATTGTACTGGAACACAACTGATCCTGTCCCCTTCTACTTCCTTCTCATGCCAATAATTTAAGGGACAAGAAGGGAAAGTGAGGTGGAAGGGAGATGGTGGGCATCTATTAGAAGAAATAAGGTATCTGGAGGCCTGATTACCTCACAGAGGGGACTGGGCCCCACAGGGTGAGGCTGGGAATCTGATTGGGTAGGACAGTGAGAGAGAGAGAGAGAGAAAGAGAGAAAGAGAGACAGAGTGCCATGGATTTAAAAAGAGCTGCCTGGCATACTGTACCCACATTGTTGCCATCTAGAGTATTGCCTCCTATCTGCCCTGCATAAAGCAACAGCAAGAAGAGTGGGTCATTGGGGACTGGTATGCCGCACATGGATAGCAGGGGGACAGATGTTGAGTATAAAAAAAAAATGATGAGATAAAAAGGAGAATGAAGAGGGGTCAGACCTGAGGTGGATGCATGACTTGTGCAAGAAAGGGTAAGAAGGGAAGAAAAATGGGAGGTGGGGGGTGATTGGGGAATAAGGGGAGGGACAGGTGGACCCATAGGGCCACAGAAGTACAATCAATGGAAGAAAGGTACTGTGTACACTAGTACCTGGAAAAAGTAAAGGAAGAGAGCACCCTCAGATGTACATCTGGGGGGAGAATAGAAGGAAGAAAGTTGTGGAATATGGAAACTATTATTAGTTGTTGTATATGGAGAAATTGGATAATTGAATGTGATGTGGGGGAAACTGTTATGTATGTTGATAAAAGTTGATAATTGAATGTGACCATGGACCAAAGATGAGAGAAAATGTAAAAAGAATCTTAAATCAATTGAATAAATTCATTGCCAGTATGAGCACCCGCAAACAAGTTTCTGTGTATTCATTAGTGGGGGAATCTGGGGACAGAGAATGTTGTTCATTAAGAGCCAAACTCTAGTGAACCACTGCTCAGATTTTTAATTTGTTTTTAAGGTAGAATGAAAATGTTCTGTACTTGTTAAAAGGCAGTCCTTCTGAACTACTGTGCCACATATAGTACATTGAGACTTTGTTAGAATATATATTTTCACAGAAAAAAAAACATGTGACATACAATTCATTGTATGACCACTGTTTTCGGGGTTATATTATTTTACTAAACTTTCACATTTATGAGGGTAACTTAAACCAATGTGCTCAAACTACAGCTCTGTCATTTTTTGAGCTTATCGAATATGTATTCAATTCAATTTCAATTAAATTTTCAATTTATATATTTTACCATGAAAGGGCTCCGTTGAGCAAGCTCATTCACAAGTAGGTCCTGGGTAGGACAGGCAGAGGTAAAAAACAAATGCAATAGGGTACAGTGAACAGAATAGAGATAAAGTACAGTGATATAATACATGTTTTAAAGTTTATCAGTGATTCAATTGCATTAGGGGTAGCGCAAACTACTTCAGAAAAACCTACACAGTGAGATAATGCATATAAGGAATACACAATAGTGTAAGACTAGCATTATTTCAGTACAGTTAAGTTCTGCCATATACCGTAGGGTCATTAATATCGTAGCGTAGTACTCAGCTAGGTAACTAATGTTACTCAACTATGTAACTAGGTAGAAAGGAATACACAGGAGACGATGAATTCAAGTACAGCATATCATATATGATGAGGTTTTACATTTTAAGTTATGTATGTGGCAGATCTAAAATTTTTTTTAAATTTAGTTGTATCTAATGCTGTTACAAAAAGATCTAAGCAAAATGTTCATCCAAATTACAGCTGAAGATCATTATATTTACAAGCATATACTTACATTACTCATGCACTGTTGTGGTTTATTGCTTACTTAGGGCATTGCATTTTTTAAGGAACGAAAAAGGCAAAAAACAAACATTTTCATTGAAAATTTTCATCAGTACTTTTTAAGTAAAATACAATTTCAGTAGTGTGCGCATGCTGCGTATTATTGTGGTGCACAGCAACACATTTACTAGGTTTGAGCAGGCATTTCAAAGATGACCTGTAATGTTATCTGCACACCACTCACCCATCCCCACATTCCATGTCATACAGCAGCATGAGTCAGTGGCTGGTATCAGCAACATTATTGGAGCTATAGTTCTATTTTCAAGTATCACCAAAGTAAATAGCCAAACACTGAAGCCTGCATAGGTCCTGCTTGAGTATGTACAAGTTCTCATGGGTATTCCACCCATTTAGTGATGTGGATAACACCACTGCTCTGAATGTAGTAGCAGTGGCTGGAGCTTAATATATTTATTTTATTACAGCCACAGGTGGTCTTGATGCTTAAAATAATACTTGCAACAAAGCTTGGACAGGATGCTGCTGTATTATTTTAGGCATCAAGACCCCCATGGCTACAATAAAATAAATATATTAAGCTCTGGCCACAGCTACTGCATTCAGAGCAGTGGTGTTATCCACATCACTAAATGGGTGGAATACCCATGAGAACTTGTGTACACTCAGTTGGGACCCATGCATCACTTTTGTGTTTGGCAATATACTTCAGCAATAATTTAAAATAGAATTATAGCTCCAATAATGTTGCTGATACCAGCCACTTACTCCCACGGCAGTACGACACAGTATGTGCAGAGGGGAGCAGGCTGCAGACAACATCGCAGGTCACCTTTAATGATTCAAAGCTATTTTTAGTTGCTTATCACTTGGCCACGTTTGAGCTAGAGACTTACACATTAGCATACAAACCTGTTGTGGTAAGATATTGAAACCTACAGAATTTGGTAAAATTCAGTTTAACCCTTTTTAAAGTCAGAGGGGGTCTCAATGGTAAAATGTGCTTTTTTATGTTGCTTTTTATTTATTTGTTTTAACTCAGTGTACAGTAGTACTGAAACATGCCATACGAACATACGAAACTGTAGGCAGTTCGATTTGCTTACGCAACTGGATGAGATAATATGAGATGATACTTGTGTAACTCGATTTGCTTTGTGGCTTTCTGCCTCTCTATTCATGGGATATACCACCATGTAGGGGTACGACACAAGGAACCCTAGTGGAGGGTTCCCCCCACAGGTGCCGGGAATGAATGTGTCGCTAAAAGTAGGGTAGGAAAAAGCCCACTGGTAAGAGAGATGAGTCGCTGGAGCAGGAGGGGTGGATGGTGGGCAAAGAAAAAGAATCCTGGTGAGGCCCAGGATGATGTGACCTTTTAATCTCGATGGGGGAATGACGTTGTCGCTCAGCCCATCGAACCTCTGGCTTAAAGCCCTCCCAAAAAAGGCCATTCGGTCTATCAAGACTGCTCAATTATGTAGCTAGCACCTCTACTCTGCAGCTGCCCTCCTATCCTACCCCCCCTCCCATGATCCTCCCTTTTGCAGTATCCCAGCCCCTCTTGAAGCATCCCTCTGTTTTATGGGCCACCACCTCTACCGGTAGTGCGTTCCACTCTGCTATCACCTTTCCATAAAGAAATGGCTACTCATTTCCCACCTAAATCTTCCACTCTCCAATCTCATGTCATGACCCCAAGAGTCTCTCCCCACCCTCGCCTTAAACAGTCCCTCTGTGCCTGTCCTGTTTATTCTTCTCATGTACTTAAAGGTCTCAAGTCATATCACCCCATCCCTTCTCTCCCCCAGAGAGTACATGTTCAACTCCCTCAGTCTAACCTCATACTCCCCAGACCCTGGATCATCTGTGTTGCTCGCCATTGCACCCCTTCAAGCAATCTGATATCCCTCTTTAGGTAAGAGCACCAGAACTGAATGCAGTACTCCAGGTGGGGTCTGACCAGTGATCTGTATAATGGCAGAATCACCTTCCTCCTCTTAGAGGTTATGCCCATCGCACTACAACCCAGCATCTCATTGGCCATTGCTGCTGCTTTCTTTCACTGTGCTAAGTTGTTCATTGCTCCCATTATGAGCACCCCCAGATCTTTTTCCTCCTCAGTCCCAGCTAGCTACACCCCCAGATGGTAGCTATTCTTTGGATTCTTTGCCCCAAAATGCAGCACCTTGCATTTTTTGGCATCAAAACCAAGTTGCCAGGTGTCAGAACATGTCTCCAGCTTTGTTAGATCTTCCTGCAATCACTGTCACTCCCCTTGGTCATCCACCACTGCTTCCATCTCAGTGTCGTCCACAAATAGACTGATGTTGCTATTTATGCCCGTCAAGATGTCTGTAATAAATACCCCAAATAACACCGGCCCCAGTACTGACCCCTGTGGGACCCTGCTCATAACTGCCCTTGGGGATGATCATTCTCATTACACCAACACCCTCTGCTGCCTTCCCTGCAGCCAGTTCTCCACCCATCCACCAATTTTGCCCCCACCCCTGTGCCCCTTTGCTTACATGCTAGTCTTCCATGTGGCATCAAGTCAAATGCCTTAATGAACTCCAGGTACAGGACATCCACCGCATGCTCTTTGTTCATTTCCCTAGTCACCCAGTCATAGTAGTCTACTAGGTTGGTCTGGCAGGATCTGCCCTTGACAAAGCCATGCTGCCAACTCTCCTTCCTCCCACTGACCTCCAGCAGGGTAACCAGCCTCTCTTTCAGGATTGTTTTCATCAGTTTCCCCCACTATGTACATGAGACTCACTGGTTTATAGTTCCCTGGCTCATCGTTGGGACCACTTTTATGGAGTGGAACCAAGTGAGCCATCCTCTAATTCTGAGGCACACACTGTGAGTCCAGAGAGGGATTAATTAGGCCTGCCAATAAGCCTGCCAGAACCTCTGCCAACTCTTTCAGTACCCTAGGTTGTATGCCATCCAGTCCCGGTGCCTTGTCCACCCTCAGTGCCCTTAACTCCTCTAGCACTCTACCTTCTGTAATTTCCTGTCTGTGAACCCCTCCCCCTCTGATCCCATCCTTCCCCCAACCTTAGGTATCTCCTCCCCTTTCTCTTTAGTAAAAACCAAGCAGAAATAATTGTTAGGTGCTTCTGCCTTTTCGACACCTTTTTCCACCCATTACCCCTCCTTCTTAATCCTTACTATTTGGTCCTTACAACCCCTTTTCTCCATGATGTACCTGAATGAGTTTTTTTCCCCCTCCTTAATTCCCTTCGCAAGCCTGAGCTCCTTTTATGCCTTTGTTGCCCTTACTTCTCTGATCACCTCCTTTGCTTCCTTAAGGTACTCCTCCCTGTCCTCCCACTCCCAGTTCTCCTGTATCTCCTATAGGTGACTCTTTTCCTCCTCACCCTGTCTATGACACCTTTGCTCTTCCAACTAAGTTTCTTCACCCTAGCCTTTTTACTTTGGGCCTTGCTGTAGGAATTTGTTGCCTGCAGTATCCCTAGCTTAACGAGTTCCCATCTCTAATTTGTGCCTGTATTAGGTTGAATTCTGTCCAGGAACCCTTGCACCACTTCACCCATCTTTTTGAAGACAGCCTTTCTAAAGTGTAGCACCTTTGTGCCAGATGACTCCATCTCCCTGACCAGCTGCAACTGGAACCATACTGTCCGGTGGTCACTCCCTACCAGTGGTTCCTCCACCCTCAGATCCCTCACCTACTCCCCGTTAGACAATAGAAGGTAAAGGGTATTTCTTTCCCTAGTCAGTTTGCTGACCAGCTGCTTCAGGAAGTTGTCCTGGAAGGCATCTAGCATTATCTGTTCCCTTCTACACTTGGTGGCAGCTGTCCCCCACTCCACTCCTGGCAGGTTGAGGTCACCTACTATCACCACCCCACCCTTCCCACAGTTCCTTCAGATCTGTTCTGCCAATACCCTGTCCATCTCTTCCAATTGGGAGGATGGCCTGTATACCACCTCCGACCGTAGTGTCCTATTTTTTGGATCTTGGATTTGCATCCATGGAGCCTCTGTATCTCCCTCCTCCCCTCTTCCCTAACACACTTTAGCCCCTCCCTGATGTAGAGAACTACACCCCCTCTTTTCCCCTTAACTTTATCCTTGCTGAATAGTCTGTAACCTGGAACCGCCAGGTCCCAGTCATGATTTTGGGTGGCCCATGTCTCAGTGATGGCCACCATGTCCACCCCTCCCTCTGCCATGAGAGCCTGTAGTTCTGCATTTTTATTCCCCAGGCTTCTAACATTTAAAGATACCACCCTCCATCCCATTTCTTTCTCCCCCCTTCTTCCTCCTCTCCCTTTATGGCCATTCCTGTATTGTTTGCCCCTCGCCTCATCTCATTTTTATGGGGGGTAAGCCCATATGTTTTCCCATCCTGAGGCCTCTGATCACCTCAATCCCATCTGCCACCCCCATCTCCTAGTTTAAATTCTCCTCAATATACTCCCCAAGCTTTTGCTTCAGTACTTTCTTCCCCATTTCATTTAAGTGCAGTCTATCTTTAGCATATAGACTGCTGTCCTCCCAGGTCACCACCCCCCCAGACCATACCCTTTTTCCTGACACCAGGTTATCAGCCATTTATTAAACTCCTGAATCCTCAGTTTCCTTGCCGTACTTGCCTTTGGGACTGGAAGTACCTCCAAGAATGTAACTGATCTTCCTGCCCCCTCGCAAACTGGACCTAAATCCTAAAACCTCCTCACCTCATCTACCATCCAATCAGCCAGGCAATTAGTCCCCAGGTGCAGAATTAGATGTGTTTTTTTGTTGCACTTTCTGGCATATTTTAGTACTGATTGCCACACACTTTCTGCCTTCATTCCTGGCATGGCTTCCACCCAGACCCGTCTATGCCTCTCTCCCTTGCTACCCCACCTGACCCATCTCAGTACTGAGTCCCCTAACACTAATGTCCCACCCCTTTCGCCCTTGTCACCCCTCCCATCCTTCCTTCCCCTCCCTGTTTTAACACCTTCTTCCTCCTACACACTGTTCTCCTGTTGCCCCTGTTATACTAACCTCATCATTACTCTCTCCTGCGCTCATTCTATCTTGACACACATTAGGTTCTTTTCCCTTCTCACTCCCCCATCTGTCCTATTTCTCTGTATTACCTTGGACTGTCCTTCCACAGCACCTTCTCCCCCATCCATCATTCCCATCAATGGCCAGTACCTACCTACCTATCTGAGCCTATTGTATGCCTATGTGCAATAAATGTGGCCCAGTTTCTTTTGGCCCCCCATCTCCTGTACTTGTATCCACCCCCCCGTCTCCAGTGTGGATTGTTCTCTCCATCTCCAGTCCCTACCCCTGTCCCTTCTTCTGTTTACATAGTTACAGTCTGTGCTTCCCATTTCCTTTTCTCTTTCTGTCCAACACATTTCCATCTTTAACATTAAAAACTCATCCTACAGCCTCCCCAGCCTTAGACAAATTGGGCATTCCTCCAGCCTCTACAGGATGCCCATGAATATGGCTGCTCCACAGTTTTTTCACCCCATGATCCTCCCTCTTCCATATCCATGACTCCCCTCCAGCCACTGTTTCACCCTTCCCTTATGCTGCCACTGTCCCTCCTCCTGGTGTATCATCCTTCCCTGTCTAATCATTTTCCCCTATCCATTCTCTCCTCTCTCCTCTCTCCTCTGTGCCCCCCCGCTCCCTGCCTACAGTTATTTTACCCATGTTGGCCCTCCAGGTATCCTACTGCCCCCTGACCTACCTACATTTCTGCTGTCCTCAACCACCCCACAAGTTGCCATACCCCCTCTAGTATGTCCTTCCCTGTCCTGCTCTATTTTTCTTCTGCAATGCTGCTCTAGCCCTCTTAATTATTACAATGGTATAAGAGTCACAGTTATTACCCTATAGCTTCAAATTCCTAGATTTTCCACCTCACAGTGCTAGATTCATTGTTACTCAGCCCCAAGTTCCCAGAGTCACAGTTTCTTGATCTCACATTGATCTGCCTCAGATTCCCAGAGTTATGGACAGCGTACCCCAGTAACAGTTCTAGAATCACATTTCTTTGATTTCATTTGACCGACCCCAAAATCACAGAGCCACAATAGGTTTTTGCCATTTCTGATTTAGTAGATCCCATCATAAAAGTGATGGTGTTGTTTTGGGAATTACCTGTAAATACATTTCTAATTTAGGTTACAAAATGAATAGGAGAAAGGCTGTACCCTGACTGGCTAAGTGGTAGTTTCAGTTGAGCTGCTATCCCAGCACAACAAGGCAGCTGAAACTATATCTAGCCACCTGGGATCCATGTACCTGCTGTCCTCCTCATACACCCATATCCAAGATGTCTGCTCTGGAATCTAAGGTCTAAGTAGCATTAAAGTCATCAGTGAACAATGTAGTCTCCACTGGCTACTCACCAACAACAAACAGCTAAACACTCCTCCACCCATATACACCTCTGATCCACAACAAAATAGACTGCTTTTGCTGCCATCAATGAAAGCATGTTTTAAATACATATATGAGCCACTGGAAATGCTTTCCCAAACTGCTTGCTCTTCTGCTTATCTCACAGTGCCTGGGAAATCACTACTGGTTATTTAAAAAAATATGCAGAATAGGCCAGTTGCCTGCATTGATACTCACTTGCTACTGGACCCATTTTCTTAGGCTACCATGAACAATTACACTCCTTATCAAAGTCTGTACTGCTTTTCCTCCCACTACAACCTGTGTGTGCACACGCACACATACATACACACATGGTGCTCCTGGATTATCCATGCATTTAGGCATGGCCTGTCTCACTGTACTGGTTCTGCCTTTCTCACAAATGCCATTTTGCCTTTCTCACACATGCCTTTTTATCAGCAAAAATTGATTATATCCCTTTACAGTGCAGGCTTCTCTTACACATTTAGACTGTAGTGCTCCAGTATTCTTACTCTAAAATCATGTTTAAAAAGCAAAATGTAGTCATTTAGATCTAGTGTGAGTGCTTCCCACTAGACCTTCATGAACCTATTGTTTACAAGGGTAAACCTACATCCCAAAATATTAGTATAATGTGAAAATTAAATATGATTTTTGTAAAATATTTTTTCTTCAGTTCTGAGGAAATACTAAAAGGATCTATTTAATAGTCTCAATAACCTACTCTACGGTGTGCATTATGTGGGATAATGCAATTTCCCAGGTGGTGGAAGCATTACTTGGCATAACCTACCCCAGGAGTGAAATTATTTCACAACGTTGCATATCATGTTGAGTCTCAAAGAGTTTTAACTGTTTAAGTTGTGCTGGTTGATCATGTATTGTAGACGTTTCGGGGATTTTTCATGCATTGTTTTCATAAATAAGCTATTACATTCCTTGGAACAGTGGAGTTCAATAATGGGCAAGTTACCCTTGTGACATGATCCTTGCATTTTCCTTGTCTCTGTAAACATTCTCCAATCCCGCCGTGTAGCTCTGCCACTTGGAGGCAGTGCAGAGTGCTGGAACCCCCCTTGAAAGTTGAATTCTTGCAACAGAGGCCTATCCCTGGTGCATCTAGTTGATCTAACCAACTGACATCAATTTGTGGATCCCAGTATCCCATTTCTGATGCTATTATGCACCCCTGTCTCCCTCAAGGACATCAAAATGTGACCACTGAGAGACCAACCTTTGTGCTGCATATTACCACTGCAAATAAATAAAAATTTGACCTCAAGGAGCCTTCCCTTGTGATATTAAGAGCTTCCAATCCCTACCTCAAAACAACCACTGGAAGCTCATCCTACATAGATACATAAATACACACATAGACATTGACAGCAAGAAAATGTCTATGTGTGTATTTATGTCTATCCAGTTTGCCAGTCTACTTAACTATTCTTTCTTGCCTTAGTGGAAATCCCCCTTTTTGTTACTGTCCCTTTTTTAATTAATCTCACATACCTGCCCCATCCCTGCTTGAAGCTGCTGATTGATTTAACCTGCATCACTTCCTCTGTCAGCTTATTCCACTTGTCCACCACACTCTCTGTGAAGAAGTACTTATGGATATCTTTTTGGAATACCCCCCTGCCAGCTTTATGAATTCCCTCTCATCCATGTGTTGGAACCCAAGCAGAGGAGTTTCTTGATGTCCACTGTATTTATCCAGTGCAGGTGTTACCCGTTTGCTCCTCTTTTCAAAGATGTATTTGTTTAAGTCCAGAAACTTCTCATGCATCATTTCTGCAAGGCCATGGATCATCTTAGTTGCCCTGTGCTGTACTGTCTTCACTTTGTTACAGTCTTTCATCAGGTGTGGACTCAAGTACATTGTACAGTATTCCATGTGCAGTCACATAGTGGCCTGTACGGTAGAATTATCGTCACTTGACTTCTACTTATCACCCTCTCTATGCCTTCCATCATTCTATTTCCCTTGCTCACAACACTATTTCTATATGTAGACATTTTTAGGTTGTTTAGTATCTTTACCCCAGATTTCTTTTCTTCCTTAGTGCTATCTAGCACCCCCCCATTTATATTACACACTTGGGTTCCTTTTCCTAATGTGTATTATTTTACATTTCTTAGTGCTGAGTCTCAGCTTTCAGATCATTAACAATTTTTTCAACCTATCAAGGCCTGCCTTAGTTCCCTTCTTTCTTCCTCTTTGTTTACCTTTGTGCAGATCATTGTGGCATCTGTGAAGAGGCAGATCTTATCCTTGATGCCTTCACCTATGTCACAAATGAATATATTGAAGAGGACCAGTCCTTGTACCAACCCCTGGGATACCCTGCTTATTACTTCACTTACTTCATAAAACTCCCCATTAACTACCACCTGTTGTGTTCTTTCCCTCAACCAGTTCTCCACCCAATGTGTCATTTTTTCTTCCACCCCAAGGTTTCTAATATTTTTTATAGCCTCCTGTCAAGGACTGAGTAAAAGGCCTTACTGAACTCTAGATATGCTGTATGATCTGCCCTCCTCTTGTCTGCTGCTGGGGTTAACCTGTTAAGAAACTCAGCCAGACTAGTCTGGCAAGTCCTTCCCCTTGTAAATCCATGCTGTCTGGGATCCTGCAGCTCATTCCTTTCAATAAATGCATTTTGGCAGGCATCCAACAGAATCTGATTTATAGTACTACTGTAGCTGCAATTGGAACCTTGACATCCATATCTGGCAATTTGAAATCAGCAACTACCTCAACTTCCCACCATCACAGGGGCAACAAATCTTTGTGTGAAGCAAATAAACAAATCAAAATGAAGGAAAAAAACACTATGGTCTTCAAAAGAGGTGGCAGGGATGGTTAGGGAGAAAAGGATAGCATTCAGAAAGTATAAAGAAACACAGAAAAAGCAGGACAGAGAAATGTACCCATTAAAGCAGAAGGAAGCAGGGAAGGCAGTCAGAATAGCAAAGGCCCAAACTGAGGAAAAGATAGCCAACTTGGTTAAGAAGGGGGATAAAACCTTTTATAGGTACATTAAGGAGTGAAGAGAGAATAAGGGAGGGATAGTAAGGCTTAATAAAGGGGAGTATGGGTGGGCAGAGGGTGACAGTGAAAAAGAAGGGATACTGAATAAATACTTCTGCTCAGTATTCACAAAAGAAGAGGGGGAGGTACCTAATCCAATCAATAGAAGCACTCTGAATGGGGGGGGAAGGTTGATACCAGCCCATTCACAGAAGAAATGGTTCTGAAAGAACTCTTGAAATTGGTGGTGGACAAAGCAATGGGACCTGATGGAATTCACCCCATAATTTTTAAAGAACTAAGGGGAGAACTAGTGACACCACTGACTACCCTTTTTAACAAATCATGGGGGGATGGTATGGTACCTGAGGACTGGAGAAAGGTGGATGTGATTCCCCTTCACAAGAGTGGGAGCAAAGCAGAGGCAGAAAACTATAGGCCTATTAGTTTGATCTCAGTGGCAGGGAAAATGGTGGAATCACTTTTGAAAGAAACAATTGTTGAGTACCTAGAGGCCAGTGAGCACAGGACACAAGGCAGCATGGATTCACAGCAGGAAGGTAATGTCAGATGAATCTAATAGAATTTATGACTGGGAGACCAAAGTAGTAGACCAGGGAGGGGCAGTGGACACGGTCTACCTAGACTTTAGCAAGACATTTGACACAGTCCCACACAAAAGATTAATAAACAAGTTAGCCAGCCTGGGAGTGAGTCCGAGGGTGGCAGCCCGGGTAAAAAAAATTGGCTGAACAACAGGACACAGAGGGTAATAGTAAAGGGAGTCCACTCCCAAGAAAAGGGAGTTACTAGTGTGGTACCACAGGGTTCAGTACTGGTACTGGTCCTTTTTAATGTCTTTATAAGTGACATTGCAGAGGGACTGGAAGGAAAAGTATGCCTCTCTGCAGATGACACAAAGATCTGCAATAGGGTTAATACACAAGGGGGTGGAAAGGATGAGAAGGAACTTGGCGAGGTTGGAGGAATGGTCAAAAGTATGGCAGCTTAAATTCAATGTAAAGAAGTGCAAAGTAATGCACCTGGGAAACAGAAACCCAGGGGAAGAGTACACAATGGGGATGGTGGTACTAGCAACAGCAAAAATGGAAAGGGACCTGGGTGTAGTCATATCAGATGACCTAAAGGTAAGCAAGCAATGTGAGAAGGCAGTAAGGAGAGATGGGGGATACTGGGATGTACAGGGAGAGGCATCACCATGAGAAAACAAGAAGTTTTTAACCCTCTGTACAGACAGTTGGTGAGACCCCATCTGGAGTACTGCGTGCAGTTCTGGAGACCCCATCTCTGCAAAGAAATAGACAGAATGGAGGCAGTCCAGAGGAGGGCAATTAAAATGGTTCAGGGTCTGCACCAGAAGCCATACAATGAGAGACTAAAGGAGCTTAAAATGTATACCCTCAAGGAAAGGAGGGAGAGGGGGGACATGATATAAACTTTCTAGTACCTCAAGGGACTCAACAAAGTCCAAGAGGGTAGCAACCTTCAGAAAAAGAGATGTGCAAGAACAAGGGAGCACAATTTCAAGACAGAGGGAGGACGGCTCAGAAGCAAAGTGAGGAAGTATTTTTTCACAGAGAGGGTGATTGACACATGGAATGGCCTTCCTGAGGAGGTCATGGGGTCAAAAACAGTGGGAGAATTCAAGAATGCACGGGACAGATATAAGTCAATTCTGGTGGGGGTTAGGAAAAAGTAGGCTGTTGGTTAACTAGGATCTGCAGCTTATCCAATAGGTAGGGAAATGGGCAGACTGGGTGGGCCAAGCGCTCCTTATCTGCTATCAAAGTCTATGTTTCTGTGTTTCCGTAGACCACTCCAATCTGGACTTGTTTCCCCATCATTGTTGCTGTCAGTCCCCACAGGATTTCCAATTCACCTAACCCACCTAGGTTATTTATTTCTATTGCTTCAATTTCTTTTTAACATGCAAAGCTACCCTGACTTCCCTGCTATAAATCTTTCTCTTCTAAATAGCAGGTATCCTGATATGGTTGAAGCTGAAGTTTATTTATATTTTAACAGGACTGGATACTAGGAAAAAACATGTTTTTGGGACTGTCCTGTGTTTTGTCATACAAAGTTACAGAAAAAGAGTAATAACATGCACAATAAAGTGACAAATTATGCAAATATTCAAGTACAATCACATGCAAACATAGACCATTTAGCAAGTGCCACTCTAAACTTATTATAATTAGGGAAAGTATGAATATTTGAATGTAATTAATTCAATGTTGTGGTTGCAATAAAGTTAAAAGACACTGTACCATATCTTGATCTTGTTTTTGGGACTACAAGTCCCTTTTTATTTACTTCCTGGATGGAATAATTTGAAGAAATTGGGGTTAACGTGTCCATAAGATAAGATGGAGCCTGTCCTGCCATACCATTGTATCGAAATCCAAACAATTGCCTTACTCTATGAACTTTCAAACATGTCCAGTTTACATTAAAAAGCAAGGTACAGTGATGCATCATAGCAAGTGGGCACATGAAACCTAAGACAAAGCTTACTATACTGCAGTGCAACCTATCCCATTTTTGCTGGTCCCCTTTCCCAGCCATGTCATAGACTGCACTACTGTAACCAGAATGGGTAGCATAACTGCTGAGACAAATTTTTCTCTAGTTTAATTTGTCATACGGAACTTATGTCTTCTAAGGCACATGATATTTGTAATAATATGATACACAATTTACCTATATGATCATTGAACTTAACTATGGTCATGTTCCAGTTGTGATTCATATTTGCCCATGTCTCTATTACTGCCACAAGGTCATGTGCCCTCTTCCTGAACAGTGCCTGCAGTTTGGCACTTTGTCGTAAAGACTCCTTGCATTGGCCCATATCATTTTCCAGATGTTCCACTTAATTCCCACTTTTCCCTTTTCCCAGAAATGAATAGGTCCTGCTGAGTTTATCATTGGGGATAGGCCAACATGGCTGCATAGATTTTGAAATATTGTGTGTCTTGTCACTCCAACGCCACCTTACTAGTTTAAACTAGCTATTTTTTTGTGCCCACCTTTCTCCCAACACTTTCCTGCCTTTCTAGTGGGGGTATAAGCCATCCATTTTGGAAAACTTCCAACCCCTCTAAATTAGACCCCTGTCCTTATGGATCTTAAATCCATCCTGTCTACACCAACCCTTTTGTCATGCATTGAACTGGGGCAAGTGAAATGTTCCCGTTGGTTTGATTATGGCCATGGTACTCTAGCACAACAGAGAAGGTTACTGCTCTTGCTCTCTCCTTCACTGCTTTTCCCAAAACACAGATGTCTGTCTTCACCTGTTTCATGCTCCACTTGTTCAGATTGTTTGGCCCATCTGCACAATTGGATCTGGCCTTTAAATCCCCTCTACCATGAGTTCCCCAACCTTGGTAATTAGTTTGTCCACTGTCACACAAGGATAACACCAGACCTCTTCAGTGATCATTCTCATCATCAGATCAGCACCTGACCCCCACTAACTTCAAAGTGCAGCCACTAGGTGCCCATCTCTATTGCCACCTAAGATCCACCCTAACAACTGATTGTAGTCTGTCTCCATTGCCACAGAAGACCCACCCCCATTTTTCCTTAGATAGCAATCAGCACAGCATCACCACTAACTTCCTTGGTTGTCAGCAGAAGAAAAAGAAGAAGAAGAACCTTTATTAGCTTTTATATGGGATATTTCATACACATTGTATTCCAATGCACTTTTTGAACAATGAGAGACTGGTAGTGAAGTGGCTGAAAATGTCTAGTGTCAATCATTTCACTCATCAATTCCCACACAAGACTTTTAAAATTGCATGAACCAATTATAGGAAGGGGAATGCTGTGTCCAAGACACCAGATAAAATCTCCTACCTTTGCAAAAAGTGCCATGAGTTCCTTAACAGCAACCTGGACCAGGACAGCAACAGAGATGGGACTAAAGGTCCTTAGTTTTACATCTTATCTGAAGCATGGAACACGCTAACAGTACAGAACCCCCTAGTACTGATCTCAGGTGTCAGTGCTTATGATATGAGCCCAGTCCAGGTGTGGGACTGTAACTCATGGCCTTTTGGCACACAGGCAACAAAGGTTGTTCTATAAACTAAGCCTTGCTGACACCAAACAGCACAATAATGAAATAGCATATATATTTTGGAGTGGGAGGGTATTTGAAAAGGGAACAATAGAGGTGGAAGGTCACTGGAAGCAAGAACTACTTGGGACAGGGGAAGAGAGGGTGGTGACATGAACAATAGGGACTACTTCTAGCAACAGGATTGTGGGAGGGAACTGTGTGTCACTAGATACCAGGCACTGCTTGGAATGGGATGAGTTGCAGGAGGGGGTACCCCTGGACCAATGATTGTTGGATTGAGAGTGGGTGTTGAAGCTATCAACTTGACACCAGGGACTACTTGACAAAGGATCAGGTGAAGGCGGGGACTGCTTGTCACCAGGGTCAGGGAGGGATAGAACCACATATGGGCAATGGACATTTTTTAGAAAGAAATTAAATATAGGCATCACACATACAGGCTTCAATTAGAGTTGCAGACCACAGAGCTGCAAAAATAGAGAAATACCATATTAGAGTAAAGGTTACCCTAAATTGCTGTGAATGTGTGGTATGATGACAAAAACTGGACTTGAATGATTGCTCAAAACAGTGGTGGTGGTGTTACCCTAACTGTGATGTTCTCTCACAAAGCACAGACAAAGGATTTGTATTTTGTTGGTGTATGAGCACATTTCTGTTATTGCTGTATAAAGACATAGTAGACCAATACTGCTTTGAGCAATCATTTGAACTCTAGAAATACTACACCAGACTTTCTTAAGATTTAAGGTAACTAATATCTTAATATTTTACTTCCTACATTTATGAGCAAGTGTTGCAGTTCTAACTGATGCCTAAACTTAGTTTTTGGCAATCAATGGTTTAGTCATCTATGTCTCACAGTGATTGCAACAATGGCATTTACAATGTTTTGGTTTAATATCCACAGGAGTGGGAGTCTATTGAAATAAAAGAAAAAGTTTGGACTATTGAGCAACATCACCATAAACAGGAATTTTATTACAGAAACAGAATCAGATTTTGTCAGCAGAAAAGGACCTTTAGGCCCATCCAGTCTGTCTCTTGTCCCTGCCTGTTCTGTGTCCACTCTCCCTAGTTGGTCATATATGTCAGTCCCCCCACCCCCGTTCCTCTACCTAATATACCCCTGTGCCTGTCTCATGCATGCTTGAAACCTCCCCACAGTCTTTGCCCCAAATACCTCCTCTGGCAGACCATTCCAGTCATCTACCACCCTTTCAGTGAAGAAGTATTTCCACACACCATTCCTAAACTTTCCTCCTTAGCATCATTGCATGCAACCTTGTTCCAGTGCCTTCCTTTCTGAGAAATTAACCCTCCACTTGTACCTTGTTCACTCCTGTGAGGTACTTGTAGGTTTCAATCATGTCCCCTCTCACTCTCCTCTCTTCCAGGGAGTACGTGTTGAGTTTCTGCAGCCTTTCCTTGTATGGCTTCACATGCAATCCCTCATCATTTTGGTTGCCCTCTTCTGTACTGCCCCCACCCTTTCATATTCTTTGAAGAGGTGCAGTCTCTAGAAGTGGACATAGTACTCCAAGTGGGGCCTCACTGGAAAGTGATACAATGACTGTACCACCTCCCTCCTCCTGCTAGAAATCCCTCTCCCAATGCATCCCAGCATCCTGCTAGCCTTTCCCACTGCTTTGTCATATTGCCCCGCTACCTTGAGGTCATTAGATATATTGATCCCTAGGACTCTTTCTTGCTTGGTGTCTGTAAGCTCCACTCCCCAAATCTCATACACAGCCCTGGGGTTCCACAGCCCTAAGTGCATAGTCTTACACTTTTTGGCATTGAAGCCCACTGCAACCCCCTAGAACATTCCTCTGGTTTCCTCAGATCCCTTTTCAGTCTCTCCACACTTTCCTGAGTGCCAACCCTGTTGCAGATTTTTGTATCATCTGCAAAGAGACACACCTTACCTTCAAGATCCTCTACAATGATGCTTATGAAGACATTGAAGAGGACCAGTCCCAACACTGAACCCAGTGGCACCCCACCTATCACTTTCCTGTCACCTGATTGGTTACCATTTACCACCATTCTTTACCTCCTATTCCTTTACCAGTTGATACCCAGCTAGTCTCTTTCTCTCCCATCAATCTGCTTAGTTTCTTAACTAGCATCCCTTATGACACAAGAACAAAAGGCTTTACGGAGGTCAATAAGTCAATACTGAAGATTATGTCAGGGTTAAAAACAAATGTGTTCTGTCATGATTAAAATGAATATCCCATGCTACAGAATCAAATTTTGTGTTATTGTGTTTACAGTTTTAAAGTAGTACTGTTTTAAAAATGGCATTTTGCTATAATTCACTGCATCCCCTAAAAAAGTGACATTTTTATAATGAATAAATGTGAAAGATCACATTGGTTTGTTATTTACTCCATATCTATTTCCTAGCCAACAGAACGAATACTGACTATCTAGTCAAATTATCTGATTATTTGCTCTCACTACAAATACAGATGTAGCCAGTGTTATGATGGATTTTTTCACATCAAGTGACTTTTTATTTATTTAGTTTTTTGTTGAGCGGGTAAGTGCACTAGACAAATTCTGCCTATTTTCAGGCATGACCTGGGGGGGGGGGTGGTATACAGATGGAAGCCAACTGACATGGAACCATATTAAGCTGTTGGTGGTATTTTTAGTGATTTGGTGGAGTATGGCACAAATATCACAATGTAATTAAAAGAAGCAAAAGGGACTTTTCTTGTCCTTTTGTCTTGGCAATTGCCTAATGCATTGCCCATGACACAATCTGCTGAACTGCACCATGCTGGAATGCCTTTCAATGCTGGCCTTCAGTGTATTAGCTGTTGTACCTCTGTGTGCCACTAGGCACACGGCACAGTTTGCCAGAAAACAACAGAAATGTGCTCACTATATTACAGGACTGCCCTGCCAAAAGAATTTGGTTTAATCACTCTTGCTTAAACAGTAAAAGCATAGAACAAATGGTGAGCAAATCACACTGGTAGTCCAGTGATAGAAAAAATGCACAATAGCACTTCAAATATGCAAAGAATGGAAAAAAACATTTATTTTCCAACTGGATATTTGCAATAAAGTACTGTATAAATGTTTACAAATTATTTTACAAGAATGGTTTTATAATACTTTCTTTTGTATACAAATTGTATGACCTACTCTAGTCCAGTGCGCCAGCCACTACAAACCCTGCGCTTCACCGGTATGGCTTCTTTAGGGGTTGCAGTTCTATTACCCCTTCTATCTATATATACCTGAAGTGCATGTGCAGACTAATTAAATACAATTAATTATTTAGTAGCAAACCTAAATTATTCAAATTACTATATACATAATAACATCCTTTCTTATTTATTAATAATTAACCATTTCTTGCATATAAATATATAATAAATGGAACATATATGTAGTTTGAAATAAAGACACTGATCCTTTATTTTCAAATTCCATCCATGCCTTTAAACTACATCAAATCTCTATTATTATAGCCTGTAAATAATAACACATAAAATCACAAAAGCTAAACATCACATCAATTTATGTATTGTGAATAAATGCATTGGATTGCCCAAATCCAATGTTAATTTGCCCCAAAGAAATTTTCCAAACCATTTTGTTATTTATAATTTTCTCCTATGTATATCTTTAACTCCTATATTTCAAGTCTAAATCTCAATTTATAGACATATATTTTAAAGTTCTAAACCGGAGTTACTATCCATGTAAAAATTACACAGTAGATATTTTAACATCCAATTGTCTTCCTCATTTTCAAATGGGCATTTTAACATGGGCATGCCACTAAATATTTGCTTTCTAGTTCTATTTAATTAAATTTACCATGAAACATTTAACCTGTTTACACATAAAATGGTTATTCACTTTAGTATACAGCAGTATATTAATGTGCATATAATAATAACGCACTACACACATTAAATTTCCATCTCAGATAAACACAAAAGAGACTATTTCATACAAAAAAAAATCTCTCTTGATATTTTCTCTGTGTTCATCTGGTGTCTTTAATTCATTTCTTCACATTTCTTTACTTTATGTGTGTTATCATGAATTTCAATCTTACATAGAATCTGATGGCAGATTAGACTGCTTTTTCCCACCTAGTCTGCCCATTTTCCTACCTAATGGATAAGCTGCAGATCCTAGTTAACCAATAGCCTACTTCCTCCAACCTCCCACTAGAATTGCCTTATGTCTATCCCATGCATTCTTGAATTCCCCCCACTGTTTTTGACTCTATGACCTCCTCAGCAAGGCTGTTCCGTGCATTCAAACCCCTCTCTATGAAGAAATACTTCCTCACATTACCTCTGAGCTATCCCCCTTCTATTTTCAAATTGTGTCCCCTTGTTCTTGCACATCTTTTTTTCTGAAAGATTCTACCCTCTAGGACTTTGTTGATTCCCTTGCGGTATTTGAAAGTTTCTATCATGCCCCCCCTCCCTCCTTTTCTCAAGGCTATACATCTTAAGCTCCTTTAGTCTTTCTTCATATGTCTTCTGGTGCAGACCCTGCACCATTTTGGTTGCCCTCCTCTGGACAGCCTCCACACTGTCTATATATTTGCAGAGATGGGATCTCCAGAACTGTACACAGTACTCCAGATGTGGTCTTACCAACTGTCTGTACAGAGGGCCAACAACTTCCTGTTTTCTACTGGTGATGCCTCTCCCTTATGCATCCCAGAATCCTCCAGCTGTACTTATTGCCTTCTCACATTGCTGGCCCACCTTAAGGTCATCTGATATGGCTACGCCCAGGTCCCTTTCCATATTTGTTGTCAGTATCTTACCCCCATTGTGTACACTACCCCTGGGTTTTTGTTTCCCAGGTGCATTACTTTGCACTTCTTTGTGTTAAATCTAAGCTGCCATACATTTGACCATTCCTCCAACCTTGCCAAGTCCCTTTTCATCCTTTCCACCCCACCTTGTGTATCAATCCTGTTGCAGATCTTTGTGTCATCTGCAAAGAGACATACTTTTCCTTCCAGTCCTTCTGTAATGTCACTTATAAAGACATTAAAAAGGACCGACCCCAGTGCTGAACCCTGTGGTACCACACTAGTAACCCCCCTTTCTTCACTGTGGACTCCATTTACTATTAACCTCTGTTTCCTGTTGTCCAGCCAGTATTTTATCCAGGCTACCACCCTGGGACCCACTCCCAGGCTGGCTAATTTGTTTATTATATATGCTCCATGTATTTGACAATTCAATTCTAGGGCACGAGAAACAAACAGCAGTAAATGACCATACTTAATTTAATTCATCAAGCAAGCAGAACCAATAGCTCAAAACTTTCTGTCGTAATTACAAATATGGTTTTAGGTCAAGTACATTATTCAGACCTTTTGGTCTTAAGCTACCTAACTTCCATATCCAAAAATGTTCACGTTGTTGAAGTTTTGTTTTTAATGACGTCTTACTTCTATTTTACTTTTCTTCTTACACCTTCTAATCCCATAAAATTAACACCTATTGGATTTGCACCATGTTTCCATTCAAAATGTGCAGCTACAGGGCTATTGAGATTTCAGTTTCTAATGTTACCAATATGCTTCTGTATTTGCAACTTCACCTTTCGTTCTGTCATTCTCACATGCAACATATCACAAGGGCTTATCAAAACATACACTACATGTGTTGTATTACAGGTGATACATTCATTTATTTGAAACCTTTGTATAGTCACAGGGTGAACAAGTTCCATACCCTCAAAGCCAAATTGACAAATGTTATAGTTCCTACACTTTCTAAAGCCCTTTTGGGGTTGGGGTATCCAAGTTGTAACAGCCATATTTTTTATTCAAATCTACTATGTACTATTCTATCTTTGATGTTTGTTGCTCATTTAAATGAAATCATTGGTTCATTTCCTAAATTCCTAACTAATTTTAAATCATTTTCTAGAATAGGCCAGTATCAAAATATGACCCTGCCTACTTTGCCTGCAATGGGATTAAACCCCATATAAAATGTAACCAGCTCTTCCTTCTCACTCCATTTTTCATAATTTAAAAGATCCCCTCATTCCTTGCATGTTACCTTCTGCTTCACTTCTTGCAAAAAATCCTGATTATAAACTCTGTCGACAAACTCCTGTATCATGTTATTTGCTTCAATTTTAAAATCATTTTCTATGCTACAATTGCGCTTTAAATGCAGCATCTGACTATATGACAATGATTGTTTCAATTTAGCAGGATGTGCACTCGTATGATGCAAATAAGAGTTGCATGCAGTATCTTTTTTGTAATTTTTGCTTACAACTTGCTCCCCCACCTTACCCATGAGCTCTATATCCAAAAATGGAATCACCTGTTCATTCATTGTATATGTTAACCACAATCCTAGCCTTTTTGAATTCAACTAGTCAGTGAACTTAGGTATTCGTTCTTTTGTGCCCTTCCACATGCAGATGAGATTATCAATAAAATGATACCACATGATGACATCATCTGTGAATGGAAAGGCCTCCGAGAACACTGTGACCAACTCCCATAGCCTCAATGTTAAATTGCATAGGATAGGGCCATTCAGGTCCCCATCGCTGTCCCCAATGTGTGTAAGTAAAAATCATTATTATACTCAAAAAACATTGTGCATAAGGATAAACTCAATTCCTTCTATCAAGAAAGTTGTTGGATTCTGTGCTATTTTTTTTTCTAAAAAGTACCTTCACACTGTAATCCCATCAGAATGTCTTATTGAGGAATATCATTGTTCAACATCAATTGATAACCAGCAGTAATCTTTCTCCCATCTGAAATTCATTACTTTTACCAACAAGTCCCCTGTGTCTCTGAGGTAGGATCTCAATTTACATACCTCCCTTAACTAAAAAGAATGCACAGCATTAAAACAAATTGAAAAACTGGAAGTCGTGGTCATAAAGAGTGCTGATGGGGGGGGGGGGTAACATTGTTTTGTTATCAAATACAAAATATGAGAATAGGGTTACCAAAATCTTGAATGATGAATCAAGATATAAAAAAATTATCAGGTAAACCCATTTTGAAATTTAAAGCAGAATTTGCTATGCTATTGAATGATGCTCAGACAGCAGGAGGAATTATTGCTACAGAGTTCGAGTTTCTTTGGTCAGAAAACCTGATCACACCAGTAATGTATGCATTACCAAAAATACATAAAAGTACTGAAGACCCTCCAGGTCACCCTATTGTATCTGGGGTAGGATCGCTTACTGATAATTTATCAGGTTTTGTACACTGTTTTCTAAAAAAAAGAGGTATGTAAATTGAGATACAACCTCAGAGACACACATACTAGCTGTAGGAGGCTGATTTCTACCCCAGGTAGCCCTAGGTACAGAGAGTTGCTATAGTCCAAGCATGAGGTCACAAAGGTGTGGATCAAAGTAGGAAGATCACCAGATGGAACAAGGTGCCTGATCCTGGTGATATTACTCAGATGATAGAATGAGGATTTGAGAACAACTGCCACCTGAGAATGCAGAGTCAGCCCATTGTCAAAAATTACCCCCAGGTTCTGCACCTGTTCAGAGGTTGGAAGTGGCTGACCCCCAAGGTATAAGCCAGAGGGTGAACCTCCACCCAACCTCTCTATCCAGCGACCTGGATCCACAACCAATACTTCGGTCTTATCAGAGTTCAACTTTAACCAACTGGTATTCATCCACTCCTGGATTTCAGCAAGGCAGTTGTTAAAGACCAAGATAGCCCCATCCTTGTCAGAGGCAAAAGAGAGGTAGAGCTGGGTATCATCAGCATAGCAATGAAACCTCAGCCCATACCTTCTTACAATGTCTCCGAGATTTAGCATATACACTGCAAACAACATGGGGAACAGCACTGAGCCCTGAGGAACTCCACATGACTGGGTTTGAGGAAAAAAACCTGGACTTCACCCTCTGAGATTTTCCCATGAGAAACTATGTAAATCACTTGAGGATCATACCTGACAGTCCACAAATGAACCTCAGGCAATTTAGCAGTACCCCATGGTCCACAGTGTCAAACACTGATGAGAGATCTAGGAGAACCAAGATGGTGCGGTTCCTCCCATCTCTAGCCATCAGGAGATCATTGAGCATTTGAACCAGTGCTGTTTCAGTACTATGTTTCTTTCGAAATCTGGACTTGAGGGGTTCATAGATGGCATGGATGATCAAATGGTCCTCCAGCTGTGTGGCCACTACTTTCTCAATCACCTTCCTCACAAAGGGAAGGTTAGAGATTGCTTTGTAGTTAGCAAGTCAGTCTAGGTCCAAAGAAGCATTCTTCAAGAGTGATGTTACCGCCACCTCTTGCAGGGAGCTTGGAAACTCACCTGTCTCCAAGGAGCACCAGACTGTTCAAGCTAGGACCAGGCTAATGACATCACTACAACCCAAAATTAGGGAAGCAGGTCCTGGATTCAAACTACAGCATGTAGGGCACACACTCTGGACAATCCACATGATAGCCATGAAAACTGGCTGGACAAAGGTACTATAAGAAGCACCAAAATATGTGGACCTGCACTGATCTACTGCAGTGCCTATAGAGTGTGCCAGTTGGAAAGCCGATCTGATGTCAACTACCTTATTTGCAAAAAATCAAGCAAGTTCATTGCATTCTTCTTGCAAAAAGGCTTTCTGGACTTGTAGACAGGCTAGGTTGCACAGTCTGCCCACAGTTTGGAATAGCTGAGCTGGTTGATTTTGAGCAGTTGCAATCTCCCCGAACAGGAACTCTGCCTTCTTACAGGAGATTTCAGATTGATAGACTTGATAATGGTCCATCAATCTAAGGCTGTCGGCATCAAGAGTGGACTTCCACCAGCAATGCTCCAACCTTCGTCCAAGTCACTGCATCTCCCTCAGAGTCCCATCAAACCATGGGGAGCGAGGGCGAAGTTAGAGTGGAAAAACATGGACAGGAGCAATGACATCCAGAGCCATCATAATGGCTGAATTATAAGCCACCATGAGGGTTTCTGGGTCCCTATTTGCTTCTGAGAAGAACGAGAGATCAAGGACTGCCATTAAGCCTTAAGAATTTGTATCTCATAAAGGGCGGTACTGAATCATCTCTACAGGGGTTGGCCTGCAAAGGGGGGGTTGCTAAAACTAAACTCCACAGTGTAATGATCGGACCATCCAACTGGTTCCACCCTCAAGTTGGAGGCCTCAATCCCCAGGAGGAAGACTAAGTCAGGAGAGTGACCCCGATTATGAATGGCAGTGGAAACAACCTGTGTGAGACCCAAAGATATCATCAACTGGAGAAAGTGCAGACCAAAATACCAGAGTTCGCTTATTTATAATTGGGACAGAAAGTTTTGAGCTGTCTGTTCTGTATGTTTGATGAATTAAATTAAGTATGGTCATTTACTACTGTTTGTTTCTTATCCCCTAGATTTGAATTGTCAGACCAAGAGCATATACGATTGAAATCCTGATAACACGGATAAAGTAAAGAAATGTGAAGAAATGAATTAAAAACACCAGATGAACACAGAGAAAATATCAAGAGAGATTTTTCACTACATGAAATAGTCTCTTCTGTACGTATCTGAGATGGAAATGTAACGTGTGTAGTGCGTTGTTATTAGATGCACATTTATATACTGTTGTATACTAAAGAGAACAATAATTTTATGTGCAAACAGGTTAAATGTTTCATGGTAAATTTAATCAAATAGAACTAGAAAACAAATATTTAGTGTTGTGCCCATGTTTAAATGCCCATTTGAAAATCAGGAAGACAAGCAGGTGATAAAATATCTACTGTAAAATTTTTACATGGATAGTAATTCCAGTTTAGAACTTTAAAATATATGTTTATAAATTGAGATTTAGACTTGAAATATAGGAGTTAAAGATATAAATAGTAGAAAATTATAAATAATAAAATGGTTTGGATAATTTCTTTTCGGCAAACGGGCATTGGATTTAGGCAATCCAATGGAGGCATTCACAATACATAAATTCATTTTGTGACTTTTAGCTTTTGTAATTTTATGTGTTATTTGGTACAGGCTATAATAATAGTGATTTGATGTAGTTTAAAGGTATGGATGGAATATGGAAAAAAGGAGCAGTGTCTATTTGTTTCAAACTACATATGTGTTGCATTTATTATATATTTATATGCAAGAAATGGTTAATTATTAATAAATAAGAAAGGATGTTATGTATATAGTAATTTGAATAATTTAGATTTGCTGCAAAATAATTACTTGTATTTAATTAGTCTGCATGTGCATTTAGGGTATATATAGATAGAAGAGATAATAAAACTGCACCCCCAAGGAAGCCATACCAGCGAAGCACAGGGGTTTGTAGTGGCTGGTGCACTGGACTAGGGTAGGTCATATAATTTGTATGTGATAGAAAGCACTATAAAACCATTCTTGTAAAATAATTTGAAAACATTTATACAGCACTTTATTGCAAATATCCAGTTGGAAAATAAATGTTTTTTTCATTCTTTCATATTTGAAGTGTTATTGTGCATTTTTTCTGTAATTGGACCACCCATGTGATTTGCTCACCATTTATCTTATGTTTTTACATGGCACTGTTTGGCATGGGATGAGTTGAGGGATGGGGTACTACTGGATACCAATTAGTGCTTGTCAGGTAAATGAGTATCAGTTCAACACCAGGGACTACTAGACAAAGGATCAGGTGGGGGGGATCACTGGACACCTGGGACTGGGATGGATAGATCTTCAAATGTAAAATAAGTCCCAGGACAAAGAGGGAACTATGGGCAGACTAGATAGACAGTTGTTGTTTTTTTCTTCTGTTATTGTCTATGTTTCTATGACTGGTTATGGTCAGGGAGAGGGAAATGGTTGATCATGGACATTAAGGACTGATTAGTAATAAATGTATTGACAATTCTTGCCAAATTGACATGGTTGTATATATGTTATTATAGAAAACCTGATAAGCAGAATGGACATTTATTGGGGTAAAATGCATATAAGGTTTAGTTAGAGCTGCACAGAGCTGCAAAAACTAAAGAAATGCCACTTTAGGTAAACAATACCCTGGCTCACTGTGATTGTGTGATATGGGCCCCTAACATGACTTGAATGATTGTTCAAAGCAGTGCTGGTATTACCATAAATTTAACACTCTCTCAAAAAGCACAACCAAAGGATTTTTATTTTGTTGGTGTATGAGCTCATTTCCATTGCTGTTGAATAAAGACAGTGCAGACATTTAAGTAACACCAACACTGATTTGAGCAATCATTTCAAACTCTAGAAATACCACACAAGACATTCAGAAGATTTATGGTAATTAATACCTTAATATTTTATTTCCCTGCATTTATGACTAAGCGTTACAACCCTAATTGATGCCTAGAATTAGTTTTTGGAAAAAATAATGGTTTAGTCATTTATGACTCACAGTGTTCACAACAAAGGGACTTACAATGTTTTGCTTTAATACTGTGTGTGCAGGTGTAGGAGTCAACTGAAATGAAATAACAAATTTTGAATATTGAGCAATGCCACCATAAACAGGAATTTATTATATCAGGGTTAAATACATGTAACCCCCTTTGGGGGTTTACTTTAGTCTCCTGCTATTTGCCAGGTTCCCTGGAATCTGCTGGTCTGGCCCCTCTACCTGGTCCAAGCTCCAGCAATGCCCTGAACCCTCTGTCTGACCTCTGCATGGTTTTGCAACAGGAAATGGGGCTGGAGGAGCAAGTCGTGGAACCGCCACACTGCTCTTGCACTTCATTGCAGTCTGGAGGTCCACACATGCGCACTAGCGCATTGTCATTTTTTGCCAGCTGCTGTGGCTGAACAGATGCTCCTCTGGTGGTCCACCTCTCCAGGTTTAGCAGTACAGAGTGTGGAGACATGGAGGAGGTATAAGAGGAGTCTGCTGATATTTTATTTAAGAAGCACCCATGAGCGCTCTCATTGGGAACAGCTTCATGCATATTAATAGGGCTATTCAATATTTATTTATTTATTGAAATTGTTTCACCAGTAAAAGCACAATGAGCAAGAACTATTTGTCTCCCAGTATGACCTGGGGGGAAGGGTACAGTGGGGAAGAGGACAAGGGTAGTCCGGGTCCTGACATATATACATACAATTACAATACAGTTGAAAACATTTGACAGAAATAGTTGGGCGTAGATGACAATTTACCCTTACTTATAGTAGCAATTATATGGGGAAGTCATGCTTTCTACCTTGAAAACATATAATTAGATAATACAGCTGCATATGTTTGACAGGAATAGGTGAGTGTGGATTAATACATATACCCTAATAGTCGAGAGTAACAGTTACAATGAGGAAATCCTGCTAAGAGATTGGGTTGTGGTATATAATGAGATGGGGTAAGTGCAAGCTAGCTAGCTCAAAATTTGGGATCAAGTGCAGTAGTTGGGTGTGGTTAGTGAAGTAGCACCATTGGGCCTACTGGGAGAAGAAATATAGGAGTGTCTGAGGTAGAAAGATTGGAGAGTTAGCTGCAGGAGCAGTTTACTGAGCAGTGATTGGCAATATTGATTAGCCTGCTCACTGCTTGGGGGAACTATGAATAGTGGAGCTTGCGGCATGCTGGAAACTAACTCAAAATGTTAAAATCTGAAATTATGGATTAGGGCACAGGCTGCTTCCAGACTGTGGGAAGATTGTAAATAAAAGTGTTTATTCTGGCTGCACCAGGACATTAAAGCTGGGACACTATATGGACTGCAGGTACACTGTTTGTTTGGCAGCCATGTTGGCAGCCTTGTGACTGCAGCCAGCCAATCAGCAAGCCAGGATTGTTTCCAAGAACATATGGGACTATGCTAAGGACATATGGCCAGAAAAAGCTGGGGAAATTCTTGGCACACTTTCAGGACCAATTAGGCATTGAGGGAGTCTGTTGCATATTAATTTTCTAAAAGGACAAGTGTCTCAGCCAATCAGGAGCTGCCTGAAGCTCCCAAAACCCAAGGGATGTTTGGTGATGAGTTCAGTTTGCTAGGAGATACTCCAGAGGGAATAGACTCCAGCCCCTTTCCAGAAGAATAGGGCTGCAAGGCTTGAGAAGGGCCTGCCTGGGGGTTGCCAGCTACCTGTCCCCCAGGCCTGCATTTTGCTTTCCCCCAATTTTTGGAGTAAGATTGTTCAAGGAAGCCTGATTTTCAACTTCAGATGTGAGAGAGCTGGAAGGCCCACCAACTATCAGCTGTGAAAGAGCTTCAATTATATGAGAAGGCGGTAAGAATCAACATTTTAGCAGTAAGAAGCTCTGCCTAAAGGTTTCGGAGGGAGAAATGTCACTGTGGATTTCAAGTAAGATGGAGATCTTCTTGGGGGCCATGTGTCCACTCATTCAAGTAGGTATTCAAGTCTATCTGTTACCATGCATTTGACTCAACGTCAGAAAGACGGGGTGGACATTTGGCTAAAGGAATGACCATGGAAGGTTCTGGTTTCTGAAAATGGTATGGTAGTCCCCCTGGTGTGCATTTCAGTGCCAGAATCAGGGTTTTCAGAGAAGCCCATCGTATGTACCCAAGTCTCACTGAGACTGTGTCTCCTGTGAGCATCTAGAGTCTGTGTCCTGATGTGAAAGGGCCATGGCTGCTAGCCTGGCAGTGTGGCTGAAGATGCAAATAGTATATGGATGTGTCTAAGCTTCCAGAAGGAGAAAAGAAAAAAGAGGTTGTCTATCAAGGTCAGAGTTGGAAATCAGCCTGGCAGTGTCACTAGCTAAGCACTGCCATTGCACCTGCCCCTGAGGGGTCAAACATGGATATGGGGGTCAAGGCTTGTAGGCCCAGGTCCCTGTGCTGGTCTGTGTTCCAGATTGTGACTTTAGCTTATTTAGTTTCACCTGCTAGGGGAGCTGAGAGAGATGCCAGACTTCTAAAGCTGCAAAAGCCTGCTGCAAAAGAAAGGTCTGAGCTGCAAGGTGCCTGCTACACATCTCAAGCTTCTCAAGATCCAGAGTTCTGCTGTTCCAACTGCCACAGAGCTACAGTCCAAATGCCACCCGAGACTATCTGCAGAACTGTGAGTAAAAGCAGGGATTGTCCTGCACCTGGGGAAATTTAAATAGTTGCTTTCAGGTTCTGCCAAGTAGCTAATAGATGCACCGAAAAGTTAACTTTTGATTTAACCAAGCGCACCAACACCGGCCATCAGCTGCATGACAGGCCTGCAATGAGTTTGTACTGGTTCACAGGGACAAACTTTTTTCCTTTAATCTGAACTGGGGACCGGTACTGGTGGGGGTCTGTATGCTAGATACTGTATTCAAGACATAGACTAGCAGTTTATACATCAAAGCATTACAGTCAATTCACATGGTACCAATCCCCAGTTTAGATTAAAAGCCACCAAAAGTCTTTCCCTGGATACCCAGTACTTACTCGTTGCAGGCCTGTGATGTAGCTGGTTGGCCAGCACTGGCGTGCTTGATTACATCAAATGTAATGCTGTAATGTTCTGATGTATAAACTGCTAGTCTATCTCTTGAATCACATCCAACCTCTATATCTATCATGCTGTTCAGCTCTGTTTTCACTGATCTAACCTGAAGAAGAGAGTATTATCTCTTGAAAGCTAGTTTCAGAAATAATTTTGTTAGTCCAATAAAAGGTATCACCTGCAAAAAAGTGTATTTTTTTTCTCTATACATTGTTGACTGGACTAACACGGCTACCACAATTCCCATTTTTAGAGAAAATTTGTTCAAGGAAGCCTGTTTTGCAACTTCAGCTGTGAGAGAGCTGCAAGGCCCAGCAACTATCAGCTGTGAGACAGCTGCAAGTATTTGAGAGGCAGTAAGAATCTACATTTCAGCAGTAAGAAGATCTGACTAAAGGGTTCAGAGAGAGAGAAAAGTCACTGTCAGTTTCAAGTAAGATGGACATCTTCTTGGGGGCTGTTTGGCCACTGGTTCAAGAAGGTACTAAAGTCTGTCAGTTACCCTGCGTTTGACTCAACATCACAAAGATTCATAAGATGTGTAACAGACACATATAGCTTAAGCCATTTTTGTTCTGCCCTATTCATATAGTGAATTGGCAGCAAGATCCTATGCATTATTTATTTATTTATTTGAACATCAGTTTACAACCTTTGAGCCAGAGGCTCATTTCCAAAGGTACCTCGTCACATTGAGGACAAATACATAACAGACGTTTGGTTACCGCCTATGAGTTACATAGATTGCAAGCACTTAACAGAAATTTGGTTACAGCATACGGGTTGAATAGTTAGCAAGCACATGTGACTACACCAGGTAAACAGATAAGCCGGTATGGTTACTATTGCAAGCACTTAACAGAACTTTGGTTACAGCATACGGGTTACATAGTTATCAATCACATGTGACTACACCAGGTAGACTGATAAGCCAGTTTGGTTACAATGGCACATTCTTGCATGATGGTAAGAGCAAGCAGCAAGATAATAGCAGTACAAACAGCAGTGGGTGAGAAATAAAAGAGGTGTGGTGTGGCTGCTGCCCAGTGGGCATTGTCAGGGCACAGGGAGCTATGCCTCAGTTATAGACAGGTGCAGCTTCGCGTATTAAATAGTTGGCTGTGAAGTGCTATTTTGAATCTGGAAATTGTGGGGGCATCTGAGATGAGGGCAGGGAGTGAGTTATACCAGGATGGAGCTCTATAGCAAAAGGACCCTTGTCCATGGGATGTCCTAGATCTTGGGACCAGAAGAGTGGCCTTGCAAGAGGACCATGTGCAGACCAAGGGTTGGGCTTGGCGGAGGGAGGCTGTCACCCCAGGTTGGGACAGCCCAAGAAGAGTTTTTTTTGTTATTAGGCATGTTTGGTAGTGTAGACGTTCATCTAGGTTCAGCAGTTTTGCCATGTCATAGAGCTGGCATGATGCATAAGCCTGGGGGCCCCAGTGATTAGCCTACATGCTTTATTTAAGATAAGGTGAATTTTATTGAGGGCGGTCGTGTCAGCAGCACAGTATACTGGTAGGCCATAGTCAACAAGGGATAGTATAGAGGAAGTAACCACTATACGGAGGGCAGCGATGGGGGAGACAGTTTTTATGGCAGTATAAGATACCTAGCCACACATTAATGGCTGAGGCAAGTGCATCAATGTGGGTGTGGTAGGTGAGTGCTGAGTCAAAGGAGACTCCAAGGTACTTATAGGAGTGGACTTGCTCTAGTGGTTGTTTGGAGCTGGGGAGGATATGGAGTGGGAAGTTGCTGGCTTTGTTTTGGGGGTGGGCAAAGAGCATTGTTTTTGTTTTTTTGAGGTTAATGACCAGTCTGTGCTCCTTAAACCAGGTTTTGGCATCATTATAGGATAGTTGTAGGGAGTCCTGGAGGGAGATAGGGTTACGGTGGGTGGCAAAGATGATGGCATCATCTGCATACAGCAGAATTTTCCCAGTGCATGCACTGGGCAGGGTGTTTAGATAGAGTGAGAAGAGTAGGGGTCCCAGGATGGAGCTCTGAGGAACCCCTGATCGGATGGGACAAGTTTTGGAAAGTGTCCCATTAATTCTGACACATTGGGAGTGGGCAGATAGGTAGCTGGTGCACCAGGTGAGAGGCCCAGTAGAGAAGCCAGTGTGGCAGAGGGCATCCAGAAGGAGGGGGTGGGAGACAGTGTTGAATGCCTTTGAGAGGTCGACAAACACTGCCCCGGCTAGGGAGTCAGAGTCCAGAGAGGAGTGTAGGAAAGTTGAAAATTCAATTGGTGCAGTGCCGGTGCTGTGTCCTGCATGGAAACTGTGCTGTTCAGGGTAGAGGATGTTGTATTTAGTCAGGTATTCCATGATTTGAATGGCAACCAGCTTTTCTAGGGCTTTGGAGAGGGGTGGGAGTATGGAGATAGGACGGTAGTTCCCGGCAGAGGACCTGTCACCACCTTTGTGAATGGCAGTAACAATAGCAGTTTTCCATGCAGTTGGGAATTGCCCCAGGCAGAGGGATTTGTTGAGAAGACTGGTAAATGGGGCAAGAACCTGGTCCAGAACCAGACGGAGAATACTGGGGTCCAGGGAGTCATCACCGGGGCTACTGCTTTTTAAAGCTCTGACCAGGTGGGGTCTGGCTTCCTGGGCAGTTACCCTACGCAGGTAGAAGCAAGGGTGCTGGAGGACTGAGGCAGGTAGGGAGGGTGGCGGGTCAAAGAAATTACTGGGGAGGACAGAGCTCAGGTCAGTAAAGGCTGTGTTAAGGTATTTTGCAATGTTTGCTGGGTCCGTAACGGTTGTGCCGTCAATGGTGATCTGGGATCGGGGAGGGGAGCGTGCGCTTCCATCTAATTGTTTGCATTATCCCAGAAAGTACGGGCACACCCCCAGGAGGAAGTGAGAGTGGCCTAGTAGTGGTCGGCCTTGGCTTTTCGGATGGCCCAAGTGCACTTATTCCGTGCAGCATTGCAGGCCTGTCTGTCAGCCATCTGGCCTGTTTCTGTGGCAAGGTGCCATAGGTTATCCCTAAGCCTGAGCAATTGTAATAGGGCAGGAGTAATCCAGGGCACATTAGTTTTTTGGTTCGGGCAGTCGTGAGGGGTGTGAAGAGGTTGCAGATTTTGTTAAAGGTTTGGGAAAAGAAGGCAAGGGCAGTATCTATGTCAGGAGCCAGGTGAATGGGGGACCGGTTTATCTGAGCAAGAAATTGCTTTAGGTTTTTCAGCCCACCTGGTCTGAAATGCCGGTGGAGTGTGGGCTGGGCTGTGGGTCGGGGTGAGAGGGTCATCCAGTGGAATAGGATAGGGGAATGGTCACTGATTACATCAGGGAGCACTTGGATGTCCAGGATTTTTTTGGGACGGTTGGTGATGATAACATCTAGGAGGGTGCTGGTACCACTCTTAGGGTTTACTCTAGTGGGTTGAGAAATGAGCTATGTCAGATCAATGGCTGCGAAGGAGTCCCGGGTAGTGGCAGAGGTGGCACTGAGCCAGTTCACGTTAAGGTCCCACACAAGGACTTGTTCTGCCTTGTGAGGGAGGGTGGCAAGATAATCAGTTAAGGATAGTAGTGCCGGGTTTTGGTTCTTTGGGGGAATGTAGGCAGAGGTGAGATAAAGGGGGCCCCTGGAGGGGTCTGGAGTAAGTTTAAGGGTAAGGGCCGGTGCCCCACTAGCAAGGGCCGGAGCAGGGAGTGCTTGGCCAGTGAGTGTATCCCTGGATAGATTGCACAGCCACCCCCACATTTGCCTACATGATCCTCCAGGTATAGGGAGTAGCCAGGGAGGGAGACAAAGGAGTCAGGGGTGGACTTTGAAAGCCAGGTTTCCACCAGTGCAATGACATCTGGTTTGTGCAACATGACCCAGCATTGGAGGGTATCAAATTTTTTCAATATGCTGCATATATTCATGAAGGCAATGCTCAGACCGAGGGACCCACCTGGTGGTTGGTCTGGGTGGGGCATGGGTTACGATGTATATTGCCTGTTAGAAGTAGAAGGAGGACCACGGCTCTGGCCAGGGAGCGGTGATGTGTGGGCTTCCAATGGGTATGTGGGGATGGGGAGGGGACCTTCAGGGAACAGGGGATGGGTAGGGTTTGCCAGGTTGGGAGGGTGGGAACAATTAGCCGCCAAAGGGAGCCTGGGTAGGTGGTGGGGAGGTACCCAGGGGATGGGTGCTGTGGGCCAGTGCACATGGTCAGTGTAGGATGAGATCAAACTATGTCAGTGAGAATTGTTGGTGCTGGTACCAGTAAGCCAGGGGAGATGACTGGCTGGTGGGACAAGGGTACTAGAAGGTAGATGAGGAGTAGACATTTTAGGAGGAGGTGGACTAGCATGGCTCTTATGGTAGCTGTAGGGTGGAAAGGTAGAAGTATTTAGGTTGTCTTCCAGAAAGCATGGATACCACTTTGGATTAGTGGTAGTGATACGGACTCTGGTGGACAGGGTACAACGTTCAAGTCTCTGTCAGGGCAGCTAGAAGATTGCCTGGGTAAGAGCAGAGATCCATGTTCTAGGAGTCCGATGCAGTATTCATCTAGTGCATGTTTAAACTGATTCATAGTGTCACATGATACCAGAGACTCAGGTAGTGATTTTCACTGCTACACCACTTGTGAGAACCATTCTCTCCTCAGATTTTTATTATAGTTCTCACCCCTCAGCTGAAACTGGTGACCTCTATTTACGGTAGTGACTATAGATGAAGCAAAATAAAACTTCACTGGTAAAATTGTGGTGAAATCAGCAATTTTGCAGTGTGAAATGTTTTGCGAAACTGGGCAAACGTTTGTAATTTCACCCACAATTTTACCTGCCAGCCAAAGCAAATGCTGGTGTCTCTTGGTCTCCCCCAGCCAATCACTGGCTGTAATTAAATTAAGCTTCCCCCCAGTTACCCAGGCCCCCCCATTTGTCAACACACCTAAAGCACCTTTCCACTGTGTTAGAGGCCATACAATTAGCTGGTTTGACCATCAACCCCATCAAGTGTGCCATCATCATGGAAAAGACTTGGTACCTAATGTATGTTCTTGGTAATGGCCTAGTTAAGGTAGAAAACCCTAAGGTAGAAGCTGTGGCTAATTGTCCAACTCCAAAAGTAAAAAAAAAAAACATGTTCAATCCTGTAATAGGGAGCTCCTGCCACTCTTGAGGACCAACCTTTTCTTAAATCTGTTGCAACAGTTCTTCTATTTCTTAGCCTAATCTAGTCTTTACAATTTATAGTCCATAAGGTTGACCACCTATAGGCATCCCCTTCCCTTTCTTGACTATGCTATACTGTCTTCTTTAATTTTCCTTTTCCCTCTCAGGTCCATGTACAGGGAGGTTACTGCTGTGATCTCTGAGCTGATATAAAACAACAGGCTGTGTTTATCATCGTTGCATTAATTCGTAATAGCACTATGTCATAAAATACATAGGAACGTGCCAGAAAAAACAGACCACCCAGTCTATCTAAGCCTGTTCAAGTGTGCAATTAGCACCCCTAGTTTGAAGCTGCCCCATTCCCTCTCCTTTGTTATCCCACTACCGCCCCCACCTCCCCCAACCTCACTCTCCCCTGTTCCCTGTCACATGCCTTTTTAAAGCTGTTCACAGATTTACTTGATACCACCCATGCTGGTAGTGCATTCCATTTTGCTATCACCCTCTCCGTGAAATAGTGTTTCCTCATTTCCCTCCTAAATCTTCCCCACTCTATTCTTAGCCCACGCCCCCTGGTGTCCCTCCCCCTCCTTAGCTTAAAGGCCCTGTCCGCCCCATTCTTATTAATTCCTTTCTGATACTTGAATGTCTCTATCATGTGCCCCCTGTCCCTTCTATCCTCCAGGATGTACATATTCAGGTGTCCCAGCCTGCTCTCATAGTCTGTCCCCTCCATTCCACATATGATCTTTGTTGTTCTCCTCTGCACCCCTCCAGTAGCCTGATATCACGCTTCAGGTATGGCCTCCAAAACTGCACACAATACTTCAAGTTCGACCTTACCAGCAACCTGTAGAGGGGCAAGATCACCTCTCTTCTCCTGGATGAAACCCCTCTGGCTATGTACCCAGCATTTTGTTCACTTTTGCAGCCACTCTCCTGCTCTGGGCAGTGTTGTTCATTATCCCTGTTACCATGACCATTACCCCTAGGTCCTTCTCCTCCTCGGTGATCCCCAGCTTAACACCCCCAGCCAGTATTCTCTCTTTGGGTTCTTCACCCCAAAGTGCATAACCTTACACTTCTTTGCATTGAATCCCAGCTGCCACCTCTCTGACCACTCCTCTAGCATGCCTAGATCCCCCTGCAGCTGCATCCATCACTCCCCTCCATCTACCACTGCTCCCATTCTGGTGTCATCTGCGAACAGACTTACCTTGTTCACCACCCCTTGTGCAATGTCTGATATGAAAAGCCCAAATAATACTGGTCCCAGCACAGAGTCCTGTGGCACCCCACTCATCACTGGCTTCTGAGATGAGAGCTCCACTCCCACCACCACCTGTCGCAGCCTCCTGCTCAGCCAACTTGTAATCCAGTTCATCATTTTTGTCCCTACCCCTACACCAGTTACTTCTCCGCAAACCACTAATGAGGCACTGAATTGAAGACCTTGCTGAAGTCCAAGTAAAGAACATCCACTGCATAACCCTTATCCAGCTCACCTGTCACCCAGTCATAATATTGTATCAGGTTGGTTTGACAAGACTTCCCCAAAACAAACCTATGCTGCCTCACATCCTGGAGGATGTTGATCTCCAGGTATGACACCAGTCTTTCCTTTAGTATAACTTCCATGAGTTTGCACACTATGGAGTTGAGACTTACCAGACGATAATTACCTGGTTCGTCCCTTGATCATCTCTTGTGTAAAGGCTCTACATGTGCCATCCTCCAGTCCAGTGGCACACATCCGGACTCCAATGAAGTGCTGTACAGATCCACCAGTAGCTCCGCCATCACGTCTGCCATCTCCCTCAGCAACCTGGGGTGGATCCCATCTGGCCTTGGTGCCTTGTCTATCCTCAGTGCCCTCATTCCCTCTAGGACTCTACCTCCCTGGTGCTGCATTGGAGGCTGGGGGAAAAACTGGAATACATTGGGGTGGGGACAAAAATGATCAACTGGATAACCAACTGGCTGAGGGGTAGGCAGCAAAGGGTGGTGGTGGTGGTGGGATAACTCTCATCACCAAGGGATGCTATGGGTGGGGTGCCCCAGGGTTTAGTACTGAGACTGGTTCTGTCTGGGATATTCATAGCCGATATCTCAAATGGGATCCGGAGTATGATTAGTCTGTTTGCCGATGATACTAAGATCAGTGCAGTGGTAGACGACATAGAGGCATGGAGGGGCTGCAGGAAGACCTGTCCAAACTACAAGAATAGTCAGAGACATGGCAGTTGGGTTCAGTGCCAAGAAGTGCAAGGTACTGCACTTCGGAGCAAAGAACCAGGGAAGGAAATAGCAGTTGGGAGTGGTACAGTTGGTAAGCACAGTAGAGGAAAAGGATCTAGGGGTACTAATAACAGGGAGTATGAACCACTCAGCTCAGTGCAGGAAGGTGGCTGCAAAAGGCAAACAAGATGCTGGGGTGCATAGTGTGGGGAATCTCCTCCAGGCAGAGTGAAATGATCCTACCCCTGTACAGGTAACTAGACAGGCTGCACCTGGAATATTGTGTGCAGTACTGGTGTTCATTCCTGAAGAGGGACATCAGATTGCTGGAGGGGATTCAGCATAGGGCAGCAAAGATGATACAGGGACTTGAGGGTAAACCCCATGAGGAGAAGCTGGGAGTGCTCCAAATGTATTCCCTGGAAGAGAGGAGGCATGGGGGGATATGATCGAAAGAGTATTAACAGGATTATTACAGAAGGGATTCTTCATGTCAGAAGGGGGAGGGACACGTGAGGGCATCAGCTGAGACTGGAGGGGGAGAAATTCAGGAGGGAAATCAGGAGACACTTTTTCACAGAAAGGGTGGTAGATAAGTGGAACAGTCTGTGTGGCATCGTGTAGAATGGTGGGAAGATTTAAGAGAGGGTGGGACAGAGTGTGGGGTGGTTATGAGGAGGAGGGAGGGTGGGGCAGCTGCATGTTGAGGGCCTGATGCACAATCGGGCAAACTCAATAGACCGTGAGGCCTGTTTCTGCTGGCATTTCATATGTTCGTATGTATGTATGTTTCTCAGTTCTTCCATCTGTCACGTCCTCTCCTCCCCCCTCCCTACCCTTCTATTCCCATGGTAGTAGCGTCCCCCCTTTTCTTCAGTGAACACTGAGCAAAAGTATTCATTCAGTGCTTTCGCCTGTTCCTCTCCCTTTTCTGTCCACTCCCCCCCCTTTTTATCCTCACTATTGTCTCCTTGCACTTCCTTTTTCCCCTGATGTATCTGAAAAAGTCTCCCCTCCCCCCATTAATTCCCTGCTCTAATCTCAGCTCCCTGTGGGCCTTGGCTTCTCTTACCTTTCTGGTCACCTCCCCTGGACCATCTTGCATACTCCTTCCTGTCCCCTTCCTTCCCTGTCCTCCTATACCTCTGGTGCACCTCTTGTTTTGCCCTCACCACCTTCACTATCTCACTGTTCAACCAGCATAGTTTCCTTGCTCTGCTCCTCTTAATCTATGTCTTGGTGCAGGCTTCTGTTGCCTCTGTAGTCCCCAGTTTAATAATATCCCATTTCTGCTCCACGTCCATCTGCTGCCTTATGCCCTCCAGTTTCCCTTTCAGTACTTCCTGCATCCTCCTAAAGTCCACCCCCTGAAGTTTACCACCCGGGTTACAATTTCTCGGGCTCCCCACACATCGTGATATTAAACTACACCGTTTGTTGATCACAGTCGGCTAGTACTGTAGGTCCTCCAACCTTATTTCCCTTACTGCCTTCCCATTCCACAATACCAGATCTAAAGTGTTCTTTAGCCTAGTAGGTACACTGACCAACCTCATCAGGAGACCCTCCTGGATCGCATCCAGGAGTACTTGCTCCCTAGCACTGGAGGTGACCGGAATGCTCCAGTCAACCCCTGGCAAGTTGAAATCCCCCACGATGATCACCTTCCCTTTTCTACATATCTTTCTGATTTCTCCCTCTAATTCCCTGTCAGGCTCCTCAGATTGAGACAGCAGCCTGTATTCCACCCCAAACCTCAGTTTTCCTGCCCCTGGATTCTAGGAGCTGTAGCCAGATTGCCTCTATTCTTCTTTCCTCCAGCTCATCCCTTGTGCATTTGATCCTGTCCCTCACATAGACTGCAACCCCACCCCATCCCCTCCTTACAGTCATTCCAGTATAATTTGTACCCTGGGATTACCAGATCCCAGTCCCAGTGCTCAGTTGCCCAGTTGCCCATGTTTCCATGACAGCTGCAATATCCACCCTGCAAAGAGTGCCTGTAGCTCAGCTGGTTTGTTGCCTAAGCTTCTCGCATTCAGCAAGACCACCCTCCATCCTGCCCCTTCCCTTCCTCACTCTCCATCTCCTTCCTTCTACTTCCTCCCTTTTTGGCTGCCCAGAGTCCTTCCCTGCTAGCCTGGGGGGGTAGGCTGTGACTCCACTCTATCAGATCCCTGCCTACCTGCTGTCAACTTGCTACCCCCTATCTAGTTTAAATCCACCTTTGTTGCAATATACCTCCCCAGTCTTTGCTTTAATACCTCCTTCCTCTCCCCACTCAGGTGCAGCCTATCTCTTGCAAACATAATGTTATTATACCAGGTACTGCCCTAGCCATCCACAACCCCATACCCCTTAGTTTGACACCATTCTACCAACCATGTGTTCAACTTCCCAATCCTCTCCTTTCTCACTGTGCTTGCACAGGGTAATGGGAGCACCTCTGAGAAGGCTCCCAGTCTCCTCGCACAAGCTTTCCACTTCCTCAAACCTCTCCCTTGTTACCTCCACCATTTCCTCCACTAAGTCATTTATCCCCACATGCACCACAATGTGCAGTTTCCTCCTACCTCTCCTTGCACACCTTAGGATTACCTGTCCTGCCTTGTCTGCCTTTAATCTCGGTATCGACTCCACCCATATCCGATTGTGCCTCTCCCCTTTGCTGCTCCATCTGATTTCCTTAAGTATGGAATCCCCCAACACCAGTACACCCCCTCCTCTTTCCTTCTGCCCGTCGCCAGCCCCCCACCCAGGTTCTCATTCCCAGGGCCACTCAAGATAGTGTTTTTACCATTTGCCCCAGTGTCTTCCCCCTGCCCCTGTCAATTGAGACCCCTTCCCTCCTCCTGTTTGACTACCAACCTCCCTGTCTCTATTCACCTCTCCAAGTATTGTCCCTCCCCCTGCCACGCCATGCTCAATCTCTCCACTAGTAATGCCTCTCACTCCCTCCTCTTCGTGACTACTATCCATTGTGCAATCTCCTCCTGCATCCTCTTCCTCATGTGTCACTAGTACAGCAAACATGTTCCCTAACCTCTTTGCATTGCTATGTGTTTTCTCCTCCCTTCTGCCTACTGCTGCTCCTCTTTTGCTATGCCCTACTAGAGTTCACCCTTCATCAGCTGGCTTCCTGTTTAGTTTGCCCCCTTCCTCTCCCTTGACCCACTTTTCCTTCTCTTTGGTGCCCTCCAATACTCTGATGTCAGCCCTTCTAGCAGTGCAACCCTCCTCTCACCTGTCAACCTCCCCAGCTCCCTGCCAAGCCACTGAACCTCTTCCCCCAGCCTCCTTAGCCTGTGGCATATTGGGTACCATCCCAGCCTCCACAGTATGTTCATCCACACTGCCGCCCCACTACCACTGCACCCCACAGTCCTACCCATGGTTCACACTACCTGTACAGAACAGTGAAATACAGTCACCCTATACTGATTGCAGTTGTTTACAAACACAATTACAAACCCACCAATAGCATTCCCAAGTCTCACAAACACATACAGTCCAAAAATTAGATGTTTGCCCCAGGTCCTCTTTGGGACCCTCCCCCACCGTTTTATTGTGTAGCTGTTGTGCCCCCTGTTGAGCTTAATTCAAAAAACACAGCCACAGAAACCTTTAAGCTAAATTCAAAAGACACAGCCACAGAAACCTTTAAGCTTAATTCAAAAAACACAACCACAGCAACACTTGCAAAAACTTGCAAAAATCATCTCCACACTAACTCTCTCCACAGCAAGTAGAATTAACTAATCCTTCTCTCCTGCAGTTTAAACAACAATAACAAAGCTTACAAAATCCTATCCACACTAACTCTCTCCATAGCAAATATAATTGACTAATTCTTCTCTCCTGCAGTTTGATGGCTCTGTCAGAATTTAAAGGCTTTGTAGGTGGGTGTCTGGGCATGTCCTATTCAATCCCTCCAACCACAGAAACCTTTAAGCTAAATTCCACTTTAAGTTTAATTTAAAAAAAAAACTTACAAAAATCCTACCACACTAATTCTCTCTGCAGCAAGCAGAATTAACGAATCATTCTCTCCTGCCAATTAAAAAAAAATAGCAAAACTTACAAAAATCCTCTCCACACTACCTCTCTCCACAATGCTTTAATGTATATACCTTAAGTGTATAAAACCTGTAAAAGTTGAAAATACCATGGCACTAGGTGTTTTTGATAAAGGTAAAAAGTTACTAGGGGACCGTATGATAAAAATTAAGTTAGTTGTGCTATTTAAAATGCATGTAAATTGCTGTAAACTGAGCAAGTCTGAAATTTCATGGTGATTTGTTATATCCCATAATGCTTTGCATTATGGATGTATGTGTGATGTTGTGTTTCTTTGAAACTTGGCTTATTGTCTTTGCCCTTTGGGCTAACCATTGTTTCAATGGTTCTGCACTGAGGTTCTTTGTCTTTAGTTTGATTTTTGTTTTATTATTTGAGCCCCCACCACCCAAGCAAACAACACCCATATAGGGGAGTCTAAATCTCAACAGATAAGTTAGATCAGAGATCAGTGAGTCAGTAGGTGCTGGCTAAGTGTAGAGGAAAGACTTATGTAGTGTGTTGCTGCAAACTGATGTACTGAAAAAGGGATATGCCATTGCTGAAGGTTATCTCCTGCATTTTGAATAAATATCACATAGAGATTGTGTATTGAACATGAAGTTCGGTGTCTGGTCCACCTGTTATCCCATACTCCTCCACAGACTTGGAGTCAGAAGTGGGATAGCTTGTTGGAAGCATCTGGACTGGCCAAAGATGGACATTTTCCAGTGGATATCACCCAGATATCCCAGGTGGACTGATGCACCAGGGGTTGCCAGAGGAGAACCAGGAGAAGAAAGTCTGGGAAGTTCTGACCAGAACCATGACCAACAGACTGGGAGAGAAGCTGCTGTCTGGACTGGACCTGGGAGCTCAGAGGACAGCCTAGCCTGAAGATGATGAAGAAATGCAAAGAGGATGAGGAGCTACCATGAGGCTGAGGCAAACCAGAGATGCAAGATGACACCCCAGTGGTGGAAAACCTGATGAGGCTAATACTGTTGATCAGTGGGCACTGACTGGAGGTACACCTACTATGCAGAGAGGTGGAACACCAGTGCCAGGTGCTTGAAAGGTCCCTTCCAGAGAGTTTGGATAAAGAATCGGAGGAGGATTTTTCATGGGCTCAGCTGGAGGAGGACCCTCTGGCTGAGCAGGATATTTCTTTGTTGCTTGTGTTCCCAGGATGTTACCTGTTGGAGGTCAGAGATGCAAGTATGGAACTTGAATGTGAGACCCAGGTTAGACTGTGCCTAGTGATATTGTGCTGGGGTTGAAGACTCCAAACAAGCAAGAAGAAGCCTATGAGGCTGAAGGGACTTTTTCTTGTATTGATGCAGCTAAATCTATTAACAGTATTGACTGGGGTATGCTGCAGGCTGAAGATGCTAATGTTACCAAACTGTTACAGTATGTTAATGCCAAGAAGGGTATGCAGATTAATGCTGGTGTGGGGGCAAAACAATGTTGGTGGTATGAAATGAAGAAAGGTGTTCTGTACCACATTAGGCCCATTTATGATAGAATGTTTATCATTAATAGGAACCCTGAGACAGAGCTTCTGACGATAGATGGGTGGAATCTCCATACCTTCCTGAGACAGGAAGGTGGTAAGCAGTCTGCAATAACTGTTTCCCTCATAAGGTGGGGGACATGTGACATGGAGCTCCTGTCACTCTTGAAGACTGCCCTTTTCTTAAATCTGATGCAACAGTTCTTCAATTTCTTAGCCCAATCTATTCTTTACAATTTCTTGTCCATAAGGCTGGCCACCTATGGGCACCCCTTCCCTTTCTTGACTATGCTATAGTGTCCTCCTTAATTTTCTTTTTTCCTCTCAGGTTCTCATACAGAGAGGTTATTGTTGTGACCTCTGAGCTGATATAAAACAACAGGCTGTGTTTATCATTGTTGGATTTAGTATGTAATAGCACTATGTCATAAAACACTTTAGTGCATATACCTTATGTATATAAAACCTGCAAATTTTGAAAATACCATGGCACTAGGTGTTTTTGATAAAAGTAAAAAGTTACTAGGCGACGGTATGATAAAAGTTATGTTAGTTGTGCTACATAAAATGCATTTAAATTGCTGTAAACTGAACAAATCTGAAATGTCATGGTGACTTGCATTTATCCCATGATGCTTTGCAATATGGAACTATGTGTGATGTTGTGTTTCTTTGAGACTAGGCTTATAGTCAATGCCCTTTGGGGTAACCATTGTTTCGGTGTTTCTGCACTGAGGTTCTTTGTCTTTATCTTGTTTTTTTTTTTATTTGAGCCCTCACCACCCAAGCAAACAAGGCCCACATAGGGGAGGCTAAATCTCAACAGGTAAGTTAGATCAGAGAGTCAGTAGGTGCTGTCTAATTGTAGAGGAAAGACTTGCATAACCTCTTGCTACAAACTAATGTACTGAAGGAAGGATATGCCATTGTTAAAAGTTATCCTGCATTTTGAATAAATAGTACACAGAGATTGTGTGTTGAACTTGAAGTTTGGTGTCTAGTCCATCTGTTATCCCACAACCCCTCCACAAATCCTTCTTGAGGTTACTGGTGTACTACTGCCTCTTTATTCCTAACTTTGTGGAACTGGCTACCCCCTTGACCGATCTTTCAAGAAAAAGGTGTACTGATAAGGTGGTGGGGGCTGAGCTATGTGAGGATGCCTTTAGAGACATTAAGACAGCACTTTGCTCCTTTCTGGTGCTGCACAGTCCTGATTTTGCTAAACCTTAGGGCTGCATACTGATGCCTCTGAACATGATATAAGGGCAATTCTCTCTCAGAATATAAAGAAAAATGAGCATCCTATTTCTACATCAGCCAGAAGCTCAATTAGAAGGAGCAGAAATACTCAACCATAGAAAAGGAATGCCTGGCAGCAAACTGGGTAATCAAGGCCCTCAAGTTCTATTTGTGAGGTGCAGTGTTCAAGTTAGTGATGGATCACAATCCCTTATGTGGGATTAATCACATGAAGGACAAACATCCTACAATTACAAGGCGGTACTTGGCACTGCAGCCCTACAAGTTCACAAGCAGACAACAGCCACAAAGCTGGTAGTCAGCATAAAAATGTTGATTTCTTGTCTAGATACAAAGCTAGACTCCTGCAGGAAGTAACATAATACACTGATGAACTATTTAAAAATGTTAACTGCATAGAAAATGTTAAAATCTTGCTATGTGTATGTAAAGGGCATAATCTGTCTCAAAGTAAAATGTAGAGACAAGTGTTATGTGTCTATAGTCTTATAAGACACTAAGGGGTTCCTGGGGTTGAGCTTCTGAAGAAAGTGGGTGGAAACTCCAATAAACTCTTGCTGTACCTTAACAGTTAAGAGATGTCCTGTTTGCCTTAGCCATGTAGGTAACCACCATTCAGGATACTGATTCCTTTTTGAAAGGTGTGTGTCTGTCTGTTTCAGGGTGATAGGGTCCCTGTCCCTGTCCCCTTTGTACTGTAATCCTTCATAGTGCCAGTAAAGACATGACTAATGTACACAGAGTCACCCATAGGTGACCCATAAAATAAAAATTAAACACAAAAAATGGATTTGTATTTTGTCAGTGTATTAGTACATCTCTATTACTGCTGTATAATGATGGTGCATACATTAAGGTACCACAGCCACTGTTCTGAGCACTTATTCAAACCCTAGCAATACCACAACAGACATTCTTAAGATTTATCATAATTAACACCGTAATATTTTATTTCCCTACATTTATGGCTAAGTCTTGCAATTCTAATGAGTGCCTAGACTTCTTTTTTGGCAAATAATAGTCTAGTCATTTATGACTCACAGTTATCACAGCAATGGGATTTACAATGTTTTGCTTTAATGTGTGCAGGAGTGAGAGTCTATTGAAATGAAAGAAAATGTTTGGAATATTGAGCAGTGTCACTGCAGACAGAAATTTATTTTACCAGGGTTAAATACATATATGTTCCACTGTGTATAAAATGAGAACCCCATGCAAAAGAATCAAATTCAGTTTTTTTTTTAATAGCAAAAAGGAAGCCAGCTCACAGCCACTGGTAATGGAAAAAAAATAACAAGACCAAAACATAAACTTGGGGGATTTGGGTTTGCACACTAAATCCCAATTAAATAATAGGCAATCATTATGTCAGTTTGGTTGCAACATACTGATAACTAATGCAAGATGCTTCAATCCCACAAAAATCACAGAGTTCCATGCTGTAATGCTTTGGAAGAACATTGATATAGCAGTAGTGTCAGAAACATGGTGGAATGATTCTAATTAATGGTATAGACACATTGAGGGATATAATCTTTTTCACTAATAGAGTAGACAGAAGGGGTGGTGGGGTCTGTCTCTATATCTCCAATACAATTGTATGTCATCAAATCTTTCCCCCTGCTTCACCGGAGATAGTTCTTGAAACCATCTGGGTTCAACTTTACCCTCAAATTAAAAAATCTAAAATTACACTTTGAAATTATTATAGGTGACCGAATTCATCCTCTCGGTACAATCAAGCTCTTAATGATGAAATTAATTACTTAACCCAAAAAGGAGAATCAATAGGAGTTGGTGATTCCTTGCATAGTGAAGCAGCATTCACTGATACAATAATCTCGTTAGGATTAATCCAAATAGATGATTCACCTACTGGGGCAAACATATTTTAGACCTTATTTTAATTAATGTACAGCAAAAGCTATTATTTAATAAGATGTTGGCAGTAAGTGAGATTTTTTTACAGTGATCTGATGGCTTTAACTTGTTGTTAGGTGGCAGTGATCACAATATTATTACTTGCTCTATTAACCTTATCATAGAAAAAAACCATCATAGGTCAATTATTAGTAATTATAATAAAGCTGATTTTAATAAAGTTTGAGTATCATTGGCTGTTATTCATGGTAAAACTTTTCTAGGTAATAAATCAACTGGCATGTGGAATGATTTTGAAAATATGATACTAGATGCAGAATTTGAATATGTACCAAAAATAACTAAATTTAATAGTAAGGGAAGAATCCCACCTTGGCTGACTAAATCTGTCAAAAGACTTATCAAATCCAAGGAAAAATCATATAAAAAAATTACAAAAGAATAGCACTCCTGAGAATTATCATAGTTATCAATCTATTCTAAAAAGCCTTATAAATCAGATACATATTGAAAAATACAAACTTGAATTTAAAATGTGTCATTCAAAAGGGAATAATAAGTCACTTTATTCATTCATGAATTCCAAAAGAAAGCGCGTTAATGAAATTGGCCCATTTCTTAAAAATAACAATGTAATTGTTGATGACTCCATACTAGCTAACACATTTAATGAATATTTTTTGTACTGTCCATAATCACCCCTCTAAGATCACCACCCCTATTTCTGCCTGTCATTCCAATACAATCAGCTTCTTTATACGAGACATACAAATGGTTATCAATAAAGTGAATATTAATTCTTCTTCCGGGCCTGATAATATCAATCCAAGGTTTATGGTGGTGCTGTCCACCATTCCATCATTTGCAATATCTTTAACAGCTAACAGTTCTATTAGCTCTGGTGATGACCCCATGACTGGAAAAGCTTGGTTGTAATTCCCCTGTACAAAAAGGGTCTAAAATCATTGTATCAAATCATCACCCCATAAGCCTTAAATCAGTCATTAGTAAAACCATGGAACATCTGATCAAAATAAAAATTAAGCACAAATTAATTTCACTTAGCTTTAAGGACACTCATCAACATGGTTTAACTAGAGGTCACTCCCGCATGAATAATCAAATCAAATCACTCTTTATTTATATAAGGTGTCTTTCTTAAACCAAGGTGCCTGTACAATATTACATACAACAATAAATAGTTTTAACAGCATTAAAATATTCAAAAATCATTATAGGCTTTACTAAAAAGGTAGGTTTTCAAAGCTCCTTTAAAACTTTGGACAGTCGGGCAGTCTCACACCTGATGAGGTAGAGAATTTCACAGGGTTGGGGCCATAAAACTAAAAGATCTGGCCCCCTGAAGTTTTTAAATGAACCCTGGGAATCTCTAGCAATCCCTCGTCAGTGGATCGGAGAGAGCGCGGGGGACAGTAGGGACAAAGGAGATCTTTCAGGTAAGCAGGTCCCTGATCATGTAGGGCCTTATAGGTCAGCAAACCAACCTTGAAGGTGATTCACCAGCAAACTGGCAGCCAGTGCAGTCTGCGGAGCACAGGCATTATATGACTGGACCTAGAAGAACCAGTCAACAGCCTGGCTGCCACATTCTGCACTAGCTGCAGGCGGTGAATCTAATATTTTACAACCTGGTAGGTGCTAGTGTGGATAGTAAAAAGCCAGTGGATGGTATTCTCCCTAAATTTTGGCACAGCATTTGACAAAGTGCCCCATCAGGAATTATTAATCAAAACATACAAATCCAGGTTTAAGTTTTACTTTAATAAGGTGGATTGCTAACTGGCTTACTAATACAATGCAAAAAGTCTGAATTGGTGGAAAATTATCCTCAGCTGTTCTAGTTACCAGTGGTGTCCCCCAAGGATCAGGCTTGGGACCCTTACTGTTTAATTTATTCATGCATGATACCAATCTAGATAGCAAAAATTATATTACAAAATTCGACGATGATACCAAGATTTTTGGTGAAGTGGACACATTAGGAAACCATTAGGCATGTGCACAAAAAAAATTCCGCCGGCGTAATTTCTGTGAAAGTGCCACATTCACTTCCGAGAAAGTTCGGAAATCATTTTGGCACCTTCTGTGGAACTTCCACCTTAAACTAGTGGAATAAATGTACCAACTACGGATTTATGTATTAAACTGCTGCAAAAAATCTGCAGAACTGATCACTGTCAGTGGTCAGTTCTGAGCTTGCCTGCAGTTAATACAATGCTTTCGTAATCCTGCCCCACACCTGAAAATCGCAGGTGCTGTTCTGTTCAAGAAAAAAAAGTTCCCTGGTGGCTAAGCATCCCATGCCCACCTGCCAATCGCAGGTCCTATTATGTTAAAAAAAAGATACCCACTCCCTGGTGGCTAGTGGTCATGCACAAACATGCAGATTGTGAGTCCCATTATGTTGAAAAAAAACCTCCTGTGCTTAGTGTCTAGTGGTCCCACCCCCATCTGCCAAGCATGGGTCCCATTATGATAAAAAAAAGAAACCCACTCCCTTGTGGCTAGTGGTCCCTCCCCCACCTGCCAATCATGGCCCCCCAAAACATTATAACTCCCTGGTGTTTTGCAGAACCCCCTCCATATGATCCCTCTCTTTAATTAAAAAAATGCTGTCCACCATTTTATTCAAGTTATTCCTTGGTGTCTGGCAGACCCTCCCTCCCTCCCTATCCCCGATCCCCACTAAAAAAAGTAATTCCCATTCCTTGGTGTCTAGTGGACCACCCACTCCAAAAGTTAGTCCACCATCACCCCACTCCCCTCATCCCAACACCAAGTGGGTAACCAGTGCAGCCCTCATCTCTCCTCCATGGCCAGTGGCCCACTGAGCTGTCAATGAATGATCACATGCTTGTACAAGCACACACTCATTCATTGACAACTCAGTGGGCCACCAGACATGGAGGAGAGAGGAGGTTGCACCGGTGGCCTACTTGGGGTCAGCATGGGGGGAGTGGGGTGGTGGTGGACTAACTGTCAGGGTGGGGGGTCCACTAGACACCTGGGAATGGTAATTACTTTTTATTTTTACTGGGGATCAGGGATAGTGAGGGGGGTCCACTAGACACCAGGGATTTAAAGCTTTTTGGGGTCCATGATCAGCAGTTGGGGATGAAACCCTTAGCCACCAGGAAGCAAGTTTATTTATTTTTTTATCATAATGGGACCCATGATCAGTAGATGGGGTTGGACCACTAGCTACCAGCGATGGGAGTTTTTTTTTCAACATAATGGGACCCGCAATCAACAGGTAGGGCTGGGACTACTAGCCACCAGGAAGCGTGTTTCTTTTTTTAACATAATGTGACTCTGATCAGCGGGTTGGGGTGGAACCACTAACCACCAGGGAGCAGTTTTTTTACATAATGGGACCCGCGATCGGCAGGTAGGAATGGGACCACTAGCCTCCAGGGTTTTCTTTTTTTGTTTTTTTTACATTGGGCCCCCAATCAGCAGGTGGGGAGAGGCACTAAACACCAGCATTACCATTCAAATGATACATCAAAACTGTGGATGAAATAAATTCTGCAGATTAGATGTATTATTCTGCAATTCTGGGAAAACATCCATGGAAAACCGGGCAAAAATCTGCTGAATGTCCTAATTTCGATGATGGGAAAAGTTCAAAAAATTCCATGAAATTTTTAAAATTTTGCAGACGTTCCGCAAAAGTGGTATTCGCAACTTTTGCCCATCCCCAAAAACCATGCTATACTTGCTAATGATTTAAACATTATGGAAGATTGGACCATGAGAAACAAAATGATACTTAATGCTGATAAATGTGTAGTTATACATATGGGGAGAAACAATCCTAATTATAATTACTATCTCAACAGTTCACTTATGAAATCACCAAACAAAGAAAGTGACCTTGGGGTAATTATAAATAACAAGTTAAAGCCATCAGATCACTGTAAAAAAATCTCACTTACTGCCAACATCTTATTAAACAATATTAAAAGAACCATTGTTAACAAAAGCTCCCAGTGTATAATTTCCCTTGACCATACATACATTAGGCCCCACCTAGATTACTTTTCTCCAGTCTGGAATCCCCATCTTAAACAAGATATTAAACTCTTAGAGAAAATTCAACATAGGGTAACTAAGATTATCCCAAATTTAAGACATATTTCATGCCATCAAAGATAGGCATCCACTGGCTTAGTTACTCTTGAGGACAGAAGATTCAGGGGTGACTTCTTGCTTCTCTTTAAAATACTATTAGACTCAGATTTAACAGCTCAATGTGGTATCCTGTTTTCAGATAACAGGATAAATATTAGGAGTCATTCCAAACAACTGGAAGTTCCTAAGACTCTCTCCTCTAAAAGAGGTAATTGCTTTACCATTAGGATTGTAAAGGCTTAGAATAGGCTACCACAAGAAATGGTTGAAGCCACTGATTTCAGTACATTAAAAAAATAGACATTCATCTAAACTGGGTCATTGAAACATTATAATATACTCACACAGTTGTGTGAGACATTTTAATGGGCTAATAGCCTTCTTATGTCTAATTAAAAAACTAGTAAACATGGTCATAGGATAATGGTAGCAGATGAATGTACTGTATTAAGATACAGAGCAGTGCTCACCATCACTGACCCACTAAACATTTTTGCACATGCCCGGTGTACTTTTTCAAGGTGCGATCACACACCACTAGTAATGCTTTCATAGTGCCAAATTCTTAAAGTAAGAGTATTAAAGAGAATGAATGTGTAAACATATTCAATCGATAATAAATTTGTACAACTATGATGATAAAAACATGACAGAATCAAGAATAATAATAAATGCGGCTATTACAATTAATGCAAAATAATTAACAATGTGGTGGGGGAAGGTATGATGAGAATCATGGACTTGAAAACAAGGAAAGAGAAGGGGGAAGAGAAAGATGAAATATAACAATAAGGGATGGAAAACAAGAAGAAAAAGGTGAAGAAAGTGATGAAAAACAACAGGCAATTTTTTTAAATCATCCTGAAATTTTTGTTCGGAAGCTAAACTCATTTCAGTAGCTCAGCTGAACTACTCAAAATTCAAAAAAACACAATAAAAGATAACTGAATGCAGTAGCTAAAGTAGACTCTATCTAATCAGGTATGTGCAGAAAATAAATATGTGTCACAACGTTAAATCAGAAGAGGGCTCAATTGGAAGGCATAATTGAACCCAGGGTAGTCTCTTTCATGTAACTTGTACTGCCAAAAAGTTTCTTTTCTCTGCAATTTATTATCCAGATTCCCCCCTTACCCAATGCCTAAGGAAATGCTCTCATGTCACATAACTTTAAAAACATGGCCAGTAGAGATGTGCAAAGCTGAGAAAACTGCCTTAATAAAACTTTGCAAAGCTGACCAACTTTGTGAAATTCAAAGTGCTGACTTTGCAATGTTTTTTGCCTGGTGATGTGGCACTTTTTTCCATGAAGTGACAAAATTTTGCTTGCAAAATTAGAACTTTACAGAACAAAATGCCACGTCAACTGAAAAAAAAATTGTGAAGTAGATAAAGTCAAAGTTGGTGATGCTAGTAGAAACTTTTCAAATCTTTGCAAAGTCAAAGTTTGACAAATTTGTGGCAACTTCGTTGACAATGTTTAACTTTGCTGCATCTCTAATGGCCCAGACCACAATTTTGAACAGGGACAGCTAATGCATTTTCTTGATCACCCTGTTCTGTACTCTTTAAATGTTCATCAGTGAGTATCTTGCATAGTCTCAAAGTCTTGCCCACATAAAAGGCATTGCACACTGCAAATTGCACATTGCATATTGCCACATATATACTGGATGAAGTACTACAAGTTATGAAATCTAGCACCTCAATCTTTTCCTGCATCACTGTATGGGTAAAAGTTCTGGTATGTTAAATGTGTGGATAAAACTTATTATTCTCACAGTTGTGAGTTCCAAAAGTAAAGGTGTTACTTCTTCCAGAAGTCTGATCAAGCTGATGGAGGCTACAGTATGTATCTCAATGTTTTTGATGCTCTTACCTCACTTGTATTTAATGTGTTGTGGCTGTGCAGTATACTGTATATGTGCAGTCTATGCTCTTTTTACAGTATTGGCCAGTTAGCTCATTCAAAATAGACACCTGAGGGTTAAAAGTGGTAATGAAATTAAGAGACTATCCATCTTGTTCTCCCTTCTACTTTTTTGTAGCAGAGACCTCTTCTCCACATTATCAGCTCTATGTTTACCCTTTTCAATATTCTATGGATTATATCCCCATGCTTTAAAGCATTCTGATAGTTCATGTCTACCCTCCATATAATCTCTGTCACAGCTGCTATTCTGTTTAATCCACAAACATTGACTGACAGGAATATTATTCATCACATGTCTGGGATGGCAGCTTTGGTAGTGAAGTAATGAGTTCCTGTCAGTTGGCATGGGGTAAAGGGGAATTCCTCCCCTTCCCCCAGATGATCCTTCTGTATAGTCAGATCCAAAATGTTCACTTTTTGCAGATCAGCACATAAGGAAATTTTAATATGAGTGTTGTCTTTTTCAAAAAGAGTAACAAATATTGACAATTCTGACAAAGAACTCTTCCATATAGGAAATATAACATCAATAAAGTATCTGTAGAGGTCAGTATGATTGAAAAAAGGATTAACTGTTTCTATAAGATTGACTCTTCTTCCCAAATGCTTAGAAAAATGGTGGCGTAATTGGGCACAAAAGATGTGTCCATCATTGTTCCTTTGTTCTCAATAAAAAAATATCCTTGAAAAGGAACGTATTGTTTGTGTGGACCAATTCTGTTAGGGTACCCTAAACTTCCATAAATGATGCAGATAAATCAGACCTCAAATAAATCAATTATTCAGATAAATTAGAGCTCTGTAATGACAGATATGCCCTCCAGGTGTGTCATGTTTGTGTACAGTGATTGAATAACTAAGGAGGCTAACCAACAATCCATGTAGACATGTAGATACACCAGTACTTCCAAAATGTAAGTGGAATCTCTAATGTAGGATTGACCCTGACTGGCTATTGGTTTGATGTATTAACCAAATAAATTGAGCCAGTGGCTCAGTAAGTGAGCCTATACTTGCTACAATGGGATGAAAAGGTGGTTATGTATTTTGGGGAGATCATTGATCAATGGTCTAATCAGATGATAAACAAACAAGAAACTGTATGTTTATTCAGATATGTTCTTTTGCATTAAAGCATCATACAGTACAATATCTATTTTCTTGTATTCCACAGTAATACCATAACTTATATGGGTGTAAGTTTTTTTTTTGTCTGACAATTGTTTGTACATTTCGGACTCATTCTGATATTTATCGAGAATAACAATTGACCCACCTTTGTCAGTGGGCTTAATAATGAACTGATTATTCTCTTGCAAGTTCTTAATAGCTGCTTTTTTACAGCTTCATGGGAAGAGTCATGCAGACATATTGCTGTCAACAGAAAAAAGGGTGTGAACTGGTAATGCAGCATGCCTTTGTTGTTATGCAGGAGAGGAATGAAATCAAGTCCTTGTTTTCTGCATTAACAAAACTGTTTCCTCCTCCCTCCCCTTCCTCCTCCTCCCAGCTGTGTGTTATTAGGAGGGAGTGGAATCCCTCCGCATTCAACAGATCTGCTGTCTGAAGTGGGTGCGGAGTGGGAGATGTCACCAAGACAAACATAAGTCCCTTTAAAAATAGCATCAAAATAAACAGTGATCTTTCAAGCTTACATACACACACACACACACACACACACTCTGACTGACTTTCATCAAAAGTAAACAGTGATCTTTCAAGCACACACACACACACACACACAAACACACACACATACTCTGACTGACTTTCATCATAGACTCAGCAAGCCATGAAAAGGAGATAACATTGCAAATTACTCTACTGAGCCAAAAGAGTGGTAAAACAAATTGACAAACTCTTGTTAAACCTCCATAAATCATCTAAGTATCTCCAGAAATAGCCTTTTACTTTAGAATGATCATGAAATCATTAAACTCTTGCCCTGCTCACTTTAGGCAACTTCATGAAACAAGACATACTATTTGAGAGTCACAAAAACAGATATGAAAACAAGCATTTGTCAATGTGGAACATTCATGGCTTGCATTGCTGCTGTATGAGGTCCTGCCTGTACACATTTTACTATATATTAACCTAAGATATACCAGATGTGATGTAATATGTCATTTGCTATGGCCTCCTGATTTTACACAATTTTATACTGCATTTAGCCAATATAGTAGAGGTCAGATGCAACATCTTGATTTTAGTGTGGTCCTGGTTTTATAATGTATTTTTCTAGGACAGATTACTTTAGATGAAACAGCTTCTTTTGGTGAGGTCCCACTGTAGTTTTATGTGTTTTGCATAGTTTTGTAGTACATTTGCACAGGATTACCCAGCTGAGATGCAATATCTCTTTTTCAGTGGGGTCCTGTTTTGACACATTTTTGATTGTATTTAGTTAGGATAACACAGCTCAGATACTATCTTGTTGTCAGTGGGATACTGCTTTCTCCAGTATTTACTCTGTTGTTACTGGAATATGGAACATAGCTTGGGGCTCAGTTTATTACAAAAAAACTACGCTAGTTGATCATTGTAAAGGAGCACTGCACTAAAACTGTAAGTCACATTTTAAATATTGGTTCCAATTTTTTGCTGAGGCATGCGAATTACAGAAAAGCTGTCAGTAAGGTGTGCCTTGAAAAAGAAGCATTAGATTTGCTAGAGAAAATAAAGCATGCCTTTGTTTGTTTGGTTGTTTGTTTGTTAGTACATGAACTTAGCAATGACCATTTGTATTCACATGACAAAGAATACATATTTTAAAATAAAACATTTACCAGCCATTCCTTTAAATCTGTGAAATCTGGTGTTGGTTACTGTTGATTTTTGTACAGCTTGTCTTATTGTGATCACATATTTATGACAAGCATGTTTGGTTTAATTACTAAGTAAAAAATACACTAGATAAATACTGTAATATGCTATTGCTGAATATATGATGAAAGTGAGAGATTCACATAATTTTGTCTGATGCGGTTAGGAATAGATTTCTTTCACTGGGTGACCAGGGAGGTAGATCAGAGAGGGGGCAGTGGATGTGGCCTACCTAGATTTCAGCAAGGCCTTTAATACCCTCCCACATAGAAGATTGGTAAATAAGTTTGGCAGCCTGGGAGTGGGCCCCAAGGTGGTAATCTGGGTCAGAAACTGGTTGAGTGACAGGACACCGAGGGTGGTGGTAAATGGCATTCAGTCCAAGGAGAGGAGGGTGACCAGTGCAGTGCCACAGGGATCCATACTGGGGCCAGTCCTCTTTAATGCCTTCATAAGTGACATTGCAGAGGGGCTGGAGGGGAAGGTATGCCTTTTTGCAGATGACATGAAGATCTGCAACAGGGTAAACACTCTGGGGAGGGCATGGAAACAATGAGAAAGGACCTAAACATGCCTGAGGATTAGTGAAGTGTGTGGCAGCTAAGATTCAAAACAAAGAAGTGCAAAATCATGCATTTGGGGCACAGAAATCCAAGGGAGGAGTGCAAGATGGGGGAGAGATATTGATGGACACCAATCAAGAAAAGGGCCTGGAGATAATCATATCTGATGACCTATAGATAACCAAACAATGTGAGAAGACTGTAGGGAGAGCCAGTGGGATGTTAGGGTGCATAGGAAGAGATACAACCAGCAGAAAAAAGGAGGGGGTCATGCCACTGTACAGATCACTAGTGAGAACTTATCGGGAGTATTCTGCCCAGTTCTGGATGCTGCATCTCTGGAAGGACATAGACAAAATAGAGGCAGTACAGAGAAGGGCAAAAAAAATGGTGCAAGGACTGCACCAAAAGTCATGTGAGGAAAGACAAGAGGACCACAACATGTATTCCCTAGAGGAGAGGAGAAAGATGGGGAATACAGTAGAGACATTTAAGTACATTGGGGTATAAACAAGGTACAGGAAGGTAGCGTCTTTCACAAAAGAAAGTATACAAGAACAAGGGGACATGATATGAGGCTGGGGGGTAGGCTCAGGGGCGGCCATGAGAGGAAGTACTTTTTCACAAAAAGAGAAGTGGGTGCTTGGAACAGCCTCCCTGCAGAGGTGCTGTGGGCAAAAATGGTAGGGGAATTCAAGAATGCATGGGATAGACATAAGAGTTATCTTACACTAGGGAAGAGAGGGTAAACCACAGATCAACTAGGTTCTGTGGTATTGCATTAACTAGGGAAAAGTGGCAGACTAGGTGGGCCACACAGTCCTTATTTGCTGTCGCCTTATATGTTTCTATGTTTCTTAACAGAAACATTGCTTCTCTATATGAACTTCTGATGAACTGCATAGCTCATGATTTCCTAGTGTGAAAATATCAAGCTGCAAAGTTCAAACTGATGAATATCCTTTATTTTAACCAGCAGTACAATCTATCTCTCTCTACTCTGCAACCAGTCATAAGTGGGTTGTATGCTCTGGTCCCGGAATGGATGGAGATGCTCAGGTCAACTATGGGATCATTGTATATTAATAGAACTATATTATATTCATGCAGCTGTCTACTGGTGCTGCAGTAGCTGCATTTATTTAAAAGCTGGCTGCTGTGGGATTTGAACCTGTGATTCATGGAATGTTATGCCTGCTGGTGTTAGATTAAAATATAGGTTCATTGAATGTTAGGGGCTGGTAGGTGAAAGGGGTTGTGGCAACTTATTTGCACATTTTTTTATTTACATTTTTTTTTCAAAAACAGATGTTTTCAGGAGATGTGGATTTATGGTGCTGATGTGCATGTACTGTACGCATACTTCACAATATGTTTACTGACATGCATGCTTTTGTTGATTTTATTTCCATTTTGCCTCATTTCACTAACTGTAAACCCTTAAACATTTTTCTCTTGCAGCCCAAGCTTCTTGAGTCATGTTTACCCCAGCGCTTCCTATTACCCATCGCAATATCGCAATACCTATGTTATTACATGGAAACATAGACACATAGAAGCTGTTGGCAGAAAAGGACCTACTGGCCCACCTAGTCTGCCTTAAGATCCCTATCTACTTTGCTACCTTAGACCCTAACTGATATCTGACCTTAACCACCCCAGACCTGTTACCAAGGTCCCTTTGTATCTATCCCATGCATGTTTAAAACCTGTTACCATTTCAGTACCCGCCATCTCTTCTGGGAGGCTGTTGCAGACATCCATTTCCATAAAGAAGTATTTCCCCACATTCACTTTAAGTCTCCCCCCTTCCAGCATCAAATCAAGCCTCTTTGTTCTTGTTCATATTTCTGTGCAAAATGCTACCTTTCTGTACCTTTTTGGTACCTTTGAGGTATTTTAATACTTCTATCATGTCTCCCCTTTCCCTCCTTTCCTGTAAAGCGTACATATTTAATTCCCTAAGTCTTTCCCTGTAAGGCTTTCCTTGTAGGGCTTGTTGCCCTTCTTCATCAGTAATTAGAGTTCCAAGAAACTTGCACATGAACAGAGACTCGGTGGACAACTGAGATGCAGTAAATAAAGATGAACTTAATAATTCAAGGTCCACAGCACAACAGCAGGCACCTACCCCTGTGTTTCAATAAAACCTTCTGACAAAGGAGAAAATGCTGTTGTTCTGGACAGGGATACATATGTAGAGATGGTTATGAAATTATTAATTGTTTAGCAGAATTATGAAAAATCTAACCGGTAACCCACTAATAGTATTTAAGAAAGAACTGTTTAGACTGCTAAAAGATGCAGAAAGTGTGGGTATGATTTCAGAAAAAGAAGCTGAATTCATATGGAAGGAAAATCACACTGTGCCCTGTAAATATGCTCTTCCTAAAATCCATAAAAAAACAAAAATGATCCCCCTGGGAGACCTATAATTTTGGGAGTTAATTCTGTTAGACAAAAACGGGGGAATTTTGTTGATTATTTTCTTCAGAAGTGTGTTACCAGATTGCCAGCATATATAAGGGACACTACTGATATTCTCAATAAATTGAGGAAAGTGCAGTGGCAACCAAATATGATGTGGCTCACCATTGATGTGGAAGCACTTTACACATCTATTACCTACAACTCTGGAGTTTTGGTCTGTAAAAATTTCCTAGAGGAACACCCTAACAAAAAAGAGATGCCAACTGAATTCATATTAGAGGCACTGACATTTATATTGACACATAACAGCTTTGAGTTCAATGGTGAGTACTAGCTGCAAACCTGTGGCACAGCAATGGGGGCCTCTATGGCCTCTTCCTATGCCAATCTCTTCCTTGGGTTATGGGAAGATATGTACATCTTCTTAGATATTAACCCATACAGGGATAAATATCACCCAGTGATATTGTTTTATTGATAATGTAATCTGTATATGGAAAGGAGATCCAGGGGAAATTGAGATGTTCTTATCATGGTTAAATACAACTGATTTGAACCTACATTTCACAAACACAGCCAGCTCTGACAACATTAATGTCCTAGACATTATTTTTTACAAACCATCACAGAGTAGCAAGTTGATAAAATCCAAGTGCTATCATAAGCAAACCACTACTTATTCAGTTGTGCTTGCTAGCAGTGCCCATCCACAGAAGTTAAAATAATCTATTCCCTTTAGCCAATTCCTCAGACTCAGTACAGAAACTGCTCTGAGGAGAAAACATATTTGGAACAGGTAGAAGAATTGGAAAATAGATTCCATAGGAGGGGCTACGGTGTTGACCTGCTAAAAAAATGCAAAAAAGGGCACTTATGAAAGACAGATCCAGTTTGCTGGGGAGCAGGGATTCAGGTTGCAATACTGTTCAGACAAGGGATCCCATCATTATAGAGTTCAATGGGGTTACAGGGAGCGTAGGGAATGTACTGTATAAAAATTAAGACATTTTAACTAGTGACCCACAGGTGGCCATGGCAATAGGAGATAAACCTAGAGTGAGTTTCATCAGGGCAGCTAATCTGTGAGATAGGCTAGGTCACAGCAGACTGCAGAATCTGCCAGAAGAAACAAATACAGTCTGGCTAACAAACAAACCAAGAGGCATGTTGAAGTGTAGAAAATGCAATGTCTGTGAATATTGTATCACAGGGAAGGAATTTAAACACCCTAAGTATCAGTGAATATAAATGATTTTATAATTTGTGATACTGTGTTTGTTGTATACGTACTCTGGTGCTCTTGCCATATGTTATATATTGGTCATAGTGTTCGAATACTGAAAACCTGCATACAGGAGCACATTGGGTCTATCATAAACAAAATAATTGATAAACCTGTGCGACTTCATTTTTTGGAGAAACATGGTTCTGACCCCAAGTGCCTACACTTTAAAGGATTAGAACATGTCCCACCATTGAAATTTGGTGGTGACAGAGTGAACCTGCTTCTCCAGAAAGAGTTTATGGATTTTTAAGCTCAGACATCTCAAACCCATTGGCCTAAATGATGAAATGGATCTTAAACCATTCTTGAAAAAATGAAAAATTATAGATGCAACAAATGAATTATTCATATTTTGTCTATTTGTTGGTTAAGTGATATCTAACAGCTTTATTATAAGCAGTTGCATTTATACTGATGATTTATTTCTGCTATATTTCTTTCAGGCAAACTGCAGCAAACCTTGTGTGGATTCCCAAGAAACTGAAATGCTTGGAACAAATTAAGGTAATCACTAGGTGGTGCTTTTTCTGTGTCTGCTTCTCTTATAAATCTTTTGTCTTGTGATTTTATGGATCCTGATTCTTACCAGCCAGGTGACCACTTAACATGGCTTTATCACCACTCTTTTTCTTTTATTTTCAAGTTTTGAGGTGTATTATACATGCCAATGTTATGAAATGCTACAAAAATATGTATCATTAATATATTAATATATTGTGAATTAATAACTATCTGATAAATATAAGGCATTTTTTAGGTAAAGGAAAAGTTCTTACTCAAAAAAACTAAATAAAAATGTCACTTTTAAGTTTATTCCACTGATTACTGTCAGCTGTTTCTTATTTGGGTGTTATAAAAGTAACATGAAGTTTGTGAAGGCCACACCCCCTGATGAAGGCTTTTGCTGAAGCACTGGGTTAGGTGCCGCTATAGTGCTGTGGAGCTTAAATTATTAAATTCATCTTTATTTATTGCATCTCAGTCGTTCACTGAGTCTCTGTTGAACTGCAAGTTTCTTGGAACTCTATTGTAAGTTTGGACTGTCTGCCTGTACTTGCACCACCTCCTGTGCTGTTCTTGGCAGTACCTGTTTGGAGCTGTTGATCGATCATCAGAATTATCAAACATTCCAGCATCACTGTTTTACTATTTGTTACTCATTGGCTAGTGGCACATATGGTACCATTCTCCCATCTCCACAGCTGGCCGCCAAATGTCAGTTTACAATCGCCTGCATACTGCATCAGCCATTTCAATATGGAGAAGATGATTTAATGTCATTTAACAGCTGGCCAGGGAGGTGAGAGTAGTATATGTGCCAGTCACTGCATGGAAGACTGCAGTCAAATTGGGTAGCATCTTACAATAATGCAATTTTTCATATTAGTGTAAATGGATACTTGTGCTAGCTGTATGTGTTCTTTTACTGGTAGTGGTGGGATTTGAACAAGCTGTTTCTGGAAGTATATTCCCTATGAAGTGGGGTTTGAAAATGGGTTTAGCAATTGTTATGGTTGGATGGTGGATGGCGGACTGGCAATTGGATAGCACTGTTTCCTTTTTATTTACCATTTTGAACACATTAGCCACTGTCAGTGACTACATACCTTGCAATTAATAAAGTATTTTGCTGCTCATAATGTGACTGTGTATTTTCTTATATAATACAGAAAATGTTTTTGCCCTTATTCTGGTATTGATCTTTCAGTCTTTGTAAACTAATTATGTTCCTGCATCTTTTTATAATTGCTGTGATTTTAAGGGGGCTTTAGTGTGCTAGTGTGTTTGTATGTTTGGGTGATTGCAGTGTATATAGGGATGCATGCCTTTTGTATTACATTTTTTTTAAAACAAAGTGTGGAGAGCACTCGGAGTAGGCTGGTGAATAACAAAATTACTGGTCCATGACCATACAGTTCAAATGGGTAATTAAATGCAAAAATGCAAATCCACAATGAAAGCTGTATTTAAAAAACATTTACTTTCAACTCATAATTGGAAGGCTTAGCCTGAGGTTCAATGGGAGGAATATCTCCTCCCAAATCCGCTTCTTAAACCTTAGGCTTCCATTTGCTCAGCTTTGAGCATTTCAAAATGCCTGGGAGTTTGTTGCTGCTCAGGCTTCTGTGTGGCTGCTAGTTTGGCCTCCATCTCCCCTCCTGTTCCAGATTCTGCTCTCCCTCACCTCCCTGCTGCCTCACGTCTTGTTTGTCTGCATTGCCCTCTGCCTCCTCTCTCTTTCTCCCCGCCATTGATTGGTCTTTCTATTCACTGCCTCTCCCTGGCTTGCCCCCCATTGCTGCTTCTCCTCATTTCCATTCCTCACTGCCGTCTGTTGCTTTTCCTCCTTCGGCTCAGCATTTGCTGCCCCTTTCCCTTGGTTTCCCTGCCACCCTGGCTGTCTGCCCTTGTCTGTTTGTACCTTGCTTCTGCTGCCCTTCATTGCCTGTGTCATGCCTGGTGCTTCCGTCTCTGGTCCCTCCTGCATCCATCTCCCTCGTGGCCTCTTCCCCCTCCAGTCATCCATTTCTCATTGCTCTCATTTCATTGTTTCTTCTGGGCTTTCCTTTTCATGCCCCTCTACTCCCTGCCTTCTATTATTTCAGAGCCACTGCTCCATGCCTCTCCCAGCCTCTGGCCTTCCAGCAGCCAGCATCGCTCCTTGCGGCTTCTGCTCCTCGTGTGACTTTGCTCTCCAGCCATTCTCAATGGTGCTCCACTTCTGCAGGTGCTGTCTGGATTTGGGATCCAATGCTCTCTTACTCAGGCTGTACACCCCGAACTGGTGAACTTCATTCCTGACCACTGAACTTATACTTGAACTGCACCATGTCTAACAGTATTCCTTCCCCCAGTGCTATCTTTGCTGTCATCATTTTCTTGTCTGTGCTGTGCTTCTGCATTACCTGTTGCTAGATTGGGATCTGCCTCTTGGCTCCCATATGTTTGGGGCTTCCCATATTCTATGGAGAACTGGAACCATATAGGGGAATGTTTTCCCCTGCCTGGTACTGGTTAGCCAGGATGCAATGGCCTCTAGCTACCATAGGAGACATGTATTTCTTGGAAGCAGGGCATAATTTTCCTGGAATTCCAGAGCCTCAGCTGAATAGTTCAGGAACCTCTGCACCCTGCTCTGGTGCTCATCTGTCCCAATTCCTTCACCGGGCTCCATTCACAAACTTCAATACCTAGTGCTGCATATTCTGTTTTCTTTCCTTAGTATGTCAAACTATGAACTTGCTTGCTATTATGTTCGGACCTCTCTGCCTCCAACCTCATGAATCAGAGACAAGGCTCAACATATCCAAGACTAAGCACTGTAATTAGAGACCATCATCAACATTGGTGCTATCCACCCAGGAAGCTGAACAATACGGAGCTTAATATAAAGAACTCTCTCTCTCGGTGACCGTCATTGTGGTGAATGAAGAGTTTTAACAGCGCCTGTGTATATGTCCTTATTTGGATTTAAAGCCTAATATCATGATGGGGGACCGTGGGGGGGGGGTCTCGCCATCCTTAGCTCAGACAGTGCACTACTATGGTGATGACAGATCATGTGGGGTCCAGCCATCCCAAACATTCTACTTCATACCATGGTGATGGCGGACCACGTGGGGTCCCGCCATCCCAAAACATACATGCCCCATGAAGGGGCCCTACTCATAGCTCAAATGTTTTCCAATTCACTACAGGCAAACTCACATGGGGGTCTCGCTCTCCTTTCCTTGGACTATTCCATACTATGGTGATGCTGCACCACGTGGGGTCCCGCCATCCCAGTCTCGCACTACTCCATGAAACAGTGAATGCAGACCATGTGGGGTTCCACCATGCCAACCAACTGTGCTCACAAAAGAGCATCTGTGCTTTTCTCAAACCTTATTTTCATTTCCTACAGGTGGACTCACTTGGGGCCTCATCCTCCTACATTGGACTATGCCTAATACTGCAATGGTGGACCACTGGGAGTCCTGCCTTCCTTACCTCAGACATTGCAAATACTATGGTGATAGTGGACCACATGGGTTCCTGCCATCCCAGACATGCATGTCTCATGTGGCGGCCCTACTCATAGCTCAATCGTATTTCCAAGTCACTATAGGCAGATTCACGTGGGTTCTTCACCTTCCTTACCTTGGACTATTCCTTACTATTGTAATGGTGGACCACGTGGGGTCCTGCCATCCCAATCATGTATGCCCCATGAGGGGCCTTACATGCACTTCTGTGTCATTACAGGCAGATGCATATGAGAGTTTCAACGTCTTACCTTGAACTATTCAAGACTACAGCCATGGTGAACCATCCAAAAAATGGATCTCACCATTCTTATCATGGATCACATCATACTACAGTGACAGCGGACCAGTGGGAGGTCCTACCATCCCTACACAAAACATGCGCACAATGGACATTACTTATTGCTCAAATGTTTTCTCTATTATCCACAGGCAGTCTCAAGTGGAGATTTCGCTTCCTTAATTCAGACCATATCATACTGTCTCAATGATGAACCCATGTGGGGGGTCTCTCCATCCCAAATCCCTTGTGCCCCCAGGAGGCATTTCTCATTACTCACACCTATTTCCATCTTCACTAAGACAGACCAACATGGGTGTCTTGACTTCCTTAGTCTGACCCCCTGAAATCTACTCTATCGCTTGAGCATTCAAACACTGCACACATCAGACTGACAAGGGGGTCCCATGCTCCAGCTAGCCCACATCCAGGCCTACCTTACTTTATCATTCATTCACTTCTTTTACTGCAATCCATACTTCCTTTGTTCCAGTTCCAGCCCTAGTTTCTACACCAGCCATCTCTTTGGAGCACATCTCAATTCCTTGGTCGTCTTAGGACAATTTCTCCTTTCTGACATGGTACTCAATTGTACCCTAATGTTTCAATAGATGTGCAACAGCCATGCAAGCCTCCCAGCTGTGCTACATTCCTACCTTATCATTATTCTCAGCACTCAACGTTCCTGATTGTTTCATCATCTATGATCTCTACGTCCCTCAAAATTTGAAACTTTGGCACACATTCCTCAGCCATCCTGACTGTACATGTACTCTTTACATCTGCTTTACTCACAGCTACTTTGGACACAGATTAACCATTGTCTCTCCATCCGGACATCATTCCAAGTTGGATCTCTTCATCTGCTGGAACCTTCATCTTCAGTGTTGGCTTTCTGCTCACCATCGACCTCGGAAACAGGACTCTATGACCAGCAAATCAGACTGAATCCTTGGACATAACCATAACTAAAACCTTAGCCACATTTAGGATTATTCCCCTCTTAGTATGCCCAGAGGATGGGCAGGTCAGTAGCCATGGGTCCTTGGAGGTTTCCTCCAGAGGTATTTTTTCCTCTCATGCATGCTACTGGTCACACTCTTTGGACTTGGAGGACATAATCACTATGCAAATTCTCTTGTTGAGGCTTAAATCTTACACCTACCCAGTATCCCACAGAGGGTGGGATATAGAGACACTCCAAAGCTCAAGCTATAAACATCAAGCACATACCATTCAGCTCAGAGGTATACACAAGCACTGAGCTATGTACCATACATTGAACCATTTGCTGGTTGCTGACAGAAGGTTATGGAAGTAATGCATTTTTTCTAAAACAGTCTTCATTGTGGATTTGCATTTGTGCACTAAATTACTGAGTTGAACTGTATGGTCACAGTCTACCCCGAATGCTCTTCACACTTGGATTTTTGTGACTATTTTGAGTTTTAGCCACCCTCCAAAGAGTACCTCCCCTGCACCACAATGCAAATGCTTTCTTTGTTTTTTTGGTGTTACATGACACAGTTTATGTAAAAGTACTATGTTTTAGAACACACATACTGACACAATCAAATAGAAAAACATCAGTAGAATCAATGTTTAACAAGTTGATCCTTTTTATAAAAAGCTCCACATTGACAATTGATGACTCTTTCAGTGGAGTGCCAGGGTGAGCAAGTTTTATAAAAAAAGCAGCAGTCCCTATTTTATTTTTTTATTGTATAAGTTTGTGTTCGTGAAACAGAGTACTTTTACATATACAGCCCACATGGCTATATAAGGAGAAAGGGGGATTCATCTCCTGGAAATCTCAACTAATCTTCTTGGCTGATTTCACTCATACATAGATACATAGATACATAGACAGTGTCGGCAGATAAGGGCCTATGGCCCACCTAGTCTGCCCATTTGAGCTTGTAAGTTCAGTTTGTTTTCCTAGAAGTCTATTTCCCCTTACCCCTGACCTCTAGAATTCCTTTATGTCTATCCCATGCATTCTTAAATCCCGTGATTGTTTCAGCCCCCACCACTTCCTCTGGCAGGGTGTTCCACTTGTCCACCACCGTTCTGTGAAGAAATTCTTTCTCATGTTTCCTCTGAATCGTCCTCCCTCCAACTTCATCCCATGCCCTCTCAGTCCTGAAACATCTTTTTCGCTTAAAAATAGTGTTTTCCTGCACCCTGTTCCTCCCTGTAAGATACTTGTATGTCTCTATCATATCCCTCTCTCCCTCCTCTCCTCCAGGGAGTACATGTTCAGTTCCTTCAACCTGTCTTCATAGGATTTGTGATGCAACCCATGCACCATCTTTGTTGCCCTCCTCTGAACCTTCTCTACCCTGTCTGTGTCCTTACGTAGGTATGGTCTCAGAACTGTACACTGTACTCCAGGTGGGGCCTCACTAGTGTCTTGTATAGCCGAATTATGACCTCCTTTTCCTGCTGGTGATGCCCCTGCCTATACATCCCAGCATCCTATTTGCTTTACCTGCTGCCTTGTCACACTGTTTCCCTACCTTGAGGTCATCAGAGATGAAAACCCCAAGATCCCTTTCCTGCTTGGTGCATGCTATATCCTCACCCCCCAACTGATATATTGTGCCAGGGTTTTTGTGCCCCATATGCATTATCTTGCACTTCTTTGCATTGAATTTCAACTGCCAAACCCTTGACCATTCTTCAAGTTTCTGCAGGTCCCTTCTCATTCTGTCTACACCCTCTGGTGTGTCTACTCTGTTACAGAGCTTTGTGTCATCAGCGAACAGTGAAATTCTGCCTTCTATATCCTGTGCAATGTCACTGATGAAGATGTTGAATAGGACCGTCCCAGCACTGATCCCTGTGGTACCCCACTGGTCACTCTTCCCTCTGTGGAGTGACAGCCATTTACCACCACCCTCTGTGTCCTGCCACCCAGCCAGTTACCTACCCACCACACTACTGTCCTGCCCACACCCATATTCCCCAGTTTGTGTAATAGTCTTCTATGTGGCACAGTGTCAAAGGCCTTGCTGAAGTCCAGATAGGCCATGTCCACTGCCCTCCCTGATCCACCTCCCTAGTCACCCAGTCAAAAATTCAATGAGGTTGGTCTGACATGACCTCCCCTGGTGAAACCATGCTGCCTTGGGTCCTGTAGTCCATTGACAACCAGATGTTCTCACTAATCTCTCCTTCAGTAGTGCTTCCATGATCTTTCCCACTCACGGAGGTGAGGCTGACTGGTCTGTAGTTCCCTGCTTCCTCTTTGTTCCCACTTTTGTATAAGGGGACTACATCTGCTGTCCTCCAGTCTTTGGGTACCTCCCTGTTTCCAGTGATTGGCTGAACAGGATAGCCAGAGGTTCAGCCACCACCTCTCTTAGTTCTTTAAGGACCCTGAGTGCACCCCATCTGGCCCCATTGCTTTGTCAACTCTTATTACTTCCAGTTCCTTCAGGACCCTTTCTCATGTAAAGGGACTTGTGTCCATTTCTGCACCATTCTCACCCCTTGTACTCCCTTCAGAACCATTACCCCCCTCTTCCTTAGTAAAGACTGAGCAGAAATACCTGTTCAATATGTCAGCTTTACTGTTGTCATCCTCCACGCTGCTCCCATCCTCCCCCTTCAGTCTAACTATCCCTTCCTTTGTCCTTCTTTTTTCACTTATCCATGTTTATCTGACAGTGATATGCACAACCGCACTGAATAATCTAACATGCAGATGCTACTTTTTGTAAGGCAGTGAAAACATGAATCTATGTGCCATTTTTTTATTTTAAAAAAAACTGCAGATGTTATTCTTCAGCCTATAAGAGTGATCCAGCTTTCCTAAAGAGAAAACACTTGTTCACTCTCCAGTCAGAGTGCCACCTCTGCAGAACAGCTGATTGCTTTTGCCTATGTTTATGTGCAGCCAAACATAGAAGAAATTCCCATTCTAGTTTTGATTACTTCTGTATTTGGCTGCACATTAACCCCTACCTAGAAGTACAGATGTCCAAGCCCCATAGCTGTACACTAGTCTAGAACAGGGACTGGACTTGGTAACAGGTAAGAGAACTGATCTCAGGAGAGGTACCCATGTCTAAGCTCAATCCTCTGATCAGCTCTCACAGTTATCCTCAGCAAGGCATCCAGCTTAGCCTATTCAGGAGTAATTTTATCAGTGGTCCAAATTGTACTGACCTGTCTGCTCAGTGGACTCAGCATATTCCTTGATGTAGTTCCTCGCTTACCATGGCAGTTTTGAACAGAGCCCACTTCAACATGGTATTCACAGAAGCATAGGGAAAATACAAAATATACAAACTTAGGACATTTTTGATCATGTGTGCACCTAGTGTGTGACTAGCATGCCATTAGAGAATTGGAAATCTCTTTAAAGTTAATCTTTTGCTGTTTTTGAGGTATTCAAGCACCCTGTGTTGGTGCTGCATTTGCATATTTTTCCCATGCATCAGTCATATGGTTGAATTTCACACTAAGCTGGGTTATCACCCTGTCATTGATCATCTCCTCCTCATCATCTGAGAAGAAATAGGTAACCCAGAGCTGGATCTTCTCAATGATGGTGAGGTTCCCTGTGGGCAGCACCATGGGGTCCCCATGGACAGCTCACTATAATTTAGGTGGGTGATCTGATCCAGTTGATCTCCCATCAATGACACGGCACAAGGGAGGTCAGGAGGAGGCAGCCAATCTAGAATATTAATGTACAAAATGCTTCATGCCTGAACCACTGGAGTGTTGTGTTTGGTTTATCAACTGTGGCCAGAGCACTTACAACTAAGAGCCACAGCCCCTAGGATTATTACTGTAAGGACCATGTGGGGAAGGGTAAAGAGGTCAAACAACCAATGCATGCACAGAGCAGGGTAACCTTGGAAACCTGTGCACAGACTTTTGTGACACTCCTGCTTATACAGTAGAACTGTTACAGGCAGGCGATAGGGGTGTCTCAGAAGCAGTGACCAAGAACGGAGGAGCCGGTGGGAGTATCAGTACCATCTCTGGACAGTGTGATGTGATACATTTTTGGGGTCCCACCCCAGAGCTATTGTTCCACTATGTATAGGTTTATGTGAAACACCACCTCATTATCAATGTTTTGCAGGGCTTGACCTCTGACAGTAAACTGTGCATACATCGAGGTATGACTATTGCAATATTGTATATGGGGAACTAAAGGAGGCAGATTTGCAGATGTGTTGGAGGGAGTAGGTTTTTGTTGCAGCTGCTGTAAAGCTGTGGATATCCCTGGCCGGGCCCGGTGGTTCTGAGGGTTGAGGCACTGGATGCCAAACCTCACACCACGCCAGCCACTCAAGTTCAGGAGTGAGCTCAGGTGCCGGGGGTTGGCAGGGGAGGGATTGGATTGAGCGCCCAGTGGGCAGCTCTTCTGTCCTGGGGGAGGGTACTGGGATGTACCGTGCTCCAGCGACCCCTGGTGGAGATCGGGGGTGCCGCAGAAGCACAGGCAGCATGTTACATCATGCCCGATGCTGGCAGGGTTGCTGTGCACCAAGTGTTGGGGGGTGTACACGAAAGGGAGGGTGGGTAAGGACAGAAAAAGGAAATACCCAGCTTGTAGGGATAGGCGAAGGCACCTCTCCTCCATGCCTAGTGCCAGATCAGGGCTGAGCCGCATCGCTCCTCCACCCGGGCCCCACCCACTTGCCAGAGTCTGTCTCACAAGTAGGCCAAGTAAGTGGTAAGACTACCCTACCCGGGCTGTAAACCAGAGGTGCTGGCAGTGGGGAATGGAGAGAGAAGGGCACAAGACTGCAGCAGATCTCAGGCAGGCAGGCACAGGGAGAGGATGCCTGACAGAGTTCCCCCAAGCCACGACAGGAGGAAATAGAGTTGAAAAAAAAAAAGCTGTGGATATCCCCATATACAATATAACAGTAGTCACACATCGATGCATGCATGATTTACCATTAGTGGTCAAGTCCTGCAAAACAGCAATTACCAAGATGTGTTGTACCTAAACCTATGTATAATGGACAAAATAGTTCTGTGGTTGAACCTGTAAAATGTAACACATCACACTTTAACAACAAAAATAGACAAAGTAGGCTATATCAATTAAAGAATTAAAGTTTTTGAAGGACTTCTGTTACAAAAGAAAAAAAAAACTAAAATTTTGTTTCGTGTTAATACACAGCAGCCATGTTGGCTAAGACCAGAGCTAGTTTTCTTTGGTTCAATATTCATACCTCAGCAGCAACAAATTAGCCATTCCTCTTGAATGTCCTGGTCACTTGCCCTTTCAAAGTAAAGCAGCTGGATCTGGTGGTGGTGGATGGTGGGTGGGGGTAAATATAAAACTTTTCTTTAAACATTTTTCATGAAATGATGTCTCAAAAATGTCCCCATCACTTGTAGACCAAGTATTAGATACTGTCTCATCTGACATAAAAGGTAGGAAATCAATAAAAAATAGGATGTTCTTGTGTTCAAACTGCATTCTGTTTTCCTATATTTGCAGATTCACAGTATAAAATACCTTTAAGTTCATATTTCAAGTACATTTATGCAAATCACCTGTGCATTCAAACTCGTTAATTCTTTTTGTGGGGACAAATGATAAACCTAGCTTGAGCACTCCGAGTTCTACATCTTGATATGTTAACCATTATAGCTAGTTCCTCAACATGTACATCATTATCATTGTCGTTAGCAGTCAAATAATTTAATTCTGTCACAAGTAGCTCAATATACTCACTGGCCCAGATATTCAAACTGCGCCAGTCTGAGGCGCAAGCCCCTGCGCTGCTCAAAATAGTTGCGCAGGGGTGTGGCCGGGGTGATATTCAAAGGAGTTGCGCTGTTGAGCAACCCTTTGAATATCGCCCCGAGCCACAGCACTTACAAGATGGCAGTGGAACTTGCGCCACCGCAGTTGCCAGAGTTGAGCATTCAACTTGCGGTGGCGCAAGTACCATTGCGCCATGCGCAAATTTCCGATATTCAAAAGGTGACATGCAAATGGGGCCATAATTTATGCAAGGCGCAGGGGGGGCCATTTGCATCTCTTTATGGCCCCATTTGCATGCCATTTGCATGTAGGTGCGCCGATCCCCGAGGACTTGCTCCTGGCCACCCTGCCAGGCAGCAGCCGTCGGGGACCGACGCACACTGCAGCCCGATCACGGGCATCACAGTTACATGCCCCCCACACCTCCCACAGCCCGATCGCGGGCAGAACACATACATGTCGCCCCCCCCAATATCACCCACAGCCCGATCGTGGGCAGAACCTGTATAAATCCCCAGTGCCCGATCGCTGGCAGAATGTAACCTCCCCCAACCCAATAACTCCTGGTGGTCCAGTGGATCAGAAGCCGATCGCTGGCAGAATGTCACAGCAGAACCCCCAAACATCTCCCTGGTGTCCAGTGTCCCCCCACCCACCCACGGCTCCCTCCACTCCGCCTCCCCGCAGCCGGGCGGGCGACAGTATCCCACTGCTGCCGCTCGCTGTTCTGCCGATTGACTGTCCGAGCTGCCGCTTGCAGGCTACAGCCAATGGCGGCAGCTCATTGTAGCATGACAGTCCAGATTTGTGAATGATCATTCACAAATCTGACTGGTCGGTACGGGCTGCACGCCCATTGGCTGTAGCTCTGCACCACTGGGCGTGCAGCCCTACCGGACAGTCAGTCGGCGGGCGCGGGCAGCAGGCGGGTGGATGCTGTCGCCCGCCGCTGTGGGGAGCGGGTGGAGGGGCTTCGTGGGTGGGGGGGAACTAGACACCAGGGAGATGTTTGGGGGTTGTGGGTGACATTCTGCCCGCGATCGGGCTTTACGGTCCACTGGACCACCAGGAGTTATTCGGTTTGGGGAGGGTTACATCTGCCCGCGATCGGGCACTGGGGGTTTATATGGTCCTGCCCGCGACCGGGCTGTGGGATGTGGGGACAGACGGTACCGCCCGCGATCGGGCCGAGTGGGGGCACAGGAGGCGAGTTGGGGGCCAGCCAGGTGGCAGCTGCTGTGTTGCGCCTGCAATGCAGCAGCTCACCTGTGGGTGGCCCTCGACTTAAGCCTTTTTTTGGCTCAAGCTTGTGCGGCACAGCTTGGTTGCGATGCATACTCTCCGCAACCCGACTGAATATCGGGTTGTGCAGGTTATGCATGGATCCTCCCCCTCCTGTTGAGCATGCATTCATTTGCATTGCTCTCTTGCGTAACCTGGTGCCAGTGGCGTAACTGCCTCCTGCTGAATATCGCAGAATGGCGCATTTTGGACTTGTGCATGGCGCAACCCTGTTGCGCATGGCACAACCCTTTTGAATATCTGGGCCACTGTGTTCTTCTGGTGCAACTACAGGTCTCTCCTCTGTTGTTTTCTACCTTTGGAGTTGTCTTGCTGGCGATATTACTGCTACTGGAAGGATCCCTGTGGTGCCCACTGTCTGCTGCTCAAATAGTGGTGGTTTTCAATTGCCTCTCCCCATGCCTTTTGCTCCTCATCTTGTTGATTTTCTTGAAAGCAAGCCATACATAAGCTGTGCCCCAGGACACTGAGGGCAATATCCAGTGTGGGCTGAGAGAACTCTGTTATCTGTAAATTCTGACTCACAGTAAGGGCTTCTTGATTTGGTGGTATCTGAGCTTTGTCCTCAGTTTCTTCTAAAGGAACTGGTCTCTTCAGGCTCAGATCCAATAGTGTAAGTGCCTCTTAGTTGATGGTTTCTTGTTTCTGGTATTTATGCAAAGAACGTGATGTTTTATTTGATTACTTTCCCCAATAAAAAATCATGCTTTCTAAATAATCAAGGCAGTCGCTTTTGAATATACATTCCTTCACTCTTTTGAGTCTACTGTCATAATGTTTAATTGTATATTCTATTTGAGCTCTTTATTTAGTGTAATCAGGATATATGTAAAATGATTTTAGCTGTTGCTCTTTAACAATGAGCTGATTTTTCACTTCTGCCTCAGTGTCTTCTATGTCCCTTAAAATCAGTTTTAATAAACCAGCAGAGGATTTAAGCAAATGTTTTTTGCATGCCAATACAAAATATTAATTGTTTTCTTAATTTTAATTTATTTTTATTTTATTTTATTTGAATCTAAGATTACAAGTACCTTTGAGCCAAGGCTCTTTTACAAAGGTTTTACGTCAGTTGCAGTACAATTCAAACAAGACATTGAATAACAGTATAACAATGGGTTACAGGCAGTTACATACAGTTTTATACATTCAATACAGTATATTCAATATTTGGGATGTAGTTTATACTTAGGTATGCCTTGGAGTGTGACCCTTTGCTAATAAAGTCATCAAGCTCTTAGTATGACTTTTTCCAGCTGGATAAAAGCTTCTTGAATATCCAAATGCATGTTGACTATAACATTTGTCTCTAATGGTGTCAGAGTCAGCTCATTACCAGCAGGATTCAGGAAGGGGAGTGGAATCCCCAGTTTTTGTTTTCTTTTGAAAATAGTATGCTTTATTGAAATTTAATCGATTTAATGATTCATAGAACAGTAACAAGGAGCAGAAGACTAAGGACTCAGTTCTCAAAGGTTGACACAGTAGATATCTACTGTTACTAACATCTCTGCTACTAATCTTCAGTAGATTCAGCTACTAATCAGGTGTGTCTCACCTGGTTAAACAACTAAAATAAAAAAAATTAAAAAATAATAATCTTGTCAAGCAATTTGTAGCATTCCTATTCCCTCTTCTTTTCTTTGACAGAGGCCAATAGTATAAGTCCCCCCCCCAAGAGTTCACCTAAAGGCTCCCCATACATGATCATAGGATACCATGCCTGTGTTCTCTAAGAAAAATTAATCTACACATGTTTTGATTCATTTTAGAGTTTGGGGATCTTTGAGGAGATTATTGTTTACCCTTCATATCTGGTCCTTGTCTTCTTAGCCTGAGAGAATGAAAGAGAGCAAAACAGGGGCATGATATGAGAACACCTTTGTCTGGATTTTGCACTGGGTAGTAGTAGTAAAAATATCTGAAGTAACAAACAAGTAATCCAGTCTAGAGGAAGTATTGTGGACAGTGGACCAGGATGTGAAACTTCTGCCCCCAGGGTGTAGTATTCACCTGGGTTCAACCAGGCCTAGTGAGTCCTGGAGTTCACGACTGGCACATTAATTGGCAGAAAGACAACTCCAATGCAGAGTGGATCTACCTAGTAGTGTATCTTGCATGATATCGCCATCAAAATCATTGGGAGGGAGCTAAATTTAGTGAATTCCATAAAAATGGAAATGCAAACATGAGGATCTTCCTTTTTGGAAGCATAAGCAGAGGTTAACACTTGATTTGTATGCTCAAGGGTCCCCTTAAATATTATATGTCTCCCTGCAGGGTCAAAGACTTGTTCTGGAAGTTGAAAGAGAACATTATGGTGTATCAAAATTGCAACCCCTGCCTTGTTATGATCTACACCCACTCTATAGGCTTGTCCTACCCATTCCCTGTGCCAAAGGATATTTTGTGTGGTTAATGTGTGAGTCTCCTGTAGGAAAGTTATTCCAGTACCAAGGCATTTTAGGTGGGTCAGAATATGCTATCTTTTCTATTTTGTTTGTGCCCCCTTAATATTTCATGTGACCAATTTGTAACCCATATGTGTCATGTTGATTTGCTGATACTTGGAGAGGGTTTGAGGCATTAGTCTTCACAGGACAGAGGGGGCAAAAGATAGGGTTAGACCCAGTCTGTTGGAGAGTGCCCAACAGTAGAGGCAATTGAGGGGGTAAACAGAGCACAATGGTCTAACTGCTCAGAAAAGCATAAGACAGTGCATAAGGAGCCAGCCCAGTGGCACTGAGGGTTGAGACGCTGGATGCCACACCTCATGCCATGCTGGAGACCCGGGTTCAGTGATGGACTCAGGTTGTTGGGGTTCAGCAGGGGGAAGAGAGGGATTGAGCACCCAACGGTGGCTCTCCCTCTCTGGGGAGGATTGCATGAAAGTCTCACCACTTTACTGCCATCTCCCAGGTAAACCTGGGTATTGGCAGTGCAGTTGGGGCAGCAGTAGAAAAGGGAGGCGCTGACGTCAGCCGAAGGCCTTGGCAGAGTCACATCTCAATGAGCCCCTGTCCCACTGGCCCTTCTCGAGCACCGACATCAGCAGGGTGAGGGTACAAAAAAATGGACAATGGCACCCGCAGCTGGTCTGGGTGATGAGCCACCGCACTGCATGTTCACAATAGGAGCCAAGGGCAGACTGTACTGTACAGTCACTATCCTGAGGATCGGAGGAGGTAATGGGTCTCCTCCTTCATCCCGCCCGGGGGGGTGGTTAACCGGGTCTCTAGAGTGAATTGGAGTGGTGTACTCTAGAAGCAGACACCTCAGCCCTAGTAGTGGAGTGTGTGGGTGCTTGGGGCTCTGAGAGGGTGGACTGGTTGGAGGAATAAGATAGGCAGCAAAAATAGTAAGTAAAAAAAAGAGTGCAAAAAGGAGTATCATCATATAACTAGTAGCATCTTTAAACAACACAAAACATGAACTACAAGGAATGAACTGGAAAAGCAGAACACAGAAATTCAAAAATGAATGAATAGATTGCAAACCATAGTGGGCAGCTTCGCTGGAGCTGGCAGTCAACCTCCCATCTGGAAGGCAGTGTGCACAACAAGTGCAAAGGGCCAAATCTAGTAGTATGATCAGGACTCATATGAGGGCAATCCTATGTGAACCATGAGGATGCTAAAGGCAGAGTTATAACCTGCTGATATATGACTTGTACCTTGTGTGAGTTGGTGTGCCTCTTTCCAAGAAATATTAAATAGGCTACTAGTCTAGAAGGATAGTCCTTGAGTTAAAACAAGTGGATGGTCCTCGAGGCATGACAGCAAGAGGTAAAGTTGGTACAAGGTGGGAGCAATGCCACTAGATCTTTCAAAAGACATACCTTCAGGAAGTTCAAGGAGAGAATGAAGCAGTAAAGGTGAAGGTATAACCTGAATCATATCACTGATTTGGTTCCATGTATGATGATAATACAGTCTTGCCTTGGTTGGAGCTGGATTGTTGAGAAGGGCTTCATGATCAAGCAAAAGTGTAAGTGTTCAACCTCCTTGTTCCCCTTGATAAGTGCGGTGCACACTGACTGCATGCTGACATTGGTTGCAGTCTGGGTGGAGGAGGTGACTGACTGAATTGTTGTCAATGGAAACCTGAGTTGGAAGCTGATGCTCTGCATCTAGAGGCAGGAAAATTCCATAGTAGCAGATGGAACAGAATGACAGCTCCTGTCAATAGAGGGCTGGCAGCTGTGCACAGGAAATGATTACATGGTTGGAAAATGAGGTGGGTGGAGGGGACAATGTAGTTGCCAGAAGTGACATCACTACCTTGACTGCCAAGCATAATATGAAAAAAGTCCCAAACAGACGTAGTTGTTGGTGATAATCAAGTCCAAAGTACATTGCAATTAACAAAGAGTACACTCCAAAATACCAATGGTCCCTTAAGTCTCAACACAATATTATGTCCTGGAGAGAAATGGAACATGCCTGGGATGGGGGGTGGCAAATATAAAAAGGCAGAGCATTACTCACCGCACACAAAGGGCTTCACATAGTATATCACCAGTGGGTTGATAACAGGTATTTCCTGGCAGCTGGATTGTTGCTTGCTTGTGCACCTGAGGAAAAATGTAAAAAATGTTAGATAGCAGCTTGGGTAGCTTTTTGCATGCAGCCTCTGTATTTGGAAACTGCTGAGTGCCCACCAGAGTAGTGACTAAGATGTGAACGTGGTAAAGCATGTATAATTGGATGTGGGCTGCATGTATAAATTTCTTAATATCTTTGTAAGCCATCCAGCTGTCTCAAACTGCTAGAGTTACATCACTGAAGATAAAAAACTGTGGCTGTTCCAGGAGAGGGGCCATTTTTTATGTTATTGAGCCTAGATGTAAACTTTATCCTGAAAATTTAAACTCTGCAGGATGAAGACTCACAGCTTGCCACCTGCAGGAGGTTGTGGCTGGAGAGATCTGTAAACCCGCTTGATGATGTAGATGGTGTTAGTCTCTCGGTGTCCAGCGACTTGTTGCAGAAGCTTCTGCACAAATGTCAGCATATTGTTCCCTTTGGCTTGTTCAGCTATACCTACAAGGACCAGGTTGTTTCATTGGCTTCTACCTTCCTTCTCCTCGAGGTGATCCTTAAGTTTGGCAACTTTTTCATCAGGTTGGCAAGTTCTTGGGTCTCCTGTTCCTGGTGGTCTTCAACAGATCATATCTGGGCTTCGGTTTCTTCGACCCACATGGTTACCGCTTCAAGCACTTAACTATCATAAATCATTGACCAGCTCAAACAAGGAACATTTAATGGTAGCCAGCTTGCTGAAGAATTTGATCAGTTTGTCAGTCAGGTTTTCATGCGGCTGGGCATCAGGCAGGGAGTCTAGTGGGAAGCTGAGCTTATGGTGCTTAGGAGCCTGGCTAGGAGGAGGAATTTGTGGTGCATCAGAAAGATCCATTTTTTGTGGTTCTTGAGCATCCATAACTGCCCAAAAATAATAAAATTCATTGCAGATGAATTTATATAATGAAAAATGCGATGATCTAACGAGAAAACTTAAATTAGCAAGTTACAGCTGCAGTTTTTAAACTGGGTTCATGGAGCTGAAAAGGAGGCTCCCTCTCACACTGAACACATCACAGGACTATGGGCTCCCCAGCTTTAAAAAATAATGACTGTATGAACATATTGGGTTTTTCAATAAGGGGAGTGCTGCTCAATCTTCTAATGTCAGGCATTTCTGTAGATATTCTACACCAGAAGAATACATAAGAAAATGGCACACCAGGCACCTAAGCACACCACAGTCCAGCAGAAATACAGCACTCACGAATGCAGCTAAAGGAATCCATAGTTGCAGCTAACAATACAATGAAGAAACTGCAAAAAAGAAGCCAGCTCACAGCCACCGGTACTGCAAAAAGAAAAAAAAAGACCAGCACTTGACTGTAGGATAATGGTAGCAGATGAATTTATTAAGATACGGAGCAGTACTCACCACAGCAGACCCACCAAATGTTTTCACAGACACATCAAGTGTGCTTTATCACGGTGAGGTTGCATACCACTAGCAATCCTTTTATAGTGTCAAACACTTAAAGTGATAGTATTATAGTGCATGAATTGGTATACACATTCAAAAGTGCAAACACTTGATAAATATGTGCAAGTGTGATCATAAAATCATCATAGCATCAATAATAATAAATCTGGCTATCACAATTAATACAAATAAATCAACAATGCGGTGGGAGAAAGGGGAGATATGATAAAAATGGTGAGGCAGAAAACAAGGAAGGGGAAAGGAAAGATGGAATATAACATAAAGGGATGGAAAACAGGAGGATAAAAAGGGGAGGGGTGCAAGGGACAAAACAATACAGGCAGGTCTCATAAAACATCTTGAAATTATTGTTCAGAAGCAAAATTAATTTCAGAAGCTCAGCTGAACTACTCAAAATAAAAAAAAAATGAAAAGAAGATAAATTGCAAACCTACCAACAGGAATTCATTGCTTCACTTACTAAAGTTACCATCCCAGGTATGTGATGAAAAATATTCCTCTCATTAAAGATACAGTATGTAGCTTGAATGGAATAGTAGCTGTGACAGACAGAGGATACAAATGTGCTATCTGAATGCTTTCAAGCACAGAAATATAATCCAGAGTGAATTTAAAAGGGTAAACATAGAGTTGATAACATAGAGATGGGGTCTCTGCACCCAAAATAAAAACAGAAGAAAAAGATGAGAAAGTCTCTAAATTTTATTACCACATTTAACTGTCAGGTGTCCATTTTTAAAAAGATATTGGAAAAGAATTGCGAATACTGCAAAGAGAACATAGATTGGGCACATCTTGGGCCCTATCATGATTCCAATGCGCCACGTACACCGGGTGCATTAGCATTGCTATGACTAAATGCCATGGAGTGGGGTCCTGCAGACCCTGTGTGGCATTCACAGAGCGTGTGCATGGCAGTTATGTGCCTGATCCCACAGCTGTTCAGACAGCAACATGCCTGGGGAGGGATGGGGACATCTCAGGAGCATTCCCGCACTCCACGCCATTCACAATGGTGCCAAGTGCTGGGCTCAGGGGGTGCACCTTACACTGGGTAACACCCAGCCGTAAGGGATACATTCCCCCCTAGGATGATTAGTCCAGCTGCGGCACTGACATGGGGGCACTGCAGACCCCCCACATACTGTCCCAGCCCATGGGACAATGAGGAGGGCTGGGGGTGGCCAACCTGGCATCCACCTGCCACGAGCTGGTGGCGCACATCGCACCCTCTGCTGACATCCATGCCCCATGGTGTAAGGGATCCATTAGCTAACTGGGTCTGGGCATTCCATTAGATGCATGCCCAATTCGCAGAAATGTCCTCCATGTGTCTGGGTGCAGGAGGGGCCATAGGCAGGTGCCCTTGGGTGCATGTGGTAGTGAATACCATGCACCCTGCACCTGTCTGGGGCCACGGAGCTACGTGGGTGGAATACGTGCCTCTGGCGCATAATTGTCACCCCATTGTGCATAGGGCCCATACTGCACCGCCACCATAGATACATAGATACGTAGATACTGACCATGCATTATGTACAGAAGAGGCAAAACATCAAAAACATTGTGGTCTATATCCTCCATCAACCTGATCAGAATTCAAGGAGATGTAACACCCTTAACCCTGGAACCCACAAATGTAGAAATTGTAAGTTCCATCCACATTTTCAATGTACCAGGACTTTTACCCATCCTGAGACACAGGAACAGACTGAAGTATGAGATTTTATACTTGTAGTACAACATCCATTGTATATGAGGTGATATGATTGTGCAATGACTTTTATGTGGGCAAAACTGTAAGATTATTCATGATACACATTAGCAAACATTTGAAAAGTATTGAAGAGTGTGATCAAGAAAATGTGTTAGCTGTCCATGTTCAAAAAAGCAGTCATGGCTATGTTTTTAAATTCATGGGACTTGAGAAAGTTTCCTCGGGCATGGTGAGTTGGCACTAAATTTCTGAGAAAAGAATCTTTTGGCAATACAGGTTACACGCAAGATACTACCCTGGGTTAAATGATGCCTTCCAGTTGAGTCCTTTTCCGATTTATTGTTGTGATACTTATGTATTTTCTACACATACCTGATTGGATAGAATCTGGTTTTAGCTATTGTGTTCAGTTTTGCTCCTATTCTGTCTTTTAAATTTTGAGTAGTACATTTGAGCTTCTGAAATTAGTTTAGTTTCTGAACAAAACTATCAGGATTTAAAAAAAAAAATCCTTGTTATTTTGTGTGCCTTTCCTCCCCTCCACCATTTTTCCTCTTGTTTTCTATCCCTTGTTATTATATACCATCTTTCCTTTCCCCCTCCTCCTTCTTTGTCTTCCATTTCCCCATTCTCATTACACCTTCCCCTTCCCCAAACACAGTTTTGACTTTTATGCATTAATTGTAACAGCTTTATTTCTTTTTATTGATTCTATGATATTTATATGGTCACATTTGTGCATGTTTATCACTTATTTGCACTTTTGAGTATGTTTACACATTCATGCACTTTAATACTGTCACTTTAAGAGTTTGGAACTATAAAAGGATTACTAGTGGTGTGTGACCTTGCTTTGAAAAGCACACTGAGCATGTGCAAAAACATTCAATGGGTCAGTGGGGGTGAGTACTGCTCTGCCTCTTAATACATTTGTCTGTAACCATTTTCCTACCATCAAGTGTTGATTTTGTTTTTGTTTTTTTGTTGCAGAACCTGTGGCTATGAGCCAGATTCCTTTTTGTTGTTTTGTCATTGTACTGTTGGCTTCAACTGTGGATCCCTTTAGCTGCCTTCTTGTGTGCTGTATTTTTGTGTTACCATTTGAAAGTAGCACTGTTCTGAAAATGAATTTCGCTTTATCTCTTTCATTGCATCCCATAAAACAGTGAGGTTTCTGAAATGAGTGTAAGATCACATCAGTTTGTTATTCATTAACTACCTGTTTCCTGGCCAGCAGAGTGAAAGCTATCTAGTCAAATTATTCAGATTATTTGCTCTCCTTACAAATACAGATGTAGCCAGTGTCACATTGCTTTTGTCACATTGAGCTTGCTGGAATTTTACACAAAACCTCATGGAGTAATTAACAGAATCAATGCAACTTTTGTTTTCTATTTGTCCTGATAATTGCCTGGCACATCACCTGTGACACAGTTTGCTGAACTGCATTGTGCCGGAACCCATCTCAGTGCTGATCTTCAAGTATTATCTGTTGTGCCTTGAGAGTCATCATCAGCTACAACCTTACTATTTGTCTTCAGCCAATGCTACAATGCATATAGGAGGCTAAGCAGAATGCTGGGGTGTATAGGCAGGGCATTCACCAACAAAAGGAAGGTGGCAGAACAGGTTCATGGTGAGAACATACTTGAAGTATTGTGCCCAGTTCTCATGTTCCCACCCCAGGAAGGACATGGACAGTTTCGAGAGGAGTTGGAAGATGGCTAGAAAAATAATACATGGGTAACAGGGGATGATGTATGAGCAGAAACTAGAACACCAATTTTCAAATATCTTGGAATCAACTTTGATCAAGGCCTAACCTTTGCAACTCACATTGCAAAGTACAGCAAAAACTATTAATCAGCGAATTGGGATTCTGTATCGGAACCGACAGCTTCTTATCCATTCTGCACTGAGGATTGCCATCCAATCCTCTATCATCTCAGTCGTTGATTATGGCTTAGTTATAAATGGATCTGCCACTACTACAGCACTTAGTCGCATTACAACATCCCTAAATAAGGCCTGTCGGTTGCTCACTGGTGCACACCGATGTACCCACACATGTGAACTCTATGCTGACTCAGGTTGGTTGCAACTCTCAAACTGGATAAAGTACCTTACCTGCCTGATGGTGAAAAAATCCACTTTGGGCCTCACTCCACCCTGTATCCAAGACCTGTTATACCCGAGGGCTAGCAACCATTTTACCAGAAGATCAGAACACCAGCCTCTACAAGTCCACCGATGCCGGACTTCTCAGGGACAAAGATCATTTGCCTATCGTGCCCCCAGCTGGCTAAATGCCCTCAGCACTCATATTACTGCCTCCACCTCTCTAGGTATTTTCAAATCAAGGCTTTTCTCTCACCTTGCCACCTCCAGTTCCTGTGACTGCCCTGATTAAACCTCCTATTTTCTCACTACCCACCCTGTCCCGTTATTTGACAAAGACATGTTTGGGAAAACTTTTCTCCTGCTATTGTCGGCTCCCCACACCTTTCACTTACCCTCTCTGTTCTGGACTTTTTCCCTATTTGTTTCTCCTAATCTGGCATGACCGCTTTCTTGTAATTATAATGTGATTATTGATATCTCATGTCCTTTTGCACAAATGATTTGATATGTATTTGTATGTGTTTTCTTGCTCTTGACACAACACAAATTGTTGTGTTATCTATGTAACCTTTTGTACTGTACCTAATTGACCTGGAACCTTTGTAAAAGAGCCTCTGGCTCAAAGGTAGTAATTCCTAGAACAATAAACTAAACTAAACACCTAATTAGGTACTCTAGGGCTGCATGGAATGCAGAATTCTGCTGGTAGAATTCAGGCAGAATAGCAAGTCCACTTCTGAGATGCTTTTCAGAATTTTCCAATAAATTCCCCAGAATTCCTAAAGTCTTTTAATTTAGACATGGATTTGGTTTCCATAGTTTATATAAACCACGGATTAGTTCTTTGCAGATTAAATTATTTTTTTGTGAAGTAAATTTCCCGAGCTGTGCTCATCTATAACCCTAATGTCAGGACAGTCTGTCCAGCTAGGGGCGGTGGGTGGAGCAGCAAGATGGTCATCTACTGCTCCGCTCCACAACACGCAAAGCCAAACAAGTGTTTTAGGTTTAATTTTCTTTTTAAGTTTCATACTGCAGTCTCTTGGCTTAAACTAACACTATTTTGAAGCAGGAGTTACTGCACCAAGTTTGGTAACTGTTTTTATCTGTTAGAGAGCGGCACTTTGATGGACATGAGGCTAGCTTTTGTCTAGTATTTTTAAGCTGGAGTTGCATGTTATGAGGCTTGGTATTGTGTCTGAATAATTATGGAGAAGCACTTATTCATATTTTTGTCATTTAGTTTGCATGCTGAAGGCTCTAATGCTAGTATACCAAGGGCAGGTGCATTTTTTATTTTGAATGGGTAATTTACTTTCTAGCACCTGCCCAGGTGTTTCTTTCCTGGCCGAGTAAAGGTCTGGCATCTTTGAAGTGCAGGAGTATGTCCAAATTTTCTCTTTGAATACAAGCAGATAATAAATGACAAACTGTATCCCCAGCGGTAGCAGGCTGAAGATCCTCATCGTAAAAATGAAAAAAGAGAGTCTGAAAAATTATTTTGAGCCAGCTGGGTTTGGCGTCTTTTCCCTTGTGAGAGAGCTGGTGGACTTGAAGTGAAATAAAGGTGAAATTGAAATGAAACTGACAAGGAAGGAGATTGTATTACCCAATATGGGCTGATATGCATTAACAGATCCAACAAAAGGTATGCCATCCTTTCCTGGGACTGGGTGGTCTCGGTACTTCAGCTGGTTGAAATTTACTGTGCTGAGTGGAGTGTTCACTTTTTACTTTTTACCTTACAGGTGTTCTCACCACAACTTACTGAAAGAAGAATCAGAGGAGAAATCACATACCCAGAGAGACTGAGAAAGTAAATAAGGAGTTGTTGGGACATGTTGGGAGAATTGGACTCCTGGTCCCCCAGATTAAGATAGGGGAACTAAGTTTACTATTCCTTTTCTCCTGACACCCCTGGACTGCTCCCTTACCTGGCTTCCTGTGGGATTCTGGCCTCGGTCTGTCACCACTGTGCCCCCTTAGGTCCTTGCCCTCATCTCCAGCGACTTGCCCCCTGCAGCAGGGTGCTGGGGAGTCCCCTACTCACCCACCCTGTCCAGATTCAGTTCAGACAATGCCCCAGAGCCAGTGCTATGTCAGACAGCCATCAAGCCACTTGGCCAGAGTACCTTATTTTTCACTCTTTTCTTTTTCCCCCTGAGTCGGTGGGTGTGGAATGACACCAGTGGCAGGGAGCGCACACACATCTGAATGCGTTCCCTCCTGGCATCTGCCCCCAACTCCTCCCCAATGTACAGCATCTGTCTTGTCCCCCAGCCTCTGCCAGGGGGCAATCAAGCACCTACTGTCATGGACCCCCCCACCCTGGACAGGGAGAGCAGTCCATTGGATGCTCGATCCCTCTTCTCCCCTGCCAACCCCCGGTGATCCGTGCTTGTTCCCGAACACCGGTCACCAGCATGGCACGAGGTACAGGTGACCAGTGTCTCAACCTTCAGCTCCACTGGGCCGGCCAAGGGGAACTAAGTTTGACCATGTTCTATCTGCATGGTCCTCCATAATAACCTTTAAAGCTGCTACAACAACAATTAGAGGATGCTGGATGAGGGGTAACTCCCCCAAGAGGTAATTCTTTTTTCCCTCATTTACTTACTGACCTAAAACCCTGTGTAAGTATTGAACCAAAATTATTGGGTTCAAACACTTTGACACCCTTTCAGTGTATTTCTACTGTGAAGCCTGAATGTTTGAGTCTTTGATAGGGGTGTGTTATGACCTCACTACAGTGCTAAGTTTACTTTCCAATCATGAAACTTTAAGTATGACTTTGTTATGACTCTGTTTTCAAAATCTATAGGAGATTGTGGTACTCTGCCTGGTCTTTGAAGTTTTTGATTTTGCTTGATGAGGACTTCTTTTATGAAGCCTAATCTTTTGATTTACCAAGTTATTTTCTTGGTGCCAAATTCATCTCTAACCTAGGCAGAGGTTATGACTTGCAACTCCTGGAGATATCCAAAGAAAAATATTTATTGTGGTGTAGCAGTTAAATGAACTATTAGAAAATCTGGTAATACTGGCTTTGGACTTATGGGGCCAAATGGAGTTTCAAACTCCTTATTCTCTGGGATATGATGTCTTTCCTTTTATTATGTTTTATGTTATGAATATGTCAAGTCTGTTTTTAGAAATGGTTATTTAGGTTTGCAAAGTATTTAGACATATATTTGACGGATTATAATTGTTATATTACTCTTCATCATACATTGAATAATATAGAATTGCCTTCAGATTTCAGTGAGACTGAAATGAGAGCCCTAAAAATAATTTGGAAATTAATGAAAGAATTTTCGGTCAAGCCTATTAAGTAGGAAGGTTCCCTGGCATTAACCTGTTGATAATTGGAAAGGCTATGCTTGAAGTTCAATGGCCAAACAGACAGCCACTCCCACTTCCTGAGCTATATAAGCAGTTCCTCTCAGCCTCATTGTGAAGCACTTTTTCTTTGCAGCCAAAGGCTCTGTTCTACTGTCCTCTGAGCTCTTTGGGGCCTGCAGGGCTGGCTGAGAGCCCCCCCCTTGCTGCTCCTTCTTGTCTTTGCTGGATTTCTGTGTTTATTTTCCTGCTTCTGGTTTGTATTTTGCCTTGAGCTGCATGTGTGCTTCTTTTTTCTTTGTTTCCAGTTTTCTGTGTTTGTTTGTCTTTGGTTTTGTTTTTTTGGGGAGCTTTGTTTCTAAACTCCTAGCATATTGTTCTAGAGCTCCTACTACTTGCTTTCAGTTACTCACAACTTTTGAACTACTGCAATGCAACTGCAATCATTATTTGTGTGTTTCAGCTCAACCATAGCTGCTCCATGTTGCATACTCAATTGATTTCACCTGACTCAGGCTTACACTGAACCTAGCTATGCAGCTCAATCATGCTGCCTCATTCTACCTGCCTCATTACAACAGCTTCATTGCACTGCCTGGCTACACCTGCTTTCAGAGCATTGTGTCTCCTTATTTATGTTTATTACAGTTACAACTCAGTGTACTCCATACATAGAAACATAGAAACATAGACGCTGATGGCAGAATAGGACCGCAAGGCCCATCCAGTCTGCCCATTTCTTTTTCTACCTTATGAATGTATCATAGGCCTTTGCTCTGTCAATGGCCTATCTATTCATACTCATCTGTATTGCTCCCTTATGTCTATCCCACGCCTGTTTGAAGCCCTGCACTGTATTCATATCCACCACTTCCTGAGGTAGGCCATTCCATGCATCCACTACCCTTTCTGTGAAAAAGAACTTCCTCACATTACCCCTTAATTGGCCTCCCTCTAATCTCATGCTGTGTCCTTTCAGTACTTGTCCTGCTAATTTTCTTGTATTGAAACATGTTAGACTCTTTCACCTTGTTAATGCCCTTAAGGTGTTTGAATGTTTCAGTCATATCACCTTTCTCCCTCCTTTGCTCTAGGGTATACTTATTGAGTTCAGTTAATCTGTCCTTATATGTTTTCTGATGCAGTCCCAAAATAAGACTGAACACATTTGTTTTTTTTTAGCTGTTTAACTAGGAGTAGCACACTAAGCTGAAAGCTTTTTTACAGGTGCAACCTGGGAGCACAGAAAAGTTAAGTGACTTGCTCAGGGTCACACACTATTCAAGTGGAAGCTGTGGGATTCAAACCAAGGCCTGGTCTGCTGGATGTCACCAGATTTATAGCTCAGAGCCTTAAACCACTGCACTATACTGCCAAATGTTGCTTTTACGCTTATTCACCCTGTTTTACTCTGAGGTCAGACAAAAAAGCTCCTGCTGAGGCTGTTACCCTAGCTTTAATATCTCCATGTGGTTTTCTGCCCTTCCATCACTTTCTTGTTTGTCCTACGATGGGGACTGGGAAGTGTTTGGGGAGTCGTGGCCCATGTGGCTAATTATTTCTGTTCTAAATCCCACTGAAAATCCTCAGTGTATTTGTCACCTTGATTTAGCTTTTAAATGTCTGGCTGGCTTGCCCCACTATTCAGTGCTGTTTCATTGCTACTACATTATGCAGACCTACATGCAGGTCCACTTATTACTACTCTGCTTGCTGACCTATGTACAGGTCCACACTTGCTCATGCAATCGATTGCTCATGCCTACTGCATCCTCTTGACTTCAACCTCTGGGATGTCTGCTGCACTCAATCTGCTTTCAACCTTGCAAGGTCTCAGCACTCACTGCTCATTACAATCAGCACACCAGTGCTCAATCAGTTCAACAGCTTCTCAGCTCTCAATCTAATTCTGGGGCATGCCAGCCATTCTATTCTGGTGCAGGGTTCCTGCAGCCAACAGTCTCGCTCTGCATTTAGTCCGCATCTTGAGCGTGTCCAACTTGGGGTGGGATCCTTCTCACCTGGCCCATAGCTGGGAATGTCCTCACCCCAGGCTTGGCTTTAGCTGCCCGCTATGTGACAGCAGCTCCTGGTGTAGAATTTAAGACTAGCGGTGAAGGGTGGTTACAACGATCTCCTTTGGCTCTAGTGTTCCACTATAACAGTTGTCCATTGGCTTCAGTGGTTTCCCTAGCAAGGCACCTTCACTGCATTCTCCCTACGACTGCCTTTGGTTCACCTGGTTTGAGTTTAGGGTGGGTGGGCCAGGAGAATGCCTCAGCAGTCATTGCTCTCCTCCTCTGCCTTGGTTACATGTATTGTTGCAGTGTTTTCTCGCAACCTTCCACAGCATTCCCACTAGAGGGTTTGAGTGAGAGCCTTCCTCCAAATTGGAATATTTTCCACCTCCCTTTAATTAGGTTTTCCAAATTACAGCTGCTGAGCCATCACTACATAAATTATCCCAAGCCTGGAAGGAAAGTGACCTAGGCCCTAGATCCCCAGAGATTTCCTCCTCATAGGGTTTTTTTTCTCTCTCCTCTGTTGCCTCAGGTCGTAACTGTTAGTTAGCACAGTAGTGTCCCCTAGTTTCTTTAGGTAGGTTCCACTGTTGGATGGAGGTGGAGGATGTCCTGCCATTCCCTATCTCCTTAGAGGATCCCCTCATTCTCAATGCAAACCATCAGTATCATGCTACTCAAACCTGGGCATTTCATTACATTATCAAACTGAGCATCTCATTACATTATCAGACTGTCTATGCTTCTCTACTACTACTTTACAGTTACTACTCCTACATCACAGTTACTGCTTGCTCATAAGCTTCATGTCACCTCATTCTTCGGGATATGATTGTACTACATTTCTTTTTGGGGATTCTTAAGGTACCTTTAGCCATGGGAATTGTTCTCTTGGCACCTCTAGGGGTGGAACTCTCTCCTAGGGTTCCTTGCCTTTTGTACCTCTACAGGGTGGTAAATCCTCTGAAATAGAGAGTGTGAACGGCCAAAACCAAACTTACACAGTTGCACAAGCAAAACACTGTACTGGCTGTGCAGGACATTGAATTAGATACTAATGGCTTAGTACTGTCCTTCGGGGGGGTAATCCCAGGCATGTGGTACAGGTGTGCAAAATGGGGGTAGAACCTGATGCTTGCTGGCATATAAAGGGCAGGCTAGTACTTATGTAATTCACCCCTTACAATTTACAGGTGATGAAGGATTGTTAAGGGCCCAGATGAATATTTTAGCCATATGGAAAGTATATCCAGATTTAGGGATTGTAAGTACGAGGGTTTAGCCCCTAGCTGTCACCATTATGTAATGCTCGGGTGGTTTTTGGTGCTTTATCCTTTTATAGGCTGACTCTGTGGTTGGCAGAACCCTAATGAAGGGCACAGATGTGTTACAGCAGGGACTCTTTGGAGAGATGAAGAAAAGTTTTGTTGCCTGACAGGTATGGGTGGGTCTGGTCTACCCCTCCGAACAATGGCTTTCTACTTTGTTTAACTTTTCCCAATACATCTAAATAAGCTCAACCTGGGGACTAACAATTTTTTAATTACTATTTAATTCTGAATAACTGGATAATTTTTTGTAGCCTTGAATACGATCAGAAAGATTAATTGAAGATTTTGCTGGAGAAGTTCTATAGAAATGTAATAATTTGATGGTCAGATATTGTAATTCAGGTTTGGTCACATCCCTCCCATATACTCGATGTCTCCCATCCTCAGGCTACCTTATAAACCCCTCCACCCTCTTACACCTCACCCCCCCTTTTGTTAGAAAAATGACAAACCTTCCCCCTGGCTGCCCTACCTGGAGGGAGTGAAAGCCTTTGTCAGAGTCACCTAACTCCCCCCTCCTCCTCTGCTAGGAAACTATGACAATGCCTCCTCCTAGCTGCTTTACTTGCTAATATTGTTACTTAAATCCACAGCACCCACCATGTTTTTTGTGATGTAATAAACTGCAATATACAGCTCCTTTGTATGAGTTAGCCTGAAAGTGTAAATAGTCAGATTGTTTTTGCTCTTATATCATGTAGCTCTGCCTCTGTACATGTGTACCTTTACCCTGTAACCTACCTTCCTGTGTTAACCTCATGTCATGACGTGGAACCTTTGCAAAAGAGCAGTTTGCGTAAAGGTTATTTCCAAAAGATTAAATAAATAAAAAAAAAACATTTATTTGAGCTTCTGGAAACTGCTAATTATACTATATATTATTGCATAGTTGCAGACATGATTATTTAGTCTGTGAGGAATTTACTAGATGAAATACTTATAATATATATTCAATGTTCTAAATATTTGTAATAATGTCTGCCTTATGTGAAATCTAAAAATCATAAGGAGTCTCTGGAAGCATTTTTAATGTATTATTGTGCTGTTTTAAAATTCAATTTACTTTATTCTTATGTTGTTTTGTAACTTTGTAAAGACTTAGAATCAAATGAATAAGCAACTACTACTACTACTGTCCAGCTAGAGAAACAACAGTCACACACCAGTGCATGTAGGCATTGTGCTAAAGTTAGAGCAACACCAACGCTGCACGGTGTGATCATTCAAACCCCAAGAATGCCTAATTACAGATTCAATAATGCTTACTGGATACCTTTTCCATATACTATGGGGCTGTCTTCTGATATCTGAATGGTGGTGGTGGTGGTCCATTATTGTCATGTTAGAACATGTTTTGCACATCCACTTGTCCCAGTCCCATAGATTTTGGATCTTGGGACATCCGTCTTATCACAGGATCCCACCATCTCGCCTACATGTGTGCTGTCTATGCCCAAAGGGGCTGGCTCCAACTACCTAACTGTATTAAGTACCACACCTGCCTTATGGCCAAGAAGATCTTGTTAGGTCTTGCTCTCCCAGGTGTCCAAGCCCTCCTACCTGCTGCACATATCCCCCACCCCACCAGGATCTCTGAAAAACAAATTCTGCACATTCCCCAGTGCTGCACCTCTAAGGGATAAAGGTCCTTTGCTCACCGGGCACCCTACTGGTTTAATGGAATCAACAAAGATGTCACCTCACTGCAAAGTCTTGGCCAGTTCAAAACCTACCTTCACCTACACCTCTCTGCCACCAGCTCCTGTGACTGTCACTCGTATTCCACTTCACTTGCCTCTCCCTCCTCACACCCTTCCCTCCCCTTCCCCTCCCCCACCCTGGCTTAGCATTCCACAAAACCTGACAAGGCCCTCGGCTGCTTCTCAGTTTCTGTTATTCCCCTCAATCTCTTAACTTTCATCTTGAATCCCACCAACCTTGTTTCCATCCCTCCCTCTTTTGCCTTTATTCCACTGCTTGGGATTGCATTGAACCTCATGATATGCATTGTTTATTCAAATTCCTGTTCTGTCCTGTACATACATACCTCCCTCAAATGTCTGTATTTATTCTGCCCGAATTGCTTATTTCAAACTTTGTTATGTTTGTATTGTTCTCCAATTTGACGTGGAACCTTTGTAAAAGACCTTTGGCACAAAGGTACTTGTAATCCTAGACTTATATAAATAAATAAATTAAAATAAATTCCCCAGGCGCTTTCCTCAGAAGCTCTACAAAAACCTCTACTACACACAGTGGCATAAGAAGCTCAACATTTAATTCTCCTAAGTGGGCAACCACTACTGTTCCTACAAAGAATCACTGGGTTCAAGCTGTCTTGAGGGTGGCATCTTACTTACAAGTTCTTTTTTGGCATAGAGAAGCTTTATTCAAATTCCATGAGGTATGGGCGCCATGATTATCTAAAATTGAGGTGAGTTATATGGTCATCAAGTAACTAATTTTTTCAGTTTGCAGAGTGTTCAGTTTTCTACTAAGGCCTAGCTATTCAGAGCAGTTGCACACTGCACAACTGAGATGCACCAGCACAGCTACAGAAGTACGCCCTAGAGCCATATTCAATCACAGCGGATGTGATGCACAAGTCACATTGCGCCGCGACACAAATGTAATGTATGCAGTGCAAGTGCAAGGGGGCGTACCCATGAATATGCAGCATAATGGCATTTTCAGCTGAAAACCATGGCTCAAGTTAGGAGCAAACCACAGGATGCACCAGTTGGACTTGAGCCTATAAATACAGGCTCAAAAACACGCACAGCAGATGCACAACCCAGAGCTGAATACCGAGCACCATGGATGCAGGTCCACTTATCATGGAGCAGGTAATGAGTGGTGTGAGAAGGAGGGAGGAACACCAACATGGCTGATGAAGGGCCCATCGGCATTATGCCCAACACAGACAGTACCGTGCCTGCCTCACCGTTAAGGATTATAGTGATGTGGAGATTGTGGGCTGGTACCACCTGAACAGGGCAATTCTGAGGCAGCTCTGTGAGCTGTGCCATGAGGAGCTGCACGTACCCACCAGATGGAGTCATGCCATGTCTGTGAGACCAAAGAGACAGCAGTGATGTGCCTGCTCTCCATGGGCACCTACCAGAGACCAACGGATGCCACCACAGGGATCACCCAGTCAGCCACATCCCGCCTCCTCACACAGGTCCTCAATGCTCTGCTGCCAAATGCTTCAGAGTACATACATTTCCCAAGCACACAATCATAGTGTACAGCAAACATGCAGGACTTCCACAGGGTGTCACACATGCCAGTGTGATAGGGGCCATAGATTGCACCCTAGGAGCAATATGCACACCACATGGCCTGGAGGGGGCTGCATACATGAACAGGAAGGGGTATTCCTCCATCAACTGCCAGGTGGTGTGCAATGCCTTGGGGTGCATCACCAATGTCTGCACCACATACCCTGGGAGTGCACACGACACCTACATCTGTCACCGTTCAATCCTGTGCCAGAGATTTGAGCATGGCGATATCCCCATGGGGCACCTTTTAGGTGAGCAAGGCTTGGGGATGGACGTGGGTGCAGCAATGCTGGGGAAGGAAGCCGATGACACAGGGAAGGGGGCAGGAGGCAGGGGGCAGCAGGGGTGAGGGGGTGCACAGGCAATGCACAGTGATAACCATATCCTCTCCCCACACAGGTCACAGTGCATACCCACTAAGGCCTTGGTTGCTCACCCCTACAGGTGACCGTCCACACCCGCAGAAGACAGATACAACAAGGCACACACCGCCACATGCAATGTCATTAGGCATGTCTTTGGTGTGCTCAAGATCAAATCAAATCAAATCAAATTTTATTTATAGTGGGCTTTTCAAAATTATCAAAGCATAGATACAATACAAAAAACAGCCAACATAATAAATATAAATTTAAAAACAGTTAAAAAACAATGAGATGGCCTAATCAAAGGCTTGCTCAAATAAATAACTTTTTAAGGATGCCTTGAATATCTCTGTGGACTGGCACTCTCGAATCCGATGAGGTAGAGAATTCCACAGGGTTGGGTCCATAAAAGAAAAAGCTCTGGCCCCAGATGATTGAAGATGAACCCTGGGAACCTCTAGCAATCCCTCGTTGGTGGAGCGGAATGAGCAAAGAGGGCGGTAAGGTTGCAGGAGATCTTGCAAGTAGTCCGGTCCCTGACCATGTAGGGTTTTATAGGTCAGCAATGTGACTTTGAAGGTGATTCTCCATCGCACTGGCAGCCAGTGCAGTTCGTGCAGCACAGGTGTGATATGGCAAGTTCTTGGCAGCCCCGTCAACAACCTGGCTGCAACGTTCTGCACCAGCTGCAAGCGAAGGAGATCCACCCCTGGCAACCCTAGATATAGAGCATTACAGTAGTCAAGACGTGAGGAGACAAATGCGTGGACTAATACAGGAAGATCATCGTGTGGAACAAGGTGTTTTATCGGGGTAATATTCCTCAGATGATAAAAGGAAGACTTGACAACAGATGACACCTGTGCCTTCTGTGTCAGCAAGCCATCAAAAATTATGCCCAGATTTCGCACCTGTTCAGAAGGTCTCAACTGGTTACCCCCTAACACAAGGCCAAAGGAAAACCCAGGAGTCAACTTCTCTGCACGGTGACCCAAGTCCACCACCAGCACCTCAGTCTTGTCCAGATTCAGTCTTAACCAGTTAGCACTCATCCAGCCCTGAATCTCAGCGAGGCAGTTGTTAAAGACCAATAAAGCATCATTTTGTTCAGGTACAAAGGACATATAGAGCCGAGTATCATCTGCATAGCAGTGAAAACTCAGCCAATAACACCTTATAATGTCCCCCAATGGCAGCATATACACCGTGAACAACATGGGGAAAGCACAGAACCCTGTGGCACCCCACAGGACAGAGCAAAGGGAGCCGAGGAAAAAATTTCTGATACTACCCTCTGGGTTCTGCCCATGAGGAAAGACTGAAACCATCTGAGGACTGTCCCTGACAGTCCACAGAACAGATGGAGGTGTTCTAGCAACATCCCATGGTCCATGGTATCAAATGCTGCAGAGAGATCGAGGAGAACCAAGATCGAACGGCTCCTCTTATCTCTCGCTATTAGGAGATCATTAAGTACCTGAACCAATGCCGTCTCGGTACTATGCCTCTTCCTGAAACCGGACTGGAGAGGATCATAGACTTCATGGATGGTAAGAAAGTCTCCGAGCTGCAATGTGACTACTTTCTCAATAAACTTACCCAAAAAGGGCAGGTTAGAGATCAGTCTGTAGTTAGCAAGACAGTCTGGGTCGAGGCAAGGTTTCTTCAAAAGGGGTGTCACAGTAGCCTCTTTTAGAGACTCTGGAAACACCCCTTGGTCCAAAGAGCACCAGACTATCTCAGCAAGGACTGGTCTGATCACATCCATACACCCCACAAGGAGGTGTGTAGAACCAGGATCCATACTACAGTAAGTCGGTCACAAGCCCTGGACAATCTTCATGATATCTGGGATCACTGGCTAGTCAAAATCCATCCAGAAAGACCAAGGGCCTGTAACCTCGCATCGACCACCACCATGCTCATTTGAATGCAAACTGCAGATCTCTGACCTGATCGACGACACCTTATCATCAAAGAACAAAGCAAACTCATCACACTTTATTTGTGGAAAGGCTCACCGACCCCGCAGACAGGTTGGATTGCACAATCTGTCCACGGTCTGGAAGAGCTGAGCTGGTCGATTTCTAGATGCAGCTATCTCCCTGGACAGGAACTCTGCCTTTTTACGGGAGATTTCTGATTGATAGTCCATATAATGGGCCATCAATCTAAGTCTATCATCTTCCAGACCAGATTTCCGCCAGCAGCATTCCAGTCTTCACCCCACTCTCCTCAACTCCCTCAATGTCCTATCAAACCGAGGGGACCAAGGGCGGAGGGAGAGGGGGCGAACACAGACAGGAGCTATGGAATCCAGAGCCTTCAGCACCATATTATTATAGTGCACTACTAAGACATCTGGATCCATGCACTCCACAGGCCAACTCGATAGGTCCAGCACCGTCATCAGACCCACAGGGGTGACTCCCCTCAAAGGATGGTACTGTACCATCTCCAAAGGGGTTGGTCTCAAAGGGGGGGGCCGTGAAATTGAACCTTATGGAGTGATGGTCAGACCACCCAACTGGTTCCACCACCAGTCCAGAGATCTCCATCCCCAGGGTGAACACCAGATCTAAGGAGTGACCCTGAATATGGGTAGCAGCGGTAACAACCTGTGTGAAACACAACAAAATCATCAGCTGGAGGAAGTTTTGGCCAAAAAGTGAGAGTTCATCATCGACCCAGGCATTGAAGTCCCCTAGGACCAACCATCTGGAGGGATCCAACACCAGGTCGATAATGAAGTCTGCCTACTTCCTGCAGAAAGACTTTCTCATCACCGGGTGGACGGTAAATGAGGAGAATTCTGCTGCCCACACCTGCTCCCATGATACACTCGAAGGATCAGGGGGTCAACACTTGAACCTCCACAAGGCTCAACTTCAATTTAAAACAAATAGCAACCTCCCCTTCGATCCAGTCTCAGGCGATGTATCACCGAGTACCCGGCCGGAATAACTGACCCCAATATGGGACCAGCATTTCCATCCAGCCAGGTCTCAGTGATACAAGCCAAGTCAGATGACTCAACAAGATCAGCAATAATTGCTGTCTTGTTCTTTATAGACCTGGCATTGCATAACACTGCCCGAGTTGGATGAGAGGCTGTGGAGGAGTGGGCTACTTGCCCACTATCAGTGGAACCCTTGGATATGGGAACCAGGCATCACAAGCCCCTATCCTGGACCCATTTCACCCCAGGGTGTCTCCTAGACCTCACCACCCTTATTCCTCCACTCCGCTCCTCCCCTCCCAGGTGAGGAACCACCCTCCATCTCCTCCTCCCACATGCAATTCCCAAGGCACAGCAACCAGTATATACCTCAGGTTGCAATGGGGGGCTGTCAAAGGGGTGCAGGTCCCTCAGACTTGAGGGGGAGTAGCGCCTGTCCACAGAGGCTCGGTCCCAACACATACAGCCCAGTTTAAAAAAACAACAATACTATTTTGAATTAAGTTAAACCAAGAAACCCAAAAAACAACCCTCACCCACCTCTCACTTGACAGGGGAAAGCACTTAATAACTCATAAACATAAAAATTGTAAAGAAATATTAAAGTAATAAATGTCCAGGCTCACAGTACTAGGCACACTCTCACTGTGCCCAGACCTAGAGAGGCACTCTCACTACCTTACAAGCTTTAAAAATAACAAAAAGTCCAGATAAAAAATCCACTTCAATAAGAAGGATAATATATGACCAGATTTAAGGTACTAGGCATACTCTCACTGGGCACGACCTAACATCTGACTGTAACGAACAGTCCAAATAAAAAGAATCCACCTCAATGAACCAGTAGCTCTCAGAGCCAGGAGAAAGCCTCGATAAATCCCTCTAGGCAGACAAATTCGGATCCATGGCTATTGCTAATGGTTCTCCCCCTGGGAATACTCTGTTGTTATGATGTGGTTCCTTTGCCTAGACAGGTCAGGTGGTGCCTTATAGTACAGCCCATCCAAAGCCTGTGGCCTATTCTTGAACTGCTGCATGCTGCACAACATGGCCATTGACCATGGGATAGAAGTTTAAGTGGATGAGGGTGAGAGCAGTGGGGATGATGTGGATGAGGGACCAGGAGGGAGTGTGCAGCCACCCATGGGGAGGCAGGACCCCAGGCTGGTGGTGGAGGCCAGGAGGCACAGGGCCACCATCACACAGGAGCATTATGGAGATCACAGGTAAGTGGAATGACACATATGCTGGGCCTGCATGGACCACCACCACACCCACAGGGTGGACGGGCACATAGGGATGCATTCAGTGACACATGCACACACAGCATGCATGGTGAACACAGGGCCACACAGGTACACACATACAGCACACTGCACAGGCATGGGCACACACACACGGGCTGCAGGACATGGCATGGATCAGACACATGACACTGGTGCACAGGCACAGCCAGCGTGGAGCTGCCATCATCACATCCATGCCAGAAGGCCCAGCAGCCCAGCCAGCACACACAAAGGGCATGCACCACACCACACATGCACACCACCACAAGCACAGGGTGGCATCACACATGTGTGCATTGGGCAGCAGCAGTGGACAGCAGGAAAGGGCAGCACATCCCGCAGGCCTACCATGTGGTGCCACAGCCACCATGGCCATGTGGGCAGCTACACCCAGGCCGTTCAGCAGCCACGGGCTGTGCAACTGCCACTGTGGGAGTGTCCAACACACTCGCAGGGGTGGAGGCCTGAGAACATGCCCGGGTCCTCGCTGGGGTCTAAGCCGGCCGAAAAGGGTTGCGCCGGGGGTGGCAGGGATGGCCACATCACAGCCCAGCATCAGCCATGCAGGGGTCGCATGATGCTGGGACAGTGGTGTTGAAGTAGCACTGTGGGGAGTCTGACATGCACGGCTGTGCACAGTGGATGCCAGCGATGCAAATCCAACAGCAATGGTACTGGTTATGTGGTTCAGCAAAGCAGTTGTGGCCTCCTGCAGCTGGTGGATCTCATCAAGGAGCTGTGCATGTCCACTGTCCTGCCACTTGGCCAGCTGATGCACCTCAGCCCGCAGTGCACAGATCTCCATCCTAAGCATCACCTGGTTGTATACTGATGCCCACAACAGCTTGGTGTGCTCAGCCAACCTGTTGGAATCCTGCACATCCTGGGGCCAACGATGGTCTGCTGGGGCAGATGCGGCATGCTGGTCAATGCCCCACTCTGGTGGACAATGCACAGGGGACCACACATGGGGTAGTGTGGCTACAGGCACACTGGAGGCAGTCCCTATGGTGTGCTGCCCGGTAGTCACTGCATCCTGCTGCTGCTGTCCATCCATCTACTGGGCTGTGACCAGTGCAGCAGTGCCCACAACAGCACCCCCCCATCAGGCACAGTGATGGCACTACTCATGACTGTGTGGTCATGGACTGGGGGCAGCTGCATGGCTGCCAGCATGACACTGGTCCCCAACAGTGCATGCGACTGTCCCTGGACCATGGCCAGAACCCCATGCCTGGCACTGTCCAGGATCAGTGTCATATCATCATCAGTCAGACACCCCACCAAGCTGGGTGCCTGTGCAACAGGCAGGCCTTCACCAGCAGGAGCTCAGATAGAGTGTCATCCAACTCCAGCCCCAGAATATCAAACAGCCCTACACTGTCACATCATGGTCGGTCTCTGCCCCAGATGCCCGTGGACATAGATGGCACCGCTTCCTCCAGTTCTATGTAGGCATCCTTCTCTGCAGAGACACGGTGGTGCTGGAAGACAGAAATACAGAGTCAGCGTAGGTGTAGCACCCATGCAGGGAGGGCCCATGCCCAGAGGTGCACGATGCCATGGCTGCCATCCAGCGGTGCACCATGCACAGATGCACCTCTCACTTACATGGGGCCATTCCGCACAGTGGCAGGCCCACCTGCATGGTACTGCCCATATCCCCCTATGCAGCATGTGGTGACCCACTGTGCTTTGAGAGGCTGCCACCCATCTGGAATCCACCACCAGGAATGCCCTCTATGGCAGCACAGCTGATGGTTGCCACCACCAGCTCCTCCATCAATGTCAGTGCCGGTGTGGTGGGTGGTCCGCCATCTGTCCTGCTGCATAATGCCCTGATGGCTGCCACCTTCTCCTTAATACAGTGTTTGTCCATCCCCACCTTCTTCCGGCACTCCTGGGCACTCCTCTGGTGCCTGAAATGTGCATTGACATAGGTGGCCACTGCATCCCACTCGTCTGACCTGTCCTGTGGTGTGCCCATGGCACCACTCAGCAGGGTCTCCCTGTTGAGGTAGGCCTTGAACAGGGCCTGCTGCTCCTCCTCAGTGAAATTGGGCCTGCACTTCCATGCAGGCCCATGCTCCTCCTCTCCCTCAGCCTCAGACATTATGCTACCTGTGGACAGTGGCAGAAAAAGATGTCAGCAGCAGCATGGCACAGACAGATGCTCTATTGCAATGCTGGTATTGGCCTCTCACTCCCAGCATTATAATCCCCTTACCAAACTGGCTGCAGTACCTGTCCATGGCCTGTGCTGCGGCATGGCACCTTTCAAGCGCAGTGCATGCAAATGAGTCTGTGTGCAATGGTAAAGAGCTGCTAATGATCCTGGTTGTGCCACGCATAGCCTAATGAGGTGATTTGCATTAGGTGATGAATATCGTGCTCTTGTGCCATGTTCAACCAGGATGCATCGGAGCATGAGAGGGGGGCAAGGAATAATACATTAGGGGTTAAAAGTGGAGATACTGTGATAAAGGCTCAAAAAACTTACAAGCATAGTATACCCAAATTAAATTTTCTCTTAGTTAATGCAAGAAGCTTGAATAATAAAATCGAGGAAGTCCAGCTAGTCTTGCATGACTTGGATATTCACATTTGTGCAGTAAATGAAACTTGGTGGAATTCTGAAGATGGATGGGGGAAAAATATACCAGGATATACCATCTATAATAAAGATAGGAAATCTAATGGGGGATTGCCATCTATGTGAAGGATGAAATAATATCAGAGCAGAAGGATACATCTAGATGGGAAGGTATAGAAATTCTCTGGGTATCAATCTCTCCAGCTTACAATACATATATTGAATTGGTTTATAGAAATCCATCTATAACAACAGAGGAGGACCTCATTATGTTAGATTTTGCTAACAAATTATCAGAATTGAAGAATGTGGTCCTAATGGGTGATTTCAATTTACCTGGTATAGATTGGGTAAATCTGGTTACAAAAACTAATAAAGAAAATGATTACTTAAACATATTTAGCTTAGCCAGTATGGAACAGTATGTAAGGGAAAACACTCATGATAAGCATATTCTTGATCTAGTCTTAAGTAATATGGGGGAAAAGATACATAACTGCCAGGTTCTGACACCCCTGGGCTCTAGTGACCACTTAATGGTTAAATTTGATTACAGAGGGACAGTAAGCCAGAATTGGGGAGCTACTATAGTGTATAATTATAATAGGGCCAATACAAAGGGTATGCAGAGAGAATTGTCGAACTGGAATTGGGTAGCAGAATTTAAGGGTGCATCATTATGTAAGATGTGGAATATCTTTAAAAACAAAATTATTGGCCTGATCCATATGTTTGTACCAATGGATAATAAATATAAATCAGCTAAAAATAATCTTCCCCCCTGGATGACAAGAGTAATTAAGAAACAGATAAAGGAAAAAAATAAAGCTTTCAAGAAAGCCAAATTAATAGGAGATGTTGGCAGTTGGGCCAATTACAAAAGGTGTTTAAAAACCACCAAAAAAAGCATTAAGGAAGCAAAGAGCAAATTTGAAGTTACATTGGCTACAATGGTAAAGGACAACTACAAATCCTTTTATCATTACATTAATAATAAGAAGGGAGAATCAAAAAAGATAGGCCCTATGATAGATTCCGAGGGGAAATTAGCACTGATAATTTTGGTATGTCTGAAATAAGTAATAAATATTTTGCTTCCATTTTCAATAAGGGACAACCATTATCAGGGTTTAATTGTGGAATACCCAATGATGACCAGGGAATAATTATAGACAGGCAAGAAGTTTTATTACGACTTCAAAAACTAGACCAAAATAAGGCGCAAGGCCCAGATGGGATACACCCAAGAGTGCTCAAGGATCTGGCTGAACAACTAGCAGGCCCAGTAACCATAATATTTCAGAAATCACTAAGAGATGGGGATATCCCGGAAGATTGGAGACAGGCAGATGTGATACCCATCAACAAGAAAGGCTCTAAGCAGGAAGTTAAAAATTATAGGCCTGTGAGCCTGACCTCGATCCTGGGAAAAATGCTTGAGGGATTCATCAAGGGCTTTATTTTGGAGCACCAACATAAAACTGGGAAGGCTGATAATACACAACATGGATTTGTTAAGGGGAGGTCTTGTCAGACCAACCTGTTAGAATTCTATGGTAAAGTAAGTCAGGCATTGGACAGGGGTGATGCCGTGGATGTGATCTTCTTGGACTTTGCCAAGGCATTCGACAAGGTACCTCACATCAAAATATTAGAAACTCTAGTAAATAGTGGAGTCAAACAAAATATTGTTTGTTGGATAAAATCCTGGTTAACGGATAGGACACAGAGAGTATGCATAAAAGGAGAACTCTCCAACTGGCAAAGGGTGACTAGTGGAGTTCCACAGGGTTCCGTGTTGGGTCCCTGCCTGTTCAATGCCTATATAGGGACGATGAGAGCCTCCCTGGATATCTGGTTTTCAAAATTTGCAGATGATACCAGAATAGGGAGGGTGGTTAATGCGAAAAAAGAGGCGGATTTATTACAGACAGCCCTAAGCGAATTAGAAATTTGGGCAGACAGTCACAGTTCTTTTTTTTTTTTTTCTATTTTTTAGTCCCCCAGGGCCACTGATCTGCTTACCTGCCGCATCCTGGCATCACCCGCAGGTCTGTCCGGCCACCATCCCCTTGAACTCCCCGGCCACCTAATTAGGCTCTCAGGATTACCCCTGCAGTGTACCCTCAGCGGGGGTGGGGAGCACTCCCTCCGGAGCTCAACCCACCCTGTCCGGATCCAGTATTTGCCGCTGGGCACCCAGGTACTTTGAGAGTCCCTGCTGAGACGGCCCCTCATGCCACCGCAACCAGTGCCCTCCTTTTTCCAATTTTTCACCCTAAGCCAGTGGCGTGCACACAAGCGCCAATGGCCATGAGCATGCGCGCATCCATCCATGTTCTGGCCAGGCGTCTGCCTCCAGCTCACGCTTGTGTTCCCAGCAGCTGAAGTACCCCGGTCTCCACCGGAGTCTCTCCTAGCTGGGATGCCCCTGGATCCCAGGAGAGGAGGCTGTCCACGGATGATCGATCCTACTCCTCCCACGCCACCCCCAGCACCCTGGGCTCATTCCCGAACCCAGGTCGCTGGCGTGACACGAGGTGTGGCATCCAGCGCCTCAACCCTCAGCACCACCGGGCCGGCAACGGTTCTTTTTTTAATGTGGATAAGTGCGGAGTGATGTATTTGGGTAAGAACAATATAAAGCACAATTATAAAATGGGAGGTAGAGATCTTAAAGAGACCTCTGAGGAAAGCGACTTGGGGGTAAAGATTAGTAATAACCTAAACTTTACACCCCATTACTATCAAATTATTAAAAAAGCTGGTAGTATATAATATTGCATCAACAAACAGATAAAGAGTAGATATAAGGGTGTTCTGTTGCCACTGTATACATCCTTGGTAGTCCTCATTTGGAATATTGTTCACAGTTGTGGTCACCATTTAAGAAAGGGGACATTGCATCGATTGAGAGGGTACAGAGACGAGCCATCCGTAGAATGAAGGAGGTTCAGGAGATGGACTATGATCAAAGGCTTGTGTCACTGGGATTGTACTCATTGGAGTTTAGAAGATTGAGAGGGGACGTGTGTTTGATATATAGGGCCCTAAATGACCTAATATTAAGGGAACAACTTGCCCTAGATATCATGGTTCATAATCATAACACCAGGGCACACCCGTTACAGATAAAAATGGAGAGATTCAAATCAAATAAAAGAAGGTACTGGCTAACAGTTAGAACACCAAGGATCTGGAACAGACTACCAGTAGAAATAATTGATAGTGGGGACATGGAAATTTTTAAGAGTAAACTGGATAGTTACTTAGTAAACAATGGAATAAGGGGATATTCTTAAATACAAGGCGAGCATATGGACATTGTCTTATAAAGCTCTGAAACGTATGAAACCTATGAATCGTGCATCCACATGCTGCGCAGTCACAGACGATGGTACGCTATTGCACAACATACTCAGGCCACACCACGTGCATGCTGTGTAGACTGCAAAACTTCCTACAGTTGGATTGCACTTGTGCCATGGCAGGCAATGTCAGAACGCGTTGGGTGGTTAACTGGACAGAGGTAGAGATGTGCAACCTGGTTGCCCTGGTGGAGCCCTATGCACCCCAGCTATTTGGGCAGGTGCCCTTGTAGCCACCAAGGACAGAGGTGTGGGCATGTGTCGTCACAGCCCTGGAACGCCACATGGAGTGCCGTGCAGCACCAAGCACTGCCGGCACTAGTGTGGGGACCGATCCCAGATGACTGCAATGGCTTCAGGAATGGGCGCAGTGTGGTGCTGTGCCACAGCCAGGTTAGTATTCCCATACATCATGCATGCCTGTAGTGTACCTGTACTGGGCATCCAGATGTGCAGCGTGTGCAGCTGCCGGGGGGTGGCCACTGTTCCGGTAGTCACTGTGTGTCCTGCATGGGTGACAAACACAGTGCTGCTGTGCATGTTGCTGTTGTGCAGGCACCAGGGCCACTAGGAGGGCTGTGTCCCATCCTGCACCATGACAGCTGTGTACCGGGGGTGTGTGTGCATGACAGTCCTCTCATATCCACCTCTCTCTCATCCATCCATAGGTCCAGAGGACTGCACGAGGGTCATGGCTGCCACAGCTGTGGACATCCAGTGAGGTGATGGGATGGCTGCTGGGGCATCAGTGCAGCACCAGCCAGGTAAGCATGTTTGCACTGCTGTACTGTGCATTTGTGGGTCACTCTAGGTCACAAGGTTCTGGCCATAGTCACGACTGCCATCTGTGGGCACTGCCTGAGTGGGTGCAAGGCCAAGCTGATGTGCCAGTGTGGCACTGCATATGTGTGTACAGTGCCCATATACACTGTGCCGCCTGGGGGGGGTTGTGTGCTTGGTCACTACTATGTGTGTGGCCACGGGTGCCTGCAGTCCATGTCGTGTGCCTTGTGTGTGCCCCACTGCACCCACTGTGCAGCCCTGTGTGCCTGTCCGCAATGCTGTGGTGTGCTATGTGGATGGCTGGTGCAGCCCTTCATGCACGGGACCTTGGGGGTCTGTCCACTGATGTGTGCCTTCGCTGTCCAGTGCACATGTTCGGGTGGGCTGAAGCTCCACCTGGCATGTTGCTTATTGCCTGTTCTGTCCTTTCTCCTATGTCAGGCCAGGGTACAGCCATGGAGGAGGTCAGGCTGGATAGTGAGGGCCCTATTCATCATACTCGGCCAGCAGTGAAGGATGACATCCATGATGGCACGATTGGTCGGTCTGATGCAGCGCCACCTGCAGGAGACAGTGGCCATGAGGAGTGACCATGGGATGATGGAGGCTGCACTGCACAGCAGGCATTAACCTGCCCTGATCCCATTGGGGCCACAGTCTGACTTTGCCCTGCCCTTCCTCTAATGCCCTGCCCATTCCCACATCCCACTGTACAGCCCCAGAACCCTATCCCCCACTTCCCCTGCCTCCTCACCATTGTATTTGTTTTGATGCTCTGTACATAGTTGCTATGTTAGCTGTGTTGTTTGTTATGTTGCAAGTAAACACTTTTCTTTGCTATATCTTCTGTGTCCTTGTTTGCTTTGCAGGTGGCATGTGGAGCCATTCTGCAGGTGTCTGTTAGGCTGTGCTTGGGCATGTCCCTGGTATCCCACTGCTGTCCCCTTGGGCACTGCTCCTGTGTGCACCGGGCCTGTGTGCCTTGTCCCTGTCCTGTGTATGTCCCTGTGTGGTGGGTTTCGCGCTGACCTGTACCTGCTCCTGCACCTTGTGCCCTTGTCTGCCTGTACTGCCCTTCTGTCCGCCTGTCATGCTGGCCATCACCGGTGTGCCCTGTGGTGCTGTGCCCTTCTCCAGTCCAGGTGTCAGTCTGTGTGCTCCTGGGTGGCTTGTACCTCCCTCTCCCCTGGTCCACTGTCCTATGTGTTTGTGTGTTATCCTGGCACTATGGCCACAGTCCCCTGCAGCACAGCCTGTTGGGTGCATATTGTGTGGGTCTGGTGTGCCAGCAGTGCGGGTGTGTTGCCTTGGTGTCCTGTGCCACTGTTGGTGGCCCAGTGTCCTGTTTCTGTCATCCCCTAGTGCCTTGTGGTGCCTCCGGGACAGTGTGCCCCTGTTGTCTGTGACTGGCTGTCCTGGTGTGGTACTGTGCCCCTGTGCTCCTGTGCAGCCCTGACATTGTGTCCCTGTTCCCTGTTGCCCTTGCTCAGACGGCTGGGTTGCATGTCCTGACCTGCTCCCACGCATTCCTGGTTGCACTGGCGCATCTGTGGTTGCACTGTAGCGCATCTTTGCTATATTCAGCCTGCCTTGTGCCAGCACATGTCAGTGGTGCATTATCTGAATATGGCATCCTTTTCCACATGGCGCATCTGCATTGCGCTGCACCATCATTGTGCATACCTTGGGTGCATGTCTGAATATCTAGGCCAAAATGTACAATTCCATGTCATGGGTTGCTCATACATCTAGTGATTACCTTTCTTTTCTTTTTCTTTTTTCATGTGGGGCTGATGTTTGGAGGATGTTTTCATAATGTTAGCTTTCTTAGGAGGGTATTTAGCATGTTTGTATAACATGGTTTTCAGGTATGTTGGTTTTCTTGGAAGTCTCTTATTTTTGTTTATCCCTTATTATCTGTTAATGTGTCTCTGTTCATAATGATTGCTCCTGTTTTCTGGTTTTTCAATTGTACATTGGAAAATCTCAATAAAAGTGTTATGCAAAAAAAAATAAGGCTTGGTGGACTTTTTATCCTAATGTTGGAATTCCCTACATTTACAGTACTCTGCATACTGCAACCCTAACTTGTGAATTTATGTATTTTTTAGATCAATTTACTTACGTTTCTTTTTTATATGAGCATAAATGCATCCCAAGTGCTAGCAACCAGCTCCCCAAAAGAGACTCATCCAACATGAGGCGCACATTACCAGTGCAAAGACTATGACACTGGAAGCCCATGTTCAGTGCTGGTATGCAACAAAAGTTCACTCTTTTTTGCATGCAGGGACTTTCTAAAGGAGACCATATTTGGTGCCAGCAATCACCTCTCCCCCCATAGTAAACATTGACTCCCCATCCTGCCTACTTTGCAATCCCACCCAAATGCAGTCCCCCAACCTCCCACAATACTACCCTAAGTAAACATCTACAATTGATTACTTGTTGCAGGTTGCAAGAAGTGGTAACACATGATCCTCCTATCATGCAATTTCAAGCTAGTGATTTCCAAAAGGGGTAGCTTGGCATATCAGTTTTAACAATTTAATCAATCGACTGAAATCAATTATGATACAATCAAACATCATTACATAAAAAAAAATAGGGATAAAAAACCTATAAACATAAAATACATACAATGCATTACCACAACACTTGAAAGTTCATGAGTACATAGACAGAGCCTGGTTTCTTAAAAAAGTATTATACTCTATATTCCTACAGACTACAAAAAAGACGGTCCATTTGTGACACCCTGTTCAAAATAAAAAGAGAACACACCAGGCTATCCAGATGTATTATAAAAGTAGCATGAGTGGGGGAAGGGGTGCAACAGAGAGCTCCTGCTATTTATAGCCTTCTGTAACTACCTCTTTCAGGCCCTATCTCCACCTCAGAATGGGGTGAACTTAAGTCATGGATGTAGCACCCCAAGAGAGGCCTAGGTTCAGTACAAGGGACCATTCTGGCACAGTCAACTGACCAGCAAAAACCCAGCCCATGGCCATAAGGGGACTTAAATCAAGTAGCCAAACAAAAAGCCTGCCTCCCTAAAGAGAGCCTAGATACAATGAAGCTCACCAGGATCAAGCCCAACTCTGCAGAATTCTGCAGTAGGGTTGCTGCAGGAAACAATGCAATTTCAGTGGGAGTTAATCCCTTTTGTCTTGCAGGGAAACTGTGACACTGCGTTTGATCCTAGCGGGCTTCATTGTACAGTAAATCTAATTAACTCACATGGGCAAATCCCTATTTAGCCTATGAATGGAAGACACAAAGCAGCCATTTAATGGACTCCACAATGGCTCAGAAGACCATATCTGCCCTTTTACTACTGTTTGAATTGTCCCATCTCCTTGCCCTATGGTCCCCAGTGGGCCCATACCATAGACTCATACTGTACGCTCTTCCCTTTGAAGTAAAAACAGATAGTCTGCATTAGAGGAGAATGACTCCAGCAGTATCACCATATCATATAGCCAGTAAATAGCTATCAAAATGGGGACAATAAATGAGGACCCACAATAACCAAAAATGCTGAGATTTAGAAAAGACCATCATGTCTTCTCTAAGGAACAACCAGATATGCTGGTCATAAACTACCCCATGCAGCAAACCATGCTGCTCCATACCCTTATTTTCAGCAGTCATGGTAGGAATTATATATTAACCACAGTTAGGGAACCATATATGGGTTCCTGCAGAAGGTGCCTGCTACAGTATGACCAGACATTTCACCCCACAGTCAAACCCAGTGGCCACTAACAGTCCCAACCATGGTTTCCTATTCAAACCTCAAGATCAGCCAAAGAATGGCTTCTTGGAAAGGTGTGATGGCAGCCTACCATATAAGCCCCATTAGGTTGTCCCACATGACCTTCCCAGTCTCACTTCATCTTAGAATTTATGTAAATAATTTATTTGTTTAACATATATTAAGAATTCACAGAAGGATGCTTCAAAGTTATGCAGTAGCCCCATAGTGCCAGTGTCAGTGCTAGATTAATCTTCTCTGGAGGTTTTGTACCCTCTCTACCAAATGAAACATAGTAGTGTAGTAATTGAAGGTCAGATGACACTGTAGGTACATCATGTCCATACCCCTGCTTTATCAGCAGGTATAATTAAGTGTACTGTGTAAACTTGTAATAAATGAAGGGGGATCCCTATCCAGTGTATTAGCCATGGCATCCAAAGATTCCCTTGGTAAACAGACATTAGTCCAGGCTTACCTTGAAAGCCTGTAGTATCAGCATGTCCACAGTGTCCACTGGTAGCCTGTTCTGTAGGTTCACCACCATCTGAGAGAAATGCTTCCTAATGTTACCCTTAACATTAACACATGTGAGCTCCAAAGCATGTTCCTGTGATCAGCTGGAGGGTACAAAATCAAACAACTCTGTCTGTTTCTGTCTATACCTCTGAGTATGCAGAAAATAACATCATGTCCCCTCTCAGTCTCTTTCTCCAATGTGAACATTTTATGGGCCACCAGTATCTCCTCATAACATCTGTCCTCTTACTTAGCATCATTTTGATGGCTTGGCATTGCACCCTATTTACTGGCTTGATGTCCATGTTGTACTGGGGAGATCAGAACGGCATCCAGCACTACTGATGAAGTCTTACCAGGGCCCTATAAAGAGGCAGAATAACTTCCAGCTGGCCATCCCACTTTAGCGCCCCAGCATTCTGCTAGACCTCTTGCCAGCAGCTAGACAATCCTTGTCATGCCTCATCATGTAGACTGTTATACATGACATGTCCTTTCCCCCTCCACTGCAGCAAAAGGAGCACCACACATTGTGTAGGTCCACAATTGTGTTTTCCTTCCCATGTGTAGCACCTTGCATATAGCTACATTGAATCTAAGAATCCAGAAGACAAGCAGCCAATCAGGGATTAATACAAGAGGGCATCAACATTCATTCTATTGCTGGACACTGAAGAGGGTATCTTACTCCAGCACTGTACTGTTATCCTTTTTACACGTACCAGTGGATCCTTATAACTTTGGGGCTCAGGGGAGCAGGGATGTTGGTTGCTAGAGCGTGGGTAGGATATGATGTCACTCTACAAGTTATGTGACTCAGGGGACAGGATAAGGTTGGGCAGAAGTGGTTGGCATATAAAATGAGATGGTATGGGTGGGGCGAAGTGATATCTTTTTTTATATACGACAACTTCACCAGAAGTGTTGAGTGAGGTGGGATCAGAAAGGTGGCTGGGTGGAGGCACAGTGTTTTCAAAAGTCTGGATTCGAGGGCATGAGAACTGTATGTCAGCAGGTAGGGGTTAGTTAAACATTTTACAAATGGTTTACATGTTTTGAAAAACACACTTTGCATAGTGGCACTAGAAACACAGCAATATAGAAAACAGAATTTGTTGGCAGATAAGGACCACTTGGCCCACCAAGTCTGACAGTTTATCCTACTTGCCTACAGTATCACTGCAGACCCTATTTGATCTCTGGCTCTTTCTCCCTCCCCCAGTTCATTTCCACTAAGTTTACCTTAGTCCTATCACATACTTTCCTGCACCTCACTACTGTTTTCACCACACCACATCAGCTGTTAGACTGTTTCAGGAATTCACCACTCTTTCTGTGAAGAGGTACTTCCTCACATCACTCCTGAATTGGTCTCATGTGATAATCACACCTGCAAAACCATCCCAGTCAAGAAAGGTGACAGCAAAGGAGCCAAAGTAAAAAGCCCGAGTGGGAAAACAGCACTGAGCAAGGTTGATGACTCCCTCGATAGGACTTACTGTCCTGGGTGTGGGGGGTTGAAGTCAGGGTGGGAGACACAATTGGTGTGGCAGATTTAGTATTCTTAACTCTGATGGAGTGCAACTCAGGGAGAGGAAGAAAGATGTCGATCACCAAAATTAAAAGCGCCAAAAATACTGGGTCACTCAAATAACGTGCTGTTTTGCTCTCGCCATTTTCTCTTCACTCTTTTTGCTGCACTCTTTTGATGGGACACCTCTTGAATCTACCCCTTCCAGCTTCAGACCATGTCCCCTTGTTCTTGAGCACCTTTCTATCTAAAAAACATACTTTCCTCTTGTTCCTTATTTATCTCCATGTGATATTTAAATGTCTCTATCATATCCCGTTCTCTTCCTCTCTTCCAGGGTGTAGTCATTGAGTTCTTCAGTGTCTCTTCATAGGACTTTTGATGTGGACCCCTCACCACATTAGCTGCCCTCATTTGGACTAATTCTAGACTATGTCCTTCTGAAGATGTGGTGTCCAGACCTGTGCAGAGTATTCTAGGTGAGGTCTTCCCTGCAATCTATACAGAGGCAACACTACCTCCCCCTTTCTGCTGGTGATACCTGTCCCTAGGCACCCCAGTATCCCACTAGTATTTCCAGCTGCCTTGTTGCACTACCTGGCTACCTTTAGGTAATCAAAGATGATTATCCACAGGTCTTTCTCATGCCTGGTGTCATCAATAACACTCCCCCTATTTTGTACCCTGCTCCTGGGTTCCTGTGCCCCAAGTAAACTATGTTGTACTTTTTCACATTAAAACCAAGCTGCCATATCCTTGAACACTCCTTGAGTTTTCTCAGGTGTCCTTTCTGGAGTGTCCACCCTATTATAGATTTGGTTTCATCCACAAAGAGGCAAACATTTCCCTGCAGTTTCTCTGAAATAGATATTAAAAAGGACAGGTCCCAGCACTGATCTGCAATGCACACTACTGGTCATCCTCCCCTCCTCTAAATGAACTCTGTTTACCACCAATTCATAAGCAGTTTCAACAGTGAAATGTCACTATTCAATCTTCACTGGGTGAAAGTGGGCACTTCACCAGGTGAAAAGCATATGAAGTAAAGCCACAGGTAAAACAAAGTCAGTGATACTCACTGAAGTACTTCACAAAGTTAAGTTCCCTGTCTTTGCACTATACTTCACTTGTGTACTTTGTCTAAAAGTTTGTCATGCACCACGTGTGAAAACCTTTTACAGTCTCCAAACAGGCTACTTTATGGCCCTAGTCCTGTTTAACTCCCTGGTTACCTGATGGAAGATGGTGATCAGACTTGTTTGGCAAGATTAGCCCTTCATAAAGCCATGCTCAGTGGAGCAAGAACCTTTGCCTAAACCAAGTACTGTACCCCTTATTCTATCCTTGATATTTGCTTCGAGGACTTTGCCAAAGACTGAAGTTTGGTTGAGAAGCCCCCAGATTGAAAGGGTTTGACCTATCTAACAAGTTATTGTTTTTATGAATTTCTCTTTTTGTAAAGCGCTTTGATTCCAAATGATAAAGTGTTCTATATTAAATAAAATATAACAATGATGATAATGATCTCCCTTTATGATGATGGAGATCACAGTGGCAAATATTCAGGCTTCCAGCACCACACTTGTCCAGATAGCCTGCTAACTGGTTACTGCAAGCAGCCCAGCCTATAATTCCTTTAGTTTAACTGTTTTCCTTGGATCTATCCCATCTGTCTCTTTGGTGTTTACCAGCTTGATCTTTAAGAGTTAGCCAACTACCTAGGCACAGTAGGTATGATGTCTGCAGGCTGTACCATGGCTACTCTTAATGCCTTGGACCCACCTAATGAGCTTTCTCCCTTTCCCCAAGGGCCCTGTGGTGAACACTAAAGTGTAGTACTCATTCAACATCTCAACCATCACCCGTGGCTCTCTCACTGGTTCCTTCCTCATTCCCCTGTTTTTAGAGACTTTCCTCCTACAGTTTATATACTGGAAGAATACTCTGGTGTTATGAATCTCCTACTGTGGTCACAGCTGCCAGTCCTTCCTTTGCTTCCTTACTACTAGCCTTGCAGTCCCTTAGTCCTCTGTACTCCTCCATGGCCTGGAGGCAACCCATCTCATTCCAACAACAGTAGACTATCTGTTTGTTTATGATCAGTATTAGCCAAGCCACAGAGTGCACACTAGGAACAGTGGTGCTTCCATAAACACAAAGAACAGTCCACATCGTAGCAGTTTAGAGCACTCACCACCCCATAGGAGTGATGCAAGAAACCCAGAAGTTACTCACAAAACATTTATTAGATGCAGATACAGAAACATGTCTCTGCCTGACATGTTTCAAACCTCATGATGAGGACTGAAACATGTCAGGCAGAGACATGTGTCTGCATCGGCATCTAAAAATGTTTTGTGAGTAACTTCTGGTCTCTTGCATCCCTCTTATGGGGTGGTGAGTGCTCTAAACTGTTACTATGTGGCTTGCTTATCCTCAGCTGTTGTTGGTCCCTGTTAAGCATGGGGTCCACTTTTTGGTCCTCTTCCCCCTTACTGCTTAGAGGGATGCAGACAAATCAGACTTCTCTAGACCCTTGAACACCAGATATTTCATCTTGGGAACATCTACTTTTCTGATTTTCCAGATCCTACTGGATAGGGCACATTTAGTCTTCCTTGTTTAAATGGAGAGGTCACCCAATTTGGTCACTCCCTCCCACCTTTTCTATGTCATTCTCACTTGAGATTACCACATCCACACCACTAAGAACAAGTTGAAGGGGACTCTCAACCTCTGCTTCAACCCTGCTGTTAGCACTCTCAAAACATACTGTAAATCTCTACCAGGGATATTGAAGTCCCTATTGACCACTACTGCATCTGATAGGGCTCCTATCATAATTTCTATGACAAGCTAAAATCTTGCTCTGCTGAGCTCTTTAGTGGGCTGTAGAATATACCCAGGGTGACTCATGTCTGGTCATTTCCCCCTAACTTGACTTACAGTAGATAGACTGTGTGACCCTGTTTGAGCCCTGATATCCTCCTTGTTTACCACAATGACTCTCCCCTTATGAAGAAAACCACCCCCCTTTTCTGTCAGGCCTACCACTTCTGAATAATCAGTGTCCCTCTATTCTGGTGTCTCAATCATTGTCTTCTACCACAGAGTTTCTGTGAATTCAACTATGTCCTGGCCATTGATGTGTATTAGGCCTTCATGATCACCAGTTTTGATGTGCAAACTTCTCATACTGGAATGTTTCAAACTGAGATAAGTTGGTTTTCTGTACTTTCTAATCCCCACTTCTGGGGTGTTCTGTTCTGGCACATCCCTATTTTGGGTGAGTTCCCAGAGTGACATGCTATTATAAGCTGCTTCCTATGCCCCTGAGTGCCTGTTTTACTCCAGGTTGGACAAAGATGGCAATCAGAGGCCTTGTAGGCCATATGTGGGAGGGTCTGGCTCTATGCTACATTACCATTACCAGCAAAGGAATTGAATCCAAGATCAAACAATGATGTATCTAAGGGAGAGAGGAGAGAAGAAAAGGCTGCAGTAGCCCTAAAGAAGAAATCTCTTACTGTCACTGTAATATAGATATGATGTTTTTTTCCAATAAGAAGAGGCCAAAATAGTTTATGAACTTTGATGATCTTAAAAAAGCAGTATTTATTAGTCATCATGTTGCTCTAAAAATTAATTATAAAATTATATCAAGACCATAACTGTATCAATTTTCTTTTCCTTTTTTCTTTTATTTTTGAACTGATATACAAGTATGGGATTTTGAATTTTTAAAAGTTTTTGCACCCCTGCAATGCCCACTATAAAAAATTAAATATTGTGGTATGATGTGGTGCTATTGTCATCAGAAAGATGTGCTATCATCCTTAAAATCACATCCATAGTATACATTCAGTATTTATAATCATAAGGTACACATAACAATAAAGATTTTTATATAGTTTGAATGGCATCCGTCTTTAATAACCTGAATCATTACTTACAAAAAAGATTAAAAAAAAGTGTTTTGAGTATATGAGGAAATTAAAAAGATACAGAGTAGGAATATTAAGAGGTTAAAGTTACATTTTGAAAAAAAAACCATATGGGCCCAGATATTCAAAAGGGTTGCGCCATGCGCAACAGGGTTGCGCATGCGCAACTCCAAAAATGCGCCATTCTGCGATATTCAGAAGGGGCCAGTTGTGCCACCAAAAACATGCTGAGCAACAGCGCACTGGAAATGAAGGCATGCGCAACCGAAGGGGGCAGGTCCATGCATAAAGTGCGCAATGCGATAATCGAACACTTACGCACGCGCAAGAGTGGCTCAGGCCGGATGGTGCAGCTGAATTGAGAAAATAAAAAGGCTCCAGGAAGTGGTGCAAGAACCCTAGCAGGCTGCAAACTGGGGAGAGAGACAGAGAGAGAGAGAGACAGGAGCTGGAAGGGCAGAGAGGGACAGTGGGTCCAGGAGGACAGAGAGGTCAGTGGGGGGTGCCGGTGCAGTGGAAGCAGCAGTGGGGCAGCGGGGTAACACAGGAACAGCCGGGGGCAGAAGCAGGGAGATGGACAGTGCCAACACATGGAAGCTGTAATGAGGGGGGTGAGACACCATGCTGCAGGGGGACATGGCCGCGGAGGGGCCCGTTGGCGGTATGCCCCCGACAGGCGGTATCGTGCCCGCATCAGCTTCGAGCTGTACACAGACATCGAGATTGTGGGCCAGTACCACCTGAACAGGGCAATACTGAGACGGATCTGCGAGCTGTGCAGTGATGTGATGCAGGCACCCTCACGACGGAGTCACGCTCTGTCCGTGGAGACCAAGGTGACAGCCTGCATGTGCCTGCTCACCACGGGCACCTTCCAGAGGCCAACAGGGGACACCACAGGCATGACACAGTCAGCCACGTCAAGCATCCTCACCCAATTCCTCAGCACTGCTGCCTCATGCTGCGAGTACATCCATTTCCCCAGCACCGCGCAGGCGTACAACAAACATGCAGGAGTTCCACAGGGTAGCACTGATGCCTGGCATGCTAGGGCCATAGACTGCACCCATGCGGCCATTTCAGACGCCCACCTGGCCCCGACGGCCAGGCATATCGGAACCGAAAGGGGTTTTCCAGTGTCAACTGCCAGGAGGTGTGTGATGCCACTGGGCGCATTATCAATGTCTGTGCCACACACCCTGGCAGAGCACATGATGCCTTCATATGGCACCAGTCTGCACTGTGCCATCGATTCAAGAGTGGGGACATCCCCACGGGTCATCTAGTGGGTGAGTGCACATGTATGGAATGCAAACTCTGGGCAAGGGTGGGAATGACACAGGTGCCATGGTAGTGGCACACAAGGATATGGGCAATATGGACCTGACATGACACTGATCCCCACTATCTCCACACAGGTGACTGCAGATACCCACTCTGTCCCTGGCTGCTCACACCGTACCGGTGCCCCATGACCCCAGCGCAGCTATGCTTCAATGAGGCACATGCCGCAACACATAACATCATAGAGTGGGTATTTAGGATGCTCAAGGCACGCTTCCGATGCCTGGACACCTCTGGCGGAGCCCTACAGTACAGCCCCCAAAAGGCCTGTGGGATATTCCTGGCCTGTTGCATCCTGCACAACATGGCCAAAGACCATGGGATAGCCATACAGGTCCAAGAGGGGGACAGCGATGGGGACGCCAGTGGTGCCAGTGATGTTGGTGATGAGCAGCCCCCCCTAGGATGGAGGGACCCCCGACTGACCCGGCAGGCCCAGCTGCACCGGGACACCATTGCAGAAGAGCACTACGCCCAACACAGGTAAGTCAAGACATGTGCAGGCAACACTGTCCATGCACAAACCACAGGCACACAGGGGAACACACCGTGCATGAAGGTCAGGGGAGTTGAAGGTTCCAGGCATACCAACACACCATCAGAGAGGGATGAGCACTCATATGGACACACACACACACCAGGCAGCGTACATGGGCAGCAGCACAGCACTGCAGAAACGACATTGCCAACACACAGCACCACCAACCACCCCCACCACCTGGACTGTTCACGTACATGTGTCAGGACCTGGGCACCCTTGCACCTTGGTGTACAGTGCAATGCAGGCATCATCATGCACACGCACCTGTGGACAGCAGTTGGGAGAGTGTGCAGGTGGTCCATGTGTCAGCGTGGTGAGCAGAGCACCCAGCAGTGCACTGCCCACCATGACACACATTGCACACAGGGCAGCACCAGACAGGGCCTGCACTGGGAGACAGCTCAGTCAGGTAGCACTGTCCCACGGCCACCACGGATGCGTGGGCAGCCCCACCGTGGCCCAGCAGCACTGGCAGGCTGAGCAGGAGCCACATAGGGTGGTGCTGGTGCACCACCAGGGGTCCCACTGCATGAACGCGACCTTGCCCACACAGGGGTCTGCATCCTGCCAAACAAACTTGCACCAGGGGTGCTCGGGATGCCCACAGCAGAACCCGGCATCGACAGGCCTGGTGTCACACGACACCGGGAACGGGGAGTGGAGAGCACACTGTGTGGGGTGTGTGGTACAGGGGCACCTGACAGTGTGGCCAATGCATCCGCGACAGAGACCACTGCCTGGGTCAGCCTGTCAATGGCAGCGGTCACATCCATCTGCATAAAGACCAGCTCAGCTCGGTCCCGAGCACACTCCCTGCTATGCCGCTCCACAGACACAGACAGTGCCTCCACGGACCTTGCAACCCACCCCTGCAGCTGTACCGAGTCCTGCAGCAGGCGGGTGTGTGCATCCAATGGGTACTGTGCCCCAATGGCATTGTGACCCCCAGGGTGTGGGGCGGTCCTGGTACGCAACACCCCTTGAGGTGGGCGCTGTTCGCCAGGACCAGGTATGGGCGGATCAAAGGTGGTGGACATGTGCCACTGCTTGACACTGTACCCCAGACCTGGTGTGCGACTGCTGCCGCCCCTCCAACTGCTGAGCCCCCAGGTCCACCTGTTCCACCTCCGTGCTGACAACAGTGCCAGACACCTGCACAGCCACCAGTGCTGCCCCACCGGTGCTGACAGGCACAGCCTGGGACTGTGCCAGCATGCTGGTACACAGGTGTGAACCAGGAAGGCCCAGGGGCACATGCTGGCCTGCCATGTGTCCGTCATGGGACACACACCTATCACTGCCCATTGCAGGCCTGCCATCATCAATGGTGCAGGTGCTTGCCACTGCCATAGGCACAGCATGCTGGCATACCTGCATGCCAGACTGCTGTGACACAGGCTGTGCACCCCCTGCACCCATATCACTGACACCGGAGTTGTTGGCCCAGCATGCATGCTGCTGCAGTGCCTGCAGGCTGGTGGCAGAGGTGGATGGTCCCTCCTCCACGTCCAGCAGGTCTGCATCACTGTCTGGACCCACCACCACCACCGTCTCCTGAAGACGAACAGGATCTGTAACAGAAAGAGAGTACATGTGAGTGCATGTGAACAACAGCCCCCAACAACACCACCATGTCATACCATGCAGTGATGGGCTTCCACCTGTCTGGAATCCTCTGCCTGGTACGCCCGCAATGGCACTCAGCTGCATGGCTGCGACCAGTGTCTCCTCTGTAGGGGTCAGCTGCAACACCACTGGTGGGCCCCCACCAGTGCCAGCATGTGCTGCTCTGAAGGCTGCCACCTTCTCCTTCAGCCTCCTGCGGTCAGTCCCCATCTTCTTCTTGCATTCCTGCATGGAGCGCTGGTGGCTTCCGTGCAGGTTGATGGCCCGAGCTACCCCCTCCCATGCAGCTGCACTTTCCTGAGGGGTGCCCCTCCGTCCACTCACTAGTGGCTCATCCTCCAGGTAGGCCTGGAAGAGGGCCTCCGTCTCTGCCGCGGTGAAGTTCGGCCTCCTCCTACGCCCGCCGTCCACACCCTCAGTTTGGCTCTGGTCAGTCATGGTGATCTGTATGGGTGGAAGTGGACACCTGTCACTGTGCAGTCAACAGCATTTCCCCATGAGCATAGCTGCCGGCCCGGGGGGGTGGAAGCCCCCCACGTTTCCTCTCTGCATGGCAGATACTGACAGAAAGGGTGCCCTTTGTCCCTTTCTAAGTGCCCTTTTCATGCTCAGCCCCCTCAGCCTTTATCATCCTCCGCCCATGAGCATTGTCCTGAGCATCACACAGCATGTAACTCACCTCTCACCTGCAGTAACCAAATCTGGCCAGCACAACCCACTGTCGCATTTTATAGTGCAACACATGCAAATGAGGTGTGGCGCAACTTTAATGACATGCTAATCGTGCCACTGCTTTTGAATGGCTGATCGCGCAGATTTGCATATGTCGGCTGAATATCGCGTGTTGCGCTTTGCGCTGTCTGGAAGAGTCGGCTAAGCCAATGGCGCAGGTTTGTGGCTGTGTGCCACACTGCATTGCGCATGCCCAGACAGCTTACGCATGCATCTATCGCGCTGCAGACCTGCTGAGCGAGATAGGCGATTCAGACCATGGCCACCATTGTGCCAGTGGCGCGACAGCACTGGGCACTATATGGCACTGTGGCACTACTGCACGATAGTCCACTGTGGCACTGGTGCACAGCTTGGCAGTCGTGCAGGATGCCTATACATCCAATGGCGCTGTGCATAGCCTTGCGTCATTGCCGTGACCTTGTGTATGCCCTCTGACCCCTGGCACTTTTGGCATGCCATGTGTACATCCCTATTGCGCTGTCTGGTGACAGCGCCATGTGAAGTGACGGCGCTGTTTGAACAGCGCGATTGGATCCTGTGGTGGTCTATTGCGCAACAACTCCCGCATTGGGGTTCACGGCACAGCGGGCACCATATTGCCTGCTGTAAAGTTGGTGCCATAGCTGGGAGGAGGCGGTGTCCTGGAGCCAGATCAGAGTGGCCAACCTGGTGGCCCTAGTTGAGCCACACTATGATGGCCTGTATGGTGAGGTGCCCCTCACCAGTGCCAGGACTCAGCTGTGGCAGCAAGTGGCCACTGACCTGGTGGAGATCACTGGACAGGGCCAGTCTGCTGAGCAGTGCCGGCACTGGTACAGTGACCTCCGCCGGAGGGAGCCAGAACATTTGTCGCGGCTGCAGTCGCGTGCCAGGTGGGCGTAGTGCCTAGGCCAGGTGAGTGTACCATCTATGCACCTATATTCTCTGTAGGGGTGTGTGTGTGCTTGGGTGGCTGTGCATAGGTGCCGGCTCAGACACGGTTGGCTGTGTCAGTGTGTGCAGCTGTGCGATGGATGGTTATGGCTGTGTGGGCAGGCACTCTCACTGGGGCAGGGGGCACTCTGCTTTTGAGTCACACTGATGTTTGTCTCAACATATGTCTCCCACAGGCCGGAATCTGAGGACGCAGGGCGACGGTGACATGGGCCATGCCAGGGCCCCGGTGCCGGGGGGTGTTGTGCCCCAGCAGCAGCAGCAGCAGCGGCAGAGCCAGCTGCTGGAGGAGTGTGAGTATCATTACTTCATGGATGCTATTGCATGCTGGAGTGGGGGGCAAGACCACCAGCCATACACAACACAACCATGCAGGAAAGGGGAGGTCATAATTCTACTATACAAGACACTGGTGAGGCCCCACCTGGAGTACAGTGTACAGTTCTGGAAACCATACCTATGTATGGACATGGACTGGGTAGAGAGGGTTCAGAGGAGGGCAACACGGATGGAGCATGGATTGCATCACAAGTCCTATGATGACAGGTTGAAGGAACTGAACATGTACTCCCTGGAGGAGAGGAGGGAGAGGGGGATATGATGGGGACATACAAGTATCTTACAGGGGGGAACAGAGTGCAGGAAAACACTATTTTTAAGCGTGAAAGATATTCCAGGACTAGAGGGCATGGGATGAAGTTGGAGGGGGGACGATTCAGAGGAAACATGAGAAAGAATTTCTTCACAGAACGGGTGGTGGACAAGTGGAACACCCTGCCAGATGAAGTGGTGGGGGCTGACTTGGTCACGGGTTTAAGAATGCGCAAGGATAGACATAAAGGAATTCTGGAGGTCAGGGGTAAGGGGCAACAGACTTATAGGAAAACAGAGTGAACTTACAAGCTCAAATGGGCAGACTGGGTGGGCCATAGGCCCTTATCTGCCGACACTGTCAATGTATCCATGTATGTAGGCACGACACAGGTGACATGCATCACTGTGCAGTATCACAGCACGTCTGTGTATGCGTCACTGGTGGTCCAGGCATGCACTGGGCACATAGCTGTGTAACTGGCATCGCATCACATTGCCACGTCACTTGCCAGCCTAGTTTGTACTGTGATTGATGTGGGCAGTGTGTGAGGGCGGTGGTGCACATAGCTGGTGCCGCCTGTTTGTGATGGCCATGTGCATGTTCACTGTGGGTGGGTGTATGCCATCACAGGTGCGGGACATTGGGCTATATGGCTTGCAGGTTGGGTGGTGTTCAGGGTTGTGGTCAGTCACAGCCATTGACTGTGTTCCCATTTTCCTAGGCCTTGAGGTGCTGTGGAGGATGGAGAGGGATGTCAGGGCCATCCGCCAACTTGTGGGGCAGAACGCTGATATCCTGCACTTTATTCACCATCATGGTGTGCAGAGGAGGCGGCACAGACCTGCAGGACACCAGCAGGAGCGGGCAACCAGCTGGGCCATGATTTCTCCGCCTCTTCCCACTTCTCCCATCCCTACCACCCTGCCTTCCTCTCAAGTTTGCAATCCTACCCTTGACCAACCCAACCTTGTACCCATCCCCCTTGTAAATAGTTGGACTTGTTTCTATACTGTTTGTTGTTGTTTAATACATTTTTATATGTTTATACGAATAATGTGTTGGTCTGTGATTTGTGCCTATGGGTGCCCAGTTGCAGGGGTGTACATGCCATCTGGGCTGGTATGGTCCTGGTATGTGTGTGTGTGTGTGCATGTGTGTGCATGGGAGGTATCTCCAGCATGGCAGTTACTTCGGTTGGTCTTGCCATCTGCTGCCACCCACTGCTGGGTGTACAGGGTGTGTCTGGCTTGTAGGCTTCTGTGTTGCAGGGGCTGACGAGTGCTGGGGACTGCATGGTTCCTGCAGTGCCAGTCACTACACATGGGTGGTGTCCTGGGGTCACAGTGCAGGGTGTGCTGTGCGTACGAGGGGCTGATGTGCACTGTGGTTGTCAACCCCCTGTGTGTGGCACTCTCCGCCTGCCAGTGGTTGTGCTGGGGTGTCATGGCTCTACTATGCTTTGTTGGCTTGACCCCATGGGCACGTGGATCATCCGTCCCACCCCCAGTGATGCTGTGCTTGGGGTGTGCAGGTGTGGTGTGGGCTCTGCAGTGTGTTCCTGTGCCCATGTGTGGCATGGCTGGTGGTGGGCCCCAGCCTGCCTCCCTGGATGTGCAGTTCCATTGCTCTGGGGGGGGGCTGTGCTTGCACTATGGAAGCTCTGGAATGCTCAGCTGAGCTTCCCTGGTTGCTCCATAGCGCAACATTTTGGCTCAGCTTCTCCTTCCTGGTTGTGCGATGGCGCAGTATGTGCGATATTCAGACGTTGGTTGCTTGCGCAATTTGCTCTGCTCCATGTTTGAATATCGCACCTGTTGCGCATTTGCGCAACTGGTTTGTGCTTGCTCCTGCTGTTGCACTACTTTTGAGCGCAGTTTGAATATCTGGACCATGATGTAACTTTTGCTCAGTAACAAATACAGCCCCATTAAATAAACATAAACCATAATTTTGCTGATGCATAATGCATTATTAGGCAAGCCACTATTCCTAAGGTGCAGTAAAGCATGCACTACTGTAAGTCTGATCATTTGGGAATTCAAGTTTTTTTTTTATTTATATCATTTAATAGTTTTACAATCAGTTGGTATATTTATGCAATAAACTGTAGACTTTCATGGAGAAGTAAACAAAAAATTACAAAACCTATACAAAATATTAATGGGTAAATGGCTAATCATGAAGTTGATTGTAAGAAGAGTTGATAAGAAGATATTTTCCCCTAGAGTTTTGCTGTTTACAGTAAATTTTAAAACTGCATAGATCAGTTTCCCTGTATAAGGTGATATTAGGAGCTTGCACAGCAAAACTGGTGCAGTGATGAACTAAACTACTAGTAATTTGACCTCCTGAACTGATCCCAAATAAAAGTACTTTTTACAGTATGGAGACCTCTCGTAATGTCTATGACAATCACTACCATGTTTCTTCCAAGTAGGGATAAACTGTTCTGCCAACTGAATTGGCTCGGACTATGAACTATAGCACTCCAAAGTCAGAACAGCTGATTGTGGTCATTCATCATGAATGCACACATCCAAGATCACTGTTAGATTTGTGCAGCTGTGGATTCATCAGCACATGGAGCCGGAGTCTCCACATATCAGTACAGCTTTGAATAAGCACCTAAATGATAAATAATGACACCAATACTGATTAAATTAACAGTCTGTATTGCACAAGTATGTTAAAACCCTAGTAACACACAAAAAAGGAAAACAATGTTTCAGAAGGGAGGTACTCAGGACAAAAGCAGCTAGAAGAAAACAAAGTCCAGCACTCACCATCGAAAACTTTTAAAAAGACTTGGCAGTCCAGAAGGCCTTTTGATATAGAAATTGTGTATTCAGAATGCTTCAAGACTCTTTGTGTGGCACTTTAATAAAATATTGGGCACTTTATACTCTTCCGGATTGTTACGTCTTTTTACAAGTTTGCAATGGTGAGTTCTGGACTTTCTGTTTTGTTATGTAAAACCCTGTGGGGGAAAAAAGGCAAAGTGAATACCTTTTCTTTAAACATAAAACAAGTTCATAGTCTTCACAATTTAGAGCTACATGTGTCCTTATCTTTAGAAACTGAATACTCTTGAACTGTTAGGGCTAGGGCTTCTCCAGCTTGTCCTTCACTCTATCTGTCCAGACTCGAGAGAGGTTGTGTTCTTAAGGTTCATGTCAAGGGGCAGCAAGCCAGAGCCCATGAGGAGGCTAGTGGAGCCTCATCTTCACATATCCTATACCATTTCTTCATTTTTACACCTATCCTTCAGTGCAGGAGATTGATGTTAGTGGGTGCAAGGATAAGCCAGATGCACCAATGTCTATACACTGTCCCTCCTCCAGGAATATATTACTATTCAGCTATACTACAACCTGTAGTTAACCAGATGGTGGTATTACAGTGGATGGCACAACCTTACATGTGCAAAAGAAGAGACGGTTTAGTGGGATGCTATATTCACCTTCTCCTGATGGACCTCAAATGGTCTGGGATGGGTCTGGGTCCCAGTTTACTGGTGTCACATAGGGTATTACTGTTACTGTGCCAGCAGGTCAAACTTTATTTTTTTTTCAAAGAAAGCCTGTATTCATATCAACATTGATAATTCATCTCCAAATATGTGTCATAGAAACTTAGGCAATGATGGTGGAGTACAGAGCAGAAACTGGCAGAGACAGAGGCTGTGTTGCCCTGTTTGTCATTGAATGCAGAAACACCCACTAAAATCTATCCTCTATGGCACTTGTGAGCAGCATCTCAATTGTAATCTCTCTTTCTCTCTCTCAATAAAAAAGATTATCTCTCAAAAAAATATATATAACAAACTACCACTCTATCCGTCTGGCAAGGGATTTTAGAAGAGACTGCTGGGATATGTAGTCCCTGCAGGGTTTCAGGACTACAAAACTGCTAAAGGGATTAAAAGGTGTTATTCTTCCCAACAGTACTTTTTTAAAAGTTGTAAACCATTTGTTCTATGGGACTCGGCCCTGAGGGCTAGGATTGTAAGGCATTTTAGTTAAAAAGAGTGACTACAGGATCACACTAGCAGTGTGGTGATAGCTCAAGATCCTGGGGTTACCTAAAGTAGAGACATAGAAACATAGAAATATAGAAGTTGATGGCAGATAAGGACTGCGAGGCCTATCCAGTCTGCCCATTTCTTTTTCTACCTTATGAATGTGCAATCGGCCTTTGCTCTGTCAATGGCCTATCTATTCATATTCATCTGTATTGCTCCCTTATGCCTATCCCATGCCTGTCTGAAGCTCTGCACTGTATTCACCTCCACCACTTCCTGAGGTATGCCATTCTATGCATCCACCACCCTTTCTATGAAAAAGAACTTCCTCACATTACCCCTTAATCGGCCTCCCTCTACTCTCATGCTGTGTCCTCTTGTCCTGCTACTTTTCTTATATTGAAACTTGTTAGACTCATTCATCTTGCTAATGCCCTTAAGGTGTTTGAATGTTTCAATCATATCACCTCTCTCTCTCCTTTTCTCCAGGGTATACATATTTAGTTCCGTTAATCTGTCCTCATATGTTTTCTGATGCAGTCCCTGCACCATTTTGGTTGCCCTTCTCTGGACTGTCTCAATTTGGTTAATGTCCTTGTGAAGGTGTGGCCTCCAGTACTGCATGCAATACTCCAGATGGGATTATTACCTCCTTCTTATGTCTTGTGATACCCCTACTAATACACCCCAGCATCTCCCTAGCCTTACCTACTGCTTTAGTGGTCTGCTTGGATGATTTCAGGTCATCTGTGATGATGACGCCCAAGTCTCTTTCTTCCCTTGTGACTGCCAGCAACTCCTCTCCCAACCTATAGGTGGCTTCAGGGTTTTCCTTCCCTATGTGCATGATCTTGCACTTCTTTGCATTAAACCCCAGTTGCCACTCTTCTGACCATTTTGCCAATTTATCCAGATCTCTTCTCATTCTGCCTACCCCATCTGGATCATCTACTCTGTTGCAGATCTTGGTGTTATCTGTAAACAGACCAACCTTACCCTCCAGTTCATCTGCAATGTCACTGATGAAGATATTGAAGAGGACTTGCTCCAGGACTGAACCCTGAGGTACCCCACTTGTGACTTGCATCTCTTCTGACTGTATACCATGTGCCACCACTCTCTGTTTTCTGCCCGTCAACCAGTTTGCCACCAAGCTGACCAACGTCTGACCCACCCTGAGCCTACCCAGCTTATTGATCCATCTTCTATGTGGAACAGTATCAACAGCTTTGCTGAAGTCAAGGTAGGTGACATCAACTGCTCCCCCTTGGTCCACTACTCTGGTTACCCAGTCAAAGAAATCTATGAGATTTGTTTGACAGGACCTTCCTGTTGTAAACCCATGCATGTAGACCTACAAAAGGAACATTCTGTGAGAGTGGTTGGCAAGCATGGAGAAGACAAAAGATAGCAGGAAACTCTGCTTTGGAATTATACACTAAATAAATAAACAAGGACCACAAGAGGAGTGTTAAGATAAATGTAGCACATTGTGGAAGCTGGGGAAGCTACAGGACAGAATACTAGCTTAACACAGTGTCTGATACAAAATGTTTATATATGAAGAAAAAAGAATTCACTGATGAAACATTTAGATGTGTGAGATGCCAATAAATCTCCAGCATAGAGGAGGAATTAGCAGAGTTAAAGGAAGGGCTGAATAAAATGCATTTAACTGACAAATCTGAGGGCTTTTTGGATAACATCCTAAATCAAATTCATATGGAGTGGGAGGAGATATCTAATTCAAATGCTGAAATGGAGCCTGCTGCAGGAGGAGCAGCAAAGCAAAAAGAGGGGCACAGGGTGACGAGGGGTCACATTAAGATGAACTAGTTGAGAACTGGACTCTTGTAAGTAGGAGGAATAGAAGGAAAAAGGGGAGGTTAGTTGACTGCAAATTATTAAAATGTATCACATAGGTTTGAACTATTGGCAGAAAATATGGGGAGGGTGGGGCCACAGATAATGATATAATAACAACCCAGGAGAAAGTGCAGACAAATATTGTAGTCATTGGAGATTACATACTGATGAATACTGACGAATACAGATTTAACTACTTGTAAAGATAGGAAACAAATAACTACCATTAGTTGTTTACTTGGAGCCAGAGTGCCAGATGTAAGAAAAAGTTTGGAGGGGTTCTTGAAGGACTCGGGAGAAAAATCTATAGTAGCCCTAAATATAGGTGCCAATGATACTGGTAACAGATTTGATAATTATATTAAAGGAGATTTTGAAGAGATAAGGAGGAAATTGAAAGAGAAAGGATACCCACAAATATACAAAATACTACCTATACCAGTGGCAGGAGCAGGGAGAGCTATGTCTATTAGAACAAACTCTGGTCAAAGCCGATATGGCTGTCGAGAGCTTTCAAGAGCAGCAAGAGCATTGAAAGGAATATGCGATGCACTCATCGGTGTAGCATTTTACACCCTGTGGGTCACTGTCCCACATAGGAAAACTGACATTCTCACTCCCTTCTGAGTGCAGACCAACCCCCCTTTTTGTGTTGACAAATTTTTCCCCCAGTCCGCCACTTGCTTAGTGGCAGTGAATATATGTAGCATTTTCCAATTCTGCATATCTATGCAGTCACATAAAATGCCTACTGACATCCTTTGTAAGCTTCCCTCTATACGTTTCTTCTTATTTCTTTCAGTGTTTACATTTACGGCAGCAGTAAAGAGAATGTGTACAGTACTTAATATAAAACAAATATGCTTCTGGGTTTTCTGTTTAGATATCACCATTAAGGAGAAGCTGCATTTTCAAAACAGGAATACCTGTAAGACCCTAACAGATAATATCCACATTTTTGTTTTCTAGTAGTTGTTACTGTCTACTCCCTGTAGAATGGCATGCTGAGATGGGACGCGATCGCAGTCTTTCCATACTCAGGGGTAGTGACAGGATTGAACATATGGATATGTTCTCCAGCAGGACACTGGGACATGCTCTGAAGGTCACAGATGGTAAGTTCAGGAGTACCATTAGGAAGCATATTTTTCCTAGAGGGTGGTGGCATTCTAAAATTACCTGCCAATAGAGACTGTGGACATGAAGACAGTAGTGTGGTCCCCAGTGTTGCCCATCCTTTAGCTTTCACCAGCACTGAATCCATCAGTGTGAGAACCATGCACTGTCCCTGCCCCACGCTGTACCTACCCATGTGGATAAACAGAGGGCTTCAGCCTCCACTGCTGTCAGTCTGCCACCTTTCATCAGCACTAAATCTATCACAGTGCTGAAACCCTGGACTGTCTGTTCTACACTGCATCTGCCCTGAGCATTTATAGAGGAATTCAGTCTCCAGTGGTTCCAATCCCTTACTGTTTACCAGTCACAAACTGTACCTATCACTAAAGATAAACAAAAGGCTTTGGTCCCCAGTGCTGGCAGTCCCTCACCATTCACCAGGACCAAATGCAGACAGTGTGGAAAACAAGCACTGTCCCTGCCCCCACACTGTTGCTATCTCTGTGGATTGCCAGAGCCTTTAAAGCTCAAGTGGTGTCAGTCCTTCACCTTTTACCAGCACTAAATCCATCACAGTGTGTGTAAGTTTGCACTGAGTCTGCCCCACATGGTACCTGTGGATAAACTGAGGGTTTTATCCCTCAGTTTTTACCAGTACTAATTCATCACAGTGGGTGGGTGGGGGAGAGCCACACTTTACCTGTGGATAAACAAAGAGCTTTAGTTAACTGTCTAGTGCTCTCTGAACTGTACCTTTTATGAGCATTAAATACATCAGAGTGGAAAAGCCAGTAGCGAACCCTATTCTGTGGATAAACAGAGGTGTTGTTAGCCCTCACATTTCACTAGCACTGGATAGCAAATATACAAAGGTTGGATAGAAAAAAATATAAAAAACAACTGAGGAAAATGGTCTAAGATCCCAATTAATGCCCATAGGAACAAGGGTTAAAACTTAGTTCTGTCTGTAAGGGCAGAAGAAGTGGTAGAGCTTTTGCAGGAGAAAGAGTTGTCATGAGCATCTGATCCAAAAAGGCTTCACATATGATGTAAGCATTTACTGGTTCTGTTTTTGCAATTTAATTTTTATAGGACTGCACAAAACAAAAATGACTGCATACATGGGAAATGGCTAGCGATGCTGCAGACAGGGGCTACAATGCAACTGCCAAAGGGCTGTCCCACCTCTCAAAACAGGATCCCCCCACTCAGACATACACGCGCACACACACACACACACACACACACACACACACACACACACACACACACACACAGTCTCTGTTGTAAAATAAAATGTTAAACTTTTTCTTCCTTTTTAGGTCTTTTTCTGTAAAATGGTACAATCTATTTTCTTTTCTTGTTTAAAACCTTTTCTTACTTTCTGTGAACATTTTCTTGTTAAAAAAACATTTTTTTCTAATTTTATTTTCTGCAGTTGTGCACTGCTGTTGTGCACTGTAAGGAAAAGACAGTACTACTGTTTGTGCTGTACACTTGTGTGCACACTGACAACACAGCTTCTAGTCCAAGCAGTCATCCCCATCTCCCTCTTGTTTTTTCTGCACTTTCTTTTTTACTTTTAAATGTTCTTCTTCACATTGTCTTCTGTTCTGCACTTTTCTGCATGCTAGAAAATGAATGCCCCCCCAATACATAGTCTCTGGGACATAGTCACTCTTTTCTTGTTTCTCTATTCTTCTTTACTATATTAATTTGCTTCCATAGTCATTCTGTTTCTCAAACTCCTTAATGTTCCTCTGCAAATCTGCAGACTGTATGCATTCTGGCCTCTGCCCCCAACACACACAGTATCCCACTGTCCTCTCTAGTCAGTGTTTAGTTTTCTTTTCTTTGCTATTTTGCAAAGTTTTCTTTTTTTTCTTTTTAGTTAAAAAGAAAACTAACTATTTTCTCCTCCTATCCTGTCTGTCCACAGCTCCTTACTCCTTTCTTCTCCTTGCTTTGGCCTGCTGAGTGCTGCTACAGGTGAATGGCAGCAACCAGAAAATTCAGCTCCTTGCCCCCTGCTAATTGAGCTGGAATGGTATCTAGGAATAGGTACCGGAGCCCTCCATGCAGGGGTGCTGCAGCTGCCCACTTTTGCCTATGAGCATTCAAAGTGCTCTTTTGCTTGCAAACTCTACCTTTTCACCCAGTGCCCTTTTGAACTTCCGCACCCTTACTTTTCCCTATGTATTGAGGTCAGAGTCACATGGCTATATGTACTCCTCCGAGGCACCCTTTGACCTCTCCTCAGCCTCCTAAGCCTGCTACATAACAGTCTTTAAAGCAGGGAGGCTGGGGAGGTATAAAAATAAATGCACTGAGATCTGATCTGGCAAGATTCAGTTCAGGTATCATGAAAACCAAGCAGTGTGCATTCAGGGTGGCTCAGTTTTCTTCAGAGAGGTTCTGCACATCACTATTTATAATTACTGCTATAATATTCAACATATGATTCATCACATTTATTATCATGGAAAAAAATGCTGAACCAGTGTAACCCCTAGGTGGTGCTATCCCAAGGGCTACTACCTCTGCCTGCTTGGCTAGTAGCAGATTAAGGGGCCTGAGTTCTGAAACGGGTACCTCCACCCGGAGGTCAGGGTTTGTAGTGGTGAAGCTAACCTGGGCACAGCCCTCTGGAACACTGTAACGCACTCTTTCCTTACTAGTGGCTGGAACAATACACAATAATCACTTTCACAATACCCCTGATACACCACACAAGTACCCACACTGTTTGCACTTACCACCAGTGCTTTTCTCTGGCCCGTCCCTGTGGACCCCTGAAACAAGTGTTACACAGCAAATAACAGCAGCACAGTACTTTTGCACAGACTGGAACCACAGTCAGGTAAATGCAAAAATAGTTAGATCTGACTTATTTAAGGGCTTGAACAAGGAGGGGTGTAATCAGGTTAATTTGCTTAAAGGCTCTATCAATGAAACAGTTATGCATGCACTTCAGGGTCCATAAACAGTCACACACTCTGGCTACCCAGATGGAGAATGGCGGGCTAGCCAGGAACATTGCAGCTGGTTGGGTCCCTGTGATGGAAGAAAACAACATGCACAACACACACTATTTGTAATCTGGAGCCGGAGGGCTCAGTTCATGAAAAGAAAACAATAAGACAATCAGATGACACACTTTCAGATTAGGTTGTTGTTGCAGGGAGCTACCCTGATGATTACTCATGATACCCAAGACTGGACACAGGCTGGACAAAAATTGAGACAGCAGGTGGTTAATCTGGAGTGCCAGGAGAAGCAGGGCCCACACGATTAGCCGAGGCATCATTCCTGTTCAAACGTGGAGCAGGGGGCTGATCCCCAGGCAGGTCTCTCATCGGTGGCTTTCTCTGTGCAGTGGGGTAGTCTGGCAGGGTCAGCATGGTATGGCCCAGGCCAAATGGAGATGAACGCGGATTCAGTCCCATTAGGCTGGATAAAGCTTCCAGCAAGCAGAACACAGTGCACACAGTGGGGAACCAAATCATGACTCCTCTTTCAATACACAGCACATTTACATGCATAGGATTCTATGCTACCAGCAACAGTGGGGAACCAAATCATGACCCACTTTCAATAAACCGCATATTTACATATAAGAAAATTCTACTGTAACAGGCAAACCGCTCTTCGGTATCGATCGCAAAGTCTCTGCACAAACCGGGGATTCAAAAGCAGCTGGAAATCCTGACAGGCCAATCGCATTCAGCAAATCTTCAGTCTTCTTCAGGTTAAAGCCTGGTCACAGTCCAGTGGCTTAAATAGTCCTCACAACTAGGATTCAGTCTGAATAAACTCTATTTTCCCTCTCAGGGACAGCAGCCAGACAGGCAGGCCAAAACTCAGCCCTATCACAGTTCTGCCATGCAAAACTTCACCGAACTGCTGCTCAAAAATCACTTGAGCTGTTACTTCTTCACCTCTCAGTACAAAACTGAAACTAGCTGCAGCAACCTGTTAAATTCCCCAAGATCCCAAAGGTTTGGTTGGCAGATCCTCCTGTAAGTCACAACAAAGGCTCCCCCTTCAAGTGCAAAAAGACGCAAAAAGCCCAAAACTACAACTCCTACAGATTTTGACTCCAGACAGCTCCTGTAGTCCGGCTCCATTTTAGGTTCCACCAGTACTGATTGGTCCAATTCGCAATCCAGGACCATGATAGTGGAGATAAACAAAACAGTCATTGCTGCAAGGAAGGCAGGTTAGACAAACTACATTATCATTATCACTCTAACTCACTCAGGCAACTCTTAAAGAAACAGTACACAGAGGCTATATAGACACTCTCTGGCAATCACATTTAAACTGCTAACATGCAGGATACTAGCCTGGCAGTGAGCATTTAGGCATGCTCGAGGAAGACTTTTTGGGAACCCCCATTTGTAGGGGGTTACACCTGGATTGTGAACAGGTCTCAATCTGAGCATTTGAATTTTTCCTTATGCAAACAAGGTATTCAGTGAATCACCTCTTCTTCATTAGATACACAATCAAACTGCCTAGTAGCTTGGATTCCTGGTTTCACCTCAACAGCAGAGGTTCTTCTCCTGTTATGGGAAAAATGCTTGGATGGTAGTGTTGTTTTGAAAGCTCACTGAAGAATGAATAAAGAGATCCCAGGTTTTATTCCCATCACAGTCACTCACTACTCATGTGGTCATAAGTGTGTCATGTGACTTCCCTGTGCATCATTCCTCCCAGAGGTAAATGGGTTGACAGCAGGCTTCCACTCTAAAAAGAAATGTTGCTCCAGCCTGTTGGCACAGTGGTAGCACTTCTGTTTGTGATGCCAGTGTCCCAAGTTCAGAAATGAACTCTGGTCATCGGGGCTGGCTGAAAGAAGTCGGTTGGAACATCCAGTGGACAGCTCTTCTCCTTCAGTATGGGAGGCATGCTGGATCCACCACTTGGCTGCCACTACTGAAGGATGGGTTGTAGCATGGCTGAAGCAGCTACAGCAAGGGAAGGTAGGGATGGGACTGATGTCAACATGACTCTCTGCTGTATGGGTACATGCTCTTTGTGTGATTTATGGCTGCTTCCTAGGGGAAGGAACAAAAAGGGGAAACTTGCAGTGGCTAGACATATGAAGGCCTGGCTGTCCCCCACATCCATCTTTGACTCCTTTTCCTGACCACTGGAGGCACTCCCAGGCTTTGCCTCCTGTGTGGGTGGCTGAAAAGTGTGGGGAGGAACTTGCCAAGTTGCTGAAATCAGATGCAGCATCAGGTAGCATGTTGCGAGAGCAATGAAGTGGTGTGTTGCATGTGGTACATGGTATTACAGTGGATCAAGAAAAGGGAGCCACAAGGGACAAGAGGAGACACCGGAAGTAGGTGAAAGAGTGTCCTAGCCAGAAGGCTAGGCAGCATAAAGTGAACTGACAAAAAAATAAAGAGATGTTGCATCTCAACTGGGCTCATAAATAAACAAATAATACTAATATTATACAGTACATCACTTAAGGGATTGCAGCCAATCAGCAATCAGAGCCATAGGCCCTCTTATCCTGCATACAGTTGTCATTTCATGCTTGGAATGTAAAAATAGAGTGATACATGAGGCAGAGGTGGGAGGAGGGTCAGCACTAAATGTGCCTTTTAAATCAGACAAAAAAAAAACAGACTGGAAAATTTATCATAAATCTCTCAAGGCAAGTTGAATGATTTTTAAGTTAACAGGTGCTGCAAGGGATGTCTTTTGTAGTTAACAAAATATCATCTCACTCTGGTTGGGACAGACAGTGCTGCTCAGCTTTGCTTCACAGTCCTCTTGCCTAAACAAACAAGTCTGCCCATGTTTTTCAAGTTGACTGCATGGAGGAGGATAACAGGGGACCTCCTACATGTGACTTGAAATGGTCCTGTCACCGGTAGCAGTTGCAGGAGCTGCGGTCAAGTAGGTGTGCCTTTAGGCCATGTTTGAAGACCTTAAGGGTGTAGATTTCTGATACTTTATCAGGAAGGGCATTTCAGATGATTGGGACTCCTATAGCATAGAAACATAGAAACATAGACTTTGACAGCAGATAAGGACCGCTTGGCCCACCTAGTCTGCCCATTTCCCTACCTACAGGATAGGCCGCAGATCCTAGTTAACCAACAGCCTATTTCTTCCTACCCCCCACAAGAATTGCCTTATGTCTGTCCCATACATTCTTGAATTCTCCCACAGTTTTATACCCCACAACCTCCTTAGGAAGGCTGTTCCATGCATCCACTACCCTCTCTGTGAAAAAATACTTCCACACATTGCCCCAGAACCACCCCCCATCTTTAAATTGTGTCCCCTTGTTCTTGCACGTCTCTTTTTCTGAAAGATGCTACCCTCTTGGACTTTGTTGATTCCACTGAGATACTTAAAAGTTTCTATCATGTTCCCCCCTCTCTTCTTTCCTCAAGGCTATACATATTAAGCTCCTTTAGTCTCTCCTCGTACGGCTTCTCTTGCAGACCCTACACCATTTTAGTTGCCGTCCTCTGGACTGCCTCTATCCTGTAGGATAGGACATGGAACCGGTTTGGGTCCTTGCTTGGAGGGTATAGAGGAGAGTGCATTTAGATGACATGAGAGGATGTCTGTCTGCTTTAGTCATTAGCAAGTCTTTGGGACTCAGGGGGGCATTATTACTCCTAAGTTTATAGGCTATGGATAGAGCAGAGTATTCCATCCTACCATCAAGTGAGGGCCAGTTTAGGATTTGGAGGACTCAACAATGATAATCCTTTAGGGAAGCCCTTGTTGCAAAGCATTTGATAGCATGGTATATGGATTTAAGTTAATTCCACTCTGTGCTCCTGATTGTGTGCAGGATGTGGGAGCCATACAGTAGAGTGGGCAGGAGGGTGCAGTTGGCAATATTTAGCCATGATTCATTAGAAAGGTACGGGCTTAGCCTATATAGGAGCCCTATTTTTTGATGCAAGGTGTTAGTGAGGCTTTCAAAGTGGTCCTTTAAGGTGATATCTTGGTCTAGGAGGACTACGAGATACTTGATAGAGCTGACAACCTCAATCTGGGATCCATCTGAGAAAGAGGTTTTTAGCAAGTCATGTCTTTGGGGGCCTAAGCTTTTTGGTCCAAAAAGGATGACTTTTTTTTCCTGTTGAGGACCAGTTTGTTAGTAAGTAGCCAGTTCTCAAGCATGTGCAGGTCTCTTGAAAGCATAGCATTCAGATTGTTGACATCATTTGAGTTGTGGTAAATAACCATGTCACCAGCATATAGCAACAGTTTAGCTTCACCGTAATTGATCGGCAGCTCGTTGACATATAGTGAGAATAACAGTGGTCCTAGAATTGATCCTTGTGGGACACCTTCATTAATGGGACATTTGTCAGAGACCACTCCTTTCCATTTAATAAATTGTGGCCTGTGTGTTAGGTAATCTGAGGATCACAGCAGTGACAGATTGTCTAGACCTAAGGAATTTAGCTTTGGGAGGAGTAGTTTGTGGTTTACAAGACCAAAGGCCATATTGGTACTGTACCCAGGGGGCATCATATGGACACAGAGTTATAACAGAGAGTTAATTTCATTACTACATACACTACACAGTGGAAGGAGATGGGGATGTGACTCACTACAGCCCAGTTTGAGAAAATAATCTAATACCTGGTGGGGATCCCCTGCTATTGGTAGTTTTCCCTGTGCCTGGTGCAAGTACTGTAGACATATGAAAAAAGCTAAAACCCTTACAAGCAGGACCACAAGGAGAGAGTTCTCAATAAGACACCTGATTACCTTTAATCAAGCGGGCATAGTGTATAGGGTAGCAGTAATATGCAGGGCTCAATATGTTGGAAAAACTATATGCCCATTAAAGCAGAGAGTAGAGTAACATATTAGAATCATAGAACACAAGAATGTGCAAAGTATAATATCACCCCTTATTAAATTTATTCAAGGCCAGGGAATGCATTGCTAGTCTTTTTTTTTTGGCAATGAAAAATTTTAACTTGGTCCACGGGGAGGAAATTTAGATGCAGCTTTTCTTAATCAAGCCTTGAATATCATAATATCAGGGCAGAAATGGGGTTAGGGTGCACAAGGATGGAAGTGAGGAGGTCAAAAAAATTTATTATGGTACTGTACTCAATAAAGACTGTGCCAAAAAAATGCAACAGGTATGGCAAGCAGAGAAACATCAACTTGGCATAAATGCTGAATTCTTTGGTGCGGTCTTATACTGTACACAATAAAATTGTGTTGATATTCATTTTTTGAGTGGGGATTGTGAGAAACATCAGACAGTTGTCAATTCTGACCCACCTTTTCTTCTTCCTTGATGACAAAACTGCTGCTTTAAGAATATGGGCTCTGTAGACCATTATGATCCATCATATTTCCAATGAACCACAACTTTTTACACCCTGTGGGTCACTGTCCGACATGGAAAACTGACCTTTTCACTCAGCTCTGAGTGTAGACCAAACCCCCTTTTTGTGTTGGCAAATATTTCCCCCAGTCTGCCACTTGCTTAGTGGCAGTGAATTTATGTAGCATTTTTTAATTCTGCAGATCTATGCAGTCACATAAAATGCCTACTGACATCATTTGTAAGCTTCCCTCTATACGTTTCTTCATATTTCCTCCAGTGTTAACATTTACTGTAGCAGTAAAGAGAATGTGTTCAGTACTAAAAATAAAAACAAATTTGCTGGAGGGCTTTCTGTTTAGATATCACTGTTAAGGAGAAGCCACATTTTCAAAACAGGAATACCTAGAAGGATCTAACAGATAATATCCACATTTTTGTTTTCTAGTAGTTGCTACCATCTTCTCCCTGTAAAATGGCAGGCTGAGATGGGACATGATCTCAGTTTTCCCATACCCATGAGTATTGACAGGATTGAAAATATGGTTATGTTCTCCAGCAGAAGACAGGAACATGCTCTGATGGTCACAGATGGTAAGTTTGGGGTAACATTAGGAAGCATTTTTGTCCCAGAGGGTGGCGACCTTCTAAAATGACCTGCCAATAGAGACTGTGGACATGAAGACAGTAGATCTGTTCCCAGTGTTGCCCATCCCTTAGCTTTTACCAGCACTGAATCCATCAGTGTGAGAACCATGCACCGTCCCTGTCCCATGCTGTACCTACCCATGTGGATAAACAGAGGGCTTCAGCCTCTAGTGCTGTAAGTCTGCCACCTTTCTTCAGCACTAAATCTATCACTGTACAGAAATGACTGTCTACTCTACACTTTATCTACATCTCTGGATTTATAGAGGACTTCAGTCTCCAGTGGTGCCAGTCCGTTACTGTTCACCAGTCATACACTGTAACTGTCACTGGAGATAAACAAAAGGCTGGCAGTCCCTCACCATTCACCAGGACTAAATGCAGACAGTGTGGAAACCAAGCACTGTGCCTGTCTCCACACTGTGCTGTCTCTGTGGATTACCAGAGGGTTTAAAGCTGAAGTGGTGTCAGTCCATCACCTTTTACCAGCACTAAATCCATTACAGTGTCTGCCCCACATGGTACCTGTGGATGAACCAAAGGCTTTATCCCTCACTTTTTGCCAGCACTAAATTCTTCACAATGGATGTGTTGAGGGTTCCTGCACTGTACCTTTACTTGTGGATAAACAAAGATCTTTGGTTTACTGTCTAGTGCTGTCTGAGCTGTACCTTTTACGAGCATTAAACACATCAGAGTGGAAAAGCCAGCTGTGAACCCAATTCTTTGGATAAACAGAGGTGTTGTAAGCCCCCACCTTTTACTAGCACTGGATAGCAAATATATGAATGCTGAATAGAAAAAAATATAAAAGCAATAGAAAAAAATGGTCTCAAATCCCATTAAATGCCCATGGGAACAAGGGTTAAAACTTAATTCTGTCTGTAATGGCAGAGGGAGTGGCACAGCTTTTGCAGAAGAAAGAGTTGTCAGGAGCTTCTGACAGAGTTCTGCAAGACACACACACACACACACAAGCACACTCTTCATTGCCATTTTGCACACATTTCTTTTATACTGCAATGAGTTTCCAGTTTACAAATGCATTCTTTTTTATTACAATAGAAAAAAATAAAAATAAACAGCATTCATCCACAGTACTGAAAGTCTTGGGTACAATGGAAATGTGTATAGAAATGTTCCTATGACATATTTTCAGTGGAAAAAAACTCAAAAATATTTAAATATTCTGCTGTCCAATAGTTTATTTCAGAAAATAGTAATAAATAAATGGAAGGGAAATACAAATTGTGATGATTAAAGTTACATTTATGGCATGGAACTTAAATGATGCCAAAGGCAGGCGTAACCTAGTGAATTATATTAATGGGAAAAAAATAGGCTGTTTGCTACTTCAGGAAACTCATTTTGAAAAGAAAGATGCTAGATATTTTGCCAATCACTTTCAAGATACAGGGATTTATATGGGATATGCCAGCAAAGCCAGAGGTACAGCTGTTTTTGTGAAAAAAAAAAGCTTAAAACCAGTTTCTTAAAACCTACATAGATCCTCAAGGCCGTTGGTTAATGGTGAAACTTAAAATTGAACAAAAAGTTACATCAGTATTTAGTCTTTATGCTCCTAATCAAGAATACCTTTCTTTTTATGCAGAACTATTTTTAGAAGTAACAGCTTGCGATTCCCCATGTATATTGGGGGGGACATTAATATAGCCTGACCCATCTGGATAGATCTCATTCTGCTCCAGAATAAAAAAAAAACCTCTTAATTAAAAATTGCATGCAAGACTTAGCATTAACGGATCCATTCCACTATTTACACCCAACTATGCTTAAATGTTCACATTATTCAAAACTTTATAATACCTTATCTAGTATAGATTTATTTTTGGTATCTAATAATTTACTACACAAAATAGCATTTTTCAGATACAATTCAATAATTGTATCTGACCATGCTCCTGTTACATGGAAACTGAACTTACACACACCATTTATCAACCAGCAGAATGGCATCTTGATAATGGTTTGTGGCAATAAGAACAATTCAAACCAATGCTCTGCAGTGAAATATTATATTTTCTTCTTAGGAATACACTGGAGCAATTTTCATGGTTCTCAATATGGGAATCATTAAACATTTTTTAAGGGACTGTATTATTGCTTTTGAGAACAATAGGAGAAAACAAATATAGAGAGTTGTTGAAAAATCTAGAAACTGAATTAATGATATCAGAGGCATTACAAGCACAAAAAAAGTCTGAAGAAAATAAGATAAGAGTTTTACATTAAAAGGAAAGAATGGAGTCTGTATTAAATAGGCGGACAGAAGGTGTAATGTATAGAGCAAGGGTGAGATACTATTTTTTGCTGATATCCCAAGTAGATTATTGGCCTATCAATTAAGAATGGAACAGAATCAAAACAGAGGAGATCTCATTACAACAGAGGATAATAGGAAGTTAGTAATCCAGTGCAAATTAATGAAGAGTTTGAAAAAAAATTGTTCTATCCTATATCAATCTGATAATTCAACTTCAACACAAAATATTAACTCATATCTGGGTAAAATGAATTTACCCCAGCTATCAAGGAAAGATAAAGATCTCTTGAATGAAGAAATTACAGGGAAGGAGATTTATGAAGTTATTGAAAACTTACCTAATGGAAAGTCGTCGATTACAGATGGCTTTTCAACTGAATTTTATAAACATTTTAAATACCTATTGGCTCCAGTCTTGGCACAAGCATTTCAAGAAATTTGGAGAAAGGGTAAGCTTCCCCCTTCTTTTAAAGAAGCTAATATAATATTGTTATTGAAAAAGGAAAAAAACACCTAATAAATGCTCATCATTTAGGCCAACATCATTATTAAATAATGATTATAAAATCTCCGCAAATATTTTAGCCAATATGGCCACAATAACACCTAAATTAATCCATTTAGATCAAACTGATTTTGAGACAGGCAGAAGGCTCCAACATATCAGAAGGGTACTTAATTTAATTGAAGCTACTCAGGGGTCATTCTATCTCTAGACACTGAAAAAGCCTTTGATAGGATTCACTGGGAATTTCTATTTGAGCTTTTGAGAATTTTCAGCATCGAGAAAAGATTTTTGGACTGGATAAAAATTATTTATCATAATCCTAGATCCTGATTTAAAACCAGTCAAAATATTTCCACTTACTTTGATCTCACCTGGGGCACCAGACAGGGCTGACCCTGTCGCCTCTGTTATTTTCTTTATTTATTGAAACACATGCTGAAAAAATAAGGGCACATCAAGAGTTAATGGGAATACAGATGAGTAATCAAATACACAAAATTATCACTATTGGTATAAGCTGATGATATCTTATTATTTATTTCAAACCCGGAGAACGATTATCCATTATTATTAAATATATTTTCTGAATTCAGCAATATATAAGGTTATAAAATTAACTGGAGTAAGAGTGAAGTGTTTTTTCTTTCAAGTAGTCTAAAATGACCAGATAACTGTTGTTTGCTAAGCCTTCAGAACTAATCAATTAAATATTTAGGAGTTCAATTATCAACAGATACAAATTCTCTTTAAATTTAAATCACTTTGAGGTTCTTTCCAAAATTAAACAAGACCTGGAAAGATGGCAGATGCTTCCATTAGTCCTGATAGGTAGAGTAAATATTTTCAAAATGAATATTTTGCTAGCCCATTGGTATAGCAGTTAGATTTCCACTTGTGATGCCAGTGACCCGGGTTCAGGAGTGGACTCAGGTTGCTGGAGGGCTGGCCAGGGAAGAAGGCTTGATCATCACTGGGACTGCTTTCCTTCTCCTGGAGGAGGGAGGGGACCAAAGACAAAAGCTTGCCTGACCTAGGGTGGAGTCCTGAGGTATAGCAAGTATAGCTGGTGGTGGGGGGATGGTGGAGCTGCATGGTGGACATCTGTGCCTAGCACCATGACATTAGGACATAACACCACACAGAAAGGAACAGGGGAAAAACACCACTGGAGCAACAAGAAGACAGAGCACCAGTACTGGCCCTAATAGCTGCTGCCTGCCTGACCACCAGGGGACCCGATGAAACCTAGAGATATCGGGGTGTAAGGGCCTCACCCATACCCCCTGGGGGACATAACCATGGCTCCATGAGGGAACCTCTGGGGATTCAAGTAAGGCAGAGATGCAGGGAGGTACCAGGTGTCGCCTGAAGATGCAGAGCTCTGGCACGGGAGGAGGATAAATAGAAAAGTAAAAATTAAATAAATAAATAAATATTCTGCCACAATTATTATTTTTATTTCAAGCTCTCCCAATAGCTATACAAAAATAATTTTTTGTAGAGATGGATACAGCAGTACAGAGATTTCTTTGGAACGGTATACTGAAGCTTCCTCAACAACTTTACTGTGACCAACACTGCAGTGACAACAGTGCCATGTCGATGCAGTGTTGGCATGAGACCTAGGCACAGCTTTCTGGGGGTATTGCATCCCCTCCCGAAAACAACTCCAACTTGGAGATGATTATTTAAGTAGCAAGGGGTGCAGGGGGAAGAGCTTCCCACATGGAAGGTTCAGTGGCGAATCCCCCTAAAGAAAATACAATTTAATATGACTCCCTTTATGCCAACCACAAATGCAGCTGACATAACAGAGTCACTGTAACATTGTTTAACAATGAAATTGTTGACTGACTGTCATAGATCCCTGTGGAACCAGGGACCTCCTAGAATTGCACTATCCAAATTACAACTACTAAAAGAGAAAGGGGGACTGGGGATGACAACCTTTTGGTATTACTATATAGCAGCTCTATTGGAATACACTTTTTACTAGGAAAAAGGAAAAGGGAAAGAAATCCCATGTTTCAATATGGAATTGACTAAAACTTCTTTTACAAGTTTGATACAAACTGACAGTTAACTTAAACAAACCAGGGAGCTATGATGTGATATTATCTACTACTAAGTTAACAAACAATATTTGGAATACAACACAAAATATATTAGGAGATAAAACTTTTTTTTTCTAGTTACTCTCCAATTTTCAAAAATATACACTTCCCTCCATCTATGGAAACAGTTTTTTTAAAAACAAACTTTATGATAAAGGAGCATATACAATTTTTTTGAGACTAATGAATTTATGTCTTTCAAAGCATTACAGCAAAAATACTTTCTAACAGAGCAAGATTTCTATATTTACAGTTTAAAAATTACTTGTTTAAAAAAAAATAATAAATCTCTATCGATCCCACCCTTGTCTAAATTAGAAGGCTTAGTGCTTAATATGAATGTAGACAATCATGTAATTTCAGTAATATATACATATATTATACAGGAAAGTAAAACCAATGAGATGAACAAATTAAAAAAAATCTTGGGAAAAAGATGAAGCAGAAGCAATAGAGGCGATAGAATGGCAGAATATTATAAAACTAGAACAATGTGGGACAAAAAATAATAGATTAAAAAATTAATTTATATTTCATCGAACATATTTAACACCAGCAAGATTAAATGAGATGGGGGTTTTACCTTCAACAGTATGTCAATGGTATAAGAAAGATAAAGGAGGTTTATGGCATATGCTGGCCACATGCCAAGAAATTGAGGGACTATTTGCAAAAGATCTTTGCTCTTGCAGGGAAAATTGTGGGGAAGGATGTTCCCTTTGACCCAGTAATTATAATTTTTGGATTTCGTCTGGGGACTAAAATAGCAGAGGCTAAGAGTATGCTCTTCAACTTAAGTCTGTGAATAGCAAAAAAGGCAATAATATTTCAATAGAAAGATGAAAATCCACCTGAGTTCCTGAAGTGGCTCAAACTTATGTCTGATTTAGGGAGACTAGAGAGAGCCTTTTATGAAATGGAAAATAAGGAAGCATATTTTTATGAAATTTGACACACATTTAAACTTGCAATAGGAATCAACATCATATAAAATATTAAATACTAAAGGACAGCAGATTTAGGATAGGAAGGGAATTGTCTTTGTTTATGATAAGAAACATGGGTTTGATTGCTGGTAAATGATCAAGTTACCCATGCTCTGAGTCAAAGGCAAAAAAGAAAAAAGAAAAAAAAAAGAAAATGGAATTCTGGTAGAGATAATATATATGGACGTGAACAAAGCATTTAATACCATTCCCCTTCTCTGGTAAATAACTAAGTTGGAGAGTATGGGTATACATAACAGCATAGTTAGAATGATTAATAGTCGGTTATCTGGGAGAAGACAGAGAGTCTGAAAAAATGGTTACTATTCAGAGTGTGGGCCAGTGACCAGTAGGGTGTCTGATAAGTCAGTGCTGGGACTTACATTGTTCGATGTTTTGGTGAGCAACATGCAGTGCTCAAAGGGTGGTTGGGTGACAAACTTCATCAATCACACTAAAATAGGCTGCAAAGTGAACACATCACAACGAATAAAAAACCTACAAGATTACCTTGATAATCTAAGTAAATAGGCAAACAGGACCAAAATGAAATTAAACTCACGCAAATGCACTGTAATGATTTTTGGTAATAGGAATGTTGGGGCTGAGTACTTTTTAAATGGTATAAGAATAAGGGAAAGTACACTGGAAAAATATCTGGGTATTCTGGTACCTAACTTGTTTAAACATACATCACAGTGTGACAGTGTAATAAAGAAAAGCGATGGAAGTTTGGCCTGTATAAGGAATAACTTTGTTAGTAAAGAGAACACAGTATTATGCCACTGTACTGATCCCTTGTCAGGCCCCACTTGGAGTACTGTAGACAGTTCCAGAGTTCACAGTACAGAACGGATGTGTCTAGACTGCAGGCAGTTCAACATATGGCAACCAGAATAATCTGGAATTTACAAGGGAAGGACTATGATTTACAACTTAGGTAGCTAGACCCGTAGTCACGAGAGAGAGAGAGAGAGAGAGAAAGAGAGAGAAAGAATATAATTCTGGTGCACAAAGCATCCAGAGACAGCAAATTGCAAAAGTGTCTATCACTTAGTCCAAGAATGGTGGGTCCTGATCTAAGATGGCATGGTTTTCACTTTAAAGGGAGAAATGTTTAGGACTGAAAGAAGGAATTAGTGATTCTCACATTGGGTGGTGAAAAAATGGAATGTTTTACTAAATGAGGTAGTAGAAAGTATTAATGTAGTAACTTTTAAAAACAGACTTGATAGATATATGGCTAATAGTTCCCAGAAATAACAGCTGTAAAAGTAACAGACAGACTCAATGGACATCAGCCTACTTTTCTCTTAAACTCCTATGAACTTATGAACAGCAAAAAAAAAAAAATAGATTGATCCATCCAGTCTGTGTATAAACCTTAACAAACCCAGGACCTGTTTTCCATACAGGGATTTAGCTAGGCATGGACGGGTACTTAAATACCCAACCCAAAATGGTACCAATGTGTATATGCAGACTACCTGAAATTACCTTAAATATGCCCTAATGAAAAATGGGTTGTTGGTTTGGGTTGGATAGGTACTAAGCAATTCTACTACCCTATTACCCTACCCTGACCATAACAAAAATGTGAAAGACTGTTTTTGACTGTATGCTGTACACTGTTACACTGTTTGTTAGGGTCCTTGAGCCTGTCATTTATGAGGCAGGTATGAGAGGCACAGCTGCTCTGATTGACCATGCTGCCGTTTTCAAAAATTATACCAATGGTGGCCATTGCTGAGGAAAGTACAAGAGGTGCAAGTGCTCTGAGTGAACCTGCTGCTGTTTCCAAAAAGTTATACCCATGGTGGGCATCACTGAGGCAAGTATAACAGGCAGAGCTGCTGTGAGTGAGCCTGCTACTGTTTTCTAAAATTATACCCATGGCTAACATTGATTAGGCAGATGCGAGAGGTGCAGTTGCTCTGATTGAACCTGCTGCTGTTTCCAAATTATACAGATGGTAGGCATTGATGAAGTAGGTATGAGATGTCCAGCTGCTCCGATTGAGCCTGCTGCTGTTTCCAAAAAATTATACACATGGTGGGCATTGCTGAGGAATGTACAACAGGTGCAGCTGCTGTGAGTGAGCCTGCTGTTGTTTCCAAAAATTATAACCATGGTGGGCACTGGTGAGGCAGATGCGAGTGGTGCAGCTGCTCTGAATGAGTCTGCTGCTGTTTCCAAAAATTATGCCCATGGCATTCACTGATGAGATAGGTAGGAGAGGAACAGCTGTGCTGATTGAATGCAGATTTAAATAATGGTGCCAACATTGTCAGAAGAATGACAAACATGCCTGTTTGTCCATGAACTATCTGTGACAGATCCACGACTTGTCAGCGACAAACATTTTGTCAAATGAACAGTCAAAACAGCAGGTTGACCGCTTTTTGTGGTCAACTGCTAGTTCCAAGGAACACACAGTGCTTTCTTCAGGGGCTTCACCCCCCCAAACCCCCACATGGGGGGCTGTGCCCCCTGCACCCCCCACTAAGGATTATCAGCTCGAAGTCAGAGATGATTTGCAGAGCTGCAAGACTCCTGCCAGACAGTGCCAGGTACCAGCATGGACACTGCAGCGACATGGCGTTGTAGTCACTGTAGTGTCATTTGCTACACTGGTGTCACTGTTGGGGGAGTATACCTGCTGAGACAGAGGGTGTGTTAGCAATGTTGTTACCAGTTTGGCAATATGTCACTCCACAAAGGATTTGCTGTTCGTTTTGTACACAACCTAGTCATCATATTCAGTATCACTGTACACAGACTGTTGTTCATGTTCAGGGTCAGAAGTGCATAATTCCATGTTTGGAGCAATTTGGAAATAAGTAAGCATTCATTTTGAGAAATGTAAGCCATTCTACAGTTACAGGACTTTGCAGTGTTCTTTATTCAGTGACTATTCTTCGAGCTGCACTAAATATGCATTCTGAATATACACTTGAAGGTGCACAACTGAGGTACATTATTGCAAGATTTGCTAGATCTGGTCATATTATTCTCTTTTTTTTTCCAAAAGAATATCGGAGCTTCCTCTACACCAGCCACAGTACAATCTGCAAAATACTCATGGATTATTGTGCTGTGTAAAATGGTTACCAGTCTGGCAGATGAACCAGCTGCATTTTCTTTACTAGATAATAGTCCATGTTGTTGCAGGTGACTCAGAATTGATTTGTCTTTCTGACCCTGAACATAGGATGTCCAAGAAGTAACTGTAAGTGTCCTTTCCCTCGCTGATGACGCTGGTGATTGTGAAGACTTTATAGATGTGCTGTTGCCTGCGGTGGAGGAACACTCTGATGGTTTGGCAGAGTTTGATGGCAGAGTTTGACTGCTGTACATCACTTAACTGTGTTGATGGGGCACTGTCACATTCAGTTAGCAGAAGATCTCTCCAATAGTAAGTGTCTTCCCTGCAGGAAGGATGGCTTCAATGCTCCCATTAAAGCAGGGAGCTAGCAATGTAGCCAAGACTGTCTGCAGTGACATCATGTTTGACAGCCTCAAATGGCTCCATTAAGGTGACCAAAGATTCATGTAGACTCCAATTGTTTGAACTGAGCATGATGTATACTTTACCTATTTGATGCTGCATGATGTAGTCATTTACAGCTTTTTCTGTTCAATGAGCATCTCCCAAGATGTAAAATGTTGAATTCCAGTGGGTTGGAACTTTCTGCTTAAATGTATGCAGTGGTAAGTTGTTTGACCTCTGCAGCCCCTTCATGATTTTGTGTGCTTTCACAGATTGGCTGAAATGCCCACTTACTGTATTTTCTTAGCAACACCCAAGAGGTTTTCAGAATTTCTGTTTCCATTTAAAAAAATTATGGATGAGAATATTTAAATAATGTGCAAAACAAGGTATGTGTTGGTAGTTGCCATCTCTAACAGCTTTGACTATGTTGACACCATTATCCGACACTATGAACCCTGGAGATAAGGAATACAAAATAAGCTATTCCTGTAATTGTTTTTCCAGCTCCTGCAAAATATTCATAGCAGTGTTTTTCCTCAAAAATGGTGACACATATTACAGCCTGCTTCCTACTGCTGGTGCTAGAGTGGGATTATTACTTTCTAACTGAAAACTTGCCCAATGAGCTGCAACAGTCCTGTATTAGGGGTGGGCGAAAGTTGCAAATTTGCTTTCACGGAACTTCCACAAAATTTCGGAACTTTCGCCATAAGCAGAAATGGGATTTTCCACAGATTTTTACTCAGTTCCACAGAAAATCCTAGTGAACTGCGGAATAATGCATATAAACTGCAGACATTATTCCATCTGCGGTTTAATGTATTATTTCACAAAAATTACTCCGACCTCCAGTTACTGTAATAGTGTAACACAGCCCCCTCATCTAGTGCCCTCCTCACCCGCCCATCACAGGTCCCAGTAAATAAATAACAAAAAAAACTACAATTCCCTCCCTTGTGTCTAGTGGCCCCCCACCTGCAGATTGTGGGTCCCTTGTAAAAATAAATATGATCCCTGGTGTATAGTGGTCCTCCCAACCCCCCCATCCACCGACTGTGGATCCAAGAAAAAAAGGAAAAAAACCTCTGATTCCTCCATGATGTAGTGGTCCCCCCACCTGCTGATCGTGGCCTCCCAAAAACATTTTAATTCCCTGGTGTCTAGCAGACCCCCTCCCTATCCCAGATCCCCTCAATCCTAGAGTAAAACAGCCAGCAGTCCAGTCTACCAACTCTTGTGATCCCTTGTAAAAAAAAAAAAAAAGTAAATCCCAAAGTAATTGCAAGATACCCAATTCCCTGGTGTCTAGTGGACCCCCCACCGCTACAGTATGCCAGCCACCATCCTGCTCCCCCCTAACCTCACCCCCGAGCGGGCCACCAGTGCAGCCCTCCTGTCTCCTCCACAGCCGGCGGCCCACTGAACAGTCAGTGAATGAGCGCGTGCATAGCTCTCATGCACGCACTCATTATCTGATTGTTCAGTAAGTTGCTGGCCATGGTGGAGAGAGGAGGGCTGCGCTGGTGGCCCACTCAGGGGCAAGGTCACGGGGGGGGCAGGGTGTGGTGGGTGAACTGTTGGAGCGGGGGTCCACTAGACACCAGGGAACTGGGTATCTTGTGATTACTTTGGAATTTACTTTTTAATTTTTTTACAAGGGATTGTAGATCAGGAATGGCCAAATGGGGGTTCCACTAGACACCACCACCACACTGGGGAATAGTGTGGGATGAGTAGGTGGACTGGACTGCCGGGCGCAGGCTGTTTTACTCTTGGATTGAAGTGATCTGGGATAGGGAGGGGGGTCTGCTAGACACCAGGGAATGAAAATGTTTTTTTGGGGCCACGATCAGCATGTTTGGGAACCACTAGACACCAGGGAGGATTAGGAATCAGAGTTTTTTTTTAGCTTTACCAGGACCTGCAATTGGCAGGTGGGGGGAGGTGGACCACTAGACACAACACCAGGGATCATGTTTATTTTACTTGGTCCTGCGATCTGTGGGTGGGAGGGCACTAGACACCAGGGAGGAATCTTTTTTTTTTCTTCTTTACCAGACCAGGGACCCATAATTGGCGGGTGGGAAGGGACCACTAGACAACAGGGATCATGTGTTTTTAACTGGAACCTAGGCTGTGATGTGTGTGGGGGAGTCACTAGACACCAGGGAGGAACTGTATTTTTTTTTTCATTTATTTACTGGCAGTGTGGGACCTGTGATCAACAGGTGGTGGATTACTTAATTAAACTGTGGGGGGAAAAGCATTAGAACAGACCAATGACAGTGATTAGTTCTGCAGATTTTTTCCCTCAGTTTAATAAATTAACTTGCAGTCTTTATATTTATTCCATAGGTTTTAAGGTGGAATTTCCACAAAAGTGGTGAAAATGATTTCTGAACTTTCATGGAAGCAAAAGTCACACTTTCACAGAAATTCCACCAGCGGAATTTATTTCCACACACCCTTATCATGTAGTCAATTGTTTGGTTTCTGGTCCATATATCTGCAGCTATGTGAACCTACTTCACCTCAAAGAGTTTCAACTGCTTAATGACTTCAGTGCACACCAAGTCATACAGCTGTGGAACAGCCCTTTTCAAGAAATATGTTCGACAGGGAATGGAGTACCATGGTCAAATCTGCTTCACGAACTCGAGAGAAACCTTTCTGGGCAACAAGAGCAAAAGGGAGCTGACAACTGGCCAACAACTGAGCAATGCCTCTATTTAACAGCTGGCATGTTGGATGCTGTTGGGTAAATTTTGATGTCCTTGCAACACTTTCCTTTAATGTTAGTTGACAAGATCATGTTTATTTTGGGGGGAATGTATTTTTCACCCATTTTTCATGTGGAGCACTAGTTTGGGATTTTCCAGCACTTGATGTCAGAAAACCATCTATGTTTTTTCTGGGAAGACTACAAGGACACATCAAGTGATTCAGTGTCATTTACTGCTTCCAGTTCATTGTCAGTATGATCACCACCACCACCACCACCACCTCAGCTACAGTACAAGTCACATGAAACTGTTCCCTCAACTCACTGGTGTAGCATTGTTCAATGAGCTTCCTAATCTGTGCAGGGTTTAATTCAATGAATTTGTAAAAGGTTAGTATTGGTTTGCATCTAGCTGTCATGTATTATAAGCTTTACTTTCAGCTGAGTGCTTATGAGTTTCATTTCAGAAGGCAGACTAAACAACTCTTAAGGAATGCTGTGATATTTATAAACAATGCTCTCAAGGAATGCTGTGATATTCATAAACAATGCCATGAAAATGCAGCTACTGTCATTTCACTAAACAGTTACATGTGAGTTGAATAGGTAGTGAAGGATGGTTGGAAACTAGTTGAAAGCTTCAACAGTTTGAGTTGCCACTCCAGTAGCATCACAAAAAAAAAATGCTACACCAGTGAGTTGATGGAACAGTTTAATGTGACTTGTACTGTACCACCCACACTGCCCCTTGTCCTGCCCCACTCAACTGGGTTTTTGCCTTTGCATGTCGTATTATTATCGATGATACAAAATTTGCCACCATGATTGATGCTTTTTGCATTGACTGCATACAGCTCGAGAGTTGTCTACAGGGTCAATGTAAAATAAATTGTACACTAAAGAGTTAACTTTTTGCTTGTGCCGTGGTGCCTGGCACTATTCCTTGTACACTCAAGGGACCTGAAAGAAACCCTACACTGCCATCTCCTTGTTGAGATGAAATGTTCTCATTCATACTCATCTTTTTCTTACATTTAGCATATGATTTGTTTTCTGCACTTACCTCTCATGCCTTACAGCAGCATCCTCTCCTACCTCCGCATTGAAACTACCAAGCTCATCACTATAAGAGTCAGAAGAACTGTAAGTGACATCATCAATATGTGGAACATAGCCTGGGCTATCCCATTCCAAGTCCCCACTATCCTGACCATCTCTATCAGCATGCACTGCCTCAGCATCTGAGCTTATATTTGAGGAGCATTCCTCCTTGCATGCTACCTCAGCAGCTGGAAGTCTCCTGGCACATGTGGCAAGATGTTCAGTACCTGTATGAGTAACTCCAGTCAGTTCTTTACAAAACTCTTCTATCATTTCATTGCTACCATGCTGTTTTGTTTCAGGAGATTTAGTACCAGTGCTGGTGATGTTATTATTATTATTGTTTCTATGTTCTTCATTAGTGCTATGATTCATATTGTCCATATCATTAACAGTTGCACTTGCAGCAGCACTATGCTTCTTTTTAGCAGACTTAGACTGGGAAGTGTGAGGCATAGTAGACACAGCCATGAAAGGATAATGTTTAACTAACTGCTGGACAGAGAGTGTAGCTGATTATGTAACAGTAATAAATGACAGAGTTCAGGGGCACCTAACAGGGCAATGCAGCCATATAAGTCTTTCACTATGTTGCAGAAACAGACATAGTAGCTATGTCACAGTAATATATGGGTTCATGGCACGGCACCTAACAAACTGTGTGATACAGCCGTAAAAAGCTTTCACTATGCTGCACAGACAGTGTAGCTATAGCACAGTAATAAATGGGGTCAGGAGCACCTAACAAACATTGTGATACAGCCATAAAAGGCTTTCAATATGCTGTGAAGACAGACAGTGTGGCTATGTCACAGTAATAAATGGGCTCAGGGGCTTTTAACAAACAGTGTGATACAGTCGTAAAATCTTTCACTATGCTGCACAGACAGTGTAGCTATGTCACAGTAATAAATGGGCTCAGTTGCACCAAATAGTGTGATACAGCCATAAAAGGCTTTCACTATGCTGCACAGATAGACAGTATAGCTATGTCACAGTAATAAATGAGCTCAGTGGCACCCAACAAACAGTGTGATACAGCCATAAAAGGCTCTCATTATGCTGCACAGGCAGGCAGTGTAGCTATGTCACAGTAATAAAATGACAGGGGCTCAGGGGCACCTACCAAACAGTGTAATGCAGCCATAAAAGGCTTTCACTATGCCACAGAGACAGACAGTGTGGCTATGTCACAGTAATAAATGGGCTCAGGGCGGAGCACCTAACAAACTGTGTGATCCAGCCATAAAAAGCATTCAATATGCTGCACAGACAGAAAGTGAAGCTATGTTACAGTAATAAATGGGTTCAGCGGCACCTAACAAACAGTGTGAAACAGCAATACAAGGCTTTCAGTATGCTGTGAAGACAGATAGTATGTCTATGTCACAGTAATAAATGGGCTCAGGGGTTCCAAACAAACTGTGTGATGCAGCCATAAAAGGCTTGCACTATGCTGCACATACAGTGTAGCTATGTCACAGTAATAAATGGGCTGATGGGCACCTAATAAACAGTGTGATACAGCTGTAAATGGCTTTCACTATACTGCACAGACTTACAGTGTAAGTATGTCACAGTAATAAAATGACAGGGGCACCTATCAAACAGCATATAATTTCAAACCAGCTACCCAGTGGCTTCTGTTTTTGTCTATGTCTTTTTCCCCCACCTTCCTTTTCTATTCTCTCTCCAGTCCCCAGAACCTCCTTCATGACTGAGGCTGACCTGAACCCCTTCCCCTGGCTGAGATTGTTTCTCAGTCCCCCACTATTTTTCCCTGTCCCTTTGCTCCTTGTAGTATAGGTTAATTAACTACAGTAGTAAAAAAATATTTTTGGGGTTTTGAACTTTTTTATCTTTGTCTTTCCTCCTCCTTCCTTTTCTGTTATCTCCCCAGCACTACCTCCACGACTGAGGCTGGCCTGACTGAACCTCCCCCTGACAGAGATCATTTGCATTTCTCAGACCTAACTATTTCTCCATGTCCCCTTGCTCCTTGACAAAGTGTAGGTTAAGTAGGGGAAGTAGTACATTACACGAATTACCCTACCTGGCCAAAAATAGGTGATGCCTATCACATTGACAACATTGCTAAGGCTGATAATACCCGCATTGGGCTACTTTATAGGCATAAACAATGTTTGACCCCAGAGGTTCTTAACCTGGCCATTCAAAGCACTCTTATCTTGCTTATTGATTATGGCTTACCAATCTATGGATCAACTACTGAAACAACTCTTTGCCGCATCATTGTTGCACTCAACAAAGCATGCTGGATCCTTACTGGCTCAGCCCGTCTGTCCCATACCTGCGACATGTACGCTCAGGCTAACTGGCTCCAATTCAAAAGTAGACTCATGTACCAAACATGCTTACTATCCAAAAAAAGTAAGCTTAGGCAAAATGTCCCCAGGAGTGCAAAAGCTTATTACCCCCCACTATCAACCGTCATTGCACCAGAAGCTCCGCTAGCCAGATTTTTAATATACCCCGCTGTCGCACTTCCCTGGGACAAAGGTCTTTGCCTACCGTGCCCTACTATGGATGAGCTCACTGCACCATGACATCACTTCAGCATCCACCTTGGGCTCCTTCAAGGTTAAACTTAAGCAACAGCTAGTTGCTGATGCCAGTTGTGACTGCTTCCAATAACCTTCCTTCTTGTGACCAGCACTTATTCTAACCTTATGCTATCCTGGCCTTATGCATAACTGTTCTCAGCATGTAAATAACTGTTCTAAGTTGCTAATCATACTCCTTCACATTTCCTCTTGATCTCTTCCACTCTTTCCCCTCACCCCTCTATGACTTCCCCTATCCCCCCCTTCCCCATTATAGCTCCTGAGCTCCCTTGCTCACTTTAAAATGCTTTGTTCCATACCTTCTCACCTCTGATGAGATCCCTGGGCTGATGCCATCCCTTACCTTGTTGATTATTAGATATTTGGCTGTCTGTTCTCATTTTCCTGTAAAGAATTGTTTCATAAGACCCCACCCCCTCTAATATGACCCTTCGAATTCCAGGTTTTAATCAAATATGCACAATGGCTTACATTGTACAATGCCACATATATTGGAACTTCTCTACTTATACATTCTTGTAATGTCTTGTATAATTCCTCGTTTTGTTTGTTCTCCATCTCATACTTTCCCAACAGGTATTGTTCGTCCAATGTGGAACCTATGAAATGATCTTGTTCTCAAAGGTGTTATCCGAAATTTCAAGTAAATAAATAAATTCAAAAGTAAACTAAAAAAAGTTTTATAGTTTTTCAATCAACAAGTTTGCGATTTGTGCTGCAGAGCAAAAGCCCACACAGAACTGCTTCCACACACCACAACACACTCAAGCAGACTGCTGCCAGCTGGATTCTGAACAGCAGATGGAGCACAGACACCACTGACCAATTCAGGTGTCAGCCCAGTGTCATGTGCTCCCATTCTGCTGCAGATTCGTGAAGGACCCCACAGGCTACCCATATTGCCTATTTCCAAGTCCTTTACCCATTACCTATTACCCATTACCCATGTCATATTACCTGAACAGACAATTACACTGTTATGTCAGGTAGGATAGTACATTACCCGAACTACCCTACCTGGTCAAAAATAGGTGATACCTGCACTACCCAACCCAGCTACCTGTTGGGTAGCCCAAGCCTAGTTTTAACCCACTCCATCTACCCTCATACTCCCTGTCCTACCATTACCACCCTGAGCAACCATTTAGCATTTCATTCTGTCCCATTCATGTTTGAAACAAATAAAATTCTGGTGCCCATCACATCAGCTGGAAGACTGTTCCACAGGTCCATCACCATTTCTGTTTTATTTATTTAAAACTATTTTACCAGGTAAGCACTCAGAGACCAGAGCTTGTTCCCAATTGCGAATGGGTGAGGGGGTGGTGGTAGGCGAAGACTGGGAGAATAGGATACATTTACAGAGAACATATAGTTACAAAGTGTATACAATGCACATTGCAAGTACAAATAATTCTGTTTCAAGATAAGCATCTGGTCAAAAGCCACAGCAATCCCTCAAAGAAGGCACAGTAATTAAGTGGTACAAGTTGTTCTGGATTAGTATGATAATGAACTAAATAGATAAAGTTGGCTTGTTAGCCTTTTTGAGCTACGTTTCTTGCCATTTGCAGTGCAACTGTCCTGCCAAGGCTCCTGGCCAGGGGGTCCGCTTCACGGGGGGCATGCAAGAAGCCTATTTGTGTAAAATAAAACTCGCTTCCCTCTTGACCCCCCCCATGTTTACCCATAACACTTTGACAGTGCTAGGCTGTCGGCACACACAATCGAGGGCTGCACCCCCCCCAAACCTCTCCCTTGTGGGGAGCTCTGCCCACCATATCCCCCAGTCTCTAGAATTATAACTCCGAGTCAGAGTTGGACTGGGAGGGGGCAAACACCTGGCGAGGCAGTCCCAATCGGTACACAGACCATCACAGCGACAGGCAGATTTTGTCCAATTCCTGTCGCTGTGGTGGTCTTCACTGTGCTGGAGTCGCTGCTGTAACAGAATGCCTGCCCTTCCCCATCAGTTTCAGCTTATGGCCCTTTGTTCTTGATCCACTTCTTAAGCTAAATAGTTTCTTGCATTTTCCCTTGTTCATTCCTTTCAGGAACTTGAAAGTCTCTATCATATCTCCCCTATCTCACTTAGCCTCCAGCCAGCGAGTACATGTTCAGTGCCTTGAGACGATCCTTGTAAGATCTGCCCTGCTGGCCCTGAATCATAAAGGTCATGCTATGTTGCACTTTCCCCAACCTGTCCTAATCTTTCTTTTGGTGAGGGCTCCAGAACTGCACACAGTACTTAAGGTAGGACCTCACCAGTGACCTATAGAGAAGTAGTAATACCTCTTTTCTCCTGCTGTCAGTAACCCCTCCTATACACCTCAGCATCCTGTTTGCCTTACTGTACTGTAATTCTTGTTACACAGATTTGATTGCCTTAGAGAGTCACTGATGATTACCCCAAGTCTATTTCCTCAGAGGTCATGCCCAGCTTTACCAGTCCACCATCCTGTACTCTTTCCTGAGATTCTCATTACCTATATGCATCACCTTGCACATTTGGCACTGAACTTCAACTGCCAAACGTTTGACCACCTCTGTAGCCTTTTCACATCTCTCTGCATCTCTCTAAACCCATCTTCACTGTCTACCCTGCCACAGAGCTTAGTGTCATCTACAAAGAGACATATCTCACCCGGGATTCCTTCTCCCATGTCACTGATGAACATATTGAAAATGAATGGACCCAGGACTGATCCTAGTGCCACCCCACTGATGATCTCTCTTGCTTCTGATTTGACTATGGTGTTTCCCTTCCAACTGTTTTTTACCCATCTAACTGTCCTTTGCTGCACCCAGATAATCTAGCTTCTTCAGCAAACTTTTGTGAGGCACTGACTCAAAAGCCTTGGTGAAATCAATATATAGTAAATTCTCAGTGTGGCTTTTATCCACTACTCTCATTACCAAGGTAAAGAATACTATCAGGTTGGTCTGACAAGACCTCCCTGCTACAAACCCCTGTTGTTTATGGTCCTGGAGTCCATTGCTCTCCAGGTAGTCCACTAGTGTCTCCATTAGTTTACCCACAAATAGTGGTAAGAGTGACAGGTCTGTAGTTACCCAGTTGCTCCTTGTCTCACCCTTATGGAGAAGGACTATGTCCACTGACCTCCAGTCTTTTGGAACTAGCCCTATCTGAACTGAGCTATTGAATAGCTCTACCAGGGGTTCAGTTAGTTCCTTTGCCAGTTTTTTGAGCACCCTCAGATGCATCTCATCTGGCCCCAGAGTCTTATATATCTTTAGGGCTGCAAGCCCTTTCCAAACCCTTTCACTGGTAAATACTTGGTGCCCCATCTCAGGGATCCCCTTTACAGCCACCTTAATGTCACTGTCTGGCAGAGGCCCCCTGTCTTCCCTAGTGAATACAGAGCAGAGGTACATGTCAAAAAGAACAGCTGCTTTCTCCCCATCCTTCTCAATTACCATACCTCCCTCTTTTAGCCTAACAACTTCTCCTGCTTTTCTTTTTCCCCTAATATATCTAAAGAACTGTTTTCCCTTGACCGTTGACACCTCTGCAATATGACGTTTTATGTCTGGCTTTGCTTCTCTGACCACTGTCCTGATTTCCCTTGATTTCATTTGTTACACCTCCCCTTTTGTCTCACCTTTCTACTTTTCCCCTAGCTTCCTATCTCTCTTCCGCCTGTCCTGGGTGTCTGTAGATCACCCCACCCGTAGTTTTTTGCCTGAGGATGGCATGAGCTGAACTCACAGTGATTCTGTTTCTCCATTATCTCCCCTGAAATTTCCATCCTTCACTGCCCCATGTCTTCCCTGATATATATAGGGCTATGCCTCCTCCTTTATCTTTTCCTCCATCCCATCTAAACATCATGTAGCCTGGCACTGTTAGGTCCTGATTGTTATTCTCTGTGGCCCAATTTTCTTTGATTGCTACTAGATCCATCTCAGCATCTGCCACCACTGCCTGTGCTCACTAATTTTATTTCACAGACTCCTGGCATTAAGACAGACCTCTTACCATATTTCTCCTGATCCCCTATTGCTTTTTCCTATTCCTTCTGTCTGATGCTTCCCTAGTCTCCTTAATTGTTTATTTCTCATGCTGAATGTAGGCTTTGTCAGCCATCCCTCCTTGGCTTCTTCCCCCAACTTAATTTGAACTTCAACCTTACTGTCACTCACCCTACTGCTACTAGTCCCCAGGGAACCCTAAATAGGTTCCCCACATGATCTTCTTTTTCAGTGGTTCCCCTAATCTCTTCTGCCCTATGGTAAGTTTAAGTGTCCAGTGTAGACTTCAAATGTCTGCCCAAAGCAGTGGTACTTCTCTGTTCAGGTGAAGGCTATCACTCTTGAAAAGCCTTCATTCTGTCCTTGAAGCCCCCCAGTCCCCCAATAGTGGGTCCCCTCTTCCTGACACTATCCATTCTACCACTCATTAAAACTCCTCAGTATATTTCTTGCTTACTCTGTAATTCACATTCCCCCATTCCACACAGGAAGGACCTCAGAAAAGATCATGTATTGCTTTTAAAAAAAATATAGAAACATTTTTTGGGCCAATACATAATTTTGGCAGTACTTTTTTTTTTAGAAATGTATTTTGCTTCAACTTTTTTCTTATTTTTGGTTTGAATGCACTCTACTTAATGATAACCTACAATATTTCTGAGTATGTGCTTAAATATCTAATGTCTCCAAGTCCTTCACACATATCTTAACACTTCTCACAACCCCTAATCCTTTTACGTTTCACAGCCTTTGCCTTCAAAAGCATTGGAAGATAATGAGTTGGATGCTGTAATTAACTAGCATGCATGAATGACCAAGAGGTCTTTTAAATATAAACAATTTTTAATTGGGGATCTTATAACACTTACAGTATTTATTCAAATAAAAGGAACTTTTTGAAAATAACCCATATTGTATATTTGTTCTTTATTTAAATGATCTACAAATTACTTTGCTACTTTCTGTTCTTCTGCATGACATTCGTAGCTACTATATAGGGATACCTCCAAAAACAGACTAGAAACTGTATTCTCTTTAGTTTTCATTCTGCCATCTTCATATTCTTTGTGATGCCAGTACTACCCTTTGATCATAGTTTTCTGACACCATGAATATTATGAAGCAGAGATGTAGTATATGTTTAAAAGAAGATGAACACAAAACTACATGAAGCAGACTATTAAGATGTCACCTCATGATTCTGTGTGGGAAGAAAATCCCACCAGCTGACTCCACATCTGCCCTGTAATCTGGTATTCTACAGAATACCTCACACAAGCTACTATATTGCCAGTCTATGAAGTTCTAGCCTCACTGGTTATTGAGCAATCACATATGCAAATGTGTTGTCACATTTCTGGACCCAAACAATACTTTGCATTAGAGGTATCATCAAACAAATTCCACATTAAGAACATGTCTAGAAAAAAACATCCAATTTTCTCCTTAGTACATAAATTTACATAGAAACATAAAAATTATAGGCAGATAAGGACCTCTTGGCCTACCTAATCTGACCAGTTTTCTCTGCTTACTGTGTCACTGCAGACCCTACTCAATCTCCGGTCATCTCCTCCCTTTGCCTTATTACCGCGGTCGCTTTGTATCGGTACAATGCATGCTTGAATCTCTTCACCATTTTGGAACCCACCACCTCTGCTGGAAGGCTATTTCAGGCATCCACCACCCTCTCCATGAAGAAATATTTTTTTACATTTCCTCTGAGCCTCCCCCACTCCAACTTCGTAGTGTGACCCCTTGTCCTTGAGCAGAAGGAACTTGCAAATCTAAAAGTGGATAAGGCAATGGGGCCAGACGGGGTCCATCCAAGGATAATAAGGGAACTCAGGGAGGTGCTGGATGCACCTCTGACAGTTATGTTCAGTCTCTCACTGGAGACAGGAGAGGCTCCGGGGGACTGGAGAAGGCAGATGTAGTCCCACTTCACAAAAGTGATAGTAGGGAGGAGGCCAGCAACTACAGGCCAGTCAGCCTGATTTTGGTGGTGGGGAAATTACTGGAATCATTACTGAAGGAATGACTTATGAAATATCTTAAACCCAGTGGCTTACAGGACACAAGAAAGCATGGATTCATGGGGTGGTGGGGGGTCTTGTCAAATGAATCTTATAGATGCCTTTGACTGGGAGACCATGAAATTGGATCAGTGAGGAGCAGTGGATGTGGCCTACCTGGATTTCAGCAAGGCTTTCAGCACCATCCCACATAGGAGATTAGTAAGCAAGCTGGGTAGCATAGGAGTGAGACTAAAGGTGGTAAACTGTGTATGAAATTTGCTAAGGGATAGGAGACAGAAGGTGGTAGTAAAGGGAGTTCACGCCGAGGAAGGGAGGGTGACCAGTGGGGTAACTCAGGGATCTGTACTGGGACCAGTCGTTTTTAATGTCTTTATTATTGACATTGCAGAGGGGCTGGAGGGAAAGTCTGCCTGTTCATGGATAACACTAAAATATGCAACAGGGTAGACACTCTGGGGGGGTGAATAAAAGGGAGTCTGAAAAGGTTAGACGAGTGGTCAAGGGTATGGCAACTGGGCTTTAATGCAAAAAAAGTGCAAAATCATGCACTTTGGCACAGAAACCCAGGAGAGGAGAGCAAAACTGGATAGGAGATATTGACAACCACCAAACATGAAAGAGACCTGGGAGTAATCATATCTGATAACTTAAAGGTAACTAGACAGTGTGACAAGGCAGTCGGGAGACCTATCAGGATGCTGGGGTGCATAGGAAGGGGCATCACCAGCAGAAAGAGGGAGGTGGTGTTACCCCTGTATAGATCATTGGTGAAATCTCACCTGGAGTACTGTGTCCAGTCCTTGAGACCTCATCTCTGAAAGGACATAGAAAGAGTGGAGGTGGTCCATAGAAGGGCAACCAAAATGGTTCAGGGTCTGCATCAAAACCCCTATAAGGAAAGACTGAAGAACCTTTTTATGTATACACTGGAGGAACGAAGGGATGAAGGGACAGGAGGATATGAAAGAAACTTTCAAATACCTCACAGGTATAAATAAGGTTTAAGAGGGAAGTATCTTTCAGAGAAAAAGATGCTCAAGGAGAAGGGATCATGCTATAAGCTGGAGGGGCATAGACACAGGGGAGATGTGAGGCAGTACTTCTTTATGGAGAGGTTGGTGGATGCCTGGAACAGCCTCCCAGTGGATGAGGTATTTGCTGCAAAAACTGTAACGGGGTTCAAGAAAGCATTGGATAGGCATAAGGGAACCTTAATGATAAGACAAGTGGGGGATAAGCCAGAGATCAAGTAGGGTCTGCAGTGATACAGTAGGCAGGGGGAAAATGTGCAGACTAGGTGGGCCAAGCAGTCCTTAGCTGCCATCAAATTATATGGGCTGCTTTTTCTATGGAAAATGCTTCCTGTACCTTATTAATACCTGTTAGGTATTTGAATGTTTCTATCATATCCTCACTTCCCCCCTCTCCTCCAGAGAACACATATTCAGTTCCTTGAGACTCTCCTTGTAGGGCTTTTGATGCAGGCTGTGCACCATTTTGGCAGCCCTCTTTTGTACCGCCTCCACCTTATCAATGTCCTTCCAGAGGTGGGGCCTCCAGAACTGAACAAAGTACTCAAGGTGGAGTCTTACCAGTGATCTGTACAGGGGTAATATTATCTCCTTCTTTCTACTGGTGATACCCCTCCCTATGTACCCAAGCATCCTGCTAGCCTTCCCCATTGACTTATCACACTGAGTGGCTACCTTGAGGTCATCAGAAATTATTACTACCAGCTCAGTTTCCTGTTTGGTGGTTGCCAGTACTTCATCTCCCAATTTGTACATAGGCCCCAGGTTTCTGTGCCCCAATTCCATGATTTTAAACTTTTTTGCATTAAAACCCAGCTGTCAGACCCTTGACCATTCTTCTATCTTTTTCAAATCATCCCTCATTTTTTGCACCCCCTGGTGTGTCTACTCTGATTTTTGTGTCATCCACGGACATTCATACTTTCCCTTTGAGCCCTTCTGCAAAGTCACTAATAAAGACATTGAAAAGGACCAGGCCTAGTACTGACCTCTGAGGCACCCTGCTGGTCACCTTGCCTTCTCCAGAATGGACGCCATTTACCACCACCCTCTGACTCCTGTTACATAACCAATTTCTTTCCCAGTTTATAATTTTTATGTGGAATGGTGTTGAAGACCCTACTGAAATCCAGTTATGCTACATCTAAAGCTTCTCCCTGATCCACTACCCTGGTCAAAGAACTTGACCTGGTTTGTCTGGCAAGCCTCCCCCCCTGTGGAACCATGTTGCCTCGGTTTCTGTAATCCACTGGTTACAGGGTATTCCACTATCCTTTCCTTCAATAGTGTTTACATTACTTTGTCCACTACCAAAGTCAGGCTGACAGGTCTGTAATTTCCTACTTCCTCCCTGTTTCCACTTTTATGAAATGGGACCACACCTGTCCTCTTCCAGTCCCTTAGAACATCGTCTGTTTCTAATGACAAGTTGAACAGAGTTGTCAGAGGTGCAGCCAGCACCTCTCTAAGCTTCCTCAATATCATGGAGTGCACCCTATCAGGTCCAGTTGCCTTGTCTACTTTTCATTGTGCTAGAACCTTGAGGACTTTCTCCCTATAAAAAGACTGGTGTTCACCTCCCTGCCACTTATGCCCTTGTGCCTGATCTTTGGACCATCACCTACTCCTTCTTTCATATATACTGAACAAAAGTACTTCTTAAATACATCTGCCTTCTTTTGGTCCTCCTCCTCGCAAACCCCATTTTCTCCTTTTATCCTTACTATTTCCCCTTTGGTCTTCCTCTTCTCACTTATGAATGAATGAAATGAATACATGAAAGAAATTTTCTTTATCTTTCAACAGGATAGAACTGTTAAGACCTTAAACAACCCTGTTTACCCAGTTGTCCTGCATTTGATTTCTACAGTGAGATGAAGCAGACAGCAGATATTGTTGATATTGTTACAGATAAGCCGTTACAGTAGTCCATATTACTCACATCAGACATAGTTAGGCAAGCTATTACAGTAGTCCAATCATTACTCTCAACTGACGTAGGTACAGTGAGACTTACAAAACAAAACATTATTTCAGTAACAAGTGCATCTGTCCACTGATTGCTGGTCCAACATAGATTTGAACATTTTTGATGTTGGGGCTTTCCTAATGTCTGGATCCAGACCATTCCACACTTTCATTATCCATCAGCTAGTTCTCATTTTCCCCATATGCAGTTGCTATTTTGGGGAATGTATAGCCTCCGTGTTTTACCTCTCACGGGTTGTGGGCAGATTCAGGAGGCTCTAACACCTCAACTTCATGATCTTTAAAGGGACCCATGGTCATTTTGAAGGCTATGATTGCCCACAATTTCTTCCTTCTGGTTTCCAATGAGTCTCACCTTAGTTCTGTGTACATCATACAGTATGTAAGTCATAGGTACAATCCAGGGCAAATCATGCAAGTTTGTTGTAGGCTGTGTCTAGTCTAGCTAAGGTTGCTTGGTTGGCATGTTGATAGATTATGCTTCCATACTCTTGGGATGGTAGTAAAAGCAGTGCCACTATTTTCTTTCTAGTTTCTCTTGTTATAAAGTATGCTTTTCTCCTCAGAACTCCTAGTTTTGTGTTTACTTTTTTGATAGTGTTGTTTAAGTGTGTATTAAATTTCAGTGAATTATCCATGGTTACACCCAAGTATTTATACTCATAGACTGTAGTTTATGTCTGCCCATCTAGCATTTTTATAGTTAAGATTTCCTTGTCTTTGCTTTTTATCCTATTTTGCCTGAAGTGCATCATCTGGGTTTTCTGTATGCTCAATACCATGTTAGAGCTCATAAACTATTCCCAGAGTCTGTTGAAGTCATGCTGTAGTTTGTTTTCCAATGCAGTGAGGGAGGCTGCCTTGTCTATTAGCACTGTATCATCTGCATAGAGTTTTATTTCTGTTTGAGTTATTGTATGTGGTTTGGTAACCCATTGACATAGATTAAGAATAACAGTGGGCCCAAACTGGAACCCTGTGGAAACCTCTGCTCAGAGTTTGCAAGTCTGAGAGGGTACCATTTACCATGATTTGTTGTTTCTTGTTGTGTAAGTATGAGTGAAACCACCTAATAACCTTTTCTGATATCCCTATTATTTAGCCTGTTTAGTAGTATCGCATGGTCTACCAGGTCAAATGCTTTTACAGGTGGACATACACTGCTCCTACGCATTCCCCTTTTTCTAGGGCTGCAGCTGTTGTGCTAATATACTCCATGAGTGCAGTGCTAGTGGACCTCCATGCCCTAAATCATGATTGATGCTTAGTTAGTAGATAATTTTTATCCAAGTGCTCATTTGTTTATATCCCAATCAGCTTTTCAAACATTTTGGATACTACTGACAGTAGCACCACTGGCCTATAGTTGGATGGGCTGGTGCAGTCTGCCCCCTTGAAGATGGGTACTGCCTTAGCTATCATCCAGTATTTTGGGTAGGTTCTGTCCATTAGGCACCTGTTATATATCTTTGTTAGCACAGGGGTTATGAGTTCGATTGTGTATTTTAGGAATTTTATTTCTATCTGGTCCAGGCCATGAGATTTTTTAGCATTTAACCTGCTGATGGCTTTCCATACCTCATTTTGTTAAATAACTCTAAAATAAAACCTGGGGCAACTGTTGGAGTCCGCATCCATGAGTATGGTTTCCTTACTTCTGTCTTGTGGTGCTGTAGTAGTCTTTGGAGAAAATCTTTGGAAGTGCAATAGTAATTTTTGGACTCTTTACGTCTGGTAGTGTGCAGAAACAGTTGTTTAACATTCTATATATATAAAATGTATCCTTCTGTGGCAAATTATATAACTTCTTATATAGCTCAAGATATTTTTATCCCCTTCTTTTACTGATTGGACAATATTCTCCTCTGTGTGTGCCTTTACATGTCTAACTACCTTCCCTGCCTCCCTTTGGTTCTCCTGGTAGTTTCCCTAGCCTCCTCCTTCTGTGTCTTTAATTCAATAATTCTGATCAGACAGAGCCACTCCATCTTTTGTAACAGAATCTGGTTGTATATTTTTCTCAACCTCCCATTAAAAACTTGGTCTTTTTTATCATTACAAGCTTCTGCAATGGGCACAAATGAAATGGATGATGTTATAAAAAAAACTATTTCCTGTTTTATTTTCCAGCTCTGACCTTTGTTGGAAGATGATGCAATTAAAATTATGTCGCACTGTTTTAGTTATCATTGCCAACAAAAATATTACTGTTACAGTAAATGATTTTCTCTTTTCAGGCATGTTTTGCAACAAAATATTCTTAAATTTAAAACAAATGCTGCAATGTATAAATCTAAATTCAGGAAAAACTTAGTTCATTAAGAACAGCTAATGCTCCAGATTTGGAAATTCCAAAATGCAACTTAGAGATTGGCCATCAATCAATCTTTTACAGGGCCCCTCTTGAGTAGAACAAAATACCTGCAATTATGAGGGTTACCAAAGGGAGAAAACTGTCATTAGTGTCAGACAATGCTGTTGTCCTTGAAATGTTATTATTGTTTTATTATAGGATTTTCTTTAATTAATTTGCAACTCTGAGTGTTTGCATTAGCTTCTACGTAACCTGCATTCAATGTATATTGAATGTCCATATTTATTTATTATTTTATGTTTTCTTTGTGCTTGGAACATTGTTCAACTGCTTTGTAACTCCCAGGACCTCATTGTAAATGAGTTGCAGCTCAATCAAGACAATCCTAATTCATATGATTTTTATATGAACAACATATTTTACTACTTTTTTCATTTTTTGCTCCATCATGGCCTCCAAGTAGTATGAAAGTCAATGGAAATTACATTGTTTTAGTCCTAGCATTGTTTTCCTGCTGTTAAATTGAGGTACCTTGAGCTCTCTATGTATAAAAAACAACTTAGCCATAATATAATGAATAACACACTGTAGGGGCAATTATGCACAGCTGATGACATCACAGGGTTCATAGGAGTGAAATAACAAAAGGTTCCTGGTGTTATCAGAATCCTGACATGGAAACACTGTTAAGTTGTGCATGGTTTCCTACATATTTTACATAATAATTGGTTTAAAACATAAAATTAAAAACAATTCTGCATTTTTTCTTCCCAAGAAACCTTCTGTTTATTGTTTTATTAATTAAAAAAAGAAAAGAACAAAACCCACTTTCATTCAGCTGCTGAAAGACCAGAGAGGAGAGGGTACGTTTCTGTTTTTTCTTAAAATGATGAATCAGCAGACAGTGTTGTGTTATGGGATGGCTGTGTGTGTGTGTGTGTGTGTGTGTGTTTGTGTTTGTTTGTGTTTAGAAAATAAAAGTAAAACAGCAGGTTGCATTACTTTCCATTCTAATTTAAGAAGCTGCTTTGCCACAGAAGGATACAGTAGCATTCATTGACATTTGAGCTATGGTATAGCAGCTTTTTAGTTACAGTGGAAATCCATGCCCAACAAGAAATAACAATGTACAATGTGACATGCTTTTACTAAACCATAGTTTGTGACTCTCAAACCTGATTTGTTAAGAACAAAGTTGTATGACATTTTTTTTGTTTGTTTGTTTAGGAACTACTGCCCTGCTTTTCATTACCAAATTGACAATACTTCCTATGGCACTAATTCAAAAAACTATTGTCTGATCGATCATGTGATATGAACATCCATGTAGTGTCTCTTTAAAAAGAAAAATTGTGATGGTCCCTTTCATCGAGGCGAATTAGCTAAGTACATGTTTTCTTTTAAAAATCATGTATCAGCATCTTGAAGGCAGCCTGTGTGAGGAGCCAGTTACTTACCTCTTCATCACTGCATGTTGTAGACCACAATGTACCTTTCTGACCACATTTGCTGCTCAGTCACATGGAGCATTCTCACTCTCTGTAGGTGTGCTCAGCACTGGCAATGATATGTGGCAAATATAGTTTCATGCAGGTGTGATATGCTGTCACTTTTAAAGAAGCTCTTTCTCAAATCACCTGCAAATAATAAAAATATGCTTGTTAATGCAACTTTCAGTTCTCACTCCTCGCTCCTGTCACAATATACAGTACAGCAGTACATGCAACTTTGTGAATGTGTGGAAGGATACTTCATACAAGGTAATGTTTATTAAAACAGATACTGAGTAAATATTTCATGATACACTACAAGAATAATTGCCCCCAAGGATGATCTGTTGAATTCTCTGGTCATATAGCCCTCAGCCTTTGGCTATGGGTAATATAACTACTGTCAGTCCATTAATCCTCTTGAGGAAGCAATGTTTCCTTTGTCTTTAACTCTCAACAATATTCTTATAATATCTCCCAACCAAAAAAAAATCTGTAACTTTATATTAGATTGCACAAATAATGAACATAAATTCCCAAATACCATAAACAATGGGGTAGTCAGTCATTACTAAATAATGACCCCTTTTACTGCGGTGCTCAATTTCAGGAACTTTCTATTTGGGGTGTGCAAATAATGAACATATATTTCCAAAAAGCATGAACAATTGGGAATTTGTTACTCATGAATCGGTATCATGGTATTCAATTTCAGGAAATATAAAAAAATAAGAAATTGTAAAATATATAAAAAACCCTCAAACCCTTTCTAGGTTGGCTATGGATAGTTCCATGACCCTTTCCTCTGTTGTCATTATTCAGTCTATTCAGTGGCATTAATATTGTGCAAACTGTTCCTCCCCCTGTCCCATGCACACTGCTTGCAAGGTGTCAGTTGACAGCATGAAGACTGTATCAGCAGCACACTGTAAGTTATGGAGGCAGGGACTTCTGAGTATGTCTGGATTATTTTGCCTGTTATTGCCCCAATCATGAATCAGGGCTCAGGAGAAGGATGAATTGAGACGTATTACTTGTTTGTGATTGGGAAAGTTGAGCTAGAGAGGGTGGATGTCTGGTAAAGATGTAAACAGGAGCTGGCACTATCCTTGCTTACTCTTCTGATCTCTGCCTAAGAAGATTATATTGGAGATGACAGAACGTGTTGGAAGGTGAGAGGTTACTGAGGCGGAGGGCCTTGGGAATAACCATGGCAACTGGAGAGAGCAATGGCCTTCTAAAACATTTGTAAACATTTTTAACCAAAATATTCAATATTTTTATTTCTTTGAAATGATAAATATTGATGGACTGCATGGTAGAATGTAGATGTGTAAGGTGTGTCAAACATACTTCAAATTTTTTTATGAATATACTGTATAAACAATTTTACTCACAACAAGAATATTAACAGACAGCTGGTGAGTAATACCCCCAACTATCTGTGTATTCCCACTTTTGACAGAAAAACAGAATAAAATACTTTTATCACCAAATAAAATGAAGATCTCAAATTGTATATATGGAATTTGGAGTCTGATAAATGCTCAGGACAAGATGGTTATCTGGGGGAGTGGTATAAAAAATTCCATGCCAACTTGCACCCACCCTTGTTAAATGCTTTTAATGCTATTCTTGCCTCAAACACCCTAATCCATTGCTGGTGACAGGCCACAATTTTTTTGATCCTGAAAGAAGGTAAGGATCCTACTCAACCTGAGTCATATCGCCTAATCATGATCCTAAACATAAACTATAAACTTATTTCCAAGATTCATGCTAAGCATGTTTAGTTACTGAGATCACAAATAATACACAGAGACCAAATGAGGGTAAATGGAGGAAGACAAACACAGAACAATATTTGGAGTACACTGAATATTCTGTCCCATCTGAAGCAGACTAGAAGTGAAGTAATTATAGTAAGTGTTGATGCTAAAAAAATTGACAGCACAGCTTGGTCCTTTTTACATCAGACTGAGCTACAATTTAGATTTCAGGATTAATATATAAATACTGTATCATTAAGATGGTGTACAGTGCTCCAACAACAATCCGGGTGAATGGTTATTAGACTTCAACAGTTCTCCCTCTTCCCTTTATAGTTTGCTTTTTTGTATTGAACCTTTGACTCAGTTTATCAGCCAAAATTCCAAAACTGAGTTTTTACAAACAATGCTTTATTCTACGTCACACAACTAGAGAAGACACACCTGAGGATTTGACCCACTCTGGAGTACTTTGGAAGGGTTTCAGACTAAACAACACAACAAAGACAGAAAAAATCTCCTAGAAATGTTATGATTTGGAAAAGCACACTTAGCTGAGGCTCATTTACTGGTGCTAGCTGGAGTGAGGGCACAGAGAGGAAGATGAAGGAGAGAAAAAGACAAAAATAATACAGCTATTACTGTATGCATCTGTAATTTTAGACCAGGAAAGGGGCACTTTGCTGTGAAAGCTCATTTCCATGTGCATCTGGGGGTGGGTTACTTTGACCTGGTTTGCAGATAGATTATGTTATGTGCCATGGGATCTTTATCTTCCACCTGCACATGCACCAAAGATGCACAGAAGGGACCTCAGTTTAAATCTCATTCAAAGGACAGCACCTCAACAGTGCAGCAACAATCTAGTGGTGCACTACAGTGTTTATATTGGGTATTAGCCCAAGTTCCTTTTGTGGAATTAGAACCGACAACCTTCTCAACCTTCTGGCCACATTGTCGAGCATACTACCTACTGAACCACTGACACTAGTAAAAAATATAGTACAACAGTCATAGTGTAAATAAAATCAATGCAACAATACAGTCAAGTAGGAGGATAAAATCACAAATAAAAAATACAAAATACAAAGCAGTGAAATTATGTATTTTAAACAGCGTAAACAACAACTGAGAAACCCCACCAAGCAACACAATGAAGAGAGTGCATGGGTAAATTTGGTCAGTGCTAGTGCAAAAGTGTAAATAGCAAACAAACATGTTGGAACAGGAAGGAAAGAGTAGAGCCTTGCATAAAGAAAAATGAAGAAGTCTAGAAAGGCAGAGAAGAGACAGGGAGAGAATGGGGACTGAAAGAGAAGATGTAGGGAGCAGGAAGCAAAGAATAATCAAAAGTAGATATTTGATGGAGAGGAGGAGAAATGGACAACAAAAGGGAGGCTATTCCAGAGAGTGGGTAGCTGAGTGGAGAAAATTGCTTCATTTGCAGAGGTACATTATAGATGGCAGAAAAGGTACTGTATGTGAGTATGCAAAGTAGAGGGAGGAGGCAGACAGAAGGGAAGGGGATGGGAGGAAGTAGGGGGAGAACCATTCCAGGACATTGAGAAGAAAGAAGTACAATGGGAATGACAAGTGTCTTCCAGAGACAGAAAAAAAAAGAGTTTACTGTAGAGAGAAAAGTTGGGAAAACAGTTGAGGGAAAAATGGTTAGACTTCGTAAAAGAGATGATCCTGTGTGGTAAGGGTGGAAATTATTGTGGGGCTATAAACCATATTGAATACTGGCAAAAAAAGTCCTTAGGAGAATCTCATGGTAAACTGGGAGTGTAAGGCAAGATTTGTTGCAGTAGAAGATTCCAAACTTGGAGAGTAACTTTATATGGCTGTAGTTTACGTGGAAGAGAAATCCAGGCTTCAGTCTAGACACACAAAAATGTATTCAAAGCAGGGATCTGAAGGCTGCTAAACAAAGTGGGAGATCTGGTAACAAGTAAAAAAATAGTACAGTGGGTAGGGAGTTGGGTGGAGGGAAGGCAGCAGAGAGTTGTGATGAATGGGGTCAGATCAGAGGAAAGAGAGGTCGTTAGTGGAGTATGACAGGGCTCTGTTCTGGGCCCAGTCATCTTCGATATGTTCATAAGAGAAATGGGAGAGGGAATCCAGGGGGTGTACCATTACATTAATGAACTCCTCACAGTGACTCCATCACAGCGACAACAACCCATTCAACATCCACAGTGTTGAAAGGGTCATTGCAGTTATGGATTGTTACAGTGATGCCACTGTTAGTCACTCTCCCCTGTACTCTGCCCCTCCCAAAATTGATAATCGTTTTGTCTGGGGGGTGCGGGTGGCAGATCCTCCCATGTGGGTGGTGCAGGGGGTGAAGCCCCTCACAAAAAGCAAAGGGCTCTGCCGCTGTGGGAGTCAATCGGCACTTTGCCACTGTGATGTGATCACAGTTGGCAAAGTGCTGTCATTGGAAAGTCACTCAACATCTCTGTTGTCATTGTGACTTAATAGATTCAATCCAGGGCAGGTTGTGTCTATTCACAGATGGCACTAAAGTCTGTGGTAGGGTTGACAACATGCTGTTAGGAAGTTGCTGAGAGACCTGTAAAGGCTGGAAAATTGGTCCAAAGGCTGGCAGCTAAAATTCAGTGCCAAGAAGAGCAAAGTTACGCTTTTGGGGAACACAAACTCCTGAAACAGAGTACTGGATTTGGGGGGGGGATAAGCTGGACATAGCACCAGAGGAAAAAGATTTTGGAGTCTTCATTAGTAATTCCTTTAGAAACAAACCAGCCAATGTAACAAGGCCTTCAGCAAGGCTAAAAGGATGCTGGGGGACATCTGGACTGGGCTCAACAGTAGAAGGTAAGAGGTATTGTTACCACTGTATAGGTCTCTGGTGAGGCCACACAATGAAGTACTGTGCCCAGTACTGAAGTCCGTATCTAAACAAGGGTATAGATAGGGTAGCTAGAGTAGAGAATGAACAAAGTAGGTTGACTAACATGATTCAAGGCCAGGAGGGCAGACTTTATGAGGATCAGGTCAAGGCATTGAACATGTATTCAGTCAAAACCAAAACATAAAGGGTAATATGACTGAGACCTTCAAGTACCTGGAAGTAATTAACCAAGTAGACAGTGAGGACCTAATTACCAGGAACAGAGAACATTGGATAAGGGGTTATACATGGAAGTTAATGGAGGAAGGTTTAAAAGGACATGAGGAAGTATTATTTTACAAAAAATGTGGTTAAGCCATGGAGTGGTCTACCGGCTGAGGTGGTGGGTACCAAAGTTATAAATGGCTTCAGAATTAGCTGGATAGAGTAAAGGGGACATTAGCTACTAAGGCAGAATGTGTGTGTGTTGGGGGGGGGATATAGATAACAAAAGGAGGAATAGTGTTAAGAGAAGACCTCATAGAGGCAATAGATTGGTGTTGTCCCATCTCCAGGCACCTCTCTGAGATGAGGGAGGAGGTTGCTCATCTCCAGGCTGAGTTGGCTAGGATTTGTGGGACCTCCTCCTCCATCCAGGGACTACCAGTGCCACTGCCGTTGCCTCAGAGGTTGCCAAGAAAGAGGAGCGGTTGGACCACAGTGGGCTCAGGAAGGGTGATGGTGGTGGAACAGAGGCACATCCGTCCAGTTGTACTTCTCCACAATCCCTATGCCATTCTGGCAAAGTGTGGTTCCTCTATGGAGGCACCTGCAGTGGAGACCAAGGAGGATGCTGGGAACCTCCACAAAGAAGACCCACAAGAGGGTGGCTTGGGACCCCACAGGGGAAGGAAACAACTCCTGTGGGGGACTCCATTGTTAGGAAGGTAGAACTGGGGGGGAGGAAGGGGAGAGGGAGGTAAGGTGCTTGCCTGGCGCCATGGCTTGGAGGGACAGGGAGCAAATCCTCAGGGTTGCCGGAGCAGCTGCACAGGGGAAGGGAGGGAGCTGGATGTCATTGTCCACCTAGGGACAAATGACCTGGTAAGGAAAGGGATTAGAGCAGTGCAGGAAGAGTTTGTGGAATTGGGAAGGGGTCTTAGACAAGTAGCATGCACGGTAACCTTCTCGGAGGTGCTGCCCATCTATGGCGTAGGAGAGGCTAGGATGTTCTGCACCATGGGATTCAATCAGTGGTTGAAAAACTGGTGCAGAGCTCAGGGATTTGGCTTCATTGGGGACTGGGGGTCCACTTGGAGTGATGCAAGCCTATATTGGCATGATGGACTGCATCTGTCCAGGAGGGGAACCAGGATCCTTGGTGATAGGTTTAAATGCTTCATTGGCCAGCATTTAAACTAGCCAAGGGAGGAGGCACTGGAAAGGAGCAGGGAAATCCTAGCACCCCCCAAAAAATCATGGTAGTAAGTATGGTAAACACCAACATAGAGGTGGTGATAGGGAGAAGGGCAGGGGTAAATGGGGAAAGTGACAAAGGCAAGAAGGACAGGGATGGGGCAAAAAGGAGTAAGGCCATCAGGAAATGGAGGGTAATGAGTACCAATGCCCATAGTCTGGGCAACAAGCTCCTGAGCTGGTGGCCTTGATGGAAGAGGGATGCCTGGATATCGTAGCAGTCACAGAAACATGGTACACAGAGAACCATGACTGGGATGTTAACATACCAGGGTACATAACCTATAGGAGAGACAGGCAGGAGAGAAGAGGGGGAGGAGTAGCTCTCTATGTAAAGGAAGGGATAAAAGCAACTGAACAAAAGAGTAGACATGGAGGAGAGGAGGCACTGTGGGTCACCTTGGAGACTGGAAAGGGCACCAATATCCACACAGGGGTTGTGTACAGACCCCCATGTCAGGGGGATGGAATGGACAAGGATATGATAGAAGACATTCTTAGGATGGCAGAGAAAGGGGAGATACTGTTGATGGGAGAGCTGAATATGCCAGATGTTAACTGGAGCACATTTGCTGCAGCCACATCCAAGAGCAGGGCCATTCTCAATGCCCTACAGGTGGCAGGCCTCAGACAGCTAGTTTCAGAACCCACTCATGAGGGAGCAATCTTAGACCTCATAATCTCAAATGGGGGCAGTAAGAGGATCTCAGATCTAGAAGTGGGTTGCCATCTGAGAACAAGTGACCGTCAAACAGTGTGGTTCACGTTAAACTCAGCTATAGAGTCAAGCCATACAAAAGTGAGGGTACTGGACTTCAGGAGGGCTGACTTTGGCAAGATGGGAGAGTGCCTCAGAAAAGCACTAGCAAACAGGTTAGAAGGAGGGGTGGAGCAACAATGGGGAATCATCAAAACTGCTATCACAGAGGCAACACGTTTTTGTGTGAAGCAAATAAACAAATCAAAATGAAAGAAAAAGCCACTATGGTTCTCAAAAGATGTGGCTGGGAAAGTCAGGTAGAAAAAGATAGCATTCAGGAAGTATAAGGAAACACAGAAGGAGCAGGACAGAGAGCTGTACCAGTTAAGGCAGAAGGAAGCAGGGAGGATAGTCAGAATAGCAATGGCCCAAACTGAGGAAAAGATTGCCAACTCAGTTAAGAAGGGGGATAAAACCTTTTATAGGTACATCAGAGAGTGTAAAAAGACGAAGGGAGGGATAGTGAGGCTGAATAGAATGAATGGTGGGTGGGCAGAGGGGGACAGTGAAAAAGCAGGGATACTGAATGAATATTTCTGCTCAGTATTCACAAAAGAGGAGGGGAAGTGTCTAATCCAATTAACAGAAGCACTCTTTTATGGGGTCGATCCCAGCCTTTTCACAGAAGAAAGGGTTCTGCAAGAACTCCTAAAACTGAAGGTGGACAAAGCAATGGGTCCTGATGGAATTCACCCCAGAATTCTAAAAGAATTATGGGGAACTAGTGAAACCACTGACTACTCTTTTAATAAATCATGGAGGATGGTGGTACCTGAGGAGTGGAGGAAGGTGGATGGATTTCCTTCACAAAATGGGACCAAGACAGAGGCAGGAAACTACAGACCTGTCAGTTTGACCTCTGTGGTAGGGAAAGTGATGGAGTCACTTGAAGGAAAGAATTGTTGAGTACCTTGAGGCCAGTGGGGCACAGGACCCAAGGCAGCATGGTTTCACAGCGGAAGGTCATGTCAGACAAATCTAATAGATTTCTTTGACTGGGTGACCAAAGTAGTAGACCAGGAGGGGCTGTGGACATGGCCTACCTAAACTTTAGCAAGGCATTTGACACAGTCCCACACAAAAGATTAATAGTCAAATTAACCAGCCTGGGAGTGGGTCCCAGGGTGGTAGCCTGGGTAAAACATTGGCTGGACAACAGGACAAAGAAGGTAATTGTAAATGAGTCCATTCTGAAGAAAAAGGGGTTACTAATGGGGTACAGCAGGGTTCAGTACTGGGTCCAGTCCTTTTTAATGTCTTTATAAGTGACATTGCAGAGGGACTGGAAGGAAAAGTATGCCTCTTTGCAGATAACACAAAGATCTGCAACAGGGTTGATACACAAGGAGACGGGGAAAGGATGAGAAGGGACTTGACAAGGTTGGAGGAATGGTCAGAAGTATGGCAGCTAGGATTCAATGCAAAGAAGTGCAAAATAATGCACCTGGGAAACAAGAACCCAGGAGAAGATTACACAATGGGGGGGAGGTAGTAACTACAACAAAAAAGGAAAGGGACATGGGGGTAATCATATCAGATGACCTTAAGGTTAGCAAGCAATGTAAGAAGGCAGTAGTGAGGGCTGGGGGGATACTGGGATGCATAGGGAGAGGTGTCACCAGCAGAAAACAGGAAGGTGTTATCCCTCTGTACAGACAGTTGGTGAGACCCCATCTGGAGTACTGTGTCCAGTTCTGGAGACCCCATCTCCATAAGGACATAGACAGGATAGAGGCAGTCCAGAGGACGGCAACTAAAATGGTGCAGGGTCTGCAAGAGAAGTCGTATGAGGAGAGACTAAAGGAGCTTAATATGTATACCCTTGAGGAAAGAAGGGAGGGGGGCATGATAGAAACTTTTAAGTACCTATATGGAATCAACAAAGTCCTAGAGGGTAGCATCTTTTAGAAAAAGAGATGTGCAAGAACAAGGGGACACAATTTAAAGATGGGGGGGCGGTTCCAGGGCAATGTGAGGAAGTATTTTTTCACACAGAGGGTAGTGGATGCATGGAACAGCCTTCCTGAAGAGGTTGTGGGGTCTAAAACTGTGGGAGAATTCAAGAATGCATGGGATAGAGATAAGGCAGTTCTTGTGGGTGGTAGGAAGAAATAGGCTGTTGCTTAACTAGAATCTGCGGCCTATCCTGTAGGTAGGGAAATGGGCAGACTAGGTGGGCCAAGCGTTCCTTATCTGCCATCAAAGTCTATGTTTCTATGTTGGATGATAGGGTTATATGGGCAGACTAAATGGGCCATCAGTCTTTTTCTAATGTCATTATCTGTGTTTCTATGTTTCTTTAAGACAAAAGGTTCATCTAGTCTTCCCATAGTTCTTTATCTGCCAAGGGACCTATTGTCCATACAGAGTTCTGTCCCTCCCTACCCACCCCACTGCTTTGCTCCCTACTGTTACTGATATGGAAACCACCATACTCCTTTTCTGTTGCAGTCATGCTTGAAACTGTTTATGGTCTCATCACCCACCATATCTGCTAGCAGATTATTCCATGGCTCAACCATCTTGTCCATAAAATACAACTTCCTCACATCCCCCTTAAACCTCCTCCCACCCCACCCCACCTGTTTCCACTTGTGACTTTGGGTTATTGAATCGGTACTCTTACTAAATAGTTTCCTGCAATTCACCTTGTTTATTCCCTTCAGGAACTTGATGGTCTCCATAATTTTGCCCTCTTTTGCCTGGTATCCAGTGAGTATATGTTTAGTGCCATGAGACAATCCTTATAAGATCTGTCCTGCTGGCCCTGAATCATCTTGGTCACTGCATTGCACTATCTCCAGCCTGTCTCTGTCCTTCCTTGACCCATCAATGATCTTTATTTGGTTAGTGATGTCTCCATTTTCCTACTATCAATACCCCTTCCAATACACCCATCATCCTATTAGCCTTACTATAGACCTTGTTATACTTGCTTGATTGTTTGAGGTAGTCATTAATGCCTCTCAGATACCCATCTTCTGCAATATTGCTCAGTTTTACCCCTCCTAATCTAGTACTCGGTCTTGGGTTTCTTGTTCTCTTGACAAATAATCTTGCACTTTTTGGCATTGAATTTCAACTGTCAAACCTTAGACCACCTCTTTAGCTTTTGTAAATATCCTTGTATCTCCCTGATTCTTCATCTCTATTGACCTTACCACAGAACTTTTTGTCATCTGTGAAGAGACACAACATGCCCCAGATGACCTCTCCAATTTTACCAAGGAGCATAGTGAACAGGACAGGACCCAACAGGGTAGATCCGTTTGGCAACCGACTTATAACTCCCTTTATTCTTATCTGACCCTGTTTAACATCACCCTCTGCTGCCTCTCCTTCAAGCACTTTCCCACCCATCTAACTATGACCCTAGCCATGCACAGGTCATCCAGCTTCCTTAGATCTCTTCTGTGTGGCTCCAAGTCGAAAGTCTTGCTGGAACTGAAATAGGGTAATTCCCCAGGATGATTCTTATCTATCAGTTTTGTTATCCAGTCAAAGAAAACATTCAGGTCAGGTTGACTAGGCCTCCAAGCTACAAACTCATGCTGTTTAGTATATGGTAGACCTTTGCTCTCTAGGAAGACCACAAGATCCTCTTTGATCAGTTAATCCATCAGTTTACCCACTACAGAGGTAAGGCTGGCAAATCTGTAATTCCCTGGTTACTCCTTGCTCTCCCATGTGTAGCAGGACTACGGCCAGTAGCCTCCAGTCTTTTGGAACTACACCAATCTGAACTGAGCCATTGAATAGTCATACTATGCTCAGTTAGTTCTGCTGCCAATTCCTTTAGAATCCTTGGATGCATCCCATCCAGCCCTGGCACCATATCTGCCTTTAGTGCTCCTATTTCCCTTCTGGACCTTTTCTCTGGTAAAGACTAGATTTCTCATTTCAGGAATGGCCATGGCAGCTGCTGCGATGTCATTTTTGGCCAAGAGCCTGCTGTCTTGCCTTGTGAAAACAGAGCAGAAGTAATCATTAAGGATGGCTGCTTTTTGTTTAGCTTCCTCTATAACCATCCTTCTTCTTGTAGCTTAGTAATGCCCCATCCCTGCTTTCTTTTTTCCTTAATATTTCTGAAGAATTGTTTTTCCCCACCTTTGACCCCCTCCACAATATGACGCTTTATTTCTGCCTTTGCCTCCCTGACCATTCTCTTAGCATATCTAGTTCTCATTTGGTACTCTATCCATTCATCTTCCCCTGCTTTTCCTCGTACTTAGTGAAAGCCTTTTTCTGGACTTCTTCGCTTTTCTGATACTTTCTGAGAACCGTATTTGTCTCTTGGACCTGTTTTGTTTTGTAACAATTCTCATACATGACTTTGTTGTCTCAAAAATGCTCCCTTTGATTGCCCCATCTTTCCTTTACACCTCCAATGCTGTGCACACTTTTCAATTTGTCTCACACGAGTTCCCTCATCTGACTGAAGTCTGCTCTTCTGAAATCTAGGACTTCGGTTTTTGACAGGGACATTCTGGTCCCTAGGGCCAGCTGGAACCAAACTGAGTTATAGTCACTGGACCCCAGGGGCTCCACTACATTCACTACTCCTGCCATCTACATGTTGGTGAGCACCAAATCAAGAATAGACACCTGCCTATAAGGGTTTATAACAGCTGCACTAGCAAGCAGTTCTGCAATGTATCCAACAGTGCTTGACGGCTGGTGCATCTGTCTGTTGGAATGTTCCAGTCATTATCTGACAGTTTCAGATTACTCATCTTCTCCACTTCCACCTCTTCTTCACTTCCCTTGCCAGCTCATCTCTGAGCTCCCTGTTTATTTCTTCCACTTATCCTGGTGATCTATAGATCACCCACAGCTGCATTTTGTTGCCTGAGAGGGAGTGCCATAAGATGAACCCACAGTAAGTCAGTTTCCCCTTTGCTTCCCCAGATTTGTGCATCCTCCACCACCTGTGTGTCCTCACTGACATATAGTACATTGCCCCCCTTTGCCTTTCCCCATCCTGCTTAACTAGGAATTGTCACCTCTCTATTTTTTTTTTGTGCCTTCCCCTGCACTTACAACATCCTAATCCTTTTGGCTGCTCGATGTCATTGTCTGCTTACCAGTCTCATCCTTTGCTGCTGCTGCCACTTCTTGCCACTTGGCTCTCCAGGCTGTCCCCATGTCCTTTGAGAATATGGCTTATCCATGATAGGGGGCCCCTTCCTGGGGAGAAGAGAGGATTAGCATTTCTGAGTGTTCTTTGAGGAACACATGGCTCGGTGACTCACTCTAGTGTAACACCCCGACAGTGACATCAGAAAACAGCCTATTGCAATGATAGTTACTGTAATGGTCTGTTTTCACTGATGCGGCTTCTCCCAGTGGTCTGCCCCCTTCCCAGAATAACTCCAACCTGGAGTTGACTATAATTAAATGTGGGGGGTGCAGGGGCAGAGACCTCCACATGGGGTGGTTGGGGGGCATAGCCCCCCACAAAAGACACTGTCTTTTGTGATAGCACAATACCAGTGCTGGTATTGTTCCATCACTGTGTGAGACACCGGAGAATTTGGTGTCAAGCCCAAATGGTGCTTCCCACAAGGTTGGTGGGTCAGGAGCCGTGTGCTAGGGTACAGTGGTGGGGGTACTAGACAGATGTCTTCCAGCAGGTGAAGCTGAATGCTGGTTTACATTTTCTGCATCCTTCAACACACCTAAATGGCATGCACTGTGGCAATGCCCTGGAGGTGGAACCATCCAATATGTGGTCACCCATGCCAGTAAGGCTCCACTCAAAACCTGGTGTCCCTGTCCAAGTCATGCTTCACTGCACTCTCATCTGGGAGGAGAGTGTCCCCATCAACACTGTCACCCTCCCTGCCGGCATCTGCTCCTGACATCCTTGGGCTCAGGGATCAAGCCTGAGTTGCCAGACTGCTAATTGGATGTCCCACTGCTTGGCACCATGGAGCTGGCTACCTCCCTTTATTTAATCAACTCACCATGGGAGTACCACCAGACACAATTATGTGACATTTTTCTTCTTACTTTTCATTAACCTCTTCCCTGGTCTCTTTTCATACTTCTGTTTACTTATATCTAGATGACACTGTTTAATTTTTTGCTGGTATGAACTTACATGTTATTAATCTTATTACATAATGACTTTAATCACATGCATAATTGGTCTTGTAACAAAAATTTAGTACCTATAAAAAGAAGAAGAAGAGGGGGAATGGTGAAGTTGGGTGATCTGAACCTTCCAGATAATGGCAAAGGCAGTGAAGGAGAAGAAAGCAGCATTTAGAAAGTATAAGGAAATCCAGAAGGATGAAGACAGGAAGGTATATCTGGCAAAAACAAGGGAGGCAGGAAGGAGGGCAGCTAAAACACTAACAGAGGAGAGGATAGCTAAGGAGGTTGAAAAATGGAAACAATCTTCTTCAGGTATGAGGGAGAAAATATGAAAACAAGGGGAAAGTTAATAAGAATCAGAAGGGTGGGAGACTGTGCAGAGGAAGATCAGAGAGCAGAAATACAAAACAATTACTTCTGTTCAGCCTTCATGGTAGAGGGTGGGGGAACAGACCAGCATGATGCATGAAGCAACAGGGACAGCAGGGAGTTGACACAAGTCCTGTCTCAGTGGAGAGGGTCCAGAAGAGATTGGAAGCATTAAAGGAGAATAAGGTGATGGAGCTGGTGCCATGTGATAAGAGCAATGTAAAAATGGTGCCGACAACTAAGGGTGAATGAATAACAGCCACTAACAAAACGGCAGCCAGCAAAACAATACTCCACAAAACCATCAATTTTCTCTTTGTTTTCTGCAGGGGGCACCACCCCATGCACCGTCCATTGTGAGGGGCTTTGCTCCTGCATCCCCAAACTATAAAATAACAAACTCCAGGGGGGCAGGCACTGAGGAAAGAAGACACATTCAGGATGGGGGCTATGGCACCAGTGGAGGTCGGGAGGAGGAGAATGTTGCAGGTGGCATGGGGGGATAGAGAGGTAAAAGATTGGGAGGGCAGGTGGAATGGGACTTAGCCCACAACACAACATAAATAATAATAATAAAAAAATGTATTGCCGCTAACCAGATCCAAAACCAGGACCCTCGGCCACACAGGCGGTGATTCTCATCACTACACCAGCCAGTCAGCTCTAAAGGCACTCCACTAACATTAACCTACATTCTCTAGCAATATAACACTCCCTGCTACAACAATCACAAAAATACACAGTGCTCATAAATCCAGGTAGCTCATTTTAACCGTGCTCACAAATCCACGTTGCCTATTTTACCTTCACTCATTTACCTTCTCCCATACTTAATCACTCAAATTCACTCACTCATTCATATCAAGGGTTACCGATGGGGCCAGATGGGATAATGAATCCCATCTGGCCCCATCAGTAACCCTAGATATGAGTGAGGGTCCTAAAGGAACTGAACACAGTAGTGGCCACCCCTCGGGCACTGCTTTTTAGCACCTAATTGGAGAAGGAGAAAGTTCCAAAGGGCTGCAGGAGGGTCAGTGTGGTCCTTTTCACAAAATTGGCAGTAGGGAGGATGCTAACAATTATAGGCCAGTAGGTCTTACATCAGTGGTGGTGATGTTAATGGAGACACTACTGAAGGAGAGGCTTTTTGAAGCACCTGGAGGCAAAAGGACTGTAGGACCACCAGCAACATGGTTTCACAGAGAAGAGGTCATGTCACTCTTATCTTATATACTTATTTGACTGGGTTACCAGGGAGGTTGGTGAAGGGAGAGCAGTGGATGTGGCCTATCTGGACTTTAGTGAGGTTTTTGACACTGCTGCACAAGAGGCTAGCTAGGAAATTAAGCAGCTTGAGGTGGGGGAAGTGACATGCTGGAAATCAAACTGGTTAAGGGATAGGAGGGAAAATGGTGGTTGTAAATGGTAGCCACTCAGATGACAGGAGAGTGACTAGTGGGATGCCACAGGGTTCAGTGCAGGGACCAATCCTCTTCAGTATCTTCATAAATGACAGTGCAGAGGAGTTTGAGGGTAAGATGTGTTTCTTTGTGGATGACACAAAAATGTGTTAAAGGGTTGACACTGAGGAAGGCATGAAGAAAATGCAAAGGGAAGGTTATACACTTAGGGCTGCAGAACTTAGGGGCTATGTATGAGATGGGGGGCAATGGAGATTACAGTCACAAATCAAGAAAGAGTCCTAGGGGTCATGATACCTGATGACATCAATGTAGTGTGGCAAAGAAGTAGGAAAGGTTATCAGGATGCTGCGGTGCATTGGGAGAGTGATTTCTAGCAGGAAGAGGGAGGTGGTGCTGCCATTATATTGCTCACTGGTGAGGTCCCACATAGAGTACTGTGTCCAGTTCTGGAGCCCACACCTCCACAAAGACAGTGAAAGGGTGGAGGCGGTAGAGAGAAGAGCAACCAAAATGGCGAGGCAGTTGCATGAGAACCCACATTAGGAATGGCTGCAGGAATTCAGCATCTACTCCCTGGAAGACAGGAGAGCTAGAGAGGACATGGCTGAAACCTACAAGTACCTCACAAGGGTGAACAAGTGCAAGTGAAGGATCTAGTTCAGAAAAAGGAAAGCACTAGCACAAGGGGATATGCAATGAAGCTATGAGGGGGACGTTTAGGAGAGATATGCAGAAATACTTTTTTATGAAAAGGGTGGTGGATTACTGGAACAGCCTGTCAGATGGGGTAGTGGAGGCAAATACTGTGGGAGGCTTCAAGCATATATAAGATAGGCACAAGGGCATATTAGGTAGAGGAATGGGGGAGGGAATGACACCTATTACCAACTAGGGTCAGTAGTAACATAATAGGCACGGACAAGAGGCAGACTGGATGGGCCTAAAGATCCTTTTCTGCTGACAAACTCTCTGTTTCTATGTTAACAGAAAAATAAGTCCATGTTTTTGGTCCCCCATGTCATTTAAACAAACTGTGTTCTTCTCTATTCGATGCATTAATTCTACTCTTGAGATAGTCCACAAATTTAAATATAAGGTCCTATATTCAATCCCGCTTAACATTTTTCTTTCCGTATCTGGTTCATTATCAAAGCTGTGATTTGCTCTCATATACATCTTTTTATAGCCAAACATTGCTTAACACAAATTGAGAAAGAGCACATTATCAAGCAGTCAGTACTCCCAATCTTTGATTATAGGGCCAAAGTATATAAACATGGAGATTCATCATCTTTATATTCTTTAAATAAGATAAAGAACAAATTGCTCATTTTATTTTAAACAAAAAATTCTCAGATCATCATTGTGATGTGATCACATGTCTACTTTGGCCTTCTTTAATAAAAAAAATTAGAATGGAATTGGACTAAGCTAGTATATAAGACCATGAAAAATATTTCTGCATCATACTTATCTTTGAATTTTCCAGTATCCCACTCTAATTATAATCTCAGAAACATAAGGATTTTGATCTTTCCTACATTCCACGGTTAACACCAGCTTTGGCAAAGTTTCCTTCCAGTTTTCTGCCAGACTCAGTAGAAACCATCTAGATCCTGATCAGAAAACTTGAAACAGTTATAATTTTTTTATAAATGTATTAAAATTGTTTGATATGTGTTCCTGTTTTGCTTAATTGGTTAATAATGTGGCTATGCGCCATATAGGAGAGGTAGTGGTGGAGAAACATGCTTATGAAGAAAAAAAAAACTTTTCCATTGCTTTTGAAAGGTGAAACAGAAAAATTAAGTGCCCAATTATGCAATGCATGTATATTTGCAAATGATGTAACAAAAACAATGATACAAGTTGTTATGAATGGCTGTGAATCCCAGTTTGTTTATATGATAACCAAAAAGATAGCTACAATTTTTAAATACACAGACACGCAGCCTCTGTAGCAAATAACAAAACTGTTTAGTAATCTGGAATTAACTGCATAATTTTTGATTAAGAAGGGTCTTATTATTATGGGCAATGATACAAGAAACAAAACACAGCCCACAAATTGCAGCCCAAATGCTGAGATATACATTAACTGATGGCAATATATGCACTCCAAAAAGCAAAGCTTGATTAATTGATTGATACCCACTAGCAGGGGGCTGATTTCCTTGCCACTGCTTATTTCTGCTTTGCACATAAATTAAGTATCTACAATCTGTATGCAATAAGCTACAGTAGTTAAAAAAAAAACAAGCATTTGTCAATGCTGAACGTTTGCTTACAGGTATTTGCACTGGTGTTTGGCATTTATGCAGGCCCCTCCCCAGTTGTAGCCATGTCCCTTTAACATCCATATCCCAACACAGTACCTCTCTGCAACTTCCTCTTGCATCTGATCAACATTTCACCCTCATATTTCTTAAGTGTCTGTATTAGGAACCCTAACGCCCTGGGCATGCTCAAGGGTACGGGCCTGTGTGGAAACTGCAAAACCAGCACTTGTAACACAGTCATTCAGTGGAATTATTTCACCAAATTTTCAACATAGGCATTTTGTCACCTCTGGTCATGAACACTGTCACTATGATTTTCTTACTGTGTACTGAACACTGATTTCCCACAGTGACCGTGCTATTCTGCGCCAGAAGTGTGAAAACACATTTCAGCCTGGATGTGAGAAATGACAGCTGTACTGTTCATAAGGAGGTGTGGGAAAATGCAAATGTTGAAAATCTGGAGTGAAAATATGACAAATTTGCGAAGTTACGAGTACGCATGGAAACTGTGCAATGCACATATGTAAGCCAGTCATTTTTTTGAATTTTTGCACCAAATTTTCAACATTGGCATTTTTGGACGTCTGCTCATGAACAGTGTCACTGTGATTTTCTTACTCTGTACCAAACATGATTTTCCACAGCTGCCATGCTACTGTACGCTGGAAGTGCGAAAAAACACATTTCGGCCAGGATGTGAAAAATGACAGCTGTATTGGTCATAAGGAGATGTGGGAAAATGGCAGTGTTGAAAATCTGGAGCAAAAATATTACAAATTCATGAACTTACGAGTGTGCGCAGAAACTGCTCAACGACACTCGTAACAGTCATTTTATGGACTTTGCCACCAAATTTTCAACATAGGCATTTTAGGCCTCTGCTCATGAACAGTGTCACTGTGATTGTCTTACTCTATAGCGAACACTGATTTCCAACAGCGACTGCGCTATTTTGCACCGGAAGCGCGAAAACACATTTTGGCCAGGATGTGAAAAATGACAGCTGTACTGTTCATAAGGAGGTGTGAAAATATGCCGATGTTGAAAATCTGAAGTGAAAATATTACAAATTCACAAACTTATGAGTGTACATGGAAACTGCACAACAGCACACGCTCGAAAAACTGTCATTTTGGGGAAATTTTTCACCAAATTTGCAACATAGGCTTTTTGAGAGCCCGCCTCATGAACACCAACACTGTCATTTTGTTAATCAGTCCCAAGAGGTGATTGCACACAGTGACTGTGAAATCACCTTTTGGGACCGAATAACGTCATGACAGTGACTGAATTCATGAGAAGGGATGTCAAGAAACACATGTTGAAAATGTGGTGTCAAAAGTCAAAAAATGGCCGAGATAGCCACCTAAGTTGGAAAAACCCTATTTCTGCCATTATACAGCTTACCGGCATTTCCTCAGTTCGTGGTCAGCTTTGAAGAGTGTAGAGGTGTTCCTGGTCCACTGAAGATCATCGTACCAGGCTCCGAAGGTAAGTTTGGGGTGAGTGGGGGTGTTGGAAGGTGGGCACAGGTTGGTGGGGGGGGCCAAGGACTCACCGAGGGAGCGTTTTCTTGTTTTACAGTAATTGGGAAAAAAAAGGACACTTTTGGTACACTGGGGTGGGCTTCCAGTGTGCCACCTAGGTGAGGGGTGTGTGGGGAGGTGGGAGCGCAGAGGATGAGCACGGGTTGGCAGGGGAAGGGGCGAGGGACTCACTGAGGGACTGTTTTCTTGTTTCACGGGAACTGGGAAAAACAAATGGAGGCTGTTGGTACGCTGGGGTGGGCTCCCAGCATGCCACTTATGTGTTTGTTGGTGGGGACTAGAGACAGCAGGGATTGGGCACCCCCGCCGGCCATACAGTGTGTGTGTGTGTGTGTGTGTGTTGGTGTGGGGGGAAGCATGAGCATGCTGGGGTGGCTCCCAGTGTGCCAACTGGTTGTTTTCTTTGGAGGGCTGCAGCTGACGGAGGATTGGGCACCCCTGTTGGCCACACAGTGTGTTGGGGGGCACATGAGCTGAGGGGGATTGGGCACCTCCCTTGGCACACAAGGTAGGGGCCGGGGAGAACAGTAAGGAGGGAAGGGGAGGACATTATCAGAAGGAGGAAGTGGGAGGGATTTGATACCATGCTATGCATGCCAGCAGTTCAGCTGACCTTGATATGCTACTGTAATTGCATACACGCTACCACCGCTGATTGCAGCAGACCTTTTCTTAGAAGTGAAGACCAACACAGCCGAACTGCTGTCATACACAGCTCAGCATGTATTGGTCCCATAGGGTCACGCCTGCTACACTGAGCACTGCAGTCAGGAGGAGGGTCACACATCTCCGAAATTCATACTGTTGCAAGACATTCCTTGCACATGCGCACAAGCAAACATAAAAACTAGAAGCAACCAATATACATCATTGTTATACATGCTGGAGTTTGTCAAGCTGCCTGTGATTTCTTATACAGCAAGGGAATCACAAGGACTTGTTCAAACATATCTTTGAAGCTGAAATGTTCTCAGTTTTTAAGTTTAAGTTATTTTAGCTACCTCTTCACATGCCACCAGATACACCCTGGGGATGGAATTTATAGTATGTACAGATGACAGATAAACTGTACAAAATCTGGTTCCATGCTACACATTTTGATGTTCTTGAAACACTTCATTTTTGACAATCTAGTGTGGATTAATTAATTTTGGTATGGGTGCCTGGCAAGTCAGCTAACTTGCCTTCTAGAAACATTCTGCTCTGTGTACAGTGGGTGGGATATTCAAAAGGGTTGCGCTATGCGCAATAGGGTTGCGCCAGCGCAAGACCGAAAATGCGCCATTCTGCGATATTCAACGGGAGGCAGTTGCGCCACTGAAAACATGCTGAGCAACAGCGCAATGCAAATGAAGGCATGCGCAACCGAAGGGGGTGGATCCATGCATAACGAGCACAATGCGATATTCAAAGGCTTGCGCAATGCGCAATAGTGGATCAGCCGGAAGTTGCGCCACGGTGGAAATGAGCCAAAATAAAAAGGCTCAAGGAAGAGGCGCAAGAACTCAACAGGGAATGCTCATGAGGCAGCAACAGAGAGCAGGCCACAGCAGCGACCAGTGCAGGCCAGGGAGTAGGCAGGACAGAATAGTGGCAGCTGAAGGCGTGTGGGGCCACAGAGTTCGGAGGCCAGTAGGTGTACCGTGCAGTGGAGGTAGCAGTCAGGACAGCGGGGGGAACAGAACAACAACAGCTGGGGACACAAGCCAGGGAGATGGACAGTGCCAGCTTCCACATGGAAGCTGTAGTGAGGGGGGTGAGAAGGCATGCTGCAGGGGGATGTGGCCGTGGAAGGGCCCATCGGCGGTACACCCCCAACAGGCAGCACCGTGCCCGCATCAGCTTTGAGCTGTATTCATATGTCGAGATTGTGGGTCGGTACTGCCTGAACAGGGCAATACTGAGGCGGCTCTGTGAGCTGTGCAGTGATGTGATGTGATGCAGGCACCCTCACGATGGAGTCACGCTCTGTCAGTGGAGACAAAGGTAACAGCCTGCATGTGCTTGCTCACCACGGGTACCTTCCAGAGGCCAACAGGAGACACCACAGGCATAACACAGTCAGCCACGTCATGCATCCTCACCCAGTTCCTCAGCGCACTGCTGCCACATGCTGCAGAGTACATCCATTTCCTCAGCACCGCGGCAGAGCATACAGCAAACATACAGGAGTTCCACAGGGTAGCACGTATGCCTGGCATGCTAGGGGCGATAGACTGCACCCATGTGGCTATTCGCATGCCACCTGGCCCCGATGGGGCCGCATATCACAACTGGAAGGGGTTCTCCAGTGTCAACTGCCAGGTGGTGTGTGATGCCAGTGGGCACATCATCAATGTCTGTGCCACGCACCCTGGTGGAGCACATGATTCATTCATATGGTACCAGTCTGCACTGTGCCATCGATTCGAGAGTGGGGACATCCCCACAGGACACCTAGTGGGTGAATATGCATATAGGAGCGGCAAAGTTGGGGGACAGGTGGGCAAGCCACAGGTGCCATGGGAGTGGCACACAGGGCTGGGGCAATATGGTCCTGAACATGACACTAACCTCCACTATCTCCACACAGGTGACAGTGGATACCCACTCCGTCCCTGGCTGCTCACACCCTACCGGCGCGCCACGACCTTATCGCAGCAACGCTTCAATGAAGCACATGCCGCCACACGCAACATCATCGAGCAGGTGTTTGGGATACTGAAGGCACACTTCTGATGCCTAGACACCTCCGGTGGTGCCCTACAGTACAGCCCCTCCAAGGCCTGTAGGATATACCTGGCCTGTTGTATCCTGCACAACATGGCCAAAGACTGTGGGATAGCCGTACCGGTCGAGGAGGGGACAGCAATGGGGACACTGGGGATGCCGGTGATGATGGGGATGAGCAGCCCCCCCCGGACGGCGTGACCCCCGACTGATCCGGCTGGCCCAGCTGCACCGGGACACCATCACAGAGGACCACTTCGCACAACACAGGTAAGTCATGGGGCCATGTGCAACCAACACTGTCCAGGGTGCAACCCACATACACACAGGATAACATACCAGGGGTGCATGACGGCGAGGGGAGTGGAAGGGACAGGCACACAAACACACAACCAGGAGGGGTGAATAGTTACACGCTACATGGACAGACACACACACCAGGCACAAAGTGCACAGGGGCAGGTGCACAGCAGAGCAGGAACAGACATGTCAAACACACAGATCCACAGGCCACCCCCACCACCTGTACTGTCCATGTACGTGTGTCAGATGCTGGGCACCCTTGCACCTTGGTGTACAGTACAATGCAGGCATCATCATGCACACACACCTGTGGACAGCAGTCGAGTGGGTGTGCAGGTGGTCCGTGTGTCAGCGTGTTGGGCAGGGCACCCACCGGTGCACTGCCCACCATGACACACATTGCACACAGGGCAGCACCAGACAGGGCCCACACTGGGAGACAGGTCAGTCATGTGACACTGTGCCACAGCCACCTCAGATGCATGGGCAGCCCCGCCAAGACCCAGCAGCACTGGCAGGCTGAGCATGGGCCACATGGGGTGGCACCGATGGACCACCAGGGGTCCCACTGTGTGAGTGCGACCTTGTCCGCACAGGGGTCTGCAGCATGCCGAACATACCTGCACCAGGGGTGCTCGGGATGCCCACAGCAGAACCCGGAATCGACAGACTGGGTGTCACACGATGCCAGGAACCGGGAGTGGATAGCATACTGCGTGGGGTGCGCAGTACAGGGGCACCTGACTGTGTGCCCAATGCCACCATGACAGCGACCAATGCCTGGGTCTGCCTGTCAATTGCGGCGGTCACATCCATCCAAATTTGGACAATCTCTGCAAGGATCATCGCATTGTCCCTGCTGTGCCACTCCACAGCCACACACAGTGCCTCCACAGACATTGCAACCCGCATCTGCTGCTGTACTGATGCCCGCAGCAGGTGGGTGTGCTCGACAAACGGGTTGTCTGCCACATCGGCAACCTGTCCCTCAGGGTATGGAAGGGCCTGATGCTCAACACCCCTTGAGGGTGGGCGCTGTTCACCAGGACCAGGTATGGGCAAGTCAACAGGTGGTGTGCATACGCCACCGCTGAACCCTGTACCCCCAGACCCAGTGGGTGACTGCTGCTGCTGCCCCTCTTCCTGCTGTGCCCAAGGGACCAGTCGTTCCACTGCTGTGTCTGCAACAGTGCCAGAGACCTGCACAGCCACTGGTGCTGCCCCACCGGTGCTGACAGGCACAGCCTGGGACTGTGCTGATGTGCTGGCACACACATTGGAACCAGCTAGGTCCATGGGCGTGAGCTGTCCTGCTGTGTGTCCATTATGTGACACACACGTGTCACTGCCCATAGCGGTCATTGCATCATCAATGGTGCAGGTTTGTGCCACAGCCACAGCATGCTGGCATGCTTGCATGCCAGACCGCTGAGACACAGGAAGGGCACCCACCACACCTGACTCACCGACATCGGAGATGGCAGCCAGGCATGCACACTGGTGCAATGCACGCCGGCTACCAGCAGAGGTGGATGGACCCTCCTCCAACTCTGGCTGGATGTCCACAGTGCATGGGCCCACCACCACTGTCCCCTGCAGATGCACAGGATCTGAAACAGAAAGTGAGAACATGTTAGTGCATGGGATCCACCTTCCCCCCCCGACCATGTCATACCGTGCAGTGATGGGATACCATCTGTCTGCAAGCCACCTCCTGGAATGCCCTCGATGGCACTGCACTGCATGGATGCAGCAAGACGGTTCTCCGCCGGGGTCAGCTGCACCACCTCTGGCTGGTCTCCGCCTGTGGCAGTGCGTGCCGCCCTGAGGGCTGCCACCTTCTCCTTCACCTTCCTCCTGTTGGTCCCCATCTTCTTCTTACATTCCTGCATGGAGTGCTGGTGGCTTCCATGCAGGTTTACGGCATGAGCTACCCCCTCCCATGCAGCAGCACGGGCCTGAGGGGTGTCCCGCTGTCCACTGAGTAGTGGCTCTTCATCCAGGTAGGCCTCGAAGAGTGCCTCTGTTTCAGCCTTTGTGAAGTTGGGCCTCCTTTTCCGCCCACCATCATCCTCCTCACCCAGTCCTTGCTTGGCCATGTCACGGTCTGTATGGGTGGAAGTGGACACCTGTGACTGTGCAGTATACAGCATTATCCCATGACCATAGTCCAGAACATCACACAGCATGCAACCCACTCTATCACCTGCAGTAACCGATTATGGCCACTGCAGATCACTGTCGCACATTTATAGCGCAATGCATGCAAATTAGGAGGAGCAATCAGAATGAGATGCAAATCACGCCAGCGCCATTGAATGGCTGATCAGCTGATTGGTATATGACGGTTGAATATCGCCTGTTGCGCTTTTACACAACACGTGTTGAGCCAGCTGAGCCTATGGCATAGTTCTGTGACTGCGTAGTACACCGCACTGCACATGCCCAGGTAGCTTACGCAGGCGTCTGCTGTGCTGATGACGTGCTGTGCGCGATCAGTAATTCAGGACATGGCCACCATTGTGCCAGTGGTGCTACAGCGCTGGTCACCACATGGCGCTGTGGCATAACTGCGCAATAGTCCACTGTGGCACTGGCACGCAGGCGACCGATCGCACTGGACGTGTAGACGTCCGATGGTGCTGTGCGTGGCCTTGCGCCACAGACCCATGACCTTGTGCCCGACCTTTGCCCACTTGGTGCTGTACGTCTGCTATGTCCGCAGCTCTATCGCGCTGTTCAGTAACAGCACGATAGGGACTCGGCGGCGCTTGTATGAACAGCGCGATAGGGACAGCGGATGGGAGGTATTGCGAACATTTCCATGTGGGTTGCGGCCATGAGCAACTCATGTTTCCTACTATCAACCTGTAGACATGGCACACAGGAGAGCTCCCCAGTGGAGTGGCTTGGAGGTGGCCAACCTAGTGGCTGTGGTGCAGCCTCACTATGGGCCACTATTTGGGGAGGAACCCCTAGACATGGCCCACACCCATGTGTGGCAGCAGGTGGCCACCGAGCTGAAGCAGGTCACTGGGCGGTGCAGAACACCGGAGCAGTGCAGACACTGGTACAGTGACCTGCGCAGGAGGGAGCGGGCACTGCTGGCGTGCCTCAGGTCCCATGCCAGGAGGGGCATTGTGCCTAGGCCAGGTGGGTGAACCGTCTATGCACCTGTATTGTCCGCAGGGGTAACACTGTGTATTGTGGCCAGAGCATGGGGGAGGGTTGGTCCATGGTTGGCTGTGACAGTGTTTGCAGGTGTGTGATGTATGGGTCTGGCTGTGTGGGCAGGCACACCCATTGGGGCAGGGGGCTGTCTGCTTTGGGATCTCACTAATGTGTTTCTCAATGTTTGTTTCCCACAGGCGTGGAGGAGCAGAGGAGGGCCCGTGATGAGGCACAGAGGGGTGCTGCGGAGGTGGCCGGCAGAGGTGGCAGTGGAGTGTGCCCACAGCAGCAGCAGCAGTAGCTTGATGAGGGTGAGTGTCATTACATCATGGATGCTATTGCGTGCTATGGGGGGGAGGACATGGCCACCATCCATGGACAACACTGCCATGCATGTGACGTGTGACAGTCAGCACTGTCCAGTGGCACTGCATGTCTGTGAGTGCATCACTGCTGGTCCATGCATGCACTGGGCACATGGCTGTGGCACTACCTTCCCACCACGTAGCCATGTCACTGTACTGCCTTGATTGTGCTGTGCTGGGTATGGGTGGGGTGTGTGTGCAGTGGCACACATGGCTGTTGCTGCCTAGTTGGGCTTGCCCTGTGCACGGTCACTGTGAGTGGGTGCAGTCCATCACAGGGGCAGGGCACTTGGCTGTATGCCATGCATATTGGGTGGGCTTCAGGGTTGTGGACAGTCATAGCCATTGATTCTGTTCCCTTGCCCTAGGTGTCCGGGTCCTGCGCAGAATTGAGCAGGCCATCCACCGCCTGCTGGAGCTGTCCACTGAGTCCCAGCACATCCTGAGGGAGATGAACCAGAGAGGTGTACGACGCCGGAGGAGGCCACGGGAACAGGGGCAGCCTGCTGATATGTAGCCTGGGGGGCAGTAGCTTCCCCACACCTACCCCTTTACCCTTCCTCACACCCTGCCTTCCTCACCAGTTCTTTCACCCTGCCCCACACCCACCCCTACCTTGTACCCGCACTTCACCCCTGTATTGTATATATTTGTAAATAGTTATGGTTGTTCCTGTTGTTGTTGTTGTGTTATTGATTGGAAATATATATATATTTTGTTATGAATACCGTGGTGGTCTCTGATTTGCAGCTGGCTATAGGTGCTCAGTTGCAGTGGTGTGCCTGGCATCTGGTGTGGTGTTGTCCTGGGATTGTGTGTGTGTGTGTGTGTGCATGGGGGGGTGTCCCTGGTGTGGTGGTGGCTTTCAGTCGGTCTGGCCGTGTGCTGCCACACACTGCTGTGAGCTCCTGGTGGGTCTGGCTTGTATGGTTCTGTGGTACACACAGTTGCATTGTGCTGGGGGCATGGTGATTCTGGCAGTGCTGGTCTGAGTCCCTGCTCATGGGTAGTGTCTTGGGGTTTCAGTGCAGGTGTACTGTGACGGGGGCTGTTGTACACTTGGGTTGTCCGGCCCTTGTGTGGCAGTCTCTGCTTGCCAGGGTGTGCTGGGTGCCCTGGCCCAGCTGTGCTTTTGTTGGCTTGTCCCCATGGGCCAGTGGATATTCCGCCCCTCCACCAGTGATTCTGTGATTCGGTGTGGGGGTGTGTTGTTAGTTCTGCAGGTGTTCCTGTGCCCTCTGTGGCATGGTGGTGGGCCCCGCCGACCTCCCTGGTTGTGCAGTTCCATTGCCTGCTGCTGGGGGGGCTCGTTTGCGCTATGGCACCTCTAGACTGCTCAGCTGGGCTGGCCTTGTTGCTCTATGGCGCAACATATGTGCTCAGCTTCCCCTTCCTGATTGCGCTATGGTGCAGGTTGTGCGATATTCAGATGTTGGCTGGTTGTGCAATTAGACTTGCTCCACGTTTGAATATCGCATCTGTTGCGCATGTGCGCAATTGACTTGTGCTTGCTCCTGCTATTGTGCACATTTTGGGTGCAGTTTGAATATCTGGCCCAGTATATTCTTATAATTACTGGTGAGCATGAATATCAACCGGATTACTATTTTGTTAAAAATTCATGTCAACCAGATTTCAGGTTATTATGCTCCAAAGGCAATAATAACCTGACATCCTGTTGATATGACACCTCATAATAACCCGAAATCTGGTTGATATGACATTCCCCAAAGAAAAGACTTTAAAACTGTTGCATTCCTTTGTTTCACAAAAAGTATTTCAAATGCATTATTTTCAATTGTGTTTTAGTCACGTAAAGTTCAATTTCTTCAAAAATAAAACTGCACTCTAGCTAAAAAAATGTTTTCTTTCAAGTTGCACCTGGATTATGCCCCCCATTGTCCCACATACACCTTTCACTGGATTCCTGGACTATTATACTGTGATAATGCTATTTTGCACTAACATGTAGATTTAGGCATCTATCATATAAGCATGCGTTCCAGGCATGTGCTTTGCTGCTAATATATGTTAATGTTTGCATCCATTATAGGATTATATAAGGCATGATTATTATACCTCACTATAATACAGTATGTTTATCTTTTACATATATTTTATAAATAGAATAATTGATAGCTAAGTATGTATTACAAGGCAGTAATACCATCAAGAGGTTTTGGGGACTTGGTACCTCGAGAGCGAAGCTCGAGAGGTACCCAAAGTCCCCAGAACCTCGAGATGGTATTACTGCCAAGAAATACATATTTAGCTATATGTTATTTTTTTGTAATATATGGAGCAGGAATAGTTTTTACTTACCTTTGGTGCAGGCTGATGGGTTGTCAGTGGTGAATGAGGAACAGCTGTTAGGAGAAGCAGTAAAGTAGTGCAGAATTTCATGTAATTGATGAGCCAATGATTGTGGCTAAAAGAACAGTAAACAGTAAAGTTAACTTTTTTTTTGTTTTTTTTGGCATGCAAGAGGTGCTAGTCCGAGTCGGAATCTGAGTAGATGACAAATCGTTGCTTCTTTGGTGGGGGCGGTGACTTCCGGATGTTGATCGCGACGTTCCCAAAAAATTTGCAGTGGGAACCAAATATGTTGCCTGCAGTAGCGGAGATGTGGGAGCTTTTGGAGGACATCTGTGTTGTCATTTCCTGTGGGACTGCAATGGAGTTAGTCGCTGTGTCAGGTCTGGGTGCTTCACATTCAGGAGGTGCTGAAGGATGTGTGGAAGTGCTGGGTTGTTCCCCGGAGAGGATGGCACATATTTTCTGTTGCTTTAGCTCAGACAAGGTACTATAATTATTAATTGACTGGATGTTTTTATGACCGGAGACTTGGGCAACATCCGTGGGAGGCACATTAAAGTCAATGAGCATTTGTATAGCAGTTTTTCTTGTGCTATGGTTTGTTATTCGTTTTTCGGGTGGGAGCCCTGCAGATTTTTGTAGCATTTTCATAATGGTTCGAATTTTGTTCTCACCGATTGTCATGGCTCTGAACCATAAGCTGGTTGGTTTTAGCTTCAGATTTGGTGCTAAATAGAAGGAGCATCAGGTTGTGCATGGCAGGGAGTCTTTGTGTGGCATACTTTTCATAGGCAGTTACTGTGTCTCTGCTTGGGTTTGTGGTGCAGGTGTATAGCCTGGGGTGTACTGGTTTTATATCTTTATGTTTACGCCTGTTCTAGTTTTCATTTGGCGTTCATGGTACTCCAGGTATTATTTCCTTGGCTGTCTTTGTTTAATACTATGTCTCCCCAGCAGAGGAGAGTATTGCTCACTTGTTCGTGGGGGTATGTAAGCCTTGCTGTTGAAGAACAGCACGTGAAGGAGTGCTGTGGGGAGTCGAACCTAGAGTGGCTCATGTATAGTAAGTTGATGTCTGTTTCTGTTAGGGCTTGCTTGCCTTGGCCGTTACCCATTCCGGTTTTTTAGGTATTTTTGCTTAGCAGTTAGTGTCTGTAGTGTTTCTTTGAATACTGTAGAAGGACTTTGGAAAATTGAGTGGGATAATTAATTTTGTGTAGGTCATTGATGCTTCCAAGGACACCTCAATGTGTGCTAGACTCATATTCAGAGCCGTCTTGCTTTTTAAATGAAACAGAAAGTTAGCGAGGGGGTCTAGTTCTTGCTCTGGTATAGCTTCAATGGACCGTGACTCACCTTGCTTTGTGAGGTATGTTTGGAGGAGGTTTAAATCAAAATTTGTTTTTTTGTGGTGTTGGGTTCTCCTGGTTTTCACAAACTGTATTCTCTTCCGTGATGTTATTAGTAAAATCCTGCATTTTTTATATTTGTAGTGACGCGCCGCGACCAAGTAGCAGTGTTTCTGTCAGGAAACTGTTTGCGGTTTGAAAGACAGCTCGAGCTTGAAGTAGACAGGTGATTGCACTCATGCTGGTGATTGCTTCTGATAATACTGTCGTTCAGGAGTAGAACGATGGTATTATCAGTTCTGAACGATAGTATTATCAGTTTGGAACGATGGTATTATAAGTCTCAGTACTGTGGTATTACAACAAATTTTTTGTATGGGATGAGATGGTATTATTAGACCATCTCCATATATCACATATATATATATATATATATATATATATATATAAAAGTTATGAATGAATTTTATGTGTTTTTGTACAGGACATGATTTGTAAACAGGGCTTGTCCCTAAATTATGCTTTTTCTGGATAAAAATAAAACTTTTATCAATTAATCAAAATATATAATCTACCTAGTCACTGATAAGATGACTCTAATGGATTGTCAGTGATTATTGTACACACTTATATTCTCATACAGTCATATGCAGTGTGTGTTTTACACTTAGGCAAATATGTCACGTGTAGTAGTGGCCAGTCTGCACTCTCTCCTTTGTCTAAGACGACAGAGAGAAATCCTTTATTTTGTCTTGCATTAGGCAAGTAATGCCACATGTAGTTTAGGCCTGTCAGCATTTCCTTTGTCTAAACTTCATGCTGACAGAAGCATTATTCTTTGTCTCACATCGCACTCATTAGTAATTCTGTCTCCTAAGTCATTATCCAATGGAGAATGTTTTATACAACCTTGCTTATAAAATTTAACCAATACGTTATGTTTCTCATATCCATAACTATGAAGTAATTTCTGTTGCTATGATGTTATCTGTTGTATATAACCTTGTGTAACCCAGCTCCCCAGGGAGATCCTAACAAATCCTAGAGATTTTGTACATTCTTCAGAAGACTGGTGAGAAACCCATCCCGCTTGTGATTTTCTCAGTCACATGCTTGGCATAAGTATTGTAATAAACTATCATTATTACTCCTGCTTGTGTAGCTGTCTCATTGGCACACACTGTAGCCATATAAGAATCTCATTATTTACTCCAGAGCTGGTATCTGGAAAACAACGTTACTACATTGCCATACTGCCTCTCTGTTCTGCCCTTCATTATTCATACCTACTGTATATTGTTCTCTTTACCTGGGTTCTGCTCACATCCCCATTTGTCAGTACTAGTATTAACAACCCCCCAAGGGTAGTCTTTACTTTTAGCTTACTCCCTTTCTGGGTGTAACTCCCAAACTCCCCTCTACCAAACATCCCTCTGTTTACTTGAGTTTATTACACCTCCACCCCCCAATCAATTGCGGCCTCCCTTTCAGTTACAGCCTACTGTTTTAACAGCCCCTGTACACCCACTCAATTGAACAGAGCAACTGCTTACCACCTCTCTAACATGCTGTTAGTTACCCTCATTCTCCACCCTCTCCATGTCCCTCTTATTGCCTTCCCCTACCTTCCCCACTCCTCCTTTCCTTCTCCCTTCCCCCTCTTCTTTCTCTCCCACCCTCTCTTCAGCTGGTCTTCCCCTGGCATTCTCCATGGTGTCCTGCATGCTGCCTCCTCCATTCCAATGGATCCACCTTGATACACTCAGGGCATCTCCTCCCTCTCTCTCCCTCACTCACTCACTCTCACTCTTCCTCACCCTCTCCTCACTCAACTTCACTTAAAGGCAACATGCAGTAGGCTTCCTTAATGTCCTCATCTCCTTGCTACTCATTATAGCAGGTGATGTTGAACAGATCCACTGTCTTTCTGTGCCAACTGCCTCTTCTCTACCCAAAGCATTGAGAATAGCCTATGTTTTTTTTTTTGAAAGAGAATAGCCTATGTTAAGATCCACAGCCCCTCCCAACTCCTCACCTCCCTGTCCTCCCATGGGTCCACCAATGACTGCTCATTCTAGATGACTTCAGTGTTAATTGGCGCTCATCTTCCCATTTTAAATTATTCCAAAACATAGACTGTCTCTAGCTTATCCAACTGATTTCTGATCCCACTAGACTCAGTCCCCAAACCCATAACCACTCCATTCAGGACTGGATGCTCTCCTCTGACCCATACCATTCTGCAGATGCCAGTGCCGTCCGTATGACCTCTGTGACCGTCATATGATCTACTGCATGCATAAGATTCACCACCTCAAAGTCACCCCTAAATTCATCTAGATTAGATCCTACCAATCCCTCGATCTATCCTCTTACTAGATGTTAGCAACATTAACATCAATCTCATGTTTTTTAACTCTTAATTGTTATCGACCTGGGATTATCATGCCCCCCCTGAGGAAAACTCGGGTCCATGGTTCATACATTCCTTGGATCAAGGTGGAGTTGTTAGCATCTCACTGTGCACGTGACCTTACCTGGTGGATCCACAAATCCACTGGCTTCACAACTGCCCTTGCAAACTACAAGTCACTTTGTAGTGCCTTTACAAAAACTACTAAGCTTGCGGAGGCTGATACTTTGCATCCATGCTACAAAAGAATCTTAAACACCCCTCAAAGTTTTGGAAGGTCATTCATTCCCTCTGTTCCCTGCCCTCCCAGACCCTTCTTCCATCCTTAAGAAGAGTGACTCCCTCATCTCTGATCCTGCAGCAGTTGTCTCATCTTTTGACTCCTTTTTCTTCACCTGTGCCCTTTCCCTCCTTCCCTCTCCCTCCACTTCCCCCACACCCTCCCCATTAGCCTCAATCATCTTCCCTCCACCATCCTTTCTCCCTCTGCTGCCCTCAAGGCACCACTAGCTCTTAACTCAGACAAAGGAGGGAGCCCTAATAGCCTGGACCCCAACTCTTCTCTCTCTTCTCCCAGCCATTGCCTTTCCCATTATCAACCTATTAAATTTCTCCTTGTCATTTGCCTTGGTCCCTGATCTGTGGAAGCAGGCCATGGTTATCCCTTTTCCCAAAGGGACTGACCCCTCCCTTCCTGTCAACCACTGCCCCCCTCTCCCTCCTCCCTTCCCTGGCTAAACTTCAGGAATACCTAATCCTTTCCCTACTCTCCCCTTTCTTTGAAAACTCCTCCTTCTTTACACTCTACCAGCCTGGCTTCAGAAAATTGCACTCCAGCTCCACTTCCCTTCTTAGGCTCACTGACTCTATCCATTCTGGCTTGGAGCAGTGGCTGGTAACCTCTGCAATATTTGTCAAACTGGCTAAATCCTTTGATACTGTTGCCCACCACATCCTCCTGGGCAAGCTAAAAGCTGCTGGGCTCTTCTCTTCCTCTGTTTTGTGGTTGGCTAATACCTTGAGAGTAGGACCCAAGCTGTCCCTATTGGTGATGCAATCTCACCTCCTCCCCTATCTGCTCTGGCATCTCCAAAGACTTGTTCATGGCCCTATCCTATTCTCCATCTTCATAAATTACCTCCCTCTCACCTGCCCCTCTGCATCCATTCACATGCACACAGATGACGTGGTTCTCTATGCCTCTAGTCTCTCAGCCTCAGACCAATGGCCCAACTCCAAATGGAATTCAACAACATCCAGCTTTGGCTTTGGGCATATCAGCTGTCCCATGATACCAAAAACATGGCTTTCATGACCTTTGGCACTAAGCAGAGACTTGCCAAGCTTTCCCCTCCCCCTTCCAGACAATCAATTAAGGATGTCTCCTCCTTTAAATACATGTACCTCAGGGTAAGGTTGGATTGTCATCTTGATTTCTCTACTGACATGAATACTATCCACCAGAAGCTGCATCCTAAACATTGGGCACCTTACAGGAACAAAGCAAGTATCCTGCTTCCTGACTGTAAAGCGATTGTAACCAAGATGATTCTACCAATCTTCAATAATGGTGACATTACATATATATATAGCACTGCTCCCAAGTATCACCCTTGTCAGGCTGGCTCCTGTCTTTTACTCCTTCTGCCACTTTGCCCTGGATTGCCTCCCCAGATTCCACCACTGTTCCCTGCATTTCTTCCTCTCCACGCCCTTCCTTGATGTCAGGCACCTCATTCATTATGCCACCTTTGTTTCCAAATTCTGGCTAGGTTCCCTTCTGCTATCTTTCTTCACTTCTATCCTCCCCTCCATTCACCTCCTACTCCCTTTGCAGCTCTGACATTCAGTCTCCCAACCTTCCCCTTGTAAAACCCTCTGCTGGTCAAGCTGCTTTCTCCCTCCATGTGCCTAGTCTTTGGAGCAAGCTTCTTGTTGCTATTCAATATGCTCCCTCTTCCCTATCTCTAAAATCCCACCTCCATGACTTTGGTACTAAATCCAGCAGTTGCCACTGACCTTAGACTAGTCCCACTCCTCCACCCTCCATACTATTCCCTCCCATTCTGCCCTGATTTACCAGTCCACTATCCCCCTTGGTCTTGTCCTCATGGTACTTACAATCTCTCTTCTTTCCCTTGTTTTGTTGGTAGTTGTGCTTTGCTGAACTGCTGCTATTGATATGCTATGTTTGCATTACTTGAACATGGTGCTTCCTCTTAATTATCTGCCATGTAATTTTTTTATTGCTAGAATTGTAGCTTTAGTGATGTAACTTATTATGGCTACAAGCCAGACCACACTATCTTCAACACCTTTAATAAGCTTTTCTCTGACTTCTCAGCTTACACTGAAGTCTTCAATGCACCCTTGAAAAGTCATACCCCCCTCATTTACCCCAAAGGGTAACATCCACATTTCCTCTTCAAACAGGTAAATATCCCTGAGGTTTATAAGCTCTTGAAGCATATTCCAATGTCCAGATCTGCTGGTTCTTATGGAATTGAACCTAAACTCCTTAAATTTGCTGCTTACTAAATGGCATCCCCTAACAACAATCCTCAACATTTCCCTTGCCTCTAACACTGTACTGACAGTATGTGAATTGGCAAACATAGTGCCAATATTCAAAAAAGGGAACTACAAAGTTATTAATAACTACAGACCTATCACTATTCTACTTGTGGCGAGTAAAGTACTTGAGAAAATTATAGAAGCCAAACTTACCTCCTACCTTGCAAAACATAACCTCCTCTGCCCTGCTCAGTAAGGCTTTCACCAAAGCCATATTACTACTACTGCGCTGCTCACCCTTACCAATAGCATCCTTACCTCTCTTGACAAGGGCAAGCTTGATAGAGCTGTCATTATAGACCTTACAAAGGCTTTTGATGGGGGGCATGGTCTGGCCTCTGACAAGATGGCCGATTAACTGCTTAATGCAATCCATGAGGAGCAGAGTACTAATAAAATATGAATTTTAACAAAGGAGCTATACCAGAAGATGTCAGAACAATGCGGCTCCTGATTGATCTGCTTTCAGTGTTGAACTGAATCTGTACCCTCCACTTTGAGCAGAGTTACAGTGCTGAGGTTCTGGATCCTCATGGCCACTAGCCCTGGAGTGAGCATGGATGTCTCAGTGAACGAGATGTTCACTTCTTTAATGAAGCAAATGGTGGATGTAACACTCGCCTCTAATAATACAATTTTAGCCCTCCATCAGCTGGATGCTAGGATTTCCCAAAATAAGCAAAAGACTGCCACCCATGATGCTGCTCTCAGTGATCGCTCCAACACCATCAGAGAACAGACCCACTTATTTATTTATGATTTATTTACTTATGACTTTGGTAGCCAGGTAGGTGCACTGATCCCAGGGACTGTTTTCAGGCACGACCCAGGCAAACATACTGTGGCACAGAGTATAACTATACAGAAAAGACATGTACAGAAGAGCAGTGTAGCACACTGTTAACAGGTTCAGTAGCACATTTAAAATACAAATGGTAGCCATAGCAGACATAGTAAGAAGATATGTGGGTACAACACAGTGTAAGCAGGGGCTAATGAATAATATAGTCCAACTAATCTATAAACAGTGTTAGGAGGAAATAAAGCAGGTTTGAAACCAGACAGCAGCAGCATTTAAGCTGCACCAGAGGGTAGACATAGCTGTAGTTGGCCGTGGGTGGGGGGGGAGGTGGAGGTGGAAAAGAGGAGAAGAAGGGTTGAAAGACATAGAGAAGTAGAGAGACAGCAGCAAGGGGGAAGAGGGCTGATAGGAGAGCCCTCCAGGACAAAGTGAATGACCAGGAAAACAGGAGCTGCCGCAACAACCAGCGGTTTCTGGGCTTCCCCAAAAGTGCTGAGCAAGATAGGACTGTTGATTTTCTGCAAAAGGAACTACTTCAGATTCATCTTCCCAAGGGCACCTGGTTGACAATCAAAAGGGCACACCACTCCTTGCAGCCTCACCCTAAGCCAGGAGATAGACCGAGGCCCATAATAACAAGATTCTTAAACTTCACTGAAAAAGAAGCCATTCAAGACAGGGCTGGGAAGATGGACTCCCTGGAGTGTAAGGGGCAATGAATCCTGATGTTTCAAGACTACTCGAGGGAGCTTGCACAAAACAGAAAAGAATATACTGAAACGAGATGGTTTTTGCATGCCCTGAACATCTCATTCTTGCTTCAGTATCCGGCTTCGATGAGAATTATCCTTAATGAGACCTCCCTGGTGTTTAGTGCTCCTGTAGCCTTAATGGACTTTATCTCTCAAACTTGGCCACAAGCAGTAAGATCCACCGTACCTCAATTGGTACAACAAAATAACCAGATGAAGCACATGGACAGCTCACCCAGCCAGTGAAGGAAGGACCGCACATCATGAACTGAAGGAACACATTCCCTATACCATAGGGCAGCAAGATCAATGGTCCCCACCTCCCTGTTCCAGAAAAGGAGCCCAGCAAGAGAAGCACTCCAGGTGAGATCATCCATATGGCAGGGAGAGGTCGAGAAGTGGCAGCGGTGGCTCAGACATCACAGATACTCCGGAACTGGCAGAAGAACCAGAGATCCTCAATCTGTACTTAAATGAACAACAAATATGCACCATTGGCATCACCAACACCGGGGAACACCACAGTGAACTAATCCAGACTGGCAACCTTGAATCCATCACCCATGGGTCCTATCCCCACAACCACACAACCATCCTGTGCCTCAGTATTGGGAAAAGGCCCTAGAATCCAGACCAGCAATCTCTCCAAGCAAGTAGGCCCAAAGAAAGATGTGACACATCGTACTATGGGCAGACTTCCCAACAACTCGTAACAGAAGTCACATCCTCCTTCAGCATCCACTATACCTGGCTGAGTATTACCTGTGGTCAGATAAGTAAAATTTAACTTTTATTTGGGGTAGAGTTAATGAGGGGTACACAGGGATGAGGTGGGGCAGGGTCGGCTGAGGTTTAGTAGCTTTGGATCCCCAACCTTACAGGGGCGAGGAGAATCAGGTCAGGGATGCTTAGATTCATCACTCACCAGTGTACTAAAAGGCAGGGCAGCTCTTCTGCTCATTCCTCTCATGCTCAGCCCCGAACTGAAGGCCATATGTGCTTAATCTGTGATCAACTGCAGCTGGAAACCCCTAGGACTCAGCCTACCCAAGACTTTTGTTTTTCTTTTTACACTGGAACTGCAAATGGGCTGGATAGAGCCTTAACACTTCTCACTTACTCAGGACAGTCCTCTGAGAATACAAATACTGCTAACAGATAGGCTCAGGATTATTAGTCCTTAATTGCACTCTGACGTTTTGTTAATTAGACTCAATACTTAGGTGCCTGTAGGGCGTGAAGTCCACAGAGTCCCAGCCCTCACAGACTCCATAGAGGTAGTTTTCACCCTCCCACTTAGGATGACTAAAGTAATGGGCATGCACCTAACCAACAATCACAGTTTTAAACGTATAATTAGCAACAGGACATGAGTACCCCTAAAGTTGAGGGGCTTGCCAATGCCACTCAGTATCTGCCATAAATAGCAGACAAAATGGTATAAGGGGCTACCTTCCTTCTTGCAGGGCCAGGTACTGGGCCTCAAAGATGGGCTGCTAGCAGGCCTTGTCATGCTGACCCTCATTCCCATGCCTATGTATATTATTTTAACTTACCTGAAGGTGTGGAAGATCAGCAACCCTGGGTAATCAGCCTGGTTAGCTCAAGAATAATCGTTACATTTAGAAGTCTCCTTCAGCCCCTTGTGGATGCGCTAACAGAAGTAATAGCACCACACCTAGTAGTACTGAAGGTGTGGCCACATGCCACAGAGCACCCATGGTACAAAGCATCTCCTCCCCTCTTCTAGCACCTAACACCACAAGGGATTTGGCCCACTTAGCCCACACCCCCAGGGTAGTCAGACCAGCCACTAGTGAATTTTAGTTTATTCTATCGACTGTAAGTCATTACGATACAGTACAATACAGAAAACATTTTACAATCTTAGGACAAGTAAACCATAAAGTGTACAAAGCATATATAATAATTTAATTTAGTCTTTTATAATAGTAAGATAAAGTTTCAGTCATTAGTCTCAACCTATATAGCTTTACCATGACATCTTAGTACTCAAGGCTTGTATAATATTATAACGAGTCTTGTTTCAAATTTGCTAAAGATGCACCATTCCTGGAAATAGACACTATAATAGGTAAAAAATAACTAAAAACGCCTATCCATAAACTATAATTCATGAATATTGTAGTTATAAGTAGAAGAAGCCTATAAATGTGTTCTCTTTGATGACTAATGAACACACACATTCCTTTTTATAATAACATGTTTTAAAAGCCTAAAGTTTTCCTCAGTTTTTATTTTGACTTCCCAGGAAAAATAAACAGAACAACACTGGCCACATAAGGAAAAGAGCAATACACATTAGGCATTGCCATTTAAATATCATTACCAGAAGGCAATATATTTTCTGATTCTATTCAAGGGAGTCTTGAACATAACAACCCATGCCATGCACTACTTGAGGACTCCACCAATCAAGAATCAGCTTTTTAATTTAGCCAGAAGATCAGAAGTGTATCTCCTATTCCCTCACTAATTGCAAAACGGATTCATTTACTAACTACCTCAATGGGGAAAGCCTTTCTTTTAGGCAGGGCCCCTACTTTTCTGCGGCACAGTGGGACCAAGTTCTGCAGCAAGACTACCATTTGCCGCAGAACTTCTGTGGCAGTGGTTTGTAATTTCTGCGGAAGTTCTGCGGCACTAACAAACTACCACATCACAGTGTCAGCTTGTCATCCTGTCTTCACTTTCATGGCAGTGGTTATAGCAATCAAGATGGTGGAAAGCACAGTAACACTAGTTCAAAAAATAACAGACTTATAAAAATAATTTTGTGCCTAAAAAAGGCAAAACAAATGTCTGTCCCTTAAGATCCTAGCCTGTTGCATAAATAACATATGCAGAAGGGATCTTATGTGATAAATAAGGTATTTCTATATGCATGCTATCTAGCCCACTAATGAGGTTTCCACTGTCTATCACTTATATATTTGTATGTGCTTTCTACACCACTCATGAGGTTCCCACTGTGTATCACTTATATATTTATATGCAATCTGTAACATATATACAAATACAGTATATATGTGTGTGTGTGTGTGTGTGTGTGTGTGTATATATATATATATTTTTTTTATTTCCATGAACTTGCATCCTCATTCATACAGGTCCCATTGGAAATGGAATAGAGAAGTTACTGCAAAACTCATTTTTCATGTCAACCTGCTTTCCCTGACACAGTGCATAACACCATCAGGTCAAGACATGGATGTGAACCAATTGTGATATACAGCTCTCCGGACCATCACAATATGTTCACCATGTGACAGAACACTGCACCATACCTTCCCAGGCTCCGAGCAGTGATGTGTTCCACCAATCACTGTGCTGTCCAGCCAGCTCCCAGAGCTAACCTCTGAACCTGAGTTGCCGGCACAGAAACACAGCATGCTACTCTCTGGCCCAACAGCTGTCCCTGCACACAACATTTCTCAATAACTTTTAGGTGATTCTATCAACCAATGACAATATGTAATCAATAACCTTGACAAAAATGCGTACAGTGAATTATTTATTTAACATGTCTATTCTTTCAACAGGTCTACACATTATTATATTTCACTTTTCTGGGCATAATTACTTTATTTTTCTTAAAAATTTAGACAGTTAAATTCATTTTACCACTTATTCATGTCAGATAGCGTCTCTATACCTTAAAGGCATAAATAGGTTTGTACAAAGTGAGGTATGGACTTAACAGGTCTGTGCTATTGACAAGGTTTTGTTTAAGTTGGCCCTAGTGCAACAATGTAAGACTGAAAATTGTATTAAGCTGTAGTGCAGGTTGAGCAAATATCACCATGCATGACGTGAAGAGCCACTGTCTCTGGCAGTGGGAGCTGTGGTAGATAAGTGACTGTTCATTTCTGTTGCAGAATACAGCCATTTCATTAGCTAATGTATGATGTTATAGCAATGATAACACCACATTCTGAACATATAGGGGGGGTTTGGATATAAAAAGAGGGGAAGGGAACCAGATTCTATGTATAAACGCAATATTAATAAAAAATCACCAAGAAGAGTGAATTCTGCAGCACCGCAGAAGTTCTGTGGTAGATTGCAAGTTCTGCGCAAAATTCTGTGGCAGCAGAATTCTAGGGGCCTTGCTTTTAGGCTACAAAGGCCAGTTAAGTCCCATTGCACCTGAAGGTTAATTAGAGACTTTATGTTGTCATTCAGCTGCCAAATGACTGCCACTTGTCTTATGATCCTGTCCTAGTTTGTGCTAGCAAGTATTAGTTATACTCTGCTCCTCCTGAATTCTATCATACTTATATTGCTTGTCTAGCAACATAAATATTGAAACTGAGGTCCCACTGTACAATTGACCATTCACCTACAAACTCACTGTTATATTTCCATTAATTCTGTCAGTCAAAGACATCAATTTAATTTAACAAAACCTCCATTCATGTAATGGAATGGCTCCCATTTAAGATCCCAATCTCATATTCAACCTCCAAAGGCCCTATGGAGCCTGATTTACTTTCAATTATAACATTTATCATAAGGAAAAAGGATGTTCTAAAAAGCTACATAATCCAAAAATGTTCCGCAGACCCGGAACATTTGCTTCAGTATCTACATGCTTTGAACCAGACATCCAATAACATATAAACAAATATGAACACTTCATCAATTTATAAAACATGTTAATACAAATAAAACTGAACTGGACACTGATTTAGAGGCTTCAGTACAGCTAGGAATACCTCCATTTCTGATCAGAGTTAAAAAGTTCCATGGATTTGTGAGAGAGGGCTAAAATGCTCTGTTTAAATCAAGGAGTCCATGCAAGCCATGCAATACCTTTTGAGAATGATTATCTTATAGCTAAGCAGCATCTCTTATAGAGATTTTGCAGAGATAGAAAAAGTCCAAACTATCTGAGCAGAAATGTGGCTCACTTCTGACAGGCCAAATCAATGGCTCCATTAATTTCCTCTCTTGAATCACAAACCACTGCTAAGAATAAAAGCCCACTTGGAAGGATTAATAAGTTATGACAGAGCAGTCAATAGTTCAAGCTCCATAAAGAGATTCCAACTAATCGTCATATTTATAATGTTAAAACACTACCTTTTTTAGGAAAAACACCTCCTGAACTCATTTTCCACACCATGGTTGCAACAAACATAAAATAACTAGTCTCCCCACTCATTTACCAGGAGCTGAAGCAGCTACTATAAGCTTTTAGCATATACCATGCACTCCAGTCTCCTTAATTGTGGGGACCATTACACATTTCAGAAAGCCTTTTCACAGTCCAAAGTGCTCCTCCAGTAAATTCCCCTTTCCAAATCCAGAAGTGAACACCTGTTAAGAAAAAACAAAAGAAATGCTCCACTGAGCGTAATAACTTGGGATTTACCGCAGTCAAAACTCTGGAAACCCTGACCCCAAGGCAACAATGGCATACCTTTGGAAAGGCTAAACAAGCCTATCAGCATTTAAAATGCTGCTGTGCTCCCAGTCCTCCTCCTTTCTGCTTGAGACATGTCCAGAAACAAATCTAAATAAGAAATCCTTTGTGAAATCCATTCAGCGCTGCCGCATGGAATTATAAATCCAGTTGCCTTTCCCACAGCTCAAGAATGCTAGGTAGCTCTTCATTTAACAAGGACTTTAAGTGAGAAAAAATTTACAAAACTTATGTCCTATTTTAGAAAAAGAGCCATTTTGTCCCCAGAAAACATAAAAGGACAGGAGTAATAAACAAGCATTTGTCAATGCCGAATGGTTACTTGCTGGCATTGCCATTGGTAGTATAGGAGCAAGAAAGATGCATAATAGGAATAGCAGTGAAGTATGTAACTGAAGCCAACCCCACCACCACCCTGCAGAGACTGACAGGCATTGGGGTGTGCCTTTGTGTCATCAGGCATAAGGGCTGTGCCATTTCACCACACCCTACCCTGAAGACATTGACAAGTGTCATGGTGTGCCTTGGGGTCTTTGGGCCTTATGCTCACCCCATTCCATCAGGAAATACAGTGAGATGGGTGCAGTATAGGAGAATGGGGTGAACTTTGAGGCTGAAGAGTCGAAGGCACAACTTGATGCCTCTCACTAGCTGCAGGATGTGGGTGGGGGTAGAATGGTATGAGCATTACAGGCGACAATCCCAAGTCACACCCCTGATGCCTGTCAGTCTCTACAGGGTGGGGCATTATGGTCAGAAACCCTAACGCTGCAGGCGTTCATTGGTATTTTCACTCCAAATTTTCAACATGGGTTTTTTGTGATCCCCACCTTATGAACAGTGGCAATATCAGTTCTTTATCCGAAAGCTGATTTTGCACAGCGACTACTCCATTTGGCACCACAGGTGTGAAAACACATTTCGAACAGGATGTGAAAAATGACAGCTGTACTGTTCATGGGGAAGTGTAAAAAAATTGCAATGTTGAAAATCAGCAGTGAAAATATAAAAAAAAACTGGTGAAGTCATGAGCGTGCATAGAAACTGTGCAACACACACCCATAATGTAATTAGTTTGGGGATATTTTTACAACAGATTGTCAACACAGGCATTTTGGGACCTCCGCTCATGAACAGTGTCATTGTGATTTTCTTAATCTGTTCCAAACAGTGATTTCCCACAGTGACCACACATTTCTGCGCCGGAAGTACAAAAACACATTTTGGCCATGATGTGAAAAATGACAGCTGTACTGTTCATAAGGAGGTGTGGAAAAATGCCAGTGTTGAAAATCTAGACAGAAAATATTACAAATTTATGAACCTACAAGGGTGCGTGGAAACTGCACAATGCTCGCTCATAACACAGTCATTTTATGGACGTTTGTCACCAAATTTTTCACATAGCCATTTTAAGACCTCTGCTCATGAACCGGGTCACTATGATTTTCTTAATCTGTCCCTAACACTGATTTCACACACTGACTACGCCATTGTGCGCTACATGCGTAAAAACACATTATGGGCAAGATGTGAAAAATGAAAGCTGTACTGCTCATAAGGAGGTGTTGTAAAATGGCAAAGTTGAAAATCTGGAGTGAAAATATTAAAAATTCATGAGCTTACGAGGGTGCGTAGAAACTGCGCAACACACGCTGGTAACAGTCATTTTTGGGAATTTTTTCACCAAATTTTCAACTTAGGGTTTTGGGGGGCCTACCTCATGAACTGTGCCACTGTCATTTCATTACTCGGTCCTGAAAGGTGATTCCATGCAGTGACTGCAAAATCACCTTTCAGGACCAAATAACAAAATGACAGTGACCGAGTTCATGAGGTGGGGCCCCAAGAACCCCATGTTGAAAATTTGGTGAACAAATCCCCCAAAACAGCCAAGATATGAACCAAAGCTGAAAAAAACCCATTTATGCCATTATACAGCTTACCTGCATTTATTCAGTTCGCGGTCGGCTTTGAAGAGGCAGTATAAAAAGTAAGTAAAAATTTATTTTTAAGCACTTTTCGAAATCAAAGCGCTGTACAATAATTAAATACATATAAAACATACATATAACGTAACAAACAACAATAAAATATAATTCCAATTTCAAATCAGTGCAATAACTACTCCCCATAAACCTTTTGAAATAAGTATGTTTTGAACTCTGATTTAAAGCTTTCGACGGTCAGGCAGCTTCGTGTCCGACGAGGTAGAGAATTCCACAGGGTAGGGGCAGCATAAGAAAACGCTCGTGCCCCAGATGTTTTTAAACGAACCCTGGGAATCTCTAGCAATCCCTCGTCGGTGGATCTATAGTGCAGTGGTCTAAGGCTCTGAGCTGCAAATCTGGTGACATCCAGCAGACCAGACCTAGGTTTGAATCCCACAGCTTCCACTTGCATACTGTGTGACCCTGAGCAAGTCACTTAACCTTCTTGTGCTCCCAGGTCACTCCTGTAAAAAAGCTTTCAGCTTAGTGTGCTATACCTGGTTAAACAACTAAATAAAAAAAAAAAAAAAGCTGAATGTGTTCCTGGTCACGAGAATCATCACACTGGACTCCAAAGGTAAGTATGGGGGTGTGCAGAGGGTGGGTGTGGGTTGGGGGAGGGGGGCCAGACAGTCAATGAGGGACTGTTTTTTTTTTTTACAGTTTTTTTCCACTGCAAGAAGACGACGCTGGACTTTTGCCACACTGGGGTGGGCTCCCAACATGGCAGCTGAAAGGTTTATTTTTTGGAGGGGGCAATGTAGCTGATGGGGGATTGGGCACCCCCGTCGGTCATACAGTGTATGCAGTGGAGGGGAGTGCATGAGCACTCTGGGGTGGGTCTCAGTGTGCTACATAATTGTGGGGGGTGATGATGGAACTGTCTATGACAGTTCAAATGCAGTGAAGACGTACCTGTAGGCAATTTGCATACTGTCGCTGGCAGTATGCAATTGCTCACACGCTACCACCGCTGATTGTGGTGGTATTGAACTCTGTCATAGACAGCTCGAGCAGTCATTGGCGCAGTGCAGCCACACCTGCAAAATGGACCATGGCATTGGAAGTGGGGCAGACACACCTACGAATTCTCGTATGGTGGCACTATGTTTCTTGCAGATGCATGCAAGCAAACATAAAAACTATGAATGGAGTAAAAGTTCATCAGAACAGAGCAAAACGGAGCAGGATAGCATGCGGACATTTTGCTGCACCACTCACGACTCCAGCAGAGCCCTCTGTAGTTATTATACTTGGCCAATTACCTTCTCCCCTCTCTGGATCACCAGAATAGTCATTGCTGGCTAAATCAAGAGCTGCCTTAATCAGCTTCCTCCCTCCTTGGTAGATAGATAGCACCCCAAAAACAACAGTCTTTCTAATTGTGGCAGGTGTAACAGAAGAAGATCCTGGCATCCCCAACACAACAGTCTCTTTAACAGTGACAGGTGAAATAGTAGAAGATGTAACAGGACTGCATGCTGAACGACCAGCCACTGGGTACAGGATGCTGCCAGCTATAGGTCTGAGAACTACCCTAAGGAAACCGTTGGTTAAATCGAATGTAAATAATTCTTGGTTTTATAACATGGTAACATTTTGTTATTGGTTAATAACTGTCTGGTGTATGTCACCTTTTGCCTGTTTAGAGAGAGAATGGTCCTAACATAATGGTTAACTCTGTCAGAATTTTGAATGTGCATAAAGCTTCTTTGTATGTTCATTTTTTAAAGTTTAAATACTTGTTTATGGTAAGCCTGTAGAAGAGCCATGACACTGCAGCTGCATACTGTTTATGGTGCCCTATCCATTCATGTTACCCCTCTGACAGACCATGGATGAGATAGTCTGCCACACATGGAATGTCAGAGGGCTCAACACCCCCATTAAAAGGAAGTCATCACATTTAAAACAGCTGAGATCACAAGTGGCTTTTTTGCAGGAAACCAAGTTAACACACAATACCATTCCTTTTCAGTTAAGGACTGGGTGGGACATAGGGTTCATGCAAGTGCACCCACCAGAAAATGAAGGGTGGCCATACTCCTCCACAAATCTCTTAATTGGTCTATTATATCTTCCATAGTAGACCCCTCAGGAAGGTTGGTGATAGCAGGCTACACTATCCCAACTGGTCCAATTGTGCTATGTAATACATATGCCCCCGACCAGGACGACCCCTAGTTCTATCATGACTTGGCTTGAGCCCTCAACTCTTTTATGACTCCAAACTGCCCTCTACTGATTGGTGGGGATTTAAACCTTACCTTAGTACCCCAAGTAGACAGGAGTGCAACTGGCAAAGAAACACACATCAAGGGGGAAATGCCTTGCATCAACTAGTTACTGACTTTGGACTGACAGATAGCTGAAGGCTATTCCCCCTCACACCCGGGACGATTCGTACTACTCAGAGGTACAAGATTCCTATAGAAGACTGAACTACTTCTTAGGTCACCTCCCCAACTCAGAATATTTTGGACTTAGCTATTCTCCCCTGGCTGATCTTTGATCATGCCCAGTCCAGTTGCACTTCTCCTGGGGCACTGCCTCCCAATACATGGGCACCTGGTGACTAGACCCTTTTCTACTGAAATACCCAAGCTTTATTCCATGGGCACAAAATGAAACCTCCCTTTTCCTCCAAAATAACCCCATTTCAGATACTTCAGCTGGGACCACATGGGAGGTGTACAAGGCCACCATTACAGGGAGGATCATGAGATATGCCTCTGCCAGGCGTAAAGAATGAGAACATTGGCTAGCAACATTGGAGGCAAAACTAAAGCTGGCAGAGTCAGCATATAAAGCCATCCCCTCCCCATCATCCCACTCCCCTTTGGCCAGGAAGTCCTGGGGCTTGGGTTGGAAATCAACTAGCTATTAAATAGGAAAGCTGAGATTGCAATCATAAGGCTCTGACACAAATTCTGGAATGGAGGGGATGGGGGGGTGCTCACCTACAAGCTATGGAAGCAGATGGCAGACAGGCAAATAGCAGGTCTGGAAAACTCCTGAAGGCAACTATTAACCAGCCCACGAGAGATTAATAGCATTATGACTTCTTTCAACTCAGACTTATACACCTCCACCCACAAGGTCTCCCAGTTGGAATTCAACCTTTCCATGACAACTTGTCCCTCCCTAAACTGTCACCACAGCACGCTCAGGCCCTAGTCACCCCAATCTCTCAAGATGATGTCAAACAAGCCATATTAGCACTCCAACCCAGCAAAGCCCCCAGTGGATACTGCTTCTCTGTAGACTTTCTCCAGGCCCTGGCTCCTCAGATAACCTCCCTACTGGCAAAGGTGTATGCAGACACAGAGATACATGGATGTTTACCCCCAACACTCAGGGAAGCAGTCATCGCTGTAATACCCAAGAAGAGGAAGGACCCCACCCTCGCAGCAAGATACAGACTGATCTCCCATATCAATGTCGACAGTAAATATGCCAATGTTCTTACAAATAGACTGAGCCCATCACTAGCTGATTTAATTCACCCTACCTAGGTGAGATTCATCCCAGGGAGACAGCGCCAATCATACATGTTCCCTAATAAATCTCATGCACTCCGCTAAAACCTTCACACCCCCACAGCAGCCATTGCTGTGGATTTCAAGAAAGCATTTCACTCCCCAGAATGGAACTACTTACATATGGTGCTCACCCACCTGGGATTTGGGAAAAGAGTTCGGGCCTGTGTACACTCAATTTACTCAGCACCAACAGCTACAATAACACTAATCGTTTGCTATCTGCTCCCTTTCCCTTTTGGCGAGGCACCCGGCAAGGCTGCCCCCTCTTCCCATTACTATTCATGCTGGCAGTGGAACCCCTTGTGGTGGTGATTTGGCAACACTCAAACATAATGGGCCTGAAGATTGGTGGCAGGCGGTATTCTACTCTCATTTACGTAGATGACCTGCTCATCCCCCTAGCTGATGTACTACACTCACTTCCTCCCTTGCTTGCACTTGTCTCCTTTTCGCAATATTTGGACCTTCAGCTGAATCAATCTAAGACTGAGATGAGGCCTCTAAACCAGGGCTGCCACCAGGGTGCAGCCTCCAGTGCAGAGCTTTTATGGGCCTCACAGGGCATCAGATATTTGGGTATTAAAATTACCCACACACTTTGAAAAATCTGGGATGCCAATCACCAACTATTATTACACTCCACCAGGATTGAATTTGACAGATGGAAGTTATTCATACTTACCCTCACTGGCAAAATAATGGCCATCAAAATGGTCACTGCATCCAAATTCTTCTATCTGCATTATCATATTCCAATAACCCTGCCTAAAGCATGGTTTCAGACAATTAACAAACTGGTGGGTGTCTTTTTATGGCAGAGGGAAAAGCCAAGGTTCAGGCGCAACAAACAGAGGTCCCACCGGAAAGTTGAGGGCTGGAACCTACCCTGGCTGGAAGGTTAAAAATACACCTTTCAGACACCACAGACCTTGCGCTGGCTATATCTCTATATAGACCTATCCCCACAATGGGTATATATGGAGCAATCCATTTGGCAAAGTCAGTACAGCAGTCTCTTTACTGTACCTGACTATAGGCATTCCAGGCACTATACATCCCACCATCACTCCTTCTATTAAATACTGGACCAAAACCCATACTAGATTGGGTTTAGCCCCAATCCCACTATCCCATGCCCCTCTTTGGCATAACCCACACATCCTAGTAGGCAAGAAGCCTCTCTCCTGGCTGCAATGTTTGCCAAGGGCATACTTTACATCTCAGACATTCTTAAACATCCCTACCCCAGGGTGGCTCCCATCAAAAAATTACAAGAAAGATGGAGACTCCACCAAAAGGACTACTGGCATTACTTACAACTTAGGGAAACTGTAAAGCCCTTTATAAATGAACATCATAATAGCAAAAGGGTCAGTGAAGTAAAATCATGGCATTCTACCCCCAAAGGTATAGCTGGCAAAATATACTCCAAATTAAGGGACACTCTTCCCTCACAGTCTGATGAATCAAGACTTTGGTGGGAAAAGTTCTTAGGATGTGACATCACAGGGAAGTAATGGATGCAGGCATGGAAAGATGCACACATCTGGTTTAAGGATGCTCAGAGTAGATTGATACAAAATAAAATTCTACATGTGTGGTACAGGACCCCGGCAGCCCTCCACAAGGCCAAACTAATTGACCATGACAGGTGCTGGAGATGTCATTTAGTGGGAGATTACCTCTATTACATACTCTGGTTTACTCCAAACTAAAGACCTTCTTGCAGCAAATATGTCAAACAGGCAGCTCAGTACTACAAAATACTATCCCCTCTCTGCACCTCTTTTCCTGCTGGGCATTAAACCAGCAATGCCGAAACTCAAACCACTCGAATATAGATGACTGGCCCTTCTGGCCCTACAGGCCAAAAGAGCTCTTATGTGCAAATGGCACTCAACCCAATTTCCCAGCCTGGGAGAAATAATGTTGTCACTTAAATCCCTATTGGAACTGGGCAGACTATCTCACTCCCAGGTGAATCAAATGGCCAAATTCTATATCTGCTGGGGCCCCAACATGGCATTCACCAGCCCACCCACTGGTGTGTATTAATCATCCCTCTCCTTGTTGGACAAGGTCCATAGCTTCTCTACACCCTATTAACCCCCCTTCCCTACCTCCCAAAGAAGCTAGCTCTCTTACAGGCCATCCCTCTCGGACTAGTCTCAGTTAGGTCACCAGTATTCTCTTTCTTACAAGTACTACTATTCCCAGATTTTCTAATATGTAAATAGTTCACTGTGTGTTTTGAGTTAGGTATTCTTTTTGCTTTATTGTTTTGTTTCAGAGGGTCAGAAGTCACTCTGCAACAACTTGTTTGCGTACACCCCCACAGGATCTTGCAAGAAGCCCTGAAGGTATTAGATCAGCTTCTTGCAATTGGATTCTCCAAAGTTTAGCTTGCTGTGGTAGAGTAATTAACCTTATGCCTCCTATCACCTTGGTGTCAGAAAGCATCCATGCTGATGTTATTACCCTTCCTAATGTACCCGTAGTAATAAGACCCTCTCAAGATCCTTCTTAGAGTGATGTAGAACATATCAAACTTCTGTCAATGTCCAGCACTCTGTAACCATTAGCAGGTTTATGATTATTTGTCTTTTGTAGTGTAATGTGAAAATCAATAAAAAGTTTAAACACAAAGGGTTGTGGTATGGTAGACCACGCTGTCCTTTGCAATAAGCTCAGTGCATTGAGGTATCTGAGCACACTGTCCCCTGGTTCATTAGCTACCTCACGAGTAGACAACAGGCCTTCAGGGTTGGCTCATCTCTTTCAGATAGCCTTCCATCCACCCTCGGTGTCCCCCAAGGTTCCATACTTGGGCCTCTACTCTTTTCTTTACACACCAACTCTATTCACCACCGATTTGCAAATAGTACCCCTCTTATATGTGCTGATAGTACAGTTTTCTTTACCAATGCACAGGATGTAGCGGACATTAATAGTGCCCTCCCCTCAGACCTGAAGACAGTCCAAACTTCCTTCAAGGATAATGGACTACTAATGAATTACAGTATATCCTCAGTTATCCGGACCTTGTTCAACTGAACCTCTGGCTTAACTGAACTGCTGTCATGTCCCCCAACTTTTAAACAAATGTTAAGGAATTTGACACAATCAGTGGTTGCTTACTTGGCAGTTACGGCAATCACTCAATTAACTGTACCATAGCACAATCAATGTAAAATAAAAACTCACTGTCACTCACAGCCTGTTATCTCAGTTAGAGCTTACCTGTTCTGTCTGAAACAATGGTAGAGAGGAGCAGAAAATGCAAGTGTTGTGTTTTGGATATTGTGCAAAGGATTTGCATTGTGGACTGTCTCAAGCAAGGACAGAAAGCTGTTGATGTTGCTCAGATGTTTGGACTAAGCAAGTCCACCATGTCTGACATCAGTAAAGAAAAAGAAAAGCTGTAGGAGTATGCAGCATCCATGGAGCAGTTGCAAGGTGTAGACCACAGAAAGACTATGTAAAAGTGCCACAATGAGCAGCTTGACCATGCATTTTATCTGTGGTTTGTGCGGAATAGGGTAAGGGGCACTTCTATCTCTGTGCCAATTCTAAAACACAAGGCTCTCCAATTTCATGCCAACATAAATGGCAAGAATGGCTGCTGCACTGCCAGCGAGGGCTGGCTTCAGCATTTTAAAGCTTGCCATGGAATCAGACAGTTGTCTGTTGCTGGGGAACTGCTGTCAACTAGTGATACATGTATTGCTCCCTTCAGGGACAGCCTGTGTATGATTATGGCAGAGGAAGGTTTATCGTCAGAAGCAGTTTATAATACAGATGAGACTGGTGTGTTTTGGAAAATTTTCCCAGAAAAAAACACTGGCTAGTGTTTCTGAAAAGTGTGCTCCTGGATACAAAGAAAATAAGGAGAGATTGACTATTCTAGGCTGTACCAATGCAACTGGTAGCCACAAACTGAAATTAATGGTCATAGGAAAATCAATGTGACTTCAGTGTTTTTAACATTGCTATTTGGAATATCTGCCAGTGTTATACCGAGCACTAAGCAATGCATGGATGTCTGCCACACTCTTTAAGTCATGGTTTTTCCAGACTTTTGTTTCTGCTGTTAAAATACACTTGCATGCTAATGGACTGCTGTTCATAATGACACCATCAAAAAGAGCTGGGCGAGATCTCAAGTTTTAGCACCGGCCACCAACTCAGTTACTGTACAGCAACAAGAAGAAGCTACGATGGAGTTAGAGGCATTTGCGACAACCCTTAATGTGGGAAAGGAGCAGCTAAGGGACTGTCTGGAATTGGACGAAGACGATGAGGGCACAGCAATTTGCCCAACAGTGACATTCTCCTATTGCAACAGAGAATGTAAGTGAATGTAAGTGAAGTTATGGGGAGGAGGGGAGGGTGGCCCTGCAGGGGGACCTGAAGGCTCTGGAAAGATGGTCTAGAAAGTGGAAGCTGAGGTTCAATGCAGGGAAATGCAAGGTACTCCACCTGGGGTCAGAAACCCAGGCCAAGTGTACACCCTGGGGGGGGGGGATACTACAAGTCTCAATGGCTGAGAGGGACCTGGCGGTGGTGGTGGATGTCAAGATGAACAACTCTGAGACTTGTAGGAGGGCAGCAGCCAAGGCCAACAGGATGCTGGGATGCATCGCTAGGGATCACCTCCAGAAGGAGGGAAGTGATCCCTCTGTATAACTGCTTGGTGAGGCCGCACCTGGAGTACTGTGTGCAGTTTTGAGGCCACACTTAAAGAGGGGCATTAACCTCCTGGAGAGGGTCCAGAGGAGGTAACCAAAATGATTTGGGGCTTGGGGACAGGACCTATGAGGAGGCTCGAAGAGCTAAATATGTACACCTTGGAAGAGAAAGGGACCAGGGGACATGATAGAGGTCTTCAGGTACATGAAGAGGGTAAATAGGGGAGGAACAGTCAGGGTGCTTCAAGGAAGGAGGAAGGGGCCACTAGAGGGCATGGGTGGAAGCTGGAGGAAGATTCAGGGAGAAAGGAGGAGGTGCTACTTCACTGAGAGAGGTGGTGGAGCCATGGAATGCACTACCTAGGGGCTGGTGGAGGCAGAGACAGTGGAGGGGTTCAAGAGGGGGTGGGACAGGTAGAGGGGAAGGGTTCAGGAAGCAAAATCCAATGCAGCAAGAATATCCAGAACTGGGAAGGGAGAAGCCAGAGAAGGCGAGGGGGACAGCAAGGTCAGCACCCATGGTGGGGGCTGACCAAACGAGCAGACACGAAAGACCGTTAGGCCTATTCTGCTGGCATTTTAGTATGTAGTATGTAGGACAGGGACCAGGAAGACAGTGATGAGGACTGCGACTCTGCGGTTACTGCACCTACAGCTGTTGAAGCCGCAGAAGCCTTTGATACCTGCATACGGTGGCTTGAAAGTCATCAGGGTGTGACTACCTGCATACCTTGCTCCTGAGACAGCTGAGACAAAAAGCTGCATGCAAAAGAAACGAATGCTCAAAGCAAAGAGTGATTACTGATTTTTTTAAATGAACATTAAATGAAGTTGAAATGCTAATGAAATGTTCATGCAAAGTTTTTTTAATTTTTTTTGGGGGGAGGCCAAATGCTCCGGTCCCTGACTCCACCTACAACTCCCCCCATCTCCAGACTTCCCCCCAGATGGGGCTTCCAGGCGGGAGACCCCTCCTCAGGAACATAGGTCACAAAGCCCTGGCTTGCCCCCCCAGGGTGGGGTCACAGGAGCGGGACCCCCCCAGAGGACAACGGTCTGAGTGAGGAGTGGTGGCAGAGCAGGGCCATCGTTTGTTGCTGAGATTTTTCAGTAGTTTTTCTCCCTGAGGGCAGGGACATGCAATGATGCCAGCATCCATCCCGCCCCCCTGAAACATATGGTGCTGGCTGCGCAGGATCCTCAGCCTCTGCCAGGGGTCCTCATTGCGCCAGATACTCTTCCCCCCTTGCCCCCAGAGAGGGAAAGCAGTCCATAGGATGCTTGATCCCTCTCCCCCCAGCTGGCCTTCTGGCTCCCGGGTCCATTCCTGAACCTGTGATGTCAGCGCAACAGACGGACGCCTTGCTGCTGTGCTGGTGGGCCAGCCTTTTTTTAATGTTTAATATTTCATTTTATTTTATTAGAGTTGACTGAATAAAGCACTTACTATTAACCACATTGATTTTTCTTTGTTGTGCACAGTGTGTGTGTGCTTCTAAATATGGGCAACCTCGGTTATCCGAACTTCTCGATTTTTTCCGAACAAATTGGATGTCTGGCAGTTCAGATAATCGAGGTTATACTGCATTCAAAATCGCAAGCCATACTCTTTGGATCCACCCACTGATTAAAAAAACACACACTCTCCGCTAAAAGTGGTTTGTGACAATGACTCCCACCTGGACTCTCTAAAATCCTAAATATCTTAGTGTGACACTTGACCCCCCCCCTTGACTTCTCTTTAGATATATTTTCCATCAGTAAGGCTGTTAATATCAGTCTTGGCCTAGCCTATTGTGCCAGTCCATGTATCACTGGTGTGTGGCTTACTTCTCCCCAGATTAACCTATGGCCTGTCCATCTTAACCCATGCCTCCAGTTCCACACTGTGTAAGTGGGAAGTGGCATAAACAATTTATGTAATTTTGCCCTCACGTGCAATCAACTCACTCAACAGTGTACACTCAATTCCAAATTAGGTTGTCCCTCTGATTCTGCTCTTTGGGACCTCTGCTTGGAAGAATTATCCACAGTACATTGCTGAACAAAGTGTCGCACACGTAGCCTCCCTCCTGGTGCCTTGCAAAAACTCATACTCTCTCAGGTCCTCTAACCTCGATCTACTCTCCATCCCTATGACAAGGACTACATTTGGTGAGATGGACATTGCTATTACTTCTCCTAAATTATGGAACATCATCTTTACTCATATAGGGCAATGCCCAGTCACTGACACCTTCCACTGCCAATTTAGATATCACCTGCTCCAATGCTCTATTTGTGCTTGTTCCTAACCTCTATGTTCAGTGCTATTATTGCTACTCACAGCACTTAGTTACTCCTTTGTCTATACTTTTCTGCTTCTTCAATATATCTCCTCTATGCTCCCAGTTGTATTAGGTATTTGCCATGCTGGTTTCCTCCCCTGTCACTTTCATTTAGCAAAATCTACAGCTCACTGTATGGAACTACAGTGTTTTTGTACTCAAATGAATCAACTTGTGTATTAAGCACCTCTGGTTCTCATGTTAAAGCTTCGTGTTATCCAATACTTAAATTGTACAACTCTTTCTCTTTTGCTACTGATATCCTTTGTTCTTTTGTAAAGACCTACTGATGCGGCCATGCTGGGTTACAGTCGGCAGCAGCTCTGATAGAGCTCCTGTTTATGCCTTCGAAATTCTATTTTTCCGAAACTGTTTTGGGGAGAATTAAATCCTTTTAAGCTTCTGAGTCTTTGTTTTTGTTATTTTAGCTAGTAAAAGTATAGGGACAAAGCGTTACGCAGGGCAAAAATAGTGAGATAGGTTAGGAGCATAGTTTTTATTTTTAGTGAGGATTGTGAGTGCCCTGTGCTGTGAACTGCTTTATATTTGTGAAGTGCAGGTTCAAACCTTTTCTTATCAGTCAGTGGTGGCGCTGAAAGGATTGTGTGGATTTCGGAGGGTGCATCAGAGGTGCAGTTTGGCTGGTTGTCTTTGGAGGATCCCATGGTGTTTTCAGGAAAATGGTGACTTTGACTGCCCAGTTTTACATCTGAGGAGGAGTGATCTGGAGTGAGTGAGTTGGCTAAAGGGGCAGTGGCAGGCAACAAAGGTAACCGACATAGTGCGAAGGTGAGAGCTTCGCTGCCTTGTGGGTCAACCCCATTTGTCGGCTGCTGTCTTGTCTAGTCCTGGAATCGATTACTTGAGTGCCAGGGTTGTAAGGAATGGCCCTCCTGTGACCTGGACTTTTGTTTTGTGACTTGTTGAGGTTTCTTCCTGGGATTATTGAGAATATGTCTATCAAAGTGGATTTTCTTCTCAGCCCTTTAGCCTGGACTGGTGCGCTGGCTTGGTGTCCATTCAGACCCGGCAGTTTATCTCCATTTGCAAGCTCAGTGAGAGCGTTGGCTTGGTGACTGTGACCAGTAAGGGTTGTTTACCAAATTTCAACCTGGTTTCCACTCTCGAGAGGAGTGGGATACCTACCTGCACTTTGTGAATAAACTACGATTTGGACTTCGTGATTATTAAGATCTCTGCTGGAAGCTAGCAGTCTGAGTGCCTTCTCTTTTCCATTCGGAGACTCTGGGATGGTTAACTCCGGCTCGCTTACCTGGACTTGGATTATGTGCTAGTCTAACTCAGTGTATGTGTTTCATGTACTGTTATGAGTCTTACATGTTTTGACTGTTCCTCCTTTTGGAGAGAGAGAGCACTTTTTCACAGCACATTGCACTTTATTGAGATTCTCCCTTTTTATTTATGTTTTGTTTTAGTTATTCTAAGGTGTGAGTAGAGTTTGTTTTGGCACTTTAAAAATCTAGTGCATTTGGTTGGGTTATTTTGGGGAGGGGTAGTTTGGGGTTTTAGTTATTTTGTGTGTGTGTGTGTGTGTGTGTGTGTGTGTGTGTGTGTGTGGAGTGTGTGGTGCTGAGTTTTTTGTACAGTGTGTTTGTGGATTGTGTATTTTGGGTTAGGGATTACATAATCAGAAGGGACGTGTCTTTGAAGGTATGAGAGCCTTGGGCATGCTAGGATAGTGTATGGGGCATCCCAGCTGCTCGATCTACAGCCTTTTTTCAGCCTCCCAGTGTCTGTTACTGCAGCAAGATGCTGTAGGGAGGTTGGAATAGGCAGAAACCACGATTCAATTGAGTTGGTGTGCCCCATGCACTGCTGCTGGTGGTAGGATCAAGGTAGTGGGGTGCAGAAGGCACCCTGTGATTAGACGGGTCCTAGGGAGAGGCCAGACTTGTTTAGTTATCATCACCAGGGTTCCAACCAGACTGAGTGGGCAGGTAACCAGAGGGGCTGCACTGTCCACCAATCCCCTGAGGACAGTGCTTTGTAATGCCAGATCGGTCAGAAACAAGACTGAAATTATAGCGGACTTGATTTCTTTGGTTAATCTGGCTTGCATCATGGAGACCTGGATCAGTGATGATGCTGGCCCAGTTTTAGAGGCCGCTGTCCCGCCCTGGTATACCATAGTGCAGTGCTCCAGAGTGGAATGCAGGGTTGAGTGGTAGCCATCTGTTTTAGATCTGAGCTAGGCTTCACACTGCACCCAGTGAGAGCACCACATTCATATGAATGTGTGGCCATCCATGGGGATCCAGTCACAGGATGCCTGATTCTCATGATTTACCGCCCTTCTGAGGTGGTGGGAGATTTCCTGCAGGAGGTGGCCAATTTTGTCATTGGGGGAAACATTGGAGGCCCCCAGATGTTTAGTGCTGGGGGACTTCAATGTTTGGGCCAATGACAAATCTTCTCAGCTTGGTTACAACTTCCTCCAGATGATCTCATCTCTGGGCCATGCACAAGGAGTTTTCTCCGTGACCCATCAGGGTGGCCACATGTTGGACCTGGTGTTCTCACTGGCCTTGAGATCAATGGTCTCAGAACTGATCGGGTTGTTTGGTCCGATCATTGCATGGTGAAGTTCTTGTTCAGGGCCCCCCTTGATAACCCTCCCCCTGCAGAGATGGTCAGCTATCTCCCTTTGAGGGGGGTGACCCCTGAGGGTTTCTTGGCAGTGGCTGATCTATCTAGTGTGGACAGTGCATGCATTGGGGGGGTGTGTGCGGCCTATAATAAGGCCCTGTCTGGTGCGCTCGACTCCCTCGCACCAGTCCGTGTACAACCCAGGTCTTCTCACTTGAGGTCCCCTTGGTATGATGGGGAGCTCAAGGCAATGAAGACTTTGGGTTGGAGATTAGAGTGCTGCTGGTGGAAGTCTGGCCTGGAGGTAGACAAACTGGCATATGTGTGCACTACGGTGCATACCAGGGGGCAATCAACCGTAAGAAGGCAGAATTACTGTCCAGGGAGATTGCTGCCGGGAGGAACTGACCAACTGTGCTCTTTCGGACTGTGGCAGGCTTCTCCATCCTTCCTGTCTACAGCCAAAGATAGCCTTTTTGAATGCATTGTGTGAGGAGTTTGCTCAGTTCTTCTCAGACAGGGTGTCTGCCATCAGGCATGGGGTTCCACCAGCGGGCCAGAGTTTGGCCGACAGTGGTCACCATGGGTGACTGGAGATCACTCCACCTGGTTGGGGTGAGTTTAGACTATTGGAGGTGGCTGAGGTCACTGAGATTGCTTCCAGGCTTTGGCACACCTTTTGTGAACTGGACCCTGTGCCAACTCGTTTCCTAATGAGATGAGTTGACTCCGTTGGCCCGGTGTTTGCCTTGATTGTCCGGTGTTTCTTGCCAGAGGGGGTCTTTTCCAATGTCTTGAAGGAGGCATTGGTGAGACCCTTTCTGAAAAAAACATTGTTGAACCCTGACGTTAATGCAAATTACCGTCCCATCTCCACTCTTCCATTTTTGGATAAGATTGTGGAGAAGGTGGTGGCACTTCAGCTTGAGGAGCATCTCATGGCCCATGATTTATACAAGCCACTCCAGTATCGGTTTTGTGCGAGGCATACCACAGAAACTGCACTAGTTTTGGTGCATAATGACCTCCTTAGGGCTAGAGATCAAGGGGAAGGGACAATTCTTGTTCGCCTCGATCTCTCTTTAGCGTTTGACACGGTGGCCCATCGGGTGTTACTTGACTGCCTAAGGGAATTCTGCAGACTCACTGGCACTGTCATCTGCTGGTTTGAGTCTTTTTTTTATCTAACAGGAGGCAGAGGGTAGTGATGGGGCATTTCTCCTCCACCCCAAGCCACCTGTCATGCAGAGTTCCCCAGGGTTCGGTCTTGTTGCTGATGTTGTTTGCCATGTATCTGCTGCTAATGGGAGAGCTCATTAGGAAGTACACTCTGGGTTTTCATTGTTATGCTGATGATACCCAGCTGTATCTCTCCTTTGCCCCTGGAACATCTTGCACAGTGGAAGTGCTTGACAGCTGCCTCTCTGAGATCAACGACTGGATGGCATCCAGCTGGTTACGACTGAAGCCCGATAAGACGGAGGTACTGGTGGTGGAGTCACACAGAGGGCATGATAGGTTGGCCTCTGGTGCAGAGACAGGGCTTTTTCTTGGATTTTTTCCATTGAAGGCCTCTTCTAAGGTGCGTGATCTGGGCGTTATTCTTGAAAGCGGATTGACACTTGAATTTCAGGTGGCGTCCATTGTCCATACAGTTTTTATCATCTGAGGAATATCACCAGGATAAAGCCCCTAGTTCCACCGCTGGACCTCTCCACCTTGGTGCATGCCTTCATGACATCCCAGCTTGACTACTGTAATGTGCTCTATCTCGAGGTCTCTGGGGGTTCCCTATGCCAACTACAGCTGGTGCAGAACATGGCAGCGAGGCTGCTGGACAGGACAGCCTAAGTATTGTCACATCACTCTGGTGCTGCATCAACTGCACTGGCTGCCAGTTAGGTGGAGGGTCCTCTTCAAGGAGGGTTTGCTCACCTCTAAGGCCCTACATGGCCTGGGCCCTGGTTACCTGAAGGACCTTCTTACACCTGCTGTCTCGGTCTGCTCCATCCACTCCTCCTCCTCTAGGGGCCTCCTCACGATTACCAGGACGAGGTTAAAAACAGCTGGCGACAGAGCATTTAGAGTCGCCGCCCCACGTCCTGTGGAATTTGCTTTCTTCAGCTGTTAGAGAGGCCCCTTCTGTGGAGGTATTAAAAGCCTGCCTCAAGGTCTTCCTGTATTATCAGGCCTTCCTGGACTGTGTTTTATAGCCCTTACCTGTTTTCAGAATTTTATGCTTAAGTTAGCCTTTGGCTATTTTGAGTTTAGTTGCTGCTGTTGAGGGTAGTATTTATACAAAATCTTATTTTAATTGCTGGAATATTTTACATTTATGTTCAATAGCATGTTGTTTATGTATTTATTATGATTTGTACTATGAAATTTTAATACGTTCGGCACCCAGAGCCTCTGGGATGGGCATTTTCATAAATAAAATTTGCCTTGCTTACTCTGCTGGGTCATGGCTAAAAAGGTGTCCCATAAGATGGGCGACTCAAATTGAGTGGCTCAATTTGAGCTACTCGGTTTGAGCACATGTGGGAACAGCGACTGTGAAAAAATAGCGAGTGCTACTGAATAATGAAAGAGAATAGTGAAGCAGAGTAAACAATGAGGCACCAGAGTCAGCTACATTACATTATAGGATTTCTCTGGCAAAACATTTCACAGCTGCTCTTCTAGTGTGGTGGCTACAGTCACTGCATCTGAAGCTGGCAGACTTGGGTTCAGGACTGGCTAAGGGTTTTTTCATGTTTTTTTTTTTTGGGTGGTTTAACTTTTTTTTTATTTATGAACTTTCATTCCCCAACATTGTCCCCCATGTCCGTGGTTGCCTATCCCAAACATTCTCCCCCTCCCTGAGTTACATCCCGCCATCAAGTTTCTCCCCCTCCTGAAATCCCCCGCGAAGTTGCTTATTTTTATTTAGGGGGGCACATTGGGCAAAGCCCCCCACATAAAACAATAAGTTTAAATCACCCCTGCAAAGAAAATGAGTACCGTTGCTGTTCTTTACTGGTGCTGTAGTGCTTATTGCTGTTTTTGTTTTCTTCGATGAGCACTTGCTATTTTTGGTTCCCAACATTTTGTAGGCACTATTATCACATAAAACCCTGAAAATAGGTATATATAGGCCTAGTGCACCATACCCGGTTAACAAAAACTAAATAAATCAATAAAAGGGAGAGAAGCAGAGAAAACTGGATGTGTTGCAACAGGTAGAGACTGAACTGCAAAAAAGGAACAAAGAAAGGAGCTGACTTGAATTGTTTTTTGCTGGAGGTAAATATGCTACTGAATGCTCCATGAATGACCTACTTTGTTGAACTGTTACAAGCTCCAATAATACCTCATATTGTTGAACTGAACTATATTAAATACTAAAGTAAAGCAAATGTTTCACTCAAACTGAACTCTTGGTGTAGACTCCCTCTTTTGAATAGTCCCTGCTGGATGCTAAACCAAGCTATCTTCACTACCCTGTCTCACTGAGGAGCAACAGAATGAGATTTCTGAAGTGCTGGTTGAAGGCATTCACAAAGTTCGCCTTAGCAGGTGCATGCAAAGTGGTGTAACTTCTTTTCACAAAATGCTACTATACTCCACAAGTCCCTTCAAATAGTACTACATATAGAAAAGTGCCAGCATTACAAGGTGAAAACTATGAGAAGTGGCACTTTGCCACTTTGCATAGCTGTCACCTGGTGAAAACTCCCTGAACTGACACTTCACTGACAAAGTTGTGTGAAGTGTCTCCTAACAGAGTCCTTTAATTCCAAGTTAAACAATGTTTCCTACCACAACCTTTATAGCAATCCCAAACCCCACCCCCAAAAAAGTAGTCCCCCCTTCTTTCCTCCACTTAGTAACACTTTTGTACCATCCCACCTCCGCCATGACCAGCAGAAAGAGGCATAATTAAATTATTTTAAAACCCCCTCCTTGGCTAGCCCGCTCACCACTAAGCAATCCTCCTCCCCCCAGGTAGCCCCACAAAAAAGACAACCCTCACCCAGTAAGCAGTACAACACCACTATCCACCCCCAATTGCAAACAACAGACCTGCTACCCACACAGAAGTATACATCATATTAATACCAGAGTGTCAGAGCCAGAGACGAGGATGACGACTGGCACAGACACTCCTCTCACTACCTCAGCCATCTGCCATCAGAATGAATAGGAGAGTGCATTTACATTAATTAGCTGATTTTGTGGTGCTAGAGACATTTTTTGAGGGGCAGTGTTATTTTTTTATTTTGTTTTTAAATGGAAACCTTACTCTAAAAATTACTGGCAAAGTGCCAACTTTGCATTACTTGTGTGTAGCACAAAGTTTGATACTTCAGCAACAGTTCACTGGCAAAGTTTAAATTCACAGCACTCCTAAGCATTACCTCTGATCAGGGTTCCATTATAGATCAGATGCAATGCAGACTTGGAATCATTCTTGCCTGACAAGGAGTCAATACCTGACCACAGATTCCAAAGCTTATTGTTATTCAGCTCCCTCTGGCATAGTGATCTAAAGTACACTGTATGTTTGAAACGCATTTGAAGCATATACATTGACAGTGTGAAACCCACAACTATAGATGGCAGACACATCAATTTTCTTATATATCCATGTTATGTAATATTTACAGGAAAGTCTTTCATTTAACTGTATCAGCATGCCATACTATTTTACCATCTTTGCATGTAGGTGTGATGCAAAATAGATGTTTATAATGTTAACTGTGACAATTAGGAAAAACTATTAATAGTATACATCCCCAAAATATTTGATTGTTATGGAACGGAAGAAGTGAACTAAGCTTAGTAAAGTTCACCTACAGTGAATGTGATGTTTGTTGTGTCATGTCAGATGTTTATAAATTGTTTCATTCTTTGATGTTTGTCCATGGAGTTTCGTTCATGAGAAATACAGTAGTACAGTTAAAAGATTATATCAAACATGATTTAATATTATGAAAATATAAATTGTCAACATTTGTTACATTTGGTATTTCAGAGTGAATGTTGCATTTATAAGCTGCATGAAAAACATAATCAGCTCTGTTTCTTATAACAAATCACACCTCTACCTGCACTGGCTTACTTAGTAAAAAATGAACCAATTTACAGCAGTTTCATTGTAGTTTAAATTATAAATATTGGTAAATGTCTTTGCTAATTGCATAATATATTATAAGTGCCACTACCAACAAAAAAAAAAAACTTTGTTCCAGCAGTCTTTTCTAAATTAAGATCAAATTGCATGTAATATATATTGTTGCTATATAGAAGGTGTTCATTAGTTTCCACACAAGGAACAATTCCAATAAGATATTTAACAAGATTAATCTGAAATAAAGATTTCTAAACAACAGATCTAGCAAATGTGACTCTACCATGTATCCAAATACAAAAAAAAAATTCTAGCTGTAAAACAGAACTACAACAGATTATTTCTTCACTGAGCTAATTCTCACAACATCCAAGGCTCATCTCATCACTCCACATAAAATACAGAATCCTTAATTGGTCTGTGCTTCTCCAACATGTTTTTAATGAAAATGCAGCACATAATTCTTAGTTTGTTGGCTGGCAGAGCCCAATTTACAAAAGTGGGAGTGCAAGATAAGAAAAGACAGTACATCTGCAAAGCAGGCTATGCAATGAATCACAGAGTGCCAGAGTTGAGCAGAATATAATTGAGTCCAACATCTCTGAGCACTTTCACCATAATTAATGATAATCTGTAACAGAGGAATCTGAGATTCCAGTTCAGAGAACTGTTTAATTAGGCCAAGTAATGAAAGCAGAAGCAGTACAAGAATATGGCCAGCTTCATGATTAATGATTCATGCTACTGAACACAAAAGTGCCGCACCGTTAACTCTAACGGATGCTGCATCTCTCTGGCATTTACAAAATAGTGAAATGCATGCATTTTTTGTATTTTCAAACATGTAACAGGCAGTATCCTTTTCTTAGCTATTTACATGATAAATATAGTTCCTAAGGTAACTGTCTCTTTTACAGACTTCTTGCTCTGGGGCAGTGTAGTTTAAGATGAATATGGTACCTGACTAAAGATTTCAACATTTCAGCTTCCGTAGTCAATGTAAATAATTAGGAGTGTAACATTTAAATAAAATGTTTGAAACTTCATAATTCAATTGTTTCATAGAAAGGAATTCCTAAATATTTTTGCAAAAACTGTTGATTAAATGCATCTACAAATTCTAGCTGTTTATGCTAAGTACAAACTCTTTCAGAACATGGAAATGGAAAAGTGATACAGTATTAGAGGTCAATATTAAACACATTGTAAGTTATAATTTCACTGAACACATATAATTTCAATGATAAAAGTCAATTTATGTCATCAATATCTAAGTTGGAAAAAGTTATATTTTCTTTTCAACTACTTGTCTTCTGTTGCTGATATAGAAACAAATACTCCACTGAACAATATTTTTAACTAATTGCCTTCAGAATATCCTTGGTCCATGGATAATCATTCTCCCAGTAAAACTGAGAAGAGACCAATACTACCTGTACTTCTTAGAGGCAGCTAAAAATGCAAACCAGTTGTTATCCTCTTTTCAGCTACTTTACATGTATCTTTGTCCTGCTTTCTGAGTCTAAATTTGCCAGACATATACAATATGTTCTACTCTCAGTGCACAGCATAAGAGTAAGTCACTTAATAAACCCTGGAGAGGCAGTGATGAAAGTATTTCCCTGAACAAAGTTACCCAGGGAAATCCATTAAAAATAGTTCATCTGAAAAATGGCATTTTGCCCATGGAGCAAGTTTCTTTAGATTTTAAAAGCTAGACCTCTTCAGTGTTTGAAAATGTTCATGCTCCTAAATATAATTGATCCTAGTATATTTGGTTAGATTTTAAAATAGCATGTACTTAACATGATTTTACCAAAATGTTATGAACAGATATTCAGGGATTCTTAACTAAATGAACAATATACAAAAATAACACCCATGAGCACTTCTCAATCAACATTGCTTTTTAAGTTTACAGTGTGTGTCAATCACCTCTGAAATTTGCATTAAAGCTCATACTTGTGCAATGTTATGCAAGGTGTTCAGTCTTTCAGTAATTATATACTGTATTATCTCAATCGATTTGTGGAGGGAGACTAACTGAAAAAGAAATCTGTTTAAAATGTGTTAGATGATGTAAAATTAATGAATTAAAGTGCCCATAAATATGTTTTATGTACTTATTCATTTTTAAAATTGGTGAATGGCTAAGGCATACTGAACCAAAGCTCATTTCTAAGTGTGCCCAGAGGCAAAATATGGGGACTACAGAGGAAGGAGCCCATCAATATTCAAAGATGCCATCTTTCATTAAGGTGCCAACTGGGCATGTATCATGGAGACCTGAACAGGTCATTCTACTGGGCCTGTCTTGGTAAAGTTGACTCTGCCAGGCTTCTCCATGGTGCATCACACAAGATTTGAGTACAAAGTTGGGGGAGTGGCAAGCGTATTAGATCCAGTCTGAATTATGTGGTGTTTCCAGTTGAATTGACGGGATCCTTTGAGTGGCTGTATGCCCATTTTGATGTGCCTTTGAGTTGGTATATGTGCATCTTGATGTGCAATGTTGTTTTTTTCTCCTGACATCCGGGTGGGTGGCTTGACTTCATTCACAAGTTTGCAGAGTGGCTGTTGCCATGGGTGCTGGACATCTTGGGCCTGGGTATTTCAAAGAACAGCTTGATGATCCCTCGGATGTTTTTGCCTTCAAACCCTTCCAGCTTATGGAAAAACTAGATATCAGGCAAAATATTTATTCTGCTATTCACTTGAAAGGCCATACACAGGACCTTGCCTTCAGCTTGAATTTGACAGAGATAATATCTCAGTGAATACCTGGCATTGGGACAGACAGTGAAACATGTTATTCAGTGCCAGGGACCTCAAGTTGCCACCTTCAACTGCAGAGGAACTTGAGTCTAATAGAAGTCTCTACCAAGGGATGCAGTGCAACTGTTAAACATATTCTAGTGAGCTTCAGTGATTAAAGGATGCAGGGAGAAGACTGGAGAATAAGGAAAGGAAGTCACACAGGGATACTAGCAAGCTGGTTTTGGTGACATTTTTAAAAGCCTTTCAGGAGGCAAACATTCCAGAAGAGAAATATATTCTCCACATTGATTTCAGCTGAGAAGAATAGGCCAACTGCACTTTTCTATGTAACAGAAAGTCTGTTACATTCTGATTGTCAGTGGCACAGGGAGCTGGTCTCCTTAAAGCAGTGCAAGTGGTTTAATGAATTCTTCAAGGCAAAGACTGTCAGCATCAAAAAGCACATTACCTCCACTGCCTAAAATAATAACAGCAGGGAGAGAGAGGATTTGGCATTTGGCATTGTTAACCAATGGTATAAGTTTTACTTATTGGATAAGGAAGATACCCTCAGGGTCGCAACTTTCTTATGCTGTACCATTTTGGTACTGGACTCCATGCCAGTGTGGTTGCTCAAGGTTGACATGCTCAAAATGTAACTAGTATTGACAAGTGTTCTCAATTTTTCTGTGTGTTAGGCTACTCATCCAGTGTCCCTAATGGTAACAGTAGGTATACCCTCACTTTAGAAGTTATCATTAATTACTAATGACCTTGCCAATTGCCATGCAATCTCCAACCTCCATTTCTGGCACATGTTTTAGAGAATTTAGTGCCAGCACAATTTGTTGACTACCCTAAGAAATAATGAAAACTTTGAGACAATCCACTTTGTTTCCATTTGTAGTCACTCCACAGAAATAACCTTGGTCAGAGTTTTCAGTTATTTTTATCTGGCAAGGGATTGAGGAGAGGTATATATCCTGATTCTCCTTGACCTATCATCAGCAATTGAGACCATGGATCATGCAGACTTCCTTAACAGACTCAAGGACAGATGGGATTCTTTGACTCAGTTTTTGAATGGTTTGGATCATTCTTGTGTGGAAGGGTGCAGTCAATGGTGCCAGGATCATTCTGGTAGCAACTGGCTTTTCTAAACTACTGAGTCCATCTGGGATCTGTCATGTCTCTCACGTTATACATGGTGTACATGCTTATTTAATTAGTTTTTTATTTAGTTATGAAACACTCAACTATAGGATCAGAACTCGGTACAAAACATAAACAAAAATTATACAAAAATATTAAGCAATAAAAGCTTATAATGATACATTATATTGCAATATTAAACACTTTCAGTTTCAACAAAAGATACCCTCATTGCCTGTTTTCCAATTCACTGAGGCTGGCTTTCACTTACCCATCTTTCACTTAGCCAGTCCATTCATTCCTAGGTGATAACAATGTCCATTCTCTCCGTCTCCCTCACCCCAAATAAAATTCTCTACCTTATCACCTACCCATTCAGTTGTCACACCTGAGAGACTGTGAACCACCTTCCACTCTAGGTCTGTGGCACAGACCACCCCATCAGTACTTGTCACTATAGAATCAATGATTTCTGCCCCCTCTTTGAGTGGGCATCACAAATTTAGTGGCCTCAGGAGACCTGGATAAAGTAAGGTACTTTCCCAGTGGTGGGAAAGTAACATATACTTCCTCACATATTATGATACAGAGGACACAAGATGCAATTTCAGGACCTCCATGATTTGCCACTACTGTTTCCCAATGACCCCCTTCCTGACCATTACTTTCTAACATCAATTATGGCCCCTTGGGGGGCCACTGAGAAAGAGGAATAGCAGTAGATAAAGCACCCTAGAAGATCAATTTACCTAGACTGCAACTGGTGTATTTTAGACCAGGCTGCATCTAGATCCAAGAAATATGCCAACAACATTCTGCAGACTGAGTAGCCACCATACCTCCATAGGGACATTTGGAAGAGTACTGCACCACAGCATCACAGCTAACTAAATCTTCAATGCCAAACCCAATGTACAGTACATGCATGCTAATCAGACCTGCTTCTGCCTGTTACCCATCCTGTGGCCTAGCACTTCTTCCTGGCATCCACCCAATACCTACTATAAATACTCCCTAATAAGGGAATGTAACTAGTCCCATCTAATTGGGTCTCCTACTACACATCCACATACGCTGTCTCTTATTGTAAATAAAAATATTATTTATAAGATTCCTACCTGTCCAAATGCTAAGAGCAAACTACTAGCAATTATTTATTTTCAAACTGGCAAAGAAATTTCTCAGTGCTATAGAACTCAGTTGGCTGCTACTATGGATGAATTTTCAGAACCAGAACACTATAACAGTACATGTCTTACTTAACGACAGCCAAAAGCTAACAGAATAAGGCCCTTCTAAAATGATTCCTTTTAACTATGCCATTTTATACAACTATATTATTCATCAGGCCAAGCCTAACCCCCCCCCATGTCCCTAGCACTTATCCCTCTGTCTTTCAACCCCATGATGTTGTCCCTTTTAATAGGGCCAGACTGAGATGAACACACACCTCCCACAGAGGTGGACATTTTGGTGCAGTTAGGACCACCTGGAGCTGAGTTAGGAGAGGACTGTGTATTGGCATCAGTGGTGTAACCACAGAAATATGGCAAAACGTATAACTATCTAAGAGTGGGGAGTTTTGAATGTGAGTGGAGGAGCAAACCACTAACATCACTTATACTGACTTGTCTACTAAATATTAAAATAGGTATAGACCTTCTCAATGCTCCACAGTGAGAGAGTGGGCCTGGGATGGACTGGCTGGAGGAGTTGTCTGGTCAGTTCCTCGGTGGTACTTATCCATCTGTGAAACTTTCATAGGCAATAGAAAGATAGAATTTGTTGGCAGAAAAGGATCACTTGTTCCACCTAAGCTATCCAGATGTTTCCTGCCTAATCTGTCTCTGCAAACCCTGACTGGTCTCTGGCAACCCTCCTGCCTTCTTGCCTATTTGTTAATATTCTCCTACATCTATCCCATACACGCTTATGCACCTGGTACAGTATTTAGCCACTACTAAGCAATTTAGAGCACAATTTGTAGTAAGAAAGAAATAATGTGACCTACTGGGAATTGAACCAAGGTCCCCAGAATACTGTCCTGGTGCTTATCAGTAGCTAAATACTGCATAAAAAACATCTAATCATCATGTCAATTATTCCTAGTTGCAGGATTTGCAATACCAGAGAAAGGAGGTGTGTCCATGAAGAATCAGGCCAACCATGTAAGCCTATAGTTCAGTGGTTAGAGCACCAGCATGATATTCTGGGGGTCTGGTTTCAATTCCCAGTAGGTTACATTATTTATTTTTCATTACCATGTGTGCTTTAAATTGCTTAGCAGTGGCTAAATACTGCACCCAAAACATTTAATTATCATATCATGTCAATTGTTCCTGGATGCAGGATTTGCAATTCGAGAGAGAGGAAGTGTGTCCAGGAAGAGTCAGACCCACCATGTGAACCTATAGTGCAGTAGGTAGAGCACCAGAACGAAATCCTGGGGGCATGGGGTTCAGTTCCCAGTAGGTGACATTATTTCATTCTTACTACTAACATAACATACTAACATACTATTTGCCAGCAGATTAGGCCTTATGGTCTATCAAGTCTGCTCGAACCTAGATCCTTAGTTGGGTGCCGAGACCCTCCCATCCCTTGTGCTCCAGAAACCCCTATCATCCATCCCCACCCCCCCGGGACAGGCCATCATCTGATACATCCACTTTCTGTGTCTGTCCCACCTCTCTTAAAGCCCTCCACTGTGGATCTCTGAACCAGCTCACCAGGCAGAGCATTCCAAGGGTCCACCACCCTCTCAGTGAAAACCTCCTCCTCTTTTCCCCTCACCCTTCCACCTTCCAACTTCAAACCATGCCCTCTGGTGATGCCTCCCTGCTTTAGTCTAAAGATCCCTCCATGTTTCCCTATTTATCCCTTGAGGTACTTGAAGACCTCAATCATGCACCCCTGTCTCTCTCTCCTCCAATGAAAACAGGCAGAGCTCCTCAAGTCTGTCCTTGTAAGTCAAATCCCTAGCCTGTATCATCTTTGTTGCCCTCCTCTGTACCCTCTCCAGGGCTGTATGTCCCTCTTCAGGTGTGGTCTCCAGTACTGTACACAGTACTCAAGGTGTGGTCTAACCAGTCCATTGTACAGCGGCAGAATCACTTCCTTGCTCCTAGAGGTGATCCCCTTGCGATGCATCACAACATCCTGTTTGCCTTGCTAGCTGCTCTCCTGCACTGCTCAGAGTTATTCATACATGTATCCACCATGACCCCTGGTCTTTTCCCTATTGAGGCTTCCAGCACCTCCCCTCCCAGGGTGTACCTGTGTTTAGGGTTTCCCTGACCAAGATGCAACACCTTGCACTTGGTGATATTGAAATTTAATTTCCATGTGTGAGCCCAGCTTTCCAGGGTGTCCAGATCCCCTTGCAGGGCCAACCTCCCCTCTTCTCCCTCAACTACTGCTCCCATCTTGGAGTCATCTGCAAAATCTGTGCTTTTAGATCCTCTTACAGGTCAACTGATTTTAGGCAGGGATTTTATTGTCACTCGCTCAGTGGATCTTGATTCCTCAAATTCAGCAAGGTTCAGAGCAACGACTGCACAAAAATATCTCAAAATGAACTTTTCTCAGATAGGATTCATTGATGCAGATAGGATTCATTGATGCATGATGTTGCTTTTTGTCCAACGATGTGCGCTTATGCTTATTACTCACCCTGGCTTGGGATCTGCATGCGGATGAATTATGTCTTTACTACTTACGAGCATTTTGTGTTGATCTGTGTTTTTATAGGATCATTATCCTCTTACCCTTAAAATTGATCTGGGAAAGGAGTGTAAACTCTCCTTTTGGAGACTTACCTCTTCTGTACTCAAGGATGAGGCTATTTGCACCCTGATTACAGAAAGTTTACAGCGGGTTGTGGTTGAAAACTCCTCAGCTGAAATATCTGATCTAATACTATGGGACACCATAAAGACTGTGCTACTGGGAGACATTATTTCTTATGCTATGACCTAGAGACAGCACCAGTCAGAGAGGTACAATACTACCCATGAGCAGTTTTTTTTTATATCCTACAACTTCTGCACACCACTTGGGATAAGGTAACAGCAAACCAGATCAAGGCACTAAAGTAAGACTTACAAGAGATTACGGACCTCCAAGTCCAACAAGCCCTGATTTTCTTTTTTTGTAAACTCAGCTTTATTGAGGTTAAAAGAAGCTACAAATCTAAAACTATGAGAACAAACATTCATTATGGATGCTATACTTAAAGCATGTCTTCCTACTGCCACAAGTTTAAAGATCAATGGCAACCATTTTACACATTGTTAAAAAAAAAAGCCTGAATTCAAGTCCCTGTGTCATGAGTAGTGCTTTCTGAAAATGTTGTGCTATTTGGTTTTGTGGTTTTCTTTAAATCAGAATTTGTTAACTTGTTCTGCACTAACTGGAAACAGTCAGGCTGTTTCTGTCCCTCTGACTGAGCCTTATAGAGTGATGACATCATATTGGAGTAAGCTCTCTTCAGTAGTGCAAGTCCCTGCTTGACTGAACAGCTAAAAAGCTGTTAACATCCTAATTAGAGCAGTCTGTAGAGTTCATAGGTTGCTATCCAGGGTTTTTACTAACTCAGTCACTGGTTTGTGTTCAGATGAATTAGCTGAAACTCTATCATTCTGTTCCTATAAAAAGCAGATCAATTGAGGTTCAGTGCTGAACTTGAAGTAGTATGCATTTGAGAAATCAGCTTGTCTGTATCACAGCTGTGAGTTCTGTCCCATCAAAACTCTGTTTTTTTCTTTTTCTAGCTATATAACACTGGGTTGTTTATTTAATAGATGTAAAATAAATCTAAGGTTTGTTAATTCATACAAGTAGTTTGTCGTTGATGAAGCCTCAAAAAATTGGTTCATGTAAGAACAAATGTTTTCCTCTCAGATTGAAAAACAGGTGTCTGCCACATTCTGCTATATCAGGCACATGTACTATATAAACTCACAAATTTCAGTTCTTTGATAGTTTCTGTGTGAAAATACATTATGTATAACAAGAAACACTATATGGCATCCTGATGCCCCACCTCCTTCCTACAGTTGAAGCAGCTGCACTCTGCTGCCCCGTCACCTGCCCCACAAGTCCCCTGTCTCCTGCCCCACATTCAAGATTGCTGCACCCTGCTGCCCACTCTCTTCTCCCATAGAGTCTGGGCTGCTGAACCCTGTTGTCCCCATCTCCTGCCTGAACAATCAGGGCCTCTGCACCCTGCTGCCCTTGCTTGAACAGTTGTGGTTGCTGCACCCTGCTGCCCTTTGTCCCCCCCATTCAGAGCTGCTGCACCATGTTGTCTCCTGTTTCTCTCACCACAGTTGGGGCTGCTGTACTCCGCTATGCCTAGAGTCCCATGTCTCCACCTCTACATTTAGGGTTGCTGCATCATGCTCCCCATGCCACCAGATGTGGGGCTTTTATAGCAACCTGCTACCTACTTCCATTTTCCCAAATGGGCAGGGCTGCTGCACCATGCACATCCTGTCCCACAGTCAGGGCTGTGGTACTCTTATGCCCCCCATGTCCTGCCCCACAATCAAGGCTTCTGCACCATGCTGCAGTCTGTCCCCTGACACCATAAGTAGAGCTGCTGCACCCTATTGCTGTCTACACAATCAGGACTGCTGTGCATGCTGCACCCTACAGCCCCACCCCTCCACTGCCCCACAACTCCATAGTTAGCATTGCTGCACCATGCTGCCCCCTGCCACCAAAGTCAGATTTTTTGCTGTACTGCCCCAAAGAAAAACAGGAAAATACTTTTATCTTGTGTTATGGGGTGAAGGACAGAAGGCAGTAAGGTGCAGAAGTCCTGACTGTTTGGCCAGGAGACAAAGGAGGTATTAAGTCACAGCAGCCCAACCTGTGGGACAGGGTGCAGCAGCCACACCTGGGTGGAACTGATATAACATTGGGGGCATAAGACAGGGTGCAACAAATGCCATCCCATAACTCTTGTGGAAAGTGGAAGCATGTTGCAGCAGCTCTAACTGTAGAGGCAAAGGGCTGTAGAGCACAGTAGGCCACAGCAGCCCTGCCTGAGTAGGCAGGAGCAGGGTGCAGCAGTCCTGGCTGTGGTGGCAGTGGACTGTGGAAAGGATGGTGCAGAAGCCTTAATTGTGGAGAAGTACACAGGGGTGCATCAGGTACAGCATCCCTGGCTGTGGGATGGGGTGCTCATAGTGTAGCAGCCCTGACTGTTCAGGCAGATGATGGGGGCAACAGGGTTCAGCAACCCCAACTGTGTGGGAGAAGACAGTGGGCAGCAGGGTGTAGCAGCCTTGAATGTGGGAAAGAGATGGGGGCTTGTGGGGCAGGGATGGGGCTGCAGACTGCAGCTGCCTCAACAATGGCACAGGACACAGTGGTCATCAGGATACTCTATACTGTTTCTAGTTATAGATTATGTATTTTCACACAGAAACCATCAAAGAGCTGGAATTTGTGAGTTCATATAGTACATGTGCCTGAAATAGCAGAGTGTGGCAGACACCTCTTTGTCAATCTGAGAGGAAAAGAATTGTTCTTACATGGACCTATTTATTGAGGCTACATCAAAGACAAACTGCTTGTATGAATTAACACATTTTTGATTTATTTTATATCCACTAAGTAAACAACCCAGTGTTATATAGCTAGAAAAAAAAACATAGTTTTGATGAGAAAGAACAAACAGCTGCGAGCTGATTTCTCAAATGCATACCACTTCAATTCAGCACTGAAACTCAAATGATCAGATTTTTAGAAGAACAAAATGACAGATTTTCAGCTAATTCATCTGAACACATACCAGAGACTGAGCTAGTAAAAACCCTGGACAGCAAACAATTAATTCTACAGAATGCTCTAAATAGGAAGTTTACAGCTCTTCAGTGAAGCAGGGACTTGCAATGCTGAAGCAGTAGCTTACTCTAACATGATGTCATCACTCTACAAGGCTCAGGCAGAGGGACATAAACAGCCTGGCTGTTTACAGTTAGTCCAGCCCAAGTTAGCAAATGCTTATTTAAAAGAAAACCACAAACCCAAATAAAATGACATTTTCAGGAAACACTAATCATGACACAAGGACTTGAATGCAGGCTTTTTTTTAACAATGAGTAAAATGGTTGCCATTGATCTTTAAATGCAGTGAGAAGGCTCAATAATTTGTATATATGTCTCTACATAGAAACATAGATTTTGATGGCAGATAAGGACCACTTGGCCCACCCAGTCTGAGCATTTCCCTACCTACTGGATAAGCTGCAGATTCTAGTTAACCAACAGCCTACTTCCTGCCACCCCCCCACTACAATTGCCTTATGTCTGTCCCATGCATGTTTGAATTCCCCCACTGTTTTAGACCCAACAACCTCCCCAGGAAGGCGGTTCCATGCATCCACCACTCTCTCCATGAAAAAAATTTCCTCACATTACCCTGAGCCATCCCCTCTATCTTTAAATTGTGCCCCTTGTTCTTACACCTCTTTTTCTGAAGATACTACCCTCTTGGACTTCGTTGATTCCTTGAGGTGCTTGAAAGTTTCTATCATGCCCCCCCATCCCTCCTTTCATCAAGGATATACATATTAAGCTCTCTCAGTCTCTCTTCATATGGTTTCTGATGCAGACCCTGTACCATTTTAGTTGCCCTCCTCTGGACTGCTTCCATCCTGTCTATGTCCTTGTGTAGATGAGGTATCCAAAACTGCACAAAGTACTCTAGATGGGGTCTCACCAACTGTCTGTACAGAGGGATAGCCACCTCCCTTTTTCTACTTGTGATGCCCCTTCCTATGCATCCCAGTATGCCCCTGGCTCTCCTTACTGAATTCTCACATTGATTACCCACCTTTAGGTCATCTGATATTACCATCTCCAGGTCCCTTTACATTTTTGTTGTTGTTAGTACCTTCCTTGCTGTTGTGTACTCTTCTCCTGGGTTTTTGTTTCCTAGTTGCATTACTTTGCACTTCTTTGCATTGAATCTAAGTTGCCATATGTCTGACCATTTCTCCAACCTTGCCAAGTCCTTTCTCATCCTTTCTACCCCCCCCCGGAGTATCAACTCTGTTACAGGTCTTTGTGTCATCTGCAAAGAGGCATACCTTTACCTCCAGACCCTCTGCAATGTCACCTATAAAGATGTTAAAGAGGACTGGACCCAGTACTGAGCCCTGAGGTACTCCACTAGTAACCCCCTTTTTTTCGGAATGTGTTCCATTCACTATTACCTTCTATGTCTTGTTGTGCAGCCACATTGCTACCTAGACTACCACCCTGAGACCTACTCCCAGGCTGGCTAACTTGATTATTAATCTTTTATCCGGGACTGTGTCAAATGCCTTGCTAAAGTCTAGGTAGGCCATATCCATAGCCCCTCCCTGGTCTATTACTTTGGTCACCCAGTCAAAGAAATTAATTAGATTCATCTGACATGACCTTCTTGCTGTAAATCCATGCTGCTTTGGGTCCTGTGCCCCGCTGACCTCTGGGTACTCAACAATTCTTTCTTTCAGAAGTGAGTCCATCATTTTCCCTACCACTGAGGTCAAACTTACAGGTCTGTAGTTTCCTGCTTCTGCCTTGCTCCCACTATTGTGAAGAGGAATCACATCTACCCTCCTCCAGTCCTCAGGTACAACCCCATCCTCCCATGATTTGTTCAAAAGTGTGATCAGTCGGGTCACTAGGTCCTCCCTTAGTTCTTTTAGGATTCTGGGGTGAATCTCATCAGGCCCCATTGCTTTATCCACCTTGAGTTTTAGGAGTTCTTTCAGGACTCTTTCTTCTGTAAATGGACTGGTGTCCACCCCCCTACCCAGAGTGCTTCTATTGTCTGGTTTAGGTAACTCCTCCTCATCTTCTTTTGTGAATACTGAGCAAAGGTATTCATTCAGTATCTCTGCCTTTTCACTGTTTCCCTTCGCCCACCTCCCCTCTCCTTTATTAATCTTCACTATTCCCCTTAACCCTTCTATGCTCCCTAATGTACCTGTAAAAGGTTTTATCCTCCTTCTTAACTGAGTTGGCTATTTTTTCCTCGGTTTGGGCCTTTGCTATTCTGACTGCCTTCCCCACTTCTTTCTGCTTTAATTGATACAGTTCTCTGTCGTGCTCCTTCTGTGATTCCTTATACTTTTTGAATGCAGCCTTTTTCTCCTTAACCTTCCCTGCCACCTCTTTTGAGAACCATAGTGGTTTTTTACTCCGCTTTGTTTTCTTTATTTATTTCACACAAAGGCTTGTTGCCTCTGTGATGGCAGTTTTGATTTTTCTCCATTGTTCTTCCACCCCCCCTTTTTGGCCATTTGCTAGTGCATCCCTCAGGTATTCACCCATTTTGCCAAAGTCAGCCCTTCTAAAGTCCAGTATCCTTGTTTTTGTATGGCTTATCTCCATGGTTGTGCTTATTGTGAAGCACACTGTGCAGTGGTTGCTTGTTCCCAGATGTCTACTGACTTATAAATTTGTGATCATCTCCCCATTTGAGAGTACCAGGTCTAGTATTGCTCCCTCCTGAGTGGGTTCCAACACTAGCTGTCTAAGGCCTGCCTCCTGCAGGGCATCTAGTATCTGCATCCAGCTGTACTAATTTTCATCATGTTCTATACAGCCCTGATTTTCTTAAAGCATTATAATTATGAAGGGGGTACCCTGGATTTCTGCCTCTCAGCCCCAAATCTATGGGCATGCCAGAGGGCAGCATGCATGCTTTGTCTCTGGAATCCGCAGACAGGGACAATTTCATATGAATCTCTGCTGAGTCAGGGAAATCTTTGCAGCTTATTACCATGAGCTCTATAAAGATATTCCTGGTCTTACAGCCTACCTCGTGAACTTGTCTCTCACTTTCCTTTCTGACTCTCAAAAAGAAAAGAAAGCCTGGTCACTCCAATCTCTCAAGATGAGATCTCACTGGTGTTATCTGAAACTAAAATGCAGAGGTGCCCTGGGCCTAATGGATATATATATATATATATATATATCCTGTAGAGTGGTATAAGAAATTTTCTGAATACCTGCTCCTGTTCCTGCACAAGATAATTCAAGCAGTTGCTGAGGGGGGACCTCCCCTCCTTTTGGAAGTTCACAACTGTTTCTGCCATTCCCAAACCCAGTATAGACCTGACATGCCCATCTTCTTTTTCCTTTTTTTAATTTATGTGACCCTGGCTCCGGTCCCCAACCCGCCTACCTCTCCCCTCATCTCCAGGCTTCTCCACCCCAGACAGGGCTGCTGGACAGGTAACCCCTCCATGAGAACATGGGTTGCAAAGCCCTGGCTTGCCCCCCAGGGTGGGTTCATTGGAGTGGGACCCCCCGGTGGACTTTGGTTTGAGTAAGGAGTGGCAGCAGAGCGGGGCCATCATTAACGACTGATATTTTTCAGTGTTTTCTTCCCCCCTTGGGGCAGGGATGTACAATGACACCAGCATACTCCCCACTGCGATGCACGTGGTGCCGGCTGCATGTGACCCCCAGCCTCCACCAGGGGTTCTCATTGCACTGAACACTCTCCCCCCTGGAGAGGGAGAGCAGTTCATAAGATGCTCAATCCCTCTCTGCCAGACTCTCGGTCCACCCCTGAACCCAGGATGTTGGCTTTGCAGACGGATGCCTTGCTGCTGCGCTAGCGGGCCGGCCTATGTGCCCATCTTCTTATTGACTTATCTCCATCTTGAATATGGATTATAAACTTAATATAGCAGTTTGTGCTTCTAGGCTTCAAGGTATTCTTCCATTCCTTGTACACACAGATTGTGCTGGTTTTATTCAACACTGACAAACTATGGACAATATACATTGCACACTAACGTTATTTGACAATGTCACTCAATGATTCATTCACAATTTCCTGTTAAGTCTAGATGATGAGAAGGCATTAGACAGGGTGCTCTGGAGTTTTCTCTGGGGCACCCTATCAGCCTTTGGATTCCCTGATCCTTTTCTTAATTAGCTCTGAAATATCTATACAGATCCTCAGGTTTTTGTAAGGGTTAAGGGCTCTCATACTTTCCTGGTACCACTTTAATGTAGCATGATACAGGGCTGCCCCTTACTGCCTCTTCTTTTCTGCTCTGTATTGAACCTTTGACAATGGTCCTACATGCAGCAAATGAGGTGGAAGGCATTCCCCTGAAAGGAACAGAATATAAAACAACATTGTATGCTGACAATATCTTGTTCACCGTTTTACACACAAAAGTTTCCATCCCTGCTGCATTGATAGTCCTGACAACTTTTGGTACCTGGCTGGGTTTTCTTTAAACATACAGAAGGCAGAGATCCTTTTATTGCATTACACACCCTGCCCAACTATTGGAGAAGCAAGAAACTTCAATATCTTGGTATTCAGATCCTAAAGTACCTTAGTAATGTGGAACTATTAAATTATGAAACACTCACAATAGCTCTTACTGAAGATATTTCTAAATGGACTCACCTACCCCTTTCCTTTTTTCTCATGTGTGGAAACTGTTCACATGAACATCCTACCCCACCTTCTATACCTGCTTCACAATCTCCCTCTGTATCCTGTACCCTATTATTTTTGTTCATGGTCTAAGCCAATTTCTAGATTCATCTGGAATGGTCAACCACCATGGATTTGCCTTCCTATTCTATACATTCTGATAAATCAAGGAGGGGTAAACCTCCCAAACTATAACTTAACCTGAGTCTGTCATCTCCAAATCATCCATATCTGGCATTATTTATCACTTCAGCCCACTTGGAAGGAAATTGAATTCATCCTTTATGATCTCCATTACACTAGTCCTCTCCTGCTTTCCAATGCGCAAGATGCACCGAACATAGTGAATTTTAACAGATTTATAGCTCAAATCTTGATGATCTGGTTGAAGCTGCAGAAGTTACTGCAGCTTGAATTATTGTTCTGTTTCTGTGGGGTGCTTTCAGAGGATACCGAATTTAGGCCGGCTCAGATAGATCACACATTCAAATGATGGAGACTACTTGGTTGGTCTTTTTTACAGTTTCTTGACTCTCAGGGTGTTCAGCCTTTTGAATCTTCACTACAGCAATATGGTTGAACAGGCAGGGAACACTTTTACTACTTCCAGATTCAAACCCATTTACTGCATAAGATGTTTGACTGAACCCATTTACCAGACCTAATCCCTCCTTTTCTTAATCTTATATCAGGTACCCTTCAAGGGATGGTGTGGGCTAATTTAATCAATAATTTCCACTGAGGTCTCCAAGACAGCTTTTGTGACTGTACCTGCTCAGTGTTAGACTCCTGGACTTGAGAGTTAGTGATTACTATTTCCTTCTCCATCTGGCATTCATATGCTCTCCCAGCTCTGAAGATCACATGTTCCACCCCACTGGCATGAGTCTGCGTGAAAGTGTAGACACTGGTTCCATGTCAAGATACCAAAAATTTAACAGCGACAAGAAAAACAATAACTGCACAATAGCGCATACATAGACAGTGACCGCAAACAACAGCTATTGCTGTCAACCGCAAAATCAATGTTATAGTGACTTTTGGCAGGGGGCTATGCCCAACACACACACCCATTGGGAGGCTTCATCCCATTGTACCCTCTACCTTAATATTACTAACTCCAAGACCGCACACGATACCCCATACTGCCTAATTGTCTCCCAAGTACAAGTCACCCTCACTGAAATCATTTGCTGATAGTGCAGCCGCTTTTATGCAGTGATCACTATTTTAACAGGTGCTCAGTTTGAGTCACTCACTTAAAGGGATTCCTTAGACACCATTTCTTTTGAACACTGTCAGTTTTCACTAAATTTCTCCTGTTGACTTATGGACATTGCTGGCACAAATGCAGGAATACCTGAGCAGGTCGCTTTCATACTTTTGGTCCTGTCTAGGTCTTTCCTGTTTTTGGCAGGCTCTGATAGAACTTCATTACTCCAAAACCTTCGCTCCCCAATGATGATACTCCTTTCTATCCCCATTTTGGGATGCCATGTTAGAACTGGGACTCTGGCTTATGTCTATGTTTTAGCAGCCAGGAAAGCCATCACTCATTTGCGTATGTAAACCAGACCTACATGAATAGAGGAGTGGTGAGCAATAGTTTGTGAAATTTACCAAATGAAACTAATGACAGCATCCTTGAATGACTGTTTGCCACAGTCTCAGGCTTGCTGGCAGAGGTGACTATTATACGCTCTCTCATATGACTCTTCCTTGGTGCCCTAAATCACTGAATTGTATATTGTATTCAGAATATAATCCTTAGTTCTAGGACTGCACTGTGCACTGTTACTGGTAATACACCCCCTAGAATATTATACTGTATATAGGCACTAATGCTCCCTTTCAGTTATCGTATTGTTCTGTTTGGACTGCTGAAAATTTATTTCTAGTAATGTTTTCTCCATCCCAGGCAGAGGAATTGGGGATGATATCTTTCTTCTGTTTTCACAGTTGTTTATAGTACATATATTTTATGTCTGTGTCTCAGTAAACCTTCAATATAAAAAAAAAAGAAACATAGAATTTGACAGCTGATAAGGACAGCTTGGTTAACTGAGTCTTCCCAATTTTGTCCCTGCCTATACTATCACAATAGAGACTACTTGGTCTCCAACTAGCCCCTCCACGTCCCACTAAGATTCTCTTGTATCTTTTCAATGTGTGCTTGAAGCCCACCACTGTTATTGCTCCCACCAACTCCACTAGAAGACTGTTTCAGGCATACACCACTCTTTCAATGAAGAAGTACTTCCTCACATCTCTCTTGAAATCTGTCCCCTTTTCAGCTTCATTGAATGTCTCCTTGTTCTCGTTCATCTTTCCCTTTGAAAAATGCTTCCTTCCTGTATTCTTGTATACCCAATAAAGTTTCTGTATCTCTATCATATCTCATCTCTCCTTTCTCTCTTCCAGGATGTGTATACTGAGGTATTTCAGCCTCTCCTCATAGGGCTTCTGATGCAGGCCCTGCACCATTTTAGTTGTCCTCCTCTGAACTGCCTCCACTCTGTCTATGTCCTTCCTAAGATGCAGTCTCCAGTACTAGACATAGTACTTCAGGTGAGATCTCACCAGCAATCTATACAGTGGCAACACCACATTCCTCCTTCTGCTGGTGATACTTCTCCCTATGCACCCCAACATCCCACTGGACCTACCCACTCCCTTGTCATGCTGTTTCACCACCTTGAAGTCATCACATATGTATAGTCTCAGGTTTCTTTCCTGTTAAGTGACTGCAACTATCTCTTGTCCAATTTTGTATTCTGTCTCTGGATTTCTATGTCCCAAGTACATGATTTTGCACACACACACACACACACACACACACATATATATATATATATATACCGTATATATATCTATATATATATATCGAGAGAGAGAGAGGAATATGTTCCCCTGTAGCTTATTCACAAATTCTTTTAACTTGTGTCCATAGTTTGCTATTTTAGGAAAGGACAATAACATATAGACTAGCCCTACATTTCCCTCCTGACATATGTAGCAATTGTTATTATCCATGAACCCCATATTTTAAAGTTTAATAGGGGAAATATAATAGTTGTATAGTATTTTGTATTATAGGAGTTTACCTTGTACTTCTCTACTGCCCTGGTAGGATATATTCCAGGCAGACATGCAGTCATCTTGGGAGATTGGGGTTTGTAGTTCTGATTCCCATTTTTCTTTAGTTTGGGATGTGAGAGACAGAGGGGTAGAGCTGTCAGTCACAAGTTTTCTGAATTTCCCTGTCATAATACATTGGTCCTATTCTTGGCATTTTGGAAAGAAATAGTTTGGAGAAAGTATTAGATACATAGATACATAGAAACATAGATACATAGATGTTGTTGGCAGATAACAGCCTTGTGGCCCATCTAGTCTGCCTTATCCCTCATTCTAATGCTTAAGATACCCTAGATGCTGCAAGCTCCCCCTCACCCTAGCTTGATAATTCACATGTGCCTATCCCATGCATTCTTGAATCCCTGAACTGTTGCCACCCCCACCACTTCATGGGTGACACTGTTTCATCTCTCCACCATCCTTTCAGTGAAGTAGAATTTCTTCAAGTTCCCTCTAAGTTTTCCACCTTTTAGTCTCATGCTGTGCCCCCTTGTTCTGCTATTTCTCTTCATGTGAAAGATGCTGCTCTCTGGTACCCTGCTGATCCCCTTCAGATATTTGAAGGTCTCTATCATATCCCCCTTTCCTCCAGGGAGTACATATTTAGAGTTCTGAATTTCTCCTCATACGACTTATGCTGCATCCCCAACACCATTTTTATTGCTCTCCTCTGTACCGTCTCCATCCTGTCTATGTCTTTTCGAAGATGGGGCCTCTGGAACTGAAAATAGCACTCCAGATGAGGCCTTACTAGAGAGTTGTACAACAGTACCACCACTCCCTCCTTCTACTTCTTTTACCCCACCCTATGCACCTTAGCATTCTGTTAGCCTTTCCAACTGCTTTGTCACACTGTTTAGCCACTTTTAGGTTATCTTCTATGCCTTGTTTAGGTAATCCCTGAGTTGGAGGTAATAGAAAAATTGAAACTTATGTAAGCTGACTGAAGTATACTTTTTTTTTCTTTAAAAGAAAGGAGTGTTCTTGTACTTTCATTTATTAGCTACTTCATTTGTATAATACCAGCTTTGTTTCATTCATGATTAGTCAAGTCGGCTCCAATCAAATGTTATCAGGGGGTTGGACCATAAGTGCATAAATTCTTAAGGTTTTCCTTTTGGATTAATACATCTATTAGTTTTTTTGAGAGTGCTTATTGACCTACAGTATTTATGTATGTGTTGCATTTTAGAGTTTTTGGGACTGGTACGTATGAGAAATCAAAGCGTTTGTATAAATGGTAGAGAGCACTCAACCCTCATGAAGGAGACCACATAGGCAATATTCTTATGGGAAGTCCATTTTCTAGCACCAAACAGCCAGAGCACACATGAAGCAGCATACCAGAAGAACAGTAGTGGTGAACCATCACCTCCTTACATTTCACCCCAAAATCTAGGGGCTTCATCAGAGAATAAATCAGTATGTGATAGGGTACATTTTAAACTATATTCCCACCCCTCCCAAGACGTGTATAACATGACATCATTTTTTAAGTGAAACAATTTCCCATCACAACAAAAGCATGAAAGTATAACAATAAAGTAAACTATTCAAAACACATTATACAGTCTAGAAGCACCAAGATATCTCGTCGGCGAGAATACCGACCTCCCCCAAAGTGACAGCACAATACTGACTCAGGTATTGTGCAGCATATTCTATCGCTGTGGAACACTGGGGGAAGGTGAAACACAGAAAAAGGACCATTACTGCGAATGTCGCCATAATGGTCTTTTTTCTGTGTTTTACCATCAGGGTGTCGACCACAAGGGGGTACTATGATACAGTCCTTATGTGTTTTATTTCTTTAGTTTTCATCACATTTGTTTTGTCCTTTAAGTGCTGAACACACTCAAATTCTGAAAAAGGAAAAAACATTGAGAAGTGTGAGCAATAGTTGAACTGCTACACAATGCAAATATGTTTCAAAAAAGTTGCTTTATAGTATAGATTTGATCATAAATCATATATCTTATACATAGCAGTGGGGGGGGAGAGGCCGAAGCCACCCATTATTGGACATCAAAGTTTCAAGATACCTTACCCAATCTACTTACTTTTTAAGTAAGAATGGTTTAGTTTTGAACTTACTATTAAATCCTGTTTTTTTTTAAGTGCATTTAACAGGAATATCCATGCCTGCTCTTTTTTGTTAAGTAAGTTATCCAAGTCTCCCCCCTAACATTAGAAGCGACCATCTCTATTCCCAGGGCCTGTAGCTTGAGAGTAGTGTTAAGAGATGAATTGTGAATGTGGTCTGCAATGACATATTCCATATTTTTGTTCTTTATTGCTTTGATATTCTCATATAGTTGGAGCCTCAATTTTCTTTTATTGCATCTGATGTAAAAGCAACCACATGAACATGAAATGAGGTACACAACTGCCTCTGAGTTGCAATTAATTTTGACGTGAACTTTCTCTTTGTTCCCTGTTCTGGGATTCATAAATTCAGAACAAGATTTCATTAGATAGCATATTTTGCACATCCCATAGTGTTTACACCCATATTTTTCCATTATGGTTTCCCCTTTTTTTTTTGGCAAGTATTGTTTCTTCTGGGGCTTCCAGTTGGCCAATCTGACCTTGTACGCCTTTCCCCAGCTGCCGTCTGACTTGTACCGGTGTTCCATGGAAGGTGACCACCCAATTGCTCCATGGCTTACCTCCCCATGGTGGGGAGGTAGGGGGCGGCCAATTCCTCCACCTAATTTGGATCCACACTTGCACCATTTTTAGGGGAATTCTCCTTGGGGCAGTGGCACCAGGAGGAGCAACCATTGCAAAGCCTTCAGGTTCACAGAAGAAGGGCTGCAAAACAATGCAAGATGAGGAGTGGCTCAAAGAAGAGGCAGAGACAGGGAAGAAGATTTGGACATGGGGTAATGGCTAACAACCATTACTGGCAGTAATTAACCTGCCAGAGAAAGTACTTTCGGACATACAAACTCAGGTACTCTATAAGGTTTGACCTTTGTCCCTACACACAGACTGAGTGAATTTAATGCTTATTTTGATGTGCAACAATTTATGAGAAATTTAAATGTAAAACTGTTTTTTACTGATAGAAGACAATTGAGTAACCAGTCTGATGTAAACGATAATGAATGTGAGAATATAGAGGCATATATAAATAATTTAACCCCTGAAAGTGACTACCCTGAATCCACCACTTTCAGACCACAGTTTACCACCTTTTTTTTTTTATTTTATTTATTCGGTCTAGGATTACAATACCTTTGAGCCAGGGCTCTTTTACAAAGGTTCCACATCAGGTTACAATTCAAAAACTTAAGACATGTAAGTCAGATTACAAATTCAATACATAGAACAAGATTACAACAGTGTAAGCTAAACATAGTTACAAAGCATTTGAGAAAAAAAAAGTTTTGAAGGCTAGATTACAAGGAGATAGCAGATGAGGTGCAGAGAGGATAGAGGACAAGAGAAAGGGAGAGAAGAGGAGGGTGGAGAGCTATAGAGGAGGAGGAGTGCAGCCAGAGACATTGTCATAGACATAACATGAGGAAGTGCATGTTAAGGGGTAATCCAGTGCTAGTAGGAGAGAGAACTGCATAAGGTTAGGGAAATATTCATGGGTCAGCTAGTGGAGGCAGTCACAGGAGCTATAGGCTGTGAGAGAGAGGCGGAGCCTTGATTTAAAAGCACAAAGGGTAGGAGTGGAGGAGATGTAACAGTTTAGACCATTTAGCCAGCTGGGCACCCTGTAGGCAAAAGATCTTTGACCTTGTGAGGTACGACAATGTGAAACCTGCAGGAGCTCTGATTCAGACACCCTGGTTGAGTGGGGGTTATTGCTAGGGTGCAGGAGTGCACACACTCCAGGGACCCCCATTATACCCCAGTACTGACACACTTCTTGAATGTTGTATAACTGATATAAACAGAGAAGAGAAAGAAGTAAGCACCTCAAATGGGACTTGAACCCACTCCACACGGAATAGCATTCCAGTTGCTCTACGCAACTGTGCCACCATGGCAAGTGGAACCTGAGCCATCCCAGAGCACACATTACTCTTTCTCTAATGCACAACCTGCTGCTGCAAAGAAGTAAGTGCCAGTTGTCTTGGTGGCACAGCTGGTTAGCGCGACCGGAACGGTATTCTGGGCAACCTGGGTTCAAGTCAAAGCTTCATTCACTCCTCTGTCTGTATGTGTTCCATAAATATGCACATTGCACCCATGTGATTGAAAATGAAGTAATTATTTGTGCAGTACAAGATTGTCCATTAGAGAAAGAGTAATGTGTGCTCCAGGACAGCCCAGGTTCCAGTTACCTTGGTGGCACAGCTGGTTAACATGACTGTTACAGTATTCCAGGTGGCTAGAGTTCAAGTCCCAGCTGAAGCACTTACTTCTCTTTTGCCTATGTGTGTATGTGTTCCATAAATATGCACACCACACCCATGTGATTGAAAAATTTTATATCAGCGATCTCAATAACTTATACGTAAATAACTCTAAAGTTAATTTCTGTAACATCACCAATGAAGAATGTCAGGGATTGAATGATTTAATGGATGATAGGTCTGTTGTAATCAAACCCACTGACAAAGGCTGGAGTATAGTGATTCAAAATGTAGATTAATATACTAGTGAAGTCTATAGACAACTCTGTGATCCCATGTTCTACCAGTGACTCACATATGACTCCACTCTAGAAATCAAAAAGCAAATTGAGATATTCCTATTGGATTTGTATCAACAAAATCTCATCAACACGAACAAGTTATATTACATGACAGTACAGAACCCTATGAAACCAGCATTCTACACCCTACCCAAAATTCACAAGCACCCCACAAACCCCCAAGGCAGACCAATAGTATCAGGGATTGGGTGGGTGACAGAACCCTTGTCTAGATATGTATACAGCTTCCTGAGACCAGTAGCACCAAAAATTAAAAGCTACCTAAAGGACACAAGCCATGTACTATTTATTCTGAATGAAATACAGACTGAAAATGAATGGTTGTTAGTCACAAGGGATGTTGATTCACTTTATAAGAACATCCAACATGAGGGGGGCCTACAAGCCATAGAATATCACCTATTAAGACACACTGAGTTGTCTCAGGACAAGATTAACATGCTAACCAACCTAATTGACTTAGTGTTGAAGAACAGTGGGAGCTATGCATGAATGAATGCAGGTATGTGCCAAAGGTGTGTACCCTGCCCATGCAGCTGTGCACCTGCATAAAGGTGTGCAGCGGCTGGTATTCACCAGTCTGCAACCCTGCCCCCGGTGTGCAGGTCTCTGCAAGGTGTCCTGGGGCACACTTGTTGACACGGGCTGGCATCCAATCAGATGCCTTAACTGGGTCCTATAGTGGATCTCTTGCACCCATGGGGCTATAGTGAATGGGCACCCTATGGATCCACGGCAATGCCAGCATGGCAGGGTGGATGGGCACCCACCATAATGGCCAGTCCCACCATCCCCAGTTGCCCTGTAAGCTGTGGCAGCATGGGGGGGCTAAATACCAGTCCCACTGTGACCTGCAGGTGACATCCATGGGGGTGAACAGACAATTATGGCAGGGTCCTGGCTGCCAAGACCTGTACCCCCTGTGCCTGGCACTATGCTCTTTTGTGCATGCCACATAGTGCCGGCACACCCCCAGAATGCCCACAGCACATTGCAGTCTGCGCGGCCGGGGGAGCAGCCACATAGCTGCCGTGTGCCGTGTTAGTGAATACCATGCGTGGTCCATGGGACTCCACTCCACAGCATTCACACGTATCTTTGCCAATGTGCCCAGTTTATGTGGTGCATTGGCATCGTGCATAGCACCTAATATCTTTATGTTTGAAGATAGAATATTTATCAAATAGAGGGAACAACCGTGGGTGCCATTTTGGCACTCAGTTTGGCTAATATGTATCTTGAAGAGTGGGAGGACACATATGTGTACAGTGAAAATCACAACAAATACTTACACAGAATAGACCTATATAAATGGTTTATCAACAATATGATAATGATCTGGAAAGAGTCTAGGGAAGAATCAACAGAATTTGTCTTGTATCTTGAGACAACAAACCCAAACCTGAAGTTTAAAGTCACAGCTGACATACACTTAGTGCACTTTTTAGATCTAACAATTCAAAAACGGGAGACAGAACCCTTACCACTGATTTAAAAAACAAACAACTGACAGGAACTGTCTCCTTCTTGTGAATAGTTGTCACCTCACATATGTTACTAAGAATTTAGCAAAGGGCCAATGCATGCATATGAAAAGAAATTGTGGGAATACTGAACTGTATCCGAAAAGGGCACATGAACTAATTGAGAGGTTGTTAGACAGGGGATACAACCCACAGGATCTGGAAAATGCAGTAAAAGAGGTTGATGCACTGCAGAGAGAAGCATTGTTCTTACCAAAGAACAAAAAGAAAAAAGCCGACCCAGCAGTGATATTTGTGACAATGTATGGAAGTGGTACGAAAGAGGTTAATGAGATAGTAAAATGCAACCTCTCTATATTATAAGGTAAACAACTGCTCAAACCTGCATGACACACTAGTCCATTGTTACCAACTGAAATACTGTACAAAAGAGAGGAAACCATAATGGAAAAATATGGGTGTAAATGCTTCGGGATTTGCACAATGTTCTATCTAATGAAACCTTGTTCTGAATTTATGAATTGCAGAACAGGGAACAAGAAGAAAATTCATGGCAACATTAATTGCAACTCAGAGGTAATTGTGTACCTCATTTCATGTTCATGTGGTTGCTTTTATGTCAAACACACTGAAAAACAAATATATGGAATATGTCATTGCAGCCCACATTCACAATTCACCTCCTAATGCTACTCACAATGTATAGGCCCTGGTGATAGAGGCGATTGCTTCTAATGTTAGAGAGAGAATCTTGGAGAACTTACTCAACAGGAAAGAGCAAGAATGGATATTCCAGTTAAATGCATTTAAAAAAATAGGATTTAATGGTAAGTGCGAAATAAAACCATTCCTACTTAAAAAGTAAGTGGATTGGGTATTGTATCATGAAACTCTATTGTCCAATAGAGGGTGGCTTCGACGACCCCACCACCCTTCCACTGCTATGTATAAGATATATGATCTATAATGAAATCTATACTATAGAGCAGCTTTTTTGAAACATCTTTGCATTGTGTAGCAGTTCAACTATTGCTCAAACTTCTCAATGTTTTTACTTTTTCAGTGTACAAGTGTGTTCAGCACTTAAGCGATGAAACAAATGTGATGTAAATGTAAAAATGAAAGAAATTAAACATGTGGACTGTACAATATATTTTAATAGTTTATTTTATTGTTATATGTTCATGCTTTTATTTTGATGGGTAATTGCTTCACTTAAAAATGATGTCATGTTATACACATCTTGGGATTGGTGGGAATACAGTTTAAAATGTATCCTGTCACACACTGATTTATCCTCTGCCGAAGCCCCTAGATTTTGGGGTGAAAAGTAAGGAGGTAGTGGTTCGCCACTGGTATGCTGTTTCACATGTGCTGTGGCTGTTTGGTGCAATAAAATGGACTTTCCTTAAGAATATTGCCTATGTTGTCTACTTTACGAGGGGTGAGTGCTCTTTACCATTTATAATAATTGCAACACATTTTGAGATGCACCACCGGCCCAGTACTCACTTTCACTGGTCTGCAAAATCAGAGAGTTTGTTGGTTCCCATTAAGTAAGACTCTATGGAAACCCACAGTGAGAACTTTTCAGTTTAGTTGCATCTCTTAGTAAATGCCAAATGTTTTTCAACAGAAATACATCCTGGTATTTCTCCCACCAATGTAAAACTTCCATATACTGTACATGCGGTGTTCTGAGTTTGGTAGTGCCGAGTCTAGGTGGTTTATCCTTCCACAGGAAGTTTCTGATAATTCTAAGTTTTTTAAGATACTTATTTTCCATGAGGATTGGGACATTTTAAAAAATATAGAAACATAATGTGGCTATTATCATGTTTATGGCATTAACCTTTCTACAAAGAGAGTAGTTAAGTTTCATCCATCTTTTCAAGTCCATTTCTATGCTTCTCAGAAGGGGAGAGGCATTTATTTCTGATAGTTTGTCTAACTTGTTAGTAAAGTCCAGACACAGATAGGTTATTTCTTTTAAGCATTCTTTATTTAATAGTTGTTATAATAGGTGCTGTTTTTGTATATGGCCCAAGTTTTGTTCCAGGTAATGGTAAGACCTGACATTTCTTTAAATTATGTAAGTATTTTCTTTTGATTTTCACAGGACTTTACTACGAACATACGAACATATGAAATTTGCCAGCAGATAAATGCCTAGAGGTCTATCAAGTCTGCTCGAATGTGCAGCTAGCACCCCTTATTCTGCAGCTGCCCCTCCCTTCCACCCTTCCCCTTCATTAACCCTCCCCCTTGTCCTGTCCCATCCTCGTTTGAAGCAGTCCACTGTTCTACTGTATACCACTTCTGCAGGTAACGCATTCCACCCAGCCACCACCCTCTCTGTAAAAAAGTGTCTCCTCATCTCCCTCCTGAACCTTCCTCGCTCCAGTCTCATATCATGGCCCCTGGTGGCCCTCCCCTCCCTTACTTTGAACAGCCCCTCTGTACCCGTCTTGTTTATTCCTTTCATGTATTTAAAGGTTTCAATCATGTCCTCCTGTCTCTCCTCTCCTCCAGTGAGTACATGTTCAACTCCTTCAACCTCCTCTCGTATGATAAGTCCCCAGACCCTTGATCATCTTTGTCGCCTCATGCAGCACCTCCAGTAACTTAATGTCCCTCTTCAGATACGGATGCCAGTACTGCACGCAGTACTCCAGGTGTGGTCTAACTAATGACCTATACAGTGGCAGAATCACCTCCTCCTCCTCGAGGATATACCCCTTGCAATACAACCCAGCATTTTGTTGGCCTTTGCAGCTGCCTTCCTACACTGTGCCGAGTTGTTCATTGACCTGTAATGAGCACACCCAGATCCTTCTCCTCCTCTGTCTGGGCTAGCTGCACCCCCTAGCTGGTAAGTCCTCCTTGGGTTCTTCATCCCAAAATGCAGTACCTTGCACTTTTTGACATTAAAGCCCAGTTGCTAGGTGTCTGACCAGGTTTCAAGCTTTGCCAGATCATCCTGCAACCCCTGCCATCTCCCTAGGTCATCCACCACTGCGCCAACCTTGGTATCATCAGCAAACAGACTGATCTTGCTCTTGATGTCCCATGATATGTCTGCAATGAATATCCCAAACAACACTGGTCCCAACATCGAGCCCTGTGGGACACCGCTCGTCACTGCCCTTGGGTGTGAGAGCTCCCCACCCACCACCATCCTCTGTTGCCTTCCCTGCAGCCAGTTTCCTACCCATCTCACCAGCTTTGCACCCGCCCCTGTGCCTACTGACTTCCTTCCTTCCAGCCTTCCAAATGGCACTGAGTCGAATGCCTTACTGAAGTCCAGATACAAAACATCCACTGCATGGCCCTGTCCAGTTGCCTAGTTACCCAGTCATAGAACTCAACCAGGTTGGTTTGCAGGATCTGCCACATATGAAACCATGCTGTCTGCTGTCCTGTAGTCCTTTGGCCTCTGGGAGGACCACCAGCCTCTCCTTCAGGATAGTCTCCATTAGCTTACCTATGATGGATGTGAGGGCTCACTGGTCTGTGGTTCCAGTTCATCCTTGGGGCCACTCTTGTGGAGGGGCACCACATGAGCCATCCTCCAGTCAGGCACACACCCCAAATGTAGTGAGGCATTAAATAGGTCTGCCAAAGGTCCTGCAAGGACCTCTGCCAGCTCCTTCAGTACCCTAGGGTGGATGCCATCTGGGCCTGGTGCCTTGTCCACCCACAGTGCCTTCAAACCCTCTCGAACTCTGCCCTCCATGATTTCCCCATCTGTCACCACTTCCCCCCCTGTGTCTACCATTTCTCCCACCTTGGGTGTCACCCCCCTCTTCTCTTCAGTAAATACTGAGCAGAAGTACTCATTTAGTGCTTCCGCCTTATCGTACCCTGCTTCCACCCAACCCCCTTCTTTCCTAATCCTTACTATGTGGTCCTTACAGCTCCTTTTCTCCCTGATGTACTTAAAGAAGTCCTTCTCCCCCTTCTTAATGCCTTGTGCCAGCCTGAGTTACGTAGATGCTTTGGCTCCCCTTACTGCCCTTGTCACCTCCTTCGATTCTGTCAAGTACTTCTCTCTGTCCTCCCCCCTCCCTGTTTTCTTGTACTTCCTAAAGGCAGCTCTTTTCCTCCTTACCTTTTCCATGACCTCCTTGCTCAACCAGCTCAGTTTCTTAGCCCTAGCTTTCTTGCTCTGGGCTTTGCAGCAGGTTTTTGTTGCCTCCACTATCCCCAGCTTGATGAGCTCCCATCTCTGGTTAGTATCCATACTTGATTGAATTCTGGCCAGGTACCCTTTTACCACTTCTCCCATCCTCCCAAAGTCAGCCCTCCTGAAGTACAGCACTCTTGTGCCAGATTCCACTCCTTCCTTGCCCATATCTAATGTGAGCCATACTGAGTGGTGGTCACTCCCTGACAGCGGTTCCTCCACTGTAAGTTCTCTCACAAAGTCCCTACTGACCTAATTAGAGTGAGTACTATGTCACTGGCAAAAGTGAAGACCTTTTGCTTCTCATTTCTATTTTTATTCCACTAATCACAGAGTTATTTTTCTTTATTAATGGCTTAAATGCCAAAATAAAAATGTAAGGGAATAGTGGGCAGCCTTGTATAGTGCAACAAGTGGCACTATGTCAGGACTGCACACACAACAACAGCACAGTCCACAAGTGCAACCACAAAACCACGCTGTAAACAACAGCGCCTGACAAAAATAGAGACCACAGAAATGACGCCAATGTTAGTGGTCAACAAACAGACCGACCACTCCCCACACTTCCGATATTTTTATAACCACCTCTGTGGGTGGGTGGAACTCTGGAATGGTGAGAAACCAGGGGGTGTACATAGAGGGAGGGGCAATGCGCCACAATTAAAATTCATGTAGGGGTTGTGGAAAACAGAAAATGCATCAATCGATAGACCAGGAATGGAACTCTGGTCCCCAGGAGGATTCCCTGCCATAGCTGCTTAGGGTCATAGCCCCCTCTGCCATGGGAGCAGCTCGGCAGGATACCACACTGCCAGATATATCTCCTCTCCTCCAGCAATGTGCCTACACAGCTACAGGGGTAGTGGTACCTGCCTTGCACTTTGCTATCCCTGTAGCTATTTATGCACACACTATTGTGGAAGCATGATTCTAACAGCACTATTATGGAAATGCTGTTTTCACCCGGTACGTCCACGAGTTATGATGAATGTGGTGGAGAGTTCTATTAGTTGCAATTTTGCAGTGGGTGTTTTATAAACTGTTGTATCCAAGAGTTAAATTGCTCACCACAGTCAATTGTTAATGCTTTGTTCAGGAACTCCCAATTAATTGAGTCAAATGTTCTACAGATATGTAATGATAATACAATATAGAGGTATTTGTGCTTGTTAGCCAACCATATGACATATATGAGGTGGAGAATATTATCTCCCTCTAATCTGTTTTGGATGAACCCAACTTGTTTCCTTTCTGTTAAACTAGTAATCACTTTTTGTATTCTTTTTCTGAGGATTTTTGTAAGTATAATGTAGTCACAATTCATAAGCAATATCAGTTTATAGTTAGTACAGTCTATGGATTCTTTGTTCTTTATATGAGTTAAGGTCATGAACGCCTCATTCATAGTTGAGGAAAGATTTTTAGTGGGTTCAGTTTCCTCAAAAGTTGTATACAGATGTTTAGCTATCAGCAGTTCAAATGATTCATAAAACTTTTCTAGCAGCCTGTCAGAGCCAGGGATTTTCCTTGATAGGGATGTCTTTTATAGCCTGTATCCCTTCATCTATAGATATATTTTTATCAAGAGTTTCTCTGTCTTCTGTTGCTAAGGTTAATAATTTTAGGGGAGAGAGAAATGATTTTATCTATTAAGGTGATTTGTTTACATCTGAGTTACTGATGATCACAAGACCTTTTTCATTTCTGATACCTGGAATAAGACTTTGATTTTGATTGTTTTTACAGCAGCAGTGCAATGAAAAACAAAAATTGTGCTTTTTCAACAGTTTATTCCCTGTGCACTGATGAGCATTTACCTGGTACTCTTTCCCACCGTCATTGTGCTATCATCCTGTAATTTGCTCAGTTATCTTTTGTTTTTATTTACATTTCTGCCACTGGCCATGTAGAACTGGAACCCCCTCTGCTGCCAATTGCACATGTGGATGACTGGCAGTACTACCCAGGGACAACGGGAATGTTCAGTACAGGGTCCCACTGCGGTAACCAAAAAACATGATGTGATATGAATGGGGAGCAGAGCGGAACATTAGGTGGCCACCATATTTACTGTGGTGCCACAACAATTGAAATAAATGTTAAATACCTAAAAAGCTAAAGATTACTAGAAAAATATATTTACAGATATGGAAACCGTATCTATGGCTGCATGCTTACAACCAAAAAAAAAATAATTTTGATAATCATTTCCTGATTATGTTAGTCTGCTGCTTTAAATGATAAGCTGATAATTGACTAGATTTCTCTTCTGACTCCCAATATCTTTGTTTAGTTCTGAATAATGCATACTCTGCTTTATCCAATAGGATTTTGCTAATTTCAAATTTAAGTGGTTTTATGTAGCAAGGATCTGTCTAATAGTCTGGATTTTTTAAATTGGTGCTCTAAACTTTTCAGCTCCTACTCTTTATTGTGCAGGTTTTTGTTTTCTTCTTTTTTCCTCACAGAGAATTGCATAATTGTACATTATATATGCCTTATATGCTTGCCAAACATGTGTTTGAAATCTCTGCATTGTTATTAATGGTAAAATACCCACTGGTTTCTTTTGTGACCCAGTCTATGAGTTATTTTTCCTAATTAGGCTAGTGTTTAGTCTCCATCTAAAGGACTTCAGGTACTCATCCCCAAAACTTAGAGTGGTGAGCATAAGGCCATGATCTTACAGAAGTATGGTGTCTATTCCTGCCAGCACTACTGAGTTCACTTGTTTTTTGGAGATAAGTAGGTAATCTGTTCTGCTGTAAGTCTTTTGTCTTTTTGAAAAGAAAAAGACACCCTTCCTTTGCTGGTCAAACAGTCTCCATGAGTCTACTAGTCAACTAGTAGAATCTTGTTTCATATCACGAGTCATGAAACAAAATTGACAATCTTAAAAAAAAAAAAAACATTTTTAGGGCATTTCTGCAACAGTTACATGCAGAATCCAGATAAGGGGTCCCAATAAGCAAGCTACATGTGTTGGTTGCTCTCAGGAATGTCATTTTTGTGAGTTGTCAAATGCGAATTTTTATGGAAAAAGGGAAAACAAGACGGTGGCAGACAAAACAATGATTTTCCCTTCATGAAAAAAAGACTGGTCCCATATGAAAAAAGATTATTTTTTCATTTCATACAGCCATTTTTCAGTTGTTTTTCAGTGCTTACTGATCATGTTCCGAACCAAGTATTAAAAACTTCAAAATTAAATAACTTTGGAATGGATTAATATTTTTTCACCAAGCAAGCCAGCCCCTTTCTACCAAGAACATTTCAGGCCAAAATTCAAAACCATCTGGGTGCTAGTCAAGTTGACAGAAAACCCATTCAAACTAATGGAAAACATTCTGAAAAATCCCCTTATTGTACTATCTGTATCTCAGAATCTACACATCTGACTGGAATGAAACTTGATACTTCAAGATAACTGCTGTATAAGACTGCACACACAAACATTTATGCAAATCCATTGAATGGTTGCAAAGTTATTAAAGTGCAAATTTTGGAGTTTATCATTGAAGTGCCCATACAACCCTAAATATAGGAACATGACCATGCACCTATAATATATAAGTTGATACCCTTCTTCTTCTGTAAGGGTGTTAAAAAATACCACAAACAAACAAATATACAGTAAAGGAGAGTAAAGAAATCCTAACTTAAACTAGCACTACTCTTTGCCTTTGGCGCATGGCAAAATTTGCCACATGTTGTGGGACTTTGGCACTGGGACCCCACCAATTTGTAAACTGGATGTAGGGTCCTTGGTGCACCAGTGATTGGTGCAAGCTGCCATTGGTGCAGCTTGCATCAATCTTTCTGAATCAAGCCCAAGGAGTTTGAACAAGAGGTTGAATCCCAGAGAATAAGCAGGCTATTAGAATATCTTTGAGTCCTACTGGTTAATGTATTCAATATAATCTCTGACTGGATAGAATTGTGGAGAGCCATGCTTTTACCTGGGTCATGCTAGTGGACTAGTGACATGACAGAGGTATATGGCTCATAGGACTATCTCAGCACCCTGGAATCTCCTGTGATGCATCAATTAGGCACCCAATAAAAGGGATGTACCCTGCACCCTCTCTGAGGGTAATAGGCGGTCTTTACAAAAGGCAGTGTAGGATATTCAGGGTCTGCACTCTGGGTGGTGTGACAGTAACCTAGTCAGACAGAAATTGTAATCCACAGGATCTCACAGTGAATCTAATCCTCCTATGATACCACTTGTGCCAAACAAAAAACACAAACACAAAAGAAAATTCTCACTATGGAGGTAATGCTCACGGTAAAGAACACTGCATGCAACAGTAAAAAGTGAGCACTTACCACCTCCTGAAGAAACACGTCACTCCACAGTTAAAACTTTTAAAGTTCTCAGAGCATTCTTTATGAAAAGTGCTGTAAAATTCTGGACACTGATAAATACTGTATACACCTGACGCATTTTGGATTATGTATAACACTTTATTATAGGCCTTTGATAAAGAATTCTACATAATCTGAAACACATCAGGCAGATTTTTAGTGATGTCCTAACTTTTATGTAACCTTTAATAAAGAATGCATTGAGCACTTTTGAAGTGTTGACTGTGGAGTGGCATGTTTCTTCAGAAGTTGATGAATGCCCATCTTTTTACTGTTGCATGCTAAAGAGTAAGCCAACAGATCATTAATAAAAAGCACAAACCAAGGATCAAACCTTAACGCTAAAGAAAAAAGGAAAACACAGTAAGAAACATCCTATGATATCAAATGCATAACTTAAATAGCTTACAGTTGTTTCTTTTCCTATCAAAGTTAATAAAGCATAGTGTCATGTCTGAGGGCAGTGCAGACCATATTGTCACACACTTGTTCAGTAGTCAAAGAAACCAATGCACTTTTCACTTTATAGTATAACAAGTTTTTCAAGCTGTTAGGAAGAAAATAATGTTACTTGTGACAGAGTATTATAATTCATGTGGTGAAATAGCCTTTATTCATCTATCTCATCTCACTGCAGTGGCTGCTGGAGAGATGGAGGATTACTGCCCTACAAAGGCCTACATGGACTAGGCCCTAACAACCTGCATGACCTTCTGTCTCCTCATCATGACTCATGCCCTCTACTTTCCTCCATGGCAGGCTGCCTCACAATTCCCAAGATTCTGCTTAAATCCTCTGGTGAGAGAGTTTTTGATGTAGCTGGCCCAACCCTGTGCAATTTGCTTTCAAGCTTGCTGAGCAAGTCCTCTCCCCCCACTGGAAGCCTTTAAGAGGGTCCTGAAATATTTATGATATATTTATAATGGACAGTTGTTCTATTTATTTTTCATTTAACTATTGTAGTTTTCTTGTATTATATTGTATTACTTATGTTTTGATCTAAAGTTACAATGTTTGGCCAGCCCGGTGGTGCTGAGGGTTGAGGCACTGGATGCCACACCTCGCCCCATGCTGGTGACCCTGGTTCAGACACGAGCCCGGGTCATCAGGGGTTGGCAAGAGAGGGATGGGATTAAGCATCTGGAGGACTGCTCTCCCATCCCTGGGGAGGGATCCAGGGAACCACCATTCTGTAGCGGCCCCTGATGATGACCGGGGGGACTACCAGAGTGGTGCAAGCAAAGGGTGGAGTGCAGCAGATGTTGGCGTGCGCGCTTGATGTCATTGCACGCTTGCACTCCAGGGAACAACAAAAACAGGAGGAAAAATGGCAACACAAGCCCACGGCAGCTTGATGGCTGCAGTTTCATCAGTCAACAAATGCCTGAACAAGAGGCGTGTGTCAGTATTGGATCCTGGCTGGGTGTGAAGGCATTGGGGGAACCCCTTTCGATGGTACAGTAGCATATGCCATTCACTAAAAATACCACCAACAGCTTAATCTGGTTCAGTTGCAGTTGTTTACCATCTGTATCCCCTCCCCTGGTCACCCCTGAAAAAGGGACTTCTAGGCCCAGTGGGCTTACCAGGTCAACAAAATTCAATAAATAAATATGCCAGCTGGACACATCCAACTTTGGGGTCAGCGGTGAGGAGGAGCGGTGGCTGGAGGTAAGCAGGGCTGTGGCTACAAAAAGTAGGATTAAAATAGTGGTTAAAAAAAAATAAATAAAGTTACAATATTTTATAATGTACAGCCTATGGGAATGGGCACTTTATAAATAAAATTAGCTTTGCTTTGCTTTGTTCATATGTCATCAAGATCAGGCAGTGAATACTTTGTAGAGTTTAATGTCTGCAGGTAGTTTAAATATACGGAGATACTGTAGCTCACCCTTTGTAATCCTGCTTGTCACACACCTTCATTTTGCCTTAATTAAAACACAACAACATTGGGTCTTGAAGACTATCAAAATTACCATGAAATCGGCTCTAGCTCTCTATTATATGAGAGTTTAATTGACCTCAGATAGAAAATTGTTAGATCAATTTAAGCTGCATGCAATTTCCATGATTCTGACTAGTTATGCAGTGACTTTAAATTTCACTACAGTCTTGAGCGAAGTGGACGGTGTGATGCAGACGCCGAAATTTTCCCACATGAAGGTGGAATTTACGCCTAGACAAAATGTGCCTTCCATGGGCAAATTTCACCTTCTGCAGTGAAATTTTGCCTCCTGTCCATGGGTGAAATTTCACCTTAGACTAGGGTATAAGTTGTAATAAGTAGATCCCTGGTGGCTAGCGGTTCCTCCCCCCACCTGTCCCACATGTAGAGAAAAATTCCTGGTGGCTAGTGGTCCCTCAACCCACCTATCCCACATCCACATGTAATAATGTAAATAATTAAATTATCCATGCTGGCTAGTGGTCCTTCCCCTCCTGCCGGTAATAACCCACCTGCAGCAGAAATGTACAGTAACTCCACCCCCAACCGCATCCCTCCGTATGTCCTCCTTATCCTGTTAAAAAAACAAATCTCTGGTGGTCTAGTGGTTTTTGTAAATTTTAAACCCCCTTCCAATCCCCAGATCCCATAAATCCCTGATTCTCTGGTGATCCAGTGACCCCCCAATCATCCTCCTCAGCAGCCAGATATCCCAACCACAACCCCTCTCCCACCCCCATCCTAAATCCCGGCAGTGGCAGACCAGCACAGCCCTCCTCTCTCCTCCATGGCTGGCTCACTGACTGAGCTGTGAATGAAGCTCATTCATTGACAGCTCAGTCGGTGGGCTGGCCGTGGAGGAGAGAGAAGGGCTGTGCCAGTCTGCCGCTGCCGGGATTTAGGATGGGGGAGGAAGCGGGGTTGCGGTGGAGACATCTGGCTGCTGGGGAGGCTTGGGAGGCATTGGATCACCAGGGAATCAGGGATTTATGTGAACTGGGGATCAGGAGGGGGTTTAAAATTTACGAAAACCACTAGACCACTAGAGATTTTTTTAACAGGATAAGAAGGACATATGGAAGGGGTGGGGGGTTACTGTACATTTCCGTGGTGGGTGGGTTATTACTGGGCAGAGGGGAAGGACCACTAGCCACCATGGATAATTTAATTAGTTACATTATTACATGTGGATGTGGGACAGGTGGGTGGAAGGACACCCAGCCACCAGGGATTTTTCTCTACATGTGGGACTGGTGGAGGAGGAACCGCTAGCCACCAGGGATCTACTTATTATAACTTATACCCTAGTCTAAGGTGAAATTTCACCCATGGACGGAAGGTGAAATTTCACCATGGAAGGTGGAGTTTTGTCACGGAAGGTGAAATTTCGCTGCAGAAGGCGAAATTTCGCCATTCCGCCATGTGAAATTTTGCCACTCCTCCAGGCAAAATTCCGCATTTCACTATGCAAAATGGGAGGAATTTCACAGATTTCTCCGTGAAGCGAATTCTGCCCACTTCGTCCACCACTAATTCTGACAGTGCTTGTTTCATTATGAAATTTACTCACTGGCATCCATGAGGTGTTGGTGAAAAGTTGTAGCAAGCTCAAATCTTTAGATGTTTGAAATGATGGTGCTGTTGAGACCATAAATAAAAGGAGTCTTGAAAAAGCATGGGGGGTAATGGCTAAACCAGAAGTGTATCACATTTCCTGTTTAACAAAGACTACCCTGATAGGTGGATAGATGGTACTAAGTTTAAAATTGCACATTCTGGGCTTTGTTGCATAGAGGTTCCTGGTTCAGGAGATGAGCTTGGGGAATAATTCAAGGGGGTTTGCTGGCCTTCTCTGCTCCTTGACCTGGTTCTTTATTTGGGATTATGCCCTCTGTGAATGAGCTTGGGAAGGAGACTGGCTTTGACAGGCAGTTTGCTTTTACAAACTATGGTGGAAGATGTATACCGTCAAGATTGCGTTGAAATGTTAGCAAAGTGAAATGTGTGGTGACATAAATAGCATGACTGAGAACAGCTACATGGAGTTAATAGCAGGAATGTTATAGCATTGGCCATGTAGCTGTTTTCACTCATGGCAACTAGTTGAAGCTCAGTAGTGTGTGCTGCCTACCCATGCTGGCAGAGTAGCATAGAGGCCACCATCTTGCACCTATCTAAACTGTCCATTAGTTCCAGTACTGTACCAGGGGCATGGAAAATAGCTCAGATACTCCCATTATTTAAATCAGGTGACCCTATGGACCTGAACAACTACCACCCTGTATCTATTCTACCTCTGCCCTCTAAGCTCCACAAGAAGTTGGTAAATGCTCAAATAAGAGACTATTTCAATAAATCCAATCTAATAAACCCAGCCCAATCTGGATTCCGACCAGCCCATAGCACTAATTCAGCTCTAGCCTCAGTTACAAATGATTGGCTCCTTGACATGGATAAGAAACAAGTTACAAGGGCTGTCTTCCTGGATCTCAGTACAGCATTCAACACAGTTGATTATGCTTTATTCCTTGACATGCTAAATTGGCATGGTGTCTCTGATCCTGTGCTGGCATGGTTCAACAGCTACCTGTCAGATAGACTTCAACAGGTGAAAGCGGATGGTTCCCTATCCCCGCTCATTCCCCTCAAGAGAGGGGTACCATAAGGCTCGATCCTTGGACCTCTCCTATTCATGCTATATATCAACACCATTAGAAATAGGATCAGTAAAGCAAAATTACACCTGTTTGTGGATGACACAGTGATATACATATCCAGACTCTCGGTTGCCAAAGCCCGCATGAAGCTCCAGTCCGAATTTGGTTTTCTCCAACACAGCTTTGCACATTCCAGACTGCCCTTTTTTATCATAGAATACTTTTCTTAGTTTTAAGAACAATGGTACAGCTCACAGACAGCATAACCAACATACAGTTAGAAGTATTCATATTTGCATAATGGTGTGTATACATAAAATGACATCAGAGGACACAGATTAATTTCACATGGCATCTGAAATACAACAACTCACTTATCAATACAAAGTAAGCAGGTAGGAATGGGGGAATGAGAGTAGATAGACGAAGATTATGATGGGAAATGTTGGTGGCAGGTGATTATCATAAGGCTTAAATAGGAGGGTTTCAGTGGGGGATAGGAGTGTTACAGAGGGGTAAATGGAGGTAAGCCTCCCATCTGGCAAAATATTGGACCATATGGCCTTGGTGTGCAAAGGACAGATGCTCTAGTAGAGACAATTTGGCAAGGGCAGCGTGCCAGATGGTACGAGTCAGTAATGTTAAATGGTGCCAGTATATAAGTAGGAGTCTTTTAGCTTCAAGAAGAGCCAGTACTACCCATTGCTGCTGGGGTCGAGTTAAGGCAGTTAAGGAGGTGGTGTCTCCTAAAAGGAGCTTTGGGTCAGATAGGAGTATCTGGGAGCCGAGTACTTTAGAACAGTCCTGGGCTACCATTGCCCAGAGGGATGAGATTTGAGGACAGGTCCATAGAATGTGCAGTAGATGGTCCCCAGGCTGGTGACACAGCCAACAATTTGAATACCCTAAAAGGCCATGGGGTTGTAGGACTGCTGGGGTGCGGTACCAAAGCAGCAGTATTTTAAGCTGCAAGGAGTGGCTCTTAGTGTCAGTGTAGGTGTAATGACTCTCTTGGATATAGTGGGTCCAGGCCTCTTCAGATATGTGAACATTAAGAACAGACATCAATTTCAACTGACTAGGGGTCGAGGAGTCTGCCTGAGCATCATGCCAAGTCCTGTAAAAGCAACCAATAAGGCCTGCAGAGGAAGGAGATTTGTGTCGCTGAGCCAGTCTGGTCCATTTGGGGTCAGGACTGATGCGAGGCATGATGGCTTGCAGTGCACTGTGTAGCTGAAGGAACTTCCAAAAATCACTGCTAGGGAGGTTAAACTTGTTCCATATTTGTTCAAAGGACAGCAGGATGTTGGAACCTGGTATACATAGATCTTGCACATGACAGATTCCATTTGATTCCCATGTAGGCCAATGTAAAGGGGTGTTACCGATTGCCAGAGCTTTATTATGCCAAATAGGTGTGTAAATCCGGGGCGGGGGCCCTGGGCAGCCCGAGATGTGTGAGACAAAGACATAAGTGAGTGCCAAGCCCATTTAGTCTCAGACAGAAAAGGGGCAAGGGTGCAAGGGCGTCAATTCTCAGGATGTAAGAGCATACACAGGCTTGTATCCGATGCTAAGTTGGCTTCCAGCTGTACCCAGGGTGGAGAAGGTAGATGGGTGGGAACTAACCACTTGGTGGCCGAGGTGGCTGTGCAGGCCAGGTGATAACCTTGAAACCAGGGGGATCCTAAGCTGCTCTTAGACCAGTGCGCTCTCAATTTGTGTTTGCTCCACCTAGGAGCATTCCCATCCCAGAGGAAGTGAGAGACCTGACTTTCTAAGGAGGCAAAGAGTTTGGGAGAGAGACGTATTGGTAAGTTCTTGAAGAGGTACATGTCTCACGGCAGCAGGAGCATATGGACTGCAGCAATCTCTCCAGGTAGGGATAGCTGGAGTTTCTGCCATCTCTTTATTTCTGCAGACAGCTGAGTCAGAAGTGGGGAAAAGTTAACTGGCTCTAAATCTGACCATTTGGAGGGAATAGTTATTCCAAGGTAGGAAAAGCCCTGTGCTGCCCAAGAGAGCTCTGTTCCTTGCAAGCAATTCTTGGAGCAGGCAGTATTCAAAGGGTTCAGGGTTGTTTTCTTCTGGTTAACCCATAGGCCAGAAAGAGTTGAGAGGTCTGTAGGCGGGATGGGACATTTGGCAGTGACTGTCATGGCTGGGTAAGTGTCAGCAAAAGATTGTCAGCATATGCTGCCACCAAATAGGATTTGCCGGCAACAGTAATACCAGAGATCCCCTTCGAGGCAGGGATAGCTCATATAAGGGGGTCTAGGGCTACTAAGAAAAGGAGAGGGGATAGATGGCAGCCCTGCTGGGTTCCTCTATGTAAAGAGAAGGGCACTGATATTGTGATGTTGGTTAAGATTTTAGCCACTGGGGAACTATAGAGTGTAGAGACCCACTGACAGAAAGTAGGACCAAACCCGTATAACCCCAGGATCCGGTGTATGTAATGCCATTCAATGGAATGAAAAACTTTAGTAAAATCTATGGCCAGTGCAGCCATAGGGAGAGAGGAGCGAGAGGCTATCCATTTTAACTTGAGTAGCAGTCTGGTATTGTCCGAGCCAGATTTACCCTTCATAAAGCTGACTTGGGCAGGGTGTATAATGGATGATAACACTTCGCTCATCCTAGTGGCCAGAATTTTAGCCAAGATTTTTGTATCCATGGGGAGCAGGGAGAAGGGATGAAAGTTTGTACAGTCCAGTGAATCATTGGACTTTTTCGGGAGGAGTGTGAATAGGGCTTCCCTCATAGTCGTGGGGGGGCAGGAGCCAGCTATGTGGGCTTCTTGAAGGGCCAGAAGTAGGGGCTGGGTTATTTCATCTGCCAATGCTTGGTATAGCTAGACAGTCATCCCGTCTGGGATTTTCCTTTTAGCCGTTTGAGTCAGGGCTTCGTGAAGCTCAGCAGGGGTGATCGGGTAGTCTAAATTAACCGCTTGGTTGTGGGTACACCATGGCCTATCAAACTGGAGGAGGAATTTATCAAATTCTTGCTCTAGTTGCAAAGGGGAAAGGGAAGACTCGGACCGACAAAGGTCTTGATAAAAGGCCTTCATGGTGTTGTTTATTTCCTGCTGGCCATGTACAATCTTACCCAAAGAGTTGCGGAGGGCATGTATGCGGGTGGAGGCTTGTTGCTTTCAAAGCCTAAAGGCTAGCAAATGGCTACTTTTTTCTCCCCATCCCAATAGGCGTGCTTGAATTGCAAAAGGAGCCACTCAGCTTTGTGGTGTAGTATGACACTGATTTGGTATTTGAGGCCCATGATACGTTGTAAGAAAGAATTGTCTCGCCTAGAAGAGCAGTTAGCTTTAAAGTGATTCTCTAACATCACCAGGTTGGCTTGCATCATGGCCAGAGTAACTTTCTGTGCTTTGCTTTTAGAAGCCAAGAAATCAATAATGCAGCCTCTGAGGACTGCCTTGAAGACTTCCCAGACCATACCTAGGGGACGCTGCACTCAGAGTTAATGGCAAAGTAGTCTTTTGCAGCTTGGGAGATCGCTTGATGGAAGTCTGTATCTTTCATGAGCAATGGGTTACATCTTCAGCGAGTTCCAGTCGAGGGTTGCCCTCCCAACATATATGATGTTACCACCGGGGCATGGTCAGAAATGATAATATTCCCGATTTTAGTATTAGAAATAGATTGGGATGCTGCCATACTGGCTAGTAGAAAATCTGTGTGGCTATATGTAGAATGTACCAGAGAGTAGTAAGTATAATCATGTCCAGTGGGGTTATCCCTGCACCACACATCATCGAACCCCCATTCCTTTTGCAGCTCGTGGAGTGCTAAGCTTGCTTTGGGTTTGGCCTAGGGAATGGGCACTGACTTATCCAGGAACATGTCCAGGACCATATTATAATCGCTGCCTACTATGATAGGGCTAGTGACATCTGCCAAAGAGAGGGAGGAGAGGGCCTGGCTAATTGATGGGAAGAAATCTGCATGATCAGTATTCGGGGTGTACAGATTACAGAGAATCAGTTGCTCTTCCGGTTAAGATAGCCTTACAGCCACCCATCTACCTTGCGTGTCATGCCAAGATTCCTCTACAACCCAGGGGGAGGAACGCTGGATCAGGATAGCTACCCCTCTAGTCTTGGAGGAGAATGAGCTAGCACAGACACTGCCCACCCAGGATTTCCTTAACCAAGGAACTGCCTTCTTCAGAAGGTGAGTTTCCTGTAATAGGGCAATATCCATGTGAAGGGATCAGAGAGGCTGAAGTATTTTGGTTTGTTTGATAGGGTGGTTAAGACCCTTTACATTCCAGGATACCAGTACTGATGATGAGGGGGTAGAACCTGTCATTGCCATGTATAAACAGTTAGGGGAGTATTGGAATAGAAAAATCATACTTACTCAGACCCAAGGGGGGGATAGTATTGGCAAACTGAGGGATGTGATCATCTCCCAAGTGGAGCCCTGGAGAACGGGAGTACCAACCTGTGGTGCCAGATGGGGAGGAAGAAGCTTGAGAAAGTAGTGAGAGTGTATACACCAAAAAGAGAGAGCTGTAATAAACAGAAAAACAGGTACCGTGAGCAAACAATGTTAGATATCTCTATATGTAATTTAACCAATGGGCAGTCAGCTAAGAAAGCTGCCCCAACCAGAAAGAACAATTTGCACAAATAAACTCAAACAGGAGATAATATAGCAATGCTCAAATGTGCTATAGGTTCGAAGCTGTAGGCAAAAGAGGTTAGCTGTATATTTGTTAGCCTCAGCTACGCTAGCTCTCAAAGCCTAATAAAGGGGAGGTGTTTGTAGCCAACCAGGTTGAGACCTCCAGACTGAGAACATGTACAAGGTCGGGCATCTGACCAACAGGAGGGAGAAGGGGAGGTGGAGGGGGCGGGAGCAAGAAAGGGGAGGGTAGGTGGTGGGAGAAAAAGGAAGGAGGAGATCAAAGGGGTTAGGTGTGAGGGAGGGAACCTCCTTACCAGAATATTAGAGGCCCACCATATACATTGGAGCAAAACAGTATAGGGGAAGGAGGGCTAGTGCTAGACCTATGCCTTGCTCCTTTAATATAAGGCCCCAAGTGTACCCCAAGTCATCTAGACCAGTGACAACTGTGAGAGGACCTAGGAGTCACACAAAGGGCGCCCCATGCGAAACCATCTCAATGCACCGAATGGCAGTATAGTCAGGGGGGACTGGGGAGATTATATCATGTGGTGTAGGGTGCCCGCTATAGACAAAAAACACCACCCATGCACATAGCAGGGTATAGGAGCATGGGGGACATAGCAGTCCCAAATAACAATATGCAACTGTTTCAACAAACGGTGAACAACACAGATGTAAAAAGCTCACATTTTAACCAGGGAGTCCTTTGGCATGCCCAATACTCATTGGGGGAGAAGCAGTAACCCCCGGGATCTTCGTAGCCAAGGATGCTGCATATGAAATGAGACCAAGTCATATGGGAGTCAAAGCATCCACAACCTTCACCAGAGAGGCCTCCGAAAGATTCTCCCAGTCAGAAGCTGCAGTGGTATCCATGTTGAGGGATTCAGGAGCATTGGCCTGTGCACTAGGAGGAGGGGAGTCTCTATCTTCCCGAGAGACTTTTGCAGGGGAAGCTGCCATGAAGGAGTCCTGTATTGGTTGAGTACCACTTCTGGTCCTCTGGCATTGGCAGGGAGTAGCAGCTGTCAAACGAGGAGGCATGGCAGGAGTAACATTAAAGAGAAAATGAGGTGCAAAGGCAGAGCGTGGCAGTTTATGATTAGGAGAGCCCGATGCTACAGGGGGACCGCCAACTGGTGCTGCACTTCCAGTTGCAATATTGTCCTCCAGATTCCTGTTTCCACCAAGTAGGTTCCCTTTAGGAGTGCTGGCTTTGCTTGGTTTCCAAAGCTTCCTGGGTAATGTAGTGGGCATAGGGAGGTCAGGCCAGAACCTACCAAGCCACCTCTCGATGTCCAGCAGATGATCTGCCAACAATTCTCTACCATGCTTAGTAACAAGCAGGCTGGTGAGTCCCCTGAATTTGAATTGGAAATTGAATTGGTACAGGAATTTTTTAAGAGGGCCAAAGGCTCTTCATTTAGATGCAGTTTCCTGAGTGAAGTCTCTGTAAAAGGAGACAGGGGCCCCTTGCCAGCGAAACTCTCCTAGATCCTTAGCAGCTCTCAGGATTCTTTCTTTTGTAGTATATCGTAGAAAATATGCAATGATTGGCCTTGGTGTGGAAAGGTTCCTATCTCTGTGGCTGGTTATTCTTTGTGCCCTCCCCATGTCCATTGCACCCCTCCATCTGTCTCCCAGCATAGTTGGTAATGATTCATTCGAAAACCTCACCATGGATTGCCCCTCTGCCCCTTCTGGTATCCCTATTATACGCAAATTATTGCATCTGGATCAATTTTCTTGGTTCTCAGTTCTGTCCCAAAGCACCGCCAGCTTTTCCTCTTATTGTTGCAGGTGGTGAAATAGTTTGAATTGCTGCTGTCTGCATACCTGTGCCCTCTGTTCAGTCACATTCATGCAGTCTTGGAGGTTTCTTACTTCAGCAGCTGTGCCAGATAGAGTGGTGTTAATATCTCTCACTCGGGTCAGCACAGCCTCCAACATCCGTGTTATATATTGAAGTGATTCATCGACTGATGGAGGCTGGATGGGTGGTTGATCTGGTGAGAGTGCCTTGTTAATGTTGCCTTGTATGGCCATGCTGTCTCTGTGCATAAGGGCAGGAAGCAGAGAGGAGAAAGAGAGTGTCTGTGACCTTCATTCACAGTGAAGAGAGGTGGCAGGCCCTGATGCTCCAACCACGCAGATTTCTGGCACCTAGTCATAGTGGTAGTAGGGCCTTCATGGCCTACAGATCAAAGTGCCACACAGAGACTGACACTACCAAGCCATTGTAAATCATGTTGGAATCAGAAACAAATTACCATAGCTGGCCCGCCGGCACAGCAGTAGGATATTCCGCTTGCGACACCAGTGACCCGGGTTCGGGAATGGATCTAGGTCATCGGAGGGCTGGCAGGGGGAGAAGGATCGAGAGTCCCTAGGACTGATCTCCTTCTCCAGGGAGGAGGGGGACTTTGTGTTTGGTGCAGAAGTGACACCTGGTGGAAGCCAGTGTGTCACCCTGAGCCAATTCATGATCAGTGCTCTCTGGGACAGGACAGATGCTGGACGTCATTGTGCGTCTCCACCCCAGCTTACAGGGGATAAAATCACCGCTCCTGCTGTCTCTATGAAGCCCTGTCCCCAGGCTTTAATTAGGCTTCTGGCCAAGCTCTCCCAACCAGTTACCATTCTCATGGTACTGGTGCCTGTACAGTGCCGTGAGCCCACCCCCTTGGGGGCAAGCCAAGGGTAACTGGGAGAGCAGGGACTCAGTAGTAGGTGGAAGTCATGGGGGTGCCGTAACCAGGGCAGAGAACCTGACAGCAGGTGTGGAGGAAAAAAGAGTGAAAATATAAAAAAAAAGAAAAGAAAAAAAGAAACAAAATAGCATTGGCTGGTAAGGAGGGGTTACCCCATCAAAAGTTAGCAAAAGGGGGCCTCGATGTCCTGGGATCTGGACACCAGAGCTCTAATGTTCTACAGGCTGAAGAGAGCTCTAAAGATTAAGTTGCCATCTTATAGGCGGCTTCCCAAACTGCTCTTAAATGCAAAAAAAAAGGCAAAAGTGAAATTCTTCTATTCCAACCACTTAACTGCCATCCCAAATGTGCTTGCATCCCTGCCCTGCATAAAGACTCTCCTTGATGACGATCTCGAGGTAGTCAACAAATTTAAATACCTAGGTTGTGATTTTGATCAACACCTAATGTTTTCAGCTCATAACACCTCGCTTGCAAATAAACTGTATCAAAGAACTGGCTTTTTTTACAGGAACAAATCCCTTTTCATCACTGAAGCCAGGCTACACTTGGTCCAGACAACTTTCATCCAACTACTCGACTATACTGATATATTATATGGTAGGTGCTCAGACTCCCTGCTACACGAATTGGACACACCCTACCAAAAGGTGATACACTTAATTTCTAATGCCCCCCAGCCCCCCATCGTACACATCACTGTGACCTATATGCCTCCCTGGTTGGATTTCCTTATCGACTAGACACCTCATCCACTCTCTCACCTGGATCTCTAAAGCTCTGCTGTCAAAACTCCCCCCTACATTTCAAATCTCTTTCAGCAGACTGTCTGTTCTTACCCCTTACACTGTAACTCTTACTTTATGCTAGATGTCCCAAGCTCCCGCTCCCATTTCAGAGGTATGGCTATAAGCCATGCTCTCCCAGCTGCTTGGAACAAAGCCCAATCTAGACTCAAACTTCAAAGCCTGATCCCCCTAAATAGCTTTAAAAAACTAGCCAATGGCAATTTACTCAACTCCTGTGCTTGCCACTAAGTGTCTAACGTCCCATCCATTAGTCCTTGAATTAAATAACACTCTTTTCTCCAGCTCCTTCCAGCTACCTTCACCATTAATTGACTACCCCTTACATTTTCCTCATCCCCCCACTTCACCCTCAGCTATCTTGCCCTAGCCATCCTATCCACCCCCAGCTACATTCACCTTCTCCTTCCCTCCTTGGCAAATGCCCCTTTCTCAGACTGTATACAGCACCATGTCAAACACCTCCATTTAGCCCTCTATTTATTACTGCTACATGAGGTGTTACTGCATAATACAAGTGTGCTGTCTAGCTGCTCAGTGTCTTACCATGTTACCTCCAAAGTTCTGTCGTATTTAGAGTATTACTTGTAAATATTTGTGTAAATAGTCTAGTTTCCTTTTTATATCTTAAGTATTTTCTATATATTGTTTATCATCTATATTGCATATGTCCTGTATATATGATTTTTTTGTCTGCTCAGGACCTCCTTGTAAATGAGCCTGCTCAATAGAGTTTTTCCTGCCAATAAACTTGAAACTTGAACTTGAAACTTAGAGTGACAGCCTGTGAATGGGCTTGCTACATCCAGCAGACCTGGGTTCAGTTCTGGGAGCTTCTTTTATTATTTTTTGTGTCTGTCACCAGCTGCCCCGAATTGCATCCCCACCCCAGATCTGGAATAGTTAATGACACCCCTCGAGTTACACCCACCCCACCTTCATCCCACAGAGTTGGAATAATAAATTCCCCCACCTCTGAATTAGAGCCCCGAGTTGTCTCCCCCATAGCTTGAATAGTAAATTCCCCACCCCCAAGTTGCACCCCAATTTGCTTCCCCAGAGTTGTAATAGTAAAACCCTGCCCCGGGTTGCACCCGCTCAGGTTTCATCCCCCCGGAGTTGGATCTATGGCAGTCATGGTTTGTAAGAGCAAATTGCGCCATGTCTGATGTTTGGCATTTTGGCATAGGGTGAGTTACCATTTAGCTGTTTTTCTTGCGCAGTTGTCAATGGCAGCGTGTTTGATTTACCTTACTTGTGGGTGACCCACTGGAAGACCAGATAGATTTGTATTTATTTTTTATTTTAGTAGCAGATAAATACAGATAGGGAGTAGGGGAGCTGGACAGCAAATCTTTTTTTTTTTTTTTTATCGTGTCATTTTTTTTTCTCCCCTGGCAGCCACTGACGTGCTTATTTACTCCAGCCGCCACTCCAACTCCACCTTTGATCATGAAGTGCTGCACGCCCAGCTGGCAGACACAGCTCTAGCCTCGAAGGAGGCACCCCCCTAGTGCCCCCGCGACAGGCGAGGAACCATTACCGGCATGCGCCATCCAGGCACCGTTGGCCAGTGGAGTGTGGCCATCAAGCTGCTGTGATCCGTGCTACTCATTTTTTTTCCAGTTTTCTGTGCCCCAGGAGTGGGTGCATGCAATGATGTCTGGGCACATACGTGCCGACGTCTGCCGCACTCCATATTTCTATGCCTCTCTCCAACAGTGCTCCCAGTCGTCACCAGGGGCCGCTGTAGAGCGATGGCTCCCTGGATCCCTCCCCAGGGATAGGAGAACAGTCCATCGGATGCTCAGTCCTTATCCTTCCCGCCAACCCCTGACGGCCTGGGCTCTCGTCCGAACCTGGGTTGCCAGCATGGTGTAAGGTGTGGTGTCCAGCGCGTCAACCCTTATCGCCACCGGGCCGGCCTGGACAGCAAATCTTTAGTTTTCTTTGTCCTTGAGAATGAACTTGTGATTGAATTTACATCATTTGTTGCTGCAGTGCACGTGCCTGGATCTCTTATCAGACCTTCTGGTTCTAAAGTGTCACACGCTGTATTTGATTCACAACATGAAAGGTGGCTTCAGAAACAACAAAGACAGAGCCAAGGAAACAAAAGGTACTTACAGGGCAGACAGGCAAGTTCGGCTTCACAATCACTGTTTGAAAAGAAACTTCAGTTTTGTTGCATTGGGTTAAAACTCTTATTGTTAAGAAGCTAGCTGCAAAGATGCATCATGCCCCTCCCACGGGAATAGCCAAAAGGTTTTGCCCGTGAATACCGTTTTCTCAGGGCTGGAGTGGTAGTGGTGGTGTGCTCCATATAAAGCATACAATTTAAAGTGATAGTGCAGAAAATAATAAAATGCAGATTTGTGTGAACACACCAAACTACCTAAAAAACAGACAAAAATGCATAAATATCTCACATATATACATATATAAAACAGTAAATACAATATAAACTAATTTGGTTTGCCTAAAAGATTTAATTGGACTCTCATAAATTTATAAATTGAAAATATGAATAAAAGAGCAAGTACTGTAAATATACTACAAGTATGGGGAAGGCTGAAAAATTCATTTAGTCCTGGTGGAGTGTAGGATTCCATCTTATATTGCCAACAAGTTTCCCTTTGGCATAATTTGTTTTCCAAATCCCCACCCCTCATGGATCCACAAATATTTTTTGCCATCTGGAAAACAAAACCATGATTACTGATAGAATAGGCAAGAGAGGCGGGGGATGCCTCATCTATGCCGGGGACTCTCTGCAGTCCTCGATCCTCCCTGGAACTAGGGTGGCTGAAGACCATGAGATAATAGTGATAAAGGCACAGGTCAGTCAGAATGGCAAAACTCTCATCATTGCCACAATCTACCTACCTCCCAAGAAAGCCACAGCAGGTCTTCCCACAATTATGAACGTTATCAGCATCCTTCCAAGGGGATGGAGCTCATCATTACCAAGGACTTTAACATATACTGGGATGGAAAGGAGGCTTCCCCTTTCAGGGATCTGATAGCCACCTCCAACCTGACACAACTTTTCACCTGCCCCACCAGGCAGAACTATAAGACTGGAAACAATGCCCTCCTAGACTGGATCCTAGCAAGCTCACCATCCTGGATCTCTGAGATCAAGGTTCTCCCAGACACGCTAAGTGACCACTCCCCAATCACCTTCCTGGGGTCTAATAAATTTACCAAAAGCCCACTCATACTCATTGAAAGCAGGGTCTTGAGGAAGGGTAAACTTGAAGCCTCTCAAATCAGCCCTTGCCCTACATGACTGGACTCCTATCAACCTGGCACCTACCCTTGATAAGGCCCTCAGTTACTTCATTAAGGGCTTTAGCTCCATCTGTGACATATATGCCCCGCTCATGAAAAGAAAAATTCGGGGGCAGACAAATGGCTGGATTGATGGGGAGCTCCTCTCCCACCTGAAAGAAAGGGACATACTCTGGGAGAAGGCCAGAAACACAGGTACCAAGCATGACTACCAGTGTTACAGAATGGCCAGGAACCACTGCATCAAGCTAATCCGGCTCACCAAACCAAACTACCATAAGGCCCAGCTTTGCAGTTCTTGGGGTGATGGAAAAAGATTCTGGGATAACATCAAAAGTATCCTTGGAAAGGAGGACAAGAAGCACCCTCAGCTGCTCAGCATCAGTAACACCCCCACTACAGACCCTCTAGCTATTGCGGAAGCCTTCAATAAGGCCTTCACCAATCTTATCCAAGTGCTACCACCTTCCTATTTTCAATCTGGTTTGAACCATTCCAACAACGTATCTACCGAGTGTTCTCACCCGACCTTCTACTTTAAAAGAGTGACAGCGAAGGAGGCCCTAACTATGGTCAAGAAAGTATTAGGTAAGTCCAGACTGGGCAGTGATGGGATAGACATGAAACTTCTATTCCTCTCCCTGGACGTTCTTATAGTGTCCATTACCACACTGTATAATAAGTCCCTGGCCCTTGCCCAATTCCCAGTAGTTTGGAAGCAGGTCCTAATTACACCAGTGCATAAAGGAGGCGACAAGTCTCTGGTAGCCAACTATAAACCCATCTTGATCCTCTCCCCTTTGTCCAAGGCACTGGAAAAGATTGTGACAGGTCTACTCATCGACTACCTCAATAAGTATAATCTACTATGCCTCAACCAGCATGGCTTCAGACAAAATCACAGTACCACCACTGCCCTGCTGGACTACATGGACTATGCACATAAGGTCCTGGATGAAGGCAAACTGGTGGGGTCTGTTTTTATTGACTTCACCAAAGCCGTCGATACAGTCAACCACGCCCTGTTACTGACCCAACTGCAAAACATGGGTGTGGCGCTCAATGCCCTTTGCTGGTATCCAGCACAAGTGAGGTATCATTAGGGGTACCCCAGGGATCAATACTGGAGCCCCTACTCTTCAGCCTCTTCTTAAATGACCTTCCCACAGCCTGCAACACCAAACTCATACTATATGCAGATGATGCTGTGCTCCTGAGCAGCAGCACATCTCAGGCTGCTCTACAATCTGAGTTGCAGAACTCCTCCAAACTCGAGGACTGGTTCAGTAGTCATAAGTTGCTACTAAACTACAAGAAGACCAAGGCCATGCTTATATCCAGCGCCCACAACAAAAATAAGCACCACCTCCTCATCATTTCCAACTCATGCAGTGAGCCGCTGGAACAAGTCCACTTGTTCAAGTATCTGGGGGTCATAATAGATGATACCCTCACATTTGTGCACCATATTGACTCTCTGGTCAACACAGTCAATACCAAAATTTGTGTACTGTACAGGCACAGACAATATCTCTCTCCAGTGGCCCTCCTCCTCTCAGTCCACAGTTCCATTATATCTACTATTGACTATGAACTAGTGGTCTATGGGGCAGCAATGGATACAGTGTTCAAGAGGGTTCAGACTGTGCTCAGCAAAGCCTGCAGACTCACTCTGGATGCTGAGCATGGCACTCACACCTGTACTTTGTACGAACGCGCACATTGGCTGTCATTAAGAAACAGGGTCAAATTCCAGACTTGCATCCTAGGGAAGAAGGCTCTATTGGGTAAAACACCACCTTGTGTAGGCAATTTGATCAAGGCAGCCAACTCATTACAGGTCACCAGGGGAGGACTAAAGGGGCCTTGGCTATCCCCTTCCACTGCACTTCACTTGGGCATAATGCATTTGCCTACTGGGCCCCCCTGTGGATGGATGAATGAACTCCCCAGGCACCTCTTGGCCACCAATTGTCTGGCTCAATTAAAAACTGACCTCAAACAGCACCTAATAACACTCTTTAAGTGCACCTGTCCCTATGTCCAGCCAACCTGCTCTGTCTGTCCCCCAACAAGCACTAGGCAGGCCTCAGGTACCCCCCTCCCTCTGTCCCTTCTCATGACTTGCTTCAGCCATCAGTTTGCATCATGCTCCTTCGGCACCCGCCACCCCATGTTCCCCCTCCCTCAACTCCCAGTCCCATGAGTTTCCCTAACAGTCACTACTAATGCAAGCTGCCTGACCATGCTCCTTCGCACCCCACCATTTACTCTAGCATGTCTTCCCCTCTCAGCCTCCCCTCACCTCCTATTTCTCCCTATACCTTACCGCCCATCTTCCCCCACCCTTCACCTCAACCACAGTACCTACCTCTCTCTCATACCACCTTTCTTCACCCCACTGCCATCTATCCCCATCCCTCTGAACTACTAACAAGGTACTTTGTGGCTGCTTATCCCCCCATACCCTCATAAAGTGTTTTTCTTGTTATTTTAACTTGTACCTCTGTTTTGAGTTGTTCTGTAAATTCTGAATCCAAGCTGTATTGTTCATTGTGATGTATCTTTGCTTTCTCCTATTGTACTTTGTTTTGCAATCTATGACATGGAACCTTTGTTAAAGATTTTTTAAGAATAGGTTTTTGAGGTTTCTGTTGATTTTTCCAAGTAAAGATCACCCCTTCTGCATAGTCCCTCCTATCTTGTTAGAATATTTTTTAGCTTAATTCTCTCAATTTGTTCATTTTGTCTCCAAATTGTATGCTTCATTTGCAATATGCACCATATTAAAAGTTGATGGAAACGGCTAGCACTGCCTTTGTTTCCTTCTCAACAGATTCAACATCTTTTAAAATATACTGTTTCAGGCCGGCTGAAGCCTTCAAGAGATAAGTCTGCAACCGGATCAAGAATTTGTATAAATCTGTACCAAATGAGGGTTGTATGATTCATCTTAATCCTTGTTGTACTCTATTTACAGCTAATTAAGCCAACAAAGAAATCCATTGCCAGTGTAGACGACTTACCTTTAGAGCGGTCCATTCCAATTGTATAAAGGCCCTCTTAATAGCCAGTTGTGTCATTAATTGTTCTGATTGTAAAATAGATTGTGATGTATAACCTTGTTCATTGCTTTTCTTCAAATGGGGGTTTACCATACCCTCATGAAAGAATAGTGAGTCCACAAATGAACTTGCAAGCACCTGCGGGGGAAGGGCATCTTTGCTAGTGCTAGCAGTATTTTGGGCCGCCATGATGTCTCCGGCCCATTCAAGCAGTATGTTGATCATGACACAGAACAGAATCAAGTCACAACATGAAAGGCAGCTTCAGAAACAACAAGGATGGAGCCAAAGAAGCAAAATTTACTTACAAGGCAGACAGGCAGGTTCGGCTTCACAATCACTGCTTGAAAAGAAACTTCAGTTTTATTGCATTGGGATAAAACTCTTTTATTGTTAAGAAGCTAGCAGTAAAGATGCATCACGCCCCTCCCTCGAGAACAGCCAAACATTTTTGCATGTGAATAGTGCTTTCACAAGGCTGCAGTAGTAGTGGTGGTGGTGGTGTGCTCCATATAAAGCATACAATTAAAAGTAATGTACATAAACTAATAAAGTGCAGATTTGTGTGAACATACCAAACTACCTAAAAAGCAGCAAAAATACATAAATAACTCACATGTGTACATATATAAAACTGTAAATACAATGTAAACTAATTTGGCTTGCCTAAAACATTTAGTTGGACTCCCATAAATTTATAAATTGACAATTTAAGTTAATTGATGGCTGCGGGACTTTGGCACCGGGACCCCATCCATTTGTGAATCGGGTATAGGGTCCCTGGTTCACCAGTGATCGGCGTAAGCTGCCATTGGCACAGCTTGCTTAAGTCTTTGAGAATTGAGTCCTAGGACTTTGAACAAGAGGTGGGATCCCATAGGATAAGCAGGCTATTAGATAGAATATATTTGAGTCTGATTGGTTAATGTATTCAGTATCATCTCTGGCTGGATAGAATTATGCAGAGCTATGCTTTTAGTTCGATCTTGCTAGCAGATGACTGGCATGCCAAATTTATATGGGTCATAGGACTATCCCAGCACCCTGGAATCTCCTGTGATGCATCAATCAAGCCCCTCATACAAGGGATGTACCCTGCACCCAACTCTAAGGGCAATAGGTTATTTTTACCAAAGGCAGTGTAGGATATTCAGAGTCTGCATACTGGGTGATATGGCAGTAACTTAGGCAGAAATTGTAATCCACAGGATCTCACAGTGAATCTAATCCTCCTATGATACCACTTGTGCCAAACAACACAAACACAAAAGAAAATACACACTAGGGAGGTGGTGCTCACAGTAAAGAACAATGCATGCAACAGGAACAAAAATTGGCACTCACCACCTCCTGAAGAAACACGTCACTCCACAGTCAAAACTTCTGAAGTGCTCAGTGTATTCTTTATTAAACGTGCTTTCAAATTCTGGACACTGATAAATATCCACCTGATACATTTAGGATTGTGTAGAATCCTTTATTAAAGACCTTTGATAAAGGATTCTATATAATCCAAAACACATCAGGCAGATTTTTAGTGGTGTCCTGACTTTTACATAACTTTTAATAAAGAATGCACAGAGCACTTTTGAGGTTCTGACTGTGGAGTGGCATGCTTCTTAAGAAGGTGATGAGTGCCCATCTTTTTACTGTTACACGCCAAACAATTAACCTACAGATCATTACCGAAAAGCAAAAACTAAGATTCAAACCTTAAAGCTATTGAAAAAAGGGAAACATAGTAAGAACCCTCTTATAACATCAAATGCATAACTTAAATAGCTTTAGAGTTGTTTCTTTTACTATCACATTTAGAAATGCACAATATTATGGCTAGGGATAGGGGAAGACCATAATGTCACAGACTTGATCAGTAGTCAAAGAAATCAATGCACATTTCACTTTGTTGTGTACCAAGCTTTTCAAGCAGTTAGGAAGAAAAACATGTTACCTGTGACAGAGTATTATAATTCATTTGGTGAAATAATCTATTCCTCTATCTCATCTCACCATACTGGCTGCCCGTGAGGTGGAGGATTTCATTCAAATTCAGTTTATTGCCACAAAGACCTACGTGGACTGGTCCCTAGCTTCCTGCATGACCTTCTGTCTCCTCATTATGCCTCCTACCCTCTACTTTCCTCCAAGGCAGGTTGCCTTACAATTCCCAAGCTTCCGCTTAAATCCTGTGGTGAGACAGTTTCTGCTGTAGCTGGCCCAACCTTCTGGAATCCACTTCCAAGGTTGCTGAGTGAGCCCCTCCCCCACCCTCCCATCTTTTGAGGGAAGCCTTTGGATTACTCTAAATTACTGGCTGCTTTTATATTTATAATCTTTTAGACAGTTGTCTTATTTAAATATGTTATTTTTATTTAACTATTGTAGTTTTCTTGTATTATATTGTATTACTCATGTTTTCATCTCAAGTTACAATGTTTTATAATGTAGAGCCTACGGGAATAGGCACTTTATCAATAAAATTAGCTTTACATTGCTTTGCTCATACAGTATGCCATCAAGATCAGGTAGTGCATACTTTGTAGAGTGTCTGCAGATAGTTTAAATATACTGAGATTCTGTAGCTCACCTCTTGTTATCCTGCTTGTCACGCACCTTCACTTTGCCTTAATAAAAAAAAACAAAAAAAAAACAACATTGGGTCTTGATGACAATCTAAATTACCATGAAATCAGGTTCTGTCTCTCTTTTACATAACAGCTTGATTGAATTCAGATAGAAAATTGTTAGATGCATTTAAGCTTCATGCAATGTCCATGATTCTGACAGTACTTGTTTCATTATGAAATTTACTCACTGGCATCTACAGTATGAGGTGTTAGTGGAAAGTTGTAGAAAGTTCAGATCTTTGGTTTTTTGAAATTATGGTGCTGTTAAGACCACAAAAAAGAAGTCTTGAAAAAACATTGGGGGTAACAGCTGAACAATAAATGTATCACATTTCCTGTTTAACAAAGTTTACCCTGATAGGCCTCATTAAAAGTTTTTCTCTTGTCTAAAATTTCGCTAGAGAAGGTCTTGAATAAAAGTATTCTCTCTTGCTTCCAGATTAGTTGTCTCCTATCCCTTACAATTTTTAAAATCTCTTACTTTACTGAGTATTGTAGGGAATTTGCAATTATCTGTCCAGGTCTGGCATTGAGTTGGGATCGGGATCTATGAGATCGGTGAGCCCTTTCTATTTCAAGGGGCTAGGATCTTTGTTAACCTAGGATTTCTGCTAGGAATTGTTGCAAAACTGAAATTATGTTACCCGCTTCTACACCTTCTGAAATTCCTAGTAGCCTCCTCCCCTTTTCTCTAAGTCATCATTTTTTTCCAGTGAATAGCCTATTTTTTGTTTTGATAGTCCCTTTACCTCCAAGGTAGGCTACAGTATCTTGAACACTTCTAAATGGTTTTCTGTAGATTGCGCTCTCTCTATTATGTCTTCTATTTCTTTTTTTTTAGTTTCCCCATAGAACGTTTGAAATTGGATGCATCCAGTTTAATCTCAGCAAGCATTTCCTTAATGTATTGTAGAGCTGCCTTATTAGATTGACCACTATGTAGAAAAGCATTGCTCATCCCTTATTTAATGTTATCGGATATTTTCCCAACCAGAGGCAGCATTCTCTTTCCACTGACAAATCTTCTGTGACAGGAAAAGTATCTAAATAGTGAGATACCAGCAGGGTTTTGTTAGAATTCATTAGAGGGTGATTTTATTTAATGATCATACACATTTTTCATGGAAGGTATGAATCTGAACAACTTTAATCAAACAAAGAAAAGGGACAAAGTTGAGGGAAAAATACCTAGATGTCCATCTTGTCTGGTGCCATGCATGCTTGCCTCCCTCTCAAGTCTTAACCAAGTAGTTGTGGCACTTTCTTAGTGGCTGTGGAAATCATAGCACAGCTGAGAGAGTCAGAAAGAGTTTTAGTGGTGGGAGGGCCAGGACACCTGAGTTCCAGGAAAGAAATAGGGTCCGCATTTTAACCCTTGGTATTGTGATATCTCCCAGTTCCATTTCCTGAAGGTGGACATAGGGAGGTAAAGTGGAATAACTGGAAGAAGAAGAAGAGTGCCCTTGGGAAGGTATAATCTCAGTACAGCAAGAGAGAATGAGGAAGAGGGGATTCCACCTCAAAACTTCTTTGATCAGCTGAGTGGAGAAGGGGGTATTGTTGTTTGTATAAGCATCCTCGGAGTGCTTTCAGATGTATATTTCTAAATATTTCTGCTTGTCTAGTTCCCACTGGAAAGGAAACGCATCCCAAATGGGTTGAGACTGTGAGAAAATGAACACTCTAGGATCAGTTTTAGTAATGTTAAGCTTGTAGCCAGACATCTGGCTATACTCCTGGAGGATCTCAAATACCATAGGCAGGGAGATTTCTGAGTGGATAGGTAAGGCATGGAAGGCTATGCAATGTTCTTCACCCCCCGATCTCAGTCCCCTGGAAAGTGATTTATTCCCTTAAGTGACTTGATAGCAAGCTTGACTTCTCTGCCCACATCGATGCCATCCATACCAAACTTCATCCCAGACTCAGTGCCCTGTAGTACCATAAGGACTGCCTTCCCTCCATGTCTGCTGGGAGCTAGTTACCAAAACAGGTCTCCCCGTCTTTGACTACGCAGATGTGTTCTATGGCACTGCCTCATATTCCTGCTTTAACAGACTGGATACCATGTGTAATGCCTTATGTCAGTTTGATATCATATCTTCCCCTTGCACTCATCATTGCTGTCTTTACTCCTCCTTCTCCATCCTCCTGCTCTCAGTTAGTTGCCAGTCCCATTGTGACTCTTTCATTGCCAAATACTGGTTTGGGTCCCTTCCCTCCTACCTTTCCTCCCTCATCTCTCCTGACCCATCATCCTCCTACCTTGTCTACGCCAGGGATTCCTGTACCTTTTCCATCCCCCATCCCCCATCCACACTCCTCTGCAGGTTAAGTAGCTTTCTTCTACTGTCTCCCTTCCCTCTGGATCCTTTCCTTGATTCCTCTCTCCCTCACTTCCTGCTTTCAGACATCAGTTCTGCTCCTCCTTGTTCCTGTCAATGCCCACTTGACTCTTCACCCTCTCTCCTGTCACCTTGTCTCACTCAGACCCCTCTTTGCTGCTGCTACTACAGTGATTCAACCCTCTGGCTGTCTTTGGACACTGCCAGCACTGTCACCTACCCCAGCAGGCACCGAGTACTTTTACTGACTCTGTCACAAGTGTTAATTTATTTATTGTGTTACACAATACTGCTGCTTTTCACCTGGTATCCATGTGCTCCTTCATCTGTAATACTGCCTATTGTAACCACTATTTGTTTTATTGTATTTTTAGATATTCAGATATAAATTTCAGACACTGTATCTTATTCTTTCTATATTCCCCTTCCTCCCTTCCTTGGCTTGCACCTGGAAATGAGCCTTATCTCAGTTTACCTTTCCAGGTTACCAAATTTTAAATAGATAAAAATGGCCTGAGCCAAAGGCTCAATGTAATTGACAAGCAATAATGGCCGTGAAAAATTTATAATCGGAAGTAAGGACCAATATCGCTTGGTAGAAGGGACAAAGCAAAGGGTTCTGATTTAGCTTTACAAATTACCAATATAGCAGCAAAGGACCATGTTGGTGGGGGGAGTCCCCTGTAAGGACAGCACTCATAGCATGGAACAGGACTGGTGACATTTTTCTTTGGTTGTTTGTAGAATTCTGCCTTATAACCATCTGGACCAGAAGTCTACATGGATTTTTGGAGTCTCTTATTATTCTATCCAATTCTTCTGCAGAAATCGGGGGAGAGGAGCTGTTCCCCATGTCTTGCAGTAGGAATGGGAATGTGAGGTGAGTGAGGTTTGCAGAGATCTCTGCAGTAGAGGGCCTCTGTGCCAGGGTATATAATGTTTTACAGTATATGGAGAAGGCATGCACTGTGTCATGCAGCTTTGAATGACCCCTGAAGCTGAATAAAGAAGGGCAGAGATAGTAGCAGTCTTCCGCTGTTTGCACAGCTGGCATGCCAGAAGTTTGGACAACCATGCACCAACCTCATAGCTACATTGCCTCAAGAACATCAGTGCAATTTCTGTTTGTTGAAGGCAAATGGAGTCAAGAGCTGTCTTAACCTTCTTCAGCAGGGAAACAACTGATTTGTCCCCCTACTGATGGGACAGCTGCAGAAAAGAGAGAGTTTCTTTGAGCATACATTGGTATTTCTGCCATTTCTTTTTCTGACCTGCTGTATACTGTATTATGTGGCCTTAGAAAATGTGCTTTTTATTTCCTGGGCACTGATTGGCTGGTACCCATTCCAGAGGGGTACATTAACTTTCAATAGATACCTAGGAAATAAAAAGTTTCAGCCTGGCATCCAATGTCAAACTGGTATCTTTGTGCTAGTTTGAATTTGAAACTTCAGTATCCGCCATTTTTTTCCTCCTGCTTAGCGAGAGAAGTGAGTGATCAACCCCCACCCACCTAGCAACTGAACTGTGTAGTGTAAAAGAAACCAAGACATTTTAAAACAAACACTTGTTTTTTATTCCCAGCTACTTCATTCTTCTCAAAATATTGTTTAAAATTGCTGCACAATCAACCTCCTACACATATTCAAGCTGCAGCAGTCCGCCCCCTTCCGCGCTAGTCGTCCATAAACAATCTTTAAGTAGAAGTGGTGACAGGGTATTTTCCCTCAGATGTTAGTTGTGGTGAAAATAATTAATTTTGCTGGTGGTCTTCCTTTCTTTCTTTTTTTTAGTTAATTTGTTTATCCTCCTGGTCCTTGACAGCAGTACTTCTTGACAGATCACCTAGCCCTGTCCCCCACTCGCAGCTCTTCCTCCAGCTGCCCCATGGCTTGCCCCATGGTGGGGTGGTGGTGGTCCCTCAACCTGCCTCTCTGATGGATTCAGTGCTGGAGGGGTATTGCTGCTAGTCATAGGGGCGGTGCCTGTGGGGATTGGTGCCATGGAGCATGTCAGGACCCTTTTCCTCCAGTGTTTTTCCCCCTAAGGCGAGGACATGCAATGACGCCACGAGGAGTGAACGTGCATGCTCCCGTACGCGTTCCTCTGAGCATCTGCCTCACCTTCCTCTGCTGTAGCCTCAGCGCAACAGCCCCCAGCCTCTGCTAGGAGCCAGAAGTGCACCGATTGCTGGTGTTCCTCCCCCAGAGAAGGAGAGCAGTCCAGAGGATGCTTGATCCTTCTCCGCCCCGACGACCCCCAGCGGTCCGTGCTCATTCCCGAACACGGGTCGCCAGTGTGGTGTGAGGTAAGGCACCCAGTGCCTCAGCCCTCAGTGCCACTGGGCCGGTGGTGGTCTTCCTCTCTAAAATTTATATGGCATTACAGAAATAAGGGGTGAATCTAGATGCCAGGTATCTCCATTGATGCACATGTCAGAAATGCACTAAGATGCGTGGCAGGCTGCCAAGCTACAAACTGAACAACAAAAAAACTAAATCTATACACTCTGCCAGGACCAAGGGAACCACATAGCACCCAATAGATAATTTTAAAGGCATTATTGGGTACAAATAAGATATGTCCAAAACCAATTAAATGCTCAGAGCAGCACAAGTAAAGATGCTGACCAGATGCCTAGCGCATATGGCCAGTATTTTCATTCAGGCTACACTTAGAAAATCAGTGGCTTCAGCAGTTCCTTAGACTTTTTTTAAATATCTTACACTGATTGTTCTTGCTAGTAAACACTCTCACTTAGGTCTCCTTCTCTGCTCCTGATCACTGCTTGACCACGATCTGCTTGATCAGCGTGTCATCTTCTAGTATTGCACACAGAATCTCCTAATTATGGCCCTGGCTCATGACTACTCATGCAAATGCTTTCATCCAACACTGCCATGGATCTCACACTCTTACCTCACTACAGTCCTTCATAACAAGCCAAAAAAAAAAGAAGAGAGCGAGAGAGAGAGAGAGAGAGAGAATGAGAAAAAAACATAGGGGGGACACAAGGAAACCACCTGTCAAGCAGGCATAAAGGCACAGAAAAAAAGTGCATTCTCTACTGGCAGCTGTATCACTACAGGGACTACTTTGCAACAAAATAATTTTTATTAATTTATACTACTTTTTTAAGAAAATTTATGACATTTTTAAATTAGTTTACAAAAAATGTCACAAATAGCCCATATTTTAAGAGCAATAATACCCTGCAAGGTGGGCAGTATGGGCAATACTGGATATTCAAGATCAAGAAGGCCCTTCGTCTGCAGTGTCGGGCCTCATTATGCCCCTGGGCGGTCTGGTATTGCCCAATATCTCCCACCCTGTCGAGTATTGTTGCTTGCTTGAAGGACTGTTTTTAAGGCATCCCATTGAATTAGGTGGGAAACAGCCTGACTGGGATTACTCTGGAGTAATTCTTCAATTTTGCCTTGTAACTCACAGAAATCTGGGGTTTTTAAGTAGTAAGAATTGAGCCCCTAACAGATATTCTAGCACTCAGGGCCCACACACTAGAAACTTATGACCGGAGCATGATTTGAGTGGGGAATAGCTCCAGTTCACAGTCAAAGAAGTTACTCAGGTGCCCAATATGGGTGTAAAACTGATTTCTATGTGTGTCAATGCCTTGGACGCTAGAATGGCGTGTATAACCATAGGAGTGAGGGTGAAGGAAGCAGTGCTCCCAGATCAGGCAAAGCATTTTCCTGTCGTGCACCCTAATTTTCCCTGTATTTTCACTGTAAAACTGGAATGAAATTCCTGTAGATTTTCCTGTATGCACAAATCAATGTAAGTATACAATTGGTGTCACTGTGCCAGTCAATAAAATCACTAGGACAAATGTTCAGGCTGTTTCATGTGTTCTTATTTATTTTAAATATAAAAAATCACCTGCAACATATCACATAACTACTCTACAACTATAAGAACTTTATATGTAACAATATAATACCATCTTGAGGTTCTGGGGAAATGCTGGAACCTATAAAGCTCAGTTCTCAAGGTTCACATGTCTCCAGAACCTCCTGAAGGTATTATAACTTTGTAATAATACAGTCCATTATACAGTATTCTATTTATAGTATGAAATGTCTTAACTTCAAATTTATCCCTTAATCACAGACTGATACATTTTGTGTTCTGCTCAAAATGCATGAAAAGGGCATAGGGATGCACAAAATGTGCATACCCCACCCTCGCCCCTGCAGCCCACTGACAGGTGCACCCATACCGGCATTCACCAATGCTGATCACCTATCCACAGCTCCTCCCTCAATGCACAGGACTCTGCAGGGTGGATAGGGGAGGAGTCATTCCAGCAGACATCCAATGGGATGCCCCCGGGACCCATAGTGGATCCCACACGTAGGGTGGCATGGGTCTGGGGCTGTGCATGCTGATAGCATGCACCCACACCAGTGCGGCACCTTCCAGTCCCAGTGCTGCCTCACATAAACTTTCTGGGTGCTCGCCCATCCAGCTGCCCCTGCCACTTCCTGCTGCCCAGCAGTCGGGAGCAGCACAGTGTGCCCTGTCCTGGTCCCCCGGTGACCGAATGCTTGTGTTCATGGGGGCATGCTGTAGGTTGCAGGGGTCTCCCTAGTGTACTCTGCACCACCCTCTGTGCCCATGCGGCCAGCACTACGCAGGTTAGTGAATACACGTAGTGCTGGCACGCCCACGGAACATCCCCATCGCGGAGCTGTCTGCGGACATGGGGGATCAGGTGCAGTGGATCTGCATATGCCCCCTTTGTGCATGCCATGCAGGGGGCACAGGGGGTGTGGAGTAGCTACTCACCCCAGATACCCATGCATAACCAATGCACACCAGTCATGCATTGGGCCTACAGCTCTGTGTACCTGTAGCGCTCCATTAATAAACATTGTTTCAGTGTATTGTTGTGTTTTTTGTGTTAAGCATCCACCTCACACACACACACACACACACACACACACACACACACACACACACACACACACAGAGCTTAGTGCATCAAACTCTGAGGTAAGAAATATCCCCTTTTTTTCATTTATTTTACTAACCTTAGGCCAGACCAGGGTCTATGGGTCCCTTCTGATCTCACACATATAATTCATAACTCCTGCTTATCTTGATGAAGACGCCCCCATACCTTTCCTAGGCTCACAATTAAATAGAAACATTGTCTAATTTTTTTTCAAATAACCTCAACCTCTAGGCTGGTCAGAAGAAGTGCTGCCTTAGTGATCTTTTTAAAAACACAGCTCTGCTCTGTGCACCAAACAAGCCAAGTAGCACTTAAGCACTCTTTCCTTTGTGTCCCCGTCACCCTTTAAAGCCCACCATCCTTGAGTCTCTTTTGTCTGGCTCACTTTTTGCACTTCATGTGTTTAAAATAGACAAATTTGCAAAACAGAAGGTTTGTTTGCCTTGGTGGTTCAGGGCGCTGCTTCCCTCAAGCAACACTTAAGCACTTTTCTTGCACCGCACCCCCCCAAAGCATAACACCATCAAGTGGTAAGTCTTTTGTCTGACTCATTTTGCACTTAAAATGAGTTTAAAATAGACTAACCTGAGGCTGCCCACAAGAAGGCTTGTTTACCTTCAGTGGCTTAGGCTCTGCTAGTCCAGAACAGTGGCATTTGAGATGCAGCTCAGCTGATTTAACAGTGTTGCTGTTTTGAGTGGGGCCACATGGCAGGTGTTTGGATCATGCACCAGCTCACTGATTCCTGATCAGAAGATCTGAATTCATCCTCAAAAAGATGCGCTGCCAGCATATTACCTTACTAACCCAGAGAAACACAGGTTGCAAATGGAGCAACAGAATTGCTTAGTGTAGCAAAGTCAGCAAACTGAGCACCAATTAGAGGGCTCTGTCTGGATCTTGGCAGCCATGAGATTCACAGTGGGCATTTTCCCGTAGTGTTTGTCCATTTCTTCTGCTATTTTAAAAATAAAAGATTTCCTTCCCATATCCCGTTTTTGTAGTAAAAATCACTTAAAATACAGGAATCCCTGTAAATCTGGGAGCACTGAGGAAGTGCCAGGTATTAGACTAGCCCACTTCACAGACGAATGTTTTGAAAGCATTAACGTTCTGCAGGTTGACTAAGAGAGGTGGGATTAGTGAAGTCTAGTCCAGGATCTGAAGCATTGCTGAACTCCCCCGATAGCATGAGAATACCCTTGGCAAAGGTAAGGATTTGTTTTAGTAGTTTTTTTAAGAGTGGGGGTGTCTATCCCACAGTGGGAGATAAATATTGGACAGAGTGACTTCTGTAATATGTAGATGGTTTTCTGGGTCAGATCAGATCTGGTGGGTTCAGAAGGGAGTACGTCAGGGGACAAGGATGGCTACATCTTTACATCTACCAACCTCATAGGAGGAGGAAAACATCAAGGAAAAGCCAAATTTACACAGCTTATCACATTCTAAAGAGATGAGATATGTCTCTTAAATGCATAGGCAGTCCAGCTAAGATTTGTGGAACTAAGAGAACAGCATAGCCCTCTTAATAGAGTTCAAGAGGCCATTAATATTAAAGGAGTAGAGCTGAAGTTTTAGTGAATCCCATGGCAGCATGTGTAAGAGACTTAGATGAAGTCCATACAAAAAGTGCTGGTCCCTAACCATGGGTCCCCCATCCCCCTGGTCCCCCACAATTGTCACAATCTATAACTGAACAGAAAATTTGAGTAACCATAGACAGAAAAACATAAACTTTAGGCTGGTCAGCCTCACCAACATCATAAGAAGGGGGTGCGGAGTCAACAAAATTAATGTATGATAACTCCAACTGGATGCTTTCGGTCAGGATCAACATAACTGTGTGCTTCCAAGGTGAAGACCCATGATATTCAGGTCCTGAATGCAGGGTATCATAACCTGCCAGGATGGTATGACATTGGACCACCAGCATGGTGACAGGTTGCCTTTGGTTTCCTCTTCTTCATCCTCTAAGATGGCCACCAGGCTGGTCGTGCTGTGGGCTGCTCTGGTAGCACAGTGCTTCGTTTGCTTTTTTTAACTGTTCTTTGTTTGTTTAAATCATTTGCTCATTTCGCTTGCTCATTGTTTTACTGTCACTGATTTTCCCTGAGTCCTTGAATTAAACTGTTAGCTGAGGAGACCGAACTCGAGAGTGATATTGGGGCGACTATTGGGACCACCTCTGAGTGTGCACTGGGACTGTCTCTTTTTGACCCCGTTACCAGCCCCGTATTTTCAGTTTGCTGGGCCTGCTACATTAGTTTTATCCACTGGGCTCTACCTGTTTGCATTAACTGGGCGTTTTCGTGCTTGAACCCTCTGCCTTGGATCCTGTGGTTCTCTGCTGCCTTATGTCAGTCTGGTCTGTGTGTTTAGCCACCCGATGAAGAATCCAGGAGTAAGTTAGCAGAAGGGTGTCATAGGAAGGAGATTTATGGACACACCAAGAGAGGATTTTGGATTACCAGTAGTGGTCTTTTTGTGAATATCTGCAGTCTGGAGAGCTAGGTTATCGGGTTGGTGGTATTTAAGAACGGCTTTATTTGGTGCAAAGAGCTGAAGGTCCTGATCCTACCGGTGGGGTTTGATGGTGGGTGTGCAGCAGTGTGGGGGCCCTGGCCTTACCTTGGCAGTTAGCCGGCAGCTTAGGCCTGTAGCCCCTAGAAATTCCCCATGGAGCCTACTGGTTGGTGGGCCCGGGCGAGGACCCGCAGTAGTGGCCATAGGCTTCACGGTTAGCCTGCCGTTTGGATTTTTTGGGGCCTGCTCCTGCTTCAGAGTTCATCAACTACTGAAAAAGATTTCTTCAGACGCCTTCCTTCTGCAATTATGGTCAGACCTTTCAAAGTTTCATTTCTGAAAGAAGTGAAAGTGGCCTGCTTCCTCTTAGCCCGGGCAGTGAGAGTATCTGGGGTCTGTGAAATATTCTGATTATATTTCTGATTTTAAAGTCCCCATTTCAGTGGGAGTGTTTGAGAGCTGGATAACTCATTCAGACATTGCCATCTGTTCTTCCCAGGAAGTGAGAGTCCCTGGGGTATTTCGATCTCCTCTGGTGGTGAGAGGTCCATTGGGGACTAGAAAACTTGAATCCGCCTGTATTTTTCACTTATTTTAGTCTTACGGATTTATCAGTTATTTCTGTGTCTGACCTTTGCTCCATCCAATCTGCTGCATTGGACTCTATGACTGTGATGTTATAGCTTATGTCAATGTTTTTAGTATATGTGTTGTTACTGGGGTGGGGTTTTGGAGTATCATTTTGTTGATTATGTATTTTGAGTTTTAGTTGATAATTGTTTAATACTGATTCTTTCTGATTTATTTTTTCCCCAAGTGAGAGCTGTGGGAGTATTAGTTATTGTTATTTTTATATATTTTATTTATGTGTACAGTATAGTTTGTTTTTTAATTGATCAGGGGTTATTTTTCTTGTTTGGTTTTAGTTTTTTGAAGGTTTTGTGTATTTTTGATTGATGTGTATCAATATGTGCAGGAGGCCTGCCCTCATGGTCATGTGCTTTTCATCCTCCATCCTTTTCACCCTCTGCCCTTTTGTTTCCCCCATTGTAGTTTACAACTTACCAGTGTTGCAGAGCACTGGGTATTGTCCGCCCAGCAGGTCGGAGGGTTGGGGGATGCGAACAATGGAGGGTGAATGAGTGGGACCACAGCATCAAGGTTGTGAAGTCCAGAAGATGCCCTGGGGCAAAATGGAACCCAGATCATGGTTTTCTATGTCTGGTTTCCATACCCAAGGGTACCACCAATAGCAATGGGCAGGCAGTTTGGGCGGCCCTTGAAGCCCATCCAGCAAAAGTGGTGTTATGCAATGCCAGGTCCATTAAAAACAAGACTGCAATTATTGCAGAACTTGTTGGGACAGTGGATCTGGCATACATCACTGAGACCTGGCTGTATGCGAACTCTGACCCTATATTGGAGGCCGCAACTCTAGCCGGGTACTCAGTGATACACAGCTCAAGATTGCATTGCAGGGGTGGGAGGGTTGTGGTCTGTTTCAAGACCAAACTGGGCCTCACTAGTGTACCAGTTGAGGAGGCTGGGACATTTGAATGTGCCATGGTAGCAGGTGTAGGTTGTAGGATTGCTCTCATTTACCATCCAACCAGGGATGAGAAGCGTTTTCTTCATGAAGTAGAGGACTTCATGATTGACATGGCATTTGAGTCGTCCAGGCTGATGGTCCTGGGTGACTTCAATGCCTGGGTTGATGACTAACTCTTGCAATTTGGAGAACACTTCCTCCAGTTGATGACATCCCTGGGCCTCACTCAGATTGTTACCACTGTTACCCATAAACATGGACATTCTCTTGACCTAATCTTTCTCCTGGGGATCGAAGCCTTCGATTTGGGGGTGGAACCTGTTGGATGGTCCGATCACTACACCGTGGGGTTCAGTTTTCACTCCCCCCTTCATAGGTCTACCCCTGTGGAGATGGTCAGATACCACCCTTTACAAGACATAAGCTCTGAAGGCCTGGTGATGGTGCTTGACCTATCGGTTCTTCCAGTAGCAAACAGTGACCCAGAGGCTTTAGTGGTGGCCTATAATAAGGCCATCTCTTTGGCCCTGGATGTCATCTCTCCAGTCCACATTCATCCTCTCTCCCTTCGCCCTTGGTCCCCTTGGTTTGATGGGACCTTGACGGGCGATACGGTAATTAGGATGAAAGTTAGAGCGCTGCTGGCAGAAATCCACCCTGGATGCCGACCACCTTAGATTGATGGAACATTATCAAGTCTATCAATCTGCAATCACCCGTAAGAAGGCAGAGTTCCTGTCTGGGGAGACTGTGGCTGCTCAGAACCGACCAGCTCAGCTCTTTGAAACTGTGGACAGACTGTGCAACCCAGCCTGTCTGCAGATTCAAAGAGTCTTTTCACAAGTGGAGTGTGATGACCTTGTTCAATTCTTTGCAACTAAGGTGGCTGACATTGGGATGGGGCTCCAGCCAGCACACTATATGGGTGTTGCTTTGGATCGGCATTCGGACGCTGTCCCTCAATTTTCTTGGAGTACCTTCGACCAGCTGGAGTTCATGGATGTCATACAGATTGTCCAGGGTTTGCGCCCTACGTGCTGTAGTTTGGATCTGGGACCAACAACCCTGATTATGGGTTGTAGTAATATTATTGGCCCGGTCCTAGCATGGATAGTCTGGTGCTCCATGGAGACAGGTGAGTTTCCTAGTTCCCTGAAGGAGGTGGTGGTGACACCCCTCCTAAAGAAAGTGTCCCTGGACCTAGACTGCCCTGCCAACTACAGATCAATCTCAAACCTTCACTTTATAGGGAAGATGATTGAGAAAGTAGTGGCCCTACAACTGGAGAACCATTTGACCATCCATGACATCTATGAACTTCTCGAATCTGGTTTTTGAAAGAGGCACAGCACTGAGACAGCGCTGGTTTTGGTGCTCAATGATCTCCTGATAGCAAGGGATTGGAAAAACTGCTCCATCTTGGTTCTTCTAGCTCTCTCATCAGCATTTGACACTGTTGACCATGGGGTTCTTCTCCGTTGCCTGAGGTTCATCTGCGGCCTGTCGGGTACAGTCCTCAGGTGGTTTACAGCTTTCCACACTGGCAGAACTGAGGGTGGTGTCAGGTATCTATTCCTTCCACCCAGTCTCTCTGTCATGTGGGGTTCCTCAGGGCTCGGTGTTGTCCCCCATGTTGTTCGCAGTGTGTATGCTCTCCCTGGGAGACATTGTAAGAAGGTATGGGCTGAGGTTTCACTGCTATGCTGATGATATCCAGCTCAACCTTTCTTTCACACCTGACCAGGGTAGAGCTCTCTTGGTATTCAACAACTGCTTTGCTGAAGTCCAGGATTGGATGGACTCGAGCGGGTTGAGGATGGACTCAGAAAAGACTGAGGTGTTGGTTGTGGACCTGGGGTGCTGGACAGAGGGATTGGGGGTGGGTTTACCATCGGGACTTTTCCTTGGGGGCTTACTACTCCTTACCTCTGAAGGGGTGTGAAAATGGGGGTGATTTTTGACAAAGGTCTGACACTGCAATCGCAGGTGTCAGCAGTCATCAAATCCTCTTTTTACCATTTAAGGTACATTGTCCAGGGTTAAGCACCTTGTTCCATCTGGCGAACTCCCTACTTTGATCCATGCCTTTGTGTCCTCGCGCCTTGATTATTGCAACTCCCTTTACCTAGGGCTACCTGAGGTGGATATCCACCACCTACAGCTGGTGCAGAACACTGCAGCCCAGTTATTGACAGGGACCTCCCAGTCTTGTCACTTCTATTCGGTGCTGCGCAAACTGCATTGGCTGCTGGTATATTGGCATATCACCTTTAAAGTCAGACTTCTGACTTACAAAACCCTACACAGACTGGGCCTGGACTACCTGAAAGAGCTTCTGATTCCTTACTGCCCTAGGCGGTCACTCTGCTCGGCTGATGAGGGGTTGATAGAGATTCCTTAAAATCTTCTGGGGCCTGTGCATTTATGTACACGTCCCCAGCCCTTTGGAGTTCTCTACCCCATCAGTTATGGGAGTACATGACCGTGGATGGATTTAAACAGGCACTAGAAACTTATTTCTGGCTTCAAGCCTATCCTGCATGATTTTATTTGTTTTTATCCAGATTTTATTTGTATTTTATGAATCAGTACTCACTGTCTAGTGTTGCTTTAACTTGTTGTTATACACCTTGGTTTTTGGAAGGCGCAGTATAAATAAATAATTATTATTATTAGTATTATTATTACTATGGCTCAAAGAGAGGCCTCCAAATGTAACAGAGCATCTTGGGGAAAGGGAGTTGGGATGTCTGACATCATGTCCCCATCCTGACCAGATATATTGTACAGATGGAGCAAAGCAGGATTGGGGAGATAGGACTGATGATCCCAGGTGAATGTGTGTCAGAATAAATCTTGGAAGCTAACACCACCAGGACAGCTATCTAAAGAGTGCATGAGCTGTTCCCTCTTGATCAATAAAGGCGTAGCAGTAAGAATGTAAGTCAGTGACAGAGCATAGTCTTGGGACTCAGAGGAGGTATTGGTGCCAAAGCTACAGGATGTGATGATCTCATAGTATTGCCAGGACCATGCATGGGGAGGTAGAGTGTTATATATAACATGGTAGGGGAGTTCCCTAACCTGAGTCCTGAATGGCTCCAAAGTGAAGGACCACAAACCCTCGGAAAGGTGGTTGGTGTAGGAAAAGGGCAATTAGCCCAACAACACTGAAATTCGGAAGGAACCCGCACTTGTGAGCCATGAAAAACCACACTTCACAAAAATCAAATTAAAGTGCTTTAATGCCAATAAAGTAAAGTGTGGATACAAATAATCACCGCACACCATGTTGTGTGGTGATTGTCTGTATTCACACTTTATTAGCATTAAAGCACTTTAATTTGATTTTTGTAAGTGTTGTTCTTTGTGGCTCAAGAGTGCAGGTTTCTTCTGAATCTGGGTCCTAATGCCATGTCCAGATGTACTGTAGGAGGAGAAAATGGGAGGGGAGGGAGTAATGGTAAAAGGTGACAAGGAATAAGTATCAGGAGCTGGCAGGATGGGGAGAGGTGAAAGGGTGCTTGTTTAGAAGGGGAAGGTAGTGAAGGAGAATCACAGAAAGCCACAGCCCAGGGTACAGGCAAGCAAGTAGTAATGGGACTATGCAGGCCCAGCCATGAGAGTATGCACTTGGGGGGGGGGTTGAGACTGAAAAAGAGGCACCATAAAATTCTGAGGTCTCATGAAATATAGAGAGAGCACCTTATTACAGTTCCCCACACCAAACCCTGACAGCATGCAGTTTTGTATAATGGAACACTCTTGGTTAGCCCGCAGTTGCTATGGGGGGCACCACCTAACCCATCTTGTAACTACATTATAAGGTACATGGAATAATGCAGAGAGTTTTTTAAGCCTACCATTACCAAACACCAGAACGATCAAGTCCCCTGATGAAGAAAATGGATATGTCTTTAGTCAATATGTCCCAGAGAAAGCAGGTGGCTCCTCATCAGGAGGGTAGGAGATGGTCAGGAATCCATAGGGCAGTTTGCTTAGCAATCATAGTTTGGTATGCAGTGGCTGGGTCCAAGGTATAATCACTACACCTGGCTTGATGTGTGAATGTGCCCACTGGGGTAATTAAAAATATGAGAACTAATACCGTATACATGTGGACGGAGGATGGATGCATATAGTATCTGGGGGGGCATGGTAAAGGGGGGTAGGGACATGGGTTGGGAGTTGGTGTTATTAAATGCCAGGAGCCTGGGAAATAAGTTGCCGGAGTTCCAGGCCATGCTCTTCAAAGGAAGCGTAGATGTGGTGGCAGTCACGGAAACTTGGGCCAACCCTAACCACGATTGGGACCTTAATGTGAGGGGGTACACAGTGCTTAAGAAGGATAGAAAGGAGGGCAGAGGGGGAGGAATGGCTATGTTCATTAGAGACAGCATAGAGATTTCTAGGGTGGAAGAGGCAGAGGGAAACGTGGAGGCCTTATGGGTCACCATGCGAACCCCTGCAGAAGGAAAGATCATTTGTTTGTTTATTTATTTATTGAAATGTTTCACCAGAATGGCACACTGAACAACAAGCTGCTCATCTCATGGTGCAACCTGGGGGGGGAAGGGTTACATAGGGTTGTGAAGGATGATCAGTTACAATAGTTTGTGGGTAGTACAAACAATACAACATTGTAAGATTGTGCAACAGTTGGAACACAAGGTATTGTACAATTAACAGTAGTGGAACACTGGGTAAATTACAATACATGTCCAAAATTTTACAAAAGACCATATAAATGTACAAAACAGTAATAATGCTATAGAACCATTTATAGTGCATGAGTATACCAGGAGCAGGCTCAACGTAGTACTCAAGTGCTGTTGGAGTAAAAAGGATGGGATTAGGTTGTGCACACTGGTGACCCAGCAGGGCAGGTGGAGAAGAGAGGGGGGAGAGGCAAGAACTAAATATGAGGAGAAGGGGTAGCCATTTCCTGATTTCCCCTTTCAGGATGTTGAGAACCCTGCCAGGGGTGTCATGGTAGGAAGGCAGAAACTGGGGCTAGGATTAAGGTGGATTAAAGCAGAAACAGCTTAGGAAAGGTAATTGTGTAGGGTCAGAGGTAAGGGAGTAGTTGGAGGAGGAGTGTCACATTTGGGGGAATCAGATTTTAGGAAACGATGGACAAACCAGTCCGACCAATGAGGGGTGAGCGGCAAGGTACTGTCAAGGTGAGGGCATCATTTGATCTGAGAGAGTGGGTGGGGGGGAGGTGGAATGGAGAGAGAGGATGAGAGATAGGAGGGGAGCACCCTGAACCAGAATTTGGAGGTTAGTTTGGCACAGCAAGAAATGCATCTGTGAGATAGTGGAAGGAAGGTTAGAGAGTGATAGAGTTCACAGTGGCGGGAACGGGAAGGGGAGTCGATAGTAAAGTGGCAGAAGGAGTTAAACAGAGTGTCCAACTTGGTCAAGGAAGATTTGGGAGCAGCACCATAGACTACGTCACACTAGTCAAAGATGGGGAGTATCTTCTGGACAATTTTGTGCCTCGCAGTTCATGCAATGCAAGTACGATTCCTGTACAGAGCACCAAGCTTGGGGCACAGTTTCTTCAGGATAGCATCAATATGCACAGAGAAGTTGAGGTTCTGGTCCAGCCAAACTCCCAGATATCTAAATGATGAGGTGTCCTCCAAGATGGTCCCATCAAAAGTGTGGAAGGTGGGTAGGGCCAGGAGCCTAGAGAGTCTCTGCTTGGTGCCAAAGGTCACTGAGACTGTCTTCTTGGTGTTTAGAAAAAGTTGGTGAAAAGCAAACCAGAGCTGAACTTGGTTGAAGTCATGCTGTAAGCTGGTTTGCACAGCAGCAGAGTTTTTGCCGGAACTGTACGAAACAGTATTATCTGCATACATGTAGATAGAAGAGGATGAGCAGGCTGTGGGAAGATCATTAAGGAAAATGGAGAAGAGTAGGGGACCAAGCACTGAGCCCTGAGGGACACCAGTGTTGATAGTGAGTAGAGGGGAGATGGAATCAAAGATTCTCACCAACTGGGTCCTGCTAATGAGGTAGGATTTAAACCAGTTGGTGGCTGACGGAGCAAGACCAGCTGATAAGAGTGAATCAAGAAGCAGGGGATGGGAAACAGTGTTGAAAACTTTGGCTAGGTCGACAAAGATGGCTGAGGTGATCAGGCCATTGTCCATCCCTGAAAGGATGGAGTCAGTAAACCTGAGGAGGGAGGTGATTGTTGAGTGGTTCTTCTGAAAACTAGATTGGAAGGGGGTGAAGAAGGAGAAATTAGAGAGGAAGGATGACAGTTGAGAGAGAACTATATGTTCTTGAAGTTTGGCAAGGGTAGGAAGGAGGGAAATGGGGCGATAGTTGCCAGGAGTGGATGTGTCAGTACTCTTGGGTAGAGGAAGGACTATAGCATGTTTCCAGGATGAAGGTAGTTGGGCAGAAATAAAGGACAGGTTAAGGATTAGGGAGCTAGGATAAGCAATTGCAGGAACAGAAAGGTAGAGAAGTTTAGGATCGAGCTCATCTGGTGAGGAGCCTTTAGAGGGGTTGAGGGATAGGATAGCATTAAGAGCTTCATCAGAGGAGATACTGTAGTAGAAAAGGAAAATGGGGGAAGGGTAGGCACTGGTTGAGGTGAAGGGCTGAAGTTAGTAAGTGGCAATGGGGAGAGGGAATTTAGAAGAGACGTGGAGCACGAGGTGTAGTAGGCATTAAATTCATTGTCCACAGAGCCAGGGTCGGAAACTGGGAGTTATTTATTTTGAGAACTGGAGGGGGAGGGGGAGAGGGGGAAGAGAATAGGGCATGAACTACCATCCAGAATTTAGATACAGAGTTAGTGTTAGTCAGGAATGAGGAGCTGAAATAAACAGACTCAGCCAGTCTAGTAGCTTTAGTACATGAATTGCATAGCATTCTGTACTTGGCGTAGTCATTTAGATGTTTAGTAGATTTATGTTTTCTCCAGGCCTGATCATGATCCCTAAAGCAGACCAGTAGTTCAAAGGTGATCCAGGGGAGGTAAAACCCTCAGACTCTGGTCTGTCTGAAAGGTGCAAAGGCATTCCAGGTGGCAATGAAATTATCCTTAAAATAGTCAAGTGCTTGGTCGACAGAAATGACAGTGGAGAGGGGGGCCCAGTTGGTGGAAATGAGTGCAGAGCTGATTGAGGTAAGGTCTAAGGATTTAAAGGACCGGAGCTGTATGATTTTAGTGGAGATCAAGCTGGGAGTAGTATATAGACCCCCAGGGATGGGGATGTTTTGGAAGATTGTCTGCTGGATAACATTATGCGCCAGTGTGGACCAAAAGGGGAGAGAGTGGTGTTGATGGGAGATCTAAATATACCAGCTACTGACTGAGGAACCATGACTTCCACAGTGGCCAAGGAGCAGAGGCTGCTGGATGGCTTCCAGGATTTGTTCTTCGCTCAGCATGTTTTGGAGCCTACGAAATATAGGCATGTCCTGGACGTGGTTCTTGCAGATGGGGATCTGGTAAGGGATCTGGCAGTAGAGGATCCCCTAGCAGGGACTGACCACTATACTGTCTGGTTTCAAATACATTTGGGGGGATGGAGGGGGATAGTTCTAGGACACTGGCTGTGGATTTTAGGGGGGCAGATTTTAGGGGCATGCAGAGATTCTCAAGGAGAATTTGAAGGGGATTATACCAAGAACGAATGTTGAAGGGAGATGGGAGCTCATAAAACTGGGACTTCAGGAGGCCATTAGGATCTGTGCAAAGGTGAAGCATACAGTAAGGAGGAAACCTTGCTGGTGGTCCAAGGAGGTCCAGGAGGTGGTAAGGGAGAAGAAGGCTGCCTACAGAGGATACAAAAAAATGAGAGGGTAAAGAGATAAGGAAACTTATCATCCAGCATCCAGACAAGTCACCCAGATGGTGAGGGGGGCAAAGTCCAGAAAAGAGCAGAGGCTGGCACAGGGGATACGGGGTAGGAAAAGGGGTTCTTTAAGTATACTGGGGAGTGGAGAAAAAACATGGGACAGATCAGTAGATTGAGAACAGAAGGGGAGTGGGTGGAGGAAGCAAGGGATCAGGCAGAGGTATTAAATGAGTACTTTGCCTCTGTGTTCACTAGGGAGGGGATTGGAAAACTTACAAAGCAGGAGCTGATGGAGTTAGAAGGGGCAGTGGGTAGGATCGGCAGAGCAACAGATATGGAAAAGGTGGGTGGGAGAGTTACCTCAAGGGTTTCACATCAGGATGGACTGGCCAATGGAGGGGGGGGACAGATGGTGCTATCCCCATTGGCCAGGTGTGGAAAGCCCTTAAGGCCCTGAAAAAGAAAAAAATCTCCAGGGCCGGATGGCATACATTCAAGAGTTCTATGGGACTTTGTGGATGTACTAACTGCACCTCTGGCAGAGCTCTTCAACATGTTGCTTCAGACAGGGTGGGTATCTAGGGATTGGAGGGAGGCACATGTGATGCCAATCCATAAAGGGGGATCGAAGTAAGTGCTGGGTAACTATAACCCTGTCAGTTTGACGTCAGTGGTGGATAAAATAATAAAGAGTACACTTAAGGAATGTTTGGGAGAGTTCTTGGAGGAGATGGAATGCCTGGATAGTCGTTAACATGGGTTTGTGCCAGGTAGATCATGACAAACTAACATCGTGGAGTTCTATGAATGGGTAACATCGGAACTCGACAGGGGAAAGCCTGTGGATGTACTGTTCTTGTACTTCAGCAAGGCATTTGACTTGGTCTATCACAATGGCCTAATGGAGAAACTCAGAGGGATGGGAGCAGGCCCATTGCTAGTCAGATGGATAGGAAACTGGCTGGCTGGGTGCTCTCAGAGAGTGGTGGTCGGTGGGGAGATCTCGACTCCAAGAGGGGTCATTAGTGGGGTACCACAGGGCTTGGTCCTGGGGCTCATCCTGTTTAATGCCTACATCTCCAATATCCTGGAGAGTATAGGGTGTGAAATGAGTCTCTTTGAGGGTGACTTCAAGCTGGGTACAGTGGTTGAGGGGAAAGAGGGGAGGTTGGCCCTGCAAAGGGACCTGGAGACCCTGGATAGGTGGACTCACACCTTGAAATTAAATTTTATCTCCTCTACGTGCAAGGTGTTACATTTTGGACAGGGGAACCCCAAACATGAGTACACCCTGGGAGGGGAGGGGAGGAGTTGGAGGCCACAGCAGGGGAAAAAGACCTGGAGGTCCTGGTGGACGCAAGTATGAATAACTCTGAGCAGTGCAGGAGGGTGGCAGTCAAGGCCAACAGGATGTTTGGCTGCATTGCAAGGGGGATCATCTCAAGGTGCAGGGAAGTGACCCTGCCACTGTACAATGGCCTGGTTAGACCACACCTTGAGTACTGTGCGCAGTACTGGAGACCGCACTTGAGGAGGGACATCCAGCTCCTGGAAAGGGTTCAGAGGAGAGCAACCAAAATGATCCGGGGTCTGGGGGAGTTGACGTATGAGGAGAGACTAGAGGAGCTCGGCCTATTCTCATTGGATGAGAGGAGGGATCAGGGGGACATGATTGAGGTTTTCAAGTACCTCAAGGGAATCAATAGGGTAAATCAGGAGGGAATCTTTAGGCTAAAGGAGGGTGGTATCACCAGAGAGCATAGTTTGAAGCTGGAAGGTGGAAGGGTGAGGGGGGAAAGGAGGAGGAGGTATTTCACTAAGAAGGTGGTGGAACCATTGAATCCACTGCCTGGTGAGCTGGTTCTGGCTTCTACGGTGGAGGGGTTCAAGAGAGAGTGGGACAGATACAGAAAGGGGATGAAGCAGAGGTTGGCTTGCCCCAGGGAGGCTGAGATGGAGGTCAGGAGAAACCGGAATGCGATAAGGGGGGATGGCTTCAGTACCCACCAAGGGTTCTGAGGCATGAGCAGACTCGATAGACCGTAAGGCCTAATCTGCTAGCAACTAGTATGTTGGTATGTTAATGAAATCAGGCAGTTTGTAGTTCAGCAAGTCTAGTAACAAAGTGAGCTGCTGTCATGGTCCACAGAGCATAGATTCAGGGTGAATCAGCCACACATCTCCCACTCATACCTCCCTGCTCCTCCACGGCCCCGAAGTCAACCAGCCTCCAGGCCACATTGCCCCTAAAACAAGCAAATTACAACTTCATGGGCTGTGTGCAAACATCAATAAAAAGAACCTGTGAAGAGGTAGTGTCTGGAAGGAGTAAGCTGTCCCTACCATCTTATCTGCTTTGTTGTTCATTGTGGATGTGACTATGAGACCCCCATTACTATTCTGTCACATACGTTCTGAGCTTGAATCATCTCCAGATACTGCCTGATCAATTGATACACATTCTGCAACGGCACACATGAACACTCCATTCGTAGGCCACCAGAGTGAGATGTACCAGGACTGAGTTTAAAAAAGTTGCAATGGATCGCTGATCTGAGGATGAGGGACAAGGAGAGCTTTTCATGAACCCCATAACCCAGTCTTCCTGGTGGTCAGCAGAAAATGTCAATAAGCAATTAGGAAACACAGTAGGTGAGAAGGGATAGAGCTTCTCAAAATGGCAGCAATTTACACTGAGGTAAAAATGGCTTGGCAGATAAGCTGCAGAGAAAGTAACATTTTTTTCAGCTTTACAGACTCCATCAGGGTCTGTATATGCTCAGCAACAAGAACAGGGGACCAAAGGCAAATTGGAACCTCAAGGGGGAAGGCAGTAAGATGGAGGGTCAAAAGGTGGGGGAGAGACCCAAAAGACATAGTGTACCTATTAAAGCAAACGCAATGAGACCCAGCAATCAGATGACAGTTGTTTCAGAGCATGGGGAAGTTGTGGCTTGTTCCTGCTTGTGTGTCAGCTCTATTTCAGGGCAACTCTGGTTTCAGTCCACATTTACTAGCCATTTTTTTTTTCAGAGACAGAGAGAAAGACACTGGGTGTGGGTGACTCTTGGGGAAATGGGCCTTCTGTTTTTCTGTGTCTTAGTTCTTTAAGAACTGCTTCAGCCAAATTAAACATGAGTTGGCCATTTGAGAAGTAGATTTTCATTTTCAAAGGGTGGGGTGTTCTGAAGACTACTTGGTTGGTACATAGGATCCTCCTGATAGGTAAGTAGGTCCAATGCTGTGCCATAATAGACAGTGGGAAACCATTGTCAACATGTAGTCAGGTGCCCATAAACTGAGCAATCTTTTGTTTCCAAGCAGTGTGCAATATTCTTGAGGAAGGATCTGTGTTTATCCAAATCACTGGGGTGATTGTGCAGTCCCTTTTGTATACCTGATTCCATTAAATTGCATTTCCAGCATGATTTTATTTATTTATTAAAGAGATTTACCAGATAAGCATACTGAGCGGGAAATCCACTCGTTTCCAGATGCGACCTGGAGTTACATAACATTAAAATGCTAAATTACAATAGGTACATAGGCAATGTTGCCGTGAAACAGGTACATAATGATATATACATTGGGTACAACAGGCACAGAAAGGGTGAGACAACAGGTCCAGAGATGTTACAGGCAGGACTTATGCATTTGTTGTTTAGTTACAAAGTTAACGCCGAGTGCGTAATAACATTGGGGTCTGTGACCATAGACATTTATTACAGTGACCATGGAGAAAGAGGACAAAGAGAGACAGGGTCAGCACAAGAATAATACAGTTGTTTGCATATGTGCCCCATTAAGTCACATTTTGACACTTCAATTTAACAGATCTGGCCTGCAGGTTACAGTTGCAAATGTCAGAGAAGTGGGCCTGAGGAAGAGTGTTCAAGGTCCTAGGGGTGGTGGACTGCCTGATTTCTGCTGGGAGGTTATTCCAGAGTGTGGGCAGCCTGTATTTGAAAGCCGATTGGCCATTTGAGGTGCGCATGAAAGGGATTTGTAGTAGTTTAGAGTCAGAGCCCCGCAAAGAGTAGGCCAGGGGATAACCTGAGCATTAGCCTTGGTTTTTTGCACACCTTTTCTTTGTTGTTTAGTGTGCAACATTAACTCTTTTTCCTGAAAGCAAAGGAAATTTAATATTTTTATTTTTTTATTTATTAAAGAGCTAGTGTACTGCTTGGAATTAATAGTAATTTTCAGATGCAGTCAACTATCACTTCCAGTATCTGAAGTATTTTTTTTTTATTTTCTGTTTGCTAATTAGATGATTCTCCACCTGGTAGTACTAGGGTGATGTGTGGAACAGCACTCTGTCTGGAGGGAAAAAAGTCAGTTCTGTTCATCCCACTACATCATCAGAAATGAGACCAAACACCTTGAGGCCCCACAATCTTTGCAGCTTGAGCAGTGACTTTCACAAGCTACCTATCAAAATGCAGGAGATTATGACATCACTAGTAACCAGGGAAAGCCAGTCCCTGCTGCTTCATATGAAAGTGAAACCTGGCAGTGATAATTGGTTCTCATTGGTTACTAGTGATTTCATAGTTAGTGTGGTTTCAGTGTTCATATAGTGGGAGGAACCAAACTGATTTTTTTTTCCTCCAGACAGAAGTGCTGCTCCACACATCACCCCAGTACTGCCAGGTGGAAAATCTTCTAATTAGCAAACAGAAAAGAATAAATACTTGAGATCTAAGAAGTGATAGTGGACTACATCTGATAGTTACAATTAATTGCAGGCAGTTTCCAGGCAGTACACTAGCTCTTTAAGTTCTAGGATTGAACACCTTTGAGCTGAGACCTCTTTTACAAAGGTTCCACATCAGTGGGAGGGAAGACAATATTAGAAGGGTTTAAACAGCATAGAGCATAAGACATGTACGATAATTACAATAGTTACTGTGGTTTATACAAGCAGCTTATACAAACAAGACAAAACTATGGAGTGTGGGTTACCCTCGGTGCCCAAATAGAGTAGTTAGAGGAGAGAATAGATGATGGTCGTAGGAGGTAGGGACAGAATTAGTATAGAGGGTAGTTAGTGGAGAGAGAATAGTAGGCAGTAGGGATGAGAACGGTAAATATGATGATGGGCTTGCAGAGACGGTAGTGAGGGAATGAGTTGCGGCAGTCATAGACCTTGTCAGGGGTGGGGTGTAGGGATGAGACAGGTGATCAATCAGAGTTGTGAGCCACCTTGTGTCACTGTGGTATGGGGAGGAAGGGAGAGTAGGGGGGAAGAGATGGCTCAGGCATGCCAGTACTGGGAGCCACAGGGGTAGTTCACAGTCCTATGGCAGGCACTGGTGGCTCTAGCCACAAATGGTTACCAGGGCACAGCTGGGGCACAACAGATGGCAACCAGGGCACTGATATATGGTTACTATGGGGGAAGCTCTGCACCATATGGGGCACCAACTAGGGCACAGCATTTTTTTACCAGGGCACGTGCCCTGGCGGGCCCTGGTGTAGACCTGCCACTGATGGCAGGGGGACTAGTGGTAGCAGTCACAGGTGCTGGATGCAGAATGTTACTGGCCTAGTAGTCTCTTGAAGGGCCCAGAGTAGGTTGAGTAGAGATGGCCTGGCTGAGGGCATTAAATCAGAGGGGTGCTCTGTAGGCATAAGAGCGCTGACCCTGCATCATTCGAAGGTGCAGAACATGGAGGAGGTGAGTGCTAGCTCTTCTTGTCCTTTGGGAGTTGCTGCTGTGTGGCTGAAGTAGGTTTGCTGTGCCATGGGGGAGAATACCTGGTTGCGACTTTTTTGCCAGAAATCAGGTTTGGTAGTGTAGCCTCCCACTGAGTTGGAGCCAGCCAGACTGGGCATAGAGGTCACAGGTATGGGTGAGATGCTCAGCTCCTGTGAGCAGCCTGCAGGCCTTGTTCAGTGCAACCGATATTCTGAAGAGGGTGGTATGGCTAGCAGCACCATAGATGACCAAACTGTAGTTTATGACAGACAGGACAGAGCTGTTGATAGCTAACCTAAAAGCGTCCAAAGTGAGGCAGTGCATGTGCCTATGGAGGAGACTGATTTTATAGTTGACAGTCCTAGCCACATTGCTGATGTGCTGGTCATAGGCAAGACTGCTGTCAAGGGTGACCCCAAGATATTTAAAGTGCTGGGTATGTTCAAGCAGAGTTCCAGATTGTGTGCTAATGTTGAGAGTGTGTGATTTGTTCTTGCTTCGAGTGCTGCAGAACATCATGGTTTTGTTTTTTTTGCTGTTTAGGATAATATGTTTTGGTCTAGCCTTGGTATAGTAAGCGTGGGGCCCAGTACATGGTGAGCCCACTCTAACTCCAAGGTACAGGAGTCAAGAAGCATGAGATCAGCTCAGAAGAGGTGTTGCAGGACTGGGATTAGGTCCGGGCCTTCAGATTCTTTGGGCAGGACATAAATTCTTAAGTTATTTCACCAACTGCAGCTCTCTGCATCTTCAGCTCTCTCCTGCAGTTCTTAAATGTTCTGATACAATTGGACTATGGCCCTTGCAGCTGTGTCATGACACCAGTCTGAGGTGGAGGGCCCCTTCTCTGCGCTATATTTCAGTTTTTCCACCTACATCAGTGCTGAGGGCCATGGGGATGAGCTTCATTTCCTTCCTAAACTCCTTCATTTCTTCTAGCATGATAACCATCTGCCATTGTAGGATCTTGTGATCTGGAGTACCTAAACTAGAATGGCCCTATTTGGTGGAGACTGACACCTGAGAGCTCTCACTATCAGTCCCTTCATCATGAAATCCATCACCATCGAGCAATTCTGTTGGGGACTAGGTTCCTCTTGTCCTCACCAGTGCCATGGCAGGTCTTCCCATGCACAATTTAAGTGATATGTTTCAGTTTGGTATGTTTTGGAAGGTTCAGTGCAGTGGTCAGGATAGAGTTCACTGTACAGTATGTTGCCATGGTCATTACATCACCGGAAATCCTGTTTTCCTTATACATTGCTTTACTAAGTTTAAATAACCCCCATCGAAATAGCCCATTATTTATATATCAAATTGTATGGTTATTTATGATTCATGGTAATACACCAGTTTAAACATGGAAGAGACTCTAGGACCATCATGTCTAGTTTTATGCAAGAATTCATAAATGTTCTGCAAAAAATTTACAAATATAAAGGGGTGCTGAACAGTGGTGTCACCACACTAATCCAATTGAAGTTAAAGCCCCCCCAATCATTGAAGCGCAAACCCGGATAATCGGGCATTGTATTGGTCTCTTCTGAGAATACATACTGCTGTTTGAGTTCGAGTGCATGCGTATTGGCGCTAGTGTACCTTGGGGCTACTGTTCCCTTTGCATTGCATTGCTGTTCCCGTAACCTTACCATAAAACTGGCTATCAAATTTGAAATAGTTCTTGTATAGCAGACAGTAAAAATAAGGCAGCAGCAGCATGAGCCTCGGCCGACTCTCCTCCGATTTTACCTCAGTCTTTCTGAACTGCATGCAGATAGCCAATCTGATTCTTCAGCATGCAGTTTAGAACTTCAGACTGAGGTAAATGATGTACAGTTCATTCATGGATGTAGCCCACCCGGCGGATCCTCGGAAGAAGAACGTGCCCATAGCCCCGCTGACCCTTCCAGCCAGGTCTCGGAGGAAAGCCGCTGATCCGCCAGCCCAAAGTCTCGGTCAGGAACTAGCAGCTGACGTGCCTCATTCCACCGAGAAGGAGCATCGGTGTTGTGAGTTCTGCCCAGACAGCGCTTTTGTGTTCGGGGACCGGGGGGCACACTGGGGTCCGGGATAGGAGGGGGCACTGTGTGGGGACAGGACAGGACGGAGCACTGTCTATGAGGAGTGGGACAGGAGGTCAGCCAGCTTTAGTATGGATGAAATTAAATAGCTTTTGTTTTGGCAAAATTTGCTAATCTTCATTACATTTTCTTTTTTTTTTTAATCTCTTCTATACCAGCTGCAATGGGTTTTTTGGCACATACACATTTGCCCTGGAGTGGACTTTATATCATGAAGCTTACCTTGCTGTCCCAAATCACACTCGTGCTCCCTGGGTTCAAACATTGAAAGTAATTTTAAAAAAGGTTGGTGTGTCCTGACCATGCTTAGTGCCAATATTAGTCAGTATTCCCCAGGCTCGATTTTATCATTTTTCAGTAAAGCACTGAATGACGTTTGATCCTGCTGACTGAGCATTTTCAAGTTTATTTTAGCTTTAGCATCCAGCACCTAGTCTGTGCTATCTCTAAATATTACAGTGTGATCTTCAATATAGCTTCAGCATTTGTTTGTTTTTTAATATGATTTATAACCACTGAATGTTTTTCAACAGCGTGCTGAGCTTTGCAATTTGTTTTTTCTAATGCCCAGTTCTGTTTTATACTTTTGTGCGGTTTTGTGGATGGCTGTTGTTCCCATCCAAAAGTATGTCCCTCATAATGTGTAGGAGGCAGTGTGAGGACAAGGGAGGATTCGGGTCTCGGAGGAGGAATATGGGGGGGAGGGGATCGCTGGACAAGTCAGTTAAATAGCCAGTCTTCTAGCAGAGTGTTTATTCTAAAGCTGCCCTTTGCCCTAACCTATAAAAAAAATATTAAATAATGGTGGTCTCTCAGAAAAACGAGTGGCTCCTTTCACAGAGAGAGAGTCTCTGTCTGTGAAAGGAGCCACTCGTTTTTCACTGTGCTTGTGCTGTCATCATCACAGTTGGTGAACTTGGCGTTAGGAAAGGCAAGGTATGAAGGCAACAATAATATTTATTTTTTGTGGTGTGTGTGGACTGGACTCAGGAGCTAAACAAACAAGGGGAAGGGGCACTTAACTAACTGCAACTGCAACTTGCCTGGCCTGCCTGTCCTAGTGTCTACTGCTGCTGCTGAGCTGTGAGTGCGACGACAACTACCATTTTAAATGGCATGAAGTGGGGGTGGGGGAGTGGGGTTAGAGCGAGGACTGGACGGAGGGAGGCGGGTTCTATATCTGTGAGTGACTGGCACCCACCTCATAGTCTTCCTACCAACAGCACAGCAGCTGCTTGCACAGTGACCCAATCAGTACACAAACACATGGTGTGCTTTTCCAACACAAACGTGGTACAGTTAGTAGTCCTACTGTGTTGTGTAGAAAATTAGTGATGCAGTTGTTGTTGGCATTGGTAGAGTGAGCAGTGCAGCAGAGCAGATTCGGAATTTATGTTTTTCCTGGCCTTAAAGAAAGTTGAAGTTCATAAATTGAATACTACCTACAGTACATACTCAGTTCATTAACTGATTGAAAAATCAAAGCTCTCACAGTTGAGCTGAGAGTTAAATACTAGTCTAGTAAAGTTGTAGTGTTAAGTTATTTATTTTTACTTTCTTTTTTCTGTCTGGGTGAAATGGGGGGTTGGGAATGTGTTTACTTTACTGTTTTTGTCTTCTTGGGTTAAATTGAAAAGCCAGTTAGCTAGCTCAGACTCAGTCACAGACAACCTGAGTGCATACAGCATTTACTAAATTACTAACTGCTTATTTTTTTTTTATTTTGAATTGTGCGGTTGAACAAGAGGAACCATATCTGTATAAAAAACAGTTTTCCAGTAGCATAAAAGCATACTCATTATTACTTTGCATACTGTGAGCCCTGCATGTTAGGCTCTGTCTATTGTATTAAATAGCAGTTTTCCAGTACGTTACACTCATTACTTTGCATACTGTGAGCCCTGTGTGTTAGGCTCCGTCTATTGTATTAAACAGCAGTTTTCCAGTACGTTACACTCATTACTTTGCAACTGTGAGCCTTGCATGTTAGGCTCCGTCTATTGTATTAAACAGCAGTTTTCCAATACGTTACACTCATTACTTTGCATACTGTGAGCCCTGTGTGTTAGGCTCCGTCTATTGTATTAAACAGCAGTTTTCCAGTACGTTACACTCATTACTTTGCAACTGTGAGCCCTGCATGTTAGGCTCCGTCTATTGTATTAAACAGCAGTTTTCCAGTACGTTACACTCATTACTTTGCATACTGTGAGCCCTGTGTGTTATGCTCCGTCTATTGTATTAAATAGCAGTTTTCCAGTAGGTTACTCATTACTTTGCATACTGTGAGCCCTGTGTGTTAGGCTCCGTCTATTGTATTAAATAGCAGTTTTCCACTAGGTTACACTCATTACTTTGCAACTGTGAGCCCTGCATGTTAGGCTCTGTCTATTGTATTAAATAGCAGTTTTCCAGTCGGTTACACTCATTACTTTGCATACTGTGAGCCCTGTGTGTTAGGCTTCGTCTATTGTATTAAATAGCAGTTTTCCAGTAGGTTACTCATTACTTTGCATACTGTGAGCCCTGTGTGTTAGGCTCCGTCTATTGTATTAAATAGCAGTTTTCCAGTCGGTTACACTCATTACTTTGCATACTGTGAGCCCTGTGTGTTAGGCTTCGTCTATTGTATTAAATAGCAGTTTTCCAGTCGGTTACACTCATTACTTTGCATACTGTGAGCCCTGTGTGTTAGGCTCTGTCTATTGTATTAAATAGTAGTTTTCCAGTCGGTTACACTCATTACTTTGCATACTGTGAGCCCTGTGTGTTAGGCTTCGTCTATTGTATTAAATAGCAGTTTTCCAGTAGGTTACACTCATTATTTTGCATACTGTGAGCCCTGTGTGTTAGGCTAAGTCTGTCACATAAACAGTTTCATCCCTGTGTGCCAGACCCAATAAAAGGGCATTTTTCTTATAATTTACTTAGTTCTTGTTGTCACACACCCATCAGCCTTGTTAAAAATGAGTATCCATGACTTCTTCCGTCCAAAATCAAAAAATCAGAATAAAGAAAGTAACTTCCCGGACCCCAGTGATACTCAACAGCTGCAACCAGAGCAGCCATTAAGAAATGAAGTGGAAGTTCCAGTACCAGAAGATGTAGCAAACACATCATCATCTCCTGGAACATCTCGTGATGCACTTGAATCAGTAGCAAGATTTACGTCTGCTGCTACTGTTGTACCCAGTGATCTGGGAACCAATGAAGCTGGTCCTATGCAGCCAAAGCTGTCTAGTTTTCCACAAAGGGATTTTGGAAAGCAGAAGCATTCATTTTCAAGCAGCTGGTATGCATCATTTAAATGGCTTGAATATAGTGCAAGCAATGATGTCATATTTTGCTTTGCCTGCAGAATGTTTTCAAGTTGCACTGGTCGAGCGGACACTGCTTTCACGTCCAGAGGGTTTAACAACTGGAAGAAGGCAATAGAGAAGATGAGAGAACACCAACAAACAACAACACATACAGGAGCAATGGAGGCCTGGTCTACTTATGTGAAATCTAAAGAACGGGGCAATATAATACAGCTAATGGATTCAGCAATGATTGCAGATATTAAAAAGTGCAGGGAGTACCTGAGAAGAATAGTTGAGATTGTTTTGTTGTTTGGCAGACAGGGAACTGCCTTTCGAGGCCATAGCGAGTGTGAAGGGAGCTCAAACAGGGGTAACTTTTTAGAGACTTTTGATCTTTTAAAAAAGTTTGATCCTGAATTGCAAAATTTGCAGATTCACATGCCAGGAAATGCCACCTATCTCTCACCTCTCAGTCAAAATCAGATGATAGAATGTTGTGCAAAATTAATAAGAGAGAAAATTTAAATGAGGTAAAAGAAGCAAAGTATTTTGCAACACTTGCTGATGAATCTAGAGATGTTGCTTGCAGAGAACAAATGAGTATTTGCCTTCGTTATGTTCATCATGGTTCCCCTGTAGAGAAATTTTTGTGCTTCCATCAAGTAACAGCATTAGATGCCCAGAGTCTGACAAATGAACTGTGTTCAAAGCTGACTAACTGGGACCTCCATGAGAATTATGTGACTTGTGTAGTTCAAACTTATGACAGTGCATAGGTTATGAGCGGCAACTAAAATGGAGTCCAGGAACTATTTAGTCATAAGCATCCATATGCTATATATGTTCATTGCTATGCGCATATTCTGAATTTGGTCCTTGTAGATGCCTGTTCATCACTTCTTCCCGTACAGAAATTGTTTGACATGCTTCAAGAGATACACACATTCTTTTCTAAATCTGTCCTGACTCACCAGGGGTTCTTAAATGTTCAAAAGGAGCTTGGGTTGACTAGAATTCTTGAGATACCAGAGTTAAGTTCTACCAGGTGGGCTTGTCAAAAGCGAACAACAAAGGCAGTAATAGAAACTTATCCAGCTCTTCTAAAATATCTTTCAGAATGTGAAGAAGGAGAAACTGCAAAGGCCAGAGGACTCCACAGCAAGCTTCTAGAATTCAACAATATCTTTCTCCTTAAAATGTTTGACAAACTACTGTCAGTGGCTGATGAAACAAATAACTTACTTCAGACTCAGGCTTTGGACTTCGGATGTGCAGTGACTGCTGTATCTGCTCTGAGAGACACAATTGCACAATTTCGTACTGAAGAGAGATTTCTAGTTCTCTACAGGGAAGCTGAAAATATGGCAGAAAAATATGGGACACACACACCCGAAAACATTCCAAGTCCACAGAGGCAAAGGAAGCTACCTCATACTTAGGAGCACTTTGTTCCAACTTCACAAACTGGAACTGAACAAAGTGCATCAGCATCACATGAAACAAGAACTGCTGTGTATTTGAGAATCACTGTTTTTTACCTTGTGATTGACAAAATGATTGGAGAGATTGACAGAAGGTTTTCCAAGCATAACCAAACACTGATGGTTGCTATCAATGCTCTCAGACCACAGTCTAACACATTCTTGGACCAGGACAAACTGAGGCCACTTGGAGAGATGTATGACTGTCCAGTTCTGGAAAAGGAACTAGTAGTAGCAAGAAACTTCATTTGTCGGCTGCCAGAAAATGAACGTCCACACAATATGACCAATCTTTATAATGTACTACCAGAAATTATGTATCCAACGCTGCATAAATCACTGCAGATTGCTTTAACAATCCCAGTTACTACATGTGTGTGGGAACGCTCCTTTAGTTCCATGAGTTGCATTAAGACATATCTGAGAAACAAGATGGAAAATGACAGACTGAGTTCACTTGGAATTCTCAACATTCAGACTGAAGAAAGCAGACAACTTGACACCAATGATGTGATTGACGAATTTGTATCCATGACAAACAGAAAGGTTGAGCTACTTCTCCCAAAATCAGCATGATAATAAAATAGTAAAACCTGTATGACACTGATATTTGGTGTGTCTGGCTGTTCTGGTCTCTTATTTGCTCTGGGGTCCTTCTGCAACCTTCCCAGCAGATCTGCTGGGATAATGGTGTCTGGCTGTTCTGGTCTCTTATTTGCTCTGGGGTCCTCCTGCAACCTTCCCAGCAGATCTGCTGGGATAATGGTGTGTCTGGCTGTTCTGGTCTCTTATTTGCTCTGGGGTCCTCCTGCAACCTTCCCAGCAGATCTGCTGAGATAATGGTGTGTCTGGCTGTTCTGGTCTCTTATTTGCTCTGGGGTCCTTCTGCAACCTGTCCTCAGTGGACCAGTAACCACATTTTTCCACATGTACCATATTAAATATATGGCTGATAACTAGACTTCTCAAACATATTTTTCACCATCTAAAATGCAGGAAAAGCCACCATTTGAAGGTTAAATTTCAAAATTTTCCGGGGGCATGCCCCCAGACCCCCCTAGTTTTGTTAGGATTTTGACTAAGGGGCATTAGCCCCCCCCAACTTTGTACCCCTGGTGCTGAACTCACCCTTCTACCAAAGGTACTTTGTGATTCCCTTGATAAGCAGAAAATGTGTTTAGGCTTACCCTGAAGGTCTTAAATGTCTTAAAGGGTACCAAAACAGGCAGTTTTTTAAAACTGCAAACTCCGAAATCTGTCTTAATAGCGAGGTAAAGTAAAGGTTGCCGTTTATATTTATGCTAAAACTGCATTTATGTAAATAACATAAATAGCTTTTGAAAAATGTAAACATCAGCCTTTCACTTTAAAAAAAAACAGCTTTGCTTGCTCCCTTAAATGTCACCTATACCGATACACTTCAGCTGGCACTGTTAAAAATGCCTCCCAAATCACTCTCCAGTCCACTTTCTCAATGTTTGACTTCTGCTTCCACAGAAAACATTGAGTGGATCACCTTTCCTTCTGCACAGTGAAGGTAGTATGTACAGTCCCCCTCTTGTTTTTTTTTTTTTTTCCCGCCTCATTAACCAACAACAAAGTCCTCCTGGAGGGCCAAGCAATAAGCATCAGGACCCACCAGAGAAACTGCTGTTCATGCCCTCATAATGGCTGCACTTACTATGGATAACAACATTATTAGCAGGAAAGGCATACTAATGCCTTGTGTGAATCTACCCGACTTCCAGTGTCGGTGTACTCCTTTACCTGTGATCTGCAGAACCCCTCAGGACAGTTCCCGGCAATTCTTCTCCAGCACTTTTCTGTGCCATACTCCACAAAACGAGTTGGCTGGCTACCACCCTTCTGAATCATGAATGAGCTATACACAGCTCCCTTGATACTGTCCTAACAAACGACAACATACACCCTCCCCACCTGAGGTTAATCTCCCTACACTGAATTCAAGTAACAGTTAAGGTGCAGCCCTGCCACTCTGAGTATTTGTCATTGCTGGCTGCTCTCATCCACAGTCAGGTAGTGATCATGGTGCTGGCAGCCCCACATCTCAGATCTCACAATGATCTGCTCAATGTCCCCCTCCTGTCTTCCACTAACCTGAATATAGCTGTACCCTGCTGGAATGGCATCTTCAGTCCCTCTCTGGCATTCATTCTTCTCTCCGGCTCCCCACACCAAAAACTGGTGAGCTCATTACCTTGCCGCATCATGATTGTGGTTAATACAATCTTCTGTTTTATTTTTACATACTGATACTAATAATAAACGTGATCTTCTGGTAAGCCAGGCTGATGGCAACAGGGCACAAGGGGAAAAATAGGCTTTCCTACCCATATAAACTATCTATGATAAGGCACTATTAAATGAAGTGCATAATGATGTGCAAACCTGTCATTTAATAGTACCTAATCAAAGGTAGCCTCGATCTTTTAAGGATAGAAAAGTCCATCTTTCCCCTTGTTCCCTGCTGCTGCTATCAGCCTGACTTACTGGAAAGATTTTTTTTCTGACATGTCAAAAAACACAGGGACTGTACTACCTGCATTCATGATGCAGAAGAGCGATGAGCTCACCTGTTTTTAGTGTGGGGAGAAGGAGTGAACAATGAATACCAGAGGGGGACTGAGAAGGCCACTCCTGCAAGGTACTGCTATATTCAGGGAAGGGGGAAGACAGAAGGGGGAAAATATGAGTAGATCACTGTGAGATATAAGATGTGGGTGTGGTGAGATTTCTGGATGTGGTGTTGCTTCTGACTCAGAATGACACCAGTTGTAACGAAATCAGATACTGTACCTCTAACAAAAAATATTTTGGAGGCTTATAGGTCAGGAAGAACGAGCAGTCCAGGAGAAGTTGTAGAAAAACCACAAGTGGTGATTTATTGTACACAAAGCAAAAATAAACTAACTGGAAAACATCAGCATCTCTCATCTAGTGTTTCCAGATCAGTCTCTTCAGCAGGAAATAAGCAGCCTGTCCTTTGCTGAAAGTCTCTCTCCTTCTCCTCACTGGCTGCAGGTGAGTCTCCACACAGGCCCAAACTCCGGCACACACAGTAACAGACTCAGGCACAGACTGACAAATTCAGTTCAGGACATCAGATTATACAGACAGCATGATGTCTCAATTAGTGTGACATCACAACCAGCATTATTACAGCAACAGCTGCTGATTGCCAGGCATATGACCCTTCTTGATGCTAGGCCAACCACTGTGATGCATCTCATAGGTGGCTAGACCACTGTGACCGATTACATCAGTCTGACGTCACACTCTGTCATTGCTGCCTATCTCAGCCATCATTTCACTATCTCTATGTTATATATCAGGGAACCAACAAGTAAGAAATTAGAAAATTAGGAATTAGTACAGTAGAGGTAATGACTGTGCAGTTTAATAGAAAGTTAGAAAAGATAGACAGAGATAGTAATAGGATCCTTGCTTCTGGTTTTCTTCTATATAACACACATGGGACAGGGTCTAATATGAGACCTGTCACAGTGGGGCTGCCAGCATCATGATCACTACCTGACCCCATTGTCCTGGCCAACATTCCCCTTCCCATAAAACTAGTTTGTGCAATTGTCCAAGGCTGTGTGTAGGTATTAATGTGTGAAATGGCTATCACTACACGTTCACTCACTTCACTACCAGTCTAGCATCGCTTGTAAAGCACATTGGGATACAATGTGTATGAAAAGTTCTATATAAATGCTGATTCTTATTATTATTTTAATTTCACATGGAAAAAGAAGACAAGACAAGCATATTTTTGATTTCTGAGAAAGGATGAACTCTGGCATTGGACTACACAAGAACTTTGCTACAACCAAGTGGTGGATCTAGGGGGTGGTAACCCCCATTGTAACTTACTTGATTGCTGCTGCTGCATTTCACTTTGTTGAAGTCTGATTTATTGCTTGTACAGATGTTTACATTCAAAACTATGGATTACATTGGTAGATTCTGTCAAAAATGTACTAAAAAAGAATAATAGCAGACAATATAAAGGTTTAATAAAAATGTTAAAAAGTGCATATCAAGTATGCACACCACACTAGCACCCCCCATTGTAACATCCTGGATCTGCCATAACCACTAGACCTCCAGGTTATTTAAAATTTGTACTGCACTGTGGTTTGCCAAAGAGAAAGTCGGTTGAATTAAAATACAGTTTCAGCATGTTAAAGTAAGCATAATGTACAGAACCATAGCATAACATGTGTATTGATCAAAATAATGCACATGGTTTTGATGATTTTGGTGCAGCAATTCTATACAAGGGGAAAAAAGAACTAGTTAGCACTATAGAGTGTCATATAGCTCTCTGACTCTGGCTTCAATGATGTCATCACTTAACATATTTGGTGGCCATTTTAGGAAGCAGGTAAGGCAGTTTTTTTGAAATTGGAAGGCAGATTTTACATTTTTCAAATGTTTTGGAACCGCATCTAAGTAAATTATATAAATGTAGTTTTAGCATTAATGAATATGAATATAGCAGCCTTTCCTTTAGTCCCCTATGAAGTCAGATTTTTGAGTAGTTTGTTGTCAAAATGTTGTTTGGGTATCCTTTAATGCCTACTGTATCTACTGGTCAGCAGCTCCATAGGTTTAACACTTTGTAACAGACATGCGCCTCTAAGTGTTACCCTTGAATTTAGCACCTCTGTGCTTTAAGGCATGTCCTGGCATCCTAACAACAGATCAAATATCTCCTTTTGACTTTGTTGATGCTCTTGAATATGAGGACAATTGAGATCACACCTCAGCATGCCACCTTCCCTCCAAGATGAACATGTTAAAGGTCCCTAGCCTATCTTTATAGCTTTTGCTCCGATATCCCTGATCATTTTGCTGGCCTTGTATTGCACACTTTAAAAATTCTTAATGTCCTTTATGGAAACGTACAAACACAGAAGTTGCCAGCAGATAAGGACCTCATGACCCACCTAATCTGCCTTAAATTCCCTACCTACTATGCTACAGCAGACCCTACTCATTCTCCAGATTTACCCCCCCAGCCCTATTACTATGGTCCCCTTAGAAACATAGAAATTGATGGCAGATAAGGACCACTAGCTCCACCCAGTCTGCCCATTTTCCCTACCTGCTGCAAAAACCACAGACCCTACTTGATCTCCGGCTTCATTCTCTTTCCTAGCACTAGTATTCCTCTATGACTACCCCATGCAAGGGTTACCCTATACCTATCCCATGCGTTTTTGAATTTCTCTACTGAGTTGGCACCCACCACCTCTGCTGGGAGGCTGTTCCATGTATCCAGCACCCGTTCTGTGAAGAAATACATCCTCACATTACCCTTAGTCTACCCCCTTCCAGCCTCATGTTATGACTCCTTGTTCTAGAGTATCTCTTTTTCTAAAAGATGCTACCCTCCTGCCACTTATTTATGCCCTTTTGATATTTGATGGTCTCTTATAATATCCCCCCCTCTCTCCTCTCTTCCAGGGTACACATATCCAGTCTCTACTCATATGACTTTTGTTGCAGGCCCTGCACCATTGTTGTTGCCCTTCTCAGAACTGCTTCTTCCCTGACTATGTCCTTACAGAGATGCAGCCTCCAGAAGTGGACACAGTACTCCAGATGGGGTCTCACCAATGATTTGTACAGTGACATCACCACCTCCTTTCTTCTGCTGGTGATATCTCTCCCTATGCACCCCAGTACCCCACTGGCTCTCCCCAAAGCATTGGCACATTGCTTGGCCATCTTTAGGTAATCTGATATGATTACCCCATGATCCCTTTCCTGTTTGGTGGCCGTCAGTATCTCCCCCCCATCATGTAAGCCTCCCCTAGGTTTCTGTGCCCTAAATGCATGATTTTGTACTTCTTTGCATTGAATTCTAGCTGCAACACTCTTGACCATTCCTCTAATGTACCTAGGTCCCTCCTCATTTTTTTCACTCCTCCCTTAGTGTCTACCTTGTTGCTGATCTTAGTGTCATCTGCAAAAAGGCATACCTTTCCTTCCAGCAGTTTGCAATGTCTCTTATGAAGAAATTAAATAGGTCTGGCCCAAGAACTGATCCCTGTGGCACCCCCTCTAGCCACCCTCCTTTCCTCTGATTGAGCTCCATTTACCACCACCCTCTGCATTCTATCCCTCAACCAATATCTAACCCAATTTACCACCATGGGACCCATTCCCAGGCTGCCTAGCTTGTTTACAAGCCTCTTATGTGGAACAGTGTTGAAGGCCTTGCTGTGGTCCAAGTAGGCCACATCCACCACTCCCCCCGATCCACTTCCCTGATCACCCAGTCAAAGAAATCTATCAGAATTGTTTGTCAAGAACTTCCTGCTGTGAATCCATGCTGCCTCAGATCCTGTGCTCTGCTGGATTCAAGATATTCCACAATCCTTTCTTTTAGCAGTGATTCCATTATTTTCCCCACCATCGAGGTCAGGTTGACGAGTCTATAGTTTCTAGCCTCCACCCTGCTCACAAGTTTATGAACAGGGACTACTGTACATCTGCTCACCTCCAGTCCTCTGGAACCACTCCTGTTTCCAGTGATTCATTGACCAGGGCTGCCAGTGGTGCTGCCAACACCTCCCTAAGCTTCTTTAACATTCTGGGATGCATCCCATCAGGTCTCATTGCCTTGTCTACTTTCAGTTTTGCGAGTTCCTTTAGAACCGTCATCTCCATAAATGGACTGGTGTCCACCTCCCTCCCCCTTATTGCTGCTGTCATTTAATTGTGGTCCCTCAGCCTCCCCCTCTTCTGTGAATACTGAACAAAAATATTTGTTCATGATTGTTGCTTTTTCTAAGCCCCCTTCTGCACACTCCACTTCTTCCCCCTTAAGCCTTGCAATCCCATCACTTGTCTTTCTCCTTTCCCTAACATATCTATGAAAAGTCTTGTACTCTTTCTTAATTGCCTGGGCTATTGTTTCATCCATTCATGCCTTTGCACTCCTGGCTGCCTTCCCTGCCTCCCTCTGCTTATCCACATACTCTACCCTGTCCTCCTTTTGTGTTTCCTTGTACTTCCTGAAAGCCAACTTTTTTGCTCTTGCCTTCCCAGCCACTTCTTTTAAGAACCATAGTGGGTTTTTTTTCCCTCTTGCCTTTGTTTACAGTATTTGTCTAACATAAAGGTTTGTTGCTTCCACTATGGCTCCTCACAGATGGGCCCAGTGTTTCTCAACTCCCCCCCCGGTCCTTGTTCCCTGCTAGAGCTTTCCTGAGACATACCGTCAACTTTGCAAAGTTTGGCCTCCTGAAATCTAGGATACTTTCATGTGGCTTGACTCTGCCACTGTAGTCATATTGAACCATCCATGCAATGATCACTGGACCCCAGGTGACAACCAACCATTACATCTGCAATTTTGCCCCCGCTGGTAAGTACCAGGTTCAAAATTGCACCTTCATGGGTGGGCTCTAGCACTAGCTGCCTGAGTCATGCCTCCTGCAGGGAGTCCAGTTTGTCCCTGCTCCTGGCTGAGGCTGTGGCTGCAATGCTTCAGTCATCATCTGGCAGACTGAATTCACCTACCCACAGCATTTCCCCTTTGGTTGCCATCATAAGGATGGCTTTCACTAGAACCTTGTCCAACTCTTGCCCTTGTGCTAGAGGTGTGTTGATCATACCCATGCAAACAGTGATATGACTGCCCATCTCCAGGGTGACTCACAGGGCCTCTGCCTCCCCCAATCCCTGTACCTCAGTTGCTTTTATTTCCTTCCTGACATAAACAGCTACCCTCCTCCCATTTTACCATCCCTGTCCTTCCTGAATAGAGTATAACCTGGTATAGCTACATCCCGGTCATGGTTCCCATTATACCATGTCTAAGTAATAGCGACAATGTCCATGTCAGTCTCTGCCATCAAGGCCACCAGATCCAGAATTTTATCTGCCGGACTCTGAGCATTCACACACATGGCCTTCTGTATTTTGCTACTTCCCCTCCTGTCATCCTCCCTTTTAACTTCATGCCTTCTGTGGGGAGCTAGGCTACACCCTCAGCTATGACTGATGGACCACTTTTCAATCTCCTTATTTCCTAACAACAGTTACTGCTTTTCTCTTCGCTTTTCTTCTTTTCCCCCCTACCCTAGGTTGGCAAACTACTGTAGTGCTTTACTATCCCTACTAAACTTCCTACTAGTTCCCTCCTTTCATTCTTTTTCCATTGCAATCCATCCAGTCCCTGGAATGATGCCAAACACCCAGAGAAGTGCTGTGTAAAGTGCATAAGTGCATTTTGTGTACAAAAAACATGAAGGCTATTTTAAATAGGAATGAATACAGTTAATAAATCCTTTTTAAAGAAAAAGGAGTCAGAAGTCATATAAAACAATAATAATGTCATGATTAGTACAGTTATAAGAAATCCTTAAGGTATTTTCACAAATTCAAACTATGAACCTGTTACTGTATAAGGTTCTATGTATAAAAGACCTTAGTCACTGTGGATCTGCGATATAGAAAGTCAATATCTGTGGATTTATACACTGTACCTTTAACTGAACCAGGAAGTCCCCTGAAATAACCCCTCCCCCCGTTGGTTTTGAAACAACATGTTCAGACATGAAACAACATGTCCATACTTGTAAATACAGAAAGGGCTTAGTCAGGTGACCCCCCACCAAAAGATATAAATACCTCTTCACAGAGTTTACTTCAGTTCAGCCCAGTGGGACTCAGCCCTGGAAGAGGAGGAGATGTTCTACTGCTACTGTAGAGAAGCTGTTGAATGCAGATGAGAAGGGTCTTAGAAGCTGTAGAATCCAGGACTGTATTGTGTAAGAAACTACTGATGTTAAGTAGTGATTTTCTTTGCAATTGTTTTGCTTTCATTTATTATTTTTTGAACTTTTGGAAAATAAATATCACACCAATGTGTGTTTTAAACCTGTAAATTTTTGTCATCTGAAGTTCATTCCCACATGCTGTGACAAACTTGGTGTGAGAAGTGGGATAGTACTGGTTGTCCAGAGAAATGAGAGGGGGACCAGTACCCAGATACCAGCCCTGACATCCAGATATAGGGGGCAAAGAACAGGATGGTGTACCTCCAGGATCTCATGGATGCCAAGGATCTGAAGGAGGAGGAAGAGGGGCTTCCCAGTGTGTATACCAGAGCCCAGGTGAGAAGGACCGGAGGGGAATTACTAACTGGATTGGAGTTCGATGGAACGAGGAGGTGGACCAGTGCTGGCGAGAGGTGGAGCACCACTGCCATGTGCTGATGGAGGGTTCCCAACTGGAGGATTTTGTGGTGGAGGAAGAGGACCAGGATCCATGGGTTATAGAGGAGGAGGACCCCCCTGATAGAACCTTTGTTGCCAGCCACTTTTGAGATCCCATTGTTGCCCATTTTTCTGGGTGGCTGCTACTTGCAGGATGATAAGATGAAGGCCCAAGGTAAGACTGTTTCAGGACATTTGCATACTGAGGTGAAGACTACAAGCAACAGGGAAGATACCATGATGGCTGAATGGAATTTCCCATGTTTTGACCCCCCTGTGATATGGTATGAAATGTATGAAACATGTGATGTTTAAAATGAATATAGCATTAAGGCTGGTGCTGAGTACAGTCAGTTGAGTACCAGAACAGTGTAAGGGTTGAAAGGAAACCCCTGGTATGTTAAAAATAAGAGTTGAAAGGAAATCCCAAAGGTTTTGGAGTTAGGAACTGGCTGGTTGATGTTCAGCATGAGAAGGTTCCTTGTCTGCCAAGAAAATATATAAAAGGAAAATGGATACATGAGATGTATGAAATGTCTACAAGAAATGTATAACAAATAAGAAATGTTTATACTGTATGATATAAAATGAGGATCCTAGGGTCATGGAAGATCTAGGTATGGGGTGGAACCTATGATTGGGGTCCCTGAGTGGAAATTATGCCAAATGATGGGTATGGAGGAAGCTCGAAGTCCGCATAAAACTGCTGTGTATTACTTCCTCTATTTTAATGTACTGATGAAGGTACGATAGTGGGTACACAAGGTTCTGAAACGATGCCAAGTGATGGGTGCTGAAATGATGCCAAGTGATGAGTATGGAGGAAGCTTGAAGTCAGCATAAAACTACTGCGTATTACTTCCTCTTTTTTAACATAATGATGAAGGTATGATAGTGGGTGCACAGGACTGAAACAATACCAAGTGACGGGTATGGAGAAAGCTAGAAGTCAGCATAAAACTGCTGTGTAGTGCTTCCTCTTTTTTAATGTACTGATGAAGGTATGATAGTTGGTGCACAAGGTTTTGAAATGATGCTAAGTAATGGATTCTGAAATGATGTCAAGTGATGGGTGCTGAAACGATGCCTATTGATGGGTGCCTGATATTATATATGAAGTGGTATCTGAGTTGTAGTAACCAGAATGAAATAGTTAGGGGATAGACAATCACTATAGACTGAAGTCCTCAGAAAGCATAGATGGGTACTGTGCAGAACTGTATGACAGCTCCATGATAATGTTGTGAAAGTATTGTCATATTGCAGTAACTTGGTATGGTGGACAATATTAAAAATAGCTGAATTAAGGGACCCTGAGGTGAAGCACTCATAGTGGGTGAGAGAAAGTTTCAACCAACACCCATTCTACTGTTTTGGTAGAATATTTATGACTGAAAGGGGGTTCTTGAAAAAACAGTAAAGTTTTGAGAACTGTTTTTTTCTTAAGGATGGAGGTGTGTGAAGGAGTTAGGCTACACCCTCGGATATGACTGATGGACCACTTTTCTATCTCCTTATTTTCTAGCAACAGTTAACACTTTTCTCTGTGCTTTTCTTCCCCCCCACCCTAGGTTGGCCACCTATCATAGCTCTTTACTATTCCCTACTAAACTTCCTACTAGTTCTCTCCTTTCATTCTTTTTCCGTTTCCATCCATCCAGTCCCTGTAATGATGCCAAACACCCAGACAGGTGTTGTGTAAAGTGCATAAGTGCATTTTATGTACAAAAAACATAAAGGCTATTTTAAATAGGAATGAATAAAGTTAGTAAAGCCTTTGTAAAGAAAAAGGAGTCAGAAGTCATATAAAACAATAATAATGTCATGATTTGTACAGTTATAAGAAATCCTTAAGGTATTTTCATAAATTCAAACTATGACCCTGTTACTGTATAAGGTTCTATGTATAAAAGACCTTAGTCACTGTGGATAAGTGATATAGAAAGTCAATATATGTGGATTTATACACTGTACCTTTAACTGAAACAGGAAGTCCCCTGAAATAACCCCTCCCCCCTTGGTTTTGAAACAACATGTTCAGACATGAAACAACATGTTCAGACTTGTAAATACAGAAAGGGCTTAATCAGGTGACCACCCCCACCAAAAGATGTAAATACCTCTTCACAGAGTTTACTTCAGTTCAGCCCAGTGAGGCTCAGCCCTGAAAGAGGAGGAGATGTTCTACTGCTACTGTAGAGAAGCTGTTGAATGCAGTTGAAAAGGGTATTAGGAGTTCTAGAATACAGGACTGTATTGTGTGAGAAACTACTGATGTTAAGTAGTGATTTTCTTTGCAAATTTTGTTTTCATTTATTATTTTTCAAACTTTTGAAAAATAAATATCACACCAAGGTGTGTTTTTAACCTATAAATTTGCCTAGACTGAAGTTTATTCACAAACACTGTGACACCTTCCCTCACTACCCCCTGCCTTTAATACCCTTTCTCTTTTTCTCCTCCATGCTGCCTTTTACTCGTTTAGTTACCACTGGTATTTTCCCATCCTTAGGGTTCTTCCTGCAGACTACATTAACCTGTAGTGGTGGGCAGTTTGATTTTCCCTATTTCCTTCCACCACCCCCTTGGTTAGTTTAAATGCTTCTCAATAAAGTATTTAAATCACTCATTAAGGACAATGGTCCCCTCCCTTGATGGATGTAAGCCATCACCCTTGTACAGGCCCACATCCCTCCAGGTGGGTCCCCAGTCCCCAATGTAGCTGAAACCCTTCTCTCTGCACCAGTTTCTCAACCATGTGTTGGAGTCCCTGGTGTGGAGATCCCTAGCCTCCCCTTTGTTGTGGACAGGCTGCACCTCTGAGAAGGTCAGGGTCACATATGTTGAGAAGTCTATCACTGCATGCAGTACTCCAGGTGTGGCCTGAAAAGAGACATGTAAGGTGACAGCATTTCTTCTCTGCCCTGCTGGTCACACCCTTATGGTCCACAATAGCATTCTATCAACCTTCCTAAGACTGGATGTACACTGCCTGTGATGCTTCTGCCCAGGTACTACTCCACTGCAACAAGAGAAACACCAAAACATGTGCAAGTCCTGCTTGTGTTTTTCTATCTGTAGCACCATGCATTTCATTACACTGAACATGAGACTACAAAAGTCTAACCAATCATCCAACTTATTCAGGTACTCCTAAAGTGTATCACTATCCTCAGGGGAGTCTACCACATTTGCTAGCTTAGTCTCATCAGCAAACATAAGCATTCTACTAGAGGTAACAGCTTCCAGATTAAGAATATGTTAACCGGCATTGGTCCAGCACTTAACCCTGAGATATGCCAATGAGCACCCCTCTCCACTCATAGAAGTACTTGTCTACCATAACCACCTGCTTCTTGCCACCAAGCTAGTTAGCAATCCACCTTGTTTGTGGTGTATCAGCAATGTCATGGTGTACTTACCCTGTAGCTTATTATACATTGCAGTGACAAAAGTCATGCTATAGTGACGAACCATAGATAATTTTCTTCCTGTAGAATCTTATGTTTCTATTAAGTCTAGATAAACTAAGAATAGAGCCTTGCTCCTGCTCCACTCCCCAGTCACCTCCTTAAGGAAGGTGATAAAGTTAGTTTGGCATGATCTGTTCCTTATAAAGGCATGCTGAGTGGGAGCAAAAATGTTGACTTCATCCTTGCTAATGGCTTCCTTGATCAAAACCAATGTCAGTCAGACCAGCATGATGTTTCATAGGTCCAACCTTGCCCTTTCTTGAAGGTTGAGATCACATTGGCTATATACCAGTCCTCAAGCAACAGTCTGGATTGACTCATGAATGATTATTGTTAGTGGCCCCTCATATGTTCCCTTAACTCCTTATGATCCTGAGGTGTATCCCATGTATTCCATCTGCCCCTTCAGACATACCTTGCTGGGTTTTTACAATGTAATTCCTGAGCAGGGAAGGTGTGATGTCTGTAGGCTCCATTATTGCTATGTCTGTTGCAGTGGGCTCTCCCACTGAGCACCCTTCCTCCCCGGTGGCATCTTTGTGAACAAATAATTAAAATATTCATTCAATATGTCAGCCATCTCCCCAGCCATCTGTCTCACATGTTCTTCTCAATTCTCCTGTTTTTATAGGCTAGAGATGTTGTGAAGTTTTAATTCGTCGGTGAAGTTACGGGAAAGTTGTCAAATTTACCTTCATGTAATATTTCATGAAGTTGCCTGCTTTAAGCCAAAATTTGCTTTTACTGACTTCACCTTGAAACATCACCTTGCAACGTCGCCTTGCAACTTTTCCTTGTGTTTGTCAAGATGAAGTTACCAAAAAAACCAGCATAGTCATATGACTTTGTTTCTGCTGGTCACAAGGGAGCTGGGACATTGCAACTAGGCAGGAAGTAAGTGAGTTGCTTTCACTTCCTCATAAGTGGGTGAGTGTTTCAGTGCTAGTGTGCAACTACAAATCCAAGAGAAAATCTTTGAGTTACTTTAATACTTTCATATCAGTTAATTTTGAATTACTTTTGACTGTTTATCTGTTCTTGACTTTCATTTACTACTAAATCTTTCTGTTTTCAAAACTTGTAATTGTTTCTTTTTCTGTATTTCACTCTCTCTTTCTCTGAGTCTCTTTTTTAATTAGTAAAGTTTTATCAGAGGAGTGAGCAGTCCATGGGGGAACCAGTGGGTGCCATGGCCCAGGATGCGTGGTGGGGTTGGCAGTGGCATCTGCCTCAATAGGGAAGTGTTTCTCACAGGGAGGGAGGCACCTGGTGAGTCGGTACCACCCCCACCACCATCTGTGGAGGATACAAGTGGTGCCCCAGGTGAGAGCATGGTAGAGCAGCAGCAGGAGCAGGTGGAGCAGCAGAAGCATGCCTGAGGTCTCTGACCCTCCCCCACCTCATGCTACCACCAACACCACCAGCAGCTACCCCCCCATGCAGAGCAGGCCATAACACCAGGACCACCCCTGCTGCAACAAAGGAGTTCAACAGTTTGGGACTTTTTTATGTGTCACCCTGATGACACAAGTGTTGTCACGTGCAATCTGTGTGGGAGAGTGGTGCAACAGGGAAGGAAGGGTAGCCATTTAAGCACTGGTGGGCAGAGAACCTACCTAGCTGTTCACCATAAAACTGAATGGTAGGCTAGGCTGTGGGATGTTACAGTGGCAGGAGAGTATGGGGGGGATGGTGGATTGCCTGAGAGGGCAACCTGTGCTGCCAGAAGGAAGCATGCAGCGAGTTCACAGGCACGTGGCAAGGACAGGGTTGTTTCACAGCAAGTGGTGGCAACTGCAGCCCCAGCAGCACTACCACCAGCAACACCAGCTGGAGTAGCCACACAGGTGAACCTGTCCATACTGTTAGGGAAAAGGGCTGACCTCCCCCATGAGGTCAATGAAGCATGGCGGGAAGCATGGTGGAACAGTAGAACCATCAGCGGGAACCAGGAGAAGCTCCTAAAGCTTGTGGTGGAACTTTATGTTGTGGCACCCATTAATATGTTTCATTATTTTCTTTTCCTTCCTTTCTTTTTATAATGATATTTTTATTTCCTTCAAGATTTATTTTATTCCCCCAAAAAAATAAATAACAAAAAAATATAAAAACGTAAAAAAATACCCCAAAAAATCTTTGCTATCCTCTTCTTTGACTTTTCTAATTTCTGTTCCTACTTTCTATTCCATTTGTAAGTAGTGGTGGGCAAAGTGACCGAAATTCGCTCTGTGAAGTGATTCATGGAGTAATGTGGAGTCCGCGAAGTGCTCCGCAATGTGAAGCAGAGTACTTTGCGTTATAATGGGGAAGGCGAAGTCCATTGGAAACAATGACTTTGCATTATTCCGCCTTCCCCAAGCCACTTTTCCACCAATTTTAAGGCGAAGTACATTGAAATCAATTTACTTCACCTCACTTCACTTGTTCTTGAGCTCCTAAGGAGAATTTTGCAGTGCTTTATGGGATTGCAGGTCACATGGGCGCTAGATTTTTCTGCACTGCCTCAGTTCTGTGTAGTGTGTGTGTAGTGGAAGATAGAGATGGTTTCCTCTCAGAGCTCTGTGATTCAAATCCTCAAAAAAGCTGTTAAAAAAGTCTTTTTGGGCTATTTTTTTTTGCTCAAAATTTACTACATCGAGTATAGGAAACCCTCCTGTGCTCATATTATCGAGTGTTTATTATTTGTGTGTGGATTTTGAATGTTAATTTAGAACAGTCTGTCTGTGTACAGTGAAGTGTGCTTTGAGGGAAGGGCGTGTCTGTGGTGTAGGTAGATTAATTGGGAGAAAAAAGCAGTCTTTCTGTTTTGGTTATATTTTTCTTGTATAACTGTGTTAATGTACGCACAGTAATATTTTCAGTAATTCTTGACATTTTGTTTCTGATTGTTATGATGCAGCAGTGTATAATTTCAGTGTGTTTAAAACATTTGGTTATATTACTAAAGGTTTTTAATTTGCTATGCATTACTTGTAGTGTGTGTGAGTGTGTGTGCGATGCATGCCATTAAATAAGACATCTTTTATTGTGCCAAAGAGCAACTGCAGCTGTGTGAACCTGCTATCCACCACACCTGCATGAATTTTTTTACACTGCTTTGTGGTATCTTTACTGGTAGTAGTGGGCTGTCTGTTACTGCTGTGCACTACCCCGTCCCCCAAACCGGCAAAAGGTATTCTTTTCCAGATTTGGATTTGTGACTTATGAGTACTGGTTAGGTGTTGTTGTGCCTTTGCATCTGCATCTTGAGTGCGCAGCTCAATCCTAATCTGTCTGTGCATTTGTAACACACCATTAATTCTGGGAGACTTTGCATTTCTTGTTACGCTACCATTTCACTTAGTCAGCAATGGGGAATTTTCTGGACATAAGACAGTAGCATTTTTGGGATGCTCATTAATTCTGGTGACTGTGTGTGACCACTGCACACATGATGAAGTGTACCATTAATTCTGGGAGACTTTGCATTTTTTGTTACCCTCTCATTTCACTTTGTCAGCACTGGGTAACTTTCTGGACACAAGACAGTAGCATTTTGGGGAATTAAATTAATTCTGTTGACTATGTATGACCACTGCACACATGACAGAGTGCACCATTAATTCTGGGAGACTTCACATTTCTTGTTACACTCTCAGTAGCATTTGGGGATGCACATTAATTCAGGTGACTGTGTGTGACTACTGCATGTATCACGTCTGAGTGCGCTATTAATTTTGGGAGACTTTGCATTTCTTGTGCTCTCATTACACTTCGTCAGCACTGGGGAGTTTTCTGGACACAAGACATGAGCGATTTTGGGATGCATATTAATTCTGGTGGCTGTGTGTGACCACTGTGCACATGACTGAGTGTGCCATTAATTCTGGGAGACTTCGTATTTCATGTTACACTCTCATTTCACTTCGTTAGCACTGGGGAACTTTCTGGACACAAGACAGTAGCATTTTGGAGATGCACATTAATTTTGGTGACTGTGTGTGACTACTGAATGCATGACGTCTGAGTGCACTATTAATTTTGGGAGACTTCACATTTCTGGTGCTCTCAGTACACTTCGTCAGTACTGGGGAGTATTCTGGACACAAGACATGAGCATTTGGGGGATGTACATTAATTTTGGTGACTGTGTGTGTGAAGGGCTGACAAATATTGTTGTCACTTCGCCTTCCTTCGTGTTAAGGTGGAATGACAACGTGAAGTAATAATAACAAGGCTGAAGTGAGCATTTCATACTGGCCTCTCCATGAAGCAGAGTGACAATGCGAAGTGCCCACTTCGCGTTCACTTCACCGGTAAAATTTAAATTCACTGCATCTCTATTTGTAACCATCTCCAAAAACTGAATTAGTGATTGCCATTATATCCCTGAATTTTTTCTTCCTATTCTGTCCTCCTTGTCCTATTGTGGTCTATACTGTTTTCATGTTTTGTAGTCGACCCCCCAAAATAAAATATAAATACCAAAAACATAAAAACTGTAAAAAATACCACCAAAAAAAAATCTTTCCTACCTTATATTGACCCAAATCCCAAATTGCTTTCCTGCTGCTGTTAGGTGCCGCAGTTGCAGTGGTGTACAACTGGCAAGAGAAATCGAGAAGAAACAAATGAGAAACTTTGCTGAGAATCAAAATATAATCATTATTTTTGTCTTGAATATTTCTCCTGCTAGCCACAAATGTTAAGTTGTGGCCCAAGTCCCAACCTGCTTTCTTGTTGCTGCTAGATACCACTGTTACAGTGGTGTGCAACTGCCAAGAGAAGTCAAGAAGAATCACACGAGAAACTTTCCTGGTATCAAAATATAATTCTTAGTTTTGTCTTGAAGATTTCCTCTGTAAGCCACAAATGTGAAGTAGTGCCCCAGTCCCAAACTGCTTTCCTGCTGCTGCTAGATGCTGCTGTTGCAGTGGTATGCAGCTGCCAAGAGAAGTCAAGAAGAATAACTTGAGAAACTTTCCTGAGAAATAAATATAGAATAGTGCATGGGGAAGTGTGGTTAACAAGGATTTTATGCACACCCAAGATGTGCAATGCCCCATAAATGGGTTTATCAGGGCACTGCACACTGAGGGTGCACATAAAATCCTTGTTTAAATACATTTCCCTATGTTTTATTTTTTATATTTACTGTTTTTGTTTTACATGAAAGCATTTTTTTTTCTCACCCCAGCCACACTTTTCTTAACTGTCCTGCCCATGCGGTGTGAAGTTTCAGCCAGCATTTGCACACGATAGCAGTGCGTGGGTTTTTATTTAAAAAACCACCTACAGAGAAAAGCACAGCCACACCAGATGACTAACTGCTAACAAGCACCAGCCAGGAAACATATCTCTTGACCCTTCATACAGCTCAGCTAGAAAATAAACAAGCAAATCCACAGCTAAACATTACTCTGGCTAAGGGAGTCTCAGTAAGGTGCCAATGCAGAAAACCAATGTAACAACTGGCATTAAAAAGACTTCATAGCTACTTTTATACTGCCACAACCAATACTCCAATGTAAGGATACGTTAAAAATACGTTTATTGAGTACAAAAGTAACACCCCCTTACAATGTCATTGATCATTTCGTGCTACTCAAGTGCTTTCTCAAGACAATGGCACCATCTAGTGGACACTATTATATACACTGAGTACCATAAATAATTACATATAACAGCTTATATGTTACCATATTCCTTATATCAGAGTGTAAAAGATCTTACACTAACTACAAAAGTGAATAAATAGATAAAAACGGTTAATGTAAATAAACAAATAACATTAATAAATAACATACCTCGTACCAATATTTAAAAATATGCACCTTCACCTAAAGGTTCAAGGGCCCATCTAAGAGATACAATGCATGTCCTTGAGATTTTAGAAGATGTGGTTATTGACCAAAATTGGATACTAACCACTCTTGTTGTTAAATCATTATACACAAATATTCCTCATGATCAGGGACTTAAAGCAGTAAGAAAATGGCAGCAGATCTATTGCCAGCATTTCAGCAGCAGCTGCACTGCAGCTCACATGCAGAAGTATGATTGTGAGAGTATTCGCTGTAATGTTTGAACATGCTGTGCAGCATTGGCTGTACCTTTCAGGGGGACTGTCTAGCAAATAGATGGCACAGTTGTGGCAGCCATCTCATGATGGACTTTAAATACATTATATGTGATGCACTGATTCTAGGGGGCTTCTGTACTTGCGTTACAATGCTTTTCTGACTGTAAGTGCCACTACTTGACCTGCCACTACTGCTAGGCCCATTGCTAGCCAGCTCCACAGAATCCTCCTCCTCCACTCTGTAGTCCTCCTCATTGGCCCCTCCTAACGATGAGGATGAGGGACTCCCTGCACTGGTTTCCTTCTGGTATTGAAGCCAGTGGAAAAGGTGCCTGTTCTTCAGGTGTGTGTGTTGCCTACCAGTGGCTGTCTTCTTTCCCCTACTGACCCAAGCTTGACAGAGCTAACATATAGCCACCATTTCATCAGTTGGGTCCAGTATTTAGAAATCCCAAACTAGGGATTTCATAGCCCTTTTTTTGTCATGCTGCCCAGACAGGGACAGCAGTAGTGAAGGGGTTGGAAATTGTGTTTTTTTGTGACAGTATCATGACGTCAAGAATATTGTGGGGGAGGAGCTTCAGGGGAAGATTCAGTAGTTAAATCAGTAGTGCACACAACACCCCCTGCATCATATGCATCACCACCTTTAGGCTTCTTCTTCCTTTCAGGCTCCCATAGGCGATCCAACACATCATCATAATGACAGCCACTGATGTCCTGGTCCTCATCCTCAACCTCCTCAACTGCGGTGCCCATCTCATCATCAACAAGACTCATAGTCTGACCCACATTTTCTAGATCTCCAGCCTTGCCTTCAACCATCATTTCCACACTATCAGGAGGATCAGCACCACCACCACAAGCAGAAATGGAGACAGCAAAAACCTCCTCCTTCTGCTCCTGGACCAGTGTTCCTGGTCTCCTGGTGAGACTGTCCCCCCCTTCCACTTTCCACCACCATGGTTGCCACAGATTTTGCAGAGAAACATTTTGCTGCAGTAAAGCCACTGTGAACTAATCCTGTGTTACTACAACTACTTGCCATGGAGCCCATAGAACTTGGTGTTGCCATGTCTGAAGACATTGTTTCCTTAACCACAGCGCCACTTTGTCCCAGACAGTTGAACCTCTTTCCTGCCTCACTCACACCTCTCCCTTTATTTACAGTTCTCTTCCCAGGCATTCTTCTCTGATAATATTTTTAAACCAGAAAAGTTACAATAATTACTACAACAGGTCACAGGGTAAGAGGGGTACTTAGTATAACACACAGACAGTGACAGACTCAGTGATACAAGAAATGTTTTTTTCCCCCTTTTTTTAGCTCATGGACCACTACATCAGAGTTGACGGTGTCACAAAGTGCAAGGTGATGCATCTAGGGAACAAGAAACCCAGGGCAGAGTACTGGATGGGTGACGTAAGACTTAGCACTACGGCTGAGGAATCAAACAGAGGAATTACCGTCAGTGACTCCTTCAAACAATCAAGCCAGTACAACAAGGTTTATAGTAAGGCAAATAGGATGCTGAGAAGTATTGGAAGGGGAATTTATAGCAGAAGAAAAGAGGTGCAACATACTCCACTTATACAGGACTGATTGGCATCTGGATACACTTTCGGTAGAAGCGGCATGCATTACATTACACAGCATACATATGACAGGTGAACAACAGGGAACAATGAGGGAACAACATGGAACAGTAACACAGAACATAGAACACAAAACACTACACAACAGGGAAGCAATTAGTGAATTACAGCTCCTTGCGGAGAGTGTAGTGCTGTATCCCTGTGCGAGTTAATCTTTATTGAGTTTAAGTGCTGTTAAAAATCTTGGCTGCACCCCTAAGTGCTGATAAAATTTATAGCTGTACCTCTCTTATCTTCCATATCACTGTACTGTACCTCCACCTCTACCTTCATTCTTGTCTGGTGCTTGTCTGGATGAAATCCGTTATGGAGGTTTGTTTCTTCAGCTCTTGTGTATAGTGGCACCATGTAGCCTCCGCTTGAGTAAGTAAGTCCCACCTAGGGACAATGTCTTCTCTCTGCTCAACTGCTAGCCTGAGTGTTAGAAGGGTGGCCCACACATTGGTCAGTGTAACAATCAGCCTCCCTTTCCTTCTTGCCATCCTCTTCTTCCTGTTGCGAATCTCCTGTCAATCCGGCTTCCATAATGTCATCTATGGCCTCACTCTGTACTTCATTTTGTAGGTTGCAGAGCAGACTAAGATCTTCAGCTGTCAATCCCAGCTGTTCCGACACCTACAGGTCTTCCTCTGGGACAGTCCTGATCATGCACAGTAGAGAAATCCCCTTTTTTGAAGCACCACTGAATTATTTCAGCCCAGACAATGTTAAATACCTTGGGTAAGAGCCGCACTGCATCCAAAAGATTTATGCAGTGCACACAAGCAGATGCCCTGATCTCTTCATCCTGGTCAAGGATCTGAAGCAGCCTTCTATGCATCAGGGTAACGTAGTGTGGTTTACAACTGTATATGATCCCCTGATCTAAAGGCTGCATCAGACATGTAGTGCTGGTTGGCAAAAATGCTAACTTGATGTTTCAGAGCCCAGAGATGGGAGGGTGGGCTCAGCAGTTGTCCAGCAGCAGTACTATTTTGCGTGACCACAGTGTCCTATCCCAATCCCTCAACCATGCTTCAAAAATTGGCAGTCATCCAGGCAGTTTTATTGCGTCTGTAAAGGGCAGGGAGATTGCAGACACCTCTGAAACAGCATAGTTGGATGGATTTCCTAGTGACCATTGTGCTTTTTTATCAGAATCGGTCATGTTGCATGTTGGAAGCACAGTCACATGCTCTTTTGCCTGTTTAAGCCCTAAAGGGATCTCAGACTTAAATGCTGGGGTCCCATACACCATGCAGCAGAAAAGCAGCCCTGTCTCATCAGTGTTGTAGATGTTGTCAGGGCTGTAACCACTCAGCAGCTGTGGGAGAACATCTTTGACTCAGGTCTCGGAGTCAGGGCATCTGCATTCTGCTTCTCTCCATGGATCCTTTTGAACCCTATGTTATGCTGCTGTTTCCAGTGGCTCAGCCAGCCATCTGTAGCCTTGAAATCAGGCTTATTTAATGCATGGGCAATTGTTCAGCCTTCTGAATCAAAAGTGGACTGCTAATTAAGGCTTCTGTACACCTCACATTGATAAACCATCTCAGCAAGGCCTCCTCAGCATCGTTATCCTTGCCTTCACATTTCCATTTCCCTTCAAGGTTCTGGTTTGAATGCCAGTCCACAACGAAGGATTCTTTGTTTTTTATGAGATCACTGATTGTGAATTTCGGGATCCTAAAATGGGAACTCAAGTCTCTAATGCTGAGCTTAGGGAGCCTTTCCTTGTTATGCAGAATTTCCATCTCTCTTGCCAAGGATAGGCATGTTCGCTTGCCAGGTAGGGTTGCTTAGACATAGTGGAAGGCAGCACAGCACAGGGAGACTGGAACTGAATAAACTGAAACAGCAGCAAGAGAAGCTTTTTAAAAAAAATGGCTGAGGGAAATATGAAATTAATCCATTAATGGTTATTTAATTGTAAACTGCTCAGCCTGTAACTGTAATTGCTGTGATTGTGGAGGTGGGAGGTGTTACTACACTGTACATTCATGTCAATATGTGTGAAGAGATGTAAAACACAGCAGACAGTGGACATTACACGCGGAATTCAAGGTTCACTTTAACACTGTTATTTTATATAGGCTGTGTTTGGCATTTGGCAAGACGAATATGTCTGCTACAAGCAGCTGTCTGCTACATGCCTGTCCGCTACATCTGGTGCATGCTGTAATACTACCTCTGAACAGATCTTTGGTGAAGGCAGACCACACCTGGAATACTGTCTCCAGTTCTGGAGTTCTCACCTCAGGAAAGATAAGTACAGGTTGGAGAGTGTGCAGTAAAAGGTAACAAGATGATTCAGTGGCAACAGGGCAGGTCTTACAAAGATCAGTTTGAGGCAGTGAACATGTACTTGCTGGAAACCAGATGGGACGGTGAGATATGACAGACCTTCAAGTTCCTGAAGGAATAAACAAGGTGAACTCCCAGGGATCATTTAGCAGGAGTAACAGTTTGAGTTCAGGAGGGCAAATGTGGAAACTGGCAAGAGGGAGGGTTCAAGAGGAATATGAGAAAATGTTATTTACAGAAAGGGTGGTAGAATCATGGAAACATGGAACAGTCTACCAGCCGAGGTGGTGGGAGACAAAACAATTAATGGTTTCAAGCATGGTTGGAACAGATTGACAGCTATAGTAGTTACTCAGGATGACAGTAACAGGGAGGGGAATAGGGGTGAATAGGGAGGGCTAGAACCCTGTATGGACAATAGGTTCTGGGCTTAGATAGGAAATGTTGTGCAGACTGGACCATCAGTCTTTTTCTGCCATCATAGCATTTGTTTCTATGTCTCTAAGTATATCAGGTCCTCAAGCTCACCCATTTTGCTCAATGTGCTCCTCATATTGGCTTGCATCCAAGTGAGAATATTTGCCCCTATATGTCTACCTCTCCCCTTGGTCTCCTAAACCATTCTCCCCTGCTCTGCTGTATTTTCTTTGGGAATTACCTGCATCTTTCAGCTGTCCTTTGTGATCCCTGTACCAACACTCTTTCTCCAACCTCTAATGTGAATACTCCTGATTTCACTGTCCATTTTTCTTGCCAGTACACCAGTCTGTCTTTGTGCAGCACAGTTAGGGCATACAGTACATGTATTCCTTGTACCAGGAAGCCCTTTAGTTAGATGAAAAAAAACATTGTCTTGTGCAAGATTGTTTGACATGCATTACTCACATAATGGTCTCTTTGCTGCTGCTCACTAACCCCCAGAATCAAAAGGATCTTGGTAAAGATCACCCTGGATACCTCCCCCTTTAAGAATATTCAAATTTCTGTAACTGACATGCTTGTGTTCTCTTGCCTTTTTCTCCCTAGGTCATTAATGCCAATGTGGCCCATCCAGCAGCAGTACAGCATATAGGAATGCTAATAGGATGTCGAGTTGTATCAGGCCAGTTTTCACAAATTGCAGCAAGCTGGTGATATTAGCACTAATCAGGTCATTGGTTTAATGACATATGTTGCATTGCCTCCAGTTTTGGAACACATATCTAAGGAATGGCCAGAAGAAGTAAGAGGCTATCTAGTGGAGGGCTACAAAAATAATCCAGGGGCAGCATGGTAAGATCTGTTAGGAATGATTGGACTGTCTTAACATGTACTGTTTGGATGATAATAGGGAAAGGGTAAACATGATAGAAACCTATAAATTCACACAGGGATAGAATAGGGTGAAATCGACATAGTTTTTTTTAAAGATATGGAGCAGCACAAGTACTTTGGGGAATGACCTTAAGTGCGTGTGTGTGCGTGTGTGTGGGGAGGGGGGCGGTTGTTAAGAAGGATGTCAGCAAGTATTTCTTCACTGTTCAGTCACTGGTATCTGTGGTAGATAACTGGAACAGTCTACTCAATATTGTCACACCCATCCTCCGCGAGCTCCACTGGTTACCAATGAGGTAAAAGATTGCCTTCAAGGTTGGGTTGCTGACCTATAAATCCCTGCACGGTAGGGGACCAGCCTACCTGCAAGACCTCCTTATTCCTCACTGCCCATATTGGGCTCTCTGTTCTGTTGAGGGTTGTCTCCTGGTGGTTCCCAGGGCTAGGCTGTGGCAATCTGGGGACCGAGCATTCTTGGTTGCCACCCCAGCCCTGTGGAACTCTTTACCTCGACATCGGTGGGAGGCACCCTCAGCAGAAGCCTTTAAAACTTTCCTGAGAATCAAAGTATAATTCTTGGTTTTGTCTTGAAGATTTCCCCTGTAAGCCAAAAATGACGAGTAATGGCCCAAGTCCCAAACTGCTTTCCTGCTGCTGCTAGATGCTACTGTTGCAGTGGCATGTAACTGCCAAAAGAATTCGAGAAGAATCACATGAGAAACTTTCCTGAGAATTAAATATAGAATAATGCATGGGGAAGTGTGGTTAACGAGGATTTTATGCACAACAGAGGTGTGTGATGCCCCATAAATTGGTTTATCAGGGCATTGCACACTGAGGGTATACAAAAATCCTCATTTAAACACACTTCCCTATGTTTTATTTTTCATATTTACTGTTTGTTTTTTTATATGAAAGAGTTTTTTTTTCTCACCCCAGCCACTACTGGGGAGCAATGGCACTATTCTGCCACAGTTAGCATGAGAGATAGAGGAGTATTAGGGGTGTGACAGTCAAGGTTTGGGGCACCTGCATGTGATGAGCAGGGACAGGTGGTTTCAGAGATTATACTTCGAGGGCTAGGAAGAGGAACAAAAGGTGAGTGTCAGCCCTAGTTCTTCAGAGTTAGCAGCAAAGAGAGAGGAGTACATGGGGTGGTAAAATTAGGGAAGGGGACATTTTCAAGTGGAGGCCTGGGACATGTGCTTCCTTGGGTTATTTTTAAACTATGAGGTAGAGGGGCACTGAATGAGAGCATGGGGAGAGATTGTTGAAGAGTTTAGTGCCCATGTAAGAGAGGGTGTTTTGGCCCTGAGTGGTGCGGCAGAATGGGATGGTGAAGGAAAGAGGACCATCTTGTTGTACTGGAGTGGTCTGACTTAGAGAAGAGGGATCTGATGTTGTCAGGAAGGAGACCCAAGGAATGTTTGTGAAAAAAAGTGACAATTTCACTATTGAGCCATAGAAACATAGAAACATAGAATTTGACAGCAGATAAGGACCACTTGGCCCACCCAGTCTGCCCATTTCCCTACCTGATGGATAAGCTGCAGATTCTAGTTAATCAATAGCTTACTTCCTCCTGCCCCCCACTAGAACTGCCTTATGCCTGTCCCATGCATTCTTGAATTCTCCCACTGTTCCTGACTCCACAACCTCCTCAGAAAGGATGTTCCATGCATCCACAACTCTCTCTGTGGAAAAATACTTTCTAACATTACCTCTGAGCCGTCCCCTCTCTATCTTCAAATTGTGCCCCCTTGTTCTTGCACATCTCTTCTTCTGAAAGATACTGCCCTCTCGTACCTTGTTAATTCCCTTGAGATACTTGAAAGTTTCTATCATGTCCCCCCTATCCCTTCTTTCCTCAAGGGTATACATATTAAGCTGCTTTAGTCTCTCCTCGTATGTCTTCTGGTGCAGACCTTGCACCATTTTGGTTGCCCTCCTCTGAACAGCCTCCACTCTGTCTATGTCTTTGCAGAGATGGGGTCTCCAGAATTGCACACAGTACTCCAGATGGGGTCTCACTAACTGTCTGTAGAGAGGGATAACAACTTCCTGTTTTCTACTGTTGATGTTTTCCCTATGCAGCCCAGTATCCCCCAGCCCTTCTTACTGCCTTCTCACATTGCTTGCCCACCTTTAGGTCATCTGATATAATTACTCCTAGGTCTCTTTGATTTTTGTTGTTGTTATTAACTCACCCCCCATTGTGTACTCTTCCCCTGGGTTTTTGTTTCCCAGATGCATTACCTTGCATTTCTTTGCATTGAATCTGAGCTGCCACATATTTGACCATTCCTCCAGCCTTGCCAAGTCCCTTTTCATTCTTTCCACCCCACCTTGTGTATCAACCCTGTTGCAGATCTTTGTGTTATCTGCAAAGAGGCATACCTTTCCTTCCAGGTGCTCTCCAATATCACTTATAAAGATATTAAAGAGCACCGGTCCCAGTACCGAACCCTGCGGTACCCCGCTAGTTACCCTCCTTTCTTCACTGTGGACTCTGTTTACTATTACCTTTTGCGTCCTGTTGTCCAGCCAGTTTTTATCCAAGCTACCACATTGGGACCCACTCCAAGGCTGGCTAACTTGTATATTAATCTTTTGTGTGAGACTGTGTCGAATGCCTTGCTAAAGTCTAGGTAGGCCATATCCACAACCCCTCCCTGGTCTACTACTTTGGTCACCCAGTCAAAGAAATCTATTAGGTCTGTCTGACATGGCCTTCCTGCTGTGAAAACCACATGCTGCCTTTTGGGTCCTGTGCCCCACTGGCCTCTAGGTACTCAACAATTCTTTCCTTCAGAAGTGATTCCATCATTTTCCCTACCACTGAAGTCAAACTAACTGGTCTGTAGTTTCCTGCCTCTGCCCTGCTCCCACTTTTGTGAAGTGGAATCACATTTGCCCTCCTCCAGTCCTCAGGTACCACTCCATCCTCCCATGATTTGTTAAAGAGAGTAGTCAGTGGTGTTACTAGTTCTACCCTTAGTTCTTTTAGTATTCTTGGGTGAATCCCATCAGGCCCCATTGATTTGTCCACCCTCAGTTTCAAGAGTTCTTTCAAAACCCTTTCTTTTATGAATGGACTGGTATCAACTCCCCTATTCAGAGTTTCCCCCTTGTTTGGTTTAGGCACCTCCCCCATCTCATCTGTTGTGAATAATGAGCAGAAATATTCACTCAGCATCCCTGCTTTTTCACTGTCACCCTCTGCCCACATTCCTCCCCTTTATTACGCCTCTGTATTCTCCCTTTGTCTATCTTCGCTCACTAATGTACCTATAAAAAGTTTTATCCCCCTTCTTAACAAAGTTGGCTATCTTTTCCTCAGTTTGTGCCTTTGCTATTCTGACTGCCTTCCCTGCCTCCTTCTGCTTTATCTGATAAAGTTCTCTGTCCTGCTCCTTCTGTGTTTCCTTATATTTCCTGAATGCTATCCTTTTCTCCTTAACAGTCCCTGCCACCTCTTTTGAGAACCATAGTGGTTTTTTCCTTCATTTTGTTTTATTGATTTGCTTCATACAAAGGCTTGTTGCCTCTGCGATGGCTGTTTTGATTATTCCCCATTGTTCCTCCACCCCTCCCTCTTGCCCATTTGCTAGTGCTTTTCTAAGGCACTCTCTCATTTTCCCAAAATCAGCCTTCCTAAAGTCCAATACTCTTGTTTTTGTATGGCTTGACTCTATGGCTGTGTTTATTCTGAACCACAATGTTTGGTGGTCACTTGTTCCCAGATGGCTACCCACTTCTAAATCTGAGATCCTTTCTCTTTCCCCATTTGTGAGTACCAGGTCTAAGATTGCTCCCTCCCGAGTGGGTTCCAACACTAGCTGTCTGAGGCATGCTCCCTGTAGGGCAGCAAGAATGACCCTGCTTTTGGATGTGCCTGCAGCAAAGGTACTCCAGTTAACAGCTGGCATATTCAGGTCCCCCATCAACAATATCTCCCCTTTTTCTGCCATTTTAAGGATGCCTTCTATCATTTCCTTGTCCATTTCCTCCCCATGAGATGGGGATCTGTACACAACCCCCATGCGGATTGTGGTGCCATTTCCTGTCTCCAGGGTGACCCATAGTGACTCATCAACTTCCTGTTTACTCTTTAGTTCTGTGCTTAATCCCTTCCCTGTGTAGAGAGCTACTCCTCCTCCTTTACCCACCCTGTCCCTCCCTATAGACTGTGTATCCTGGTATGTTGACTTCCCACTCATGGTTCTCTGTGTACCATGTTTCAGTGACTGCCACAATATCCAGGCATCCCTCTTCCATTAAGGCCGCTAGTTCAGGGAGCTTGTTGCTAGAGACTACAGGCATTGGTACTCATCACCTTCCATTTATTTTTATGGCCTTACCCCTTTAGTCTCATCCCTGTCCCAACACCTTTTTTCTGCATTTATCCCTGTCCTGCTCCCCTACTGACTTCTCTGCCTTGGTGTTTACCTCTAACTACTGCACTTTGTGGGGGGAGGCTGGAATTTCCCCTGCTCCTTTTCAGTGCCTTCCCCCTTGGCTAGTTTAAATGCTTGCCAATGAAGCATTTAAACCTGTCACCTAGGATCCTGGTTCCCCCGGACAGATGCAGACCATCGCTCCAGTATAAGTCTGTATCCCTCCAGGTGGCTCCCCAGTCCCCTATGAAGCCAAAGGGAGGGTCAGTCACAGAGTCTGTAGAGGTCACAGTGGTGAGTAAGTCTGGGGAGGCCAAAGGCAAAATGAATAATGTTGGGGTAGGTGCTTCAGAGTCTGTTAAAGTTTTTCTGGGAAAGGGGAGGGAAGTAGACTACAGCACCATAGTCAAATAAAGGGAGAAGGAAGCTGCAGGCTGGGAGGGGCTTTGATGCCTTTGTAAGGAAAGGTTTCACCCTTTAGAGCATGCCAAGTCTTTGGTGGACTTTCTTAAGTGCCTGATTGATGTGTGATTCAAAGTTAAGATGGCAGTCTAGAAGCAAGCCAAGGTATTTGAATTCATAGACTCTTTCAATTGAGTTGCCGTCGTTGTCATTCAAGAAGAAAAAAGGCTAACAGTTTCCTGGAGCTGGAGAAGACCATGGTCTTTGTTTTTTAGCATTAAGTACAAGTCCTTTTGATGAAAACCTGGAGGGGAGTCTATGTAAGTCATTTTGAAGCTTGTTTAGAAGGGAAGAGGGATTTTTGTCCTTACAAAAGAGGGCAGCATCTTTGGCATACAGAATTAGCTCAGTATAAGAGTAGATTTCAAGGAAAGAGTTTACCACAAGGGAAAAAAGAGGGAGACCAAGGATGGACCCCTGCGGTACTCCATATGTAATGGGGCAGGGGTTTGAAAGGATGCCATTAATCACAGTCTGATGCGACCTGTGGCTATGGTAGTTTTGAAACCAGTTAATGACATCAGATGAGAAATGCAGAACTGCTAGGGTGGAGAGAAGGACATTGTGGTCTACAAGGTCGAATGCTTTAGTGAGGTCCACAAAAACAGAACTAGTGTATAGGCCTTTGTTGTTGGCTTTATCAATGTAGTTGGTAAATTCTATATGGTGAGTCTTGGTGTTATGGCCGGCCCAAAAACCATGTTGTGCCTCTGTCTGAAGGTTATGTTTTGTGAGGAAATCAACAGTCTTTTTGTGGATGATTTCTCAATGATTTTGGAAAGGGGAGCCAAGAAGGAGATGGGCCTGTAGTTGGCAACTTTGTCTTTAGGTCCGAATTTGTGGACAGATGTGATAGTAGTACATTTCCATTTAAGAGGAAAAGCTCCAATGCAAAGGGAGTGGTCGAAAATGTTGGTGAGCAGAGCAGTTAAGGATTCACATACAAATTTGAGGACCCTGTAGTTTATGTTGTCGAGGCCTATGCATGGCCTGGGGTCATTAGTTTTAATAAGTTTAACCACTTCAGTGGGGGATAGGTACCAAAAATAGAAGCTAGGGTAAGGGTTAGGGTGGGGAGGGAGAAGAACAGGGGATGGGTGGGTTGGCTTGTATTTGTCCAAATCACCAAAGCAGAGATTAAAGAGAGAGAATATTTCTGGGGATCTGTGATAGCCATTCCACCTGTGGAGAGACTGAACTGTTCATTGTTTTGTCCTCTACCAGTGCGGTTGCTAAGCATGTTCCAGGTTTGCTTTGGGTTGCCCATGGAGCTCCACTGTTTATCGGAGAAAAAAGACATTCTTCGACTGCCTGCTCATGTCCCTGCACCCCTGTTGTTCCTCTAACTGCCCCTCAAGCCTGGCAGTATACCTCAACAGAGAATTAACCACCCTCCATTAGCTTTAGACGTACCTACCCAGTCCTCCATAGGCACAATGGTGTGCATCACATGGCCCCAGCACACCATGTGTACTTTACTTCCAGTGTCTTGGATGTTAACCGTTACCCCTTTCTCAGAGCAACTTTCCAGCTGCCAGCCCTCCTATTTATGCTTGTGTGGTGTAACCATTTGCCATTCCAGACAGGTAACATCTCTCTCAAGAGCAGTGATCAGCTTGTGCAAGCTACAGATGTACCCTCTGTAGGCATACAGTATGTCATACAGCCAATGCAGTGCTCCAAGTGTGCTTTCATCCTCTCAGGTAACCTACTCTATTAGAAACTGTTGTTAAGGGCCAGCTCCAAGGAGCCAGGTGAAGGGGGTTCATCTGGTATGCTGGTGAGCTGGGTTCATGCCCGAGCCTGGGATAACAGGAGCGGAAACTGGTAGGGAGGGTTTAGAACATCCAAGAGATGCTCTCCTCCTGGGGGAAGGGGGGAGCCAGCACCACTCTTGAGCAGCCTCATCCTATGTGGCAATGCACCTTGTAGCATGGATGACCACACATCGCAGGTGCATCCAGCCAGGATACCGCAGCATGCAGCACCTATAGGGTGGAGGAGTGGGTGGGGAGAATGCAGAAAAAGGCTGCCCAACTGACTGTATGATGTTCGCTGGGTCCCCCTCCACCACAAAGCCCTGTTGGAATGCTCTCAAGGCTGTGCCCATAGCCCCATGTCCCAGATCCAGTATGGAGCTTCAGTCTCCCCTCCCAGTCCATCAGGGTAAAGGGATACATCCAGGCTATCTGGGGGCACAGAATCAGATCCACAGCAGATGGCAGGAGGTGGACTGACTTGGGCAGTAGGTGGGGTCCTTAGGGCCTGAAGGAGTGATCAGTTGGGTGGCAGGGGCAGGAGCAGAAAAAAAAGAAATTGTTATTAGATCTCTGGATCACCCTCTTTTAGTCCAGCTCCCACTTAAATAATTCAGTTCACTTAGTGACTGTTTGCTTCTGGATCACATAGTGTCTGAGTTTTATGGGTCATGCTGGACTGCAGCAGGCCTGTTCAGCTTCTCCTCTGCTTAGACACCTTCATTAAAGGAAGAATCAGCCAAGCCCACTATACATTTTAATAATCAAGTCAGATAGTTTAACCAGGCAGTTTACTAAATGTTAAAGAACTACCACAAAACACTCCAAATAGTATACCTCTACCTACCCACACTGCCACTGAAAAGTACAATATTAGATTCCTTTCATCTGAAGGATCAGTTCTTCTTATCGGATCCATGTCAGTTCTCCCAGAAATGTAATGATGCCAACTTTTTATTTCCTATCACTGACAAAACATCACATGCATACCAGTAGAAATGAGGAAAGTCACATTTCCTTTGTACACAGCATGAGATGTCTATTTCAAAATGATTTTACTTACTGTTTGAAGCCAGTGGGTAAATTCTAATCAATATGACAAGACTGTGAGAGGTGGTAGCCTAAAGCCAGACTGTTGATGTATTCTGTAGGACAGGGGACAAGAAGAATGTGTCATAGGATTAATGATAAAGAAAGTGCCTGATTATCTGATGCAGTAGCAACAGGAAGAATTAGACATGGAAGAAACAATCAGGATGAAGTCACTGAAATAGAAAAGTACAGTTCTAGATGTAAATAAGTTTAAAAATAAAAAATTTTATGAAATAAAATCTCAACCATTTATTTTCAACTTTTGCCCACGTAAGGCTTTTAAAAATAACTCACTGAAAATGTCTTAAATATAGGTGTGACTGTTGCTCTAACTTTTTGGTATGACATTTATATTTAATTTCATAGTTGCTTACACTGATGAATTTTCAGCATAATGTAAGAAGTGAGTTCTGTTTTATAAGTATGCAAAAAAAACATTAAGTAAGTGTTACATTTCTACTTTGAAGAAGCTTGTTTTTAGAGGCAGAAATGTTTGTTTTCTTTATTAACTCTTCTTCTGTTTCTGATTATTTCTTGATTTTATACCAGTTGATTTATTTGCTGTAGGTCAAGAGCAATGAATGTTACTAGTAGTATGAATTCTGACCATCCTGTACTTTCTGACAAGAAGTGATACAACTTAATAATACTGCAACATCTCAGCAATGACCTCAACCACTGAAACCATTGAGTGACTATAACACAGCAACCAAATGAAAACCAAGTTGTATTCACCCATGTAACGTTAACATTGCAAATTCTGAAATGTTACTGCTTAGGTTTTTTTTTTATAATAAACAAAACTATCTGCCCATTCTAAACCGCTTAGAAACCTGTCCAAATGAGAGACTTAGCCACATTGTCATATCATAAACATGTTGAATGAGCATTGCAAGTTATGCTTTTTTTTTTTTTGATTTGGCCTATCAAAGTAGAAAGAACACTCGGCAGGGTAGCAAATAAACAGTGCCATAATCAATATCCCTCATTTTACGTAATTGGATGGATCGCTATGAATAAAAGAAAGATCAGTAAATGTATATTAAATGTGTTCATGCTCTTATGTTTTGTTATAGAAATAACACTAAACTCAAATGTTAAATTACAGAATAATGTGTTCTAGAAAAAGCAAATACAGCAATATAACTAGAAGGGGAAATCATTCAGTACAAATCACAATATTTAACTGAACATTTTGCTGATCTTTCTTACTGTAGCATATAATACATAAATGTGTGAACACTAATAATGATATAGCTGTGTAAATTAAAATAAATTGTAGTGTTATTGAAGTGTCCTAATAGAGAATGTAGTCCAACTGAAATGTTAAAATAGTGATTAGCATGTCAATCAAATGCAGAAGCTAGATTAATGCATGGACTGAGTGTTTCAAATGTTTCACCTTTACCAAACAGTATATTATAAAACCTCTACTTTCAAGTGTAGTATTACAAATATGGGTGAAGTTGTCATGTCTGAAAACTTCATACCAATGTCTAAGGGTGGTTTATAGTGGTATATAATCTATTTCTTCTTGTTACTCATATTACACCAATATTTGCCCTCCAAACCATTCAGTAGCCTTCTGGGCAAGAGTAGTACATTTGGTAACCTGGCTGCTGGTCTTCAAAGCTACTCAACATCTTAACAAACTCCAGTCAGAGCCACTATTGCTATTAAACCATTAACTTGATAAGAGTTATAAAATTAATGTGTGGGTTGGCAGGAGCAGCCAACTGCAACTATTGATTTTTCTTGCAAACTTTATAACTGTAGTTACTGTTACGATAGAAAAATTGTTTGTATATATATGTGTATGTATATATATGTATATATATACACTGTATATATATATATATATATATATATATATATACACACATATGTACACACACATATATACATATATATATATATATATATATATATATATATATATACATACACACATATATATATTTTACCAGTAAGAACTGTTAATTACATAGATGTACCAAGTTTGTCATTATCAGCAGTAATGAATTTCAATTTGAGAAGTGTATAATGTTTTCACTACTCTTGCTTTCCAGCCCCAAGTTATGGACTAGAGCCAATAAATTTACTTTTAATTTGTTGTAAAGAAAATGTTTAAAATTTATAAAATTATATATATATATATATATATATATATATATATATATATATATATATATAACAAAAGGCTTTTGTTTTTTAAATATTAAAAAAAAATAAAGCAGCCATCACTTCGGCACAGCAGTTGTGGTAATATTCACAACTCTGGTGACCCATGTTTAGGAACAAGCTTAAGTTATCATGGGCAGCCAGGGCAGAAGGTTTCAGCAGCCAAGAGAATGCTCTCCTCCTCCTCCTCTGTGAGCAAGGGTTGCAGGTGCCACTTCAGGATCATGACCTGGTGAGCACAGGTGGTGGTGGTGGTATAGACAGAGGCTCAATATAAGGGATGGCAGACACTGATGGAGCTGGATGCATGACACCATTCCAGTTCTCATCATGGGTAAGCATCTGGAACTTAGGAGACCAGGCAAAGAGGGAGCCCCAAAGACTCAGAATGTCACCGCTCCCTTTTTGCAGGCCCTGCTCTACCAATCTTGGCATACATCCCTGGATAGAGCATTGACCTTCAGGGGGAAGGGCCAGTCCATCAACTCCATCCCAGGGAGCAAGCCAGAGAAGAATAAGGAGGCAGGGGTAAGTCTGGGAGAAGGTGGGTGATGGGGCTAGGAGTGGGGAATAGCCAAAGTGCACACTGGGAACTATGAAAAAACTCACAAAAACAGAATTTAAATTGGGGGCATATTCTAAGAGGGAGAAAAAAAGACAATGTAAAATGTAAAGCAATCATAAAAAGTATGGGCACAAAATCTCAAGTGTATGTGCACTGCCAATTGACACATTACAATTGGTGTTTTCGTTGTCACAGACTGAGCCAGAATTAAACATGGAACCCTCTTGCTTTGTAGTAGAACAAACATTTACTTTGAACTAAACCAGTACTTGGTGATGGTCTTAAGATAAGCACTCTTTAGGACCATCAAGCTGAAAATACCAAAAGGTATACTGAATTAATTAAAAAGAAAGTTCATTAGCATGTAAGAGCCCTAAGCAGAATAGCTAGCTATCAGTCAGAAAGGGTTAGTGCAGGGTCCTGATGGCCCAGCAGTAGAGATGCGTTGAAGCTGACAAATTTCACTTTATGAATTAATTCACATAATTTTCCAATTTTGTGAAGTGTGAAATGTCAACTTCGTGAAATTTTTGACAGGCGAAATGGTACTTTTTCAGGCAAATTAATTCAAACTTGCTGGTGAGCTTGTAACTTTATCATGATTTCACCTAACATTGCCTGAATAAGTGCCATTTCTCTAGGAAAGCTCAATGCAAAGTTGAGAAGTGGGCAATTTGCTAAGTTATTAATGAAGACAAATTTTGCAACCATCACTATAACTTCATCAGCAAAGTAAAACATTACATGGTCCCTACCCGGCAGCATGCTGCCATGCAGTTACTTGGTTTTGGGAGCAAACCCAAGCAATTGATTCAAGAGGCAGGACATGCTATAGTAGCTGCCACATGGCAGTGTGCCTCAGCCGGTGAGTGTTGAGATTAGCTCTGGTGCCACAGCAACCCCCAAGGCCTTGTCAGGGAGTCTGCTCCTGCCACAGGAGATGTGCTACATGCATTGGAGGCCACTCAGGAGGTTGGACTCATATCAGGGAGGTGGGAGGGATCAAGTAAAATAGAAGAAAGACATAGCCATCTGAATGAGTGGACCTTGGATAGAATCAACCTACTGGGGGGGGAATTGAGGGGGTGGGTGGAGAAACAGTGGGGTAAATTAGTTGAAGGCATAGAGGTGGAAGACTAGGTTTGCTAGTAAAGGCACTTAGCTTCACCGGAGCTCTTTTCTTCTAGATTTGCTTGAAAGGACAGAGCAAGGAACAACATTATGAGAGCAAGCCAGAAAAAGTAAGGCTTCTTTTGGCTAGGCAGATTTACTGTGTGTTGCTATCTTCTTTTGTGCTTTTGGGTTTTGCTGCTGTTTTTTGCTTACATATTACTGATTTGTTGTTCTCTGACTCAAATTGTGTTTTGCAGGGTTTACTTTCTGCTACTTTGTTACAGGGTGTACCTACAGGTTTGGTACTGTTTTGGGCTTACAGATTACTGCTTTATTTTCTCTGATTCAAATTGTTTATTTGCAGGGTATATTTTCTGTGGAATTGTTCAAGGTTGTGCCTACAGGTTTTTGTTACTGTGTTGTGCCTACAGATGTTACAGTTTACTGCTTTATTTTTTCTCTGATTGAAATTGTGTTGTTTTTTTTTTTTGGCAGGGTCTATTTTCTGCTAAATTGTTGCAGGGTGTGCTTGCAGGTTGACATTGTGTTGTGCTTTCAGATTACTGCTTTATTTTTCTCTGTTTCAAGGTTTTTTGCAAGGTGTATTTTCTGTTAAATTGTTGTGCAGATCCTGTTTACAGGTTGTTATTTTTATGCTTACAGATTACTGCTTTATTTTTCTCTGATTCAAAGTATTTTTTTTTCCAAGGTACATCTTCTGTTAAATTGTTCTGCAGGTTTTGTTACTTTTTGTGCTTACAAATTACTGCTTTATTTTTCTGATGCAAAGTGTTCTTACAGGGTACATCTTCTGTTAAATTGTTACAGGTTATGCTTACAGGTTTTGTTACTTAATTTGCTTACAGATTTTACAGTTTTATCTATCATTAGGCTAAGCTTTCAGGGCTAATTACAGGAACACATATGAGATACAGTCTGAGGGATAGCATCTGCATTTATTGTTGGTTGATTGTTTCTGCTTTTACCTCCTTGTTTCTTTCGTCCATGATTCTTTATTTTCGGCAGTTGAAAGACCCACTCACGCACCCCCTCCCCAGTCACCCCATGCTAAACTCCTTTTATAGAGTAGCACAGTCATGACATTTCCTGTAGCAAAGCAGGAAGGGGAGAATTCTAGAGATATCCACACAGAAATGCAGTTAAAGGGGCACAATTAATTATACAAAAACAAACAAAACAAAAATTAAATTACATTTTTGCTTTCATTTTCCTTCTAATTACTTGGACCAGGTTATAAACTTGGCAACTCAGCTGGAATGGATATTATTAACTGCAGGTACTGTGGGACACTTTTCAAAAGGGAAGATTTACAGGATTTAGGATGCTGTCCTATGTGCTGGACCTTCGTGGATCTCAGGGCTCAGCACCAGGCAGCATGGGCAGAGATTGTGTGCCTCAAATTGCATATTCATGAAGAAATGTATTACAATAGCTGCCTGCCATTTCCCCAACATCCAACTGAAGCACCTCAACCACAGAAGGTAGTTGGTCTGGGAGACTGGCAGGTGGTTAGGAGGAGCAAATTGAGTGCCCCAACACTCAATGCTCACCAGCGTATCACCTCCACAAACCATATAAAAACTGCAAACAGGTATCTGCCTCTATCTCTGAAATCAAACAAAGGGGCAGAGAACACTGCAGAGCAAGAAACTGCAGAACAGGAGCTAGGGCTACAAAACTCACCCACAATAGGGGGCCAAAGCAAAAAAAGGCAAAAAGGAAATCCAAAACACTTCTGATCATAGGAGACTCCATGATTCAGGGAGTTTATATCTACCTCCAGCCCGGGGGTAATGGTTGGATGTCTCCAAGGTACTTCCGCATGGAGAGACACTGACTGCATTGCTAAAATTTTGCAGAAAGCAGGAGAAAACACTAGCATCCTGGTACACATAGGGACTAACAATCTCACCAGCCAGTCAGTTGTGGAGACCATGGATCACCTGACCAGGCTGGGAGACAAACTGTCATCCATTTCATTCGGCAGCTCCTTCTCTGAGGTCCTGCCAGTCTGGGGGGAAGATGGGCAGAAGGTCAGAGAAGGGGAGACAAGGGAGCTAAACATGTGGCTCAAGGGCTGGTGCCAGGAAAAAGGACACAAATTTGTAGGTAACTAGCAGTAGATTTGGGAGCAAAAGTTCTTTAAATTTGATAGACTGCATCTGACTAAGGAGGGACTCAGTGCATTGGGGCAGAAGTTTGATGTCTTTGCAGACTATTTAAACTAGCAAATGGGGAGAGGGGCGTAGCACCCAATACATTGAATGGGAAGAGCACCCTCCCCCTCAGCTAGTGATCAAACAGGAGTTCAGCATGTTTGTAGTTTATTTGCATCACCAGGTGAGGAAAATGGTCCAGCTCCCCATACAATGCACAAGGGAAAAGCCAGACCTCACCTCACAACTAACGCACTGAAATCTGGCAAATGGAAAATCATTTGCACAAATGCCTGTAGTCTGGAAAACAAGATCCCAGACCTGGAGACAACAATGACAGAGGCTAAACTGTACATAGTAGCCATTAATGAGACATGGTTCACCAGTAACCACACTTGGCAGACTACAGTACCCAGCTATGTGCTGTTCAGAAGAGACTGAGGTAAAAAAGGGAGAGTGGAGTGGCCCTTTAAGTCAATGAAAATATCAAAGCTACAGAAATTCAGAATACACATAAGGAGCCAGAAGAACTGTGGATCACCCTGGAAACAGGAAATGGGACAAACATATGAACTGGTGTGGTCTACAGGCCTCCAGATCAGATGGAGGATATAGACACATTACTGTTAGAAGATATGCAAAACATGACTGCTAAATGGGAGATTTTGCTAATGGAAGAATTCAACATGCCAGATATGGATTGATCAATACCAGCAGGAGCATCTGCCAGAACTAACCACATAGTGGATTCTCTGCAGGAGGAGGGCCTCAAACAATTGGTTCAACAACTAACAAGAGACAGGGCTATTCTGGATCTAGTACTGACTAATGGGGGAAGGATGACAGATCTCCGGGTAGAAGGTCACCTGGGAGCCAGTGGCCATCACATAGTATGGTTCAATTTGGCCATTAGAACTAAATCATCCCATTCCATGGCAAAAATATGGGACCTCAGAGGAGCTGACTTTGATAAGATGGCCAGCAGAGTTAAGCTAGCCCTGGCAAGAAGAAATACAGGTCAGGGGGTACAGGCAAAGTGGGCAAGCATTAAGGATGCAATACTTTGTATTGTGGGTATTAAGGAGTGGGGTGGTCTTCAGGTTCCCAATTTTTATCTTTATTACCTATCTATTCAGTGTTCCAGGATCTTCCACTGGTTATGGTCAAGTACGGAAGAGGATCCATCCAATTGCACTCCTGTATGGCTAGAGATAGAATGGGTTCTCTGTTTCTTACATGGGTTGGACATTCATTCCCTTTTCTATATTTCTTCTTAAAAACTCCACAAATCTCTACATGGTTCAGCTGTAGAAATATCTATACGTGCCCACTTGCAATTTTGTGCCCTTCCCAAGCTTTAGCCCTATACCGACACCTCTCAGCCTATAGCTGGCAATCCCAATTTTAAGATTGGGGGTTGCATCCTCACTGCTTCCTTTTGGCCTTTTATCAAAGTGGACAGGGTGTCAGACCTGATATCCACTGGAAAACTCTTGACCTTCCAGGAAGCCCAGTGTATGTTCCAAGTACCCTTTTCTTTTTGTTTCAAATATTTTCAGCTCTCCCATATATTTGTATCTCATTTGATTCCAGTCCCTGGGAAAGTCCATGGTTGCCTCAGCTCCTAGTTCCCATGTTATTTCTTTTTATTATCATTCTTTCCTGGACTTTTTGGCTTGGTAGGAGGGGCAAACTTTTTACTACTGGGATCAGGCTTTACCTTCTCCCAATTCTCCTCATAATTGGCCATGCATCTGGAAGCATTTATACAGATATATTAAATGGGATAGGTACCGCCTTTTTCAGTTTCAGGTTTTGCACAATCTCTATTACACCCCAGACAAACTATATAAAATTGGAAGATTACCCTCTGATATTTGCTCCAGATGTACTAAAACAACTGGTACTTTACTTCATGTTCTTTGGTTTTGTGAAAAAGTTGCCCCCTTCTGAACCACGATTCAATCACATCTAGATCTACTACTTGGTCTCGCTGAGGCCTTTCTGCCACAGATATGTATATTGGGAGATTACAAAAATAACCTGGTTGGTAATCTAAGCTATCACATGTCCCTTATTTCACTCTGTGCAAAAAAAGTGATATTAAGATGTTGGCTTGACCAAAACATCCTCACTTTCACCGCGTGGCTTTGGGAAATATTGTTCACTTTACAAGCTGAACAGATCATTCTTAATCTTTCGCATAGAACTTCCACTTATCAGAAAATATGGGAACCCCATGTACGTTATTAAGTTTATAGGTTTTCTATCTCCTTTATGCTTTCCTGTTTGCCAGGGTTCCCCTTGGTTGGCTTTGTTTCTGGCTATCTAGGTGCTGTTTGAATTTCTTTGTCCATGCATTCAGATATTGCCCTGTTCTCTCAGCTCCCTAGTTAGCATTCATGTTTAAAGTAGGGTGGTTTCCCTCGGTGAGGGGGAAGGAAGGTGGGATTGGAGGGTGGGGGTGGGATGGTTCCTCATTTGAAGGGTTGTGTTATTTGTTTCTACCATATTATTTTTTTCTTCATGTTTTTACTGTATTTTTGTGACATTGTGCAATTGATGGTGACAGAATATCATATATGTTGTAGGCATAATTTAAATTAGAATAAAAAATAAAGTTATACGGTAAATGGATTTAAATGTGAAAACTCAATTGGAATGGGTTTATGACCATTTGATATCATATGATCTTATGTACTGTCAATGTACTCTCATATTGAGAATTGTTTTATAATATGTAATTTTAAAATGATTTTTAACTTGTTATTTATGTCTTGATTTGTAATGGCATAAAATGCCAAACAATAAACTTGAACAACGAACAACAATAGTATCAGTATATTTACTATGTTACCCTGCATCTTGATTCTGGATACATTATTGTGGGTAAGTGGGTATTGGTAGGAAGGGTGGGTGGTTTATGTTGATGTGATTTAGTTTTTTCTGCCTTGTTGTAATTGTTGTTATGGTTGTTGTGTATTTGTTCTTGTTCTTGTTATTCTTGAAAAATGTTATAAAGCATATTAAATCTGAAAAAAAGGATGCAATACTTGAAGCAACATCCCATTGTATTAGGGAGAAAAGCAAGACCAAAAGAAGGAGAAAACCACTTTGGTTGTCAAAAACAGTAGCACAAAGGGTCAGAGCCAAAAGTTTGGCCTTCAGGAAATATAAGGGAACACAGCAAGACAAAGATAGGGAAGCATACCAAACATCCCTAAGGGAAGCAGGGAAGGTAGTAAGGCAGGCAAAGGCCTGAACCAAGGAAACACTAGCACAGACAGTAAAAGAAGGGGACAAGACTTTCTATAGATACATTAGTGAAAGGAGAAAGTCCAGAGGGGTTATTGTTAAGATCAAAGGGGATAAGGGGGAGTGTATGGAGGAGGACCAAGGAAAATCATCTATCCTAAACAGATACTTCTGTTCAGTAATTACTGAGGAGAAGGACAGGCAGGGCCCACAGCTCAGCACAATGGACACAGGAGGTGGGAGGTATGCACAAGTCCTTTCACAAAAGAAAGGGTCCTACAAGAGCTCGCCAAGCTCAGGATGGACAAGGCAATGGAAACTGATGCATACATCACAGGGTACTAAAGGAGCTAAGGGTGGAACCAACAGAGCCACTCGCAGAACTAATTAATGAGTTTCTGAGCACAGGAGAGATCCCAGAAGACTGGAGAAGGGCTCATGCAATCCCGCTCCACAACAGTGACAGCAGGGAGGAGGCAGGGAACTACAGACCAGTCAGTCTTACCTCAGAAGTGAACAAGATTATGGAGGCACTCCTTAAGGAAAGGATAGTACAATACCTGGAATCCATAGAAGCACAGGTTCCAGGACAGCATGTGTCAAACTAATCTCATCATTTTCTTTGACTAGGTAACCACAGTGGTGGACCAAGGGGGTGAAGATGATGTCACCTACCTTGACTTCAGCAAAGCTTTCGATACTGCTCCTCATAGAAGATTGATTAATAAGCTGGGTAGGCTCGGGTTGATCAGAAGTTGGTCAGCTGGGTGGTAAACCGGTTGGCGGGCAGAAAACAGAGTGGTGGTAAATAGTATACAGACAGAAAAGACGCAAGTCACAAAGGGGGTACCTCAGGGATCAGTTCTGGGGCCAGTCCTCTTCAACATCAGTGACATTGCAGATGGACTGGAGGGTAAGGTTTGCCTGTTTGCAGATGACACCAAGATCTGTAACAGAGTAAATGATCCAGATGGGGTCAGCAGAATGAGAAGAGATCTGGAAAAACTTGCAAAATGGTCTGAAGAGTGGCAACCGGGGTTTAACACAAAGAAGTGAACGATCATGCACTTAGGGAAAAGAAATCCTGAAGCTACTTATAGGTTGGTAGGGGAGTTGCTGGCAATCATAATGGAAGAAAGAGATTTGGGCATCATCATCACAGATGCCCTGAATTCATCCAAGCAGACCTCTAAGGCAGTAGGTAAGACTAGAGGGATGTTGGGGTGTATTAGTAGGGGCATCACAAGTCAGAAGAGGGAGGTTATAATCCCTCTTTACAAGACAATGGTTAGGCCCCATCTGGAGTACTGAGCGCAGTGCCGTAGGCCTCACCTTAACAAGTACATTCACAAAATGGAAGCAGTCCATAGAAGGGCAACCAAAATGGGGCAGGGTCTGCATCAGAAAACATATGGGGACAGATTAACAGAACTCAATATGTATACTCTAGAGCAAAGGAGGGAGAGAGGTGATATGATTGGAGCATTCAAATATCTTAAGGGCATTAACAAGGTGAAAGAGACTAACATGTTTCAACATAAGAAAAATAGCAGGGCAAGAGGACACAGCATGAGGTTAGAGGGAGGCCAATTAAGGGGTAATATGAAGAAGTTCTTTTTCATAGAAAGGGTGGTGGATGCATGGAACAGCCTACCTCAGAAAGTGATGGATATGAATACAGTGCAGGGCTTCAAACAGGCATGGGATAGGCATAAGGGAGCAATACAGATGAGTATGAATACATAGCCCATTGATAAAGTAAAGGTCTATGACACATTCATAAGGTAGAAAAAATGGACAGACTGGATGGGCCTTGTGCTCCTTATCTGCCGTCAACTTCTATGTTTCTATGTTTCTATAGTGAAGGCAACAATTCTCTGTGTGAAGAAAGTGAGCAAACCAGGTGGAAAAAAGACCACTATGGTTCTCGAGGGAAGTTGCTGCAAAGGTAATGGTTAAAGAGGCAGCAATGAGAAGGTGGAAAGAGATGCAGAGGGAAGAGGACAGGGAGATGTACCAGGTAAAGCAAATGGAATAAGTGAAGAGTGTGAGGAACATAAAGTCACAAACAGAGGAAAGGATAGCCAAAGGGGTATTTAAAGGGGACAAGACTTTCTTCAGCTACAGAAGCAAAAAGATGAAGACAAGGGGAGGGATTGTGAGGATAAGAAACCAGAGGAGATTGCACAGAGAAGGATCAGGAAAAAGCAGATATCCTCAATAGGTATTTCTATATAGTCTTCACAGTGAAGAGAGAGTGGGACAGATCACACAGAAGTAGAGGGAACATCGGGGGGGGGGGGGGAAGGCAGACACAAGTCAATTTACAGAGGAAAGAGTCCAGAGTGAAAACTTAAACCAATCCATGCCATCGCAATGTTCCTTCCATTTAAGTTACTCATTTCTTAGCTGCAATCATTGGTTTTTTTCCCAAGATAAAAAAAACAATTCACAGTTATACGCTTGGTTAAACTTTCACTGAATTTTGCCTCTTACTGTTAAAACAAACTGTGTCCAGCACTTTCTTGCTCAGCTGTCTACAAAAAAAAAACACTACTTCCTGATTCTTCGCTCAACATGTCAGCCTGCACAATGCTTCAGCAGGGAAGACCTCGCCATCTACTGTCATCCATATATTACAAGCAATAAAAAAAATGGGTTAAAGTAAATTACTTGACTGAAATTCCATCTCGAGGTTCTGGGGACATAGAAACCTCTCGAGCTTCACTCTCAAGGTAATCTATGCCCTCAGAACCTCTCGATGGAATTATAGCCTTGTAATTCACTGTAACCTATTTATTAATCTATTTATAGTTGCTCAACATGGCAGTAGACTGATATAACAAACCACAATTGTGAGGACAGTTGGGGAAAAGTCTTTTCAAAAGGCACATTGAAGTAGTTACTGCTTAATTGGAAATATGTAGATAACCAATAACAGGATAAGTAACAAATGAGAAAATATCAATGTTAAACATAATAGTTCTAAAATAGCTTCCTTTGTATGCTTTACTTTTAATAGTTTGTTGCACTTTCATGCAAACTTACCTGCCTGTGGACTATACTATCCAGAATTTCTTAAACGAGGCTACCAGCACCATTGATGGTGGGGGCAAGGTCATCATTAGAGCCTATAATAATGAAGCAGGACCACTTAATCATACTAGGACAGAAAGTTCTACAATTCTGAAGTTGAGAAACACTCGAGTAACTGATGGCATGGCATGGCTCAGCAAGGAATATTCTATCCTATTGAAATGCCTCCCTTCCACTCATACACTTGCAGTAGCAACATGCTTGGGGAAGGCCAGTAGGCTACAGCAGTGGATGGGAGTCAAAGTTGGATCACAAGCATCTAACCTCAAATGATAAGTCTTTCAAATTTAGAATTAAAATAAACCTCATTTGGCAACAGAGAAATGTTACTTCCCAATGGCTGCCCTTCTTGAACTGAGTCAAATCAAAGGGAGAATATCTAGCATTAGAGCAGATATTGTAAGAATAAACAGATATGCCAGAAAAAGTACAAGGAAATAAAATAATAAATTTGTAAACAACAGCAAGAACTCTGGGTATGATATTAATCAACTTGACATAGGAAAACACTACCTGTCTTACTATGAACTACTCCTCACATAGGTTTGCTTAAATTGGATCTCTATCCATGTTTGGGGTCATGTTTCAGAACTGCTTGTTTTATCTCTAGTCATTAATCAGTTGTTCACTGTGATTAATGAGACAGTACTATAATTTATAAAATGGTGTCTGATCAATTCTGACTCCTCAATGGTTGGGACCCCATCACATGTTATTGAGTTACCCTAGTACTCCAGATGAGGGGAGTAGCCTTCAAGCCCAAGGGGGGGAGGGGGGAAACAGACTGGAGGTGGAGGTTTCAGGAGGAGCAGGGGAGGATGGAAGTATAAGGAATCTGGGTGGGGTTCGACAAAGAGGATCAGGGATAAGGGGTGGGGATTAGTGTTAGTTAATGCCAGGAGCTTGGGAAACAAGTTGCCAGAGTTACAGGCCATGCTGTTCGAGGGGTGGTGGATGTGGCAGCAGTCACGGAAATGTGGGCCAACAAAAACCATGACTGGGACCTAAATGTACGGGGGTACACTATGCTTAGGAAGGATAGAAAGGAGGGCAGAGGGGGTGGAGTGGCTATGTTCATTAGAGATGACATAGAAATTGCTATGGTAGAAGAGGCAGAGGGAAACGTGGAGGCCTTATGGGTCACCTTACAGATCCCAGCAGGAGATAAGGTCAAGCTGGGAGTAGCATATAGGCCCCGGGATGAGTGATGTTCTAGAGGATGGTTTGCTGGACAACATCATTGCCCAGTGTGGTCCAAAAGGGGAAGGAGTGGTGTTGATGGGGGACCTTAATATGCCAGGTACAAATTGGGGAACCATGTCCTCTAAGGTGGCCAAGGAGCAGAGGCTGCTGGATGGCTTCCAGGATGTGTTCTTAACACAGCATGTGATGGAGCCCACAAGGGAGGGGCATGTCCTGGATGGGTTCTGGCAGATGGGGATCTGGTAAGGGACATGGTTGTACAGGACCCCCTGACTGGGAGTGACCACAATACTGTCTGGTTTCAAATAAGCATTGGGGGAGTGGGGGTGAGATCTAGGACACTGGCAGTGGACTTCAGGGGGGCAGACTTTATGGGCATGGGAAATATTCTCAAGGATCACTTGAAGGGGATTACCTCAACGACAAGTGTGGAAAGGAGATGGGAGGTCATAAAACGGGGACTTCATGAGGCAGTCAGGATCTGCGCTAAGTTGAAACGTAAGGGAGCAAGGTCACATAAACCATGCTGGTGGTCCAGTGAGGTCCAGGTAGCAGTCAGAGAAAAGAAGGCGGCTTACAAAAAATATAAAACAACAAGAGGGGATAGGGATAAGGAAATGTACCAGCTTGCATCTAGAAAAGTCATCCGTATGGTGAGGGGAGCAAAGTCCAGTAAAGAGCAACGGCTGGCACAGGGGATACATGGAGGGGAAAAGGGGTTCTTCCGGTACATTGGGGAGCGGAGAAAAACTAAGGGCCATCTCAGCAGATTGAGATCAGAAGGAGGGTGGGTGGAAGAGGCGAGGACCAGGCAGAAGTATTACACAGTACTTTGCCTCTGTGTTCACTAGGGAGGGGATGGGATATCTACAAAGCAAGGCACAAAGGGGATAGAAGCGGCAGGAGTGGGATCAGGGAGCAACAGAAATGGAGCAAAAGGAGGAAAGGTACCCCAGGTGTCACATCTGGATAAGGATAAAAAGACCAGTAAGGTGGAGGGATGGATGATGCCATCCCGCCAAAGGTGTGGTTGCCTCAAGGCCCTAAAGAAAGACAAATCTCCTGGGCGAATGGCATTCATCCGGAGTACTAGTGGAATTGATGACATACTGGCTGCACTCCCCTGGCGGAGCTTTCAGCAGGTCACTGAGACAGGGAGGGTACCTAGGGATTGGCGAGAGGCACATGTGGTACCAATCCATAAAGGGGGGTCAAGGAAGTACCAGGAAACTATAGACCCATCAGTTTAACCTCGGTGGTGGAAAATTAATGGAGAGTATACTAAAGGAACGATTGGGGTTTACTTGGAGGAGGTGGAGGTCTGGATAGTCGGCAGCATGGGTTTGTGCCAGGCAGATCATGTCAAACCAACCTTGTGGAGTTCTATGAATGGGTAACATCAGAACTGGACAGGGTAAGCCTGTGGATGTATTATTCTTGGACTTCAGCAAGGCGTTTGACTCTGTCCTCACAATGGTCTGGTGGAGAAACTGATGGGGTTAGGATTAGGCCCTTTGATGGTCAGATGGATTGAAAACTGGATAGCTGGACGCACTCAGAGAGTAGTGGTCTGTGGGGAGCTCTGAACCCTACAGAGGTTGGTAGTGGGGTACCACAGGGCTCGGTCCTGGGTCAATCCTGTTTAATGCATACATATCGGACATCAGGGATGGTATAGGGTGTGAAATGAGTCTCTTCACGGATGACTCCAAGATGGGAGCAGTAGTTGAGGAGAAGAGGAGGTTGGCCCTGCAAGAGACCTGGACACCCTGGAGCTGGGCTCACACATGGAAATTAAATTTCAATATCGCCAAGTGCAAGGTGTTGCATCTTGGTCGGGAAACCCTAAACACAGGTACACCCTGGGAGGAGGTGCTGGAAGCCTCAACAGGGGAAAAGACCTAGGGGTCATGGTGGATACATATATGAATAACTCTGAGCAGTGCAGGAGGCAGCTAGCAAGGCAAACAGGATGTTGGGATGCATCACAAGGGGATCACCTCTAGGGAGCAAGGAAGTGATTCTGCCGCTGTACAATGGACTGGTTAGACCACACCCTGAGTACTGTGTACAGTACTGGAGACCACACTTGAAGAGGGACATACAGCTCCTGGAGAGGGTACAGAGGAGGGCAACAAAGATGATACGAGGGCTAGGGATTTGACTTACGAGGACAGACTTGAGGAGCTCTGCCTGTTTTCATTGGAGGAGAGGAGAGACAGGGGAACATGATTGAGGTCTTCAAGTACCTCAAGGGAATAAATAGGGTAAACATGGATGGGATCTTTAGACTAAAGCAGGAGGTATCACCAGAGGACATGGTTTGAAGTCTGAAGGTGGAAGGTGAGGGGGAAAGAGGAGGAGGTTTTCACTGAGAGGGTGGTGGACCCTTGGAATGCACTGCCTGGTGAGCTGGTTCAGAGATCCACAGTGGAGGGTTTCAAGAGAGGGTGGGACAGACACAGAAAGTGGATGTATCAGATGATGGCCTGCCCCAGGGGGGTGGGGATGGATGATAGGGGTTTCTGGAGCACAAGGGATGGGAGGGTCTCGGCACCCAACTAAGGATCTAGGTTCGAGCAGACTCGATAGACCATAAGGCCTAATCTGCTGGCAAATAGTATGTTAGTATGTTAGTATATGCTCCTTCTCAGAAGACATGATGGGGTGCATTAATCAAGAGCACAACCAATTGGGGTTAAAGAGGTCAATAAGCTATTTACATATACTCAGGGACAAAAGGTTGAAATGCAACTCCAACAATACAGCAGCATCAAAAAATCATGCAAATTAAAAAAATAACGATGCCCCCCAGCAACATTGCTCAAGAATCACAAACTGTAAAGGAAATCCACCCAAGTCTGAAGAAAAAAAAAACATACAATACTTCCTACTCACAAATCAAATCCTCGAAAACCTGAGTGCTGCTCACACAAGAAAAAAATGAAAACATCTAACAAAAATACAAAATATATTTAAAAACTATGATTCTGCACAACACAAATATGCATACATAGATCACTAAACCATCAGCAAAACTTCTACAAACGCAGGTCTAAAAGCTAATAAAATATATACATGCATACAAACAAATAAATGACAGCCCAAGCTTTCTGCTTGAATCTCAGCTGTCCAGCAGTGTACCTGAATGAGGTCACATGATATCTAGTCAACATTCTTGGTAACCAGGTCCAACTCAGAGCTGACTTCAGATCACATGGAAAAACAGGGAGCACAGTCCAAATTTCCTCCTTAGCCTCATAGATCAAATGGGAAGTGCAGAAAGTTAAAAGTCAGGAACACCTATTTGTCTCTGCCCAACTGACCAAAGCAGAATGCAGATCAAGGTACACCTGTTCTGACTGCCTGCTGGGTTCCACAAGTCAGGAAAGCCCTGACCACTCCTAGTCCAGCTCCAATGAATATTCCAGGTGATCCCTCTGTCTTCAAGTTCCAGAGCAGCGATCATGGCATGTTGCATCCCTACTTGCAGAATGAAGAGAGCTTAGTCATGATATTGGGTCACCAACGGGAGTGTTTTTTTGTGAAAATAGATCTCATGATGCTGACTGACTGAGGGAGCCACTCACAGAATTCTGAATCCTCTGAAGGCTGAGCTAAGGAGTCAGGCAGGCCAAATGGAAGAGCAAATCAACCCTCCATTAACTATGAGGCATAGGAGAGCCTGAGGAACAGGAACCAGGAACAGAGTTGGTAAAGAAGAAACAAAAACAAATTCCATAATGGTGGTGTGTACGAGAGAGACAAGGGGGACTAGGGTATTTCTGAACTCTGTGAAGGTGAGCTAAGGAGTCAGGCAGGGTGAATTGGAGAGCAAAGCAGGGAAAGAGTATTTGTGAGTTGGAACACTGTACAGCTAATGGAAGAAAAAAGTTACATAAATGAAAAGGGGGTGGAGGGATACAGAAAGAGCAAGAGAGACCAAGGAAACACAGGATCTCATGTGTACCAATGATGTGATGAAACTCCATTGCATGTGACATTTTTTCAGTCATTCACTTTCTCCTCTTCTGTTACCAATACATCAGCATAGCTCTGCTATGCAGCTGTAACATTTGTTGCTGAAAATACAGTTGCAGATTAAAATTTGCTGTAGTGCAAATACTTGTAACTTACTGTTGTTGCTAATTAATATTAGATGCAGCAGATTGACTTCAGCAGCTGGATAACAGAAAGCTATTCTAGAGTTTCACAAAAAGCTATACAAATCTGTAATTTAAAAAAAGATTTCAATCAGTAGTGTATGTTAGTGGTGAACATTTTGATTTATACTTTTTTAATTCTGTTTTACATTGACCTATATCTCTTGAGTTGTGTGATACCCTTTCTTCCCTTCTGAGCAAGCATTCGCACTTTTATTTTACAGTTGAAATAAATAAAAGGAACATTTCCCCTAATGGGGCTTGGTCCAGGTTTTCAGTAATAGTCTCTGTTGTTTTTGAACACCTATTGTTCAGCATCACTTTTCTTGTGACTGTAAGGAACTTGCATGCAGCAGATATTGTTCCTGGTTTATGAGACAAAAGGTGTACTAAAACAGCTGAAAACCTATAATGTGTCATATACAATAGGGGTGAAGTGATATGCCATCACTTATAAAAGCATATCTCCACCCCACAGTGACAACCAAAACATGATGTGTACTGTACACAGCACAAAAAAGCTCCAGATATCTACTGTATACTGTGTACACGTTATCTCAAAATATCACCCCTGTCTTCATATCATGTCAAAATATCACCTCTGTGTACACATTACATCAAGGACTTGCTGAACTATATTTTCATATTTCCTTTTAATGAATCTATTCCAGATACTTAATATTAAAACTAAATCCAAGCACTATTCCTCTTGCAACAGTCAACAGAAGCACTTCAAAAGCGCCCAAGAAACTTGTATGACAACAATTTATTACCTGTGAAAGTAATTAGGATTCCCTGTGTCAACTCGGCTCCCCGCAGACCTCTCTGATAAATCCAATATACAGTTACATGCTGGCACCATATACAAACAAAATAAAACATCGCTTTACAAAAAAGCAAAAATTACAAAGTATCTAAGCAACCAAAGAAACGGCAACATAAACTGAAAGAAAATACCACTTGTAGACGCCACCGAAACCAGAAAAATCAAATAAAGAAAGCCAATAGAAACATACAGAAATGCAACCAACCAATCAAACAGCAGAAGTGAGCTCAGGAATACACACTTGTGGCTCCTCTATGCAGTGACACTCATGATATCCCAAATTCGCTTGCCACTCGTTAATACATCTCCTATATCAAACCCCATGCCATTGCGTATCCCCTTAATATTAAAAAGAGTGTTCATTTTACTTCACTTTTGTTTTAGAAAGTGCTGAAGTAGACTCATAATCATGAAAATGGTGAATCATAAAAGACAGGAAAAAATGGACAATCTATAATTGAATTAACAAGCATTTGTCACTGCTGAATGTTCATCACTTTGCACTGCTGTTGTATTGGGTACTGCTTGTAGACATGTTTACTATATATTTACCAAAGCCAGACCAGATGAGATGTAATATTTAATTTGTAATGGGGTCCTGATTTTTCACAGTCCTATATTGCATTTACTGAGGATAATAGAGGAGAGATGTAAAATCTCATTTTTAGAGTGTTTTTGATTTTATATTGTATTTTTCTATGACAGATCATCTTAGGTGCAACATCTCCTTTATAGTGGAATTATGCTGTAGTGTACTTTTTAAAACAGTCTTGCCATATATTTACCTGGGATAAACCAGCTGAGATGCAATATCTCATTTTTAATGGGGTTCTACTTTGACACATTTTGAACTGTATTTACCAAGGGTAGCACAGCTCAGAGGCTTTCTTGTTCTCAATTGAATCTTACTTGTTTTAAATTATACACTGTATTTACCTAGGATAGCACAGCCAAAATGCAATATCATGTAATGGGGGAAGAGAACAGAAGCAGTGCTGCATTGATTATGGTATCTCTGGAGTGTGGTACAATTGTGCCAGAAGGAAAAATTTTGCCTGTGATTATCTATTTTGTATTTCTTCTGTAACTTTCTACCTTCATGATTTAGCTTAAGCCAGGTTTTATTTCAGTACTGTTGTTTGTGGTTTACTTCTTTTTTTCATGTCCTTTTTGACTGAAATGTTTATGTTTGTTTGCTTTGCATTTAACCCTGTGAGCAAGATAATACATTTATTTTGATACCAATGATTGGTCGCACATGGTATGTTGTGGTTCTCTGGAGGTATCCTTCATAGTGCAAAATATGCTATCATAGCTTATCTGGCCTATCTGATACTTCATATTACTGGGAATAAGGAAGCTGATGCCCAAATGGAGTTGGGTAGAAGAGCAGAAAACTGGCACTTTTGACACTGCGAAGCAGATCTGAATAGACATAGCTTCATGTTGGCAGTTTGTTACTTCAGCATTACGATGTAGTGATTTTTCAACAGGGAACATTGAGCTTGTGCAGGTTTATGTAAGCCATGTGACCTGTAGCAGTCAGTCAGCCATGCTGGAAAGGAAGAACCCTTCACGCTGCATGTGCATCTATACCATTTTTCCTCTCTTGGTGCAAAAAGATGTGGCTCCTGAGACAGCTTCATTTCTTTAAGAGTGATTTGTGATTAGAAAAAGTTATAAATTCTCAACACATCATGCACTGTTATTCTAGTTAGCTAGTCAACAAGTTAACTGTAGTTTCAGGGAGGAAGGTCAATAAAATTGGGTGCTGCTGCAAAGAAGAGGAGACTGCTTGCTGCAGGAGGGCAGTGCCTGGCAGACAGGAAAAGTGGCAGAGGGGCTAAAGTTTTTACTTGACAAATAATTTTTATTTCACTGACTGCTAGTAGTGCAAGGGACAGAAGTCTTTTTTTTGTTTCTTGATCTGTTTGAGCCAGCCAGTCAGTCAATGAGGGAAAAGTGAAATAGGCTGCTATTTGAGACACTAGGGGCCCCAAGTACAAACTGAATTGAATTTGCCAGTAGCACATTGTCTCATCCTTAGCTGGGAAGTGATGAGTTGCAAAATGTGAAAACAAAACACACTCTTACTGAGGCTTGGACAGTCAGTCACGATGACTCGTGACTGCGATGACACTTCCAGGTTTTGGGGACATGACAACAATCAAAGGGGCAATTGTGGTTCTAGGATATAAAACTGGAAGAATAATGGTGGAGGTATGTCATAATCCAGTACAAGAGTTGCACTATTGATGATAAATCTTTTGTCAGGGTTGGGTATGCATTTATCTGTTATACCCCAGTTTTGGCACTTTAATAGCACTTCTGTCCATAGACAGAATAACCTGAAATTTTGCATGCACATTGTTAGTGCCATGATCTCTGGATCCTGTATATCGTAATGGTCTGATCAGTGGTTTCAAAGTATTAAACGGTGCAAATACATAAAATTATGCTTACTAAGGCATTTGTTTTTTACAATAATAATATAAAAACAACTGTGAGTAGAACTCCGAACCTTGCACGTTCATTAGAGTTTTGCCCAAGGATGATTCTTTGATACATGACATTACTGAACAAGCATTTGTCAATACATAGAAACATAACAGATAATGGTTAGATAAGGACCGCAAGGCCCATCCAGTCTGCCTATTTCTTTTTCTACATTATGAATGTGCCATCAATGGCCTATCTATTCATACTTATCTGTATTGCTGCTTTATGCCTACCCCATGCCTGTTTGAAGCCCTGCACTGTATTCATATCCACCACTTCCTGAGGTAGGCCTTTCCATGCATCCACCACCCATTCTGTGAAAAATAACTTCCTCACATTACCCCTAAATTGGCATCCCTCTAATCTCATGCAGTGTTCTCTTGTCCTGCTATTTTTCTTATATTGAAACATGTTACACTCTTTCACCTTGTTAATGCTCTTAAGGTGTTTGAATGTTTTGATCATATCACCTCTCTCCCTCCTTTGCTCTAGGGTATACATACTGAGCCCCGTTAATCTGTCCGCAGATGTTTTCTGATGCAGTCCCTGCACCATTTTGGTTGCCCTTCTATGGACTGCCTCAATTTGGTTAATGTCCTTGTGAAGGTGTGGCCTCCAGTTCTGCACACAGTACTCCAGATGGGGCCTAAACAGTGTCTTGTAAAGAGGGATTATTTCCTCCCTCTTCTGACTTGTGATACCCCTACTAATACACCCCAACATCCCCCTAACCTTACCTTCTGCTTTAGTGGTCTGCTTGAATAATTTCAGGTCATCGGTGATGATGATGCCCAAGTCTCTTTCTTCCATTGTGACTGCCAGCAACTCCCTTCACAGCCTATAGGTGTCTTCAGGGTTTCTCTTCCCTATGTGCATGATCTTGCACTTCTTTGTGTTAAACCCCAGTTGCCACTCTTCTGACCATTTTGCTAGTTTATCCAGATCTCTTCTCATTCTGCCTACCCCATCTGGATCATCTACTCTGTTGCAGATCTTGGTGTCATCTGAAAACAGACAAACCTTACCCTCCAGTCCATGTGCAATGTTGCTGATGAAGATTTTGAAGAGGACTGGCCCCAGGACTGATCCCTGAGGTACCCCACTTGTGACTTTCTTCTCTTCTGAATGTATACCATTTACCACCACTCTCTGTTTTGTGCCCATCAACCAGTTTGCCACCCAGTTGACCAACTTCTGACCCACCCCGATCCTACTCAGCTTATTAATCAATCTTCTATGTGGAACAGTATCGAAAGCTTTGCTGAAGTCAAGGTAGGTGACATCAACTGCTCCCCCTTTGTCCACCACTCTGGTTACCCAGATAAAGAAATCTATCAGATTAGTTTGATGGACCTTCCTTTTGTAAACCCATCTGCCTTGGATCCTGTGCTCCTATGGATTCCAGGTGTTGCACTATCCTTTCCTTAAGGAGGCCTCCATAATCTTGCCAACTACTGATTTAAGACTGACTGGACGGTAGTTCCCTGCCTCCTCCCTGCTACCACTATTGTGGAGCGGGGTCACATGAGCCCTTCTCCAGTCTTCTGGGACTTTTACTGTGCTAAGAGACTCACCAAACAGTCCTGATAATGGCTCTGCTAGTTCCACACTTAGCTCCTTTAGAACCCTGGGACGTATGCCATCAGGTCCCATTGTCTTGTCCACCCTGAGCTTATCGAGCTCTTGTAGGACCCTTTCTTTTGTGAAGGGACTAATGCACACCTCCCTTCCTGTGTGTCCATGGTGTTGAGCTGTGGTCCCTGCCCTTCTCTTCAGTAAATACTGAGCAAACGTATCTATTTAGGATAGATGCTTTTACTTGGTCCTCCTCCTCACATGCCCCTTTATCCCCTTTGATCTTAGCAATAACCCCTCAGGACTTTCTCCTTTCACTAATGTATTTATTAAAAAGTCTTGTCACCTTCTTTTACTATTGGTGCTGATGTTTCCTCTGTTTAGGCCTTTGCCTGCCTTACTGCCTTCTCTGCTTCCCTTAGGGAAGTTTGGTATGCCTCCCTATCTTCATCCTGCTGTATTCCCTTATATTTCCTGAAGACCAGCCTTTTGGCTCTGACCTTTTCTGCTACTGTTTTTGAGAACCAAAGTGGTTTCCTTCTTCTTTTGTACTTTCTTTTCTCTCTCTAACACAATGGAATGTTACTTCAAGTATTGCATCTTTAATGCTTTCCCACTTTGCCTGTGCCCCCTCACTTATAATTCTTTTTGCCAGGGCTAGTTTAACTCTGTTGGCCATCTTATGAAAGTCAGCTCCTCTGAAGTCCCATATTTGTGTCTTGGAATGGAATGATTTAGTTATAGTGGCCAAATTGAACCATACCATGTGATGGTCACTGACCCCCAGGTGACCTTCTACCTAGAGATCTGTGATCCTTTCTCTGTTAGTCAGTACTAAATCTAGGCTAGCCCTGTTTCTTGTGGGTTGTTATACCAGTTATTTGAGACCATCCACCTGCATGGAATCCACCATGTGTCTAGTTCTGTCAGATGTTCCTGCTGGTATTGACCAATCTGTATCTGGCACGTTGAAGTCTCCCATTATCAGAACCTCCCCTTTAGCTGTCATGTTTTGTATATCTTCTAGCAGTAATGTGTCTATGTCCTTCCCCTGGTCTGGAGGCCTGTAGACAACCCCAGTTCATATGGCTGTCCTAATTCCTGTTTCCAGGGTGGCCCGCAGTTCTTCTGGCTCCTTATGCGCATTCTGAATTTCTGTAGCTTTGATATTTTCATTGACATAAAGGGCCACTCCACCCCCCCCTTTTGCACTTTGGTCTCTGCTGAACAGTACATAGCCAGGTACTGAAGTCTCCCAAGTATGGTTTCTTGTAAACCAAGTCTCGTTAATGGCTACTATGTCCAGTTTAGCCTCTGTCATTATTGCCTTCATGTCTGGGATCTTGTTTCCCAGACTGTGAGCATTTGTGTACCTGATTTTCCATTGCCCAGATTTTAGTGTGTTAGTTGTTGGGCAAGGTCTGGCATTTCCCCTGTGCGTCTTAAGGGGAACCAGATCTTTTTCCTTACCTGGTGATGCAAATAAACTACAAACATGCTGAACTCCTGTTTGACCACTAGCTGAGGTGGGAGGGGTGTTCTTCCCATTCAACGTATGGGGTGCTGCACCCTTCTCCCCATTTGCTAGTTTAAATATCCTGCAAAGACATCAAATGTCTGCCCCAATGCACTGACTCCCTCCTTAGTCAGATGCAGTCCATCAGATTTAAAGAACTTTTGCTCCCAAAACTGTTATCAGTTCCGTATGAATTTGTGTCCTTTTTCCTGGCACCAGGCCTTGAGCCACATGTTTAGCTCCCCTATCTCCTCTACTCTGACCTTCTGTCCATCTGCGCCCGAATGTTTGCTTGCTGGCATTAGTAGTGGAAGTGTAGGAGTTAGACAGATGCAGTATAGAAATGGCAGTGATGTATTGAACTGATGCCAACTCCACCCCCACTCTGCAGAGATGGAGAAGCACTGGTGTATACCTTTGGTTCACTGCCCACAACAGTCATGACATTTCACCTCACCCTACCCTGCAGACACTGACAAGTGTTGAAGTGTGCCTTGGGGTGTTCAGGCTTTACACTCACCTCATTCCATAAGGAAATACACTGAAATGGTTGCAGTATAGGAGAATCGTGTGAACTCTGGGGCCAACGAGTCCAAGGCACATCACAATGCCTGTCACTGGCTGCAGGGTGGGGGTGGAATGGTGTGAGCATTACTGTCGACAATCCCAAGTCACACCCCTGATGCCCGTCAGTCCCTACAGGGTAAGGCGTTATGGTTGGAAACCCTAATGCCCTGGGCATTTCTTGGTATTTTTACTTCAAGTTTTCAACATGGGCTTTTTGTGACCACACTGCATGAACAGTGACACTATCAGTTTGTTAGCCAAAAGGTGATTTTCCACAGTGACTGCGCCATTTGGCACCACAGGTGAGAAAATACATTTCTAATACAATGTGAAAAATGACAGCTGTACTGTTCATGAGAAGGTGTAAAGAAATGGTAATGTTGAAAACCTGGAGTGAAAGCATAAAAAAAATGGTGAACTTACGAGAGTGCATAGAAACTGTGAAATGCACACCCATGATGCAATTATTTTGGGGATTTTTTTCTCAAGATTTTCAATATAGGCATTTTAGGACCTCTGTTCATGAACAGTGTCACTGTGATTTTCTTAATCTGTCCCAAACACTGATTTTGCACTGTGACCGCGAAATTCTGCGCTGGATGTGCAAAAACACGTTTCGGCCAGGATGTGAAATGACAACTGCACTGTTCATAAGGAGGTGTGAAAAAATGTCAATGTTGAAAATCTGGAGTGAAAATATTACAAATTCGCGAACTGATATTGTGTGCGTGGAAACTGCATAATGCATGCTCGTAACAGTCATTTTTGGGAATTGTTCCACCAAATTTGCAACATAGGCTTTTTGAGAGCCCACCTCATGAAAAGTGACACTGTCATTTTGTTAATCAGTCCTGAAAGGTGATTCCATGCAGTGACCGCAAAATCACCTTTCGGGACTGAATTACCAGATGAGAGTCACTGAATTCTTGAGATGGGGTCCCAAGAACCCCATGTTGAAAATTTGGTGCAAAAATCTGAACAAATGACTGAGATATGCACCAAAGTTGAATAAAAAAACATTTATGCCATAATACAGCTTACCCATATTTTTATAGTTCGCGGTCAGCTTTGAAGAGTGCAGACGTGTTCCCGGTCCACCGAAGATCATTGCGCTGGCCTCCAGAGGTAAGTATGGTGTCAGGTGGTGAGGGGAGGCAATGGGGAATTGGGCACCCCCATTGGCCATACAGTGCATGGGGGGGAAGCACATGACAATGCAGGACATTTGAGTGCGGAGGGGAGCACATGATGATGCTGGACTTTTGCCACACTGGGGTGGGCTCCTAGCGTGGCACCTGGAAGTTTGTTTTTTGGGGGGCACTGGAGCCAATGGGGATTGGGCACCCCTGTTGGACATACAGTGTGCTTGGGGGGGAGTGTGCATGAGCCAAGAGGGATTGGGCATGTCCTTGGCACACAACAAATGGGGGAGCACATCATGCCGATGGGAGATGCAGTGGTGTACAGTTGAAAGACAACGAGTTACAGTCAGCGGTGGGTGACATGTAGACAATTCGCATACTGCTGATGGCATGGCAGTAGAAATTGCCTGCATGTTACCTCTGCTGATTGTAGCAGTCATTCTCTTTCAACTGTACACCACTGCATCTGGACTGCTGTGATAGACAGCTCGGACATTCATTGGTGCGGTGAGGCCGAGTTTGCAGAAAGGATCAGGGCACTGGAAGCAGTGGTGGCCCACCTATGAAAACTCGTATGGTGGCACTATGTTTCTTGCACATGTGTGCAAACAAACATAAAAATGTGTAGAGTTTGATTTATTAGGAAAACAACATGCAGTTTTCACTCATGCACAGTTCATTTTGTTTCAGGAGTTTTCATAACTGGATTTTTCCTAAACTGACAAATGTCACTTTCCTGAGTAGACACCTTCTTTTGTTAAAAAAGGCCCATGCTTTTGTGAGCCTTAGTTGCCAAAGTAGAAGGAAAAAAGAAGAGAAACCAGCATGTACATTAAAAGCTAGAAAATGTGTTGCAAGTTACATCTAAAACTTATGCAGTTGCTATTGTAGGGAGTAAGGTTGATTCTTTAAGTGTTTTGTTAATCAGATTAATAGTTTTTAAAAATATTAATCAAATTAGGCCATTGCCAGTCATGAAAAAGGTCTAATTTCATTGTTCGTAAAACTGCTTTTATGACTGAAAAATACACTTCTCTGAATCTCATGGAATACAAAATTGGAACAATGAAAGAAAGTCACTTAGCTTGCATGAATATTGAAGATCATCATGCATCTTACATGAAAAAGTGCCCATTGTGGCCTTACTGGAGTTTTCAAAGCAACTTATACGACATTTTTTCTTTTTCTAACAGCTTGCATGAAAAGTGCCTTTTGTGATACAAATAGCAGTTTTCGTAGAAGCGGCATGAAAATAAAATATCATCAAAGTGTGTGTGAAAAGAGCACCCTTTGTAGCATGAAGCATATAGCACTCTCACCTAAGAGCCTGGAAGATCAGAAGATTGCGGGTTCTAACCCAATACCAGGAACTTAGGGTAAAGTCCCAATACTGACACTGCAGTGCAGCATAGGCTGGTTGTTAAACTCTTGAGGTGCTATATGTTGGATGAGATATTAAACCCTGGTCACATCTGCCTCTCATGGTGGATATTAAAGATCCCATGGCACATCTTGAAAAGAGTAAGGGAATTTCTTTGGTGTGCCAACCAAATTTTCCCCGTTCACTAAAATACCCCCAACTGATGCCTTAACCTGTATTATAAAATGTGAAAGAAAAATCCAGTGATCTGATTGATCAATAGCTGTCTCAAATGCTGTAGTAACTGACCAATTACCGTACAAGTCTGGAAAGTGCATTTCAAGTCTTGGAATGTGTTTTCTATGCTGACCCAACTACATAGAACTATTACTACACTGCATCAGAATTCTCAGTAACTGTGACAGCTGAGAAAAAAAAGGTTCAAGTAAAAAATGAGTAAGTTACCTGCCAGTCAGTTTAACCTCTTTGATGATGCTAGCCCAGTTGTTTGGTGCGAGAATCAATTTATAAGTGATAAAGATTTATTTATTCCATATTTAAAGATTTATTTAGTACAGTATTTTTTTTATTATTATTATTTTGGTGCCACTAAATGCAATAACAGTCAAGGCTTGTGGTTGTTGGGTAATTGCTACACTTCCCCTACCCTATGGTTGAAGGACACATGGTTAATGCCTCATTTCTCCAACCCACGGAGTGGGTGGATGTGGAGTAAATACCCAATAACTCTGTGCCCTGTCATGTGTTATTGCTTACTCAATATGTTAATTTCCACCTGTATGCCCCCTCGATGAGGCTGAAAATTGGCAGACATGCAAAGTCTTCCTTTCCCAGTAACCAAAAACTACATAAATTAATAAGTAGATAGAACTGTGGCCACTCAGTGCCCAACACTAATAGCTCACTAAGTGTTCCTACCACCCTCATTTCTGATACCAAGACTCCAGCCCCAGGGTTGGACATTAATGACATAAACCTACCCTCATTGGCCATGATGCAGCTTCCCCCAAAACTCACTTACAATACTGTGACCCCAACCCTAGAGCCTGGCATACAGTAAAATATCTAAAAAATCAAAATATTGGTCCCACGGAGGAAGAGCTGCACTGCCTTTCCTCTACTTCAGCCAACTACTGTGATCTGAAAAATTGTAGGACAAAAACAAAGCCTGATAAAAAAAGTCCAGAAGAACAACAAACTATGCATGCATATAGACATTGTTGTTTTTAGATTCAAAATATACTCAAATTTTGATTGGTTGCCACTAGACCTTAGGGACCAGTTAAAAATAGGAGTAATGACTTACAAGGTGATTAGCAAAGGAGCAGAAAACATAATCTGTGTCTAATGCTGGGTATAAACTATTTTTTGTTGAAATCCAAAATTTATAATATGACAAGATAACTGGATGTCTTTGTCGCTATGGATAATCCTCAGCTGGGTTTTCCATATTTTGATTCCATAGATGAAAATGTTTCCACCACCCTATATCCATTCTTCAACAATCTCTAGGGACTAAATTCCTAGTCTTCTGAATACATATGATATTGGCCAACAGAATAAAATTCATAATTTCTCTAGCTCCTATTTTTTTTTGTAAACCTGCATATTCTGTGATTAAATTGCTACTGTATCAATATAGGATATTAAAATGGGATGTTCACAAGAAATCCTTGGCAGTCTAAAGTAAGTAAAAACATTAGAGAGGGGGTCACCTTCAGTGCTCTAGTGTATGATGCCAAATCAGCAAGCACAATCCCACCAAAAAGGTATTGTACCCACTATTACCTGCACAAGAGGTTGTGACAGTAAAGAAAAAAAGAAACTATCATTTATTTGCTCTTTGCTATAGAAGTTTAATGTGATAGGTACATAACAACATAACCATGCAAACAATATAGCAACTATGATTAAAAAATAGCTGATTTTTTTACAGCTGACTAAATGAACTAAACAATTTATTGTTGCAATTACTAGCAAGTCTTAATTTTGTATAAATATGAAGCAAGATTAGTTGTATATTGTTAAATTTGCTAGTTGATCTCATTCTTGTTCTATACATGGACCAAGCAAAAGCTGGACTAAGATTCAGCTGTTGTATCATTAAGTGAAAATTTGAGTCATTTTATTATAGTGTCCCAGTTCTTGATGGCATATGCCATATCACTTTAAACTTTTATAGCACAGAGTTTCATGATGTAATTGGTGATGTCATCACTATGGGTAGTATAAAAGATGACACTTTATTATAGCAAACCTATCCCTTTGAGAAATAAATTGTATTGCTAGGCATGTAATGGCATTGGCAGATTTGTTTTCTTTTCTCTCTGCAGGGAGTACACCTGTTGCTATATGCTTGCAGTTTACAACTGTTTGAAAGTAGCAAATAAATGATATTGCACATTATTTACTATCTTGGCCTCTTGTGTTGGTAGTAACACGTGTGAGGCCTTATTAGTTGGATAGCCGAAAGTAACCTCAGCTGTAGTAGTCAACAATATCTGTTTGGTATAGGTTTTGCTGTTGCATAGCTTGTCAGTTCACCTTCATCAGCTTTCTTGTATAATTCTAAAGGGTCAAAAATTTATATTTCTGTTTGATCTAGTTTAGGAGCATTTCACAGAATATGTTCTGCTAAATCTGCATCACTTGTTACAATATCTATATTGTCCTGCTTCATTCCATGATGACTCTGTATATCACTAATTTCATTTTGAGGCACACACATATCTAAAATATTGTTTATAAGGGTATAAGTCAGAAATAATATTAATCGTTGGTCCTTTTCACTCCTTATGACAAAAATGAAGAGGCTTTGTTAGATTGCTTTTTTTTTGTTTGGTCATATATTTATTGATCTTTATTTTAAGGAACATATACTTATGAGTACCTTTTCTGAATTACAGACAGGGTTCGATCAGGATTAACCTGTATCACCCATGTCAGTTGATAATGACTACAGCGGTATTTACATTTAATCTAGTCAGGTTCCACTGAGTGGCACAAAAGGTGTACATTATGTCCAGGTTATCTTTAGCAAGTAATATTTAGGAGATAAAACCCTCCTCTTTTAATTGCACTGAATATAGGATTGCATTCTCTTCAATTGGAAGAAGAAGTTCCTTGCTAATGTCTCAATAATTTCTTTAGGGTTTCTCCATTTTCATAGTTGTTATGATAAATACCATGAAATTTGATAGTCAATCCATTTTCCACTATGAGATGGTCAGAATTTTGGATACCTACTCAGACCTGATTGCAGTCACTAGTGGGTTACCCCAGGGCTCTGTCCAGGAACCCATTTTTTTGGGGAATTTTTATATTGGATTTACATAAAGGGATAACTGGACACATCAGCGAGTTTGCTGATGATACGAAATTATGCAGCAAAGTAAATTCTGCAGATAAAATCCTAACCTTTCAAAATGATATCACCACACTGAAGAAATGGACTAAGCAGAACAAAATTACTTTTAATGACGATAAATGGTCATTATGCATCTTGGGGTCAGAAACCAATATATACAATATTACTTAAATGGTAAGGAGTTGAAACATGTTAAATCAGAAAAAGACTTAGGTGTCTTAATTAATGATCAGTTATTACCAGGGAAAAACTACAGACAAATTGCACTAAGGACAAATTGGATATTAACTGCTATAAGAAGATTACTTACTTTCAGACAGGAAGCTTGTATCTTACCTTTATGTGTCATACATCAGGCTACATCTTGAGTATGGAGCTGCATTTTTAGGCATCGTATCTTACTAAAGATAAAAAAACTCCTTGATAGTGTCCAATGAAAAACAACCAAGCTCAGAAAGAACTCCGCAGGTCCCCCGAGGGTCCGAGAGGGCAGTCGGATGCCCTCCCCCACAGCAGCTCTCCCCTACAACTGAAACAAGTACGCCACTCAGCAGCACCACTGCGATCTTGGCTCCCAACTGAGGAAAGGACTTGGCACAATTTTTGAACCTACTCACCCTTAAAGGCTGTACAATTAATTTCGGCACACAAATGGAGATAGTTTTCTTCCATTCAAAAAAGACAATTTGCCAGCTTTAATTCTACTCCTTTATTGAGCTTTAACTCTCAACTGTTAGCATCTCTTTTTACTATTTTTAACAAATCAGCCTGCAAGCAGTGCCTTGCTTGTGTTCACTTATTTACTGCCTTTGGCCTGAGCTAGTCTCAGCATTGCTTTAATTTAACTCTTAATCCTGTAGAAGTTTTATGTTTTTTACTCCTGAAATAGAATACTGCCAGAGTTAGAGTTAGCCCTGCCCATACTAAGTTGCAAGCCCTTTTGAGATCTGAATTACAATTGCACTCCAATTCCCACCACAGCCCCTCCCAAATAGACTCTCCGTACTAATTGTGCTGTCTGTCTCTCACCTCCACAGAAAGAACTCCATGGCTCCCCCGAGGGTCCGAGAGGGCAGTCGGATGCTCTCCTCCACAGAAGCTCTCCCCTACAACTGAAACAGGTATGCCTCTCAGCAGCACCACAGCGATCTCAGCTTCCAGCTGAGGAAAGCCCCACCACCACCACCACCTTTTGTCAGCTTAGTGTATTATAGTCAGAGACATATGATGGCTGAAACCAATCAGCTAAGTTCCCATTAGCAGGTTATCATTAATCCCCACTAGAGGTCACCCTTGCATCCTCTGAATTTTCCTTCTCACCACATTGGTTGCACTATCCAGTTTAGTGTATTTTCCTCTCTCCTACACAGTACCTATCTATATTCCTCCCTCCCATCTTGGCACCCTTTTTGACCACCCCTCCCTCTAGAGGCTGCTACACTCTCCTATCTCACTGTCAAACCCTGCAAGCGTCATGCTGCTTCTGCTTCTCACCACAATCTGCCAGCTCACTCCCCTTACTTCCCTCCCTCCTGCTTCCCATCCTCGCCTACCTCCAAACCCCCTGTCATTAGGAAATGTCCTTACTCCCTGTCTTGAAACTATCTCCCCAATACTGCCGCTACATCACTACTCCCAGAACGGTTGGATCCCTGGTGCTAGTATCCTGGCTCCATCCTTTCATGCAGGCCTCACAACTTTAATCTACACCATACTAAATACCCCTCCGAAAATGTCACATCAGGTGATTACCCCCCGGAAGCCTAAATGGAGCATACATACTCTTTAACGCTTGGTAGTAATGCTGCTCCTCCTGTCTGGAGATGTAGAACTAAACCCCGGCCCATTCCCTCCCAGCACCTACCAGACCCTCACATTACCAAAAGGTCTTAAACTCATACACCTCAACATCTTTAGCATCCTGAACAAAATCACAGCCCTCCAACCAATAGTAATGTCACCTGCCTGAATGCAATGATACACACTGAGACCTGGCTAAAACCCCACAACTTGGACTCAGAAGTATCTATACCCAGCTACTTGATCATTTGTCAAAACTTTCTTGGCAAGAAAAATGGGAGCGGCGTAGCTATTTTCATCTCCTTAATGCTCCAGTTCACCCCAGTGCAGCTCTCCATATCCACTCAGTCCATCAATTCCCTCCTAATCAAACTCTCCCTTCCACACTCCACCCCAATACATATTGTTGGGTCCTACTGCACCCCAGACACCTTCCTGCCAGACGTGCTGGACTATCTGAGCACCCTAAAAGCTAATTCCTTTGTGGGCGAGCTACACATTCTAGGGGATTTTAATTTCTTTTTTTTTTCCAATTCAAAGTTTATTCACCACATTTTCCACATTACAGGAGGCAGTAATGAACATTTTGACATAAGATTCGTAATACAAGTCATACTGCCCCAACCCTTCCCTCCCCCACCCGGCAAAGCAGTTCATTCTAAGACTGTTCTCACCCACTAACTACCTTTACCAAGAATAATTAAGGTGGTAACTTCGACTACACATTACTACATAGCCACCGTAATTAGAGTGTGAAGGGGATCCCAGATAACCTTATACCTATTTACTCTGTTTTGAAGGCTAGCAATAGCCTTCTCTGTACATATATTTGCTAAAATCTCATTGAGCCACTTCTGATATGTTGGGCAGGTCCCTTCCTTCCAATGCCTAAGAATGATTTTTTTTGCTGAGAACGCAACCATGGATATATGAAATCTCCGGATTTTAACCTTTATGGAAGACAAATCCACCAACAGGCAAATATCCGGTGTAAAATAGTCTTGTAAACCCAATAAAGGATCCAGGTTGGTTTTTATATGCTCCCATAAAAAGGCTATCCGGGGACACGACCAGAATAGATGAAAAAGTGACCCTGTGTCCTGGGAACACTTATTACACCTAGTGGTATCAAGAAGGCCCTATTTCACCAGTTTAGTTGGGGTATAGTACAAATTATGCAGGATGTGAAACTGCATGAGACGTAATCTATCTTGGGATACATATTTATGACAATACATCCAGAGGACGGACCATTTAAAAGTATATTGGGGAAAAAATGAAACCCAAAAGTTAGTGGGGCCACTACCGCATCCAAACCGCCATCGGAACAACACTTGATAAATCTTAGAAATCACACCTGAGGAGATCACGTGATGTTGCTGTGAGACTAGCAGCTCTGGTGGCTCGCTCCATCTCGAACCTCCGATAAAACATTAAATATGCATCAGAAGAGGCTCTGACTTCTATTAAAAAAGAAATTCTGTTCCTAATGGACGACTGTGCTGCTCCAGCAACTCAGGGATTTTTCTTCGCTCTGCTTATTGAATCACGAGCAGCCCTACTGGGTTTTAAGGCCTAATAAAAGCATGGAGGCCGAAATGCGCCAGGCTCTCCCACGGCATACACCCCCACAAACCCTGGAGAAGGGGCCAAAAAGACCTAAGGGTCAATCCGGAGGTGCCGCAAAAACCCTGACACCCTTGGCATCACAACCAGCAGAGACTCCACTGTCGGAACAAAAGTTCCTGGATGAATTTCAACCCTTCAAGTCAGCTCTGCAAGACATAACAACGGAGATAAAATCTCTCAGAGGAGAGCTCACTGACACAAACCGAGCCATTTCCGACGTGTCTGCCTGGACTACATCAATAGAGGCTTGGAGGAATAAACTGGATCCCGAAGTAGTGACCCTCAGACAGCGCTTACACAAAATGGAATCTAAACTAGAGGACTTGGAAGGCCGAAGCAGGAGAAACAATATTGTCATATTCGGCTTTCCTGAAGAAACTGAAGGTTCATCTCCAATCTCCTTTTTTCAAAAGCTTCTAGTCAAAATAGCTGGTCCCTCCCTGAATAACCCGGCATATATTATAGAGAGGGCTCACCGTTCATTGCACCATAAACCTGCACCTGGTAAATCCCCGAGACCAGTCATCATTAAATTACTAAACTATCTGGACAAGAATCATATCCTGGACAAGGTCAGAAGCCTGCAACAGGTTCTCTGGGAGGGTCAGAAATTACGCTTAACACAGGACCTACCAGCCATAGTAAGACAGTGCCGAGCAGAGTATCACCCCTTGGTGTCCAAATTAATTGCCGCGGGCATTAGGTATAGAGTTCAATACCCCTCCAGGCTGATGGTGTAGCACGCTGACTCCTAGCATTCATTTGAAACAGCGCAAACAGCAATTCCTGCGCTTACACAAGATGTACCCAGATCTGTTCCCGCTCGCTGAACAGGCACAAGGGCAATGCTACTACAACTCCTTCTACGAGGTAGTGAAGGATAACAAATTAAGTTCAAGTTGGACCTCAAACCGGAAAATACATACCTGTTAACCTCCAACTGGTATATTCTCATACATTTCAGAATTTGAGTTATGATTTCCCTCTCCAGGTATTACTCGCAAAGGACTCATGAGGGCAGTAAAGCTCCACGGTGATGTACGGATGTACGCGCAATCAGCGATTGTTCATTTTAAACATTTACAACTGGCTGAATGTCAAAGCCTTCTTTCTGTTGCTGGAGGAAACTATCTATTAAGGGGATCCTGGAGTGGACTGTAATGGTTTACCTACGGGATAAGTCTGTACTCGTCCCCTCCCTTTTTTTTTTTTATTTTATTTTTTTTTCTTTATAATTGGGATAGAAATACCACAAAATACAAGTGGAGGTGTCCCAGGTCACTGAAATGGAGGATTGGGGTGGGAAGCAGGGGCCTCTAGGTAATTCTGCAGCCTGTGCAGTGTATCATGTACCAGCATAGGGTGGGATGGGATCCCATAGGGATCAACAGGACCAAAGCCGAAAATCTATCATTATTCATACCTTTAATTTTAGGATGGCTGGAAATATTGGTCCTCATTTTGGTTTTTTTTTATGGGGCAAAGTTTGCCCAGAGATGGGAAGAAGAAGAGGGGGGGAAGGGGCAGAATAAAGGGAGGGAAGAAGATAGATTATTAAGTATGTTTGGAGAAAGGGGTAATAACTTCCCCCCATATTTTTTTACAGTTACTTTAGAGGATGGGAAGGACTACAGAATAAGAGGGGTTGGCTGGGTGGGAATTTTATGGTAGTTGTTGAAAGGGGGAGGAGGATTCTGGGATTGCCACTATATAAGGAAGAATCGTTATCTACGGGTAAGTCTTTCTCAAGGAAGAGCTAAGACCACAGAACTATGACTGGGTGTTTCTGTGTACATGACAACATCACTTAAATTTTGCTCTTGGAATATTAAGGGTGCTCAATCCCCCACCAAAAGAGCTAAGATCTTGCTGCATCTCAACAAGCTTAATATTGAAGTAGCTTTCATCCTGGAAACTCACCTACCCAACTCACAAATTCTCACTCTAAGAAGGACATGGGTGGGACATGCATTTGGAACAGGCCTAGATACCCGCAGAAATGGAGCTGCGGTACTAATCGCTCGCCGCATACCTTTTCGACTGCTTCAGTCGATAAGTGACTCCCAGGGCAGATATATATTATTGAGAGCCATATTAGGTCACACTGAAATGGTATTAGGATCAGTCTATGGACCAGTCGGAGATGACCCCAATTCTTTACAAACCTTATGACCAGTCGATAATTCTGGTCCAAACTCCCCATAATACTTGGAGGAGATTGGAATTTGGTTCTATGTAATACTCTAGACAGGTCTAAAGCTAGAAATATCCCTTATACCCCCACACAATTGGCTCTTAAAGACCTTATGAACACCATGGGCCTTATTGACCTGTGGAGGACCCTTTTTCCCTCTACCCGAGATTACTCATTTCACTCCTTGCCCCATAATACATTTTCAAAAATTGATTTCTTTTTGTTGGGGACTGAGCACCTAGTGAGGGTTCAAGATTGTGTTTACCTTTCCAAAGTGATCTCTGACCACCATCCAACCTTGTTGCAGTGGTCCACCCCCACCTCTATTAACCAATCCAAAGTCTGGAGATTCAATCCCCAATTATTAAAGTCCCAGAATATAATTGATCTTCTTCAAAGGTATATAGAAAACTTTCAGGAATTAAATGTACCATTCATGCCAAAATTAGATGTACTATGGGGTGCCTTGAAATGCTCACTAAGAGGTGAAATTATTCGGCTGGCCTCCATTAAGAAAAAAAAATCTCAGCAGAATCTTCTTTACTTCTACAACAAATTAGAGCCTTAGAAGTATCCTTAACATCCCAATCCCACTCTACAGAATTTTAAAAACTAGAAAGCTTTCGATTTAAATACAACACTCTTCTAGGTGACAAAGTGGAATACCTCCACCTTAAATCAAAAATTAGCTATTTTGACCAAGGGGAGAAGGCGGGGAAACTGCTAGCCTTAAGGCTTAGGGCACAAGTGACAGACAGGATAGTAGTTACTATCCAAGAACCAATAGGCAAGTTCCATACTACACCCACGGAAATAACCTCATGTTTTAAATTATATTATGAATCTCTCTATTCCGGTCTCCCCCTTATCTCCTAAACATACCACGTTAGACTTGTTTTTACAAGGTATAGACCTCCCATATTTATTCCAGCACCAAATAATCATGTTACAAGCCCCCTTGACTATAGCTGAAATACATGAAGTTATAGAGACTCTTCCTACTGATAAAGCTCCAGGCCCAGATTGCTATACAACTAACTTCTATAAAGCTTTTAGATCTCAATTGGGAACAGTTTTGCTAGATACATACAATTACATATACAAATATGGCCTATCAGACCCTAACCTCACAGAGGCCACTATCGTGGTGCTTCCTAAACCAGATAGGGACCCTACATTATTATCGAACTATCGCCCAATATCGCTTATGAATGTAGACATGAAGATCCTAGCTTTAATTCTGGCTAATAGGGTGGCCAAGGTTTAGCATACACTAATTAGCCCCGAACAAGTTGGATTTGTGGCGGGATGTCTTTCATCAGATCATTTGCGAAAAATTTCTCACCTCATTTCTGCATCCAGGACTCCAACGCTCCAGCAGCCTTGGTGTCCCTGGATGCAGAAAAGCCTTGATCGGGTTTCATGGGAATATTTGTTTGATCTACTCCGAGATATCGAATCCAAAACAATTCATATACAGTGGGTTAAAATACGCTACTCACATCCCTCTCGCCCGGTACTTTGCAACGGAGTCCTGTCGTCGTCCTTTTCTCTTCAACAGGGTACACGACAGGGCTGTCCCCTCTCTCCCTACTTATTTAATATATTTCTAGAACCACTTATCAGGAAGATTAATCAATCCACAGCAATAACCGGTATTCCGATCAACCAGTTGCAATATAAACTATCGGTGTATGCTGATGATACTATGTTTCACGTTACAAACCCATCTACATCTATATCAACCGCTCTTACTATTATTCAAGAATTTGGAGAACTATCTAATTATAAATTAAATGTTGCTAAAACAGAAATAATGTCACTAAACAACTACACTCTAAAATCAGACGTTGATCAATTTGGGTTTAGCTGGGTAAGGAATAAAATTAAATACTTGGGCATATACTTGTCTCAATCCAATACTAATATGAGGCAACTTAACTTAGATGAACTACTCATAAATGTTAGGTCAGATTTGAACCGCTGGTCTCTACTCCCTATTTCTTTGTGGGGACGTATAAGTATTATAAAAATGAACTTTTTGGCCTGCTTGCTATACCCCCTGCAAATGTTAAATCTCTCTCTTCCTCAGTCATGGTTTCTCCAAGTGCATAGTACCATTTCAGGATTTATCTGGAAAAATAAGTCACCTTGAAGAGCAATTATTAAATTACAGAGATCTAAAGGACGTGGTGGTTTACAAGTCCCCAATTTTTATTATTATTACCTGGCTATTAACTGTGCCATTACTTCACAATGGCTAATACCTTCAGAAGATCCTCCACTGTGGTTACAAATAGAAAAATCAATATGTAAGGCAGCTGGGGTAGATATTAAGAGCCTTCCCTATTTGAGTATCAATAAGGTTCCCAAACAGTGTAAAACACACCCATCATGGCCTCTATTCAGATACAGATGCAGATGAACAAAACTTCTGGTGTTTCATTAACGAAGGACACATCGCAGCCCCTCCTTAAAAATCCTAACTTTAAAATAGGAGGCAAAGTCATCACCACATCTACTTGACTGGTGGAAAGTGACAATATGGTGGCAAATTTAGTCGAAAATTATAAATTACTTGCTTTTTCAGCTATCAAGGAAAAATACAAACTACCTGCATCCTTCTGCTTTAAGTATTTTCAAATTTCCCATGTTCTAATACAGCATTTTGGTAGTGGTCTTTGGGACAAGCACATGCTAGGCCCTATATTGAATTCGCTCCCCAGGAGACCATCGTCCCATTATGTTGCCTTTACTATAAAGAACTTCAAACAATAGGTAGTGAACTAGAAGGAGCTCCCTCCTATGTGTGGGACAGGTCCCTCCCTTCTACTTCCCAGGTACCCTGCCAATGGGGGCAAATCTGGAAAAGACTATATAAAGATATTAGGTGGGATCGGTATAGACTGCTTCAATTCTATGTATTGCATGATCTATATTATACACCAGTTAAGCTCAATAAAATGGGGCATTATCCAACTGACTTGTGTACCAGATGTAGATCCCAGAGAGGTACACTTCTTCACATTCTTTGGGAATGCGAGAAAGTTACCCCATTCTGGACTGCCATTCGATCTAAGCTGGATCCTATTTTGGGGCTACACAATGCTTTTCAGCCGGAAATTTGTATCTTGGGGGACTCAAGAGAAATTCTGGTGGGGAATCAAAGGAAATACATGTCTTTGATATCTCTCTGTGCCAAGAAAATTATACTACGCCATTGGTTGGACCAGCAAATTCCCACGTATTCAGAATGGCACAAAGAAATTATTTTTGCTCTACAAGCAGAATATTTTAAAGCGAATATATCCAAACACAGTAACAAATATCAGAAGGTGTGGGCATCCCTACAAACTCTGTTATCTCTTTAGGAGTGTCTAGTATGGATATAGACTTGGAGATGACATAGTTCTGTGTAACTCTAAGATTATGCTCTTTTTTACTTTCTTATTCTCCTTGCCTGTTGGATTATCCCTTCCACTAACCTGGAAAGAAATTGCTCTTTAATTATGTAGTAATGGCGATGGGGAGGGGTGGGTGGGGGAAGGGTAAATATCCTATAATTTTACTACATTATAACACGTTTTGGCAGTTAGATATTTTTGTTAGACAATCTAATTATACCTCAACTAGGCCTATTAGGGTCACTTATGGTATAGATATCATATTCCATGGTTTCATATATTGATGGATATGTACAATGTATAGTTAAGTACTACAATGGTTTGCTTAAGGGTCTATACATGAAGATAGTAGAAAGCCATATAATTGTATTATATACCATACTAATAAAATAATAAAGTATATTAAATGAAAAAAAAAAAGAAATCACACCTGAGGAGACGAGAAAAGGAGAAAGTTCAGTTACCAATTCAAAGGCAGCTGGATGGGGTGGAGTGGCCCCAAGAACCGTGGTTAACAAATGCCTCAATTGAAACACTTTAAAAACCTGAGACTCCAGAATTTTGAACTTGTAAATGAACTGAGAGTATGAGAGCCACTCTCCAACTTCATCCAAAAATGAGGATACTATCCCCTCTCCTAAATGAGGCAACCATGAACGGGAAATTTTCTGTTTTGTTTATGGTGAAAGCTGAGGAATTCCAAATGGATTGAGCGAGACCTTTACTTTGATTGTAACGCAGAAAGGAACACAAGTGCAAATGTACTCTTAGTGAAGTCATGATGGTGGGACATTTGTTAAAATTTTGCAACTGAGAAATTTTTAGATAGAGCATAGTCAGAGGGTCCATGTTCATAGATTGGATGAAATCTAATTCAATCTTGAGCAAAGCCAGGTTCATGTTATCTGGGCCCGGTCTTACCCATCTAGCCCAGTAGTAGATGGACAAGTAAGGAATCCGCAGCCCCCCCCTTCATTGTTAGGTGCAGCTAGTTTGTGGTATGCCAGGCTAGAGGTCTTACTTGACCATATAAACTTGGTAAAGAATTTAAGCATTTTCTGAAACCAACTTAAGGGGACAATTGAGTTAAGATGCGACAGAGGGTAAAATAAATGGGGAAACACATTCATCTTAATTGTATTAATACGACCCCATAAAGAAAACGGGAGTTTATCCCATCTCTTTAGATCTTGAGTGATCCCCTGCAAAAGAGGGTCCAGATTTTCTTTAAACCACAAGGAAGGATTACGCGTTAGTTTTATACCTAAATATTTAATAGCCCGGGGTGACCAGTATAGTCCCAGAGAGATAATGTCAGTCTTGAAAACTTTATGGTTAAGAGGGAAAAAGGATGTCTTATTGGGATTTAACATGTAATTTGAAAAACTACTAAATCTATTAACCTCGCTTAACATGTTCGGGATAGATATTATCAGATTAGTCAAATGTAAGAGGAGGTCATCAGCGTATGCTGTTATTTTCACTACCTCATTCCTAATGGGAATACCTTGTATTCCTTCATTATTGAGAATATGTTGAATAAGGGGTTCCAGATAAAGATTGAAGAGTAATGGAGAGAGAGGGCATCCCTGCCTCGTACCTGGCCACTGCGTAAAAGACTTGGAGAAGGTCCCATTCCCTGAAATCCTTGCTGTAGGAGACCGGTTAATTGCCCTGATCCAATCTATGAACATGGATGGGAATCCAAATGCCTTAAGGGCTTGAAATAGAAAAGTCCAATTAACCCGATCAAATGCCTTCTCGGCATCCAAGGAGACCAACCCCGCAGGATATATGGCATCTCTGGACTCCAAGAAAACATGCGAGAGGGTACGCAGGTGATCTGAAGATGCACGTCCTCTCATAAATCCCACTTGGGACATACCCACGAGGTCCAGGAGCACCAGGGTTAGTCTATCTGCCAATATCTTTGAGAGAATTTTGACATCTTGATTCAGCAAAGATATTGGCCTATAGCTCTGAACCAATTCTGGGTCCTTGTCTGGTTTAGGTAACAAAACTATCAATGCTTCAAACAAATGAGCATCTGCCGTCTGTCCGGAAAGAATGTGCAAATAGAGACGATGCAACACAGGTAGTAATTGTTCCCTGAAAACTTTATAAAATAAGGCAGAAAACCCGTCTGGACCCAGGACTTTACCCAGAGGCAAGTCCTTTATAACAGCAGCTATTTTTTCCTGTGATAAAGGGGAAGATATGAATTTCTTTTGAGTGTTAGCTAGTAACGGAAGATGTGCTTCCCTGAGATACTCCTCCAGTTTTTGAATGGATGGAGGACTATCCATATCCCTATATAATTGCTCATAAAAAGCAGTAAACTCCTGGACTATCTCTGAGGGAGATACTTCAGGGTCCCATCTAACTGTGACCTTATTGGAGGTATAAATCTTGCTGACTCTTGTTGTTTTAAACATAAAGCCAACAGGCGATCCGCTTTTTCTCCTTGATATGTGTAACTGGCCTTTGTGCGGATTATAGCCAGCTCTGCCTTTTCTCTTAACATTCCCAAACATTTATCATTATATGTTAATAGCTTCTGTGACTCCTCTTGAGAAATTTTTTCTGAGTGTATATTTTCTAATGCCCGTATCTGAGACAATAAGGACAATAACTCTGTTTCCTGTGCCCTCTTCCTCTTTGTAGCTAGACTAATGAGAATGCCCCTTATATAAGCCTTAAAGGCTCCCCATAAAATATCCAGACTTGCACTATCTATTGGGTTGGTGGGAAAGAAAAACTCTATCTGCTCTTTCACCAATCCTCAATCGCGATACTTTTCATCTTTTAGTAGTTGTTCATTTAATTTCCATCTGGTCTCTCTTTTGGGAATGTTAAGGAAAGCCAGATTACCCAGGACTAAGGAATGATCCAATATTGTACCCGGTTGGATCGAGGTGGACAATACCCCTGTCAAGAGCTCATGAGAAACTAATAGGTAGTCAATGCGAGATTGCGTGCCATGTACTGGTGAGCAATAAGTATATTCCCTAATATTAGGATGTGTGACTCTCCAGACATCGCACACACTGATCCATCATTTCCCTAAAGGACCTGTGCCCAGGGGACAGTCCCCTCGACCTAATGCTCGATCTATCCAAACTCGGATCAGAGACCAAATTAAAGTTTCCTCCTAAGATAATTAGAATAGGGAGTATAGGAAGGATCATAGAGATCAGTTTCATGAAAAAAGAGGGATCATCTGTGTTTGGTCCATAAATGCTACCTAGAACCAATGGCATGGCCCAAATAGTACCCTGAACTAAGATGTATCTGCCATCTGCGTCCTTAAATACCTGAGAAGGGACAAATGGGATGTCTCTATTAATCAGTATCATGACCCCGCAACTATTGATTTCCCCTGAAGCATAAAAAAACCTGGCCTATCTGTTGTCTCCAAAGTTGCAATACTTCAGAATCCACTAAGTGAGATTCTTGTAAAAATTATATTTGGGCACACAACAGACTCAGGTGTTTAAGTACCTGGTATTGTTTCAGTTTTTTCCTGATCCCCTTCACGTTCCACGTAGCAATATTAATATTCTGAGCCATCTATTATGTCAGGTATAAATCCAGATAAGACATCTATCGTATACTGCAACCATGTAACAGGTGATTCTATTCCCCTGAACCTGCTGTGCTGGTCTCCCACCCCCAACCCTCCCCATATTAAGCCCCTGTCCCTCCCCACGCCCCTGATTATCCCTCAAACAATCCACAGCTTCAATAACCCCAGAACATTGTCCAAAAAAAATCCACCCAAACCCCCCTCTTATCACTAACAACATTCAGCAATACTCCATTTACTACTCCTCCCCAGCCCCCCGGAAAACCATCCCCAAACCCTGCATTATTTATAATACAATCCCCCTTTTTGAGATGTTAATAATAAAGAAAGAGAGAGGACTCAACATCATTGCAGTACAAGCCATTGTGTCCCTCACATATCCCCTAATGAAAGCCATTGAAAGCAAGCCAGTATTGATAAGGCATCACCACAAGAAACATCACGGCTTGCTAGGACATGTGGCTTGCTAGATATGAAAAGGCACCTCGTGGTGCAAGGTCAGGAAGCCGGCCACAGCCGTACAAGAAATTCACTATGTGGGCCGTTGTCTCAATAAGCTCTCCAGCCCCATAGGGACAGGCCCCCATTCCTCTCCTCCAATTTGCTGTGCCTTTGCCCCAGTAAACCCCCACTTTTCTCCAGCCTTAATGACCATTAACGCTTAATGCATGAAACACAAGCTCCCTCCTGTGATGCAAACTTGTAACTGCACCCTGGTGCTTTACAAGGGAAAGGACATCACAGCCCTTGTAATTAGATTTCCCCAAGAACCATAGCCTTTTAGTGGCCCAATCCTTACCAAACTCTTAGAGGGGAAAGGGAGACTAAATATTGCTGAGTTGGCTTTGTTTTCTCCAAACACAAAAACTAACAAGAGATCACTTAATTACTTGAAACTCCAGACCTAGACAAAACAAACAAGAATGTACATCCATAATTGGAACACTATGAAAACCGAAAGGCCCGAAACCCCAGACCCAGACAATACAAATAAGAATATGTATCCATAATTAGATCACTATGAAAACAGAAGGGTCCCTTCTGCCCATTATTTGGGCTGAAATGAGAGTCCAAGAATGTTTCACTGCTTCTTCCCAGAAGATTCCTTTGTGTGACTGCCCAGCCTTCTCAGATCGATTCTCATCTTGTCGGGAGAGACCTGAGGCCTTCCATGTGTCCCTAAAGAGATCAGGCAGGTATACTTTTAAGCCAGCAAACGCTGCCTCAGGGTCTTTGTAGGTAGCCCAAGAACCAGCTACCTGTACCTGTAGCCTGGCCGGGTATTCCATAAGAAATTTAAGTCCAGCAGGGATGATTTTTGAGACAACAGGATGAAATGCTGCATGTTTCAAATGGACTGAACCCAGAATATCTTGCGCTATTCTAAGCTTAGCTTGCTCCCAATGAACTTCTTGGAGTTCTCTAACTTTGTACAGAAAATGTTGTCGCTCTAAAAAATTTAAGAAATGACAAATTATAGGTCGGGGCATTGCTCCAGGAGGGGGGCTTCGGTCTTAATGACCCGTGGGATCTCTCTGTAATATATTTGGCCCCAAATAGGGAAGGGCCAGCAATTGTCTCCACCAGCTTCTGGGTAAAAGCAATGGTATTCTGGCCCTCTTCTCCCTCCGGTAACCCGAGGATCACTACATTATTCCTCCGGCTTCCACCTTCGAGGTCTTCAAGCTTAACCTCAAATCTGGATAATTTCTGGAGCATTGCTGCCATTTCAGGCTCGAACCTCTCCACTTGCTTCTCTAACGAGAAGATCCTAGTCGTGTTGTCTGAGGTAGCGAGAGTGATCTCTTCCATGTTTCTCATGAGCGATTTTATTTCTGATGCCATCTCCTTAATCTCATCTCTGAATGGTTTAAATTCCTCCAGAAATCTAGACAATGTGAGCAGCTCCTGATCTGCCCCGGATTCAAAGCGTCTCCCTTTTCCGCTCCACTCAAGGCCCAGGATTTTTTTGGGGCCTTTTCTGGTGTAACTGGCGGGGTGTGTTTCTGCTGTTGCTTTTTCTTGTAGACCTCCATTCTCTCTCAAAATCGCCCTACAAAGGAACAAAGTTGTAGAGAACCAGAATAGCACAAAATAGAAGGTTTAGAGATCGAGGAAATATACCAGATAACAATTAGAAAGAGATGGGAGGCTGGAGCTGTACTGAGGAGCGACTATCTGGTAGCTTGCATCACATGGTCCCTGGGGATTTCAATTTCAACTGGCTTGCAAACAATAGCTACAAACTTCGGAGCCAAATCACTGCCCTAAACCTCACCCAACAGATTTCTGAACCTACTTGTCTAAATCACAAATCTCAGAACCACTCCCTCTTGGACTGAGCCCTTACCTCTCACCCCCATCGGATCATCAAAGCCAGACTCCTCCCTGACTCTCTAAGTGATCACCATATAATCTACACTGTAAGAAAAATCTACAGAGCCAATGCCCTCCACCAAGGACTATGTTAACTAGGTCGTACAAAGCTCTCAATCTAGAGGTGCTTCTAAGTGACCTGGCACAGGCCGACTGGACTTTCATCTCCCAGACTTCCTCCCTTGATTCAGTCCTAAAATTCTTTAAGGATACCTTCCTAGCTGTATGGAACACCCATGCGCCCCTACGGAGAAAGAGGGTAAGGGGTGCTCACCTGTCCTCGGTCTCGGCTGAACTCATTGGCCAGTTCCAAGCTAGGGACCATGCCTGGAAAAAGTGAAAGACAACAGGCACTGTTTTTCCATCTCCCAATCTGCCCCTCCCTTTTTGACTGTCTGCATCTGCTTTCAGTTTTCCCTGCCCTCTTCCTTTCTTTTTCTCTCCCTCCCCCCTACCTCTACTCCATTTTGCCTGCCTCCTCTTCCCTGCCCACCTTGATTAGTTCCCTGCCATTTCCCCTCTACTCCTACTTTCAACCCTGGCTCAACCTGACCTCCTACGTCACCTCCTGCTGCCCCCTCCCTCCTTCCAGACAGTGGTGCAAATCTATTCAATAAAGGCACCCCTTTAGAATTTACCACCCCTGATGCTACTCTCACATTCCCACCCCTTTCCTTCACCGCTTTCCATTCCTTCACCCTGGGCTCCCTATTCCTCTGAGGAAGATATACTCCTGTATACTGGATGCCTCTCCCCACTTCCATCCCCTGCCTGATGCCGTCACTCCCTGGGGCATCACACCTCTGCCTTTCCCTCCACTGCTCTGCTCCACTGACTTCCCACACCATGCTCCCCAGCTCCCATCTGAGCGGCCTTATTTCATCCCTTTGTAGCTCCAGGCTCTTACACACAGGACATCCCCCTTTACTCCACATCACCCCCAGAAAGACTGCTGCCCTGCAGCTATTGCAGTTTATCACTCTCTTGCTTCCCATACATGTACCTATTCCCCCACTTCCTCCAAGCCTAGCTTCTCCTACCCTCCAGTTATACATAACTATAAAATAACTATAACATTCAAAAATATATACATTTTTATCTCACTTTACTATTAAAAGGTAGCAACAATCACAATAATCTACCTTCTTCTAATACAGATTCTATCACAGAACCAGAACACAATGCAAAAACATCTGCTACTTAGCAACAACAAACAGGTGACAACATACCAAGCAGATGTAGCTTTTTTAAAAAATAGAAAAACAATGTAATCTTTTAAACCAGTAGAAATCAGCAGTCCCAAAAGCACCTTGAACTACAAAAAAGAACACAGTACCACACCACTGACACAGTAACTAAACAGTTCTAAAAGATTGGAGAAAGAAGAAAAACCCATAAATCATAAAGATAAAAAGAGACAGACTGGAAAGGCAAAAATGCATAGAGGAGGAATTGAGGGAAGCTGAATTTACACACAAATTGACTCTAAACCCTCAAGATAAGGAAGAGTGGAAATCCAAGAAAATAGCATTAGAACAAGTATTATCAGCACATGTAGAGGAAGCTATGAGAAAAACCAAGCAAAAATTTTATGAGCAGGGGAACAGAGTGGGAAAGCTGCTGGCACTGGCATTAAAAAAGCAAATCAGTAGCAGGGCTGTTCTGGAGATAAGAAATTAGGAAAAGGGGGACTGTCTGGTATTGGACCCCCCGGCAATCTCCCAGGTATTTGCAGGGTGCTATAAACAACTATAGAGTCAGGACAGAGCTGACACACAAGGCTTAAAGACAGAAGACTTCCTCTTCTTGGTGGTTCTGCCACACTTCACACAACAGATAGAGACCTTTTAGACAGCACAATTTCAAAGCAAGAGATAATGGTAAAGATCAAACAGCTGAAAGCAGGGAAGTTTCCAGGTCTGGACAGCCTGCCCACTGAATTTTATAAGGCATTTCAAAATGAGGTGATTGTTTCATTGCAGGCCTGCTTCCACCACATTCAAGGGGGTGGGGGTGGGCCCAGATTCCTGGAGACATGCCCAAATTTCATTACTATTATTATTGGGCAGACTAGGTGGGCCAAGCAGTCCTTATCTGCCATCAAATTCTATGTTTCTCTGTTACTACACAAAGAAGGAGAAGATCCCTCACAGTGTGGTTTGTATCACCCAATATCCTTGCTTAATGTTGATTTAAAAATCTTAACAGGAATACTGGCAGACTGCCTACAGGGAGTCATCTCCAATATCAACACCCAAATCAGACAGGCTTTATTTTGGGCAGGTTAATTCAGGACAACATTGGAAGGTTGCTGAACATAGTTTCAACCCAACAAGAGAAGTGGGACTTTCAGTTAGCTGTCTCCACTGATGCAGAAAAAGCTTTTGATAGGGTGAATTGGCAGTTTTTACAAAAATCCATGGAGAAAAAGAAATTTATCTCCAGATTTTTGAAAGTGATTTCCAATCTTTATACCTCCCTACAAGCTCAAGTCAGAGTTAATGGAATAAACTCTGGAAGGTTTCCAGTTGAGAGAGGAACCAGGCAGGGATGTTGTCTATCTCTCTACTTTTTTGCAATATTTCAGTAGCCAATGGCTGCGGCTGTCCACCAGGATCAATAAATAGAAGTGGTAATGGCAGGGGGGGGCTGGAGCAAAAGGTGATATTGTATGCTAACAACTCACCTTTCTTTCTAAGACACCCCAAGACTTCCCTTCCCATACTGCTATACCTGCTGAAAGACTTTGGTGAGGCATCTGGCTACAAAATTAATTATGACAAATCGGAGGACCTAATTCTGAGTGGTACCTGTCCAGGGGGGTTTAAATCACAGTTCCCATTTGCATGTGCCAAAAACAATCAGATCAGCTACTTAGGAGTCCAGATAACCATGGCGCAGTCCAGACTGTTTGATCTTAACTACAATAAACTATGGAACGAGATCCAGAAGGACATGGCCAGATGGACTCTGTTGCCATTATCACTGGCCAGCAGAATTGATTCTGTTAAAATGAAATTACTCCCAAGGTTCCTGTTCCTTTTTTCAACCCAACCAATCCCTATACCTGTTGCCTTCTGGTCCAAAGTTAATGTAGGGGTTGGTAAGTTTCTCTGGGGAGGAAAAAAAGCTTGCATGGCAATGAGGATACTGCAGAGACATAAGACACAGGGTATTCTGGGTATGCCAGATCTACAGAAATGCTACCTAGATTGTCAGATGGGACCTGTCTGAACCTGGGCAAAACAGCACTGGGCCTAGGGGTGGTATGAAATTGAAGAAAGAGAGGGGATCATCCAGCCCCTTTTTGTCTTGACTTGTATGGACTCAGCAAGCTCCCTCCAGGACATGACAAGAAACCTATGGGTGAAACATTCTCTAAAAACTTTAAACAAAATAAGGTGCAGACTGGCCTATGCCCCAGCTCTGGGCCCTGTCTCTTTGATTAGGCATCACTTCAATCCCCAAGCCTGGACCAAGTTTATGCCCAATGGGAGGTCAAAGGCCTCAAATGCTTTGCTCAACTCCTAGATAAGGGCAAATTTATGTCTTTTCAACAGGTTAAAGAGTGGTTCCGGTTGAATAATAATGATTTTTTCAGGTACTTACAAGTAAGATATTTTATAACGAGTGCGGATTATAAGCTACAATTGAGTAGACCCAGGTTCCCATGGGAAGACTTAATTTATGGTATAGTAACATTATGGAGAATAGTGAGGTGCACATCTGAACTGTATGAAATACTAAGCAAAATGGACCCAGATCCAATAGAAAAAGTAAGGAAGGCATGGGAAAAAGAGATTCCAGGGACACTATTAAAGGAAGAGTGGGATAAGAGACTGAGGGTGGGGTGGCGGGTAACATCCTCACCAGGATGGAAAGAATTGCTCTAGAAAATATTAATCAGATACTTTAAGACCCTGATGGTGACCCATCACTTCTACCCCACTTATAACACACTCTGTTGGTGGAAGTGTGGGGAACTCGGAACGCATTATCATGTTTTCTAGGCCTACCTGACAATCAGAGGGTACTGGAGGTCAGTAGAGAAGACAGTGAGGCAGATTATCAATATCACTATTCCAGATGAGTTCTCTGAATGGGTCCTTGGGACCCCCAAAGTTGCTAAGCTAGCTGCTAGCTAAAGAAGGGTGGTTCTTGTTGTACTGGTGACAGCTTTGAAAAGCGTCACATCTCACTGGTTAAGTGTCAACCCACCCACTCATCAGGAGTGGTGCAATAGGGTCTCACAAAGTGGTGAGATGTAAAGATTAATCTCAAGGATATATTTGAGAGAGGAAAAATGATTGGAGGTGTAGACCCCTTGGCTCAGGTGGATGGAGAGAGAGGGGTGAAACGATTTGGAGGACCTACCTTAGTAATAAACCTATAAAGCATAACTGAAAGAGCTTGTCAGGTCCTTATAATTCATGTATATACAATTCTGAAGCCCACTTCTTCTGGTTGGAGAGGATTTAGCCCATGGGTAAAATAATTTCCAAGCATATGACTTTCTTCTTCCCCCAACTCCACCCCTGGAGAGACCACCTTAGAGCTATTCAGAGTCTTCAGCAAGAAGGGTGGAGAAAACACTGCTCTACCTCCAAAATTAAGATGCATTTATCATAATGAAATATAACATCAACTTCTTTTCCTCCTCCATGTGGTTTTTAACTCTGTATGATTTCCAGGCCTGCTTTGTTTTATCTAGCTTAGATGGTTTGAGAATTAATGAAAATCATTTATGGTTGATGATGATTTTTAAGGGCTTAACAGAAATACTTATGACCTTGCAAACTGCAAACTTGATCAATTTATGTATAACTTGGAATCTGCATGTGAGAATATTCTGTCAGATCTGTAAAGTTCTTTAAGTTTGAATAAAGATGAGTTGCAAAAAAAAATCACATCTGCACAAATAGTGATAACCCTTTATGGCACAACAGTCAGTATGCAGGGCTACACTGGCATCCAGGTTAGGATGGAACACCAGCAACAGTGACAAGTTGGTCTATTCTTTGTAAATGCTGCCCTCAAGATGACCCATGGAGTGGACTTTCACCAGCTTGTCAAAGACTGAAGAGATATTGTTGAAGATTTTGAGGGACACAGTAAATGTAAAATACAGGGTGTCTGTCATGGCACAGGCACCTGACGTGTAGCAGGGTCCTTGATTTGGGTGTGGTGTGACATAGCCCAAGTTCTGAGTCATGGCCAATGAAAAGGACACAGTCCTGGTCATGAACCTGAAAGTGCATGACAGGATTTTAAAATAGGGGCAATACCATTTAGCCATCTGTCTATCATGGATAAAATCTGGAGTCCTTCCTGACTCCAGATTTTGGAAGAGATTTGTGATAGTGTTTATGGCATATGTTCCATAAGCTGAACAAAGGATTTCCCTGCCTATGTGTTGCTCTTTAGCTTCTTTATTGTTGTAAAAGTTCAATTCATTGATTTTGTTTTGGGTTTCATTGAATAAACATGCTATATTGTACATGTTATACACCATGAATCTTTCCTCCTGAGAAATACCATCTATGCCATGTAGCATGGGCTTTATGACATTTTGTGACAAATTACTGTTAAATGTTTTAGCATGACTACAAATTTTAGCCAAATCGGCCATATTCCAAATTGACATTCCAGTTCCAAACATACTTGTAACAGTACTGGTTATGGCTGTAACATCTGAGAATCCCAAACTCCTCTTACGGCATTTGGGGCAGAACACTCCTCTGTGTTTCATAGTATGATGCCCAACTAGGGTCTTGTACAGGTGGCTGATAGGCTGCCATTAAATTTGATAGCATTATAGTGTGGAATTTGGACACATTAGTGGTAGAACAATGGCCAAACTCAGTCATGTTCCAATGAGTGCGATTCAAAACAACAGGAATATGCATAAACTGAACATTATTTATAAGTGTCCCAGGGACAGAGTTTGCAGCCTGGCCATTGGGTGGACCTGGCTCAGGATTGAGCATTGTAAAGAGTCATTTATGGATGATGAAATGACTGTGAGGAAAAGGGCAGTTATAGCAATGGATTGAGTGACACAGTTTTGGTGATGGCGGTATTGGGAAACTGGTAACAAAGTCTGGGCTCATCATGACTGTAAGGTTGTAGAGGCCTGTGTGGCATTAAGTAACTTGGTGCATGTATAAAGTTCCATTGGAACAAATACGGGTATTGGGCCAGCCTTGAAAAGTTCCTTTGGCAAGGCAGGCTACTGGAATATCTTGTTTAGTGGGAGTGCCAGCTGTCCATTCAATTTGGAGAGTTGAGCTGTTTTGGGGAAACCACCACGGCATCGAGATATGCATCTCTTCCCTCTTGAACAATCATATAGATAGATGAGATGAATGGCCACCTTTGGTTCAGGAGGTAAGATTGGAAATAGGTGTGGACCTCAGCTTAGAGGTCTGAGAACTATTTCCAGATGTCTCAAGGTTTCTTCTGGATCTAATGGTGCTGGATCTGGTAGTAATACTGTGTTCTAGATTCCCAGGATCAGAAAAGGGATTACCGGGATTAATTTCATTTTTGAAAAACAAAGAAATTAACAGGTTAGAGGACAAGGCTCCTCCCCCATCTGGAGAAAGGAACATTAATCACCTTTGTACAGTTTCAGTTGATTGGCATGATACCACTTGTCTACCAGTTTCGTGCAGTCTGTTAGCCACACTTGGTAGACAACAGGGCTCAATTCATTGATGATGCCATAGGGACCCACCCATTTGTTAGCAAATGGGTGGGTTGGAGTGAAGAATTTTAGTACCATTACTTGGTCTCCCACCTGCCAATTGACATCTTTTACATTCTTGTCAAAGTACATTTTGGGTTGCTATTGGCCCTGGTCCAAATTCTTGCCAGCAAATAGGTGAGTATGGATGAGGTTGTCCTTCAGTTGTGTGACATAAGCATCTGCCAACACTCTGTCTGCAATTGAGGTGTTCAGATCAATCCAAAGACGTTTTGGTATTCTCATTTGTCTGCCAGTCATCACCTCGAAGGGTGTGCATGGAGGGAACTACGATGCCTGTTCGACATCACTTTTGTTGACCTCCATCCCAGCGAAGGGATTTATGTAAATTGCAAGTTGTGGTAGACATAAATCTCATATGTCTGCCAGTCCTGTTTTTACATTCGGGGGCTTTGCCCCGAACCCCTCTTGTGGGGGCCAAGCCCCCCGCACCCCTCTATTATGGAATATCAACTCCAGTCAGAGTTGATTCAGGGAGGGGGTGCAGGACCAGGAGATAGTGTGCCCCTGCCTCAAGTGCACCAACACAGTGACCTGTCAGCAAAGTTTTGATTTTGCCAACAGTGAGGTATGTCGCTGTGTTGGTGTCACCGTCAGGTCAGCATACTATGTATGGGGATGCTGCAGCCAGGGTAGCTTTGATTGCCATTAGGTGTAAGGGCAACAGAGTTTTCCAGCCTTTAGCATTCTCATTTGCAAATTTAGAGAAGAGTAGTTTGATCTGTCCATTTGCTCTCTCTACCTGTCCAGAAGACTGGGGGGTGGTAAGCGATATGGAACTTCTGGCTAACTCCCAATAACCCTGAACACTATTGCATTAGTTCTCTTGAGAAATTAGTCCCTTTGTCAGAGCCTACCTTGAGGTGTACACCCCACCTGGTAAATACTTGAGCTACAAGGATTTTGGCAGTGGCTTTTGCCATGTTTGCTCTAGTTGGGAAGGCTTCTACCCATTTCGAGAAGAGGTCAGTGATTACAAGTGCGTACTTATTGTTTCTGTTGGTGGTAGGCAAGGGCCTAATAAAATTATTTTGACTTGCATTCCATGGACCTGATTGCCTTTGTGAAAGTAGTTTGTCATTTTTCTTCCCAGGGATGGGGTTGTTCTGAGCACAGGTAATGCAATTATCCACATAATGTTGGAAATCGGTTGTTATACCACCAGCCCATGGTTTCAGTCTCTGCAAGGTCTTGTCTGCCCCTTGATGCCCCTCTGTAGGGGTATCATGGATTTGGTGGATGAATTCTGATTGGAGTGATTTCTGAACCACCCACAGTTTTTGATCACTTGAATGGTACAGGACCAACTTCTGGTCTGTAGAGTGGTGGAGGTTGTCAGAATGTCTTTTGAATGGGTTATTCAAAGAAATCTCCTTTTCTCTTTCCTTTGAGAGATATTCATATACCTATTTTATCTCTGGCTCCACCATTTGTACTGTGGTCAAATACAGGGTACAACTTTGGCCCTTTTCTGTGTGGCCACTGTGTGGGCCTCAGTAGGGAGCTGCACATTCCATACCCCCAGCACCATCCTTTGCCAAGGTTTCTGCTCAATTGTTGTACTTGTGGTAAGGCTTAGACTTGGTGTGGGCCTTAACCTTGTGTATGTACAGCCTGAAAACAAATTGCTCAGATAGATAGATAGATAGATAGATAGATAGATAGATAGATAGATAGATAGATATGAACTTTATTTATATAGCACCCCTTCCCTGTGGCTCAGAGTGCTTCACAAAAATATTAAAAAACAATATCAATTCAAATACTCTTTAAACAATACATAGTAAGAAAATGTGCATCAGAGTACAGCATAGTATTCTAGCTGTCATTCCTTAAAATAATACAATAAAATAATAGTCAGTTAATTTAATTCTTACATATTAAAAACCTGGTTAAATAAAAAAGTTTTTAAATCTTTTTCAAAAGTTTTCACCGAGGGTGACTCCCATAGATGTCTAGGCAGAGAGTTCCACAGGCCTTGTGCACCTTCTGAAAATGCATGGTACCCAGAGTGCCTCAACCTAACCCTGGGAACAACAAGGAGGCAGCCTTTGGAGGAACGGAGAGCCCGGGATGGGCAGTGAGGAACAAGAAGGTCTTGAAAGTAGTCTCATCCCCCTTCATGCAGGGCGATATATGTCAGTAATCCAACCTTGAAGGTAATCCTCCACCTAACTGGCAGCCAGTGCAGTTCACGGAGGACAGGTGTTATTTGTTCTGACCATGAAATGCCCATCCACTATCTAGCTGCCATGTTCTACACTGGCTGCAGTTTGTGGAGACTGCCTCCAGATAGCCCCAGGTACAGGGCATTGCAGTAATTCAGTCAGGATGTGACAAACGCATGCACCAGGGTGGCCAGGTCCTCCGCTGACATCAGGGCCCAGGTCCAAGCAATGTTTCTCAGATGGTAAAAGCCACTTTGGACAACAGCCAACACCTGCAAATCAAGTGTCAAGCCATTGTTGAGGATCACATCCAGATCCTTAACCTGAACAGAGGGGATCATGGGAACACCCCAGTACTAGTCCAGGGGGGTCTCCAAGCCCCCCCCCATCACAGCGATGATCAGGATCCACCACCAGTACCTCTGTCTTGTCAGGGTTGAGTTATAGCCAATTATGAGTCATCCAGTTCTGGATCTCCTCCAGGCAGGTGTTAAACACAGACTCTGCCATCTGATTTCCAGGTGCATGGGACAGGTATAGCTGGGTATCATCAGCATAGCAATGCAAACCCAGCCCATATTACCTGATAATGTCTCCTAATGGCAGCATATACACCATGAACAACAAGGGCAATGGGACCAATCCCTGCAGCACTCCACAACACAGAGGCATCGGGTTAGAAGAGGCTAACCCCATCATCACCATCTGCACACTGCACATGAGGTAGGATATAAACCAGTTGACATTACCAGTTGGGCTGTACCAGTACCACAGGTGGTCCAGTAGCATCTCATGGTCTACGATGTCAAGTGCAACCAAGAAATCCAGGAACAACAAGATAGTTCACTCTCTCCTGTCTCTTGCCATTAGGAGATCATTCAGCACTTTCACCAGGGCAGTCGGTGTGCTATGCCTTGCTCTGAACCCATACTGGAAGCACTCATAAGTGGAGGAGGAGGAGTTAAGATGCATCTCGAGCTAGATGGGCACCACTTTCTCTAAACTCTTCCCTAAAAATTGGAGACTTGAGACTCGTCTGTAGTTGTTGAGACAATCTGGGTCCATAGAGGGTTTTTTCAGTAGGGGGTCTAACCAAGGCCTCCTTTAGTGCCATGGGAAAGACCCCACTCCCCAAGTGACTCTGGGCAATCTCAGCAACCCCAGATCCTATCAGGTCCATACATCCAACCAAAAGTCTTCTAGAAGGGAAGAAAATCTGTCATAGAATTCCACACCCAGGAAGAATCATAGAAGATGATGGTGTCCTCCTCTCCTTTGTTGTGGATGATTTCCAGGGCATAGGCAACTATAGCACAGGTATTACTATGTATGCCGGGGTCTGCTGGTCCCATGCACTGCATCATGACTGTCTCCAATATTGTATTTAGCTCATTTTGCACAGGTCCCAAAGAGATCTGAGCAAATGGGGGAACAATTTCAGAACTGTCTTCAATATTGTATTCAGGACCTCCACAAAAGAGGATACAGTTCAACTATCAGAAGAAGAAAGGACATTATTTGGAAAAACTACATTGATACAGACATTAGGTTTGTTAAAAGGCAAAGCATACAAAGACGGGAAGTGAAAAAAACATTAGGGATTTGGGTTTCCAGAGTATTGATGAATCAGTGGTGGGGTCTTACTTGGGGTTGTAAACCCTAATGCCCACCCCTACCCTGGATCAGATGAGGTCAAATGTGATGTCTTCATGCCGGGCCCATTGGGCGTTGCATGAAGAAAGTTCTGACAGATTATGTTGACCATACTGTACCACTATGAGGTATTAGGTTGGAGCTGTATTTTGGGCTTCAGACTGGATGCTATGGGCTGGGGGGTGGGCATAAGGTCGGACATCCCCAAATAAGATCCTACTACTGATTCACTAATACTCTGGAGACCCAAATCCCTAATGTTTCTTCATTTCCCATCTTTGTACACTTTGGTTTTAAACAACCCAAATGTCTGCATTAGCATAGTTTTTTGCAAAGAATATATATATATATATATATATATATATATATTATAGTGGCATGGTAGTGCCACTATCATTAGGTTATGTATCCACTTTAATGCAAAATCTTAATTTTGCACCTTAATAACTTTTTTCAGCATGCAATGGATTAGCCTGCAATTTTGCATGCACGGTCTGGTATCATAGATCTCTGGATCTGGCAAGTTTTGTTATGGTCAGCTATACGGTTGCAGAGCTACAGAATGCCAACAAAAACACAAAAAAATGACTTTGTGTGCATTTCTTTGCTCGCCCCCACAGCCCGCACTCTTTGTCTGTTCAGTTTGAAATCTTCAGGGAAGATGCAGTCTTGGTCACCAATGTGCTTTTCAAAGATTTGGTGAAAAAATATTAAATCGTTCAAAAGTTATTCAAAAAACAAATTTCCCATTATAGTCAATAGGAAAAGTTAGCAAAAATCACAAAACTTTTGTGAGAGGCCATTTTTACTGCTGCAAATGGCCCTTTTACTTTCATGAGGTGACCATCTTGTTTTCAGTTAGTGACAAAGGAAAATGCCTTTTGTTTAAAATTGGGACCCTCTAGATAAACACTGATTGTTGTGTTTACCTAGTCAGGTCCTGAGGATGCTAGCCATATCTTTTTTGTGGGGTTAAACCCCCCAGAAATGCATTTTTAAAATTTTTTGAAAACTACTTTTACAAATGCAAAAGTTTTGCGAGTTTTTTTCATGAAACTTTCGTGATTTGCGAAAGTACTCCTAAAATAATTGCAAATATTCGACATCCTCCTGCATCCAAACACTTGGGTCTTTTGGGCTGCAATTTGCAGGGTGGCAAGCCCTGGTCCCACAGATGTGCCTTTTGGTGGTTTGGTGCCAAAACAGTACAGGGCCCCAACATTTCAGCATTCTGAAGTTCAGAAATTTTCCCATAGGATAACATTACGGCATCCGTGACACCTTTTGGATAGAGATGGGCGAAGTGGCCAAAATTTGCTCCGTGGAGTGATTCGCAGAGTAACATGGAATCTGCTAAGTGCCCACAATGTGAAGTGGAGTACTTCATGTTATAATGAGGAATGCAAAGTCCATTGAAACCAATGATTTTGCGTTATTCCACCTTCCCCAAACCACTTCTCCACCGGTTTTAAGGCTAAGTACATTGAAATCAATGTACTTCGGACCACTTTGCCTTGCAGTTGAGCTCCAAGGAGAATTTTACAGTGCTTTATGGGATTGCAGGTCACATGGGCTCTAGACTGTTCTTCACAGTCTCCGTTCTGTGTAGTGTGTGTAGTGGAAGATGGAGACAGTTTCCTCTCAGAGCTTTGTGATTCAAATCCTCAAAAAGCTGTTAAAAAGCCTTTTTGATCCATTTTTTTTTCTCAAAATTTAGTACATCAATTGTAGGAAACCCTCCTGTGCTCATACCATCGAGTGTTTATTGTTTGTATGTGGATTTTGAATGTTAATTTAGAACAGTCAATCTGTGTACTGTGAAATGTGCTTCGGGGGAGGGGCGTCTATGGTGTAGGTAGATTAACTTGGAGAAAAAGGCAGTCTTTCCGTTTTGGTTATATTTTTCTTGTATAACTGTGTAAATGTAAACACAGTAATATTTTCAGTAATTCTTGACATTTTTTGCTGATTGTTGTGGTGCAGCAGTGTATAATTTCAGTTTGTTTAAAACATTTGGTTGTATTACTAAAGGTTTTCAATTTGCTACGCATTACTTGTAGTGTGTGTGCGCGTGCGTGATGCATGCCAATAAATCAGACACCTTTTATTGTGTTACAGAGTAATTGCAGCAGTGTGAACCTGCTATCCAATGCACCTACATGAACTTTTTATACTGCTTTGTGTTATCTTTACTGGTAGTGGACTGTTACTGCCGTGCACTACCCCCCTCAACCAGAAAAAGGTATTCATTTCCAGATTTGGATTTGTGACTTGTGAACACTGTTTAGGTGGTGTTGTGCCTTTGCATCTGTATCTCTTGAGTATGCAGTGCAATATTAATCTGTCTGTGCGTTTGCACTTTGCAGTACACCATTAATTCTGGGAGACTTTGCATTTCTTCTTGTGCTATCATTTCACTTTGTCAGCACTGGGGAATTTTTTGGACACAAGACAGTAGCATTTTGGGGATGCATATTAATTCTGGTGACTGTGTGTGACCACTGCATGCATGACTGAGTGTACCATTAATTCTGGGGGACTTCTCATTTTTTGTTACACTCTCATTTCACTTTGTCAGCACTGGGAATTTTCTGGACACAAGACAGTAGCATTTTGGGGATGCACATTAATTCTGGTGACTGCGTGACCACTGCACACATGATGGAGTGCACAATTAATTCTGGGAGACTTTGCATTCCTTTTTGAGCTATCATTTCACTTCGTCAGCACTGGGGAGTTTTCTGGACACAAGACAGTAGCATTTTGGAGATCCACATTAATTCAGGTGACTGTGTTTGTGAGGGGCTGCCAGTATTGTTGTCACTCTGCCTTATTTCGCAGGCAGAATGACCACACAAAGTGATAATTACAAGGTGAAGTGAGCCTTTTGCTTTGGCCACTCCATGTAGCGGAGTGACAACGTGAAGTGGCCACTTTGGTTCACTTTGCCAGCGGAATTTAATTTCACTGCATTCCTACTTTCGAGGCCCGTATCTCAAAAATGGTTTGAGATATGGAGTTTTCATCACAACATTTCTTAGTCCCCTGTAAAGGGGGACAAAGTTCAGAAGTAGGCTGGAAAGCCATGAAATTTGAATTTTTGTTTCTAGCTTGTACGATTCCTGAGATATTTGCAAATTAGTGTTCCAACTGCTTATTTTCATGTCTGTAGGTCAGTATTATGCCCTCAGAGTTAGCACACACAGTGCTTTTTGGTGCCTGTATCTTGGAAATTATGTGAGATACTGATTTGATTGACTTTATGTTGCAAGAAATACTCACTCTCATGATTACAGCACTTGAAATTTTTTTCTACGTGCTACGGTTCATGAGATATTGGCAAATTAGTTTTACATGGGTTACTTGCCCATTGGGCTGCTGAATGGCTTTGTACTTATTCGTAAGTGGGAGCTCAGGGCCCAGAGGGCCCATGCTCTTACAAACAAATATCATTATACAACAGTAGCTTATGGGGAGCGCAGGCCCAAAGGACCCCAGGCTCCCACCAACACATACCATTTACTATTCATATTACACTTTCTCAAAAAGAAGGGAAATTCATTGCAAAAAAACTCTATTAATGCATCAGTTAGGGTTGTTTCCACAGTGACAAAAGTTTGGAAATTCGGTGTTAGGGTTAAAACCCCACCACCCCACCCCACGACCCCATTCTCAAAACCCTAACTATGCATTCCCCCCACTCCCCCCACACACACATGCAAGACACATGCACAATGTTAAGACACAATACCAGTCAGTCACATCTGTAAGCACAATAATCATGGCACTGTACTCCTTTCACATAACACTATATAATGAAAAACACATACAATATGAGTGACTCTACACTGCCAGCACAGTATGATGGCACATTATTGCTGGAATATCTTTTTCATAAAGTGAAACTTAGCCTGCACAAACATTCTAAATACTGCTTTTTATTTGTCATAATTCAATGATTGGCTCACTGCAGGTATCGCTGCCCCCACATAGGCATGTGGTAGCAGTACAGACACACCTGACACATAGATAGCACTTTTCACATACTGCTCAGGTATGAAACTAGCACCATCACATGTTGTAATACTGCTGCATTAACTGCAAATACTCATTAGCAGCATGTTATGGTTAGCTTTGAATGTTATAACTGTTGCTCTCACATGTTGCTTCTAAACTATACTACAAAACATTACTTTTATTATTATTACCATTTCTTATTAGGACTGAGTCACTGTACCAGAAAAACATATGCAAACATCCACTGACTGCTGCTAGGGTATCCAAACTCTTATTTCCAATACAGCTATCTACAGGTAACATACTGTGTGTTTCATCATTTCTTAACAGTTGAAATATAGGCATTCACTTAAATCTTGTTATTGATGTTTGTAACAGAAAAATGCTACCTGTGGGCCATCTCCCATGGTTGCCAAGCATGCATGTCTACCCACAAGGCACTCTGATGGCAGCATAATTCATACAGTTGCTGCACCATGATGATGGATGTCTCTTGTACTGCTTGCATGTTTGTAAGGGGTGGGGGTTGGGGGAATGCATAGTTAGGGGTTTGAGGATGGGATTGTGGGGGGTTGAGGGTGTTAACCCTAACATCAAATTTCCAAACTTTTGTCACTGTGTAAACAACCCTAACTGATGCATTAACAAAGTTTTTTGCAATATAGATATATATATACATATTAGAGGCAAAAAAATCCATTTACTGCATTACTTTCATTGTTTGTCATCATCATTCTCAAAAAGAAGGGAAATTAGAGGCAAAAAACTCCATTTACTGCATCAGTTAAGTTGTTCCACAGCGAGAAAAGTGAGGAAATTCAGTGTCAGTGTTGAAATCCCCCCTTGGACCCCCAAGCCCACCCCACCAACTGGCATCGGGGTGTGCATTGGGGTCATCAGCCCTAACTCTCACCCCATCACATGTGTAAAGAAGTAGAGGTATAGGAGAATGCGGTGAGAGTTAGGACCGACCACCAACTTTCCCTTCTTTTTGAGAATGATGACGGCAAATAGTGAAAGTAATGCATCCACACTCCTTCCACATGATGTCTTGTGACATAGTAACAGGAACAGCAACACAAAGAGAAGTGGCAACAGTGGCACACATGGTAACAGAAATGTAAATGGTAAACGAAATGTTAATAGGAACGCAAGCGCAAAGTGACGCCAAAGAGAACAGTGACACAAACGGACATTGAAGCATGTACGAAAACACAACTGGTAATGTGAACAGTGATGGCAGGGGTATTTTAAATGGAAATGTTAAGTGTCACAGCAAAAAGAACACGAAAGGGAACAGAAACAGAAATGCGAACGCAAGCGCACACGTAAACGCAAACAGTAACAAACACAGCCACGGTACCACAATAGTAAATGAAAATGATAAAGTTAACATGAAGAATAATGCCAAAGGAAATTGAAATGGAAACCGGAATGAAGGTGCGTACAGAAACGCAAACCGTAACGTGCATGGTCACGGAACCGCAATTGTTAACACAAATGGTACCGGTAACAGCAACAATAACGCCAAAGAAAAGAGAAATGCAAATGCAAGCGAGTACAGAAACGCACACCATTATGCACATGGTCATGGTACTGCAATTGTAAATGCAAATGGTAACAGTAATAGCAAAAATAACGCCAAAGGAAACAGAAATGAAACAGAAATGCAAGCATGTATGAAAACACAAACATTAACGCATGTGGACGGTACCACAATTGCAAATGAAACTGGTAATGGTAATAATGCCAAATGACACAGAAACGCAAACGCAAGCGAAAACGAAAACTGTAACTCACACGATGGCATAGACCTTAACGGTGCCACAAATGGTAATGGAAATGCAACTGGAAACACTAACTGGCACAGTAACGAAAAGGCACACTCTTCTTTTCCCAAAAAAATGCATTGGAAAACACAGTGAAAACAAAGAATGTATACATAACAATGGGCCTTGGAGGAGAAAATGAGGACAATGAATATTAAATTGCTTGTATCTCAGGAACCGTACGACGCAGAAAAAAATGTAAATTTCATATGAATTATGACTTTCCTGGCTAGTTTTGTTCTTAGCTCCTGGTAGGGGGCTAAGCATTTTTGTGATGAAAAGTCCGTATCTTGCACCATTTCAGAGATACGGGCCCTGAAAGGCATGACTGGCTCCGTAATGTTATCCAATGGGAAAAAGCATTAAATTTGGAGTGCTGTCACTGTGCTGCCCTGTAATATTTTTTCACCAAACCACCAAAAAACACATCAGTGGGATGTTGGCTTTTTTCCCTCCAAATTTCAGCCTAAAAGACCAAACCATTATTTTGCAGCAGGGCGGCAAAGGATTCCTGTAATGCGGAGGATGCCGTAATGTTATCCTATGGGAAAAAGTGTCAACTTTGGAGTGCCATAACTTTTCTGACCTGTAACATGTTTTCACCAAACACTAAAAGGCACATCTGTGAGATGTTGGCTGCGTTCCCTTCAAATTTCCGCCCAAAAGACCAAACTGTTCTTTTGCAGCAGGGTGGCAAAGAATTGCTGTCATTTTGCCATAGCCTGGAAAAGTAGTGTTGCAATTTGCAAAAGCTTTCGCAAAAATGTGTGACACTTTCATGAGTGCAACACTACTTTGTGAAAGCACTTTTTCCAGAAACTTGAAAAACATATTTCTAGGGTGTTTAACCTCAAAATAAAGACACGCCTAGCATCCTCAGGGTCCAACTAGGTAAACACAAAAAGAATTGTGCTGCTAGAGGATCTCAAATTTAAATGCCAAGCATTTTCTGATCACCAACTGAAAATAAAATGGTGGATTTGCAAAAGTAAAAGGGCCATTTGCAAAAGTAAAAACTGCATTTGCGAAAGTGTTGAACTTTTTAACTTTTCCCATTGACTTATAATGGGAACTTGTTTTTTGAATAACTTTTGAACCGTTTAATATGTTTTCACGAAACCTTTGAAAGGCACATTGAGGGCCCTGGCTGCATGTTCCCTGAAGTTTTTGGACTGGTCATGCAAACCGTGTGACATATAGGCGAGAGCAATGAAATCACAAAAAAGCGTAATTGTGCAATTCGTTGTTGCTTAATAACTCCACAGCTGTATATCTTGCCAGTACGAAACTTGGCATATCCCAAGATCTACCATACCTAATTGTCCATACCAAATTTCAGGTATATCTATTGAATGGTGGCAAAGTTATTAAGGTGCAAAATTTGACCCTTCAACCTTAAAAGTGCTACTCAACCCTAACTATGGTAGCACTACTGTGTTCCCATTTTATACATAATATATATATATATATATATGTGTAATCGATAATCCACTCTTGGAGGTGTGCAGCAGCGGCTCTGATATCATGCCTTGGTGTGCATTGTCTTGACCTCGTCTGGCAACCACCCAAAGGCGCATGTGATATCAGCGCGAATCGCACACCCAAGAGTGATTATCTATCTTATAAAATGGGAAAATATTTGGGCAGGGGAGGAGGTATAAGGTAGTCCCTGTCTGGCAGAGATAAATGTTTAATTTACAGTAGGTTATCTGCTGATCCTGCCATAATTGTGATGGGTTTGAAGTTTAAAGTGGTAATTATCTGGTTGATTCTGCCTTGGTTTAAACAATAAAGCGATGAAAATATGTATCTGGTTTATCCTGCTATTGTCAGAGTGTGTTACACTGTAATCCCTTTAGTATTATTTCTGTACTGTAAGCGTGACCGAGTAGTGTAAACTGTAATTATAGACCTGGTTGCAGACGCTCAAAAACACTACTGTTTTTATTTTTTAAAAGCGTCGATTGTAAGGGTTGAGCAAGTGAGTTCATTCATATTCGTATGCGATCGGTGGTTTTATTAGCAGTGCAATTAAAAACAGTATTTATTTGCAGGTACTGTAATTTCTCTTTTATTTTAGATTGCTCATATTTCTAGAAAATGAACCCACTGACTGTACAGAGTGAAGAGCGAGTGAGTCGCCGGCTTCAGAATTGTAGACGGAAGCGAGAGCAAGAGTTGCTATAGCAACAGCTCTCGCTCTTGCTTCCGTCTACAATTCTGAAGCCAGTGACTCGCTCGCTCTTCACTCTGTACAGTCAGTGGCTTCATTTTCTAGAAATATGAGCAATCTTAAAATAAAAAGAAGTTTACACAGTACCTGCAAGTAAAATACCTTGTTTTGAAGCTGTGCCAGCACGTCCTGAACTGTCAATAAAACCACTCGGTCATGCTACAATACAGATATGAATGACTCACTCGCTCAGCCCCATTACAGTCAGACGCTTCTTTCCAAAAATAAAAAATGAGTAAGGCAACTTGCTTGTTTAGCCCCCATTACTGTCAGAGACTTAAAAAAAAATACCATAAAAACAGAGGTTATACACAGTTTAGTGAGAGGTGTGTGGGGCAGCTATATACAGGACATTTTAGTTACTGCTGTGGGTGCCAGCCTGTGTGTGTTTGTGTGGCAGCCTGTGTCTGCCAGGTGTGAGGTGATCTCACTGCTGGTGAGAAGGTTCTGTGGGATGGAAAGTAGTTCAGGTGTGCATCGTAATGGGAGGTGTGCAGTCGTTGGGAAATAATGCATGGTCATGTGATGCATTCTGTCCAATCATGTTACTGGAATTTCTATGATTTTACCACCCCATTTTATAAATATATATATATATATATATATATATATATATATACATGTCTATGTCTGCAGCAGCATTATCTAGGGGCTCCAGGGCTGGAAGTAGTAGTAAAGGAGTAGCTGGCCACAATGGTGGTGGCATTATTGTGGCCACATTTTTCCCTGCTCCCTCTGTGGGATCAATGCTGGTAGGAGCTGGGAGAGGTGATGACAAGAGGAGCAGTCCAATAGGTAGCAAAATGTTTTGCTCAGACTCGATGGTTGAGGAGGAGGTTAATGGTGTTCCTGTCACTTCTGGCTGTGGTATTACTCAGCTTATCTTGATAATAGTTTCCCTTTTCCAAATGAGAGTGTGGAGTTTGACCATAAGTCAAAGCCTAAGGGGGGAGATCTGACTGTTGCACATTCATAGCAAACTAAATTGAAAAATGTGTCTCTAACTAAAAATGATGGTAAGGAGATGAGAGAGAGAGAGAGAGAGAATCTGGAGAAAGTGATATCAGCAGCAGTGGGAATGATGATTTGGATCCTCTATGGGAACCAGAAAAAAAACAGAAGAAGGGTGATTCTGCTGAGCACTTTGCACACCAGTATGTCATAAAACTACCAGCATCCTACCAATACTTTATTTATTTATTTTATTTATTTATTTGGTCTTGGATTAACACCTTTGAGCTGAAAGCTCATTACCTAGGTTCCACGACAGAGAAGTGCAGGAATAAACATTAATTTCAATAAACAACAATTGATTACAGAGTTAATATACAGGGTGAGAAGGTTAACAAACAAAAAATGGTCTAAAACAGGAGCAGCTTTATAAGGCAATTGTTTAATGTTAATCAGGTTGCTAAGTGCTGCAGGAGGATAGGAGGAGAACAGGGTCCAGAATGGACAGAACAGAGGAGCAGCCAAAGGGCCTCGTCAGGAGGGTATATGGTGGGACAGTATCTAGAAGTCAGGGAACTCAACCAAGGAGGGATAATAGGTAAAGTGAGAAAACACAGTGGGACTGGGGTGGAGAGGAGGAAGGGGAGGGGGGAAGGGGAAGACAGAAAGGAGGTATTAGGCAGTTAGAGGAAGCAGTCACAGGTGGCGCTAGCCACTAAATGCTGCTTGAGCTTCTGTTTAAAGGCACCCAAGGTGGGTGTGGCATGTATGTCTTCAAGAAGGGAGTTGAACCAGTTAGGGGCATGGTAGGTGAAGGACCTTTGGCCTTGTGTGGTGCAGCAATGGGTTGTAATGAATAACTGGTTCACGGAGCTCCGAGTATGGTGTGGATTAACACAGGGAACAAGAAGCTGCAAGACCCCAGGGGGTAACAAGCCTAAGCTTATTTTGTTAGCCAACAGACATGTATGGTATTTTAATCATCCACTGAGTTTGAGCCAATTACAGTACATGTCACATTAAACTGTCCCACCAATGAGTTGCTTATGCATTGTTTTTACAGTTGACAATGCACTGTCAACTCATACTTCATTGTTTTCCAACACTTAGTCAGCTCAAGAGCAATGTTTATAAAATGTTTTTTCTACTCAGTTGGCATGCACCTGAAGCCCAATCACAATGCAATACAAAATGAAGTCATATATCTTAAGAAACAGTTAGTGCAAGGTTTTGAACAGAATTCAGCAACACTTATGTAACTCAATCAGAAATACTAAAGAACTCATTGGTGGAACAGTTTAATGTGACTTGTACTGTACCTGGGCGTAAAGGTCACAGGTGTGAGTCATGCATGACGTTCCAATGACGAGCCAACAAGCTTTGTTTAGAGCTGTTTTGATGTGCAATAGAGACGTGTCAGTCGCTGATCCATAGACAACCAGACCGAAGTCAACTAGGGAAAATACTGAGCTGTGAACAGCCATACTTAGGGCTTCAGGGGTCAGACTAAGTTTATGCCTATGTAGCAGACCAATGTGCATGTTGACAGACTTGGCAATATTATCAAAATGGAAGGCATATGAAAGAGTGCTGTCAACCGTTATTCCAAGGTATTTAAAATGTTGGACAAGTTCCAAAGGGGACCCTACATCATTACAAATTGAGAGAGGATATTGTCTATGTTTGTTTTGTGGGCTCATGTCTTTGTGATTTTATAGTTCATGATCAATTTGTGATCACTGAACCGAACCATCTTTGGATGCTAGCAAAATCCTGTTGAAGCTGGCTCTCCAGAACACTGGGGTCATGGCTACTGGAAAAGAGAACTGCATCATCTGCATAGAGGAAGATGCATCTGTGGCAAGCAAGAGGAAGACTATTCAGGAATATACTGAAGAGGAGAGGTCCCAGGATCAATCCCTGAGGGACACTCGAGCCGACAGGTATACTATCAGAGAGGACAGTAACTATCTTCACCCACTGCAAGCGGTTTTGTAGGTAGCTTTGAAACCAAGAGATGGTTTCAAGGGAGAGACCAATGGCAGTGAGTTGGTTGGTAAGGAGGACATGATTTATTTTATCGAAAGCTTTGGTTAAATCGATGTACGCCACCCCAACAAGATGACCTTGATCCAGGGATTTGTGGATAAAGCCCATTTATTTGAGCAGAGCTGTAGTGGTACTCTATCCAGACCTAAACCCATGTTGTTCAGGGCACTGAAGCTGGTATTTCTCCATATATTTTATTAGCTAATCAGCTACTATTGTCTCAAGTGCCTTTGAGAGTAGCAGGGGTATGGAAATAGATCTGTAGTTCCCTGGTAAAACATGGTCTCCACTCTTATGTACAGGTGTCATTACAGCAGATTTCCACCTTTGGAGGAATTGGGAGTGCCTAAGGGATAGGATAATGATGTGGGTTAGGGGAGACAAAATTTCTTCCAGGAAAAGTGCAACAAATTTGAGATCGAGGGTATCCCCGCTGAATGTCGCCTTACCTAGTACCTTACAAAGATATTTCCTGGCTTCCTTTACTGTGATGTTTCAGAATTAAAATGGGTGGTGCATAGGGGGCTGCATGATTTTGCCTGGGGTGTTATGGGTGCAGAAATCAGGGCGGAGGACACCAATGAGGTCGGTGAAAGCATTATTGAACGTGTTTTCTATGGTTGTCAGATCAAGTATGGGGGAACATCTATATTAAGTATGGTTGGGGCAGATGTGGGCTCCTTGTCCATGACCTCTTTTTTAGGTTACTTCAGAAGTTTTTGCCATTGTTCCAGGTTTGGGCAAGGGCTTCTTTATAGTAGTTGCTTTTTGCTAAGAGGATAGTTCTGGTGCATGTATTTCTGGCATTTTTGTAGTTCTGGATATTGAATTGCCCACCAGAGGTCCTTGCTACATGCCAGAGATTGTCGATTGTTCAGTTCAATGATATCGGGGGATAGCCAGGGATTAAGGTAACCTTTGATTTTGCATTTTTTAAAAGACGCGTGTTTGTCACATAATGCATTGAAGAAGTGGATGAAATGCTTGCATGCACAGTTGGCACACTGGACTCATGGACAACTGATCAGTCCGTATTAAAAAGATCAGATTTCAGAAGGCCAAGATGGCCCCAGTGTTCATGCAGGAGAATTGGAGAACTTCTTTGTCCAGCAAAATCAGACAGGGGAGTGGTCGCTGATAGCATCCGGGAGTACAGCAGTGCCTGACACATACTTAGGGTGGTTTGTGACTAATCAATAAAGCAGAGTACTTGTACAAGTCCTATAGTTCATTCTTGTGGTAGTCTCAACAAGCTGAGTGAAATGAGAAACAAGGATTGCATCATTAAAGTGGCTAGCCTCAGGGGAGATCCAACTGACATTGAAATCCCCAAGGAGTAAGACTTCAGCATTAAGGCTGAGACCAACTAAGCAGTCCAGTAATGTATTGAGGCCTTGGCAGCAAGACAAGGTTGGATGTAAATGGATAGGACAGTAATGGTTTTGTTATGTGCACCAAGTAGCACCTTAATGGCAAGTGCCTATATGTTATCCCGTACGCTGGGTAACAGTAGGACAAAATCCTGTAAGTTGTCCCTTAGGCAGATCGCACATCACCATCCTCATTTTGACAACCTATCCTGTCTGAAAACTGTGTAGCCAGGAATTAGAATAGAGGCATCAGGGATTTTGGGTGAAAGTCTTGTTTCTACTACTGACAGTACGTCAAAATTGGGTTGAGAAACACAGGCATGCAGGAGCTCAAGCTTAGCAACAAGGATGCAGATGTTGATTGAGGCAAAGGTAAGCTTGTCAAGATTCCTTTGATGGGCATCCATATTTCGGGGGGGCCAGGGTTGAGGTGTATATTGCCTGAGAGGAGCAGTAGTAGCAGTGTCGGTCTGCATAGGTAGGTTTTGAAATGTTTATAGCAAATTTTGCTCTGTCTATTCGATGTGCTTCACAGTTTACATTTGTCCATCTGGATCACAAGTCTAAGAAGGGATGATATAGATAGTTGCCAGGTGAGGTAGCTCATCAACAAAAGCCAGGAGGGTAGAGCCGACACATCCGGTATGTTCGGACCCAAGATATGTGGGCCGATAGGTGAGATAATGGTGTTGTAGACATTGAAGGGGTTATTATCATAAGTGGGATGGGCAGGTATCTGGTGCTTATTATAAGCTATCCCAGTTAGGATGGGTAGAACAATTAGTAATAGGAATAAGGACAATGTGTTAGGCAGAGGAGACATGGCTGTGAAGTGATTGGAACATAGTTGGCTTGAGTATGGTGTCAAGGTGAATAGTGAGTGTAGAGATGGAGCTAGACCAGAGTGCTGGAGGAAAAAGGTCAACTGCTTGTGAGGTAAAAAAATCAGGGGAGAATGCAGAGACCAGGAGGCGACAGTCCCCTTTAAGAACAGACCTACCAGCTGCAAGTACCAATCAGGAAAGAGTAGGGGAAAGGTGGGCAGGAAGTGGAGGGTGAGGAGGAGTATTTAATAGAGGTCGAGGTCAGGGTGCGTGGGTGGGAAAAAAAAAATACTGTTAGTACAATACTTTTAGTAGAGATAGGAGAAAGTACTGAAAACAGCGTTACACAAGCAGGAGTCAAGCAAAATAAGACAGAGATTAGTGGACCAATAGCGAGCAGCAAGTGGCCAAGAATTGTCCAATAGGGAGTCAGCTACAGGAGAAATGAGCCAATCAGGATGCGGAACTCAAGTCGCATCTTCCAGGTCAGAGAACATACCTTTGTGGCATTTCCAGGCAGGCTGGGGAGTGCAGGCAGTTGGCGTGGATTCATGGTGAGGTCTACTAGCCCATTCAGGGCTGGGAGTGGCACTTGGGCAGCTTGCAGAATTTCCAGGCAGGCTGGGGAGTGCAGTCAGCTGGCATGGATTCCTGGCCAGGTTCCACTAGCCCATTGAGGGCTGGGAGTGGTGCTCGTGCAGCTTGCAATGTTTCCAGCAGGCTGGGGGTGCAGGTGGATAGTGTGGATTCCTTGCCTTGATCTGCTAGCCCCTTCAGGGCTGGGAGTGGCACTCAGGCAGCTTGTGGTGTTTCCAGGTGGGCTGGGTAGTGTAGGCAGCCACCATGGATTCCTGAATGGGTCCGCTAGCCCATTCAGGACTGGGAGTGATGCTCGGACAGCTTGTGGAATTTTCAGGTGGGCTGAGGAGTGCAGGCGGTCAGTGTGGATTCCTGGCTGGGTCCACTAGCCCATTCAGGGCTGGGAGTGGTGCTCAGGTAGCTTGCAGCATTTCCAGGAGGGCTGGGGAGTGCAGGCGGCTGGCATGGATTCCAGGGTGTGTATGCTAGCTCCTTCAGGGCTGGGAGTGGTGCTAGGGCAGCTGGAAGAAAGGAACAACTGCAACAGTTGTTCCTCTTACCAGTGTTAAGCCAGTTACACTGCATAAGTGATCCCACATCAATGTGCATTAAGTACCTCAATGGCCACCTATTTCCAAACCTCCCCTGTCCCACTCACACCACTGTATAAAATCAAGGGGTATAAAATCTCTAGTTTTAGAATTTTATATACTGGACCCAGCTGATGAAACAGATGCTATCTGTCAGCTGTTTCACGTGTAAGTTAACTGGAGAAAATGGAGCAGCTATCTAGGCACTAGTGGCCAACACACACACAAACTTAAAGTCCAGGCACCCGTTATGCTGGAGTCAGCACCAAAAGGTGGCTGGTGCAGGGGTCCCTCTCTCTTATCATCTGCATTTGCCACGGCATCAAAATGTGGAATAGAAATAGTCTTGGTGAAGGGAAGGTTGACTGAGGAGGACTACTACAGAACTGAGGAGGAGGAGGAAGAGTCTGTGGGACTGCTTAAAAGTTGTCATAAGAAAAGTGGTGGGTTGTGTACTAGCTCCTGCACACACCAAAGCCCAGCAAACTTAATGCAGAAATCATTACAAATCACTGCTTTCATTCCAGCAGTACATATGAATCTTTATGAGTCAAGTACTATCCCACAAGGATTGCAGACATGCGGAGTCCAGCTGTTTGGTAGCACAATACCCAGAAAGGTCCAGCCTACACTGCATAGCATATGTGAATGTCATGCCAAATACCCACCAAGTCATGCTACTACACATGAACTGAATGCAGCAACAGCTGAAATGCTAGCAGTTGATCTATTGCCATTCTATTTTGTGTTGAACATGACATTTTCAAGGTTGATGGTACTGCCTGTACCAAATGGCAGATTCCCTCAAGAACTTATTTCTCCAAACATGCCATTCTTGAACATTATGGGACAATATCATGCACAGTAATCCATGCTCTGCTGCATTCAGCATCCCCATCTCACTATGACTAGGTGGACCAGTGGCCAACCAGCTGGTGGCTCCTATCTGTGTATTACAGCACACTGGACTCAAGTATATGGGGTAGTATTTTACTCTGGCTGAGGGAAAAATTTCACCAAGCCCAATTGCTGTGGAAGCAACACTCTGGGTATTTGCCAACATACCACTCTGGCAATGAATCATTTAACTGGGGCACATATGGGTCAGAAAATGTTAAAATTGTTCCTGCCTGAGATTGATGAATAGCTGCACACCCATTCACTGAAAGTGGGTTTCATTGCCTATAATAATGGTTTGAGTGTAGTGCATTGTATCAGTGGTTGTGGTAGTGGTAGTGGGGTTCTCAGGGTACCATGCCTGGCACATTTTCTTAATCTTGTGTGCAGAAGATTTTAGCACATCCTGATATCAAGTTGATGTTTACTGTGGCCCATCACATTTGTTTACACTTTGCCTATTCTGGAAAGGTGTGTGACCGTAATGCACTTGCAGAACCAGAACAAAGTGCTTCAGCACCCTATAGAGCTGGAAGTTGTCATCAGATTGAACTTGACACTGTGCATGATTAAGCAGTTGTACAAGCAGTACAAAGCCATCTCTGAATATCTGCTGCTGCATACAAACTGTGACAGTGCCAAAATATCAACTTGTGACAGTGCCAGAGTATCCATGTCTCTGATAACAGACCAGTGGTTACCAATGTATGGTCTCATCATGATCTGATCATGATTCTAAGGCCATTCAAACATGCAACATAGGCAGTGAATGGGGACACTGCCAGTGTCAGTCAGGCCATCTCATGTCTACGGTTGCTGAGGCAGATGCTGTTATATATGCAGTAAATGCTGGAGGCAGATGGTGATATGGGAAGATATGCCTTAAAGTAACACATGGTCAATGTCTTGGACTGCAGCAGCCATATTTCCTGCATTCTGCAGTCTGCAGATTTTGAGATTGTAACCATGCCGGACTCGCAGTATAAATGGGGCCTGTCATCAATACATGAAGGTGGGCTTGATCTGGTCCAAAATTTAACCAATCAGCTACTGTAATAAGACAGGTAACTGGGACACAGATGTTAAAATCACAGTTATGTAAGGCAGAACATGAAACTGAACAGAGACCAGGTGTTGCTATCACCTCACATGGTAAACAGGCTGATAACACATGCAATGTAACAGAAAAAATAACCACCAGTCCACTTTGGGATGTTTAGTGCTAGGTGGGAACTGACATGGAGGAAAAGGAGGAGGAGGAGGCTGATGAGGCAGCAGGATTGCAGGCAGCACAATGTATATTGGACACATATTGGGCAGACACCATGCACCTTACCATCATGGAAGACCCTTGGTATACTGCAGTAGCAAGGTTACTGATAGTCCAGCACAAACCTCCATAGCAGTCAAATACCTACATTGCCCACCCTAGAGTACAGTATCAGTCTGGAGAGGGTATTCAGTTTAGCAGGGGCCACCATGTATGTGACAGGTATACAAATCTGTACCTTTTGTTAAAATTGACCGAACATGTGCTTAAAAATAATGTTTTCCTGTTTGATAAGGATTTTTACTTACAAACCAAGGGGACAATGATAGAGGACACTTTTCCTCCATCTTTAGCCAATTTATATGTTGAAGTATGGAAGAGATCAGTTTATTTATGATGTCAGTACTAACCCTTTATTCCACAGGCTGGCATTCTGTTGTCACTATATCAATGACATCATAGTCATGTGACAGAGTGGCAGGTTTGAGTTTGAACGTTTTGCACAACATCTGCTTCAGACCAATTCAAATCTGAAATTTAGGTACAATATGGATAGAAAAGCAATTAATTTGTAGATCTGAGGTAGCACAGTCAGACAGATGATACTATTGTTACAGACATGTTCAGAAAAGATACAGATGGGACCATCTTATTAATGGCCTCTAGCTGCAGCCGATGTCATCTCAGGACCTCACAGTCTAGTATTCCCTATCAGCATGCTTATAGGACCTGTTTCTTCAAATTTTTAATGATCATGTGCAATAGTTGTCAAAAGTAAAATAGGTAGCACCATTCAAAAACATTGCTATAAAAACTATATGTTTCAGGTATTGTAACAAAATTGACATAATTGTGTTATTTAATGCCTTTTTGGTGTGATCCGTTTCTCTAGGGTTGCTGGATGCTTGCTAAACCATTTGGAGTGCTACTGTACTGTGCCTGTTAGGAAGTTGTATTGCTGCTGGTATTGTAATGTTCGTAACTTCACTGCTGTTTGTCAGTCTCTGCTTTACAATACATTTTAATAGGGGCCTTATATGTGTTAATTTCTACTAGGGGTGGAAGTTTTAGCTCAGGTAAAATGATCAGTTTAATTTAGGGTAGAACATAGATGAACCTGCCCCACCTTCATTGACAAGGAGATATAATAATTGTTTTAAAGTGCCATTCTTTGAAATCGCCTCAATTGAACGTTCTCAGCCATTCACCACATTCAGTAAGCAAACCTCACAACAGTGTACTATGACTCAGCATCCAGCAACCCTGAAAAAAAGGACCACAACAAAAAGGCACCCAGACAAAATATTTTCAGTTTTGTTACAAAACCTGAAACACACACAGTTTTTAAAGCAATATTTACTGAATGGTGCTGCCTGTTTTACTCATAAAAACCATTGCACAAGATCTTTACAACTTTGGAGAAACAGGTCCTATAAGCTTGCTAAAAGGAAATACTATATTGTGAGGTCCCTAGATGACATCGGCAGCAGCTCTTCACTGAAACAGGCTTTTTTTTGAACAGGTAGTGAAATCAGGGTTACAAAATGGCTACTAACTTAAAGATGAAGTAACATAGAAATCTACTTTTTGGTATAAGATTTGTTAGGGTATGCTTATTCTATTTTTGCAATGTAGCATATTTGGCCAGATGGTGTCAGTTGCCCTTTAACCTATGATTACAACTTGATTTCTTATGGTTAAACAGCAACCATCTTAAATTTCAAGTACAACTACAATATTCAATCATTAAACAGTTAACTGTGCATTGCTCATATTGTCCCAACAGTTCTAAGGGGTGTCTTGCAGACTAGTTCCTGATTTCAGTGCTTCATTCATACTATAAAACAGAGGGAAACATAATGGGGGATACTCAAGGTTCAATATCACTTCTATTAATTTGGCCTACAGGCAAACCTGTTTAAGGGAAAGAGCAGGGTAAGTCCGGAACACAGGAAGAATCTTTGTTAAGGGTTCTGAGGGGAATCCATCCCCCCCCAACTTTAATGCCACCTGGTCCGCCTTCCGGGTAACCCATGGGTTCCAAGTATTTCTGCAGGTTTCCTCTCTAAGATGGAGCCATGACGTTATAGTTTCCACGTTCAATATGTAATTGATCATGTTCACCCATTCCCTAAATGTTGGGGGTTCCCTTTCCAGCCAATGGGCTATTATGCATTTCAGGGCTACTGCAGAAAGGGCTAAGGCAAGTTTCCTCTTTGATGCAGGAGGACAAACCCAGGTTGGAAACCCTAGTACCAATTTAATAAATGGGAGAGGAATGTCTACTGAGAGAATCTGCAGGACAGATGTTCGAACCTCCTGCCAAAATTTGACCAACTGTGGACATTCCCACAGTTTGTGGTAATGTGATCCAACTGCACAGCATTCTTTCCAGCAGTTCTCTGAGTGGTTGATAATAAAGTGTTTAGTCACAGCTGGGGTCCCGAAGAAGCGAACCAGGATCCTCCAGTAAAATTCTTGTCATATTGGGGAGGAAGTCACCCTCCAACCCAACTTTAGGTGGTGAACCCAGTCTCCCCAAGGGATCTGGCAAGAAGCCTCTTTCTCCCAGGTGGCCTTAATATGTCCTATGGGCTCTGAGTCCTGTGGCCTTAAAGGACTGTGCAAATGGGAAATAGGTTTAATTTTAACTGTGGGGGTGACTACCAAATTAACAAACTCCTCCCAGAGGTTTAATGGGTGAGACAGGGAGGCCTTGTGTCTATGAAATGGCACACTTGAAGGTACCTTTGAAAGTCTCTGTTTTCCAGTAGAAACTTTAACTTTGCTTGTTGAAATGACAAACATCTGCCCCCCTCTAAGAGTTAAGAAAAGTGAGTCTGACCACTAAAATCCCATTGTGTATATCCTCCATCCATTCTAGGGGAGAGAAAAGAGAAATGATGGCAGATGAGAGATAATGGACTGAGAGCTTCTTCTGAGTTCAGGGAGCACATGACCCACTGGAAAGCCCATAGGGTCTGCAGAGACCAGAGGTTTCTTGTCTGGATAGGGACAGGGTCTTTTGCCTGTGTCAGTGCCAATGAGTATAGTGATAGATCCATACAGTCTTCCTCCTCAGTCTGGTACCAGCTGATGCCATTCACCTGGCAGTCCATGTGCAGACTACCTGCATTTGAGAGGCATAATAATATTTTCTTAGATCAGGCATTGCCACTCCCCCCTGCTCCCTACAGAGCTGGAGAACCTCCTGGGCTATGTGAGGGTGATGGCCCCCTCACACAGATCTGCTAATTCTCACAGTTACCCTATGCCAGAATTCAAGTGAGATGGGGAGGGCAGGGTGCTGAATAAAAATAAAGAGTTGATGGTTATTTTTTAAACATTGTTTAGTTTTGTTTATATACATGTGTATGAACATTTTTACTGTAAATATCTGTGGTAAATTTATAGTGATAGAGTCATTTCACAATGTTTGTCATCTGCACTTACATTATATTGCAATTATGTATTGAAATAGGAATGTCATAATGATGTCATCACTGAGGTGTATTTCAGGCGATAGATGATTAAAAATAGTAGCCTTTGATAAAGGGTCGCAGAGACCCAAAATGCATCAGGCACTCTTGGGCCATCTGTATGTTTTTTAACATGCTTTAGTGAGCATATGAAGGAGATTATGTGAGCACCCTCTGATACTAAATGGAGTCTGAGTATTTTTTTATACTTAAAGTGGTGAGAGCCTGACATCACATGTTTTCAGAACTGTACTCTAGAAATATTGGCATGCAAACATTTATTAAAATGAACATGGGGCACATTGTATGTAACACAATCACATCTGGGTTCCTATCACATGAAGGTGGAAGTGGTGGTTAAGATGAACCAGAAGAGCCTGATGGTATCAGCATTGGCAAACTGCCTGCTACTGAGGTAGATGAAGAACACATGGACAAAGAATTCACATGTGGAGACATCTCCAGACTGTGAGGGCTGCTTCCAAGATGGGGATGATTAAAGCATAAGAAACTGTTCTGTCCATCCTTTCTTCATTATAATTTAAATCCTTTTTTGTGATTTAGTTTTGTTTCATCGTCATTATATTTTTCTACAAGTTGTGCTGCTGTTCCATATATTCATCTGATTATCTCTCTCCACCCTCTCCTGTGTAATGCCTACAGACAAACTAGAAAATCAGTGAACACTGCATCATTAAATGCTAGATTTGTCAACAATAATATTGGCCACTGCAAACTCCACCACATGCATCCAGACAGAGAAATATGGACTCTTTATCCAATGTGAATTCTGTTGCCAGCAATGGAGACCATACATCCTCCAGAAATTAATACACCACCTCCTCCTCTTCCTCTGGTCTGCTTGTGTCCTCCACATCTAGCAACAACACAGGCAACTGCTGTCTAGGGTTCCATGTCAAGATATCGACAACAATGTTGTCGACATCCCCAACAGTGACGGGAAAATTGTCGACTGTCAGCATTGTTCCCCTCGAGACAAAGTGTTTTTCACCCCCCCCCATCTCTAAATAACCAACTCTGAGTTGGAGTTGGTTCAGGTGAGGGTGAAACACCGGGAATCACAGCAACACTGTACAGTGGACCACCACAGTGACCTGCCAAGATTTTGTCACTGTGGTGTTGTTCGCTGTAAAAAAGTCATTGAGGTGGTGTGCTACTGCCTACACTAAATGCAGCCAGACTGAGAACACACAAACTCTTAAGTTAGAATAAATACTGTTGTCAACCATGCATCCTCTAGCAATCAAGACACCACCTACTCCTCCTAGGACCTATTTATTTCTCCACATCTACCAGTAATATGAGCCACTGCTGCCTCTCCTATATGCATCCAGACTGAGAATCATGAACTCTTAATCCAGCATAATTTCTGTTGCCAGGCAGACCTTCAACAAGCCAGCCAGCCAGCAGGGCAGCCCTCAAGATGAGCCTCCAGCCAGCACATCGAGGCATCAAGTTGTGAGGTCCAGCAAAGCACAACTTTGTCTGCTGTGATCTTAAGTTGCTTTCATTTTTGTTCATGCTCCTTATCCTCACTATTGGTCACAAGTCTGTCCTCTCACATGAGGGGCTTCCATCTTGCTTTCAAGACATTAAAATGTGATTCTTTCCTTCCTTTTGTCTCCCTATCACTGCAGGTTTGTTTATTCAGTCGCAGGGATGACTGGAAAGTCAGTCACAAAACCAGAGAACCTACAAGGCATAGACTTAAGTAGCTTTTTCCTCCACCAACTCTCTCTAGGGCACCATCATGCCAGTACACGGCATGGGTCTCACAACATATTACATGATGTTTTCATTCATTAATGTTTTATTTTAGTTTTCCTTTTACAGGTACACAGTGACACAGTAGCCAAGTCAGGCTAAATAGTTTCTCTTTTTTCTTCACAGGAGACATGTATAGTAAGACTAAGAGTAGACAATGGGTATACTGTCCATGCTGGCACCCACAGTGGCTAATTGCATACTGTCTAAATAATTTTCTCTTGTCTTCACAGGTCTCTTGTCCTGCTGCCTTCTCATCCAGCAAGCAAGACTTCTCCGCTGCAGCCACTATCTGGGGCAACTACATGCATTTCAAGGAATAACCTTAACAAATGTAACAGTAAGTATCCTATTCAAAATATCATATTTCTTTTAATTTTTTTGATTTATTGTTGGTTTCCTTTCACAGATGCAACACAGTAAGGAGTGTACTTGAGTCTAAATAAAACCTATCTTGTATTCACAGATCCCTTTCTATTATGTCATGAATGCATCCTCCTCCAGCAAGCCAACCATTGCCATCTTCTGCACCAGATCACTGATGTACTCAATGTTGAAGACTCATGCTTAGACCTCCTCCTCCAGTTTCTGCATCACTGTATGTGGTTTCATTAAACTCAACCCATCCTTTGGATCCAGCATGAGTGCAATTCATTAACCTGATGCTGCCTGATTCTAAATTCTCTCACAGCTGACAAATACCACAAATTAGAGAAACAGGAGCAGAACACAGAGTGACATATGAATACTATTTATGAATTTGAAAAAAATAATATCAGCCTTCACTGGTAGGAAACACCTGTTACCCTTCCTCCACCCACAGATAAAAGTAAAAAGTAAATACTTATCTTTGCTGGTAGGACACACCACAATACTCACAGCTCACCATCTGGATCTACACCTCAAACAGGCATTATCATTTCATGACAAAATATCCAGAAGTTCAGGTCTCTGCAGTTCATCAGGAAAGATTTTGTTGTGGGAGACTTGGACAGTGCATAAGCAGAATATTAATTTAGGGAGCCCATCTCATTTTGTTTCCTCATGCAAAAATTTCCAGATGGGAGAATTTATTAGACTAAGATTTTTCTGAGCACTAAAGTTCATTAAAATTCAAAATGACTGGATAACATGTGTCCTTAATACAAACTAAAATGGTGTGTCCAGAGTTTATTTTATTTCAATTCTAGGATTAGAGTTCCAGATAAATAATTCAGATTCCAAAATGACTGGCCCACATAATGCCTCTAGTAAATACAGTGTTTCTATATTTTTATTGCCATGTTTTATGGAACCAAAAGCAACATTTTGAGACCAAAGATGATCTCTTCTCAAAATATGTGGCTAATGTTGCATTCATTTGGTGGTTCCTCTGTGTTTTACATCCACCTTCTATGTCTTTAATTCTTTAGAATCTACTTCCAGCATTCTCCTTATGCTTACAAGCACCATCTGTGCAATGGGCCTTTCACAGCTGGTACAGTACTTGTAAGCACAAGGCAAATGCTGGAAGTTAGCCTTCAGACACTTTGGGAGAAGAACCCACTTATTTAGCGTTTATCACCATTAAAAACAGTTTAAAATGAAATAAACCATTAAGTGATTATACAGATGTGAAACTAATGAAAACACCTGCTGGAAGTACAGCATATGAGAGAGGTACTCATTGCAATCAGCAGTCTAGTTATTTAGTAAATTAATAAAGGTTGTTTCTGAGGATGACAATTTTAACAGTGAACAGATAAGAGAATTAAATAAATGTTAAAGAATTTGAAGTCACTTTCAACCTCCATTTCTCTGATCTCTCCTACTACACTATGATCTTCCCTAATAAGCCCATCCTCTTGTCCACTAGTAATTCCCCCTCAATACCCCCAGAATGCACAGAGTGGCCTCTTTTTTATAGCTGCAGGGTGGAGTTCTGCAAGCTGTCATGGTATCATCGGGGAAAAAAGGGCACTTCAGACTCCCAATGAAGCATGCATATTTTGATGTACTACAGTCCCTCCACTATTGCTATCTTCATTCAGTAGACCACAATGTTGTTCTTTTTTCTCTGACCCCACACCACCTGTATTTTCTTTTCTTGCTATGGGCTGACTTTTTGTTTAGACAGCACAAAGCAGAAAGAGCTGAACTCAGGCTGTAAAATTCTGAAGAGTTGTAAAACTGCTGCATTTCTTTCTGTATACTTTAACCATTAATTGGTTAGCATAGTTCTCTGATTATCTAATTAGTACTGTGCCTTCTCAGATTACTTCAGGGGTTTTTATAGCTGTGCTCTTGCTGCTGCCAGGTTCACTCCTTGTACGGAAAAAAGCCCAAACTTTTAGGTTTATGCTTTAATGTTTGCCTCAGCCAGTGCATGGTAATTCAAACAGCAATTGTACCTACTGATGTCAAATGAAACATGTACTTTCTTTCTAGTAACTTAGGCTGTAAATGGACAAATTCTGAAGACTTGCAAAACTGCTGCATGCCTGCATAACAATATGATTCAAACAGTGATCCTGTCTTGAGGTTAACCCTTTCAGGATCAATCCAATTCTTTATCTGACTGCATTCCTCGAGCAGATGTGTGTGCATGTGTATATGTGTGTGTGTGTGTGTGTGTGTGCTAGAGGACTTGTTTATGTTAACCCTTTCAAGACCTGTCTATTGTTAGTGACGTTCTATTCAGTTTATTTTGGACTTGAATTATTCTCATAACTATTCGCAGTGCCCTTCTATGGGGAAGTGAGGGGGTTAGGAACAAAACTGCATTTTACAGGGAAATGCTGAAAACTGAAGATAACCAAACATAATAACTTAGTTGACTTTTTTGTCAACTTAAATTTTTAATTTAATTCCCAGCCTTTTTTAATTGTTAACGTTTTCTGCTGTTTGGCTTTCAATTTGATGCAATAAATACCATCTTGTAGTCTAAGAATGCAGCTGATAAACTGGAAATATTTACAAGGTGGAACTCTCATGACTTTGTTCTGTGCATTTTTTCTTTAGTACTGACCCAGGCCCTGCAACATGAAGTGAATGTCTTTCTTTATATTTTGAAGAGGATATTAAATTGATCTTCAGCACTGAATTGTATCTGCTTTCTGATTCTCAGAATGATGATCTCAGGTACTCTGACTACACTCATAGATAACAATTTCAAGAAAGGGGCCTCCACCTAGGAGAACACATCACCCCAAACCCACCAACCCTCAGTAATTTATAGGATACTGTCAATATTAAGTTCTGAATCCACTCCTGCCCTTACATCTTCTTGTCCCTCAAAAATGCAGGTCAAATTGTTCTCACAACATTGCTGTCTGTACATTTCTTTATTATTTGCCACATTGCAAATAATTTCGCCAAAATGAATACAGTGGCAAAAACAAAAAAACAAAAAAAAAAGGTTGCAAATTGTATGGAGCATCCTTGGCTATGCGTCATTATTACTATGTAGACTATGTGTGGATTATTAAAAAAAATAAAGAAATACATAAAATCGCATATTGTAGCTAACTCAACATGGTATATGGCTAGGTACCATCATAATACAGTAACTTCATACAGTATGTACCTATCATGGAGTCACCACTCTATGAGCAGTATGTTGCTTCACATGTGTTCACCTTGATATTTTTCTCCCTTGCTCAATGCATATATCACTGCCCATTTGATTATCGTGTCTGTGTATTATAGTACAACATAAATTAAGTGTGCCACACGGTTTAAAGTATCAACATTGTTCATATTAATAATTTTACACTATATCCATTTGAATCACATATCCTGTCATACATAGAAACTGACAGCAGATAATAACAGCTGGGCCCATCTAGTCTGCCCATTTTTAATTATGATCACTTTTGCTGCAGGCCCTACTTTATCTACATCACTGTTTCTTCCACATGCTTCCTTCCTGCTAGGATTCCTTTGTGCCCATCCCAGGCATTTTTTAAGCCCACCACTGGTTTCACCCTCACTGCCTCCCATGGAAGGCTGTTCTAGGAATCCACCACCCTTTCTGTTAAGAAGTACTTCTTCACATGTCTCTTGAATCTACATCCTTCCAGCTTCTTTTAATTATACCTTGTTCTACAGTACCTTTTTCTCTGAAACATTTATCCCTCCTGTACATTATTAACCCCTGTGAGACATTTAAAGGTCTCCATCATATCCACACTCTCCCTCATCTCCTTCAGGGTGTACATATTGAACTCTTTTAGTCTCTCCTCGTAAAGCTTCTGATGCAGACCTTGCACCATTTTGACAGCCATCAGTTTTCTTCTTGTCGCTTTCTCCTTTTTTCAATTGTTCCCCATCCTCACTTTTCTTCTTTGACTACTCCCCCCCCCCCTCATTTGCTAACCCCTGCTTCCTTGAATAACTTGCATCCTAGTGGGACTCTCTCCCCTTGGGATCTCCCTTCTCTCTATCTCAGCCTGTGGGGCCCACTTTCTGCCTCCCCTATTTCTTCTGTCTCCCCATCAGCTACTTTAAATGTTCATTGAAGTAAAATTAAAACAGTCCACTATGGACTATGGTTCCCTCATGGATGGAAGCAGGCCATTACCTCTGTATAGTATCTTATCCTTCCAGTTTGGCCTACAGTCCCAAATGTAGCCATATCTCTCCTCTCCTCTCTACACTATTCCTTCTACAATTATTTGAAGGCCTTGGTGCTGAGCTCCTTCTCCTTCCCCATATAGTACAAGATGCACTCGCTGCTCACATTTCAAACACATAGGAAACACAGGGTCAACCAGATAAATGATCTGTCTTTACCAGAGATTACATTTATACACAGAGCTGACTAAGGCAATCCATCTTTATGTTTAAGCCCATGAAAGACCAGTATCAAGTTAATGCAATAGCAGCCATATTGGCTCTTATCAGTCACTTTAGATATGTCTATACTACAGAGATCAGCAGTCATCTTGTGCAGATTCTTGCTTCCAAGTCAGGCTTTGTTGGTGTTGAGCCCACACTTCTAAAGACTGTGGCCAAGTAATTAACCTTTCCTGTCACCAGGTTAATTAACTTATCCTTAATGGCTGATGTTGTACCAGACAAATGGAAAACCTCCTGCGTTATACCTGTCTTCATAAATGGGGACCCCAAATTATTACAAAATTATAAACCAATTGCCATCCTCCCTGCTGTAAACAAAATTCTAGAGAAGGTGGTGGCCTCACAACTTGTGCAATACCTCTCCCTTTACAATCTCCTATTCCTCCAACAGCATGGTTTTTGTAAAGGTCACAGCACCTCTACTGCCATCCTCACTTTTATGAATGATATTGCCCTAGCCATAAACTCCAGCAACCTTACTGGTGCTGTCTTCATTGATCTGACAAAGGCCTTTGATCTTGTGGATCACTCCCTTCTCACCATTAAGCTTGCAAACCTTGGTTTCTCATAAACTGCTCTTCCCGATTCTGTAATTATCTAACTAATAGATTAGAGAGAGTCATGTACAACTCCTTCCTCTCTGACCTGGCTCTGACAATTGTAGGAGTCCCACAAGACTCCATTCTCAAACCACTTCTATTCACCCTACATATAAACAATTTAGGATATTGCCTATCTCACTGCTCTGCTAACCTGTATGCTGTTGACCTAGTACATTATACATACTCCAACATTATTGGCCTAATAAACCATAACTTAAAAAATGATCTACAGTCAGTTCACTCATGGCTGTTAACAAGTATGCTAATTCTGAATCCATCTAAAACACAATCCATGCTGTTTGGTACACTTGGCAGACTTACAGCCTGTGAATCTCCTCTATCCATAGCTTATCAAGATGGTACCTTAGTCCCCTCAGTCTCTACTTTCACCTATCATGGAGTCACTCTGGAACCCTCACTGTACTACTCTTCCTATGACTCTAGCACATGCAAATCAATAAATGTTATGTTGGCCATCTCCTCTAAAGTGAGCCATACTCTCACCACACAAGCTCGCCATGCCATTGCCCAAGGATTGCTCCTTCCTAAGTTCACCCCTAAAACTACTCTCCTGAAGTGGGATGACATGTTTTTCTGACCATCACATTATAAGGTTTAGTTTTTTGACTCTCCCCAATAGACCTGCCCCTGTGGAGATGGTTCAGTAACACCCATTAAGGGGTGTGTCCCCTGCTGGTCTAATGGTGGTACTGGACATATCAAGTAGGCTGACAGGATGCATGGAGCCAGGTGACCTGCTGTTGCACTATAATACTGTGGTATTGGGGGACCTGGTCTCCATTGCTCCTGTCTGAGTTCATCCACTCACTCTTCATCCTCAGTCTGCTTGGTTCAATGGGACCTTGAAGGAGTTGAGGTGAGTAGGATGAAGGCTGAAGCATGGCTGTATGAAAGAGGCAGTATAGCGCAGTGGTCTAAGGCTCTGAGCTGCAAATTTGGTGACATCCAGCAGACCAGACCTGAGTTTGAATCCCACAGCTTCCACTTGCATACTGTGTGACCCTGAGCAAGTCACTTAACCTCCTTGTGCTCCCAGGTCGCTCCTGTAAAAAAGCTTTCAGCTTAGTGTGCTGTACCTGGTTAAACAACTAAATAAAAAAATCTGGCCTGGAGGTCTACAAACTTAGATTGATGGTCAATTATAGGGACTATCAATCAGCTGTCTCCTGTAAGAAGGAAGAGTTCCTGTTCAGGGAGACTGCCACTGCAAGGAATCAACTGACTTAGCTCTTCTGAACTGTCGATAGGTTGTGCAATCAAACCTGCCTTCAGAATCGTAGAGCTTTTTCACAACTTAAGTGTGAGGTACTCACTCAATTCTTTATAGATAAGGTTGCCACCAACAGGTCATAGATACGTTCAGTATGCTCCAATGAGTGGTGCTGCAGTCAGTGGGAGGTTGCTAGTGACCAGTTTGTCAGGTCTGACTTTAACTGGCTGGCAATCACTGATATCATGAAGATTGTCCAGGGTATGTGACCGACTTGCTGTAGTTGGGATCCTGGTCCTACCCGTCTCCTGGTGGAATGTGTGAAAGTCATCAGACCGGTCCTTGTTGAGATAGTCTGGAGCTCATTGGAGAAGGGGTGTTTCCTGACTCCTTGAAAGAGGCAGTTGAGACCCCCCCTTTTGAAGAAACCTTCCCTCAACCCAGATTGTCTTGCAAACTACAGACCTGTCTCTAACCTGCCTTTTATGGATAAGGTTATTAAGAAGGTAGTTGCATTGCAGCTTGAGGTCCATCTTATCACACATGAGGTCTATGATCCTCTCCAGTCTGGATTTAGGAAAAGGCATAGTACCAAGATGGCACTTGTTCCAGTACTTAATGATCTATTGATGGTGAGAGATCGGAAGAGCCATTTGATCTTGATTCTCCTTGATCTCTCGGCAGCATTTGACACTGTGGTCAATGAGGAATTACTAGAGTACCTGCAGTTGATCTGTGGACTGTCTGGTATGGTCTTCAGATGGTTCCATTCTTTCCTCGTGGGTAGGACTCAGACAGTGGTGTAGGGGATTTTTTCTTCAGTCACTTTCCCCCTGTCCTGTGGTGTGCTGTAGGGCTCCGTATTATCTCCTATGTTGTTTGTAGTGTATATGCTGCTGTTGGGAGACATTATAAGGTGGTATGGGCTGAGTTTTCACTGCTATGCAGATGATACTCAGCTATACATGTCCATTGTGCCTGAGCAGGATGATGCTGTCTCGGTCTTTAACAACTGCCTTGCCGAGATTCAGGACTGGACAAGTGCCAGCTGGTTGAGGTTGAATCCAGATAAGACTGACATGCTGGTTGTGGACCCTGGTTGTTGGGTAGAGGGGTCCTTGACTGCTCAGCCCTCTGGCCTTTTTCTGGGGGGCAAACAACTGAGGTCCTCTGAATGGGAGAGTAATCTGTGTGTTATTTTTGATGGTGAGTTGACGCTTAAATCACAGGTATCAGCCATCGTCAAGTCCTCTTTTTACCATCTGAGGAATATCACCCAGATAAAATACCTTGTTCTGCCTGATGACCTTCCTATTCTGGCCCATGCCTTTGTGACATCCCACCTTGACTACTGCAATGCTCTCTACCTAGGACTTTTGGGGGTGGACATCTGCTGTCTGCAGCTGGTGCAGAATGCAGCAGGAAGGCCGTTGACAGGCTTATCTCGATCTAGCCACATCACGCCTGTGCTCCACAAACTGCACTGGCTGCCAGTGTGGGGGAGAATCACCTTCTAGGTCGGTTTGCTGACCTTCAAGGCTCTACATGGACAGGGACTGTGTTATTTGCAAGACCTCCTGCATCCGCACCATCCCCTTTGCCCACTTTGTTACACTGACAGGGGATTGCTAGAGATTCCCAGGGTCTGTTTAAAGACCTTAGGGGTTAGATCCTTTGCATTTATGGCCCCGACCCTGTGGAACTCTTTACCTTGTCAGATTAGAGAGTGCCTGTCCAACGAGACCTTTAATACTGCCCTAAAAACTTACTTATTTGATTCAGCCTTTTTAGATGCTTTTTAAATTAGATCACTGTTGATTTTACTTGATTACTGCTTTTATCATAATTCTAGTTTGATTTATTTTTTTTGAACAAGTGCTTTGATATTTTGAAAAGTGATTTATATAAATAAACATGACTTTTTACTTTGACTTTACAACAATATCTGTCGCCTCGCATCAGCATCCCACCTCGCTCACTTATCAGTTTGTTATATGACACACTAGGCTTGTTTCCACTGTCCTTCCTTAGGGAATATAGGTTTGGCTCTGTTATTTTCAACATCCTGAACAACAGGCTGTTCAAATCCCTCACTGCACTACTTAAACCTGTGAGTGGTCCCTACCCTTTAACGTCCTTGAAAATGCACTGCCCCCGAGATTAAAATCTGCATCAGGAGATCATCCTTCACATATGTAGCTCCTAATCTCTGGAACTCCATCCCACCTGTTATATGCTGCTGTCCCATTGTGCCTAGTTTTTTACTCAAATACCATGAACATCTCCTCAGCTTGGCTCACTGTGCTTGCCCTTGAACCTGTGTTATCTAGTAACATACTTATCATGTTTATATTCATTAATGTATGTACTTTAAATTCTCTCAGTGCTGATGTGTGTTCCAGTTACCCATAGGTAATACTGTTCCATTATCCCCACATAAGATCCTTAAGATCCTTAATTTTGATGTATATTTTCTCCATTGGTACAACTGCTTGTATGAAATCTGATCTTGTACTGAACCTACCTGTGTAACTCTCCCGGGTCACACTTGAAAATTGGTAATGTTTACCTAGCTCACTTACCTGCTTAACAAAAACTAAATAAATAGACCAGTAAATAAGGACAGAAGGTAGATGTAAAAGAGAGGGGAACCAACTAAGGAGTGCAACATTAGCCATATACCCTGAGGAAGAGATAGTATTTGGCCTTGGAATGTTGGTTCTGGTTTCATAAAAGCTGGCAATGAAAATAAAGAAGTACTGAATTTACAAGAGGCTTTATGTGGTCCAGTCATTTTGCATTCTGAACTATTTAACCAGAACTCTGGAACCACTATTCTATTTTGTTTTAAAGACATACGGAGAGACATTTGGGGTTTTGGACATTATTACACATTAAAGTTCTTGCCCTACAGTGCATTACAAGACCAGTGTTGGTGTTACTGAAACACAGCATGGCACCATGTAGCAGCATGCAGCAGCCTGGCTTTTTTTATTCTCATCAGTGAAAATTTATTTGAATACAGATTTAAAGTATATTGTACTTTTCACATAAATTCCCTTAAAGTGACATGTTAATAACATTTAAGTATTTAAAAACAAAATTGAAAAAAAAATACACTTGCCCTCCCTGGTTGCCCCCCAACCAAAGAATAAATAAAATAAATACTTACCATCGCTGGCACGATACACAGCAATACTTGAAGCTCATCATCCAGACAGTGCCCCAAACCATCAGTAAAAACAAGCAAAACTCCACACTAGGTTGGTGGTGCACATGATAGAAAAGCCAATACATTAAAACACAAAATCAGGAACTCACCACCGCTTTAAAATGAAGGCCACTCCAGCAACGTGAATGTCATTGTGCAAAATATTGTTTAATTAAAGTGCCATATGGATGTAAAAAACATCCACATGGCACTTTATTTAAATAAAATATTTTGCATGGTGACATTTCTGTATCTGGAGTGGCCTTCATTTTAAAGCAGTGATGAGTGCCTGAATTTGTATTTTAATCTGAAAGAGGTATTATCATTTCACGAGAAAAAATAGAGAGCTTCCAGTCACTACAGTTTATCTGGAAAAGTGTTGTGGTGGGAGACTTCAACAGCACAGAAGTAGAACAGTAATTCAGTGGGCCCATCTCATTTTGTTTCCTCATGCAAAAATTTCCAGACTGGAGACTTTATTAGACTGAGACTTTCTGGGCATTAAAGTTCATCCCCTATAGCGCATTACAATAACTATGTTGGTGGGATAGACATATAGCATAGCAGCATGAAGCAACATGCAGCAGCCTGACTTATTTATTCTAGCAGATTAGAAAAATTCTGGGAACACAGAATTTATGTACAGTACATTGTGTTTTTCTCACAATTTCCCCTAAAATGTGTTACAAGAACTCTGGTGGGGGGGACTGACAAACAGTGCAGCACCTTATAGCAGCAAATAGCAGCCTGACATATTTTTTTATGATAGAAAAGAAAAATTCTGGTAGCACAGAATTTATGTGTGTTGTGCTTGTTTTACTTTTCTTACACTTTTCTCAGACTCTCCACTACAGTGCATTACAAGAACTTTTGTGACACACTGACACATAGTGCAATACCTTGTAGCAGCATGCAACAGCCTGATATAGCTTTTCTGGTAGTTCAGAAAAATTCTAGGAGCACATTTATGTATTTATATATATTGTGCTTTTTGCACCATTTCCACCAACGTGCATTACAAGAACTGTGATGGTGGGGTATACACAGTGTAGCACCATGTAGTAGCATGCAGCATCTTGACATATTTATTCTAGTAGTTCACAAAAATTGTGGGAGCCCAGAATTTATGTATGAAGTATTTTGCTTTATGAACCATTTCCCCTAAAGTGCATTACAAGAACTTTGGTAGGGTGATTGGTACACACGGCATCAGGGAAGTTTTTCTACTGTTTTGGAATTGTTTGCCTAGAAATACTTTTTGCACACTTTTTAAATTTTGTATAAAATAAAAGCGTAACATTTTATTCCTAGAAATGGAGTGCTGCCTCATATTTGGTGCAAGGACAGGTGCAGGGTTCTTTTCCTTTTGTATCTGACTGGTACACAGTTTAATAATTTGTAGAAGCATGCAGAAGCCTGACATATTTATTCACAGAAACATAGAATTTGACACTAGATAAGGACCCCTTGGTCCATCTAGTCTGAACATTTTCCCTACCGACACCAAAACTGCAGACCCTACTTTATCTTTGGCTTTTCCCTCCCTTTTCCTACTGCTAAGGTTCCCCAATGCCTATCCCATGCATTTTTGAATTTCATTACCATTTTTGCCACCACCACCTCTGCTGAGAGGCTGTTCCATGCATCCACCATCCTTTCTGTGAAACATTAATTCCTCACATTACCCATGACTTTACCCCCCTGTAGCCTCATATCATGACCCCTTGGTCTTGAACAACTTTTTTTCAGTAGAATGCTTCCCTCTTGTACTTTATTTATACCTGTGAGGTATTTGAAAGTCTCTATCATATCCCCCTCTCCCTCCTCTCATCCAGCGTACTCGTATTGAGGTCCTTCAGTCTCTCCTCATAAGACTTTTGGTGCAGACCCTGTACCATTTTTGCTTTCCTTCTCTGGACTGCTTCTGTTCTGTCTATGTCCTTCCAGATATGCAGCCTACAGAACTGGACCCCATACTCTAGATGAGGTCTCACCACTGATTTGTACAATGGTACCACCACGTTCTTCTTTCTGCTGTTATAACCCCTCACTATGCACCCTAGCATTCCACTGGCTGTCATCACTGCCTTGTCACAGTGTTTGACGATGTTTAGGTCATCAGATATGATTATACCCCAGTTCCTTTCCTGTATGGTGGTTGTCAATATCTCTGCTGCCATCATGTACTCCTCCCCTGTGTTTCTATGCCCCAAATGTTTGATTTTGCATGTCTTTGCATTGAATCTTAGCTACCACACTCTTGACCAATCCTCAAGCTTACTTAGACCCATCCTTATTCTTTCCACTCCACCTGGAGTATCAACCCTGTTGCAAATCTTAGTGTCAACTGCAAAAAGGCATACCTTCCCTTCTAGCCCCTCTGCAATGTCACTACTGAAAACACTAAAGAGGATGGGCACCAGTACTGATTCTTGGGACACACCACTGGTCACCCTCTCTCCATTTACCACCACCCTCTGTCTCTTCACTTAAAAAATTTATAGCCCAGTTTACCACCTTGGAACCCACTCCCAGGCAGCCCAGCTTGTTGATGAGTCTCCTCTGTGGAACGGTGTTGAAGGCCTTACTGAAATCTAGGTAGGCCACATCTACTGCTCCCACTGATTTAATTCCCTGGTCACCCAGTCAAAGACATCTATCAGATTTGTTTGAGAAGACCTCTTTGTAGTGAAACTATGCCATCTCAGATCCTGTAATCTGTTGGATTCAAGATATTCCACAGTCTTTTCCTTTAATAGTGACTCAATTCATTTCTCCACCACAGGTTAGGCTGACTTGCCTGTAGTTGCCAGTCTCCTCCCTGCTTCCACTTTTGTGAAGAGGGACTACATCTGCCTTCCTCCAGTTCACCAGAACAACTCCAGTCTCCAGTGATTGGCTGAGCAGGGCTGTCAGTAGTGCTGCCATCACATCTCTAAGCTCCTTTAACATCCTTGAATGTATCCACACTGGCCCCATTGCCTTGTACACCTTTAGTTCTGTGAGTTCCTTCAGGACTTTCTACTCCGTAAATGGACTGGTGTTCACCTCCCTTCCATTGATGCTCCTGTCACTTATCTGTGGTCCCTCTCCTTCCTTTTCTTCTGTGAATACTGAACAAAAATATTTGTTCAGGATTTCTGCTTTTTCCTGGTCCCCCTCCATACACTCCCCACCTTCCCTTCTTTCTTTCACTAACATACATGAAAAATGTCTTATCTCCTTTCTTTACTGCCTGAGCTATTTTCTCCTCCATTTGTGCCTTTGCACTCCTGACTGCTTTCCCTGCCTCCCACTGCTTTTCCAGATACACTTCCCTGTCCTCTTCCCTCTGTGTCTTCTTATACCTCCTGAATGCTAACCTTTTTGCCCTTACCTTCCCAGTCACCTCTTTTGAGAACCATAGTAGTCTTTTTTCCTCTTGCTTTTGTTTACTTGCCTGATGAAAAGGTCTGCTGCCTTCACGATGGCTCCTTTTAGTCTCACCCACTGCTCCTCTATACCACCCAAGTCCTCCTCTCCACCAGGGTATCCCTTATGCATTTCCCAATTTTGAAAAGTTGGTCCTCCTGAAGTCCAGGACCCTTTCCCTCATGTGATACAACTCTGCCACTGTTCTTATATTGAACCACATCATTTGTTGATCACTGGATCCCAGGAGGTCACCTACTGTGACATCTGCAACACTGTCTCCATTTGTGAGTACCACATCCAATATCACTCCCTTGAGAGTGGGCTATTTTACTTGTTGACTGAGGAATGCCCCCTGCAGGGAGTCCAGGACATCTCTGCTCCTAAGTGAAACTGCAGCCAGGATGCTCCATTCAAAATACAGCAGATTGAAGTCTCCCACCAGCAGCGACCCCCCCCCTTCTTATGAATGGATTCGACTAGAACCCTGCCCAACTATTTGCTCTGTGCTGAAAGTATGTAGATAATGCCAGTGTGAATATTTATTTATGTAGTTTGTGTTGACTGGGTAAATGCATTAGACAAATTCTGCCTATTTTCAGGCACAAAAGTAAGGATACAGATGAATGCCAGCTGACCTTGAACCAGATTAAGCTGTTGGTGGTACTTTTAGTGAATGGGAGGAAATTTGGCCAGGGCACCAGGAAAATTCCCCTACTGTTTGGTGGGAGAGCTGCTGTTCGGTGACAGCAGAATGTCAGATGGAGCTGCATCACAGAGGGAAGAGAACATGCTGAAGCTGCAGCCTGCAGAAATTCAATCCCCATATGTGGATGCAGGACAGAGAAGAGAAAATGAAAGAGAACAGAGAACTCTGCCTAACAGTGAGCCTCAGAATGATATGAATGGGAGAAACTATGCAGTGGGGAATCTGGATGAAGAGATATCTGCCAGCAATATTCCAATCAAAAGGGATACAGAACTTACATCTCCTGAGGTGAGCAAACAGAAGACTTCTAATTTAACTGACAGAAAAGTGAATACTCACAAAGAAAAACTGTCTGTGCCTCCCGATGCTGCTGCTGATCGGGAAATTACTGACGAGGCCAGGCCCTCATCATCGGGTGTGAATGCTGATGCTAGTGAAGGAATGCTGAAGCAATGGAGCACTGACATGGCATTCCTTGACAGCAGCTGGTCGAAAGAAAGTGCACTGTCTAATGCGGGCTGGATGCAGTTAGAAAATAGAAAATGGGTGCCTGGCCCACATTGGATTTCCTTCTCTTCTACTCCAGCAGACACACTGGGGACCCCCAGAGAGACTTTATCTCAAAGAGAAAGAGCAGGTGGCAAACATTATTGCAAAATGAATTGTTTGATCAAACACAGGCACAGGAGGATCAGGGGCATGTTGAAGGTGAAGAAAATATTCAATCACAAGATTCAGAAACACAAAATGAGAATCTTGTGGGACCTCCCATGACAAGAGAATAAAAGGACTGGGCTCAGATTTTGGGACTAATAGACTGGATCAAGCACCTAGGCACAACGCAGTATGTTTATGGTACGGGGGAGGATTGCAAGATCATCTGGACAGCACAAATGTAGCCTGAAAACTGCAAAAAGAATCTATGAACTTTCAAGCCTCTGATGTTTATGCACTAATAAACATCAGAGGGGCGGACACAATTGATATTAGCTTTAAGACATTTTCTGGTCTTCATAAATTCTGGAACAAGTATGAGATATGTAAAACACAGCCTTTGTGGACCCCCTTTTGGGCCATACCTATAACTAAACTTTTATTTAAGACAGCAAATATAATGTTTAGAAATGAGAGGGTGAATGTGGGGGACATCCAGTTTTGGCTTGAACAAAAGTGCAATGTGTTGGGCCCTACAGAAGCTATAATTGATACAGAGGGAATCTGGATGGGAGGGTGGAGATTTAAGGTTAAACTGAATATGGTGGGGTTGTAGGTAATGCATATTCCAAACAGTTTCTTCTTGGGAAAATACAGAGGAGTGTGCTTCTGTCCTGGCCAGCACAAGGCCTTCTACAAATGTTACAGCAGAAGACACCTTAGTAGTGCATGGGATAAAATAAAATGCACTCTGTGTGGAGATTTTGATCATGATAGTGCTGTGTATAGAAATGTGATTAAGTGTAATCTATGTAAGAAACAGTGCCATGCTTATCACCAGTGTCCTTTGGCTTGACAGAATAGACAGGGAGGCCTAGATAAAGAAAATTTGATTAACCAGGCAGAGGAAAGAAGCAGACCCCAGGATCTTGCAGAAAATAACAGGAAAATACCACATACAAACAACCCATGACCAGAGACAGAACAACCCACAAATGATAATAGGGGAAGTACAGAACATAGGAAAGAACAAGGGACTGAGAAAAGACAGGAACAAGACCAATGTGGAGGAGCAGGGACCTCTGTAGAAAAACAGGTATTGACTATAATGCCACCCCCCTACCATTTTGTATTTTCAACCCCCACCCCCAAGGAGAGTAACAAGGGCATGCAGTACACAGATAGGTCCTGTAAGTACTCATATATAAAATACCTTCCAGGTATTACAAGACCTAAAGGGTGGAACAGAGTCTGATGTTTCCTCAAGATCTGAGGCAATATCAGAAATGGAGTACAAAGAGGAAACAAGCACAGAGGTCCTTGAAACAAACAAAAAAAAAAAAAGAAGGGGAGGAAGCAAAAAAAAGATAAAGAAAAATCCTAAAATGTAGTGGGATGACTTCATTACACTTAATCTCCTTAAATACTTGTAGCATTAAAACTACAAGAAGAGGTTAGCATGCTTAGCATACTGTAGAAGTTTAAAAGCGGAAGTCGTATTTCTACAGGAAACAAGATTTAATTCTCTACAAGATGTCACACAGGCAAAAAAACTCTGGAGGTGGGGGCCTTCTTTTTGGTCTTATGGCTCAGACGCAGCTGATGGAGTGGTAATTTCAAACAACCAAATGCAGGTTACTGTACAGAGGTTAATAGATTTAATCCCTGGAAGGGCTTTAATAATAGATTGCAATATTAAAGGTTTCCCCTGTGTTTAATAAATGTATATGCACCCCAAGTTAAAACAGCAAGGACTGAGCTTTTAAATCAGATAAAACCATTTTTATTTACATCAAGACATATAATATGGGGGGGGGAGGTGATTTAAACTGCAGTTTGGATATAAATATAAAAGATAATGTTCAAACAAAGGTTTATTGTGATTCCCATGCATTGTAAATTGTTTTGAAAGTCTCTAATCTAAAGGATGTATATAGGGAGCTGCATAAGGATGCAGGATATACCTATAGGAGGAGTGCTTATTAATCCTGAATAGATTTCTTTTTCCTATCAAAATTTTTGTTTACACATCATTTCCAGCTGAAATTTTGTGAGTTCTCAGATCATTTAGTTTTATCCTGTGTAATAGGGTTAAAAAATGTTCCTCCAAAATTTCCAGCAATTAAAAAAAAATTGAAATTAAATTCTACCCTGCTAGACCAAGGAGACACAAAGAAGAATTTATTACAACTAATTGATATAAGAAAGACAGTTGCAGAAATGTATGATACCTGAGGGAATGTTGGGAAGACACTAAGGTAGAAATAAAAAATATTTTAGAAAAATAAGGAAGGATAAAAATAACTCAGAATACTTACAATATTTAGAATATCGAAATCAGTTATATAAGTTAATGTCCCTACCTAATGCATATGACAGCAGAATAAAGGAACAGATAGTAAACATTAAAAATAAAATGAGACAGTGTCAATACGACAGAGCAGCCACATTACAAGCAGAAATACAGTTTAGAACTGAGAAAAAAACATATGCAGACCCATATTCTGCATGTAAGCAGAAGCTTGATAAGAAATTAATGGAAGGCTCGTATGATGATTCCTGGAAACTAAGGAACACAGATGTAGAAATGATAGAAGTAATTCAAAACTATTTGTTAAAGCTATTTGGGACAAAGTATAAACCAAAGATTCAGTGGGAAGAATTTGTAAAATTTCCCCTTCCCATATTATCTTCAGACCTACTCAATGATTTAGTAAACCTTATATTTTTCCCCCAATTGTTTAACCAGGTGAGACACACTAAGCTGAAAGCTTGTTTACAGGTGCAACCTGGGAGCACAGGGAAGTTAAGTGCCTTGCTCGGGGTCACACAGTAAGCAAGTGAGGGCTGTGGGATTCAAACCCAGGTCTCCAAATTTGCAGCTCAGAGCCTTAAACCACTGCGCTATACTGCCTCCCTATAACCAAAGAAGAAGTGGTAACAGCAATAAAAAAACTAAAATTAGGTATTTCTCCAGGGAAGATGGTCTTACCAATGAGCTCTAAAATATTTAGAAATTGAGTTAGGAGAAATATTACTGCGTTTACATAATGAAATATTAAATAGTGGACAAAATGTAATATTTGTGACATCAATTATAATATTTCTACATAAAAAAGGAAACTAACAAGATTTAAACAATTGGAAGCCAATTAGTTTATTGAATACGGACTATAAGATACTTTCCACAATATTATGTAAAAGACTGCAAAAAAGTAGCCACAGTAATGATACACCTGGCTCAAACCTGTTCAGTTTCACAGAGGAATATAAAACAAAATCTTACACTTTTAAGAAACATCTGTGAATATGGGAAAATAAATAAACTAAACGGATATTTGATAACAATAGATCAAACCAAGGCATTTGGCAAAGTATCTTGTGAGTTTCTATTTTTAGTACTACAAAAGTATGGTTTTCTTGTTAAATTTATTTCCTGGATAAACACATTGGCCCAGATATTCAAAAGGGTTGCACATAGCGCGATGGTGTTGTGTCATGCACAACCCACTGATGCGCCCTAATGTGATATTTAAAAGGGAAAAGTAAGCCGCACAAATCCCGATGCGCTGGGGTGCATCAGTAATGTATGCAGGCACAGGTGGGGGGGCATGCCCATGCATAAACTGCACAGCCCGATATTCAGCCCGGGCCATGCAGAGTTATGCAGGCGCAACCCTACTGTGCCCTGCACAAAGATAAACCCTAAAAAAAAGGAACAAGTTGAGGCCACCCACAGGTGAGCTGCCGCATTGCAGGGCACAACACAGCAGCTGCCACCCGTGGGTGGCCATCGGCCTATTCCGCTACACCTATTGGCACCTCCCCATGCCCGATCGTGGGGCATAACTGTATCCCAAGTCCAATATCCGGTGGTCCAGCAGACGCGCGATTAGCCCAATTGTGGGCAGTATTCCTCTATCGCTCCCAAGTCCGAACTACCTAGTGATCTAGTGGACCCCCACCCCACCTGCCCACTGAGCCCCCACCACCTCCCCATCAGCCCAGCGGGTGGCAGCACCCCACCGCCTGCCACCCGCCACCTGCCGACTGACAGCTCGGTGCGGCTGCAGCTGGTTGAGCATGAGCCATGGCGCGCAGCTCATACAGATTAGTCTGTCCAGATATGTGAATGAATTCATTCACATCTGGACTGACTAGTATGGTATGGGATGCTGCCTGCTGGCTCTGCTCCTGAACCAATGGGCGGCAGCCATACCGAGCTGTTAGTCGGTGGGTGGCGGGCAGAGGGCGGGTGGTGCTGCCACCCGCCGCTGACGGGGAGGGGTGGTGGGCTCAGTGGGAGGGTGGGGTGGGGGTCCAGTAGATCACCAGGAAGTTCGGACTTGGAGGGAGATAGAGGAATGCCACCGCCATCGGGCTACTCATGGTCCACTGGACCACCAGGATATTGGACTTTGGGATCAGTAATGCCCGTGATGGGCTACTCATGGTCCACTGGACCACCAGGGATATTGGACTTTGGGGGGATCAGTAATGCCCACGATCAGGCTACTCACAGTCCTGGACCACTAGGTATGAGAGACATTCTTTGTCCCTCACGGGATGTCCCGCGATCGAGCTGCAGGGGGTGTCGGACCCTGACGGCTGCTGCTTGGCAGGGTGCCAGGTGCAAGTCGTCAGGGATCGGAGCACCTGGATGCTAATGACATGCAAGTGGAGCCATAATCAGATGCAACTGGCCCCCCATGTGCCTTGCATAAATTATGGCCCCATTTGCATGTCACCCTTTGAATATCGCAGGTGCTGTGCATGGCGCAATGGAACTTGTGCCACCGCATCTCAATGCTCCACTTGACCACTTGCACTGGCGCAGTTCCACTGTGCCATGCACAGTGGGGGTGGCTAATGGGTGATATTCAAAGCAGTTGCGCCATAGCACAACTCCATTGAATATCACCCTGGCCACACCCCTGCACAATTATTTTGAGCTGCACACAGGCTTGCACCACAGAATGGCACAGTTTGAATATCTGGGCCATTATAGGCTACTGCAACAAGACACCCAGTGGTAAATGTTCTAATGGGTAATAAGATATAGCTAAAAAGGGGGGTCAGACAAGGTTGCCAAATTAGTCCTTTGTTGTACACATTTGTTCTGGACCCAATAATTCAAACTATTGTGCAGGACAGTAATATTATTGGCATTACACCATCAACAGAATTGACACTCCCCAAAAAAATCTGCTTATGCAGACTATATATGTTTAATGATGCAGACAGTAGAATCAGGGACAAGAGTTCTGGGAACTATAGAACAATATTCAGTGCTATTAGGGATGAGATAAATTATAATAAAAGCGAAGGTGTGTATATAGGGTGAGAAAATGGTGAGTCACACATACTGTAGGACAAATACAGATTTCAAAAAGAAACATTAACATATTAGGGCTTTATTATGGGAATGGTGACCTGGCATTTAGCAACTGGGAAGAACAATTAAAATGTGGGGAACAAAAGGTGCAGCTGTGGAAAGCTTGGTCCTTTTCAAAACAGAAAAGAGTTATGATTATCAAAAATGTTTTGTTACCAATGTTTTTATATGTAAATCTGATCTTTCTAATTCTGGTGGGTTTAGAAACAATGCTTTATAGTTGTTTTTTCAGATGGGATGGGGAGTCACCTGAACCTTGTCAAAAGAGATTATACTTACTTAAAAATTAAACAAGGAGGTTTAGGAATGATAAATCCTTTAGTACTCTATCACTCCTTTTTAGCATCTTCTTTTGGACAGTAGGCAGGAAATGAGAGATACCCATGGGAGGAATGGACATATATTATGTTCAAGTCTTTCTTACAAAAATGGGGGGAAGAAATCCAGAAAAATCACCCAAATTTAAAAATACCAGACTTTGCTATTCTAGCTATAAAAAAATTGTAATTATGGAAAGTTAAAAAGACATAGTGCAAAGGTTACAAAGGAAGGGGTTATACAGAGAAATAATGGAACCAAATTTTGCAGTACAGATTGATTTTCCTAGATGCACACCTTCTAGATGAAACACTGATCTTAAAATCCTGACAGATAAAAGAATTCCAGTAAATATGTGGGATGTACAATGGCTTAGTTGCCGTGGCAAGTTAGGAGTAAAAGGAAACGTCAAACACAAACCTATTATAGAAAGACAATGCATAAGACCTGAGTGCAAGGGTTTAGAAGAAACATTAGAGCATTTTCTTTTAACTTGCATTTTTGCAAAACAGTTTTGGATGGATCTAGCCTCTAGATGGCATTGGAGCCCAGCAAATCATATAACATGTGAAAGTCTAGTCTTGGGAGATTAGACAGGTTTTTTAAGTAGATACCACCCGAGTACACTGAATGTAATCTTTGCATGTATAAAATATTATACGTGACAGACCAGGTATCAGTTCTCCATACAGCATATCAATACTCCAACAATAGTGGTCATGAAACAAATTGAGACAGCTATCATTGGACAGAAGAAAAAAGGAAGTGGAACAGTTAGATAGAAGGAAGTTCTCAAGATTATGGGGAAAAATATTTTGGATATCTTAAAGATTGTTGAAATAAATGTAAATAGTAGTAAAAAGGGATGGAAAGAGTGTTTCTTGGGAGGGTGAAGGGAATATAGAATCATTATGTATGGGGTTTTGATGAGAAGATCACTGTAATGCATGCACTGGCATTAGGATGAAATAGCAGAAGTGAAACAAAAATGAAAACTTTGTTTTATGAACTATTGATGTATGAAACTTGATGTTATGTTATTTTCACAATAAAAATTCCCCTACTCTTCCTGCGGGGGAACCTCTGGTCAGCTCCCAAGATGGCTGCCACCTTGGAGGAGAGGATGGACACAATGGGATCAGGGGAGCTAGCCTTCTCTCCTGCTCTAGATACCCTGAGGCTGTCGAAAATGCAATGGCTGTTGTGAATTTTCGGGAAGATGTCACTCCAGAAACAAAAAGAAATATGTCTGGCACTGTTTTAATTGAGGATTCTAGCTCTGCTAATTCTATGAAGGATATAGTTTGTCTGCCTGCAGGGAGAGACACTGTCATGACTGAAGAACTAATTATGGAGCAAATGCAGTCAGAGGAAAGTCACTATATGCAAAGGAAATTGGAAGTACAGCAGCAACTAGACACTATTTCATCTGAGTGCTTGATGATTTCTTTAGCTTGCACTACACCTGCTTCCCGGTCCCTTACTTCTGAGGTGCCAACAAGAAGTAGAGACAACGCTCAGCTGTTATGGGCCTTCTTGGACTCCTGTCAAACTGACTCAGAGCAGGCAATGGAGAACTCTGCCATGACATTTCCTCAGGTTAGTGAGCAAAAAAAACCCATAACAGTACTTCTGCTTCTGGGCTATCAGCAGGACATGCTCGGAATGGCAAATTAAGCTGCAAACTGCTTGGTCTAAAGTATCCCTCACTTCCAAACATACCTTCAACTTCAGAACGGATGTCAAGTGAACATGACCACATAAACTGTCCTAGCAGTACAAGTAAAACTGTTAATGCTTCTGAAGAGCAGCCTGTTGATAATACCGCTTGCCCTGTGTTAAATGAACAATTCAAGACTGTTTCTTTTGAACAAGACTTTGCAGTAGGGGGAGGTAAATGCTCCCCAGAGCATGCTCTTGAAAGAGCTTGATGGGTGCAGGGCCCAGATGGAACTTGGGTCCCTGATCTGACTGACCACATGATAGTACGATATCACAGAGGAACACAGAATAGGGACAGGACTCAGAGATGCACTCAACCAGAAATGGCCCCATGACAAGATTCTTTACCTATTACAGAACAAATAGACACTAGTAACATGCCTACTGTTTCTGACATTGACCAGTGTGCTTTGGCTGAGCCATAGGGTGGAGGGCCTGCTATTATGCCTTACATAGAAACATAGACTTTGATGGCAGATAAGGACTGCTTGGCCCACCTAATCTGCCCATTTCCCTACCTAGAGGATAAGCTGCAGATCCTATTTAACCAACAGCCAATTTCTTCCTACCCCCCACAAAAATTGACTTATGTCTGTCCCATGCATTCTTAAATTCTTCCACAGTTTTTGACCCCACAACCTCCTCAGGAAGCCTGTTCCATGCGTCCACCACCCTCTCTGTGAAAAAAATACTTCCTCACATTGCCCCTGAGCCGTCCCCCCTCTATCTTCACATTGTGTCTCCTTGTTCTTGCACATCTCTTTTTCTGAAAGATGCTACCCTCTTGGACTTTGTTGATTCTACTGAGGTACTTAAATGTTTCTATCATGTCCCCCCTCTCCCTCCTTTCCTCAGGGGTATACATATTAAGCTCCTTTAGCCTCTCCTCATATGGTTTCTCTTGCAGACCCTGCACCATTTTAGTTGCCCTCCTCTGAACTGCCTCCATCCTGTCTATGTCCTTGCGGAGATGGGGTCTCCAGAACTGGACGCAGTACTCCAGATGGGGTCTCACCTACTGTCTGCACAGGGGGATAACAACTTCCTGTTTTCTGCTGGTGATGCCTCTCCCTATACATCCAGTATCCCCCAGCCCTCCCTACCGCCTTCTTACATTGCCTACCAACCTTAAGGTCATCTGATATGGTTACCCCAGGTCCCTTTCCTTTTGTTGTTGTTACTACCCCTCATTGTGTAATCTTCCCTGGGTTTTGTTTCCCAGGTGCATTACTGCACTTCTTTGCATTGAATCTAAGCTGCCATACTTCTGACCATTCCTCCAACCTTGCCAAGTCCCTTCTCATCCTTTCCACGCCTCCTTGTGTATCAACCCTGTTGCAGATCTTTGTGTCATCTGCAAAGAGGCATGCTTTTCCTTCCAGTCCCTCTTCAATGTCACTTATAAAGACATTAAAAAGGACTGTACCCAGTACTGAACCCTGCGGTACCCCACTAGTAACCCCTCTTTCTTCAGAGTGGACTGAATTTATGATTACCTTCTGTGTCCTGTTGTTCAGCCAATGTTTTACCCAGGCTACCACCCCGGGACCCACTCCGTTCTACCTCTGTATCATCCCCCCAATGGATGGGCCCATCTCCTGAAACTGTGAGGGACCCTAACAAAAGATCTTGGCTGGAAGCCCTGTTTCTCCCATTGGACTTATTTCAAAATAAAGGGGAACCCACACCCAGACGTAATGCAGTGCATCTAATATGCAAAGGAAGCCTTGAAGATCCACCAGATAGGCTATATATAGCCAGGAATTTGCTTAAAACTTCAATGAAATTTTTTTCCACAGAGATTCTTGCTCTGATACATTTGGGGAATTCTAATTTTGATATTAGCTTTAATGCTGTTTCGGGATTGTATAGGTTCTGGGCACAATATCAGAATTTTAAAAATTCTCTGTTATGGATTCTATTTTTTGCGATACCTATAACAAAGCTTTTAGTCAAAACTATCACAATTTTACTTAGCAATGAAAGTGTTAATGTAGAAGACATTCTCTTCTGGCTTAGGCAGAGATGTGAGATTCTAGACAGACCAGTACCTATACTTGATAGTGAGCAGATTAGAAACTGGGGTTAAAGTGAAATTGTATAACACCAATAATGATCCTGTTCATTTACCAAATAGTTTTTTTCTGCGTAAGGATAGGGGAACACTGTTTTATGCAAGTCACCCTAAAGCACGTTTAAAGTGTGGAGCCTGCACTCATCTTAGCACTGCATGTGATGCTCCCAAGTGCAATCATTGTTTTGGATATGAACATGTGCCAGTAAATTATCTTAATTTATTTAAGTGCAATTTGTGCAAAAACACAGGTCACGCTTATGTAAGGTGTCCATGGGCCTCCCATAATCAAGTAAACTGTCCCTCTCATACTGATATTATAGATAGAGCACAAGCACAGCAGGCTAGAAAAGTTGTGGAACAGTGTCCTACTAGGGGAAGCACGGATATGGTTGTAGTTACAGCAGATCCAGAAACTATCCCTGTAGTACCAGTAGCATCAGAAACCCCAGTAATGGACAGGGACCCTGATGAACGGAACGTTGATATGGAAGGCAGCTTAACTATCCAGGATGTAGTGACTCAGGTACATAGACCTCGCACGGAGGACTCTGTTGCCATGCCCCCCCCTCCGAAAGCTACTTCTCCCTTTATTAGTGTAAGTTCCAAGAAGTAAGCCAGACAGGCTAAATTACCTCCTGCTGCTACAATGGGAGAAAAGGGGACAGAAAAAGGGGCAAGAAAAGAGACAGAAAAAGGGAAAGAGGGTGCAAAGCTATCCTGGAAAAAAGGGAATTCATTTGCAGTACTTCACCAAGATGAGCAGTGGGGGATTCAGATGAGGAGGACTCTGGTTCTTCATCCATGGCATCCTCCACTTCAGACATTACTTCAGATCCAGAGGATGGGGGAAGGTCTGATTCCATAGCTAAGCACACTAGGCACAGGAAATTATCACAAACCGCTTGAGTTAGGTAGCTTGAAGATGGAGTGTCTCCTTTTTCCTTTTCTCAGATGTCTTCTTTATTTTCTCTTTAAATGTTAATAGTATTAACACTCAGAGGAAGAAGCTGGTGGTTATGTAGTCTTTAGCCTGGGCAAGAGGAGATATATTTTGTTTACAGGATACCCACCTGAAGTCTAACTTTGAGTTGAAACAGGCTGCCACTCTATGCAATACGGGTGCCTCTTTCTGGTCATTTGGACTAGATCCATGTGATGGAGTGAGAATCTTATTTTCTAACCCACAGATTAAAGTTTCGAGATTAGTGGACATCTTTTCGAGGTGAGCCTTAATGCTCAACATTAACTTTTTGCAGGAGTGCATTAGGTTAATTTCGGTATATGTGCCACAGACTAAGGCTTATAGAGTCTCCCTTTTTAGGGATATACAGCCTTATTTACATACTTCCTGTTTAGTGGTATGGGCCAGGGACTACAATTGTGGGTTACATCAATCAGATAGAGGTTTACAAACTGCAAAACTGTTTTGCGATTCTACTTCTCTAAAACAAATAATTGTGACAGCGGGTCTCAAGGATTCCTATAGAGATCGCTACCCTTCAGGAGGCGATACATAGTTTAGGGGGAATCTTTCTACTAGGATAGATTTTATGTTTCTCTCACAAAGTCTGAATGTTTTATGGAGTCAAGTGGAAGCTTGGGAATGCACGGACCATAGATCCATTAAAACCACTTTTTCTTGGGAGCATGTTCCCAGAAGTAAGAAAAGTGGCTGGAGGCTGAATACGTCTGTGTTATCTCAGGAAGTGGTCTTGAAGGCATGGAGACACAATTGGCAAGCAAGGCTGTCTGTAGTTAGGTTTTATGAAGATCTGGCTGCATGGTGTGATGATTCTAAGCAATCCTGCAAACAGCTATTCCAGAAAGTTGCTCATGAATCTTCTAATTCAGATGATTTGAAGTATTTAAAATTGAGAATTCAATTGCAGAAACTGATTTGCTTGACAGAAGTCATAAGACAGGATTATGGGACACAGATTAGTTTGATTAAAAAGCAGATGGCAGAATTATAATATAACAGAGCAAAATCTCTGGAGCAGGAATGCAGGTTTGGGGTACAAGCCACAAAGGGGACAGTGGAGGCATTTAAAGATTGTAAGCAATGGATGGACCACAGAATCCTTACTGAAGTTTAAACTGGGGATAATTAACTAGTAACCTCTCCTCATGACATATTAAAGTCAGTAAAGGCATATATTAGTGATATGTTTGGGATACCTCTAGAGGTTCCTCAACATCCGGGTTTTTTTGACTCACTCCACTTACCTCAGTTAGATCCTGGGGAAGCTACAGACATGGTTAAGAGCATCACAAAGGAAGAAATCTTTCAATCTGTTAACTACCTGAAAAATGACCCAGCCCCTGGCACTGATGGACTTGGGGCAGAATTTTATAAAACTTTTTGGGAAGCAAACTGGCCCCAGCTTTAGAGATATTATATAACCAATTGTTACAGGAAGGAAGACTGTCAGACACCATGTACCAGGCCTTGCTAATTTTATTGTATAAAAAGGGTATATGAGCTGATATGGCAAACTGGAGGACTCTGTCTTTATTAAATACTGAATTAAAACTTCTCAGCAAAATTCTCCTCAGAAGAATTTCAGCAGCAGCAGACCACTTAATCAGTGAACATCAGAACTGTGCAGTTCCTGGCACATATCAACAAGGCAATTTAACACTACTTAGGGAGACTTTTCAGAGCGGCATAGAGGGCAAAACTCAGGGTTGGGTCATCAGTTTGGATCAAGAGAAAGCATTCGATAGATTAACACATAGTTTTTTATGTGAAGCACTACAGGCATATGGTATCTCACCTTTATTTATTTTTTGTCTTAAGAATCTGAATAGTCAGCAGTCCTAATTCTGAATGTGAATGGCTGGATGGAGGAACAGATACCGGTTAGGAGGGGAGTTAGACAAGGGTGTTCGCTAAGTCCTTTGTTGTATGTTTTTTGCATAGATATTTTAATTAGAAGTATTTCAAGTAATGCTAGAATCCATGGTATACCACTAGTGGAGGGACAGAGGCCAGTCACTATACTGGCATATGCGGATGATGTTACTCTAACTTTAGTGTCATCTACCTGTGAAAAGGAGGTACAAGACTGCTTAAAACTCTATTCTAGACTGTCAGGGTCCAGCATTAATTATAATAAGAGCATGGGTACCAGAGTCACAGCAGTTTGCAGGAATTCAGATGGGGAAAGAAGCTATTACCAACTTAGGTATAGAATCTGAGCTAGAAAGAGGTGGCCAAGAATAACTGGAATAAATCTTTACAGAAAGCTAATAGATTGGTCAACTCCTGGAGGGGCCAGCAGATTGCAAAGAAAAAAACAAGTATTTTTAATTGAAACTCACTCATTCCTGTGTTTCTTTTTGTGAGTTATGTTTTTCTGCCTCCACAGTTATTGGTTACAAGTTTATATAGTGTTTTTTTCAGGCATTTTGGGGCAAGAGGTTGTATCCAGTGAAAAGAAACATTACATACCAAAGTATTGCAGAGGGTGGGGTGGCTATGATAGATCTGGTAACCTTTTTTATAGTATTTTCCTCAGTTATAATTTTGGGTTTGCATTGAAACCGGGACATAAAAGTTGGAAACCTTTTGTTTTAGATTGGGTAAACCCCTATCTGCAATATCGGAGGGATAATAGGCTAAGGGCGCTGTCTGCAGCTACTAGGCCTCCAGGCTATGGAATGGAAAGCTTGAAAAAAATTGATGCATTGGAATGTTTCTATTATACAAATCCAAACCCTTGAATGGAAGGCATTATATAATACTCTTTTAGGTAAGCAGTACAGGAAGATTTGATATTCCCTATGTGTCCCAGTAATCAACAAGCTTGGGTACTGCAACAGCTAACAAATCCCAGACTTCCCCATTTGTCTGGGATTTAGTATGGCTAGGAAATTATGGCAGATTAGGGTTAAAGGGTAACAATAAACAATTGTCAGAGATAAATTGTCCACAAGAGTCATGCACACAAGTCCTAGAGACTCAGCAACATTTATTTCTTGAATGCACTTATGTACAGGGTTTTTGGAAATTTTATCATGCCATTGGCAGGAACCTCTTTTTTGTACCCTTACATATAATATCTTGTTTTATGGGGTGGTAGATGGGGGATGGGGCAAATATAACAGAGAGACAATGTACATAGTATTAGTAGCTATAAGACATTATATATGGCAATCCAGATGTTGTTTGACCATGCAACAGAGAATAATCTCTTATGATGAAATGTGTAAAAATATTGATATGTCTATATGAACAATAGCTAGTAAAAATAGGACTCAGTATGATACTGCTAAGTATAAAGCTCTGTGACACATGGGTAGAGTTGTGATTGGGGACTACAGAAGGTTTTTTCATTTATTAATGGTCTATGACTTATATATATATGTATTTAGTTTTGACTGTCCTTTTTTATTCATGTATTTATATGTTCTGATTTGGTTTCCTTGATTCTGTAATGTAGTCATACTAATACATACTATTTGCCAGCAGATTAGGCCTTACGGTCTATCGAGTCTGCTCAAACTTTAGATCCTTAGTTGGGTGCCGAGACCCTCCCATCCCTTGTGCTCCAGAAACCCGTATCATCCTAGTATAGTCCTTTCTTTCTAATAAAATGCCCCTACTCTTTTCGAGAAGTGCCATGGGATCTTTAACATCCACCTGAACTACCGCCAGAACAGGCAGATGGGACCTTGGTTTAATGTTTCATCTGAAAGACGGCATCTCAGGAGTGCAGCACCCCCTCATGCTGCATTACAGTGTCAGTATTGGGATTTAACCCAAGTTCCTGGTGTGGGGAATAGTGATTCCATTTCTTGTCTCTAGGGTGACCCACAGTGCCTCCGCCTCTCCCTATATTTCTTGTATTGCAGTTGCTTTTGTGCTATCCCACATGTAAATAGTCACTCCCCCCCTTCTTACCCACCCTGTCCTTCCTAAACAGAGTATAGCCTGCTATGGCTATATCCTAGTTGTGGTTCTCATTGCACCATTTCTCAGTAATAGTGACAATGTCCATGTCTGCCTCTGCCATTAATGTCACTAGGTCCTGGATTTAATTTCCCAGACTACAAACATTTGTGTACATGGCCTTCCAAATTTTGCTACCACCTTGGTTTCATGTGATATGGGTGAGTATTTTAATTTGTTGTGCAACTTGACCAAATACAAAACTGTCCAATGTCAAAAGGTCGATACATATGAAAGTGACCATCGAAAATAGTGATGGTTGCTTACACACCGATGAAAAACAGTAGCAATACACATTTTTAAGTAGGGGGGCTATATCCCCGCACCCCCCTTTGTGGGGGGCAACCCTCCACCCACTGTTTTGATTATCAACCCCAGGGGAGAGGACTTAGAAGTATTAAAAAAAAAGGAAAAATTCCCCCCACAGGCAGACCCGAATCCGGGTCCACCAGCTCCAGAGGCAGTGGCTTAGCCCATAATACCAAATGGTCAGATCTTCAGGGCTTGGCCAAATTACTCCTGATATCATGTACTAGCAAGAGCAACTCACTGCTACACTAGCTGTAGAGGATTCCTTGATCTTTTTCACCACTCACTCTAACTGGTGAGCGGTTTTATTGAGTCGCTCAAGTTGAGCCAGTCAATAAAACTCGCTCACATCACTAGATACTACCACCGCTCATGACAGCCCCCCCTTTTATCCACATACTTACTCTCCTTACCCCCCACTGCCTTCATTCCTATCCCTCTTTTTTCTCCTATTGTTTTTAGGTACCTCTGGGGATTTCCCTCCCTTATGGTTCTCCCTATTTACTGCTTCCAATTGCAGGGGGAGCAGTTTGATTTTCCCAGCTTCCTTCCACCCCCTTCTTGCCTAGTTTAAATGCTTACCAATGAAACATTTAAACTGTTCACTGAGGACCTTGGTTCCTCTTCCAGATGGATGCAGGCCATCTCTCCTGTATTGGCTTACATTCCTCCAGGTGGAACCCCAGTCCCCAATGAAGCCGAACACCTCTTTTCTGCACCAGTCCTACAACCATGCATTAAAGCTCCTGGTGCAGAGTACCCTGCCCTACCCCCTGTTGTAGACAAATAACACCTCAGAAAAGGCCACCAGGTATTCTACCTACCTATGACCCCTCCCCAACTCTCTGAATTCCTCCTCCTGCATCATTAATCTCCAGGTGGACAATGTCATCTAGCTCTGCCTCCTGTCCTGCTGCCCCAGTGATCCTCAGGATGTGTTTTCCATCCTTCTGAGCCATGGCACCAGGTAGGCACCTAACCTCCCTCTGTCCCTCCCTTCCTGCCCTCAAATCTACCCCCTAATAATGAAGTCCCCCACCAGGAGTTGCTTCCACCTCCTCTGGGGTCCTCTGCCACCTGCCTTGAGATCTCCATCATGGAGGATCCCTGCATCCTTCTTGTTCACCATGCTGGGTGCTCCCATGGAACAGTCCTAACCCACCAGAGTGGTGTAGAAGCTGTGCAGTGGAACCATAGGGGGTATGTGCCTCTGACCCACCTCCTTCACCTTCCCCAAGCCCAACACAGTCCAGCCATCCCTCCTCCTTGGTATCCTTTGAGGCAGCAGGGGAAAACTTGGTGGTCTCTGTGTAGGGATGGTGTCCCCCCAAATCCTAGCCAACTCATCCTGGAGACAAGAAACCTCGGCCCTCAGCCCAGAGAGGTGCATGCAGATGGGGCAGCACTGCAGTCTTCAGAAAGTCTTCCTGAAGACTTCTGCCACACAGCCACTGCACTTCACCACTTCCAGCATGTCTATTTCTGGTCTGCCTGTGTTTGCTTTGTTAACTTGCAACCCTTTTTTAACCCTATTCTAGATAGTGTGCTTCACCTTTTCCCAAAATATGCAAGTAGTTGAGAAACATTTGGGGAATACAGAGTTGAAGTACCTTGTGCTTTTCTCACAATTTCCTCTAAAGAGGACATATTTATTGAGTTGAGAAAAATAGTAAGAGAAGGAAACAGTGATAGTGTTAGAACTGCACACTTGTACAAGAAAGAGAACAATATAGAGACAAAATCAGAATTGTTTCTTTTGTTAAACAGGAGGAGGATAGTTAACAGCAGAATGTAGGAACTAGTGAAACCACTGGCTACTCTTTTTAATAAATCATGGGAGGATGGTGTGGTACCCGAGGACTGGAGGAAGGCGGATGTGATTCCCCTTCACAAAAGTGGGTCCAAGATAGAGGCAGGAAACTACAGACCTGTCAGTCTGACCTCTGTAGTAGGGAAAGTGATGGAGTCACTTCTGAAGGAAAGAATAGTCGAGTACCTAGAGGTCAGTGGAGCACAGGACCCAAGGCAGCATGGGTTCACAGCGGGAAGGTCATGTCAGATGAATCTAATAGATTTCTTTGACTGGGTGACCAAAGTAGTAGACCAGGGAGGGGCTGTGGACATGGCCTACCTAGACTTTAGCAAGGCATTTGACACAGTCCCACACAAAAGATTAATAGTCAAATTAACCAGCCTGGGAGTGGGACCCAGGGTTGTAGCCTGGGTAAAACATTGGCTGGACAACAGGACACAGAAGGTAATTGTAAATGGTGTCCATTCTGAAGAAAGGGGGGTTACTAGTGGGGTACCGCAGGGTTCAATATTGGGTCCAGTCCTTTTTAATGTCTTCATCGGTGACATTGCAGAGGGACTGGAAGGAAAAGTATGCCTTTTTGCAGATGACACAAAAATCTGCAACAGGGTTGATACACAAGGAGGCATGGAAAGGATGAAAAGGGACTGGCAAGGTTGGAGAAATGGTCAGAAGTATGGCAGCTAGGATTCAATGCAAAGAAGTGCAAAATAATGCACCTGAGAAACAAGAACCCAGGGAAGAATACACAATGGGTGGGAGGTAGTAACAACAACAAAAAGGAAAGGGACCTGGGGGTAATCATATCAGATGACCTTAAGGTTAGTAAGCAATGTGAGAAGGCAGTAGGGAGGGCTGGGGGTATACTGGGATGTATAGGGAGAGGCATCAGCAGCAGAAAACAGGAAGTTGTTATCCCTCTGTACAGACAGTTGGTGAGACCCCATCTGGAGTACTGTGTTCAATTCTGGAGACCCCATCTCCACAAGGACATAGACAGGATAGAGTGGTCCAGAGGAGGGCAACTAAAATGGTGCAGGGTCTGCAAGAGAAGCCGTATGAGGAGAGACTAAAGGAGCTTAATATGTATACCCTTGAGGAAAGAAGGGAGAGGGGGTCATGATAGAAACTTTTAAGTACCTCAGTGGAATCAACAAAGTCCAAGAGGGTAGCATTTTTCAGTAAAAGAGACTTGCAAGAACAAGGGGACACAATTTAAAGATAGAAGGAGGGCGGTTCAGGGGCAATGTGAGGAAGTATTATTTCACAGAGAGGGTAGTGGATGCATGGAACAGCCTTCCTGAAGAGGTTGTGGGGTCTAAAACTGTGGGAGAATTCAAGAATGCATGGGACAGACATAAGGTAATTCTTGTGGGGGGGTAGGAAGAAATAGGCTGTTGGTTAACTAGGATCTGCGGCCTATCCTGTAGGTAGGGAAATGGGCAGACTAGATGGGCCTAGCGGTCCTTATCTGCTGTCAAAGTCTATGTTTCTATGTTTCTATGTAGACAGACAGAAAGAACTGGTATCACAAATCAGGACAGAGAAAAATGAAGATGTACAATTTTTGGTGTTTTTTCTTTTTTTTTTAATTTTTTTTTTACACAACAGATTAGGATAAGAATAAAAAGACAGTAAGACAGATATCATATCTTGAATCAAAGAGTTTAGAGACTGAGAGAATAGAGTTATGGCCTGGGGACAGAGGGTGCACTGCCGTGATAGAGTTCCACCAGACCCTCAAGAATGCTATATTGGTTTTGGGGCATCACTTCAAAGTTTCTTCATGACATCTTAAACAGAGAGCTACCTCCCCATGCAGCTGCACCATTTCATTATGGAGAGATGTAGGAAGAGGATCTGAAACCAGTCTCTAAGGTGACCATTGTAGCACCTGAATCTACCTGCAGCTCCATCTCCAAGTCCCCTCAGTCCCCACTTGTCCACCTCTGGGAGCTGTCCACCGTGTGATGTCCCACCACATTGCCTCTTTTTGCACTGCCCACCCTTCTGCATGGAAGGAGCACTAGGCCTCCATGCCTCTGAGCTGTCTCAGTTTTTCTCCTCCTCATGTAGAAACATAGAATGTGATGGCAGAGAAGGGCCACTTGGCCCACCTAGTTTGCCCATATTGTCTGCTTTTTTTGCTGTAGACCACACTTGATCTATGGTGCCAACCCTTTTCCTCCATTCCTTATCCCTATATCTTCTTTGTGCTTGTCCCAGGCATTTTTGAACCCTTCCACTGTTTTTGGCCCCACTACTTCCATTGGAAAGCTGTTCCATGGGTCCACCATCTTTTCTGTGAAAAAGTACTTCCTCACATCCCTTTTTAAATTTACCCCCCTTCAGCTTCATATCATGCTTCCTGGTTCTAGAGCACCTTTTTTGCAGAAAAATAATCCCCTCTTGTACTTTATTCACCCTGTTAAGTATTTGAGGGTCTCTATCATATCCCCCCTCTCCCTCCTCTGCTCCAGGGTGTACAAGTTTAGCTCCTTTAGCCTCTACTTGTAGGGCTTTTGATGCAGATCTTGCACCATTCTGTAGCCCTTCTCTGGAACATTTCCACTTTGTTTATGTCCTTCCTGAGATGTGGTCTCCAAAACTGGACACAGTATTCTAGGTGAGGTCCTACCAGTGATCTGTATAAGGGCAGTACCACCTCCCTCTTCCTGTTGGTGATACCCCTTCCTATGCACCCCAGCATTTCACTTGCCCTTCTGACTGCCTTGTCACACTGCATGGACACTTTTAGGCCAGCCAGTATGATTACGCCTATGTCCATTTCCTGCTTGGTCTTTGTGAATATTAGTCCATCCATTTTGTATTCCACTTCTGGATTTTTAAGGCCCAAGTGCATATTTTGCACTTTTTTGCATGAAAGTCCAATTGCCATACCTTAGACCACTCTTCCAGTCTTTTCAGATCACTCACGATCTTTTCCACACCCCCCCGCGACTGTCCACTCTGTTGCAGATCTTGGTATTATCCATAAAAAGGCAGACCTTTCCTTCCAGTTCCTCTGCTATGTCAATAATAAAGACATGGAAGAGGAAAAGTCCCAGCACTGATCCCTCAGGTACCCCACTGATCATCCTCCCTTCCTCAGAGTGAACTTCGTTCAACACTACCTTCTGTGTTCAGTGCACTAGCCATTTTTCTACCCAGGTTACCACCTCATTACCCACCCCAAGCTCTCCAACTCGCTTACCAGTCTCCTATTGGGAATGGTGTTGAATGCCTTGCTGAAATCCACATCTACTGCCCCTCCCTGATCCAACTCCTTGATCACACAGTCAAAGAAATCTGTCATATTTGTTTGGCATGACCTTCCCCCTGTAAACCCATGCTGCCTTGGATCCTGTAATCCATTGGATTCAAGGTGTTTCACAATCCTTTCTTTTTGTAACTTTTCCATTAGCTCAGCTACCACTGATGTCAGGCTTATGGGTCTAACATTGCCTACTTCCTCCCTGCTACCACTTTTGAGAAGTGGGACTAAATCTGCCTTCTCCAGTCCACCAGGACCACACCAGTCTCCAGTGATCTGCAAAATAGATCTGTCAGAGGTGAGCTCCCTCAGCAACCAAGGATGTATCCCTTCTGGCTCCATAGCTTTGTCCACTTTCAGGCTGGCGAGTGCTTTCTGGACTTACTCCTCAGAAAATGGACTGGTTTCCACTTCCTTCCACTCAGAGGTCCTGGTGCCTTTTCAAGGTCCTTCCCACTCCCATTCTATCATGAATACTAAACAGAAGTGCTTATTCAAGATGTTTGCCTTTTCCAGATCCCTCTCTGCATAGTCACACCCCAACCCTACAAACCCTCCCTTGGTCTTCCTTTTCTCACTAACATAACTAAACAATTCACATGTTACTATTCCCTGAACTATTCTTTCCTCACTTTGCACCATTGAACTCCTTACTGCTTTGCCTGTGTCCCTTTATTTTACCAGATATACTTCACTATCCTCTGCCCTCTGCACCCCGCTTATACCTTCTAAATGCTAATTTTCTAGCCTTTATCTTCCCTGCTTCATCTTTAGAGAACCATAGCAGTCTCACCCTTCTTTTACTTTTGCTTACCTGCTTGACACAGAGGTTGGTTACCTTCACTATGCCCTCTTTTAGTATGGCCCACTTTTTCTCCATCCCCTCTAAGTCCTACCCCCTTCTGATCATTTCTGAGGCACTCTCCAATCTTTATAAACTCAGTCCCTCTGATGTCCAGGGCCCTATCCACCATGTGGTTGGATTCCGTAGCAGTTCATATGTTTAACCACACTGTACAATGATCACTGGTCCCTAGATGGCTTCCCACCTTAACATCCACTACACTTTCTCTGTTTGTAAACACTAGGTCCAGTATTGTGCCATCATGAATGGGTTCAATGACTAGTTGCCTGAGGAATGGTCCTGCAGGGAAACTGCCACAGGGAGGCTCCAATCTTCAACTGGCAGACTGCAGTCCCCCACCAGCAACATTTCACCCTTTTTAGTGATTTTGCTAGTTTCCTCTAACACTTCCCTATCCAAGTCCTCCCTCTGAGCTGGAGGCCTGTAGATCAAACCTGTCCAACTATTGGCTCCATTATCCAACTCGAGGGTTACCAACAGCACCTCTGCCCTCCCTTGAATTCTCTATATTATTATTGCCTCTATGAGTTCCTTCACATAAAGCACCACTCCCTATCCTTTTCTTCCTACACTGTCCCTCTCGAACATCATGTAGCCTGGTATGACCATGTCCCGGTCATGGCTGTCAATGCATCATGACTTGGTAATGGCCACTATATCCAGGTCGTATTCTACCATGATGGCCTCTAGGTCTGGGTAGAGACGTTGCAAAGTAAAACTTTGTGGATGAAGTTCAGGTGAAGTGCTGGAAATTCACACTTCATGGAACTTTGTGAAGTTTCTCCCCACCTGGGAAACTTCCACTTCTCCCGAAATCATGAAGTTTTTGCTGGGAACTGTGAATTTTTGCAGCGAAGTGCAGATTTTCGGGCAAAATTCTACACTTCGCGATCTGCATTTTTCCTCGAACTATATGAATTCGCACTTCACAGATTCCACAAAATTCATGAATTAATTCACACAGTGACTTTTTGTCACTTCATCCATGTCTGGATCTGGTATCTTATTTCCCAGACTTCTAGCATTTGCACACATAGCCTTCCATATTTTGTTAGCTCTCTGCTTGTTGCTTCCCTCTTTTTCTTTCTATGCCCCCTTTCCCATCATACTATTCTGATATGTTCCCCCATTGCTAATCCCCTACTTCCTTGACTTGCTTGCTCTGTGGTGGGACTTTTGGCCCTCAGCATTTTCCTATGTCCTACCTCAGGCTGTTAGTGGGAGGTTACTGCCCCTCTTTTTGCTACTGGCTCCCACTAGTCTGGTTTAAACACTAATTAAAGTAATGATTAAACCATCCACTGAGAAATATGCTTCCCCTCCTGGATGGATGCAGGTTATCCTCCCAGTCCTTCTGGTGCCTCACCTTAAGGTGGGTGTCCTGCCCACATGTGCCCAAATTGATGCCCCATTTCTACCACTGAAAAACAGTGTGACACAATGTGCAGTTCACCACACTCTTGTTGGTGGTGTCAATTACAAAAAAGTCCTAAACAAGGGACTTTTGCTGTTGAGTGGAAGAGCCAGATGGTCCCAGAAGGGACTCCTCCTCCTCCTCGCAGGGCTCCTGTGATGGGACAACCATGAAGGGAACAGAAGCAGGTACTGCAGCTGTTACCACAATTATCAGACCAGGGTAAACAGGTGGTAGTGGTGCCGCTGTATGTTGCTGCTTGTGCTGCACTATGGGGAAAGGACATTTCCTGATGCTCCTGGTGCCAAATCTGGCTTATTGAGATGAATGGGATGGTGTGTCCAATCCATGGACTGTATCCCCCTCTCTGTGTTGGGACTAGTCCCAGATCCAGTTCTCCCAGTCTCCTCCTCACCAGTCTCCCTTATTTTGAGTTTGAGAACAAAAAAAGGTAAAAGCAGAAAAAATAGAACAAATAAAAATGGGGACTATAAAGAAAAATACACAGAAACAACAACAACTAATTAAGTAAACACAAACTGCTAGCTAAGTAGAAGATGACACAAAAAGCAAGCAAGCTCTGAAAGTAGTTTGTAGGGCTGTGGGCGAAGCCTACAGCCATCTTGCTGTCTGTAGCTGGAAAAATGGAGTATTGTGGAACACATATTTTGGAGTTTTCAGTGTATCCTTCCACATCTACAAATCACTATGCCAATTGAAATAAAATACTCTCTTCTTTCTGTTTAAAATGTTGTAGACATAACTAAAAGCTGCTTATCAGATGGCCATTAGGAAACTGAAACAGCTTATTAAATGCGTTCAAGGTGCTGCAGGATAAACATGCCCCCCCATCCGATAGAGGGCCTGGGGCTCGGCGACAAAGTGGCTGCAGGGCAGTCTGCTAACCCTTATGAAGTACAGAGATAAGTGCTGGGCAAAATTCAAGGCCACGGCAGAACAGGCCATATTTCTGCAGTACAGGATGCTCAGAAATCAGTGTAAGAAGGCTATTAGGGTGGTCAAAGGGGAATTTTGCAAATCTGTGCTGCTGCGCATAGCTAGGGATCCCAGGAGGTTCTGGAGAAATATTAAGAATATAGTCAGTGGGACCCCAAGTGGTGAGACCTCAGATATGATCATCGATGGTGCCAGTTGAAACAACTTCCTAACCATTGCAAATGCATTCAACCAATACTTCTCGGACCTATCTACCTTTACCTCATCACGCCCCCATGGGGGAAGGGAGAAGGGTGAAAAATGGGCCGCACCATCCTCATCTTAGCCGCCCCTTCTTTTTAAGGTAGTGGCGGTGCAAGAGGTGCAGATACTGCTCTCAGGTCTCTCCCACTTCTCGAGTGCTGGACATGATGGATTGGAGCCAAAACCTCTGAGTCTTGGTGCCAGTGAGATTGCCCCCATGGTAACCCATATCTTCAATCTGTCCCTGTTGTCAGGTGTCATTCAAAGTATGGAAAGTTGCCAGGGTGGTCCCAATACTTAAACAAGGAAACCTTAAACTCATAGAAAACTACCGTCCAATATCCATACTGTCAGCGGTCAGCAAACTTCTCGAGAAGGTCGTGGCAGGGCAACTCTCGGAGTACTTGCAGTCTCATTACCTGTTTTCCCCTGAGCAGCATGGCTTTAGGAAAGGGCACAGCACAACTTCTGCCCTTGTCACAGTCTCATCTTGAATCAGAGCGGCTATGGACCAAGGCAAACTCTCTGGAGCCATCTTTATAGATCTCTCTAAGGCCTTTGATCTTGTTGATCACACCATGCTCTCCACCCAGTTCAGCTCCTATGGTCTATCACCTGAGGTGCTCAACTGGTTTTCCAACTATCTAAGCAGCAGACAGCAACTTGTTAAGTATGGGAAGGAGTCCTCGGACACTATCCCTGTTACCATGGGTGTCCCACAAGGCTCCGTCTTGGGGCCCCTGCTTTTCCCCATATTCATGAACAAACTCCCATCTGCTGCTATCCACTGCAAGCCTATCCTTTATGCAGATGACCTTGTCGTCCTGACTCACTCCCCTGAGATAGGGGTCATAAATCACCACCTGAGCGAGGACTTGAGGAACATCCAGTCCTGGATATTGTCACATAAGTTCATTCTAAATCTCAGGAAAACCCAGGCCATGCTCTTTGGGTCTCAAGCCAAGATTAAGGCTGTCCCTACTCCACTATGTGTTTCTGGTTTGTCCGGGTCAAGATCCCAGTTACTGACAACTTTAAATACCTTGGGGTGACACTGGACCCACAGCTTGACCTTGGCCACCACATTCAGAATACTTGCAAGACTGTAAACTGCAGACTGGGTCTGGCATACAGAGCAAAAAGTAATCTTACTCCGGCAGCTCGGATTGCACTTGCCAGAGGGGTGCTCCTACCCTCGCTCTGCTATGGGCTCCTCTTGTTTGCCCGCTCATCCAAAGTCCACCTCACTAGGTGGTTCACTGCCTACAATAATGTCTGCCACTTTGTGCTGGCTGCCCCCCGTCTCACTCACCATTGCAACCTCTATAGCAGGCTAAATTGGCTCTCACCCACTAACCACATAGACTTCATCTTAGGGTGCTTCACCGGAAAGATCCTTGGCACTGGCACCCCTCCAGGGCTTGCGAAATTTCTTGTCCCTTCCGTCTCCTCCTCCTACTCCCTCAGGTCCCAGGGACAGGCCCTCCTCAATACACCGGCTATACGGACTCAACTGGGTGGGTGGGACTTTGCTGCATTAGCTCCCAGACTGTGGAACTCCTTCCCTGCCCAGGTCCATGCCGCACACTCACAGATGTGTCTCCGTTCCTCCCTATGGAACCATCTCAAACTTGCCTCAGCCTGTGGCTGCCCCAAACCCCCGTGAATTGATCCATCACAGCACTCCTCTGCTCTGGAGCTACTCCTGGACAAAAGACCAGACTCCAAGAGGTTGCTAAGCTGTATATAGTGTTATATCTGAAGGATTTCAATACTGTGCCACTGGAACTGCTCTTGGCTTCCATAAGGTGTTTATTTTGTTATGTTAATACTGTATAATCTATGCCTTACCATGTTTAGTATGCTGTGTTGAATCTGTATCCTCACATGAACTATAACATGTCTTATTTGTACAATGTCGTTGTATGTACCTAAATCTATTATTCCTGTACTCTCCGGGGTCGTACCTGAAAATAGGCAATTGTCTTGTCTAGTGTAAATACCTGGTTAACAAAAGCTAAATAAATAAATATTGGTTGCCTATTAAACTGGAGATCTGTTTACCCTCTTCCAAATGCAACAACTTGCACATTTAAATACTTAGCATTTAAACATTTTCTTGCTACAAGTTTCAGTTGGGCAGTTATTGCCTATCAAGAAAGATTCATACCTCATAAATGTCACCATTTCCCAGCAAATCTAAAAAGATTTACAGTTTTTTTAATCTCTTAATATACTGTCTGATAAGCACTGTCTCAAATATATGACAGGTCTTCTGTGAACTATCCAGACGAAATACATAGCAATCAGCAGGCATTTTTTTACTATGCTTTTTGGGGAAAAAAATCTACAGTAAACACACACACACACACACACACACACCACACACACCACACACGCTGTCCTTATGGCCACAACATTTGAAATAAATACTGCAATCTAATATGTTATAAAACAATAAAGAAACAGTTTGTTTATGTCAGTGAACACAGTGAAATTTAGTTTACAGTAGATTTCCCTTAAATATTTCTTATCCTTTATTTTCTATCCTGGATAGCATAGGGGAGATGCTACATCTCATTGTCATAGGGATCTTCATTTCCACATTTTTGCACTGTTTTTACTCAGGATGTTGCAGATTAGATGCAATATCTTGTTTTCAGTTGGGTCATGATTTTATCATTTTTACAATGTATTTATTCAGGGTAGCCTAGTCCAGATGTAAAATATTGGTTTCTGTTTTCTGATTTTACACAATGCAGCAAAATATTGTGTAGAAGTTGAGCAACACTGAAAATGAGATGCCATTTCTTCTATGAACTGCTCAGGCTAAATATATAGTTATCAACAGGCATAATCTAGGAAAACAAGTTGCAAAAATGTATAAAAGGAAGACCACATTGAAACTGCCTCTCAGCAGAGCTGCATTGTGCACATTCATTAGAAATAATGGGTGAAAGTACCCCAAAAGCTCTCCACAGCCATTTCAGCTCTGACCAGAGTTTGTTTTTTTGGTGTTTGAAACCCTTTCATGGCAGCAGATCTGACCTCTTCTGTTAATGAAGTGTGCCCTTTAAAGGGCAGACCAAGTTGTCCAGGTGCACCCCTCCCTCAAGCTGGAGATGGTGTGCTCAGAAGGGGAAGGGGAAGGAAAGGGGAGGGGCAGAAAAACAGAACAATAGGCAGAAAAAAAGGAAGGGGAGGGGCTAAGGGATTTATTTATTATTTATTTTCTTTAGCTTTTGTTGACTGAGTAAGTGCACTAGACAAATCATCCCTATTTTCAGGCATGACCCAGGGGAGGGGGATACAGATGAATGCCAACTGACCTTGAACCAGATTAAGCTGTTGGTGATATTTTTAGTGAATGAGGGAAATTTGACCAGGACACTGGGGAAATTCCCCTACTCTGTAGATGGGTGGCACTGTCCGTCTGTCTGCAGGAATGGAGGACCTCAGTCGGATGGAGGAGGTGGACGAGGAAGGTTGTGGTTTCATAGCTCAGGAGCAATCCATGGTAGACGGTATGTCGGAAAGTGGAAATCGGTCTGGAGATGATACTGGAGCTGAGGCTTTGGAGCCTATGGAATTTGTATTGGATACGGATGTGGATACTACTGCAGAAGTGCTTCTTCAGGAAGAACTCAATAGGAAAAAACTTCAGTTATTGGATCTGATTAATACAGCAGAACAGGATTTTCAGTCTTGCCAGAAAAAACTGGATGCTGAATGCAGTAAGAGAAAGCGTTCTCTGGCTAGCCCATTTAATAATGGAGGAAAGCACTTTGGTCAGCAAGACAGTGGTAATGGCAAGAACTCTCAACCTCAGACTGTCCTGCATGAAGAAGGTAACCTAGTGAATATGTCAGGGCACTCGTGTTCTTTAACGGCTTGGTCTCCAGGAGAAGCTTTGCAGCAAACTGGTTGGCTGTGGGTTAGGGATAAATGGGTTCCGGACCCCTCAATTCCCATTCCCGGGGGTCCTAATATGCATTTACTTAATCTTCATGAACTGAGACTATCGTCTGGAGGTAGTAAAATTTCTAAGTCTGTGGATACAGATAGTGCGAATGCGCAATTTCAGGGTGAGGCTATCGATTTCTTAGGTGCGCAAGATGCCACTGGCAACCTAGAACTTCAGTCTTCCATTACAATGACTTCTTCTTCTTTGGATTCTTCTACATCTGGACTTGATATTATAGGGACTGAGTCAGCCCTCTGCTCGATGCAGTTGGACAAAGGGACTGTATTGAGGAAAACTGTGAGTACTGTTAAACCTGTGGGTTTCAGCACTAAATCCTTTGTGGGATTGTTTAAAAAACCAGTGGAATCAGCGAAACGCAGGTTTTTAGTGCGCTTGAGATGTCGAGGGTTGGCACCCATGGCTCCGGACAGACTTTGGGTGGGGAAGGTTTTACTGATTGATTCTACAGGTTTTTCTCCTGCTGAAGTATACGCTTTTATCCATCCTCCAGGAGATCAACATTATGACATTAACTTTTGTTCAGTTATCTCTTTAGACAAGTTTTGGAGGCTTTATTATGATTTGAAGGATCAGGAAGACTGGAAAGATTTCCAAGCCATCCCTATTACGAAATCCACAGTTAAAACTGTTACGATCCTTTTCAGGAATGAAGGAGTGAACATTACGAATATTCTTTTTTGGTTGGAAAAAAGATGTTTTGTACAGGATAAACCTAGGCCTATTCTGGATGGGAATGGTTTTTGGACAGGGGGTTGGACTATTCGAGTTCAATTAAAGCAGGATGACGAGGGTATACAGCACTTGCCTAGTTCCTTCTTTTTGGGGAGGGACAGGGGCATAATTTTTTATGCTGGTCAGCCAAAAAGTTGTTTCAAATGTGGGTCTTTATCACATTTGAATACTTCATGTGACCAAATTAAATGTTTTCATTGTGGCATGATGGGTCATTTAGCAGTTGACTGTATTGCACCTTCGGTTTGTAATTTATGCAATGAAGTTAACCATTCATATTCAGATTGCCCTTGGAAAAGTACTGATATCGAAGAGTCCTCATACCAGGAACATTTTGTAACGCAAGCTAGAGAATTTCATCTTGACAATGAGGGGATAGAGACTAGACCCATGTTTCGGGGTAGATGTAGGGGCAGAGGGAGGAGAGGATTACCTTTGGATGACAGACACACTGGTTCACAAATTACCCCTAACTTACTGATTTCAGCAAATCCTAATGAGGAGGTTTCATTAGTTGACCAAATGATAGTTATTCCCTCAAACTTAAATCCAGAACCCTGCAGGGAAGAAAAGGAAACTCCCTTTGCGACACCACAGGGGTCTCCTCACGAGCAACTACAAAGCTGGGTAAAGATTCTCTTTTTTTGACTAAAGTAGTAGCCTCTGGTAAGGAAGGGGAAGATGTAGACATACAGGAAACTAATCCCAGTTTATTTCCTTCTGAAGGGAGTAGTAATAGTGGTATGCCTGATTCCCCTTTACTGTTAGAAAATAGATTTTCTGTCCTCTCTTCATGGGGTGATCAGGTAGAACTAGCTCTCCCTATTTCTGTCTCTGTTGTGAAAACGATTAGTACAGCTCCCTTACCCACTGTCTCTGGCAGCTCTACAGGAAATAAACAACCAGAGGCCAGAAAAAGGGTGACTAGGTCAAGTAATAAAATATTTAAACCCCCACCTTAAAACCTTTCACGTTATCAGTTGCTTCCTTAAATGTGAATAGCATAAAATCACACACCAAACGTCAAGCAACATTTGGAATTCTTTCTTTATTAAGATATGATGTTTTTCTTCTTCAGGATACTCGTTTTACTACGATTTCTGAGATAGTTAGAGCTAGCAATCAATGGCGCTGGGGCATTTCTTTCTGGTCTTTTGGGAAAGAAAGATGCAGTGGAGTTGGTATATGTTTTACTATGATGGATGTAAAACTGATTAGATTGGTCGACATTGAACCCGGCCGGGCGTTGCTAGTAGATGTCATTGTAAATGGTATTACATGTCGGTTGATATCAATTTATGGCCCACAGATGAAGTCATTAAGGATAGAGTTATTGCATAAGATACAACCTTTTTTGAACACGGGAAGGCATTTATTTTTTTGTGGAGATTTTAATATAAATTTTCTGCAAAAGAATGCAATGGGGAAACAGTATTGTGATACGTCCTGTTTGTTAAACATTCTTTCTCTAGCTGGTTTAAAAGATTCCCATCACACGAGGAGGAATTCAGCAAAATCTACCTTTTTTAAAGGAGGTTTAACATCCCGTATAGATTTTATTTTTGTACCACAATCTCTGCTTGTCAATAAGTTACTCTATGTACCAATTGAAACTTCAGACCATATTTTGATTGGACTAACATTGGATTTTCCTCAGTATAGGAGGAAAGGACTGGGATTTTGGAAGTTGAATGCTTCCTTTTTAAGTGTTCCGTCAATTATTAAAGACTTGGAAATAATTGTACAGGATCATATTACGACAATTGGTCTGCATGAGGATAGGGTGGGCTGGTGGGAAGCCTTTAAACTTTGTTTAATAGGATATTTTCAGTTACAGGGTCATTTAGCAGCTGATTCAAAAAGGAAAGAATATTTGTCACTTCGGCGTTCTCTGCAATCTTTAATTTCCAGACAAAGTGAATATGGTTTAGATTTATCAAAAAATATCACCCAGATTAAATTATCAATGTTACCTTATCAGTACAACCGTATGGATTCTCTAATTAGGGAACAATCCTTTGGGACGCAAGGGAAAAATGCTCAGGTTAATCCGTTTTTAGCCTGTAAATCTAGGATAGATAAACGTCTATTTTCCAGTTTAAAAAGGGAGGATAATATGCTAATATCAGATAATAAAAGTATTATGGTTTTTTTGGATCGCCATGTTAGTAAAGTTTTTGGGGTTTTACAGCAAGACACTAATTTTGCGCCGCGATTGTTAGCAACAGCGGACCTTCCGTGTGTAGAGCAAGATTTACAAACTGCAATGATCGCTGATTTTACGGAGACAGAATTGGGGTCTGTAATTGCCTCTCTCAAAAATGGGGTTTCTTGGGGGCTCAGATGGTTTATCAGGAGAACTATATAAACTCTTATGCAAACTAATGCCGAAAGAATTATTAGCACTATATAATTCCTTTCTTTTGGATATGATTTTGCCTACTCAAATGTATGAGGGTTTATTGGTTTTTCTCTTTAAGAAGGGAGATCATTCTGATATAGGTAATTGGAGACCTCTGACTTTATTAAATGTGGATTTTAAAATATTCTCTAAACTTTTAGGGAATCGATTATCCATAGTAATGTCTGCTTTAATTAATGGTCAACAATATTGTGCAATTCCTGGGAGGAAAATAACTGATGCCTTGATTTTCCTTAGGGAAATCATGACTTTAGGGTCAGGTAGCTCTGGAGGTCTGGATGGCTTCTTAGTGAGCCTTGACCAGGCTAAGGCCTTTGATGAGGTATCGCAGGACTATGTCTGGCAGTGTTTGAAGGCGTTTGGTATTCCAACGCAGTTTGTGCAATGGGTGCAGTTGTGCTATGCTTTGGCTAATGTAATTCCCCTGGAAAATGGGTGGAAGGGGAGGACACATAGAGTTTTGAGAGGAGTTAGGCAGGGGTGCCCTCTTAGTCCCCTATTATATGTTTTTGCTTTGGACCCACTATTGCGGGTACTTAACAGGTCCCCTTTGATAAGAGCCATTATGTTGGACTCTATATGTTTGCCTAAATTAATTGCCTATGCAGATGATATCTGTCTTATATTGCCTGATGAATCTGCAATACTGTTAGCTTGTGACACAATCTCCAAATTAGGTTTGATTATGGGAGCACGCATTAATAGTGTGAAAACTAAATGTATTAGTATTTCAGGGTTTCCCGACATTCCGACTAAAGTGGGAGATTTTTGGATTGAACGTCAACCATGCAAACTTTTAGGAATATATTTTGGGGGTAGGGATGGTGCAATGGATAATTGAAAATTGGCTTTGCAGGAGGGTACTACTAAAATGACTATATGGAATAGGAATAAATTATCCAAAAAGAAACGGGTTTATTTAATTAAAACATATTTGATACCTGTCTTTTTATTTTTAAGTAATGTTTTTTTATTACCTAAGTCTTTGGAAACTTCCTTAATGAGATTTTTTTTTGTGGGGTGTGGGGTAGCCGACTTAACCCAATCAAAAGAAATATTTTATATTTAGCTGTAAAAGATGGGGGTCTGGGAATGATAAACCCTCTCCTGTTTTTCTTTATGAATTTTTTTATACCTAAATCTGATCCCTGTTATAAGAGGTTATCTTAAAGTATGGGATGTGTTTCTCAAAGCTCATTTACAAGGTGTATTATGTCAATGGAGGATTGGTAAATTTCTACATCAAAATAAACGGCGCCCTCCACTGACGAGCAGGTGGAGAGAAGCGTTTGATAAAATAAAGCGTTGGGGTATACAGTGGGAAATAGTTGAGACAATATCTAGGAAAGATTTGTATAACATCATTTTAGGGCAATTTTTCTATGACACTCCGTTTTCAACTTTACCTAAGGAGATAAGTTTAAAGATATCTAGTTATATAAATAACCCCCGTATTCCGCAACACATGTGGGATATTTCTTGGTTAGCTATTCATGGTAGAGTAAATGTCCATAGCAACCAGAAACATAAGTCAGCACAGGAGCTTTACTGCCCAAGAGAACAGTGTGTATCTCTTTTAGAAACTATGGACCACATGTATTTTGATTGTTACTACGGCTATGGAATTCTGGGATATACTTAAGGAACGTTGGAAGAAGAGTTTGCTGCTCCCGCCTATGAAAGGAAGTTTATATTATGGTTTCTTTCATAAAGGTGCACCCGAGGGTATCTACAGCACATTACAAGTTCTACATACTTTTTTTTTGTATTGGATTTGGATTAGTAGGTGCAGACTTTTATTACAACAGCAGATCATACATCCCCTTAATTTGGTATGTATAGTGGAGTCTGAAGTGGGGAAATTGAAGCTTAAGGAAAAGCATGAGCTTTCATCTCAATGATGGGGTAATTTTTGGAATAAATTTGATTATTTATGAAAATTTAATTGTGGACCTTTGGCACTCTGATAGACATGTGTTGTTATTTATTTATTTCCTTATTTTTGGGAGGATGAATAACGAATTATGGTTTTTCTATATTATACAGATTACATCTGTTTTATGGCTAATGGAAAGAAAAGGGAAAACAAATTTAAATGCATTTGAATTGTTTATATGATTGTTGTAATGTTTTATGCTATAGCGATGTATTACCATAGGATGTAATCCTGATCTACATTACGCAGAATTTTGTTTTCCTGTTTTTTTTTGTGTGTGTAGAACAACACTGTTTTTGTATATGTGCATTCTTGTGGCAAGTGTTAATAAAAATTCCCCTACTCTTTTTAGTGGGGGGAGATGTTCTCACACTATTCCTTTTATAATGTTTTGATATTGTATGATTGTAATACTTCTCTGTTTTTGTTTTCTATATGATTTGTGTATTATCTTGTGTGACTTAAGCACTGTTTATATTTATTTTTGGTTTATTGATATGACAATAAAAAAATTCCCCTACTTTTTTTGATAAGTGCCATGGGATCTTTAACATCAACCTGAACTACCACCAATCCAGGCAGATGGGACCTCGGTTTTAATGTCTCATCTGAAAGACGGCACCTCAGAAGTGCAGCACCCCTCTCATGCTGCACTACAGTGTCAGTATTGGGATATTAACCCAAGTGCCAGATGGGGGAACTGAACCCACAGCCCTCTGATCTCCCAGCCTCTGAGGCGAGTATGCTACCTACTGAGCCACTGACACTGACAGGGAGGTACATAATGGACAGCACAGGAGTGGTTCAGCCACTTTTTGCTGAAGTTTTGATTTAATTGGAACTGCAGCACATCAGATTGGCAGAAAGACTGAAGAGGTTTGTGCACTGGGATACATAAGGTAAGAAAGCTGGAAATAAAAAAAAGAAAAAAAAATATATATGATAAGATTTGTATTACTTTACTCGAAGGAAACTGTTTTAAGGAGAATTGTACGTGGATGGGCTCATGAGGTTTTTTGTTTGTGTGAATTTTCTTTGATTTAAAAAATGCTGAAGGGATCCTGAACAGGAAACCTGTGGTGGATAGTTCATCTAGTTTTCAGTGCCAGCGCTGCATTAGTTTGGAGGGTAAAGAATGTCCAGAACATAGAGGAAAATGGAGGATGCGTGTAGACAGTGATTCGGCCTGTGTAACAAGTTGTCTGTTTAGGTGCCTCGCTGAATAAGCATGTCAAACTGAACCTGCACTGCTGCAGGATGATGGGGAACGCTATCAGTTCATTTGGTAATTTAATACACTTGATTCTGGCTTTCAGAGCCAGCATTTTGTCAGATTGAGGGTTGAAGTTGCAGAAAACGTGGTGCTTAAGGGAGGATGCATGTGGACAGGGCTTCGGCCTGTTGTAACAAGGTTTTTTCCCTTTTAAGGGCCTCGCTGAACAAGTGTGGGAGCTTAACCTGCGCTGTTGCAGGAGGCTGGAGAACGCCATAGTCATTTGGAAGTTTAATTCATTGATTGGGGTTTTTAGAGCCAATACTTCATTAGCTTGTGTGTTGAACTGGAAGAAAACATGGGGAGTCAAGTGAGGAGGCATCCAGGTTGGGCTTTGGCTCTCAGGGGGAGGGTAACAAGGTTCTGCGGTGGGGAGAAGAGCCTAAGGGCCTTGCTAGCAAGTGCATGGAGATGAATCGGTGCCATCGCAGAATGCTGGGGAACTTCAGTTGGGCCTGGGGAAATAAGGCTTGTTGTTGGTCCTGGTAATGCATGAGGGTAGTAAGGTGCTTTCCAGTGTCACACAGGGGGAAGGCTACCTGGACAAAAAATGGAGAATTTATTGGTGGAATCTCACTGCCGTGTGAGAACGAACATTTTCAGACAGGGAGGGGGCTACCTGCTGGAAGGGAGCAAGGGAAGCAGGCGTGGAGATGGTCGCACCCTAATGGTGGAACGGGAAGAAGGATAAGGGACAAATCAAGCAAAGAAGTGAACATGGGGGAAATTTAAAAGGGCTTGACCTATAGGCCTGGTAGGGCAGCCTAGCGTGAGTGGGGCCTGGTGGATAGGAAGAGGCCTAACAAGGAAAAGGGAAGTGTGCAGTGGGGGAGAAGTGAAGAAGGCAATGCCGCGTGTTTGGCCAGAATACAGGCGGGGGTAAGAAAGCAGCAAGAAGTGCTGCAGAAAGGGGGAAAAGTGAGGAACTAGGAGGTAGGGCACACTAAAACACATGGAGAGGCCTACAAAAAAGGCTTGAATGGGGGCAAAGAGCAGCCACATGGCGTGACGACACACGGGAAGGGACCAGGCCATAAAAATAAGGGGTCGATTCGGTAGCCTGTCGATGAGGGGATAAGGGCCTGGCCTGAATTCAGGATAGGGGGCCAGACAGACCAGGGGGAGCCAAATGAAAAAGGCTACAGTATGCCATGGGGGGCCTCGGAAAGAGAACAGGGCAGAAGCATGGTGAGAGGGGCCTGGCCCTGGGGGAAGGGGGGGCTTTGTAGATGGGGGACAGCTGGCAGTGTGGCTGTAGGTAAGGACCATGGCAACTTGGGACAAAAAGGGACACAAGACAAGAGACCATTTAGGCCCAGAAAGAAAACAAAGGGGGCGAGGAATTAAAAAAAAAATAACCTTATGGATAGATGAAAAAACAAGAATTAATAAAAGAATTTCTCTCAGTTATCATTTCAGATCTCACGGGATAAAAGGAGACATGGCGCCAAAGAAGAGCAGACCTTCCTAGGAGGATGCCTATAGGGCCATCATAGAGCTGGCTAAAAAAGCTAACAGGATGTGGCAGATGGTGGAGGGGGAGGAGCCAAGGCACTCTGGGGAGAAGCGAAAAGCAGAGAAGGGAAAAGGGGGCAGAGGGAAACGGCAGTCTGGGAGGGTACACAGCCCACCTAGAGTGCAGCCACCAAAGGGGGTACCTCCCAAGGTGGCTAGTCCAGTACCTCTGCACCCTGCTGAACCAGGGCCTTTAGTACCTCCCCCAGACCAGATAGCGGTCACCCCGGTGGAACCCAGGATAGAGCCGCTGAGCTCAGTGGTTCCTCCTCTGCAGCCAGGTGTACAGTCAGTCATCCAGCCACAAGGGGACAGCCCAGGTCATCACGATGAAAGCAGCCCACAAGAAATGGGCAAGCTCACAGGTACTGTATCTGGGTCAGTAGGAGAAAGCATAAAAGAATACATAGGCCAAATTATTTCAGCACTCAGGACAGGGGATTTGGGCCAGATGGAGGCAACACTGGCAGAAATTAGATCAGACAAAGAGTTGCTGAAGGAAGGGGAAAAGGGAGTATAGAATGAAGGAAAAGGGACAAGGGAAATAGGGACTCCAGGAATGAGAGTAAGAGAGCATGTGCCACTGGCTACAAAAGAGAAAATATGGAAGGGGGAATATGTGGATATTTTTTGCCTTAGGTGAGCTGAGAAGCAGCAGCAAAATACGATGAAACAGAGAGCATAGGAAAAAGCGAGATGGCATCAGCCATGGTTTTGTTGGGGAAGAAAGTGGAGGATAAATTTACAAAAGGGAAAACTTGGGATGGATGGTTTGTAGGTTTTGCCACTTACTCGGTGATAGTGATGGAGAAGAAGCGGAGCTGGGCATCCCACTCATTACTTACTCCCTGATAATAAGAAGGGCAAAGGCCAAGGGAGGGGTGGGATGGATTTATTATGACAAATTATTTCGGCAGAGAATGGCAACGTATGAGGATGTAAGGTGGGACACGAAACAGTTAGATCTCTGGACAGATTACGGAACGGATCAGTCCACGCCAGAAGGAGAGATGGGTAAAAAGGGGACAATTCCATAGAGATGTTGTTGGGGATACAATAGGGCTTTTTGTTCCTGGCCACAATGCCGGTTTCATCATGCATGCTCGAAATGTGGGGGATTGCACCCAGCGAGCAGATGCAGGACGACATGGGCTCAAGGAGCCCAAGGGGTAGGAGCACATGGAATGGGTCAACAGTTTTTTCGGGAGGGACAAGGATATAAGGGGCAGCCATGGAATAAAGGGGGCAGAGGCAGGGGACATGCAGAGCGGGGGTCAGGTTTATTGAGCAGCAAGACCAGTGGGAGAACAAGGTGGGGGGTGGGGAAAACAGGTAGGAAAGGGGGCATGGGATCTATTTAAAGAGGGGAAAACTCCCATTAGGATAGAGGCATGGGAAGAGTGGTTGAATAGATACCCAAATCAAAAGGTGGCTGAGATGGTCAAAAAAGGTTTTCAGACGGGTTTCCCATTACAATGCATGGGTCTGAGGCAGGTGAGAGAGGCGAACAACCTGGATTCAGTGAAAGGAAAAGAAGAAATTTTAAGACAAAAAATAGAGAAGGAAATAGCAGCGGAGAGGGTAGAAGGTCCATTTGACACTCCCCCTCTGCAGAATATGAGAGTTTCCCCATTGGGTTTGGTCCCAAAAAAGCAGCAGGGAGAATACAGGGTGATTCACCAATAGTCATTTCTGGAAGGGGACTCAGTGAATGATTTCATCAGTGAGGGGCATAGCAAAGTGACATATGCTACTTTGGAAGAAGCGGTACAAGCCATCAGAGCAATGGCTGATGCATGGATGGCAAAACTGGATACAGAGTCCACTTTCAGACTGCTTCCGGTTAGAAGAGTGGACTGGGACCTGATGGGTTTTAAAATAAAGGGACAATACTATTTTGACCAGGCAATGTCTATGGGCTGTTCCATAGCATGTGCTACATTTGAAGCATTCAGCACCTGTTTACAGTGGATATTTCATGAGAAAACTGGTTACAGGGCGGTCATTCACTATTTAGATGACTTCCTTCTAACAGGCAGTGGGAAAGAGGAGACGGACAAAATGTTGACCAGTTTCCAGGATCTATGCAGAGAATTAGGAGTCTCCCTGGCACCAGAGATGATGGAAGTTCCCAGTAAAGTTTTAGAATTTTTGGGTATTGAAATAGATGCCCAAAAGGAGGTCTTTAGGTTGCCAGACAAAAAAAGTATCCAAATTGAGGGAACTAATTAGAATATATACAAGTAGAAGGAGAATACAGCTAAAGAGGGTTCAACAGGTTTTGGGACACCTGAACTTCGCATGCCGGGCTATCGGCCCAGGTAGGACCTTCACAAAATGACTAGCTAGGGCCACAGTGGGCATAATCAGGCCACACCACTGGATAGACATGTCAAAAGGAGTCAAGGAAGACTTTAAAGTATGGGAGGGGTTCCTCAGGAGCTATAATGGGTGCTCCTTTTGGCAAGATGACTGGGTATATAACACAGACCTCGAACTTTATACGGACACAGTGGGGGGCTTTGGCATGGGGGGATATTTGAGGGGAAAATGGTTTTCAGAACCATGGCCTACAGAATGGGTAAAGGAGGTAAAAGTAAAGGACATAACATTGTTGGAGATCATGCCTATTTGGGCCTGCATCTTGGTGTGGGTGGAAGAGCTGCGGAATCATAAGGTGACATTCTGGTGCAACAACAAGGCAGTAGTAGACGTGTTAAACAACAGAGGAGCCAGGTCAGAAACGGTCATGCAGGTACTACGACATTTGGTGCTTAGGACCTTAAAATTGAATATGTCATTCACAGCCAAACACATAGAAGCGGCACACAGTGGTCTGGCTGACAGCCTTTCCTGTCTGCAGCTAGATCATTTCCAGAGGCTGGCACTGACAGAAGGAGGAGCAAAAAACACCCATACCAACGAATATCTGGGATGTTGGTAAGAGGGAGCAGAACTGTTGTTTCACAACTCATGGTCATCAAGGACTCTGAGAGCCTATGAAGGGGCCTGGCAGGTGTTGCAGACATTCAGGGTGACACACCACATGGAGGTAAGTAGGCCTCTTACAGAGGAACAACTAGGAAAATTTACAGTGGAACAATGGGAGAAAGGAACCACCCACACAATGATGGGGGTCTATTTAGCAGGGATTAGTTTGGTCTGCAGCCTGAAGGGATGGAAGGACTTGACAAAGTCAATGTTAATTAGAAGAATGATTCAAGGATGGGGACGATTAAAGCAAAAAACAGCAGACAACAGGTGACCATTAGGGAAACAGTGGCTGGCGAGGCTAAAAGAAGCATTACCGGCAATCTGCAGATCAAAGGACGAAGCCCAACTCTTCCATACGATTTATCTGGTAATGTTTGCTGGGGCCATGAGAGTGAGCGAGGCAGTAGGACATAGCAGATGGGATGAAGAATCTGTTGGATTGAGAGGACATAAATTAGTGGACGAACGAAATACAAATCAAGATAAAAAGATCGAAGATGGATCAGGGAGGACAGGGCTGTACGGTAACCCTGAAGGCTCAGGGAGATGGCACACTGTGCCCAGTAAAAGCTTTGTGGGCTTATGCCGCAGAACAAGGGGGTAAGACCGGGAGTTTATTTGTACATGGAGACAGGAAAAAGGTCACAAGTTATCAGGTCACGGTCATGCTTAAGAAGGGCGTGCAATTTCTGGGGAAGGACCCATGTAATTATTCATCACACTCTCTACGAATAGGGGCCACTTCTTAGTGGGCAGCAATGGGGGAAATGGTGGCTAATGTGTTGGATAAGGGATGCTGGTGGTCTGCCAGTTACAAGAGATACATTTGGGCACTAAAGTAGGTAGACTAACATATCATCTGTGTTTTTCTTTTGCAGACATGAACCGGGGGTGGGGTGGGGGGCATAGAGCTAAAAATGGAAAGGAGCCAATGAACAGGTATAAGATTTATTTTTGTTTAAATTCTGTAGGAAGAGGGAGAAAAACGGAAGTCTGGATATGTGGCTACTCTTATATTTATTGGGCAGAAAAGAGAGCTGAGAAAAAGACTGGGGGAAGACAGCTCTACCAGGATGTGAAAAAATGTAGGTTGGTGTTACATGGCATCAGAGGGAAGGGATGAGGTGGGGGCAACTGCTTCCCACCCTGAAAGAAAGGAAGAAGTGACAACCAGTTCCAGACTTAATTATCATACATCTAGGGGGCAACAACATAGGGGGAAAACCATAGGTGGACACATACATGCAGATTAACAAGGACTTGGAATTAATACAACAGTGGTGGCCAAGGGTATGCTTAGTATGGTCGGATATGATCCCAAGAAGGGTATGGAGGAATGAACACAATCATAGAGCTGTAGACAGGGCCAGAAGGAAAATGAATAGAAGGGTAGGAACACTGATAAGAAAAATGGGGGGGCAAGTAATACTTTGAGGGGTGGAACAGTAGGTATCAGATTTCTACAGGTCAGATGGTGTGCACCTGTCAGATCTAGCCATAGATATGTTTAATACAGAAACTATGGGTTTTATAGAAGCATGGAGGAGACATACAGAAAAGGGGATATAAAAAAAAAGGAGAAATGAGGAGGTCCCTAAGTGGGGGAACAATATCCTAAGTGAGGGAAAGCCAGTCATCCAACTCAAGCCGTAGACTGGCTAATGGAAAAAAGGGGGGAAGGAGGGGAAGGGGGAAAGAAAAAGAAATAGGATGAAAAGAAGAAGGAGCTGAAGGAGGAAAAGCGGTCTCGGTTCTCACAGTTACCTAACAGAAAAAGAGGAGAAGAAGGCACCCAGGTTTTCATCTGGGGGAGCGAGAAGATGAAGAAAGAGGGATGATCAGAGACTGATATATATGGATGCAATAAAGTACAATTGTAAAAGAAACTATAATAAAGGATGATGAGATGGAAAATGGAATTATATATATAATAAATTAATTGCCAATCTCAGCACAACAACATACAATGGTCTCTGTCTTTTGTGAGGGAAAAGGGGGGAATCCGGGAGAATGGAGTTTGCCCTTTAAGGGGCAGACCAAGTTGTCCAGGTGCACCCCTCCCTCAAGCTGGAGATGGTGTGCTCAGAAGGGGAAGGGGAATGGAAGGGGAAGGGCAGAAAAACAGAACAATAGGCAGAAAAAAGGAAGGGGAAGGGCTAAGGGAGGTACATAATGGACATCACAGGAGTGGTTCAGCCACTTTGCTGAAGTTTTGATCCCTCCCACCCACCCAAAAAGTTACAAAGCATGAGGGAAGACAGTCAAAAAGGGACTGTATATGGCCTGTCAAGGTGGATGACAGAATTGTCAGTAGGACGGTTATGGACTGCCAAAAGTGGATGGCAGAGAGGAGGGAGAAAAAGGGGAAGGAGGGGAGGGGGGAAAGAAACAGGAATAGGATGAAAAGAAGAAGGAGCTGAAGGAAGAAAAGTGGTCTCGGTTCTCACTGTTACCTAACAGAAAAAGAGGAGGAGGAGAAGAAGGCACCGAGGTTTTCACCTGGGGGAGCGAGAAGCGGAAGAAAGAGGGATGATCAGAGATTGATATATATGGATGCAATAAAGTACAATTGTAAAAGAAACTATAATAAAGGATGATGAGATGGAAAATGGAATTATATATATAATATATTAGTTGCCAATCTGAGCACAACAACATACAATGGTCTCTGTGTTTTGTGAGGGAAAAGGGGGGAATCCGGGACAACTCACTCAGACTGGAAAATGAAACTAAGGCTGTCTGTACATAAAGAAATAGAATGTGAATGGCAAGAACTGTTTCCATGTGATCTACAGGCACATTTTACCGGAAGTATCTAACTGAACACACTTTATCCAAATGCACCCCAAAGGTAAAGTTGCTGGAGAAGTTGCCAGGCTAGTTATGTAAGGCAAATTTCCTAGTAAATGGCAATAATTCATGAATTTATCCATGAAGGTGAAGTTGGTGACTTTAATAGAAATTTGTCAGTGAATTAAAACTTTGGAACATCTCCAGTCAGGTGCCAGTTGTGGAGCAGACTACCACTGTAGTTTCTCTTAAATGGTGGGGGTGATGGACATGGTGGCTTGCAGGGAGAAATACAGTGGGGTGCGAGGGGGGCATTCTGCATTGTTCCCCCGATGAGGTTAACAGGGCTCTGCTCTCCATGTTTGCAGTTTGGTCCATATTTGTGGGGCATGGGTGTGGTGGTCTGTCTGTGAGCAAGTCCAGTTATCTGTGTTGAAACTTACTTTGGAGCAAGCCACAAACTACAGAAACCCTCAGACTTGCTCAGGGACAGACCGATGCCCCTTGCCCAAGTATGAAAGACCCAGACCTGCAGTTTTGCTCTGGGGTTGTGCGAGTAACAGAGACCCTAGGACTTGCTCAGGGACATACAGTGTGCAAGACCCCTACTGCAAACTTACTCTGGGACATACAGAAGGCAACACAGTATAAGGGGTGCACAGAAAGCACAACAGTCCAAGGGGCAATGTTGCCTTCTGTGTGCCCACAGCAAGTTTGCAGGGAAGGTCTTCAACACTTTGTGTCCCTGAGCTAGTATGAGCATCTCTTGATTGATGCATGCCACAGAGTAAATTAACTTGTGGCAAGTTGAGGAGTGGCAATGGTGTGTCTCTGAACATGTCCAAGGGGCTATGTTGATTTCTCTGTGCCCCAGAGCAGGTTTTTAGAGGGGAGTTACAATTGCATACTGACCCCATTACACGATATAAAACACCTTACCCCTGAAAACTTGGTCTGGGGAACACAGAAATCATTACAGCCCATTGCACTTTCCTGGGACACACCATTGCCAACTACTTTCTCCCCAGTTGCACTTCACATAAAGATACTCTGTGGAACACATAACTAGACATAGCAGCAGGGTGAGCCTTGCACACTATTTCCCTGAGCAAGTCTGCTATTGTGTGCCACAGAGCAAGGGGGGGAGATTGCATGGCACACTAACAAGGGGCAATTTGGGGGTTTAGAGTTGGAATTAGTGTGTCTCTGTTTGATGGAATCTTCATTTGCTGTGTGCCCTTGGGAAAATAAAAAGGGGTGCAGGATACTTGCTTGTGGAGGGGTAAGCTGTTGATATTGTTGAAAATGGTCAGAGGAGTTGTGGGAGGCTGCTGATGTCAATACATCAGATATGGCTGTGAGTGGTATGAGGCTGCCTTGCTGGAGTGGTGCTGTGGGGTGGGGGAGGTCAGGATGTTTTTTCTCTTATCACAAAGGGGATGTAGCATGGACTGCCACTGACCTGTTGCTGTGTTTCTGTGGGCAAACTGGTCTCAGTACTGTGTTGTGCTTACTGTGGTTGTGAGCAAGTCGGGCTCGTGGAGCATGTGTTACCTATTGTGTGAATTTGGGCAAGTTGAGGAAGGGTTTATTTTGTGTGGTTCTGGGCAAATCTGGTTCCTCACTGTGATGCTAGGCAAGTCCAGGATAGGGTTGTCAGAACCCTCTGAAGTTCTGGGTTCTAGTTCTAGTCTAGAACTTTTGAAAAAGTTCTAGGGTTCTAATCTTTTTTAGAACTTTTTAGAACTCGAACCCTATTTTTTAATTGTGCTGACAGTAATGAAGATAGTAATGAAATACATGTAAAGGAAAAACTGTTCAATATAAGGGGGAGAGAAATGATCATGAGTGACATTGATAGGAATACAACTAGGTTTATCTATGGTTTCTTCTGTTTGCTAAAGCCAGCAACTTAATATATAACAGGCCCATTCACCCACCCATATGTTAAAAGTTTTCCTGCTGCACATGCATAATAGTTCCTTAGTGAAAGAAAGAGGCACATTAGCCATTTATGTGCTCAGTTATATATACTCAACGTCATGAATTATTAGAAAAAATAACTAATATTACCTAATTTCAGCTATTTGCTGCTTTGTGTTTTAAATGAGTAAATCAAAAGTTGCTATGTTTAAAAGAAAGCTTTTATAACAAAGTCAAGCCAAGGTACTGCAGCTGCAGCACATGGAACTGTTGCAAAAGATATTGGGCCAGATATTCAAAACTTTGCCCCGGGGCTAAATTAGCACTGCCTGACGGGCAAACTGTGCCCAGAGCAAAACCATAGCTATATTCAAAACGAATAGCCTGGTGCAAAACCAGCTGAATATTGCAAGCGAAGGAAGCCAGGCAAACAGGCCCAGGAGTGCAGGGCAAACATTGCCCAGAATTAAGACAGCACTGAATATAGCAACAGGGAAGTGCAAACTGCAGCTGCAGCTTATTAGGCTCTGTAGCAAGCCAGTATTGCAGGTGGAGAACATTGTGTGTGATTGCACAGAGATGTCACACAGCTACTGCAAACACACCTCTCAACCTCCTGCCTCATAACTCGGGGACAAGGCTCAAAACAATCAGGGACAAAGGTTTAAAATCAGGGACACACCTAATAAATTGGAGGTATCTACTCAGGAAGCTGGTAGAATAAGTGGTGTAGTATAAAATGCATATGCTAGGGAAGAACACATCTGTAACAGTAATGTCTGACATTATGTTATGCTTACAACCCCCACTGTTTGGTCATGGAAACACAAGTTGTAGGAGGGACAGAGTAAATGTTTGAGCTAACATCAGGGACGTCCCTGAAAACCAGGGACAGTTGAGAGGTATGACTGCAAACAACAATGTAAGCCACACACTGCAGAATTATGCTCAGCTGAAGTGAGGTTGTTTGCCCGGGGCTAACCTTATTGCACAGTAATAACACATTAGCCCAGCGCAAACTGGTTAGCCCAGGGCAAACGGGAGCTATATTCAAATCTCCCATGCAAATGAGCCTACTTAGGTAATCCGTGGGCAAACAAGTACATTTGCATCTCATTAAGTGCTGTGTAGCATACATTACCATGCAGTTTGCCCGGTGCTACTGCATGGAGCGAAACGATCCTCCTTTTGGTCGGAATGGAAGTACAGGCTGGATGCTGCAGGCCAAGGCATGCCCACAGCATCTCCTGTTGGTCGGAATGGATGTATGAGCTGGCAGCAGCAGGAACTGTGCACTGGCAGGTACGAGCAGAGCATACAACATAGCTATGTAGCACTGCAGACAGTACATAATGAGATATATAGATCCGTAGCGATCTACAGTACAACTATAGACCAATACAGAGACACATGCATATATATATATATATATATATAGCTATATATACACACACTACCAGTGGCCACACACACACACACATGCCCTGGATGATGCCCCACTCCACACCAACAGAGGCAGCCCACAGCAGGTGTGGGTGGAACACAAGTTTGCATGGGGCAGGCATTAGGCAAACCTGCTGGGGATGGGGGTGGGTTGCCAGCTGTAGGGTCACTGGGCTGTGCAGTGCAGCCAGCCAACATATAGGGACCTGGGCAGACAGGCTGGGCCAGGCAGCCCTTCACAGCCATCATGGTCCCTGTGTCCACCTGTGTTGTTTCCACTCCCTGGTAGTCCAGTGGTCCCCCCTCCCCCAAGCACCGCTCCTGACCCCGGTGTAGAAAACAATATTCATTTTCCCTGGTAGTCTAGTGGTCCCCCAAGCACCGCTTCTGATCCAGTGTGAAAAACAAACCTCATTTTCCCTGGTAGTCTGGTGGCCCCCCAGCACCGGTCCTGACCGAGTGTGAAAAACAAACCTCATTTCCCTGGTGATCTAGTGGTCCCCCCAAGCACCGCTCCGACCATGGTTAAATAAAAAGTCGTGTAATTCCTGGTAGTCTAGTGCCCCCCTGACGCTATATGGATGGGCGGGTTGTCACTGCAGGGGGGCACTAGACTACCAGGAATTATGCGACATTTTATTTAACCATGGTCGGAGCGGTGCTTGGGGAAACCACTAGACTACCAGGGAAATAAGATGAATAATTCGCAACCGTGGGTCGGAAGCGATACTGGGGGACCACTAGACTACCAGGGAATTAGGCGACATTTTATTTAAACGCGGTCAGAGCGGTGCTTGGGTGGGGGACCACTAGACTACCAGGAAATAAGATGAACACCCGCAACCGTGGCCGGGAGCGATACTGGGGGACCACTAGACTACCAGGGAATTAGGCAACATTTTATTTAACCGTGGTCGGAGCGGTGCTGGGGGGCCACTAGATTACCAGGGAAATAAGATGATTAATTGCAACCGTGGTCTGGAGCGATACTGGGGGACACTAGACTACCAGGGTAAATGGGTTTTGTTTTCAAACCGGTCAGGAGCGGTGCTTGGGGAGGGACCACTAGACTACCAGGGATACATCATTTATGTTGAGGTCAAGGGGGATGTGCTTCATGGGGGCACCTCCGCGATACCGCCAGCCTTTTTGGCGGTAGTTAGCGCTGCTGCTACAGGTTTCGCTAATGCCTGTAGCAGAGCGCTATACCTTTCAATATGCTGTTGCGCAGGCAGTCAGGTCCCGTCCCCTCAGTCCTTCCCCTGCATACATTATGATTTAGCGTCGGGGCTAACACCTAGCGCCGACGCTAAATGTCTTTTTGAATATTGCTGTCGGGGGCAAATTCGGTGATAATCCAGCTCAACGGATTTGTGCCCGGCGCTACCCTTTGAATATCTGGCCCATTATGTCATAACATAGTTAATCAAGACATTTGAATAAAAAAAATATGCCAGTCATTGTTTCTGGCAAAAAATGCATGCAATTTTCTAAGATAATGCATACATATACCAACATTCTTGTTGGCAAATTGAAGTAATACATACAACTTTCTAAGATGATGCATTTTTCCAGCTGATATGTCAATAAAATCTGTATTTCAGTCACATAAATAACAAAAGTAGTTTCTTCACCGCATACTAACTTAAGGAACATTTAATGTAGCTGCAGCAGTTGGCATGTGACGTTTAAGGGACAGTGTCTGTCAACCCCATTATGTATCAAATTATCACTACTTGTAAAGCAAAACACTTTATGATAGATCACATTCTGTGAAAACTGCTGATGCAGATTTTCTTTTTTTTCTGATTCCTTTATTCCTTTTTTTAAAGGAGGTCAGGACACTTGTGCTAGGTGGCAGCAGTTTGCAATGTATTTAATAAGAAAAAAAATATATATATATTATATCTATAGTAGGTTCCACAGTGGGCAATCGGTGTAGCCCTCCCATACCATCGGTCTGTCATCATCTTTTTCCTTACCATCCCCAGCCGATCACGAATCTGTAAATGAAAAGACTAAAATAACACCCACCTTTCACCCCAGCACCCATTCCACTTTTCTTCCACCACCCTCATCTATGCAGTAGCACGCATACCACCTTACACCCATGTGTTAAAACCAAACCACAACCCTCAACCCCTCAAGCACGTATTCCACCATCCTACCTCACCCAAATGTTTAAACTACCCCCACACTTAGTCATGAACTACCATTCATGTCACCCTTCTCTGTCCCTCACCCATGTTAAAACCCACTGCCCCAACCATCACCCATGTACTAACGACTATGCCATGTTTCTCCCTCCTAAATCCATGTTAAAACCAACCCCAACCCTCACCCATGCACTAGCATCCATGCCATCTTTCTCCCTCTTGCATCCATGTTAAATGAACCTCCAGCCCTTTCCCACCCTCCAGCACCCATTCTACCCTCCTCCCCCTCTCAAATGCTAAAACTACCACATGCTTACTCATGAAAAATGAAACTTTTGCCTCCAAATGAGCCATACTTAACTGTTCCTTAATAAACAACACTTATGTAAAAAACTGTCTTTTCAATTGCTTTCTTCTTATGGACAACATTCTGTACAGTCCTCTTCATGGAACCAGTAATTTGAGAGTTGTTGCTATTATGCCATGGTCTGTGTACAATAGAATGTTAAACACGAGCTATTGTGGTATGAGACCTATGCTTACAGAATATGTGCTCAACCATGACATAGGTAAAACTCCAGATGACTCTGTTTCCAGGAAGAGACTTGCAACAGGATGCTGCCCACAGAAACATAACAATACAAAATACAGTGTTTCCCATAATTTTTTATTCAGTAAGATAAGTTACATGTGCATCATTTTGTTTTATGGCTAACATTTCTGTAATTGAAAAAATAATAAACAGCTACCAATTAGAACTCATTGTTTTGTCCTCTTTAGAATTGAAAAATAGACTGCCCCCGGTCCCAGCCCATACTGATGCACCACAAAGTCACAGAAGGTAAATCCAAAAATATATGTTTGCACTTTAACTATAAATAATATGATACAGAAATGATTGACATGACAGTGTCCTTTTATGCCAAATGTGGGCCTGTTCCACTGATGTTAAGAGTACCTCTATATAACCTTGTTGACTTTAGACCCTAGCTACAAAACAGTTTGCCATGAAATGGTGAAAGTGTTTTGGGGTATATAGTCCAAGGTAGATAGATCGAAAGAAAGGAGAGACAACCAAAGTCATCACAGTCTGTAAAAGTTTCCTTTTTGGTGCAGAAAGACTCTGTCCCACACAGTATTTACCAGCCACCACCATTTGAGTTGTCATCACCATCAACATCCACAACATCAATCACTTCTGGATCAGTTTGTATAGTCTTGTAGGGATACGAAAATCTTGACTTATTAACTTTAATAAAAGTTAACGTGTGTACATTTTCTGGCAGCAACCTATTTCTGGTGTCTGTCTCAATATTACCAGCTGTACTAAACATGCATTCTGAAGAGACACTTGTTGCAGGACAACCAAGATATTTACAGGCTTCATCATACAGCTCTGTCCAAATCAACTTTTTTGATCTCCAGTATTCGAAAGGGCATGCATCAATAGGAATAGGCAGTTCTTGCAGGTAACTGTCTACCATGATGGACAGAGACTGCTCAGAAGAGGAATCAGCATAAGCTGGTATGGTAGCAATTTGGGAAAGGTTTTGCCACAGATTTAGCTTGTTACTAAGGGCTGAAGAAGTGGCAGTTGTGGAACAACTACTGTTAATGTTTGGTGACTTTTCCAGTTCTGAATCCCTTTGTAAAGATGAATCTGCATGTTGTGGTGATGGCAACCTGAGGGTACTGTGCATGTCTGTGTTTGACTCCTGTGAGTGCTGCAGCTCATCTAGCAACATACATTTGTACTGCTCTATATCACCTGTTTTTGGAAGATGTATAGCTTTGAACCTGGGGTATAAGAGAGTTGCAAGGATGTAGTGTTTTCATTTCGTCATTGCAACTAATTTGTCATTGGTTTTGAAGCGCTCGCACATTCTCTTTATGAGATTCCCATCATACAGGCGACATGTTGTCTGAGCTTCAGATCTGTCTTTTTCTATTTGTAGATTTAGAACACTAAGATGATGTGAAATCAGCAATATGAGTGGGATAACCTGACTCACAGATGCGCCTTCAGAAGACATGTCCCTTGTGGTTGTCTCAAAAGGAGCTAGGATGCAGCACACTGTCTCCATTAATTTCCACTGCAGCACAGACAGCATAATGCCATCTCCAATAAATTAACTGAAGCAATACTCATGTACAGCTTGCTTTTGCTCCAAGAGGCACTGCAGCATATAAAGCATTGAGTTCCAATGAGTGGAAACATATTGAATCAGCGTTTGCTGGGGCAGCTTATGTTTTTTTGCAGCTCGGACAATGTCCGTATAGCCTTGGTTGAATGTGAAAAGCGAGTCACAATTTTTTTGCAAACAGCAATCATACCATCCACTTGTGTTTCATTGCTGAGAAATCCTGTGACAATTAAATGTAAGCAATGTGCAAAGCAAGAAGCATGCATAAATCCTCCATCCTGTACTGCTTTCAAGATGTTGGCTCCATTGTCACTTACTATGAAGCCACATTTTAGACTGCAAGAATAAACCCCTTCATCAAGGAGGTCATTTAGTTCCTGCAAAATGTTTGCAGCTGTATGACTTTGCCCAAACTTCTTTATATGCAGCAGTGCCATCTTCTGGGGTGTCTTTGTTTTTGAAGAACCACAAGAAAACGTGACCCAATGAGTGGTAAGGGACATGTAATCTATGTTCTGAGTGCTGGTCCAGATATCTGTTGTAACATGAATAATCCCACTGTCTGCAGTTTTAAATGCAAGCATCACTGTTGCTTTTAAAGCCTGATAAATGTTTGGTATTTCAACATAGGAAAAGTACCTTCGATGAGGAACATTGTAACGAGGCTCTGCTAGTTTCAAGAGCTCCCTAAAATCCTCTTGATCTACCAAAGAGTAAGGGAGAAGGGCTCCAGCTAACAGTTCACCAATTCTGTGATTAAGATGAAGGGTATTTGGATGATTTTTAGTAAAGGTATTCTTCCTTTCAAATGCCTGAGACAGTGTTAGCTGTTTACAACATGTCCCTGCTGGTTTATTATACACTGTGCCTTGATGGGCAGATGGATGCTGGGATGGTGGACTAGGACTTATACATTCAGTGCCATCACTGGATGTGAAACTGGTACTAATGGTGCTGGCATTGGTGGTAACAGTAATCCTAGGGCTGGCAGTGGTTCTGTCTGCATCAAGTTCAGACAATTCAGTATCCATTTCAGATTCATGACCCTTCTCATGTGCAGTCTGGAAGATGGAGGACATGGGTTTTGGACAATCAAGCAAAACTGAATGCTTTTTCAGATGGCGTTTGAGAGCTGTAGTGCCTAGGCATGACACAACTTTACCACGGCTTACACTACACAGGGTACAAATTGCTCTGCATGGATCAGTTTTACTGACAGAGAAATAATTCCACACCTCAGATGTGACAGATTTTGTTCAAGCACTAGGAAGATAGCTAAAGACTGTTTGCGTCTTTTCACCTGTCCTAACAGATCCTGGGACATGCCACTTGGTGCTAAAACAGTGGGCAGAAGACTCTGATGGATTTTCATTACTGGCCGACACAGAAGTGGTGGATTCAATGGATATGTCCTTTTCATTGCCCACAGCGCTGGATGTATTTGCAAGTGCACTACCTGATTCTTTGTCAGCAGACTTGCTCATTTCACTTTGTTGAGGAAGTAATGATAAGTCACAAGACACAGCAGTGTCAGTCTGAGACAAAGAGCTACTGTCTGAGTCTGAGTCAGAGAGGGACTCACTGTCACTTGCATTATTACTGCTAGTCACAGGGATTTTAACAGCATGAACGGCATACCTTATGGTGCCTTTCCATGTGACCCCAGCAGCTGAACAGGTTTTCTTAAAAGGTCCCCCTTTACCACACTTCGCTGTTGCTCTTTTGCTGTTTGTTGAATTTTTATCATGTGAAACATTTTGGTTATTTCTGCTAGCACCAGGATTACCACTACCACCAACACCTGCTCCAACACTAGCACCAGATGCTTCATCTATGTTAGGGTCAGCCATAACAGTACCAGTATACTGCAGTGAACACACTCAAACAATTCCTGTGTATGAAAGCAATGTGATCTGTGATCTGTGATCGCTGGCTACAACTCCAAAATGTTATTTTGGCTATGTGACACTGTGATGCAGTGGACTGAAAGTAATTGAAGAATATGACGGTTTGCAACTAAAGGATCCCAGGTTCAAGGCTTACAAAATGATTGGGCTGCTGGTCATAGGCATACACATAGCAGTCAAGGGGCACACAGCAGCAGGGTGATGGACTGACCACAAGAGATGGAGTTACAAACACAAACTGAGGAAAGAGATTTTTCTGTCTCTCCTCCCAACAGGGAAATGTATTTTTAGGCTTCTGTCATGTATTTAAGGATAATGCCACCACACAACTGGCCACTGGATTTCACATGATAACACACACTGGGTAAGGTACAGTGCAGTCAAGGAGCACACAGCAGCAGGGTGATGGACTGACCACAAGAGATGGAGTTACACACACAAACCGAGGAAAGAGATTTTTCTGTCTCTCCACCCAACAGAGAAATATATTTTTAGGCTTCTGTCATGTATTTAAGGATAATGTCACCACACAACTGGCCACTGGATTTTGCACAGTAACACACACTGGATAAGGTACAGTGCAGTCAAGGGGCACACAGCAGCAGGACTTCTGTCACATATTTAAGGATTACCACCACCACCACACAACTGGTCACTAGGCTGCACATGGTCACACACAGTGGGGGTGGGATACAGTACAGTCAAAGGGAACAAAGCAGCAGGGCTATCGGCTGACCACGCCACAAGACAAAAGCATCAAAAATTGCATTGTGCTGCTCTTGTATTAGAAGACAGGACTGTTTTTTTTTAGGGTGAAAGAGGTTTAAGTGGAGAGGATCCCCATGAGCACAGCAGACTTCTGACAAATTCTATTTTTGTTTTGTCACTTAGGGATTTTTTCCCCATTGCTGGTTGGCTTTGAAATATCAAATTAATTAACCTCAGTTGCTGAATTCAGCCCTTCCCCCAGCCAGTGTGCTCTCTCCCTCCCAGGCCCCACCAGATGAGAGATGAATTAGTCTGACTCTGACCTAAATTCAGGATTTAGAGAGAGAGCTGCAGTAAGCAGTCTCATCAAGTTACAGGAACTTAAATCTGTTCCTTTCTGTCTTTTTTCCCCTCCCGGTCCCGAGTCTCCAGCCCTTACAATGGGGCCTATACAGTCAGTACTGCTGCAGACTTATCTCCGAGTCTGTTTGGTTCCTCCTTTCTTTCTGTGGCCCCTCCACTCCACCTGTTCCTTATTTTCCCCCACCCACCTTTTATTCAATTTGTATTTTTCAGTTGTCAAAGATCGCAGCCTCAGCTTGCACACAAATGAAGAGACAAGAGACTGAGTGGCAAGCGCTCTGCACACTAGCAGACTGCAGCTCCTTCTCCTCCTAGTCACGAAGTTTGCTCCACCTCCCAGACTCCCACAAGGCTTTCCCAACTCAAATCACCTGACTGCATATCAACTGGTCAGGTGGTGAGGTGCTTGGAGTGCAAAATGCACAAGTGCGAGATGGAGTCATCACTGAAAACAGCTGCCCCCCCCATAGCTGTAAGGGACCACCAGGCAGAGTCAGGAGGAGCGTGGGAGGGAGTCGGGAGTCAGGACCCCCTCCGCCGAGCTGGTGCTGGGAAGGAGAAGTAAAAGAAAAAGTAAGCTGCCGCCTGCTAATTACCAATGATTCGAATCCTTTTGCGAACCATCTAGTGTTCGAGTTCTAAATTAGAACTCGTACACCAGGGTTTGAGGGTTAGAATCTTTCTCGAACTAGTTCTGACAACACTTGTCCAGGAAGTCACTTACTGTGGGGATGTGGAACATTTGGGGACTATTGAGATGGGTTACTTGCCATGTGATTTTGGAAGGGATTCACCAATGCCAACTTCCCTGCCAAATACTCTTGTGCATGCAGCAGAGACCCTCAGACAACTTGTTCAGGAACTCAGTGTGTAAGGTCTCCATCTGCAAACTTACTCTGTGGTGGCATTGTTTTCTGTGTGTCTGAATGTGCTCTGTGAAACACAGAAAGCAACACAGCCCCTTGGACTTTGCTGTGGGGGTGGGTCCTTACACACTGTATGTCCCTGAGCAAGTGTGTGTGTGTGTGTGTGTGTGTTAGAAATTTGCTTTGGAGCAAGACACACGCTACAGAAACCCTCAGACTTGTTCAGGGACACAGAAATTATCTCCTCCTCTGCATGTATGTATGACTCCCACCTGCAAACTTGCTCTCAGACTGCATTACTCTTTGAGCATCCCAGAGCAACTGAGACTCTAGGACTTGCATAGAGACACAGAGTGTATAATGCCTCCAAAGTGCAAACTTGCTCTGGCCTGTAATGCTTTCTGCACACTCAGGAGCAAGTTTTTATAGAGGTCCTTAAACACTGTGGGCCCGATTCTCAAAAGTCAGCACAAGCCCCACTAACAGCGGCTTGCACCGATTGCTGGAGCACCAGGGACCCTGCACCCAATTCTCTATTGTGCACAGTCCTGGGGGCAAAGTACAGCAGTTGCGGCAAACATGGCCCTGCGCCAAACAGATGGCACATCTGGGTGGTGTGCAACAAACTGCTCGGTGGCTGTGCACCAGTACCTGGTAGCTAGCAGTATCCTCCTACCCAATCCCCAGTTCTGATATAAAAATAACTCCCCTGTCGGTTTAGTGCCCCCCCAAGCTCTGATCCCCCATTCTGAAATAAAATTAATTGCCCCAGTGGTTTAATGGAACTCCCCCAGCCTGGTTTAATGGAACTCCCCCAGCCCAAATCCCCCAGTTGGAAATAAAAAGAAACTGTCCTGGTGGTTTACCACTGCCCCAAGCCCCAATCCCCCATTCAGAAATAAAAAGAACTGCCCTGGTGGTTCAGCGGCCCCCCAAGCCCAGATTCCCTATTCAGAAATAAAAAGAACTGCCCTGGGAATTTAGTGGACCTGCTTCCAAGGCCCCAACACCCTATTTGGAAATATAATAACTGTCCTGGTGGTTTAGTGATCCCACTACCCCAACAGTCAGTGCTCCCCCTCCCCACTCCCCTCATCCCCAAACCAGCAACTGGCACAGCCCTCTGCTCACTACCATGATTAACCATTGACTTAGCTGTCCAGGAGTGAGTACTGAATACAGTACATGCTCCTGGACAGCTCAGTCGGCAGCTGGCTGTGGTGGTGAACAGAAGGCTGTGCCAGTCACTGGCCCGGTAATGGGGGGTGGGATGGGGCACTGGCTGTCAGGGTGGGGACCACTACTAGACCACCAGGACAGTTATTATATTTCTAAATGGGGAATTGGGCTTCAGGGGATGCTAAACCATAGGGCAGTTCTTTTATTTAGGAATATGGGATTGGGGCTTGGGGGGAATAAACCACCATGGCAGTACTTTTTATTTCTGAACAGGAGATCAGGGCTTTGAGGAGGCTTAACCACCAGGGCAGTTCTTTTTATTTCCAAACATGGCATTGGAGCTGGGGGGTCCGCTAAACCACCAGGATAGTTTGTTTTATTTCCAAATGGGGGATTGGGGCTGGTGGTACTAAACTACCAGGGGAGTTAGTTTTATATCAGAATGCGGGATCACGGTTGCAGAGAGGAAACGTGGCACATTGCTGCAAATAGCTCAACTCTCCCAGAGGGCATAAAAACATAGAATCTGTTGGCAGATAAGGACCTGATGGCCCACCTAATCTGCCCAATTTTCCCTACCTTTAGTGTTGCCACAGGCCCTACTTGGTCTCTGCCCCCACACGCTAAGATCCCTCTGTGTCTATCCCATACGTTCTTGAACCCTTTCAGCATTTCTGCATGCATCACCTCTGCTGGTAAGCTGTTCCGTGCATCCACCACTCTCTGTGAAGAAGTACTTCCTCACATTTCTTCTTAGCCTCCCCTTCTAACTTTATAGCATGACCCCTTGTCCTTTAGCATCTTTTTCTGTGGAAAATGCTTCCCTCCTGTACCTTGCTTTTGCTTATGAAGTATTTGAATGTCTTTATCATATCCTCCCTTTCCCTCCTTTCCTCCAGGATGTACATGTTAAGTTCCTTGAGTCTTATCCGATAGGGCTTTTGATGCAGGCCATGCACCATTTTGGTTGCCCTCCTTTGTACTGCCTCCACCCACTGTATGTCTTTATGGCAGTAGAGTCTCCAGAACTGTACACAGTACTTGAGGTGTGACCTAACCAGTGATCTGTATATGAATATTTTTACCTCCCTCCCTCCTTCTGCTGGAGATTCCCTTTCCTATGCAACCCAGCATCCTTCCAGGCTTCCCCATTGCTTTGCCACACTACTTTGCTACCTTCAGGTAATCAGAAATGATCACCCCAACGGTACCTTTCCTGATTTTTAACTGTTAATACCTCTCCTCTCCGTTGGTATGTTGCCCCTGGGTTTTTATGCCCAAAGTGCATTATTTTGCACTTCTTTGCCTTAAAACCCAACTGCCAAGTCCTTGATCATTCTTCCAACTTTTCTAGATCACTTCTCATTTTTTTCACTCCTCCCAGTGTGTCTACTCTGTTACAGTTGTGTGTCATCTACAAACATGCATACTTTCCCTTCCAGCCCTTTTGCAATGTGATTGATGAAGACATTGAAGAGGACTGACTCTAGTATTGATCCCTGTGGCACTCCACTGGTCACTTTGCCTATTCCAGAGTGACTGCTGTTTATCACCACCCACTTTCTCCTATTGCAGAGGCAATTTTCCACCCATTTTACTACCTTAGGACCTACCCCTAGGCTTCCCAGCTTGTTTAACAGCCTTCTATGTGGAATGGGGGCAAATGCCTTGCTGAAATCCAGGTAGGCCATGTCCACAGCTCCGCCTTGATCCACTTCCCCGGTCATCCAATCAAAGAACTCGATCAGGTTTTTCTGGTAGGACCTGCCCCGTGTGAACCCATGCTGCCTCTGATCCTGCAGGGTATTGGTAATTAGGTATTCCCCAATTCTTTCCTTTAATAGTGTTTCCATTACCTTGTCTATCAATGATGTCAGGCTGACTGGCCTGTAATTTCCTGTCTCCTCATTTCCACTTTTGTAGAGTGAGATAGAGTGAGACCACATCTGCCCACCTCCAGCCTCCTTGCACCTTCCCTGTTTTTAATGACATTTTGAAAAGGGTTGTCAGTGGTGCAACTAGCTCCTCTTTCATTTCCCTCAGTATCCTCATGTGCACCCTGTCTGGCCCCATTATGTTGTCTACTTTTATCTTTGACAGTTCAATAAGCACTCTTTCTTCTGTAAATGGGCTTGTGTCCACTTCCCGTCCCTTTATACCCTTGTCATTTGTCCTTGGCCCATTTCCCTCCCCCTCCTCTGTTAATATTGAACTGAAATAGTTGTTTAATAAATCCGCTTTTTGGTGGTCCTCTTCCACACTGCACCCCCTTTCCCTTTTCAGTTTTACTATCCCCCCCCCCATCCTTCTTTTTTCACTTATTTATCAAAAAAAAAAATTTTATAAGCACCCTGACTGGTCTAACGGTACTTAGAAATTAGCCCTCTGGGAGAGTTTGGAGAATCCCAATTTCAAGGTCACGTGATGCAGCTGAGCTCAATGGTGCTTGGCTCAAGCAGCTCTAGCTAGCAATCAGCTAATCTATTATAATCTGCCTTCTCTCTCACTTTCCTTTGGATTATGAGCTACCTCCCAGCTTCTCCTGAAGTCTGCAAGCATGAATCTGAACTTCTTTCTTTCTAAGTACAACATGCCCAAGATGCTGAAAACTGAAGATATATCCAGTGGCCTTGGGACCTCCTCAGCTAAGATGGCGTCTTCACAACCTGATGCAGGGCTGAATTACATCTCTCAAGAGCTCTCTGAAATTAAAACTTTTATGAGTAGCATCACAGTCCAGCTATCTAAAATGAATATTGCCTTGGAAGTGATTAAATCTGCTGTGGATGGCCTTGGTACCCGAATTTCGGAGGCGGAGGAGTAGGGCAGTAAGCTTGAGGACTGGGCCTATCCCATGGAATGCCGAACTGCCACGCTGGAATGGGTTTTGCAGATTTTGTGGGATAAGATTAATAATCAGGAGACAAGGAGCAGAAGGAATAATTTGTGTCTTCTTGGGGTCCCTGAGCAGTTTGAGGGACACAACATGAATGATTTTCTGAAGCGTCTGTTGCCAAAGCTCTTTGATCATTATTGGGATTCCCTGGTAGAAATAGGCAGAGCGCATTGGGTTCCTTCTGGCCCCATCCATCTCCAGCCTCTGCTCACCCACTGTCAGCAATCTTCAGATTGTTGCACTACCAGAATAGAGAGGAAATTGTAGATGGAGTTCATCAGAAGAAGGATGTCTTGTGACAGGGCTCTAAACTTCTTATGCAGCCTGATTTTCCCAAGCCAGTTGTCGATCAGCTCAAAGCATTTCATAAAGTCATTAACTTGGCACAGGAGAGGGAGATTAAATATATTCAGGCCCCCCCCCCATGGTGTTTTGTGTCTTTACTGGTAAGGCAGTGTTATCCTTTGTGAATCCTACTTCAATTAAGAGCCACAGATAGTCAGACTGGAGTGTTTAAAGGATCTCCCAATACCTCAGCTCCTAAGCTGCAGTGGACATCTGTTTCAGCTCATTCTCCTTGTTGGAAAGTCACCTCATCTCAACCTGGTGGATTATCTGCTGGATGCCAAATGCTTCCCCTGAAGATCTCCAGACTGGAACCGATGATAATGACTTGATGGATACCACTCACTCTCTCAATGGAGGGTCAGGGTGACCAGACGACTTGGACCTTGAATTTTTCACTGTTTTTTTCTTTCTCCTTCGGCTGGATTGTTCTTCAGTCAGCTTACCTGGGGGACTTTTATGTATAGTAGGTCTCCCTGAATCTTCAGTGTGTTAACACTTTGGAGGAAGACTGGGACTGTTTGTTATTTTGATGCAGTTCTGAAATTGGCTAGCCAACAGCGTCTTAATGTTTGACGGGGGGTGGGGCTGGAGATGTATGGTATGCTTCTACTGTGGGACATGTGTATGATGTTTAATACTGTTTGCACTATGGGGTTGATCCGTTATGTTTACCATGCACTTGTGATCTCTTTTTACTGTGTCACTGCAGTTTAACTTAACAACACCATTTGTTTTATTGTGCTGCTAATTGATGACCTGGCTTGTTATTGGCCCCACTGTTAACTGTTAGATAGTATGCAAACTCCATTATCGGGTGTCAGGTGCTTTCTTTCAGCCACCCCTTTTTTTCTCAATATTATTGCAAAACTGGGTTTCAACTAGGGAAGATTGGGACTTATTGTTCATGTGGTCAGGAGGTATAGTGGGGTTGTTTGTACTCTCATGGGCTTCCATGCAAGGATCGTTTTTTATGTTCTATATGGTCTCTGCAGAATGGCAGCCCAGTGATGTTGTTGACTCCCTTGGTGTTGTCCCTATAGTTTATTTAGCAGCCTATGTGTTTTTGCTGTGCTGCTCCTTTGTGGGGGGGGTCACTTGTTGGTCCCTCTTTAGCCCACTAGATAGCATGCGGTGCTAATTATTGTGGGTATGAAGTATTAGCTACTGGCTCCTATTTTTTTCTTTAATGATCATGTAGTATCATGTGTGAGCAGGGAACATACTGCACTGTTATTTTTGTGTGCTGGGGGACAAGCGGAGCAATGTCTACTTGATGGGGCATATCTGTTGGGTCAGCCTTTATGCTATACATTGTCTGTACAGGGGCCAGAGCTGTTTGTTGTTTATTTGACCTCCTTCTTTTTCTGTGGGAGCTGTAGCTTCTAATATTCTACTTTTTGGTGACTGCTTTTTATAATTTTCTGGCCCGATTGTTGTGGATTGTTTTATGGGCTGAGAAGTGAGATACATGGGTATCTATTGATGGGTACACATGGGTTTGATATTTTTCCTCCTTTTATGAGGAAGGTTATGGGGAGGTCAGACTCTCTTGTTGTTATTGTACCAGCAGTAGCCCAGTGGCCACCATGCCTTCTAACACATGTTATTTGGGGAGTGTCCACTGGTCTCTATTGTAAATAGTTCACCTTACGTGTTATGCTTTCTCTGGTTATTTGTTTGTTCTCCATTTTTTTTCTCTATGGTTCTGTGTAGTGAGACAGAGTGATATTGTTTGCTCCATATATGTTAGGTTGGGGAGTGGGGGATTGTTTTTGGTTGATATTATAAGATGGTTTATAAAGCAATTTCATGGAATGTTCAGGGGCTGAACAGCCCTATTAAACAGAAGAAGGTTCTTGTGCATCTTAAATGGTTGGGGGGCACATAATATTCCTCCAGAAAACCCACCTGGTTCGGAAGGAAGCTGAGAAACTTTATAAGCTTCAGGAGGTCTAGTGTATGAATCTTCTTATTCCTGAAAGAAATTGGGGGTTGCAATCTTAAGTAGTCATGGAGTTAAGTAGGTCTCTGATCAGGATAAATGGGACAAAGAAGATAGGTGGTTATTTGTCAAGAGTCGGTTAGATGAACAACCTTTGATTTTGCACAGTTTATGCCTCAAATGCTGACGCCCCTCATTTTGTTCATGCTGTTTCCCAGGTACTATTGTATTTGAGGCCTGCTGCCATTTTTTTGGGAGGAGATATGAACCAGGTGTTAGGACCACTGTGTGACAGGAGTGGGGCTCCATTGCTAACCCCCTCAGTGGGCAGCAGAGCTCTTAAGTTACTATTGCAAGATCATGGTCTCCAAGGTGTCTGGCAGTTGGCAAATCCTTCAGATCAGTACATACATATTTTTCAGCCCCACAAGACACTTATAGTATGATCGACATGGTCCTAGCATCTGGCTTTGCCACTCACTGGACTTTTCACTCCACTAGTGAACCTATTTTAATCTCGGACTACTCTCCTGTCACATACTGTTTCCACCCTGGGATGTCTACTATCACAGCCAAGTGGAGGTGCTTTAACATTAGTTTGTATAGGGGCCATACTTTTGTATCTTGGATTAGCTGCGAGATTCAGTCTTACTTAGAATGTAACCACACTGGGGATGTAGCATCTCGATAGGTTTGGAAAGGGCTTGAGGCCTTTGTTTGAGGTCATGTTATTGCATACACTTCAGTTAAAAAGAAGGACAGGGTGAAAGAATTACAATACCTGGAGGCACAGCTTTTGGATCTGCAGAAATGACATAAGGCTGATGATCATTTCCCTACCTTGTGTCAAGATATATGAGTTCTTCAATACAAAATCAATTTAATAAATTCTCAACAAGCAGAATTTTTGCTGTGCCACACACATCATGCCTACTGGGAAGGGGGGGAGATGGCAGGACGTTTGCTCACCTATAGGTCATGGAAGCAATCAATGGAAGCTAAAATCCCTAGTGTTCAGACAGATGGTACTCTTCTGATGACTCCTGAGGGGATAAATGAGTCCTTCCGCAGCTATACTTCCAAATTGATCCAGGGGGAACAAACTGCCTGGGATATTGGTGCCTTCTTAGACTCTACTGAGCTGCCTAAGCTTTCTGAGGAACAACAGGGTTCCTTGGAGAATCCCATCACTGCTAAGGAAGTAAACATGGCAATTGGGAAGATTTCAAGTGGCAAGGCACAGGGGCCTGATGACTTCCTGTTGAATTTTGTAAGCAGTTTGATGACCTTATTCCTTTGCCTGTTGTTACTTTTCAAGAGGCCTGGGAACAACGTTCACTGTCTGTTTCAGAGACCATAGCCTTTATTTCTGTTTTTGCCTAAAAAAGGCAAGGACCCTTACCAATGCTCTAGCTACTGCCCCATCTCTCTCCTGAACATTAACTATAAGATCTTGACCAAAGTTTTGGCCTTACGGCTGCATAAAGTCTTATCTTCTTTGATCCACTCAGATCAGGTTGGCTTTGTCACAGGAAGAGATGGGGCAGACCATGCTAGGTGGTTGTTAAATCTGGTATGGGTTGCAGAGTTTTCTCCTGAGCCAGTTGCTGCTGTGGCTCTGGATATGGAGAAGGCATTTAATTCTCATGACTGGCCATATTTATTGACTGCTCTTTGGGCTTTTGGATTTGTGGATGATTATTAGGTGGTCCCAGATTCTTTATTCCACTCCGCAAGCTTTGGTCCTTACAAATGGACGCACTTCTGCCTACTTCCCTAAATCCCGGGGAACGTGGCAGGGGTGCTCTTTGTCCCCAGCATTGTTTGTTTTGGCCATTGAACCTCTGGCCCAAAAAATTGCGTGAGTCTTCTGACATTCCAGGGATTGAGTTGGGTGCAGAGGGGGTTCAAGCTGATGCTTTTTGCAGATGATATCTTAATCACTCTGCAGAACTCAGCCCAATCAATTCCTGTCTTAGTTTCTTTGTTGACTCAATTTGCAAATATTTTGGGCCTTTGCAATAACTGGGGGAAAACAGAGGTGTTAACATTGAACTCAAAGTTTGTCTCTATTTCACTTCAGGCTGTAGGGTTGTCCTGGGCTCAACACCCAATACGTTATCTGAGAAGGAATGGATTCACATAAATTTTCCCCCTTACTGAAGTTACTGTGAGATGAATTTGAAAGGTGGAAGCAACACCATCTTACATTGTGGGGTAAATCCTATACTTTGCAGATTATGGTCCTTCCTTGGGTATTATACCTAATTTGTTATTTGCCCCTTCCTATTCCTTGATTCTCTTTGAGACTCCTTAAATAAGTTGATCAGGTGCTTTTTATGGGAAGGAGGGAAATCTCATATTTCCTTATGGTGGCTGATAGCCCCAGTTGCCCATGGGAGACTTCGTATCCCCTGATTTCGAGAACGTTATCTGGTGTCAGGCCTCTGGCAGGTCTGGAAGTGGCTACAGTCAGAGCACTGCAGGGGAGTTACTAGGTGGATTGCACTGGAAGAGTGTCTGGCCCAGGGTGTTGTACCCAAAATGATTTTATGGGACCCTAAGAGAATTCAACCAAATTACTAGTTCATGCATATATTAGTGGGGTCTGGAAAGTGGTGATGAAATTGGTATCCTCTCCTTGGCAGGCTCCCTTGGATTGATGGCTGCTGTGGAGTAACCCTAGGCTTATTGTGGGGGGTTCATCTATTTAATGGCTTAGTTGAACATGTGAGAGTTTTTTTAGGGTTATAGATTTATTTAATTTGGAGACTGGTCTTTTTAAGGATTTTGCCACTGTCAAATCTCAAGCAGCCTTACCCCCAATAACATTTGTGGTGGCATTTTCAGATGCATCATTTATTGTATACTTTTCTGGGCCCCCAACTTCGCTTACCCTTGCAAAGAATCTGGGATGAAATTCTGGGGTTGGTGGGTGGGGGTCGATAGGCTGTAAAATGACCTAAAGTTGGTCAGATTTATAAGAGTCTTTTGCAAGAATACATTCCAACAACATCTAGCCTTAATGTTTTTTGGGAAAAGCTACTTGGCCATCCCTTGGAAGACTTGGATTGGGAAATTTGTTGGTCTCATATTTCCTGTTCTTGTCAGGATGTTGGTGGCAGACTTATGTAATGAAAGGTCTTACACCCGTGGTACAAGGCTCTGGCTCAGTTGAAGAAAATTAATCTGGTTATAGACTCGGAGTGTTGGTGTTGTCACCAGCAGGCGGGTACTTTAATGCGTGTTCTCTAGTCCTGTCCCAAATTAACTTACTGGTGGACCCAGTTAAGGGAGAGAATTTCTGGGGTGCTTCACTGTGAGGTTCCTATGGATGTCTCACTCTTAGTCCTGGGCAACATGAACTGGCTACCAATCCAACAAAAAGCTTTACAACTTTGGTTTATGGCAGCCATTTTGGAAGCCAAATGCATAGTATACAGGAAGCGGCAGTCTGAACAGTTTCCTTCATTGGAGGAATGGGCGGATACTATGTACAGACTAGCCAGCATGTAATGTTTAACATATTTGGCTGCAGAAATGGTGCTATTTAATCATAAAGTATGGGTGTCATATCTTTATTGAGTCCCTCTTCCGTTGTTCATGTGTGTGGGAACATATTCTTTGTCACTTAATTAATTCTTCTTCTACCTCTCCTTGGATATGATCTTAGCTGGATGGGGTTTGGATTATATATTTACTGTTCTTAATATCATACCGGGTTGCTTCTATGGTATTCTATTTCACTGTGTCTCACATTTATTTTTCCTTGTCATATCTTAAATTTCTGTTTCTTGATTGCTTATTGTGTAAGACTTGAAGGGTTATACATGGTGGGATAGCTGTTTTTCAACCTTGGGGTGACAGTTTTTGATTTTATGTATTGATTCTTACCTGGTGCCATTTTCATTAGAATTACTGGGGTTCTTCTATATGTTGTTATGTTTGCTATTGGACCTAATCTCTATTCATTTAGTGCTAAATGTTCAATTTGTAAACTAGATATTGGTTGGAGTTGGTTATTTATGGATGCCTATTTGGAACTATGTTCATATGTAACCTATGTTCTACTTGGAAAATCTAATAAAATATTAATTGCAATAAAAAAGACAATCCCGATTTTGGCGATTTGGCAGCCTGCGTTTGCCACGAGCTCTTAGCACTATTCTGCAGCCCATTTTGTGGTTCACGGGCAGCGCAAGCCCCATTTGGAGCAAGCAGCCTGTGATTGATGCAGGCTGCCTTTGAGAAGTGCTCCCAGTGCATCTTTTAGTGCAAGGGGCATTTTACAACATTCTTAGTAGTGCAAGCCCTTTGCATCACGTTGAGAGCTTGGAGAGTCAGGCCCTGTGTTTCCCTGAACATGTTCAAGAGTCACAAAGTCCCAGGGACTCTGTTACTCATTAGTTGTTGTGTGCTCAGACCATGTTGGGGATTGTTGGCACTAGTTTGGCCCTGAGCTTGTCCGGGGTCTCTGTCACATGTAACATGACCTAGAAAAATGTGTGAGCTGGGGGGAAATTTACACTACTTACTGCCCTCATTGCACAGTGTCTGAGGCCCCATTTGCACACTTGCATTGGGCAAGCAACAAGTGACAGACCGGTAGACTTCTCAGGAACAAACTCACTTCAACTTCCCCCCAAACTTGCTCTGGGGCAAGCGCAGGCAGAAGAGAACCTTGGACATGCTCAGGGACATGCATTGATTCCAACACCCACCCTGATAGCTGTCAAAAGTTCCCTTATCCTGGCCTCTTTAAAAAGCACATATAAAGGCTATTATGCTCTTCCTGGAAACCCTCCCACCAAGAGAGAAGAGGAAGACAGCACCAGTGAGGAGTGAGGAGTTGCTGCGGAATGGCTCTCAACTTTTTATCTCCCAGCTTCATGCAGTTTTCAAGCATTAATACAAAGCCCTCTGAATCACTAAATAATATATTTTCCACATGTGGTATTAGAGGGTAATGGCTTGTACCTGCAATGTCAGAAATTCTTAACATTTGTAAATAACTTTGTCATTCTCCTCCTGGATTTGCTGTCCCTCTTCCAGTAGTTTGGAGAGGCCACAGAGATCTAGAGAAGTAAAATGCACTTCTCCTTATCCTACAATGACCAACTTGGCTGTTTTATCTCCAACAAAAAAAAAGGATCAGAATCTAAATCAGCTTTCTGTTATGGCTCCTCATGCTTCACTAACTGACAATACCCAAACACAGCAAAATCAATTCAGCAACCATTGCAAGTCTCTGACAATTCTATCGAGAACCTACCCCACTTGGATACATCCATAACAGTTCTTAAACTGCTGCAAAGCCCAGTAAGCACAACAGAATGACATAGCTCCAATCCTGAATAACAAAATTCATCAGAGGTTGTGGAAACTATTCAAAGGGCTGAACTAGCAATTTTACAAAGTAAAGGATCAACTGTAGCAACTTACACAACAAAGGTATGTGAGTCCGATAATGGCAATTGGGAAAATTCAAAACCACAGCAAGAATTACAGCAAGTGCTACCACTACAAGCTGTGCCTCCAGAATTATTTGGAGATGGGCTGTAATCAGTTGACGAGCCACTACCAAGTAACTTACCCATGTAAATGATGGATATTAGGAGTAAGAAAGTTCCTTCAACAGAACAAATGTTTCAAGAAACTACTTTAACATTGTCATCAACAGCAAACAGATCTCAACTTAAAAGTATGACTATTTTTGAAATCTTTCAAACACCAAAAATGTCTTGAGAGCTACTTTAAAAAAAATTTCATCTTATAAAGAGAACCAGAAAGCTCAAAAGGTAGAGGTTTTTAAAAAGAATGACATATAAGCATAAAAGTTGCAGATGATTATAAATGTGGAAACAAATATTGTACAACCTAATTTACACACAGTAGGCAGAATAGCGCAGGCGAACAAGCGAAATTCCGGTGGAAATTCCACCCGCGGAAAGGTCATTCCACACTAATTCCACTGGCTGAATTCTGCATTCCATACAGCACTAGTAACCCCCATTTTCAAAGCTGTTGATCCCCACTCCACTGACAACTATTGGCCTATCTCCATTCTCCCCCAACTAAGTCAGCTCCTTGAGAAAGTCATTCACCACCAGCTTACCAAACACATCACAAAGTACAACCTCATGTGCAGCTAGTAAAATGGCTTTTGCAAGAAAATAATGGTACTGTAGTAGCCACAGACATGGTCAGATAGGTCCAGATATTTTATAAAATTTCTAAAGAGTTTCTCTCTGCTGCCCCTACTGTGGAAAATGCAGAAAGCAGGAGATCTCTCTAGAAATATCACAGAAATTTCAGGAAATATCTGACCATGTCTTTGACTGTGACTGTACCTCCACTGCCCTCGCACTGCTGACTGACCATATCCTGATGAACATGAACAATGGGCGAGCCACAAGTGTTGTTTTCATTGATCTCTCCAAGGCCTTTGACTTGGTGAACTGTACCCACCTCCTCTTGAAACTACATCTCCTTGGCTGTTCCTACATGGTATATAACTGGCTCAAGAGCTACCTCTCTTGTCACTCCCAATATGTCTGTATAGGCCCTGCCTGGTCCCCTACCCTGCTGATCTCAACCGGTGTCCCACAGGGCTCCATTCTGGGTCACCTTCTTTTTTTCTTATTTATAAATTCCCTTCCCTTGGACAGTCTGACCATTCACTCCCTCCTCTATGCTGATGATCACATTCTCATTTTCAGTTATAAATCCCTCTCCTGCATTTCCATCATCCTCACCCAAAACTCTGAAGCTGCCCACAACTGGTTTGCAGCCAGCCTCCTCCTGGTTTACATCACGAAAAAACAAAGTCAGTGCTGTTCAGGTTGAAAGCCTTTCTTGCCAAGCTCAAACCTCCTCCTCTCTCAACATAGTCTCCCCGGATGGCCAAGTTCTTGAGCATGTAGAGACCTTCAAGTACCTAGGCGTCCTGCTTGACCCCTCTCTCTCCTTCTCTGAGCATGTTAACACAGTAGTTCTCAAGATACACCAAAAACTGGGTGCAGCCTACAAATTTAGACACTACCTCACTCCTGAGGCTCACTTAGCCATAGTCCAAGGTAACCTACTCCCCATACTTGATTATTGTTCCTCCAGCTACTCCAGGTCATCCTCAACCATCACAGCCAAACTCTCCACTGCCCACAATAGTGCTTGTCACTTCACTTTACTGGCTCCTTATTCCACCCACCATTGTGTCCTCTGTCAGTCACTGGGGTGGCTCCCACTACAAGGCCATTTTGACCTCTCCCTCTGCTACTTGGTTGATAATGCCATCCGTATCAGCCAAGAGTCCCCTCTCGCAGCCCTCTTCAAAGTCAGAACCGTGTGCTGCTGCCTCCATTCAATTAAAATCCCCCCACTCTATGTTCCCAGAGTATCTACCAACATGGGTGGGAGAGCCTTATCAGCTGTAGCCCCCTCACAATGGAATAGGTTGCCCATGGAGCTTTGCTCCCTGGACACCCATTGACTGTTCGAATCCTACCTCAAAGACTGGCTCCTTGCTGAGTCTTGATGCCAGTGTTTTTCCGGCTAGTGTTTCCCCTTCCCCTTGACATTCACTACTCCCTTGAATCCATTTTAGTTACCCTTTCCTTGTTTTTCTAGCTAACCCTCCCACTCTTAGCACTCCCTCCCCAGTTTTTGTTTGCCTAGTTATCAACACCTTATTTGTTGCTGTTTTTACTGTAATAGGAGTTTATCACCCTGTATGTTTATGGACTTAATACCGTCACTGCCTATTGTTGTATTTACTTTTATCACTTTTGAAATCCAGTGTGAAAACTGTATTTTCCATGTTCTATATATTTTTTGCTATCGTTGCTCCTGTGCCATTGTTTTTGGCCCAGATTGTGGCTAAAAATGGCCCCTGGGATCAGTGTAATTACTCGGTTATCAAAGTCATAAATAAATAAATAATGGTGTCTATTAATTATAACACCCCTACTGAAAAGCCATCCTTCTCCCTCAGCATCATACTCTCCAAATCTTTTATTATCCCTTCTGCTTTTTATGTTCCCACATCTCCCTTGTGGCCTTCCAAAAACAGTATCTAAGTCTTGTTGACCCTAAATTTTACTGCAATTCCTGAATTCCTCCTGTCTCTCTTTTCTCTTCATTTACCTCCCCAAGCATCAATCAATCAATCAATCATTCTTTATTTTTAGAAAGCACCTTTCCAAAACCAAAGCACTTTTACAATAAATATATCTAATACATATAATTAAAACAATACAATAAAATCAGTCACTAAACATTCTTAAAAATCAGAATAAGCCAGGCTAAATAGGTATGTTTTCAATGCTGATTTAAAACTTTGGATGGTCAGGCAGTGTTGCTCCCGATGAGGTAGGGAATTCAACAGGGTCGGGTCCATAAAACTAAATAATCTGGCCCCAGATGTCTTCAAACTGACCCTGGGAATCTCTAGCAATCCCTCATCAATGAATCGGAGAGGCCGGGGGGAGAGTAGGGATGAAGAAGATCTTGCAGGTAACTCAGTCCCTGGTAATGTAGGGCCTTATAGGTCAGTAATCTGACCTTGAAGGAGATCCGCCACTGTACTGGCTGCCAGGGCAGGCCGCGGAAGACAGGCGTTATGTGATTGGGCCTAGAGGTACCAGTCAGAAGCCTGGCCACCGCATTTTGCACTAGCTGCAGGCGGCTGATAACTACCCCCGGTAGCCCTAGGTAAAGGGCGTTGCAGTAGTCCAGGCGGGAGGTAAGGAAGGCGTGGCCCAACATTGAAAGATTGTCAGCAGGAACCAGGTGCTTCACCCGGGCTATAGTCCTAAGATGGTAGAAAGAGGTTTTGACAACAGCCGACACCTGATGTTTAAGGGTCAGGCAGTCATCAAATGTAACTCCCAGGTTCCGCACCCAGTCTGAGGTAGCCAACTGGGCCCCACAAGCCAAAGACCCGAAGGTGATCCTGTCAGCAAACCTGCCTCCTGACGACCTGGGTCCACAACCAACACCTCGGTTGTTTCAGGTTTTAACCACAACCAACTCATAGTCATCCAGTCTCTGTGAGACAGTTGTTAAAGACAGAGACAGCATCACCCTGGCCGGGCACAAAGGACATGTACAGCTGAGTATCATCTGCATAGCAGTGAAAACTCAAGCCATACCACCTAATAATCACTCCCAACAAGAGCATATACGGTACACCGCAAACAACATGGGCACCAAAATGGAGCCCTGTGGCACCCCAGAGGATAGGGAGAGTGATGCCAAGGAAAAAATCCCAGACACTACCCTCTAAGTCCTACCCTCGAGGAATGATCGAAACCAACTGAGGACTGAACCAGACAGTCCACAGATAAACCGCAGGAGCTGCAGCAGCACTCCATGGTCAACGGTATCAAATGCCGCAGAGAGATCAAGAAGGACCAAGATGGAACAGATCTTTTGATCTCTAGCTATTAGGAGGTCATTTAGTACCCGAACAAGGGCCGTTTCAGTACTATGTCTCTTCCTAAATCCAGACTGGAGAAAATCATAGACATTGTGACTGATCAAATGACCATCCAGCTGCGACGCAACCACCTTCTCAATAACCTTACCCACAAAATGCAGGTTAGGCACAGACCTGTAGTTAGCCAGACAGTCCGGGACCAAGGAAGGCTTCTTAAGAAGGGGCTGAACCATGGCTTCCTTCAAGGGATCAGGAAAGATTCCCTTCTCCAATGACAACCAGACTATCTCGGCAAGGACAGGGCTGATTTTATCCACACATCTTACTAAAAGGCATGTGGCGCCCAGGTCCAAACTACAGTTGGTCAGTCACATCAACTGGATGATCATCACTATGTCATTGATTGTGGGTAGGTCGAAGTCAGACCACACAAACTGGGTGTCCAACATCTCCTGCCAACCACCACAACTCCTATTTGAAAGAGTTAGGAGGAGATTGGACCTGATTGTGGCAACCTTATCTGTGAAGAATCGGGCAAACTCCTCACACCTTTCCTGTGAAAACACACTTTCGGGCTGAAAGACAGATTGGATTGCACAATCTGTCCACAGTCCGGAAGAGCTGGGCTGGTCGATGATGTGCAGCAGCAATTTCTCTGGACAGGAATTCTGCCTTCTTACAGGTAATTGCTGATTGATAGACCCGATAATGGTCCATCAAACTAAGCCTGTCACACTCCAGACCCAACTTTCGCCAACACCTCTCAAGCCTTCTTCCCACTCTCCTCAACTCCCTCAATGTCTCATCAAGCCAAGGAGACCTGGGGAAAAGGGTGAGGGGACAAACATGAACAGGAGCAATGGAATCCAGGGCTCCTACCACTGCCTTATTATAGGCAAGAACCAGGTCCCCAGGATCCATGTATTCACTTGGCAGACTCGATAGGTCCAGCACTGCCATCAGACCCTCGAGTAACACCTCAAAGGACAGTACGGACCATCTCCGTGAGGCTGGCCCTGCGGGGAGGGCCAGGAAACTGAACCCAATGGTGTGATGGTCAGACCACCCGACTGGTTCCACCACGAAATCAGATATCTCCATCCCCAGGAGGAACACCAAGTCCAATGAACGACCATCTATATGGGTCGAGAAGGAAATAACCTGTGTGAAGCCCAGAAAATTCATCAGCTGGAGGAAGTCCTGACCAAACTGCGAGAGTTCATCGTCGACCCAGGCATTGAAATCCCCCAGTATCAGCCATCTGGAGGATCCCAATGTCATGTCAACAATGAAGTCCGCAACTTCCCTCAGGAAAACATTCCCATTACCTGGTGGATGGTAAATGAGAAGAATCCTGCACCCCACACCCTCACCCACAATACATTCAAAGGAGTTGGTGATTCCCGCTGGTACCTCCATCAGGTTCAGTTCCATTCTAAAACAGATTGCCACTCCCCCGCCCCTATGATCCAGCCTCAGACGGTGTATCACTGAGTACCCGGCTGGTATTGCTGAAGTCAAAACAGGGCCAGCGTTATCATCCAGCCAAGTCTCGGTGATGTACACCAGGTCCTATGATTCAACAAGATCAGCTATTATAGCATTCTTGTTTTTAATGGATCTGGTGTTACATAACACCATCTGAGTAGGATGAGTTGCCGGTGATGACCGAGCCATCTGCCTGCCACAAGCAGAGCCCTTGGGTATAGGAATCAGGCAGGGATGACCCCTCTCCTGAATCCATTTTGCCCCAGGGCGTCTTCTTGTCCCCACTGTCTTAATCCGTCCACTCCTTTCCATTCCCCCTCCAGGCCCTACCCCCGCCTTCCTCCTCCTCACAATCCCCAGAGCCCGACACCATCTATACACCTCTGGAGATAGTGGAGGACACCTGAAATGGTGGAGGTCTTTAAGCCAGGAGGGGGAATAATGCCTGACCATCCCAGCAACTCCCCAACACATCTTCACACACTCAGAGCACCCAAATAAATTGACACCAAACAACACCACACTACACCCCAATCACTCAACTTTCCAATCAAACATCATACACCATTCAACAATAAATAAACATAAAATTAAATTAAACAGAGCACATTATAAATTACAACTTAGGTTCGAAGAAGAGGTTGCCACAGTTCTCTTCAATAAATAATTTATAACCTCTGGGAGCTCTCACCTCACCAGAGAAAGAAAAGAAAATGAAAATGTCTCCCCAAACCAATCTCTCACTTCAGCTGGGGGTATAATGTGTCATTTCAACAGTCTACAACAAAACAGGACACTCTCACTGTCCACAATATGTGATTTAAATAGTCTGCAACAAAACAGGACACTCTCACTGTCCACCGGGCAAGAGAACAAAATAGGAGAAAGTCTGACCGTATATCCTGAGGCAGTCTCCTGGGCTGGGGACCTAATTTTCGGCAGGTCACTCTCTCAAATCAGTTCAGGCCTACAAACCAATAGTCCTCCACACAGAACTCTGCTTGTTTCTAATCTTCTCCAAACCACCAAACCATCCCCCAAGAAGAACACCTCCAGGAGATCTAAGCGTGACAGATCTTGGTGAGGGACAGGCTCTTCAACCCCCACCCACCAAAGACCAATAAGGATCACGCACCAGCCGTTCATCCTCCGATGACCACAGGCCTGGTCCTCCACACTATCAATTCCTCAGTGGCACTCCCCAGGTTCAGGTTGGGGTAATAAGGACAGCAGCAAATTCACCAGCCTTCCTGCAGAGACGAACAAAAAAATGAGGCAAAATGGTCCAGTCAGCAAAACAGATAGCCCCAACAGCCACCGAAACTCTGAAGGAAGTCCAGCAGCCCAGTCCCAGCAACAGCACCTCCACTCCACCACCGGACCACAGTTCTGCTCTAATTCAGCAGCAGAAAGCAGCAAGAAACAACCACAGCTCCTCCTCTCTGCTCCGGAAAAACACCACACCTCGGATCGCACAGACAGCTCTGCCACGATCTCCTCGTCCTCGAGCCTGATCAAAATGAGATCGCCAGGTAATATGGAACAGAATGAATGTTAAAAGGCAAAAGATGGCATAAAATAAAGAGGACTAAATTACGTAGTACTCACAATACACGGTAACCGCCATTTACAGCTGTTAAATGCAGACGATACCCGAAACAAATGTCCAAAAAGAAAACGAAAAAGACGAAACCTAACACTATAAACTTTACTTCTTTGCCCCTAACTAACTGCTCTAACAAACAAATAACAAAAATGTGCTCTCTAAAAAATGACTCTAAAAAATGTGTGCAGACAGCTTAGCCAGCCTGGCCACCATCTTGAACATGAGGTAAGCTGCCAGCATGCACCCAGCCCTTTCCTCTGTGAGTATCCTCGAAATACCACAGCTGTTGGGTACACGCTCTGGTACCCTCAGATAACTTCCCCTTTAAACTAAACAATTATGTTACCCTGTACACCAAAAAGCAAAGAACAAGTACAGTAGTTAATATCTTAACTTTAGACTCTGGGTCCTCCAGTTTCTGCCCTGTCACCCCTACTTAGGTGACCAATTGACCCTGTTAGACTCTTGGGATGCTTAGAGCTACCACTCTTATCAATGATTTAGCTCGCTAAGCTTCCTATCGGTGGCCTTTATCTAGTACTTAGTCCTCTATGAGGAGGTTACACCCTGAAGCTGCCCCTTCCCCAGGCAGCTTAAATACAGACCTGCAGCTTATTCAGCTCAGCGCCCATCTCCTGTCTGGGGGGGGCACTTACTACTGTCCACTGTTGCAATCATACATCCTGTGTGGTAGGAGGGGCACTGTGGAGCAACAAGATGGCAGCAGCAAATTAATACAGCTCTTCACCCATTAAACTTTTAAGTATCTATATGACATAAATCATTAAACTCAGACAAACCAAATTCAGCTGGAGACCTGTCGGTGCCTCAGAAGAACATAATGTGGCCAAAAAAAAGACTCTAAAAGAGTAGCCCACAACCTGGACACGTATCTTTCTCCTGCAAGCTCCAGTGCAGGTACAGGGCCTACAGCAGAGAATGAACAGCAGCTACGGTGCTCCCAACCACTCAAATACTGGCAATGCTGACCAGGATTCAGACCAGTGGGGAGAAAACTAATAAACGTCTGGCAGCCGTTGAGGTGAAACTTACAGAAATGGATTGTCTCATTCAGGACAAAATGGTAGCCATCCAGGAGCTCAAAGACACACAGGGGTGACAAGCTGATTGCAACGCTGCCTTTGTCTGGGACGTTACCTTTTTGTGCTCAAAAGTGGAGAGCCTGGAGAATGTGCAAAGGCAGGGAAACATTTGGATCATAGGCTTTCAGCCCCGCTTTGCTGGAACTAATGAGATCCTATCAACAGTTTCAAAAATGATCTTTGAAGACCTCCGGTTGTTGCCCCAAGACTTGGGAGTTACAATAACTAGGGTTTTTACCACACCATAGCATGCCAGATCGAAAAGAGGACTATAGCAGAAACCTGTAACTTCGATTGCCAATCTGCCCCTTCTGTTTCCCGAATTGTGCTTTTCCAAGCAGTGTAAGCAAGAGGAGAGACAATCTGGGAGGGCAGTAGATTGTTTTTTTTCCCCCAGTCTTTCGGCAGACTCAGGCACAAAAAAAGGAGCTCCAATCAATTAAAAAAGATCTGCTGCGCCATGGAGTTGAGGCCCGCCTGAATTACCCTGGTTGTCTTCAAGTCTGCCGCAAGGGGAAGACCTACATCTTCTTAGATCCCTCGGCTGCTGCCCAGTACATAAAGAAACTGCTGGGGAAGCTGAATCCTCCAGACTCTCACTTGGACGACAACGGGTGAAGTACAACAAACTTAATCATTCTAATTTTCCCTTTAAGGGACTGGAGCTTACCCTTGTTCTGGGTCTGGGACCTAATTATTTTCTGGGCTCATTGGTGTTTTAGGCTCCTTTGTTCTATTAAAAGCATATGTTCTCTTTTAACACTGTTCTGAGCTTAGAGAAGTTAAAGGTCTCAGGCTTGGCCTGATGTAAGGTTGCAAGAGACAAAACATATTCAGCTTAAAAATGTATATTTGTTTAAGCCGTCAGTATTGTTACTCCTGTTATTGGACCTACATGACTCCTTAAGGACTTAGTACTGTAGTTGTAATAATGTGGTGAGTTAGTTCACTCATCAATTTGTTAACTTCAATGATATCCTGTTTCTTTTTATATTTGAATACCCACAGGACAGGTTGGGTTGCTCTGCCTAAGAATGTGGGGAATAAAGGCAACTTAACTGAGTCTAGACAATCGTTCTATTTATTTATTTATTTATTTAGCTTTTGTTAACCAGGTAAGCACACTAGACACAAACAAATGCCTATTTTCAGGTGCGACTCGGAAGGTTACAAGGAGATAAGGACAGAAATAACAATCAGGCAATACAATGCTAAGGTAAACAATAAACAGGCATCTCAGAGCTGAGACAGAGAGGCAATTCAAGGTAACACAGAGTGCATGCATGAGGAACAGGTAGTATGTCTACAAGTACTTGTGTCATTCAGCCTACCACTACTATATATATATATATTTCTGCTAGGGGCCTATGTCTTGGTTTATTAGAGACCGACAAATTTTATATCTACCGTGGTGAGAGTATTACCGGCCTACAGGGCTATTAGCTCTAATTTACTCCTCAGTGTACTTGTTTGGCAGTTCTCTATAGTGCTGGGATTTAAATTACTGTATATGTCACATAGACTACTGTAATGTACCTGAACATCCACTATGGGGGTCTGCGCACCGCACTCTGGTTGCTTTTATGTAATGTGCAGTTTTATGCTGCATGATCATAAAATCTTACAAATAAAAATGTCAGAAAAGAAATACACCTTGTGTGGCTTTGATCCAGTCAGTCAGTAGGCCTTATGGATCCCCTCCTTTTCCCCATCGGCTCTCCCCCAGCCCACCAATGGCGCTCCCCCCAGCCCAGCAGCTCATTTCACACAGCATACAAGCTGTTACACAGAGGTCATGAGGGCAGAAATCTGCTCTCCCCCAGCCCACCAACGGTGCTCCCCCCAGCCCAGAAGCTCATTTCACACAGCATACAAGGTATATTATAAGGACCTGACCTGCAGCAGCGCGCCTGATCGCGACCATGCACTCCCAGAACAGCAGAGACTTCTTGAATCTCTGCTCTTGGTGCCTTTTTGTGCTTTGTTGCTGAATTAGTGTTTACCGCGCCGAACGCTTTGCATTCAGCTCCCCATCGCCCCCACCACCACCCTTAGTCGGAATCTAGTTATATAGGTATATTTGTGATCACATGATCACAAAATAACCTATCAGCCAGCTTTCCCATTTGCAGCTTATACTCTACCACCACTAGTGGACCCCCTCTAGTTGTTCCTCCCACCGACCTGACTTCTCCTGCTAGTCCTAGAGCCCACCATGTTCCCACCTCCCATCATCACTCTCCTTGTGTTGCTTCCTTTAACACCATGCCCCCCCACATAGCAAAGGGCCCCAAATCTGCCCCACCCTATCCACATGCAACCAGTCACTCACAACACCACCACCCCCCTTATCCATATATCAACTGCCATCCTCCACAAGCCAGGGCTTATAACCGGGAAGCTGCACGCCACCCTTATTACACCTCACACACAAACAGGCTCTGAAACTTCCAATCCCTCCACCCTACCTACCCCCCCCGGCGGGTGACTCTCTGGTTCCCCTTCTCCTGCCAACTTCCTGCTGCCATACAACTCCGCCCCTCCCACCAACCTCACCTACTCCTCCTAGCAGGCCCCCTTGCCCTGAAACTGTCAATACCTTCTTGGGGACCCCCGCAGCCCCACTGCCAAAGGCTAACTACTCGAGCAACTAGATATCACCTTAGGTCACTCATATTTCTTCTGCTACTGTTGGCAAATGTCCATCCCAACCCCGGACCACAGAATCCCACACCAGCCCATCCAGCCCCAGGAAATGGGCTAAGCATTGCTTCACTAAACATCTGTAGCCTGCAAAAAAAATGGGATTATTTCCAAGGGTGGGTTCAACAGAACCAACCTGACGTCATTGCAGTAAGTGAAACCTGGCTCACCCCCACGGTCCCCGACTCCGCAGTACAGCTCCCTGGTTACCTCCTCTTCCATTCAGACCAAGTGGGAAGGAGAGGGGGTTGTTGTGCTCTCTACCTTGAGAACTCCCTCACAGGACATCTTCTTCCTCTGCCCCAACTAACTTCCAAGGCGCAGGCCCTCACCATAAAATTAACACTAGGAAAGTCTGCCACCCCCCCTCCTCCTCCTCACCGCAGCCTACGTCCTGCCCCAAGACCAGAAACCAGCCTTCCAAGCCATCATGTCCTATCTTGCTACCCTACCCCCCAAACATAAAAATTATCCTGGGAGATTTTAACATAAACTGGCTGGCCAAGACTGCCGCCCTGTTCATAAATGAGGCGGCCGCCCTCGATCTTACTCAAGTCATCAAAACCCCCACCCATGCAAACAACCGCATGGGGACAGCCTCCCTACCTGGCCTAGTGTTCACAAACCACCCACACAAAATTACCGGCACCCAGGTCCTCCCTGACACCCTAAGTGACCACTCTCTGGTCATCTGCAGTTGGTCTGGAACTGTCCGCAAAGCCCCTCCAATAATTCTCTCCAAGCGCAAACTTAGACCTGGCAAACTAGCTCAACTCAAGGCCCACCTCAGGGGCTGGGACTGGTCTCCCCTAGCTAACACCCTCGACCCAGACTGAGCCCTTGACCTATTCACAACCACTTTCAATATGGTCTGTGACAAGTTCGCCTCCCCCTACCAAACTATGTTCAAGGAAAACCATGCCCCCTAGTTCTCAGACCACCTCCTAGGCCTCCTGTGGCAGCATGACAACCTATGGCACTTAGCAAACAAGACCCAGAAATCTTGTGACAGGCAATGGTATAGGGAGGCCTGAAACAAGTGCACCTGGGCCATACGTGCTGCCAAAGCGGACTACTACAAAGCTTCCTTAACCTCCACCTAGGGCACTGGGCGTAAATTCTGGGAAAACATTAAGGAGCTCTGTGGCAAATCCACTAATCGGCCACCTGACCAAATGCAAATTGATGGTAGCCTCTCTACTGACCCCCGGAGTATTGCCACTGCCCTTAACTCAGCCTTCACTGATCTCTCCCATGTACTCCCCCCAAATTTCTTTGACCCCCTCTGTCTATAATCCACCCCAACCCCCGTTCCACCTTTCTATCTGTGAACCCTCACCCATGCGACAGCTAAACCCTACCTAGCCAAGGCCATTAGCAGCCATCACTTAAGCCATGACTCCCTGGATCTGAGACTTCTCCGCCTCACCCTACCGGAAGTCCTAGCACCCCTCACCCACATTCTTAACTGCTCCCCCTATCAAGGGAAATTCCCCACCCCCTGAAAATCAGCCTACATCACGCCCATACACAAAAATGGGGACCGCACATCCACTGACCACTATCGTCCCATCTCCATCCTACCCCCCCATCTAAAGTGCTAGAACGTATAGTTGCCGACCAACTTACTGAACACCTTAATAAATATCACCTCCTAACCACCCAACAACACGGCTTCTGTAAGGGTCATAGTACCACCACCGCACTACTTGAGTTTACCTCCCACATACACTCTGCCTTGAACTGTGGCCACCTCTCTGGAGCCATCTTCGTTGATCTATCCAAGGCATTCGACACTATCAACCACGCCCTCTTACTAAACACGCTGGCCAACACAGGCTTCTCCAAGGATGCCATGAACTGGTTTAGTAGCTACCTCTCGGATCGAACGCAGATGGTCAAGATTGGCACTGTCCTATCCCCTTGCCTACCTATCTGCTCTGGTGTCCCACAAGGCTCCATACTGGGTCCCTTGCTTTTCAGTCTATACCTTAACTCCCTCCCATCTGCCTACACCAGCAACCTGCTACTGTACATGGATGATGCCGTCCTGTACTCCTTGGATCTGACACCTTCCAAACTCCATGAAACTCCCCAACATTCATTCCGAGAAATCGAACAATGGCTGACCACTCAACGGCTCACAATTAATTACAATAAAACAAAAGTCATGATTTTCTCTCATCCTCAGAATCCCTTCAAAAACCTCTGCCACAAATTTCTCACCACTAAACTGACACCCTTAGAACAAGTAAACAGCTTTAAATACCTAGTGATCACACTCGACCCTGCCCTCAACTTTAACCTCCATATCAAACACCTATCTAATGCCCTTAGCTCCAGACTAGGTGTTCTCTACAGGTACAAACACTGCCTCACCACTGAAGCAATACAACTCACCACAAACTCCTCTATCCTCTCCCTGCTGGACTACGGTATCCTTGTCTACAGTGCGGCAGCTTCTACAGCCCTAAATCGTCTCCAGCTGGTGCTTAACAAAGCCTGCCGGCTCCTCATAGGATGTGACTGGCTCAAACACACATGCTCCCTCTATAGCACAGCAAACTGGCTAAACCTTGACAATAGCATTAGGTATCACACCTGCCTGATGACAAAAAAAATTGTACTTGGCCTCACCCCCCCACCCTAAACCAATTAATCCTCACAACATCACCAGGCAGAACAACCCACAGCTAGGACAAACTGCTGCTATGGGTACCATGTGGCCCTACCACCCAATTCCAGTGAACTTTCTGCTACAAAGCCCCAACCTGGATGAATGCCCTCCCCAGCCCAATCGCGGCAGAAACAGGCTCGGCCCCTTCAAAACTGGACTAAGGAATCACCTACAAGCCTCAAACCCATGTGACTGCAACTGACCCTCACCCCCCAAGTTTGCTGACCCACGGTAGCATAATGGCCCAAACAGCCCAAATACCACTTTGACAAGCAGCCACCAAGGAAACTCCTTGCTCCTCTAATGGCTGTGTGACTCTGGCGCTAAAACATCCCTACCCTAGAATGGTAGCTCACTCATTCAAACAAATGTACCACCATGTGTTGATAAGAAAATTTGTTTTCCACTACTGTGTATGATCCTTGTTTTTTATGTACTGTATGACGTGGAACCTTTGTAAATGAGTCTTTGACTCAAAGATCTTTCTGATTATCTCAAATAAATAATAAATAAATATCCTCATCAGCCTGAGCTATTTCATCTAAGCAGCAGGGAGTTGTGAGGGACCAAGGTTCAGCTACCCTCTCTCTCTCTCTCTCTCTCTCTCAAATACAGGTATTCTGTCATGCTTCCCTCTGTGGAGGGGCTTGGGAAAAGGGACTTCTAGCATTGAGTGTGAGGGGGGGATCAGAGTGTTTGATTCAGTTCTTTGCCATCTGGGGGCAAATTATTCCTTTTTCCTCCTCCTAACCCTTCCCATAGGCTGGGTTAAGCAAGGGGGGATCACATGACTGTCAGCCATGTTGCCATTTCTAATGTTCCCTCCTATGCCCCTGCAGCAGTAGCACCTTGATGTTTCAGCTCCCTTGGCCCATCATGTCTCACTCCCCTCTGTAAGTGTGTGGGCACCTCTTCTCCACTGTTCTTCAGCCCCTTGGTACCTCATGGGACATCAAATTAACTCAACAAATAACTTTACCCCGAACCATGAAATTCCCTTGGAGTGCACTGTAAAGGAGTAAATCCAAACATTAACTGTTCCCCTTTGCCCCGATAACCATTAACTCAGGTGTGCAATTACAACCTTATCTGCATATTATACAGTCCATCCCCACCTAAAAGAGGGAAAAATTGAGATTTTTCATGAGCCTCATAGGTGCTATTCATATTATACACAGTCACGGATCTGATCAAGGCAGCAGCCACCTTTGAGGAACATCCGCGATTGTACCCAGATCACATCTTATCCAAGAGGCTCCATTGTGGTCTCTTTCAATGCCTTAATCCTACAGTTTAACCAGTTCTCCTGAGCCTGCGGTTCAAAGGCACCTAAATGTACTTACAGTTCTGCTCAGGAGATTAATCTGCTGCATAGCAGATGTCGTGGGCCAGCACCATGAGGAGGATTAAGTCAGCCCTCTATGAGACCCAGTTATTGAGTGGTGGAAGTAAAATAGAAAAGTTTAACAGTTTGATTATCTTCTTCAGTGATTTTCTTTCATTGTCCTCTCCTCCCAGTGGTCTTTCTCTAAGATTTGTGGTTTCTCGGGAGTGGCTGGAAGTTGCAAGGCAGCCTCCTCTGTGGCAGTACAATCAGCCAACGTTTGACAACTGGGGGCTCAGTCTTTGTAAATTTCAATTGCTGACAGTTCATCTAGCAGGAATTCCCCAGCTGTAGCTGACACATCTAATGCTCTGGGAAGCAGTTCTCTCAGAGGCTCTCAGAGGCTCATACAGTACCTGTTGGAGGTTTTTCTTGGAGTCACCTCCATTGATTCACTGCTGATGTTGGTGGCCTTGTCTCCTTCTGGATTGGACAAGGCCTCCCCTGTGCTGTGGCTTTGGAGTCTCTGGTTGTTTCTGGGTGCTGAGATTTTTGTTCTTTTTCTCCGGTGTCCCCTCTGGACTTAATGCCATGGTTCTTCTGGGAGAGAATCTGTCTGTTGCTTGGACTTGAGTTCTGTATCTCCATAGGAGTGGACATCAGGGCTAGTCCTGTCATCCCCAATCTGCCATAGCTTTGTGGTGACCTAGATCTTCCTTGCTGAATGTTCCCAGGAATTGTTCCACATTGGCTGGGCTGTTGAATGTCAGGACCACTCCTTGGTACTGGATCCTCAGCATTACAGGGTATTTGAGAGATGCAGGTATGTTTAATTCATACAGTTCTTGCTTCACCCCCACATATGCCTGGCATCTTCTGGATAGGTCCTGGGAGTAGTCTTGGAATAGTTGTATTTGGTGGTCCTCCCATTGCAGAACCTTCCATTCTCTAGCTGTGCGTAGTGTGGTAAAATCCGGTACTGGAGGAGAGGGGGTTTCCCTGATTAAGATAGTCAGGGTACAGCTGCAGCTGATTTGGCTGATTAGCTGCAGCTGCACAGACAGGAGAGCTTTAAAAACAGGAAGAAAAAGCCTGCAGGCAGTTGCTGCAGGGGTAGAGGGCTGACAAGCTGCTTGGATGTGTTCCAGAACAGGAGTCCTTTAAGCAACCCTCAGGAGACTGGTCTCCTGAATTAGGCCAAAAAGTAAAAAGTTATTTCTATTGTGAGTTTTCCATTTTACTGTTTGTGTTCTTCCAGAAGGTCTAGCCTTCTGGAAAAGGGGAGTTTCTAGTTAGGGTCAGGGATTGTTTAGTCAGCACTCCCACCTGGAGCTAGGCCTCTTTATTTCTGTTTTTGTTTCATTTTCCCTGGTGGGGCTTAAAAAGGAAAAGGGCAGAAGCCCAAAGTTCTGCGTCACCAACCATGTTAAGAAAATAAAAATATACCTGGCTGGTTTGATGTTAACAAACTGGTCTTCCTGAGACTCCTTAACTGGTCCCCTTGCCAATCATCGATGAACCCTTCGTGAGGATTGTGATGGACCTGATAGGCCCCCTAGACAGGTCAGCCCAGGGCCACCAACACATCCTGGTCATCGTAGACTACGCTTTAAGATATCCGGCAGTGATCCTGCTCCATAACACGGCCTCAAAGTTGATTGGGACTTAATCCTTCCCTACTTAATGCTCGCTATCCGAGAGGTCCCACAGGCATCCACTGGATTTTCCCCCTTCGAGTTGTTATTTTCCCACCGCCCCAGGGGTATCCTCAATATACTAAAGGAGGACTGGGAAGAGCAACCACCACAAGTGATTGTGTATATCTAGAAAATGCAGGAAAGTTTGGACCGGGTCACTCCTATTGTCCAGTAGCACTTAAAAAAGGCCCAAGAGACCCAAAGGACTTTTTATGACCATAAGGCGTGGATCCAGAAGTTCTAGCCGGGGGATCCGATGATGGTCCTGGTTCCCACAGTAGAAAGCAAACTGCTTGCCGGGTGGCAGGGTCCATACGATGCCATGGAAGCTGTTGGCGATGTGAACTATAAAGTAAGCCAACCCGATCACAGAAAGAAGTTCCAAATACACCATATTAACCTCCTGAAGGCATGGCAAGACTGGGAGGCCTGCTGTGTCTCATTGGCCGTAATCCCGGCAGAAGGTGAAACAGAGGGGCAAGTCCATATCTGACCTGAGCTGTCTCCTACATAGTACAAAGAAGCAGTGGAAATGGTTCAGTGAAACGGGGATGTGTGCTCTGAACGACCTGGTTGGATGGTCACAGCCTACCATGACATTGTGACAACTCTGGGCGTAAGGATAAGGGAAAGATCCTATCGTATCCCAGAAGTCAAGAGGAAAGAAATCCGAGCCGAAGTCAAGAGGATGTTAAAGCTCAATGTCATAGAAGAGTCCCACAGTGAATGGTCAAGCCCCATCGTCCTCATGCCAAAACTGGATAATACTTGGAGGTTCTGTAATGATTTCAGGAAATTAAACAAGGTACACAGTTTGATGCATACCCCCTACCTAGGGTCAATGAACTGATCGACCAGTTGGGGAAGACCAGATACCTCTCCACCTTGGACCTTACAAAGGGATACTGGCAGATCCCACTCACAAGGGCAGCCCAGAAGAAGACTGCCTTCATTGCCCCGTGGGGTTTATAACACTACAAAGTCCTCCCATTCAGTCTGCATGGAGCACCTGTGACCACTCGGTGCATGATGGACTGACTGCTTCACCCACACTCTCACTGTGCTGCTGCCTATATCGATGATGTGGTCATCCATAGTACGGACTGGGAAACTCACCTTCAGAAGGTCGAGGCCGTACTAGATACGTTACGAGAAGCCGGGTTGACAGTGAACCCCACCAAATGTAAGATTGGCTTGTCAGAGGCAAAACACTTGGGTTATGTGGTTGGACGAGGATTGGTGAAACCCCAGGTGAAGAAGGTAGAAGCAATTCAAAACTGGCTCCAACCAAACAAGAAGAAGCAAGTGAGGGCATTCCTAGGGTTAGTCGGTTACTACCGGAGGTTCATCCCTCACTTTGCCACTCGGGCCGCTCCATTAACAGAGTTAATCAGGGCAAGAGCACTGGACATCGTGAGGTGGTCTGAAGCAGCGGATGAGGCATTCACCAACCTCAAGATGGCTCTCTGTTCTGATCCAGTACTGGTCTCCCCAGATTTCGATAAAGAATTCATTCTGCAGACAGATGCATTGGATGTTGGATTGGGAGCAGTACTCTCCCAGGTGGTAGCAGGTGAGGAGCACCCCATCCTGTACCTAAGTAGGAAGTTGTTACCCCATGAACAGTGGTATGCCGTAGTGGAAAAGGAGTGACTTGCCGTGAAGTGGGCAATGGAAACCCTCAGATATTACTTACTAGGTTGCAAGTTCACTCTTGTGATGGACCATGCTCCACTCAAGTGGATGCAAACAAACAGGGAAAAAAATGCCAGTGTGATGAGATGGTTCCTTGCACTACAACCGTACCACTTCATGGTCCACCACAGAGCGGGGACACTGAACGGAAATGCGGACGAACTTTCCCGAAGACCCTACCTCTCGGCACAGGCCACCCAACCCTATAGTGTTGAGCTGGGGAGGGGGATGTGTGGTAAACTCAGGTACTGGAGGAGAGGAGTTTCCCTGAGTAAGATAGTGAGGGTACAGCTGCAGCTGATTTGGCTAATTAGCTGCAGCTGCACAGACAGGAGAGCTTTAAAAACAGGATGGAAAAGCCAGCAGGCAGTTGCTGCAGGGGTAGGGGGCTGACAAGCTGCTTGGATGTGTTCCAGAACAGGAGTCCCTTAAGCAACCCTCAGGAGATTGGTCTCCTGAATTAGGCCAAAAAGAAAAAAGTTATTTCCATTGTGAGTTTTCCATTTTACTGTTTGTGTTCTTCCAGAAGGTCTAGCCTTCTGGAAAAGGGGGGTTTCTAGCTAGGGGCAGGGATTGTTTAGTCAGCACTCCCACCTGGAGCTAGGCCTCTTTATTTCTGTCTTTGTTTCATTTTACCCAGAGGGGTTTAAAAAGGAAAAGGGCAGAAGCCCAAAGTTCTGTGTCACCAACCATATTAAGAAAATAAAAATATACCTGGTTGGTTTGATGTTAACAAACTGGTCTTCCTGAGACTCTTTAACCACCGCAAAGCTGATCCTGAATCCTATGGCAAGGTTGTGCCTTGTCACAGTAGATATAAGTCTTTCACTGGGTACTACAGAAAATGATACAGAATGGGAAGTAGGTGCTCACCCTTCCTAGGAAAATATTAACACAAAATAAAGCAAAGAAGGCTCGCCTGTGACATCGGTGCATAAGCCAAAAACTACAAATCGAAATACCACTAAAAGGCTCACACTCAAAAATAAAGTCAGTGAACTCAAGTAATACAGATAAAAATATTTTATTCTCACCAAAATAGAATGGATATCACAAAACACACCCACAGCCAGGAGAAAATACCCGATGGTGTTTCGTGCCCAAACTGGTACTTTATCAACGGTAACACTTTAACAAACTAGTTTTGCTTATATGGTAATATCATTTAATAAATAACAGGTTATACAAATAAGTTAATTAATAATTTTAAACATCATTCTCATGAAATACTTAAATACTAATAGATTTCTAAACAACACTTCAAAGGACCAATATACAAATCTAATGAGGACAATGTGCAAAAGTGCTTAACAATCATGATGTTTAATTCCATATTCAGTCACTCATGGAGCACAGTTCTTTTACATTTATAGAAGTAGCTTAATTAGTTCCCATCACCATAGTCACACTTATTTCATTTCTTGTTTCTTTATTTCTTCTATTCTTTTACTTTTTACATTAAATATATATTCTGAAACATTTTAACATCATTTGTCCTTCACTTTCTTTGGTCCTTGGGATTTCAAAAATCAAACAGGCAAAGCACTATAAATAAAAAACACAAACAAGATAAAATATCTAATCACATCAATAAACAATAGTTGTTACCATAGCTCATCAGTGACAATCTAGCCACTGAGGTACAACCTTAGCAATGTATGTCAGACAGCAAGGCAACAAAGTTTTTAAGCCAAAGAAAACTTTCATCTCATTCTTTTTCTTATTCTTTTACTTGTTTTAGTTAATTTCTCTCCAGTGCATTTTTATATAACACCAAGATATAGCTCCCCACATAGGCATTAATTAGACTTGTTCTTATGAAGCAGATATCAGAAAAGTTATAAATGGGGTGTAATCTCAAAGCGCTCAATCAACCCAGCTTTGTGTAGGCTGTCAAGATAAAACATCCATCTCCCCTCACTTCTGGGTAGGGCTGCATCTGAATTTCCTCCTCTGGGTCCCAAAATTACTTGTTCTATTCCATAAAAGCTTCACTTATGTAATCCTTTTTGTGTATTAGCACCTATATGTGCAGCTAATACATTCTCATTTCTGCCATTTTCTAGATCTCTCAAGTGCTCCCTCACTCGTAATTTTAGAGACCGAATGGTTTTTCCTACTTGATTAGCCCCACATATACATTCTGCTCTATAAACTACTCCACTTGTATCACATGTGAGAAACTGATTTATTTTGTATTCCTTTCCTGTCTGATAGTTCTTGAATATCTTATATCTTTTAATGTTAGGGCAGAACTTACCTGCTGCGGCTTTGGAGTCTCTGGTTGTTTCTGGGTGCTGGGATTTTTGTTCTTTTTCTCTGGTGTCCCCTCTGGATCTGATGCCATGGTTCTTCTGGGAGAGAATCTGTCTGTTGCTTGAACTTGAGTTCTGTGTCTCCATAGGAGTGGACATCAGGGATAGTCCTGTCATCCCTCCGATCTGCCATAGCTTTGTGGTGACCTGGATCTTCCTTGATGAATGTGCCCAGGAATTGTTCCATGTCAGCTAGGCTGTTGAATGTCAGGACCACTCCCTGGTGCTGGATCCTCAGTATCACGGGGTATCTGAGAGATGCAGGTATGTTTAATTTATACAGTTCTTGCTTCACCCTCGTGTATGCCTGGCATCTCCTGGATAGGTTCTGGGAGTAGTCTTGGAATAATTGTATTTGATGGCCCTCTCACTGCAGTACCCTCTATTCTCTAGTTGTGCGGAGATATGAGTCTTTCACTGGGTACTTCAGAAAATGACACAGAATGGGATGTAGGTGCTCACCCTTCCTAGGCTTGGGGGTGAGAGTTCTGTGGGCCCTTTCCAGCTTTGGAGGGGGCATGTTATTTAGCTTTAAGTCTGCTGGTAAGAGTTGCAAAAAGGTTATGATGTCTCTTCCCTCAGCTCCTTCAGAGACAACGACAATCCTCATATTATTCCTGTTCTCCAGGTCATCCACTTAATTTAATAGATATTGAATTTTGTCATGATGGTCTCGGATGTGGATCTGGTGTAGTGATGAGCGAAGTGGCCCCAATTAAGCTCCATGATGATTAGCCGGAGTAGGCGGTGTGATGCTCCACATAATGCGAAGTGGAGTACTTCACGTTATAATGGGTAACACGAAGTTCATTGAAAACAATGACTTTGCATTGCTCCACCTTCCACTTTGCCTCACTTCACCTTGTTTTTAAGCTCCAAAGGTGAATTGTGCAGTGATTCATGGGATTTCAGGTCACATGGGCTCTAGATTGTTCTGCACAGCCTTAGTTTGGGGTAGTGTGTGTAGGAAGCTGTAGGAGACAATCTGCTCTGAGAGCTCTATGCGATTCAAACCTTCAAAAGCTGTTAAAAATGCCTTTTTGAGTCATTCTGTTTTCTGAAACTTTAGTTCATCGATTATAGGAAACCTTCCTGTGCTCATATCATCGAGACTTTATTGTTTGTGTATGAATTTTGAATGTTGATGTACAACATTCAGTCTGTGTACTGAGAGACAGTGGAAGTGTGTTTTTGGGGAGGAGTGTATCTGTGGTGTAGGTAGATTAACTTGGAGAAAAAGACAGTGCTTTCTGTTTTGGTGATATTTTTCTTGTTTAACTGTGTTAATGTACACACAGTAATATTTTCAATATTTCTTGCCATTTTTTTGCTGATTGTTGTGGTGCAGCAGTGCATAATTTTAGTTTGTTTAAAATATGTGGTCATATTACTGAAGTTTTCAATTTGCTATGCATTACTTAGTGTGTGTGTGTGAGTATGTGTGTGACACGTGTCATCAAATCAGACACCTTTTATTGTGCCACATAATTTCAGCAATGTGAAGCTACTATCCACTGCAGCTGTTTGATTTTTGTACTTATTTGTGGTATCTTTACTGGTACTAGTACTAGTGACTGTTACTGCAGCAGTACAGTACACTGTCCCCCCGCGCGGCCCACCCCAACCGGCAAAGGTATTCTTTTCAAGATTTGAATTTCTGATGGTGAGCACTGGTTAGGTGTTGTGCCTTTGTGTCTGCATCTCTTCAGTTCACAGTGCAATCTTAATCTGTCTGTGCATTTGCATCTCTTTAGGGCCCAATCTCCATCTATAACTTAAGTCACAGTTGTTTCTTTGGCTTCCCTTCAGAGTACTGAACAGGTGTGGTGCTTAATTCCGCATGAACATTTTACTCATTAGTATGCGTTTTTAAATCAGGACTATCATCACAAGTCACTCATGATACAAATCACGTTCTTCATCATCATGATTACAAATGCAGTCACAAATCACGATTCACGATCATTCACATTACGAATCACAACATTCATTTTTTTCTAGTTACTTGGATGTATTGTAAGCCTGTTTTGTAGTATCTCTCCAGGCTTCACCACCCCACCATTGTACTCACTGATACGTGTTTTTAAGTCTGGGAGTTTTAAGCTACAACTCATCGGGGCCCGGGGAAGTACAGCCATAGGAATTCACTTTTCTTCATCATCACGGTCACGAAGTCACAAATCACGATTTTCGATCACGTCATGAATCACAACATTCATTTTTTTAAATAGTTACTTGGATGTTTTGTAAGCCTGCTGGTCACGGTGCTAAACAGAGATGTGATCCACACCTGGGCCCGGGGTAACAGGCACATCCTGCTCCAGAGGACCTGGTGCTGGATTTGGTAGTGGTGGTGGTTCAATTGCCTCAGAGTCAGGACAGGAGGTGATGCTGGTCCTGCTCCGGGGGGGCATTCACAAGTTTTGAGTGGTCCAACAGGAATGGGCACCCATGCCCTCCACACATGCACAGGGTACGATGCTTACCACTACCATGCTCTCCCAGAGCTGCCCCGTCCCAGACATTCCCTCACCCTGGTCTATCTCTCCTACTGAGCACCCTCAGTCTGAGCAATCACTGCTCACACTGTCACACAACACACACACACACACACAGTCACAGCAACACAGACAAACAACTAACTATTTATAAAGGTAAGAAAAATAACATTTACAGAAAGAACAAATTAAGTAAAAAAAGAGTACAGAAAAGACAAAAAAATGTAGCTTTTAAAAAAGCTGTTGGGTCTAAATCAAAGTTTAAATCTCCTCCTCGCTGTGATCTAAAAGTATCAGCAGTCACAAAACACACTACTCTCTCTCCATCTGCACAGGAGAAAATAAAAGTGTCTGCTTGTATGACTCACTTTCTTCCTGACTAGCTAAAGAGCATGTGACTTACAGTACTGTAAGCCATGTGATGTGTGGGGGGCTGCCAAATCTGAAACGCCAAGTGGATCACTTAGAATCATAATGAGGAATGCGAAGTCCATTAAAAACAATGACTTCACCTTACTTCACATTTCCATTCCACCTTAACGTGAAGTGGTAATGACAAGGTGGAGTGAAGTGCCCACTTCACATTCACTTTGCTGGCAGAATTTAAATTTGCTGCATCTCTAATCCAGTGTGAGTGGAGGATCTTGTTGTGTGCACTGACTGTCTGTTTAGTCCCTGTGACTATTAGAAAGGGCTTGCACCTCCACAATCATTTTTTGGAGGTAGTGTCCTTGAGCTCTGCAGTGTCATTCAGTATTCTGTTCAGCAGAGCCATTATTTTAACCATCCCCATCGTGCTGGTATCAGCCGCCACCTGCACCATACTCCTTAGTGTTGGTGGTTCTTTCATAACTTGGCACTTAGATCGCCACCTGCAGTGCTTGGCTGGTACCTTGGGGATGATAGCCTTGTGCTGTTCTGATAACCAAGGCACCACTCTGGATCACTGCCTAAGATATACTGTATCTAGTTTGTTGGCAGCTACTGGTTCCAGAGTAGATTCTTCTGAACACCCTTTCAGTACTGTTTCAAATTATGTGCCACTCCCAGACGACTTCTGCAGCAGGTCTATGGATGCTTTTGATAGGATTCTCCGGTTTTCCCTCCTACCAAATTTAGCTGCCACCATTTTTTGAATGGCAAGCTCAACCCCCATATACACCATACTTATTCAAAAATGTTTTTGAACATTGGTACTGGAATGCACTTCAAGGGTTACTTTTTGCTATGACATTTATTCAGCCAAAGATTTACATAAGGGTACACCTGATTTTAATTCTAGCCTTATAACTAATAATTAGATATGGCTAATGAAACACCTTTAACAGTTAAAGTGGCAAATTGGAATATAAACCGTAAACCTTAGGAGGGTGGGTGGAAGAGGCGAGGGACCAGGCATTGGTATTAAACAAGTACTTCGCCTCTGTGTTCACTAGGGAGGGGGATAGGATATCTACAAAGCAAGGCACAACGGGGATAGAAGTGGCGTGAGTAGGATCAGGGAGCAACAGAAATGGAGCAAGAGGGAGGGAGACGTACCCCAGGGGTGTCACATCAGGATAAGGAAAAAAAGGCCAGTAAGGTGGAGGGGACAGATGATGCTATCTCCACCGAAAGGGAGTGGATAGCCCTCAAGGCCCTAAAGAAAGACAAATCTCCTGGGCTGGATGGCATTTATCTGAGAGTACTATGGGAATTGGCGGAAATATTGGCTGCACCCCCAGCGGAGCTCTTCAACAGGTCGCTTGAGACAGGGAGGGTACCTAGGGATTGGCGAGAGGCACATGTGGTGCCAATCCATAAAGGGGGGTTGAGGGAAGTACCAGGTAACTATAGACCCATCAGTTTGACCTCGTTGGCGGGAAAATTAATGGAGAGTATACTAAAGGTACGATTGGGGGTGTACTTGGAGGAGGTGGGAGGTCTGGATAGTCGGCAACATGGGTTTGTGCCAGGTAGATCATGTCAAACCAATCTTGTGGAGTTCTACGAGTGGGTAACATCAGAACTGGACAGGGGAAAGCCTGTGGATGTATTATTCTTGGACTTCAGCAAGGTGTTTGACTCTGTCCCCCACAATGGTCTGGTGGAGAAACTGATGGGGTTGGGAGTAGGCCCTTTGATGGTCAGATGGATTGAAAACTGGCTAGCTGGACTCACCCAGAGAGTAGTGGTCGGTGGGGAGCTCTTGAACCCTAGAGAGGTCAGTAGGGGGGTACCGCAGGGCTCAGTCCTGGGTCCGATCCTGTTTAATGCATACATATCAGACATCAGGGAGGGTATAGGGTGTGAACTGAGTCTCTTCGCTGATGACTCCAAGACGGGAGCAGTAGTTGAGGGGGAAGAGGGGAGGTTGACCCTGCAAGGGGACCTGGACACCCTGGAAAGCTGGGCTCACACATGGAAATTAAATTTCAATATCACCAAGTGCAAGGTGTTACTTCTTGGGCAGGGAAACCCTAAACACAGGTACACCCTGGGAGGGGAGGTGCTGGAGGCCTCAATAGGGGTAAAAGACCTAGGGGTCATGGTGGATGCATGTATGAATAATTCTGAGCAGTGCAGGAGAGCGGCTAGCAAGGCAAACTGGATGTTGGGATGCATCATAAGGGGGATCACCTCTAGGAGCAGGGAAGTGATTCTGCCGCTGTACAATGGACTGGTTAGACCACACCTTGAGTACTGTGTACAGTACTGGAGACCACACTTGAAGAGGGACTTACAGCTCCTGGCGAGGGTACAGAGGAGGACAACTAAGATGATACGAGGACTAGGGCATTTGACATATGAGGACAGATTTGAGAAGCTCTGCCTGTGTTGGAAGTTGAAAGGGTGAGGAGAGAAGGGGGGACATGATTGAGGTCTTCAAGTACCTCAAGGGAATAAATAGGGTAAACATGGAGGGGATCTTTAGACTAAAGCAGGGAGGTGTCACCAGAGGGCATGGTTTCAAGTTGGAAGTTGAAAGGGTGAGGGGGGAAGAGGAGGAGGTTTTTCACTGAGAGAGTGGTGGACCCTTGGAATGCACTGCCTGGCGAGCTGGTTCAGAGATCCACAGTGGAGGGCTTCAAGGGAGGGTGGGATAGACACAGAAAGTGGATGTATCAGATGATGGTCTGGCCCAGGGGGGTGGGGACGGATGATAGGGGTTTCTGTTATACAAGGGGGTGAGGGCCTCGGCACCCAACTAGGGATCTGAGGTTCGAGCAGACTCGATAGACCGTAAGACCTAATCTGCTGGCAATTAGTATTTTAGTATGTTAGTATTCATTCCCCCAATAAAACAGAAAATAATTAGTACATATGTTAATCAATTTTATATAGGTATACTATTTTTGCAGGAGGCCCTCTTGGATGATAGGGAGATAATGAAATTAAGATTTAAATGGGTTAAGGAAAATAATTTTTCTTCTGGCTTAACTAAGAGCAGAGGAGATGTCACTTTAATAAATAAGGAATTGGACTTCTAATTTATCTAACAATGCAATGATCAGAAGGGAAGAATCATAATGATAATATTTCTCATATTGGGTTCAGAATATATTTTATTTTTACTTTATGCTTCCTTTGTGGCATATAAGGAATTTTGTAAGGCAATATCCAAACTTTAATTAATCTGGGTCCAGCTCCATTAATTGGTGGTGCTGATCTGAATATAACTTTCAATCCAACTTTCAATAAATCCACTAGTATGAGTAAAAATGATAACAATATCACACAATTGTTTAACATTGTACATTGTACAGGGGTAGTTATCTAAAGGTTTCCTACCTCGAGGTACCGCTGAGGCAATTTGCTTTAACTGTACTGTGATCCTGCCTCATTCTGCCTCAGTATACTTAGGTATACAGTGCCTCAGTACTGAGAGACTTTTCTATGACTATCTGTGCCAAATATATCCCAGTGTTAGGCAATATACTTTTTTTCTCTCATCCAACCGGGTCTTTCTCTACATTAGACTACATACTTTGCTCTTCCTCCATATTTAAAAATGTTCTATCCTATGATATTAACACAATACTATATCAGACCACACACTGGTTCTGGCAACCTTTATTTCTTATGAATAAAAAACAAAAGTACCACAGTGGAGAATGGATAACACCTTTCTAAGAAAACAAGATTTTATAGATCATATACATGCCATAATTTTAGAATTTTGGCACTTTAATCATGATGGTACACAAAAAGTAATTAAAATATGGGAAACTTTCAAAGAAAATATTAACCTTTATATTACATTCTTTAAAATAAAACATAAAAGGGCTCACAAAAATACTGTTAAAAATTAGAAGAAGAGCTAAAACAATTAAATGTATGAATACAGCTGGGAGAACTCACTTTGGAAGAGCAGCAAATTAAAAAAAAACTACAGTACTATAACAATATCTAAATAATCATATTATAATTACTGGTGACCCCCTTTATCAACTTGTTTTCAGGGTCTCGAAAATGCCGTAATAACTCGAAATTGAGTTATTATGGCACTCTTTAAAATGTCCTCTCAGTAGCACTGTCACTTATCTGTAGCGTGCAATGCTATTGGCCCTTACTCCCTCTGTGGGCAGGCCGAACATATCGAAAAACATGGCAGCAAAATTTCCCCTCGCGATCAACAGCTTACTTACTTCGCCGCTGCCTTTTGACATGTCCCCATATCCCCCCATTTCTTCTACCTGCTGTCTGCTACAAACGTAGTCCAGTGTGTAACTGCACCTGGTTCACCTGCATTGTGCCGCACTCCGCCGTGTAGCACAGTGGGTCCTGCGCAGCCCTCTTCCATTCTGGCTCGGCCTCACTCGACCCGCAGCCGCTAGGGAGCTGTAGGCCTAATATCGCTCCATGAATGACACTGAAGAATAAACTGCAGTGAGTGAGGGTACAGATGAATATTAGCTCATTTATTGATGACAAAGAACCTATGTGATTTACTCACTGTGGGGTTTAAGACCTTTTGCTACTGGATGGGGGTTAGGGACTGCTGCAACTGTCCTGGGTTGAGAGTAAGTAAGATTTCCAGTACAAACCCTACACCAGTAACTATAAAAAATAAAAAATAAGTAAATGTGTGGTCATGGATTTTTTTTTTACACACCCTCGGTGTGTGATGACCTCAAACCTCTCGAGCTTCGCTCTCGAGGTTTATAGGTCATCACCATCTCAGGTGTGCAAAAAAAATCCATAACACAATGGCTTATCTATTATTCTCTATGAAAAGCATATGTGCACTATAAAAACACAGCTATATGTAAATGGAAATAAATCAGGGAAAATATTAGCACACATGCTAAAGAAAAATAAAAGCAAAAACATAACTGTGGATATGTTGGATGAATTAGGTAACTTAGTTAAAGCTGATCATGAAATAGGCATAATTGAAAATTATATACCCCAAACAAATTCCATCAGGAAATACTTAGATTGTTCCTCTGTACCAATCTTTAATATTGAATAAGAACCTTTTAAATTACAGGAAATTGTGGAGGTTGTAAAGAATTTGCCTAGAGATAAGGCACAAGGTAGTGATGGTCTAACTTCAGAATGTTTTGCAACATTTGGTGATATCCTGACATCTTGGAATATGATCATACTAGATGAAATTATTGATACTCAAATGCCATCTGTGCAGCAGACTTTGATCATCTAGTTACGTAAAGCTGACAAAGATCCAAGAAAATCAGAAAATTATAGACCTATTGCCTTGCAAAATATAGATTACAAGCCTTGTTAAATACAGATTACAAGATTATAGCTAAATTATTAGTTGAAAGAATTGAAGGGTATATACCCAGGTTAGTGCATTTTAATCAAACTGGATTTATTAAGTGTATAACTATATTTGAAGGGCTACAAAAAATTCAATTAGTAGTCGAGCAACATGTAACATCTAAACAACAATCTTTATCAATGGCCTTGGATGCCTCCAAAGCCTTTGATGTATTAAACTGGGAATTTATGTTGATCTGTTTTACATACCTAAAATTACCATACCAGTACATAAGTATAATAAAAGTATTTTATTGCCAACCAATAACAATATTCAAAATTTATCAGATATTAACTTCTCCTTTATTAATTACAAATGGTGTTAGACAAGATTGTTCATTATCACCAAGTATTTTCATAGTGGCACTGGAACTATTACAGTATATTAGAACCAACAAAATGTGTTGCCTGTTCGAAGGCAACCTCTGCTGTCAGGGGGTCACCTGACCTGAATGTGCTACATAGGATTGCTGGGGGAAAGGATGGAAAAAAGGGGGGAGGGAGGGGGAGGGAATGACGGAACAATCAGAGGGTGCTGGGAAGTACTGTAAGTCAGCACAGAAGTGGGCAAAGCCTTAAAGGGAGACATCATAGGTATCATATCATAGGTATCAGGTATTACAAGCCAATGAGAACATTACGTCCATAATGCTTGCCAAGGAAAATTAATTTAGACAGAATTTGATTTTGTCCTCCATTACTATATCCCAAATTATGCTTAAAAGAATTTATATTTGGGCTACTCACAACTTCATTAGGGAGCTGATTCCATATGGGGACAGCCCTGTGGCTAAACCAGTCCTTTCTTCTCAGAGTTTTCCACTGGCCCAGATGTAATTGTTTGGAAAGTCTTCTATTACTTACTCTGTATTCACTGATAGCTATTCCAAGTTCTTTGCTAAGGGTGGGGCCGCTTAGTACTCTATAAGTGATGAGGCACATATCTCCTCTCAATCTTCTATACTGTATGGTGTACAGGTTCAGGAGTCTTACCTATCCTTGTGTGGCCTATCACCCATCCCTAAAATGGCTTTGGTAAATCTGTGCTGTACTCTTTCAATCCTTATGATGTCCTCCTAGCAGTATGGAGACCACACCAGGGCACAGTATTCAAGGTGCAGCCTAACCAAAGCAATATACAAGTGAAGCAACACCTCACTCGTGCGACTAGCTACATGTCTGAAAATACAGTTTAGGATATAATTAGCTTTATTGGTTTGGGTTCTACGGTGTGATCTGAATTTTAGGTCAGGGCTGACAGTTATTCCCAAGTCTTTCTCTTGATTGGTTTCAAGTAGGGTATTATTCCCCAATTTATATTTAAGGTGTTTGTTTTGTATTCCCAGGTGCATAATTTAACATTTGCAAGTGTTCAGGACAAGCTTGTTTTTGCAGGACCAAGTTAATATGTTATCTAGAACTAGTTGAAGGGCAGAACTGCCAATTGTGTTGTTTACCACAGTACCTATGCGACAGTCATCAGCAAATTTTAACATCCATATGTTGGGGTCATCAATAGTTAGAGTAGAGACATATATATTAAAAAGGCAGTGGCCCAACAGACCCCTGGGGGATCCCACTTGTGACGGTAGTCCAGTTAGAATATTGTCCATTAATGATAACTCTTTGTTTTCTTCCCTCCAACCAGTTAGCAATCCAGTTAACAATATTGTTTTTAATTTAAATGCTCTCAAAGTGTCTAAAAGCTCTAAGTGTGGTAATTTATTGAATGCTTTTGTGAAGTTTAAGAACGCAAGGTCCACAGAATTACCCCAATCAACTTCGCCCATGACTTTTTCATAAAAAGTCAGTAGATTCATTTGGCAGGATCTAGAGTTAGTAAATCCATGCTGGAAAGGGACAGATAAATCATTTTGACAGAAGGAGTCCAGGATAAGGTCTTTAGTAACATGCTCTAAGATCTGTGATTGGCTTGGGGGATTCTGGGAAAAAGATGTCTTAAAAAGGGGTGCAAGGAGTGGGTAGCCCTTCTTCTTGCTAGGCATTTGAGCTAACACATTGGTCAACAAAGAGTGCTGATCAGTGTTTGTGGAGATCCAGAACTTTATACATCAGGTTTGCTAGAATTCAATGCTACAGGGTAAGAACATTTGTGAAAGTAGGGGGTGAGAAACAGGACCAAGGAATTTTGGTTGGTTTGCAGATGGAGATGCTGGGTGTGTGAGTTGGTTAGTTCTTCAGGGTTTTATGCATGGCAATGAGTTTGTGGTACAGAGGCAGAGACAGAGCTTCCATTTTTTGGATGTGGCTATGTAGGTGAAACAAAGGATTGAGGCCAGCATAAGGAGCTGGGAGAGGAGGGGCCACATGGGTGCATGGGAGCCAAGGTTGAGGGTGTTTTCAGGAATGAAAGCATTCGGGTCAAGGCTTGTGGAGGCATTGTGGTGTGGTGTGGTGTGGTGCTGCTAATAAAACAAAAAAGAGAAATAAAAGTGGGTGGTATTCCCATTAGCAGCTCTGTTGAGATTGGAGTTGTCCCCTGATTAGGAAGGCAGAGAGTAAATGGAGCTGGAGGAGCTCGGCCCATGCCAGAAACTCCACTCAGTGTATGGTAAGCTTTCTCAGTGCACAGCCCAATTTAAAGATTTTGAGAATAACTGCAGCGTGTTTTGGGGCGAGATGCAAGGCTTTGCTGCAGGACAAGACTAGATGTGGGGCACAGAGAGTTTAAAAGGTGTGGGCCTGTACTCGTATCTGGGGTGGTTACTTCATGGGGCTTCAAGCAATCTTGGGCAGCAAGGAACACCAGCAGAAGACAAGGTTGACAGTAAAAATGCTGGTGGGTCATGATGGTGGTTCATGCTGGGGAGGTGGAATAGCCTCCGATGTGGGAACAGGAGGGTGTAATAAAAAAAAGGAAAAGCAAACAACATGGACTGCATAGTCTAAGGAAGGGGGAACCTGGGGGAGTGTCCTGAGGGGAAAGGACTGAATCGGGAGCCCAAGTGTGGCATTTTCAGCCATGAAGGACAATAGACAAAGTAAGGACCAAATTAGGAACTGCACTCAGTGGTAGGATGCCACCTGGTGGCTGTCATCTTGCAGCTGGAAAAGGGGGGTGTTGAGCCTCAAAATAGCGAACAGGCAAGAAAACAATGGGCAGCTGAGAAGCACTGTGAGTCTTCTGGCAGTCACTGGGCCAGGCTTGGTGATCATGTGGGGGAGATCTGTGACATGGCAAAAAAAAAAATGCATATAAAGAGGTCAATAGAGAGAAGGAGGTTCAGGTGAAGGAAGTTATGGGGCAATCCACTGCTCCTATGATACAGGTCAAGGGGGTTAGACTGCATGCTACTCATGGCTGAGAGGCCTCAGATTTATAATAATAATAATATCTATAAATAATAATATATAACAAATGAAGAAATATAAAAAGGGGGGTTAGGAAATTACATTTCACTGGGATACACCTACAAGAAAAGGAGGAGAAAAATGATGATACATTAAGGGGACTAATATTATGTTATTTTGCTTGCATTGGGTAGTAGGATGGCACCACAAAGATAAAAGGCTGCACCTAAGGAGAATGCTGCAAAACAGGTGATGGCCATGATGTGTGATGTGGAGGTCATGCTGGAGGTGGCCAGAAAAAAGGAGGAGCTGAAGCTCAAGAAGGGAAAGTGAAAGTCCACAGAAGAAGAGGCGGAGGAAGGTCCCAGAAAGAAGACACTGGAGAGAAAGGGCAAGGCAGTAGAGAAGCCCCCAAGTAAGAGAGTTACTATAGACCTTACTCTGCAAGGAAGTCTGAGGGAGTATGTGGAAGAAACTTTGGGGGACACAGATGAGGCAGAGTTAGGGGAATGGCAGGAGATTCTGCAGGATTTTAGGGAATAGAGGAAAGGGGTCAGGATAAAGGGCAAAGTAAATGGTCAGAAGGGGAAGGAGGAGTGTCGGGGGAGAGGTGAGAGCACCAGGTGTGATGTTAGGAGACCACGTACCCCAAGTGTTAAAAGATAAGATTTGGAAAGGGGAGTATGTGGATATATTTGTCCTTGTCGATAATGAAGTGACTAAAAAATTTGAGGAGGAAGAGAGACTAGGAAAGACATAAATGGCAGTGGCTCTAGCTATACTGGGCAAGGCATCGGAAGATAGGAGCATGAATGGGAAGACTTTAGATGAATGGTTGACAGGTTTTTACATATTTCAGTATGATCCTGCTAGAGATAGAGCTGATGCTGACCATACCACTGCTGGATTATTCCTTAATAGTGTGCAATGAGTACAAGATGGGGGGGTCACAGTGGCTGCAGTATGACGAAAAATGTTGGCAACAGATGGCATCTCACGGAGATGTCTGGTGCGACACCAGACACCTGGACACATGGTTCAAGAACATGACAGTCCAGACAAGAGGAGGGGGGAAGGGGGGGAAATTTGACTATGTGGGCCAGCAGAGGGTCTGTTGGAACTACAACAGGATGCAGTGTAACTGGGCTAACTAAAGGTTCAGACATGCCTGTTCAAAATGTGTGGGCCTGCATCCAATGACCAGGTGCAGAGGGGGGAACTGTGGATCTGAAGGGTAGCCTTTTAGGGGCAGCCCTTTCTGAGAGGATTCAGTGGCATGAGGGGAGGATGGGACAGCAAGGGAGGGGAAAGAGGTTTGTTTTTGAAGGGTGGGGAGATGAGAAATGCGGGAAGTGAGCCTCAGGGGTGGAGGACACGAGTAAGGGACTTTGAGACGGCAAGGACCCTGATCAAAGAGGGAGCTGGATTGGTTGGCAGCAGGTATAGCCCAGTTATTGAGGAAGGGGGTTCAGGAAGTGTTTCAGTCTTCAGTACATGGGGAAGAGGGTAAGAATGAGGGCAAAGAACCTCGGTTCTGCAAAGGGAAAGGAGAACTTTTTGGCTAGGAAAATGCAGAAAGAAATAGATGCCGGTAGGGTGGAAGGCCCTTTGAGGATCCTCTGTTCTCTAATTCTAGGGTATCCCCATTGGGCTTGGTGTCTAAGAAGCAACCAAGGAAATATTGGATAATACACCATCTGTCCTGTCCTGATGGGAACTTTGTCAATGATTTCATCAGCAAAGAGCAGAGCACGGTATTATATGCCACCCTGCACCAAGTGGTCCAGGTCATCAGGGCAGTTCAGGGAGAATGGTTGACCAAGATGGACATCAAGTGAGCCTTCAGGCTGCTCCGGGTCCTGCCCAAGGACTGTGAACTGTTGGGTTTTAGCACGAATGGGGGATTTTATTTTGACAAAGAAATGCTGATGCGCTGTTCGGGGCATGCACCATATTCGAGGCCTTTAGTACATGGTTGGGAGTGGCTGCAGTTTATGAGGGATGGGCAATATGGCGGCCGAGATCTCATACATGAAATCTTGTATCACAACAAGATCTTGGCCACCAGTGACTATCCTTACACATAATCATACTATATCATAGCAACGGAAAATGGCAACTTCAATCAACTTCAATTACATAAATAAATTTTGGTTCCTCATTCTTGCTGGCAGCCCCGCTTAAAAGTGAGCCTTAACATAATGATTATACAAAATAAAAGGAATAAAAGTGAAGCACATGTAATTTGTAGAAAGTAAAAAAAAAAGCACATCACACAATGGCACATGTACAGACCCCTGAATAGTCACAAGCACTTCAAACAAAAAACAACACAGAATACATGGGCATTCTAGAATGTGTATTTCATATTCAAAAAAAAGTCAGTACAAAATAAATATCTGCTAATTAGAGACAACTGTCAAACAGTTACTTGCACTAATTAGTATTAGTTATACTATAAAGCAAATAAGAACCTACTCAAAAACAGCACTGAGTAGAGCCATGACATATGATGATTTATTCCTAATTTGTGTAGACCAAAGCTAACTATTTGAGTGGTTATTCAATAATCACTTATTGAAAAAAATATGGTAAATGTACCAAATGCTGGATTGGCACATTAAAACTTCAAAAAAGCAACCACACATAAGATGGAAGACAGTGAGTGTGCAGTCACAGAAATTGCAAAAGAAGGATTTCTATCAGAACAGGGAGCTGGTTCTCACCCTCGCACCTGTTGCTAGAAAACATCCTAAAGATGCCCTATTACAGCTGTCATAACTTGCCACAGGATTATGTGAGGCTCCAATTATGGGTCAGCATTGACGACTGGATCAATTTCTGCAGGGACATATGCATTGACATCATTGACATACAAAGATAAGTAATTGTTGGGCCTGGAACAACAGTAGAGATTGATGAATCAAAGCTTGGCAAAAGGAAATTTCATAGAGGGCAAAGAGTGGACAGTGTATAGATATTTGGAGGCATACTATAGAACGGGAATCCAGAAGGTGATTTTTTAGAGTAATGGAAAAAAAGGGATGCTGCAACATAAATTCCAATATTCAACAGCACATTTTACCCAGAACAACAATAATATCAGACTGCTGGAGAGCCTGTGCATCACTGTCCACTGTAGGGTATGTACATAAAACAGTGAATTATTCAAGAGATTTTGTTGACCCACGAACTGGAGCCCACACAAATACAATCGAATCTACATGGCATGCACTGAAGCATTCACTCATTCGTAATGTACACAGAAGCAATTATATGGGTCCTACTTCACTGAGTATATAATCCGGAAAAAAAATACATCAATTCATTAGATGATAAATTCAAAACATTCCGGGAACTAATAAAAAAAGTATACCAAGCACGATCACATTTACTGATGAGTGAAAAATTGGATATTGTACATAGCCCCTATTTTTCTACATTTATTACTTTGTAAATAGACATGATCATAACTGACCATTGAGAGCAGCAATTTTTTTTCATGTTGTGGATTGATTACTTGAACCTGTCTGTGGACACTTTCAAACCAAAATATGGTAAGGCAATGTTTTTATTAAGATGTGAAACACCTGCGTTTTTTTAAATTGCAACTCTTCCTTGATGACAGCTCATATTGAAGCCAAAAACGTATATCCATGTAATCCAAAACTTTCCATCTTGCCCTCCACTCCCCTTCTCCTTTTCATTTTTTATCATCAGGAGCCTCTGCCCCCTGCACCCCCCATTTTAGCATACACTAATTCACATTTACTGCCCCCACCCCCCTTCCTTCCCAACTTACCCACCACTGTTGGTATTTTCTTGCACCACTTTACTTTCTGTTTTTAATATCCCTTTCTATTTGATTTTCTGTTTTTATCATCAGGGGGCTCTGCTCCCGACCCCTCTGTACCCCACCCCCACCCCATGACATAATTCTGTACCCACTCCCCTTCTTCTTTTCATTTATATCATCGGGGGGCTCTGTCCCTGCACCCCCCCATATTAGTGTGCACTAATTCACATTTACTGCCCCCCCTTCCTTCCCAACTTACCCACCACTGTTGGCATTTTTTGCGCCACTTTTCTTTAATTTCCATTTTTGATATCCCTTTCCATTTGTGTTTCTGTTGATATCATTAGGGGCTCTTGCTCTTCACACCTCCATACCCCACCCCGAACCCTGTGCCATGACATCATTCCATACCGAGAATCTCGTCCTCCATTTGAGTCATTGTCATTCTATCTCACAAATGCCCTGTCCTGCTGCCCCCCAATGACATCATTCCAACCTGAGAATCTTGTCCTCCATCCCTCATAAACTGCAGCCAGGCCAATGATTGCAACTGGTCTTTGGGGAGCGGTATGGGTACTGGCCAATAATGCACTACTTGGACGATTTTCTTTTCATAGACCTGGGCAGGGAGGGGACAGCCGAGATGTTACAATGTTTCCAGGAGATGTGCACTGAGTTGGGGGTCCAATTGACAGATGGTAAGATGGAGGGTCTGAGCCACAGCCTGGAATTCATGGACATAGAGGTGAACATGCAGTAGGTGGTTTTCTGACTGCTGGAGGGGAAGGTCCAGAAGCTGTGGGAGTTGTTGGTGAGGGTACAAAGAAAACACAGGTTACCCCTGGTGGTGGTGTAACAATTATTGGGGCACCTGAACTTTGCATACAGGGCAGTGGTGCCAGGGTGGGCATTTACAAGGAGATTAGCAAGGGCTACAAAAGGGTCAGGAGACCCTACCACTGGGTGGACATAACAAGGGCAATGAAAGAAGATCTGGCAGTGTGGGAAGATTTCTTACAACAATATAATGGGGTTACCATGTAGTAGGATGATTGGCTATTTAATATGGACCTTGAACTGTACACAGATGTGGCAGGGGGCCATGGGATGGGAGCATATTTTGGAGGGGAGTGGATATCAGAGGCATGGCTGCATGGGTGGAGGAAAGAAGGGTAAACCAGGGATATTACCTTGCAGGAAATTTTCCCAATATGGGTTGCAACAGTGGTAAGGGGAGTTAAAAAAAGTGGTTTTCTGGTGTTGCAACAGGGCAGAGGTAGAGGTGTTGAACTGGCACAAAGTGGCGACAGAGACTGTGATGAGGGTGTTGAGGCAGTTGGTGTTATAGGGGCTGAGGCTAAAGTTATCATTTCGAGTGAAACACATAGAGGGGGCCAGGAACACCATAGCTTATAGCCTTTTCCATGTTCAGGTGACAGGTTCAGGGTTAGAGCACCTAGGGCAGAATGCCAGAAAACAATGGTCCCTTGTCAAGTGTGGGAGATTGGATGGAAGGAGCCCAGCTGTTATTCCGGACCTCCTGGTTGGTGGGCATTCTGAGGACATATGAAGGACCCTGGCATGTCTTTTTGGAGCAGGCTGGAATGTAGGCATGTGGGCTGGTGACAGAAGGGCAGGTCATGTGATTTATGGTGCAGAAGAGGGAGGAAGGGGTGGCCCATGCAACCATGGTGACCCACCTGGTCACAATAGGCCTGGTATGCAACCTGAGAGGGTGGGGCAAGCCCTGAAAAAATCACCAAAAATCAGGAGAATGTTGCAGGGCTGGCAGAGGCTAAAAGATAGGTGCCCAGATGGGAGATGGACAATTTCAGAGGGTCTTCTGGGAAGGTGGGTTGGGGTGTTGAAGAATATATGTTTTTTCACAATGTGAGTTGTGACTGTGTTTCGCAGTCTTTTTGCTTATGTGTTATGGGGTGTTTCAGGTAAGTGAGGTGGTAGCCCAATAGTAGCAAAGCAGGATGGGGGGGTGGGTGGCTATTGTGGAAGGATGCAACTTGGTTAAGTAACAGAGTGGAGATATGGTTGAGGAAGTCTAAAACTGATCAGAGGGCCAAAGGGGTCAAGATAGTATTAAGTGGGCAAGGGAATATGTAGATATGCCCAGTCTGGGCCATGTGGACGTTCAGGGAGGTCAGGCCCCCAGGGGAAGGGATATTGTTTGTACATGGGAATAACAAGCTACTAACTAGATACCAGCTTGTGGGGGTATTAAAGAAGGGTTTTGAGTTCCTGGGAGAGAACATGGTGGGTTTCACCTCCCACTCATTCTGAATAGGTGCAGCAGCTGAGGAGGCAGCCAAGGGAGGCTCAGCTGACATGATCAAGTGGGTGGTCAGACTGGGGGGGTCAGTAAGCTATAAGACATATGTCAAGAAATTGTAACTAACTGTGTTTGCATTCTTCCAGACCCGGATGGGAGGAGGAAGGTGTGGATTGTGGGACACTCATTTATTTTCTGGTCGGAGAGAAGAGCGTCAGTAAAACCTGGGGAAGACAACTATGGCTGTATCCGGGAGCAGTGAAGGTTCACTGTAGGGGACTGTGGGGCATGTGCTGGGCCCTGTTGCTGCTGTTGTTGGAGGATATGAAATTAAAGCAGTCCAAGAAGGACTTTCTAAATTATTCACTTGGGGGATAATAATATCGGGGGCAGACCATGGGTGGACATCATGAGGGAGATAAAAAGGGATTTGGAAATGATTAAAGAATGGTGGCTACATGTGGTGATAGGATGGTCTGATATTGTGCCTCAAAGGATCTGGAGGCAGGTATGAAATGTGAACACAGTGGACAGGGCCAGGAAGAGGCTAAACAGAAAAGTGGCATCCATGGTACAAGGTATTGGGGGGATAGGAATAAGGCATGTTGAGATTACACAGAAATGTGTGGGGCTTTTATGGCCAGATGTGGTACATCCAACAGGCATAGGTCTGGACCAGCTTAACTTGCAGTTGGAGGTGGCTCCAGAAGAATGGATCAAGGGTGTTTGCTAAATGGGGGGAAGCCCATCTTCCTGCGCAGTAGCTGGAGATGGGCTAGTGTAGAGAAGGAAAGAAAGGGTGGGGGGGGTAGAATAAGGAAGGAAGGGGCCCATGGGGTACTGGGCCAGTGTAAAAGAAGGAACACAGACTGGATGTGCACCTAGGTGTGTTTTGGCACCTTGGGGGTTTACTATCAGAGGGCAGGGCTGTAGATCGAGTGTGCATCTGACTACAGAGGAGGACTGATGGAAATTGGAAAAGGATATGTAAATATGAAATGGATATTGATGAATGATAGATTAAAGATGCAGTATGAAATATGTATATATGAATGACAGATTAAAAGATGTGTATTATGTTTATGATTAATAAATTTGCTGACTGAGCACCCAATTACAGGTCTGAGATATGGATTATTTTGGGGGAGAGGATCCCATGACAAAAATAGGTTGACTATTGGAAGGCAACCTCTATTGTTAGGGATCACTTGACCTGAAAGGGCAAGGTAGGAATAGTGGGGGAAGTGGGAGTAAGGGAGGGAGGATGAAAATGGGGGGAGGGGGGAAGGGAATGGTGGATGAAGCAGAGTGTGCTGGGAAATGAGTCAGCACAGAAGAGGGCAGAGCCTTACAGGGAGAGATATGAATGGATGGGGGATTCTGGGAAAAAGAGGGCTTAAAAATGGGTGCAAGGAGAGATTAGCCCTTCTTCTTGCTAGGCATTTGCCCACTTTCCTGCCCTTTAATTCAGGTGGAGGAGAAAGGGGGAAGTCAGGGGGATAATATGGGCCTCAGGGGAAGGGCTGCTGAAGGTGGACTGCAGCAGTGGCTGGTGATGGTGGGTGATTAAAAATGAATGGGGGGAAGGAAAGAAGGGGAAGGGGGAGAAGGAGCAGAACAAAGATGAAAGTGGCCCAGTGGATACTGGGCTGGTGTAAAAGAAGGAACATGGACTGGGCGTGCACTTAAGCATATTTTGTCACCTCGGGAGGTTGCACCCAGAGGGCAGAGCTGTAGATTGGGTGTGCATTCAATGACAGGGAAGAGCTGATGGAAATTAGAAAATGATATGTAAATATGAAGTATGAAATATGAATATATGAATGTCAGATTAAAAGATGTAAGTTATGTTTATGATTAATACATTTGACGACTGAACACCCAATTATAGATCTGAGGTGTGGATTATTTTTGGGGAGGGGATCCCATGATAAACTCATTCCAGGTTTGTCCATAGGAACAGAAGTAGTTTAATAAAATGCTTATCCAGATAATGTAATGTTCCTACTGAGTGATACAAATACATCTGTCCCAGCTGTGTTTAAAGAAATCAAAAAATATTAATAAGTCTGAGACCGCAATATTACCAGTAACACCACTTTCACAAAAGACCTTGACACTGACAAAAGATATTGTTAAGCAAGACTCCATTAAATATTTAGGCATGATGCTAACAAATAATTCAGTATCCCATGACATGGGCGAGTCAAAATGAATGACTCAATTTGAGCAACTCAATTTGACCGCCTGTGAAAAGAGCAAGTGTGAAAGGAGTGCGAATGTCATAAGAGCAACTGTAAGATGACAATAACTGTGAAGAAAGGATACAGCGATGGTAGGAGGAAGGTCAAGTGAACGAGGATATAGGAGGTAGTTTGGTAAGGCTGTTCCCAGCTGGCTGTTTGGTCTTGTGCAGGTAGTCTCTGCCTCTGGTGCAGGAGGACCCGGGTCTGGACCTGGCTAGGTCTGTGGATGTAATCATTTTTCTTGTGTGTTTGTTAGGATTTGAATTTTTTTTTGTTGCGTTCCTGCTCCCCCACCCTCCTGAATGTGACCCCCCATCCAGAGGTTGCCCCCCCCCAACAAGTAGCCCTCTTCTGAATTTTCTCTGTACCCCAGCGGTTGCCCCGAGTTGATTATAATCCACCCACTCATAAAAAGTTTTGCAAATATCAGTTGTGGAATGCATAGTGCGGATCGTCGCTGTTTTTGGATGAGCTGTATTGTAGATTGCCATTCTTGTATTCAGTGATTTGCACTCACTCTTGTTGCATTCACTATAGTGTCTTTGCTGTTATACGTGGAACTAATAATTCTTCACATACAGTTAAATTAAATGCACAAAATGTTAGAATTAAGGTTAAAACTTTACTTGATAAGTAAGCAATAACCCACGATAGGGAGTGCATTTATTGGGGAATAATTAATGATCTTCCCTTTTTCCCATAGGGAAACCGTGGCATAATTTGCCATTATAAAGGAGCATTTATAATGGCAAACATGCTCACAGTTTTCCCCACACTGCGCATGCTCAAACTCCTCGCTTGCTGTATCCTTCTCGAACAGGAAACCGCAAACTCACGGTAGAGAGAAACTGCCATGGACACTCAGCAGTAAGTAATTTTTACAATTACAGTAGTTGAAATGTTCCACACAGCTACTGGATTGACCACCCTAAAAATATTCTAAATAAAGTTAAAGTGGACCTCGCGTGCTGAGGTAATCTGACTGTGCCGGCACAGCAGTCTTATTTTATTTTACATAATTGCTGAGGTGAAAAAGAGAAGCCCAATAACTATATAAAATAAAATATGGGTATCAGTGTGTAAACTCGAATTTACACACCAAGACCCATACTTTATCCTATATTTAATCAACACCCTGGGTGTGTTGTGATGCATGAGGCCACAGGCTGAGTGCCCTCACAGAACCTGGGGTGTTGATTAATCCCCAATAACCGCACACCCTGGAGTGAGTTATTGCACTTATAACATGGGCTATGTTTAAACAACAAAAAAATATCAAGAAAGGCTTTTCTTTTGTTCAAACAGCAAGAAAGGTGCTGTATCCTGCCACCCTGTAATATAGTCCCTAGGAAATAATGCATCCTGCAGTGCTCTGATGTACACAGAAATGTCAAGGATAACACTATTGATTGTATCTGTGAAGTTTCTTGTTCATCATACTCTGTAGTACACTGCCTACCATCGTTCTTGAAGTGCCCCCCCACTCACACCCGTAGACAGTACTGAGGAAGAATGCACCCACATTAGCCACTGCTTTCCAGTTAATGTGAGTTGCAAAACTGCATGTGTATCACAATCATGCCCCACATATTTTGTCACTGCATGCTGGAAAATTATATACTGCTTTGTTGGTGTCAACACACAGCTACAGAAGTCTGAGAGAGAGACAGACAGAGAAAGGCACAGATGTGTGCTGCAGCTTGCTCTCACAACCTCTCTCTCCCCACACTGAGTACACCTCCCAATCACAAACACAGACAGAAAGAAAAGGACATTTGTTACAGATGACCAGCTCCCTCTGTGTTTGTCTCTCTCTCTCTCATGCTGCGCTGGGTAGTATCACAGACCAGGCCGTGCCCACAATCCCTCTCTCTCTCTCTCTCTCTCTCTCTCTCTCTCTCTCTCTCTCTCTCTCTCCCTCTCCATCTCTATACAGCACACAGAAAGAGAGACACAGTAAATCACACTGTACTGCTGCATCTTGTTCTGACTATCCACAGAGAGAGACAAAACACAGGTTCTGTTCTGCTTCTGAATACCTGCTGGATCTGTGCTTTCTGTGACCGGCTCCCACTGTGTCTCTCTGACTGTGTCGCGGACCGCAGGACTTTCCCCCCCACACCCTAAACATTGCCATTGTACACATATAAGGGCAAATCAAAAACATAAACACAGGATACACTGAACCTGTGATTGCATGGCTGCTTACTTTTTGCAGGACCATGCTGTCAGCTTTGCTCTTGCTGTACACTCTCTCCCTTTCCCTGTCATGGGAGGTGCATGGGTCACGGCAGCGGGTTAGTGAGTGGCTTGGCCACCAGGTGGGGAAGGGGGGAGCTGACATGCAGAGAAGGCACCATCACATGCATTGTAAGTCCCATTGTTGGCACTCTTGTAACTGGGGTATCTTTTCAGTGAAATGACAGCACTGGGTGTGGGGTATGAGGGGAGCTGGAAGACACCATCAGGAATTCACTGGGAGATGGCAACTGGGTGTGGCTGATACCTGTATCACTGGGCTACACACTCAGACAGAGAGACAGATAGAGCACAGAGGGGGGCAGCAACTGGATAGCTGTATACAGTGTCATTGCTGACCTGACAGTCACATTTCAGCAACTGCAATAGCTACAACAACCACAAGCCACAGAAACTGCTGCCACAGACACATACTGTCATTGAAACACAGACAGCAGCTAAAAGAGAGGAGAAATGTCTCACTGCCATGATGCTACCAACTTTACAGGACAGTGCTGGAGCTGTGCCTTGCCCTCCTGCCATACACACATACATGCTCCTGGCAGTTGATCAGAGAGCAAACAACACCGCTGCATCTATTTCTTTCTCTCCCCCCCCCCCCACCGATTGCTCATTCACTGGACTATGGGGACTAACAGTGCTCGTCGGTGGTCGCAACAAACTGCTTACTCTGAAGCATAATATGAAAAGATCAGTGCTGCTAACAGTGGGGACTTCACTGGGCGCTTGCTACTGAGAGAGCCGCAGGGTGGGCTGGTCAGAATCAATACAGGAGTGGGAGGAGAATCATTATACATCCCTTCATGGAGATCCATGAGTCAGGTGGGAGGTAAGGCAGATAGCATCCAGGGGGACAACCTGCAATGAGGACTGGAGAGGCACTTGGCACCTGGCACACAGACACAGTTTAAGACATAGACAACAGTACTAAAACGTTGTGCCAAAACACATGAAAAGCTTCACTTGTGGCCAGCTCTCACAGTCTTAGTGAGGAAAAAAAATGTCTACCGCTCAGACTGCATTGCTGGCACAATAAAGAGATCTGGTCTGCTCACTGATCACTCAGGGTGGCTGCTTCACCTCTTGTGCGTATATCATGGATTAATCAATGGTGACCTGATGGATCTTTACTAATCAGGTACCTCAGTTTCTGAAGCCCATGTTATAACTGGCAACATTCTCACTCTCACTATGGGACTGGGTTGAGACCCTGTAGATGATGGTTCTTCCCCGCTTAAACTTTTTATATCAATCTAATTTTGCATCCATATCAGAAGATACTTTAAAAAGTCTCCATGTTATTTTTTTCAAAATGTTTATGGAGGGGGAGGGCACACCACATACTGCATGGAACATAAAAACAATGCCAAGGGATAAGGGGGGACTTCATTGTCCAGATCCAAATTTGTGTTATCAGGCTGCGAGAATAACACAGTGTTGGAAATGTGTAAGTAACATAGCTAAACAAGACTATTATCTTATGCACCTGTGGAATGCATTATTACAGAATGACATATAGAATCATATATGGGTAGGTGGTTATAATGAGAATTTTACACACATACCCTCGAGGTGCAGGATGCCACATAAACCCCGAGGGCGAAGCCCAAGGGGTTTATTTAGGCATCCCACACCGAGGGTGTGTGTAAAATTCAAGTTTATACCACCTACCTATATCTTATTTTATATAATGGCTGACCACAACTTTTTTCACCCATAGGATGTTTATTTGAGAAACTGTTTTTGTTAGGCAAGAGAGTAGCTGACTGCAGCAGTGCTGTGATTCATTAACTGTGCATTTTATTGTACATCTCAGTAACAGTAAAATAGATTAACTGCATAAGAACTTAATAATTTCATTACATTTCTTTTTTTTTTTTTTTGCTGTTTCACTTACAGTACTTGAAATAGTGAGGTCTGTCTGGTAACTTCACTCGGTAACCGTGTGTTGGGCCTTAACTAAAACAGGTATCTTAAACTTTAAACAGTACTGAACAAAGAACATTTGTTAATGTTTTCTAAAGTTCTTTAACTATTTTGTATGTTTACTCATTTTTCTATTGCGCTGTAAGGGCTCCAGTTGCTATGGTTATATCGTTACGGGGGAGATCTCAGGGAGTTGCTTGAAGATCTCACAATGCATATGAGGAGAAAGATAATTTTTTTGTAATGTTTTCGGGTGTTTTTTCTTGACAAGACACTTTTCTTTGATGGTCAGAGTTAAAGCAGTGAGAGGATGGAGAGAGGTGACAGACCGCAAGTTTGTAAAGAAAAATCTGTGTTTCCTTTACAGGTGTTGGTGGCTTGTGCTGCTCAGAGAGAAAGCTGGCGCGTGTTTGCCATTATAACCAGCTTAGCTGGTTATAACGGCAAATAATAACTGGCTTTCTCTATGGAAAAAAATTGTAGCCAGTAATTATAAAACAGCTATACAGTACAAGTGTTTTAATTTTTCCAGAAAAGTTTACCAAGAGGAATCCAGTGGTTATTAAGGAATTAGCTCAGATTCTTTACAACTAAAAAAATCTAATCTTTCAAAGCCATTATACTGTACCTTATACCACTTGGTTTAGACAAACACATGTATAAAAAATATGATCAGTTCCCAGTTATTCAGAAATTAAATAGGGCAAGTAGTCTTCTTTTGGTGTGATATTATAAATTCTGAAGGATTATTAATAAAAGAACAACTTTTAACTAAATTTAAAAGGTTGCATTTGGATTGATTGGACTACCTTCAGATCAAAAATTTACATAATATCCTGTTTAAGAACTTAAATACTAATAATTTTGGTTGGAACAATAAATGTTGTTATCCATAATATCTACATAGATCAAATTTCAAATAAAACAATCAATAAGGGGCTAGATATTCAAAGGTGTTGCACCTGGCACAACAGAGTTACACTAGCACAACCCCAGAACTGTGCCTCAGGGCAATATTCAAATGTCGGAATTGCGCAGTGCAATTCCCAATGCACAGGGGCACAAAGATAATGTATGCGGCACATCTCAAGGGGGCGTGTCCATGCATATGCGGCACATCCCAATATTCAGCCCAGGATGTGTGGTGCATCTGCTGGCACAACCCAGAGATGTGCTGCATACCTGGGCTCAAAGCTGAGCCCGTAAAAAATGACTCAAGTGCCCACCACCCACTGGTGTGCTGCTGTATTGCAGTGTGCAACACAGCAGCTGCCAGCCATGGATGGCAACCCCCCCGAACACCATGCACAATCACCCACACATGTTCCTGGTGGTCCAGTGTAATACCCACCCCTCCCACAGCTGTGATCACTGTGTAGACATCAATGCCCATGTCTCTGGTAGCTAGTGTAACCCCCCCCAGTGGTGCTCGCCATGATAGGAACTATGGCCAAGTCCCTGGTAGTCTAGTTGTAGCCCCCTCCCCAACCCAACCCTCCAATCGCCAGTGCCATAATATAGTAATTATCTCTGGTGGTCCAGTGGTAACCCCAACCCCTTCACCCACACAGGACACCTAGCCCACCCAGCTCCCCCCCCGGTCACCAGTGGGCTGCATACCCACCTGCATACCACCACGGCTGCCTGCCGAATGACAGCTTACAGAAGTGCCTGCAAGCTCATTGGTCCACACTGTGGACCAATGGACTTGGAGTGCATACTGTACGATACACAACTTTGTGAATAAAATCATTTATTCACAAAGCAGTGAATATTACAGTATGCTGCAAAGTCAATCCCACAAATGTTGACAACACAAACTTTGCTCTACTGTAAGTTGTCATTTGCGAGCAACCGCAGTGATATGCGGTGTGGTTGCCCTGACGGCTGATCCGGGGAGTTGGGTCCGTGGGCAAAGGGGTGGGGGTTTCCACTGGACCACCTGGGAGGTGTAGTTTCATTTTACAACGGCAATGGAGGATTTGGCCAGGAAGGGGGGAACCACTGGACCACCAGGGATAGTTATTAAATTATGGCGCCAGTGATCAGTGGGTTGAGATGGGGAAGGGGGTACCACTGGACCTCCATGGATAATTATTGCATTACGGCACCAGTAACTGGAGGGTCAGGATGGGGAGGGGGTACCACTGGACCACCAGGGATAATTATTACTTACAGTGCTGGTGATCAGAGGGTAGGGATGGGGAGGGGGGTACCACTGGACTACCAGAGACATGGCCATAATTCCTAACATGGTGATCGCCACTACAAGAGGGTTGGGGGGGTTACACTAGCTACCAGGGACATGGGCATTGATGCCTACATGGCGATCACCGCTATGGGGTGGGGGTACCTCTGGACCTCCACTTCCAGTAGCACTTGGTGTGCAGGGCACCAGGCATATATGCTGGCCAGCCCTGCACAACTAAAGCAAATGGGGACATAATGACATTCAAATGGCCCCATTTGTGCCTTGCATGTATAATGGCTCCATTTGGATATTGGTTTCTGAATATCAGGAATTTTCACACTGTGTATCTCTGATGCGCTGGCGCATTACCCATTCCTGATATTCAGACCTGTCTGGGGGGGATGCACCAGCGCATTGAATTTGCGCAGGGAGCATTCTTTGCTATATTCAGAAAGGATGCGCCATGGCACATCTCTTTTGAATATCTCCCTTGATTGCTCCAGCGCAACTCAATTGCACTGCACACCCACTTGCGCCATTGCCATGCACATTTTTGAATATCGGGCTCAAGGTGTACAAGACCTTATGGAAGTTAAATGAACATCAAGCAGAACATTATAGGAACAAAATACAGAAATGTTGGAAAATGGAAGGTATGGTTACAACCAAAGATATTAACCAGCAACAAATATGTTACAATACAAATAAACTTTACAGATCTGCCAAAAATGAGTCAATACATATAAAATGAATTAATTAGGCTTATTTTGCAGCATATTGCCTACTTAAAACGTCATATAAGAATACCCCTGCATGTTGGAAAATTTGTTCACAAAATGGTACTTTATTTCACCAAGTCGGGGTGTGTCCTAAGATTAAATAATTATGGCTAAAAACTAATGAACATGCAGACTTAATTTTGGGCAATGAAATACCATTCTCTTTTGAAATATTTATCTGAAATGAATTCTTTACATTAAATCTTAGTAAGTGACAAAAAAGTGTTATTGGCTTTAATCACTATGGTCACTAAAATAGTGCTCTTGGAGTTTTGGAACAATTATGAAGTTCCAAATTTGGACATACACAAATCGAAAAATAATTTAAAAAGTATATTAAGCTGTGAAAAACTGTTTATGAATCATGATTATGTATATGATTATGAAAATACCACATGGAGTGAGTTAACAAATGTTTTATCCCTTCCTCTAATAATTTTAAACATAGGTTTTTTTATAGCTTATTTGTATTTTGGGATAAAATCATAATTTTAATATACCATGCCCATAACCCATTTATTTAACCTATCATTAACGCAAGGATCCATTCCTTCAATATGGAAAAAAGCGCACATCATATCCCTGTTCAAGTCCGGAAATCCCTGTGATCTAAATAATTACAGACCAATTTCGATTTTCCCGGTCTTGTCAAAATTACTGGAAAAAGTCATAAGTAACGAGCTGAGGCAGTATCTAGAAGCTAATGACCTGCTTAATCTAGTCCAATCAGGGTTTAGAGCTAAACATAGCACCATCACAGCACTTGCCAAAGTGACTACTGACTGGCAAAGAGAGCTAGACAACAGGAATTACACCTGTGCCATATTCCTGGACCTGAACAAGGCCTTCAACACTGTCGGCCATTCTCTGCTACTCTCTTCCCTGACCTCACTAGGTGCTGACCCATTATCTTTACAGTGGTTCAACAACTACCTTTCTGATCGTTTCCAGCAGGTAAAAGTGGAAGGAGATCTCTCAACTCTCAAACCTCTCCTAAGAGGTGTTCCCTAGGGTTCGATCTTAGGACCAATCTTATTTGCAATATACATCAACAATATTGATGAAAGCATAACTAAGACCAACATTCATCTGTTTCCAGATGACACAGTTCTTTACGTAAGCCGCCCGTCATTACAATCTGCATGCAATGACCTTCAATCTGAGTTCAACCTGCTGCAACACCAACTCCTAAACAAAAAACTATTACTTAACACCAAGAAAAGAAAAGCAATGCTCTTTTCTCCATCTGCCCAAATGGTAAATTCAGCCCTATCAGATCCTGTACCACAGATTACTACAATTCTTGACGAAAAGTTGGAATTTGTCCCTAAATTCAAATACCTGGGAGTATGGCTGGACCATAGGCTCTCCTTTATAGAGCATGTTGAAGAATTACTCAAAAAATTATGACAGAGACTTGGCCTGTTCTTTAGGATAGCCCGCTTCTTAACTAGAGATGCCAAACTACAGCTGGTACAATCAACCTTTCTATCCTTGATAGATTATGCTGACATCCTGTACAGTCACTGTCCCATTTCCTACCTCACCAAACTTGACACATTATATCATAGAGCTTTGAGGTTCATCACAGGTCTGCCTTATTCCACTCACCACTGCTCCCTATATCAATCAATGGGGTGGAGTTCTCTTCAATTCAGGCATGATAAAAATGTAGCCTTATGGACCCTGAGAGCCATCTCCAAAAAACTGCTCCAATACATTACAGACTGTCTTCCTATAAAACCAATAGGCAATTACTCCCTAAGAAGTTGCAAATCTCTCCTACTGATGGTTCCCAAAGGTAATTCTTGCTTTGTCAGGGCTGCTATAAGCTTTGCACTGTCCTCCTTGAGGAATTAATTGCAAAAAAAACTGAAACTGAGGTCACCCATTGGCATCTCATCTTTCAAGCTCTTATATTCACATCTCAGAAATGAGCAGTGCAATTGTTTCCCATGACCATGAATCATCATCATGCTAACCTGTACCATTTAACCATGAACAAATTACTTCTAGTGCTTGTCTCCTCCTTGGCCCTGGTCTGTCATCATGCTTTCATGTAACACCTTGATGCCTCTGTTTTCCCTTTGATACTGGTCTATCTTCCCGGTTTCTCCAGCCTTCTTTTCACAACTCTGTACTGCACTCATCCACAGTCTACACGCAATCATATTATAAAAGTCGTAACTCCCCTTTCCATCTCCCCATAGGCCCCCACCGCTGCATCAGTTCTACCGACCTATCCTTGGGACTTCACTTCTCATAATGTTTATCCTTCACTTACATATTACATACCCCTCCTGGTACCCCATCTGCCATTAGTTGGTGGTTCTCCAAGCCATTTTCGTGGCTAGTACTAGTGACTGCCCGTGGTAAATGAACTAACTGGTACTTCTATACAGAGAACATGGTTTATATACAGTTGCATGGTTGAATGGTGGACCTGACCCTTGTATTTGAATCCTCCTCTGTTATGGCTTGCCTTGTCTTCCTTTTATCATTTGACGCCCCTATTACTGCACCATTGTGTTTGTGTTTATATACTTATTTACATGTATTTATATGTTTTTATGATGGATGTTACCCGACCCTGTTCTAACCAGGTCCATCTTGTAAAAGAGCTCTACTTAATGATGTTCGCCTGGATAAATAAAGATTTTGATTGATTGATTGATTGATACCTTATTAAGCTATATAACAAGGTGTAACTGTATGAAATGGCTGAATATGTAACTTACTGTACGTATTTGTCTTGCCAGTCATGTGCATAGATAAATAATAAAAAAAAAAAAATAAAAAAAAATAAAAAAACTCCCACCAAGCCCCAGTGGTAGCTTTACCCTAACTGAGTAAAATGGGAACAAATTCACATTTTTATTGCTGGCCTGTTAGTATAGGAAGGGATCTGATATTGGTCCTTGGGGGGCCTGTTGCATTATCCTTTCATTTCCTGTTATGAGCGCTCAGCCCCCACACTCTGACATTTTGTGACATCCATGTTAGTCAAGCCATTTTGTGATGTCCTTCTTTGTCAAGCCATGACTTTAACTTGAATGAAACAGATTGCTAACATACAAAATATAGGGCCAGATATTCAATGTTTTGTGCCTGGCACAAATCCGTAGTGCTGGAATAGCACTGGATTTGAGCCAGGCTGCAATATTCAAAAGCCCTAATAGTACCAGCACTGTGTGTTACCTCTGACACTAAAAGATAATGTATGCAGGGGTGGGGGTTAGGGGAGTGGCCTTGAATGCTGGTGCAGTGGCATATTCAAAAGTATAAAGCCGTGCTACAGGACCTAGTGCCACCCATAGCATGGTGCTAAATACTGCCATCAAAAAGCATGCAGTAATGCAACAGTGGTCCCCCCCAGCATGATATTGATCTTGACCCTCATAATAGCAATAATCAAACATATTCTCTGGTAGTCTAGTGGTTCCCCAACCCCATCATGATCCTGACCCCCGTAGGAGCAATAATTACACATATTTCTTGATAGCCAAGTGGCTCCCCACCCAGCAGTGCCAACCACCCACCCCACCTACAGCCCCGAACCGAGCTGGTGACTGGTTCAACCCTCGTCTCCCCACCAATGCCAGCTGCTGAATGAGTTATGACTGATCGCATAGTGTAATGAATGAGAGCATCCTCGCTCATTCATTACAGTACGTGATCAGTCATGACTCAGTCAGAAGCTGGCCGTGGTGGTGAGAGGAGGGTTGAGTCCAGTTTCTGGCTTGGTTCAGGGCTGTAGGTGGTGTGGGTGGGGGGGACCACTCAACTACCAAGGAATATGTTTGATTATTGCTTCTATGAGTGTTGAGATCGTGACGGGGGGTGGAGGGACCACTAGACTACCAAGGAATATGTTTAATTATTGCTTCTACAGGTGTAGGGATCATGATGGGGGAACCACTAGACTACCAAGGAATATGTTTGATTATTGCTTCTACAGGTGTAGGGATCATGATGGGGGGGACCACTAGACTACCAGGGAATATGTGTAATTAATGCTACTACAGGGGTCAGGATCATGATGGGGGTAGGGGAACCACTAGACTACCAGGGAATAATGTGTAATTATTGCTCCTACTGGAGTTGGGATCGCGATGAAGGTGGGGAGGACCACTAGACTGCCAGGAAAAGGTCATACACTGACCTCAATGGGTGAGGGGGCCCTAGACCACTAGGGATATGACAGCAGCATAGGCCCACAGACAATGATGGCAGATATGGACTGCTTGGCCCACCCAGTCTGCCCAACGCCCTACCTAATGGATAGGCTGTGGATCCTGGTTAACCAACAGTTTACCTTCTCCAACCCCCACTGGATTTACCTTATGCCTGTCCCATGCATTCATGCTTCCCCTACTGTAATTGATCCCATGTGTTGGGTGGGGGGTTATAATATATATATATATATTTTATGCAAAAAACTTCATTAATGCATCAGTTAGGTTTCTTCTACAGTGAAAAAGTGAGGAAATTCAATTTTAGGGTTCCTGCCCCTTGCACCCCACCCCCACCAACAGGCATCGGAGTGTGCTTTGGAGTCATCAGCCCTAACTCTTACCCCATCCCATGTGTAAACAAGCTGAGGTGGTGCAGTGTAGGAGAATGGGGTGAGAGTTAGGGCCAATGACCCCAACGCACACCTTGATGCCTGTTGGTGGGGGCAGAATGGGGGGTAGGGTGCAAGGGGTAGAAACCCTAAAATCGAATTTCCTCACTTTTTTCACTGTAGAAGAACCCTAACTGATGCATTAACGAAGCTTTTTGCATAGAATTTCCTTACTTTTTAAGAAATAATAGAAAAGTAGAAAGTTGTGCAAGTTAATGGGAGCATGGGACCTGAACACACCCAATGACTAAAAAGTACATTGACAACAACAAGGCCAGCCACTAAACAAATGTTAATTTAGTAGAACAATAGAAAACGCTGTCCACAAAATGTAAACTGTGCCACACAATATCTCTGCAAAAAATATATTGTCCAACACGTAAACACAGCTATTAACATCTACAGGACATGCCGTCAACACCCTCCAAATTTCAAGTAAAAAGACCAAACCGTGTCAGAGGTATAACATGTCAAAGTTTGAAATTTTCATTCATCAGAGTGGCACAGTTCCACACCTGTTGACATTTAACACACACAACAACTGAAAACTACATCCATGACACTAAGGCTAGGCACCCCATCAATTTCAAGCCACAAGCACAATCCAAAACACTGTCCACAACATGAAAAATGCATCACACAATATCTCTGCAAAAATAATGTTCCCCGACATGCAATCACCATAATTCACATCTACAGGGCATGCCATAAACACCCTCCAAATTTCAAGTAAAAAGACCAAACCATTTCCGAGATATTCAGTGTTAAATACTGGTAAAATTTCCCTATCTATTCCATTATAAAAAATCTGGCCGTCTTGTCCCCCCCTCGCGATCAAAGATGGCGATCAAAGAATCTCATGATCACAGAATTTGCAGGCTCATGATCAAAGAATTTGCAGGCTCATAAACAAAGAATAAAAAATGCTATAAATCAAAAAATTGAAGTAATTGTGGTAAACCACCGCCATGGTTCGACAGACTGAAACCCCCGGAGCAAAACCCACCCTCCCTCATTTGACTTCTTAAGGCACCTTTGGGCTGAGAAAATTGATTTTTTAATCTGGCCATCTCATACCCTCGCTCGTGATCAAAGAATCTTGCAATCAAAGAATTTGCAGGCTTGCAATCAAAGAAATTGCACGCTTGCAAACAAAGAAACAAAAATAATGTTTTCTATATCCCTGGCAGTCTAGCGGTTCCCCCGATCTCTAAAAAAAAAGTAATGTTTTCAATATGCCTGGTAGTCTAGCACCACGCCCGATCTGTATAAAAAACATAAGCTTCTGCATATCCCTGGTAGTCTAGCACCCCCCCCATGTGTATTAAATAAATACTTTTTCTATATCCCTGGTAGTCTAGTGGTCCCCCTGATCTGTAAACAAAAAATAATGTTCTCCTTATCCCTGGTAGTCTGGCGGCCCCCGATCTGTATAAAATGTATACTATTTTCAGGGCCCCTGGTGTTCTGCGGCAGAATTTTCTGATTTCTGCGGCAGGGCTCCTTGACTTCTGCAGCAGCATTTTCTGATTTCTGCGGCATGATTTATTCATTTCTCTGGCAAAATGCAATCCTGTCATTGACTAAATATGATGTGATGTCATCAATGACATCATGTGCTGAGCATAGAGGAGGGGCTTCAGGATAAATGAGGTGGGAAAAAAAACCTGACACTATGGAAAAACAGTATATTTATATGAAAATTCACCAAAAACAATGAATTCTGCGGGACTATATATATTCTGCGGCATGATGCAAATTCTGTAGCAAATTCCACAATTGCAGAACCACAGAATTCCAGGGGCTTTGACTATTTTGTATATCTCTGGTAGTCTAGCACTCCCCCAATGTGCATTAAATAAATAATGGTCTTCCTATTCCTGGTATTGTAGTGGCCCCCGATCTGCATAAAATTTATATAGTTCTCCATATCCCTGGTAGTCTAGCTGCCCCCATCATCATGAGCCCATTTCTCACCTCCACGGCCAGCTGCCGACTGTGCATTAGTAGCACTGCTGCAAAGAGGTGCTCAGAAATTAATTTCTGAATGTTTATATAGATATACAGTATGTATATATGTGTGTGTGTATCTATATAGATATATATATATCTATATAGATACACACAAAACATTACTGACTGCAGTGATGCATGTGCGGGTGGTATGCACTGACCGTGCCTGCAAACACCCATTTCCTACAGCATCCAGCCTGTACTTCCATTCCAACCAACAGGGCTTGCTGTGTGCATGCCCTGGCCTGTGGCTTCCAGCCTGGACTTCCATCCCGACCAACAGGTGAAGCCGTGTGCTCCATGTCATAGCACCAGGAAAACTACATGGAAATATATGCTAAGCAGCCCATAAACAGATGCAAATGTGACGGTTTACCCACGGATTCCCTAAGTTGGCTCATTTGCATGGGAGCTTTGAATATAGCATATTTTTGCCCTGACTAACGTGTTTACACCGGGCTAATGTGTTAGCACTGTGCAGTCAGGTTAGCTTTGGGCAAACCTCTCTCATCAGCATAGCACAGTTCTGCAGTGTGTGGCCTGCATTGTTGTCTGCAGTTGATGTGAAACACCTCTTTGCAATCACACACAATGTCCTCTAACTGCAACTCTGGCTTGTTCCACCTCTATCCACTGAGCTGCTGTTGCATTTTGCATTTCCCTGTTGCTATATTCAGAGTTATCTTATTACCAGGCTACTTTAGCGCTGCACTCCCAGCCCACTTTGCTCAGCTTCCTTAGCATGCTATATTCAGCAGGTTTAGCACCGGGGCTATCCCTTTGAATCATAGTGGGCTATTGGTTCTGGGCTAATTTAGCAAATGGGGCAGTGCTAATTTAGCACTGGGGCAAACTTTTGAATATGTTAAAAGATGATACTATTACTTTCTATGGAGTACACCCCTATTCTCCAACAACTCTGACCAAGTATCAGAGAGTGGGGGTGGAGCACTCATACCAGACAGGGGAAGGGATGATGAAGCAGGGCTCCTTGAGACCCATTTATGATAATTTCCACTGCCAAATGGCCAGCAATAAAAAAAATTGCAGTTGGGTCCATTGAAATTTGGAGGAGGTTACTGAAAAAGGTGCTCTTGTAGGTCTGCTGAGAAACCCAGACAGAGTGTGTTGATTTATCCAACCATGTTGATCTTATGGATTTGATTTCCACTGCTACAAATAATCAGCATAACATTATTTTTGGCAAAATCCTTGTGTTGAAATGTGTTCATTTTAATTTTTGTAAGCTGTTTTGAGCTTCTGCTTTCTGTATTTGGCTGCATTATGGCAAACAGAACTCTGCCAGGCCCACAGCAGCTCAGAACTGCTAAAACAAACCAGAATGCTTGCCAGTTTATCATCCGTTACTTTGTGTGCATCTGATTGTTTCATATCTGCATGGCGTGTGGGTTTGGGTAAGTCAGGGGTGCAGATATTTTCTGTGTGGCTATGGGCATACTGGTTTCCTCGCATTGTGTTGCTAGGCATGTCTGGGATGTTGCTTCCTGTGAGGTTCTGGAAAGTGAGGGGAGGGTTACTTGGCATGTTAGTGTGGGAAACAAGAGGAGCTTATTTGCTGCTGCCATCATATATGGTGGATGGGAATTGTAGACTGCTGCCATCGTACCTGGTGGATGGGAGTCGTAGACTGCTGCTGCTGCCATCATACCTGGAGGATGGGTGTCATGAACTGCTGCTTCCATCATACCTGAAGGATAGGAGTTGTAGAATGCTGCCACTATTGTGTCTGGAAGATGTGAGTCAAATAACACTGCTGTAATCTCACCTAGAAAATGGTATCTATAGCCTACTGCTGCCATTGTACCCAGGGGATGGGGGTCATAGAACTGCTGCTGCCATTGTACAGGAAAGATAGGAGTCATAGACTGCTGCTGCCATTGTACCTGGGGTACAGTAGTCATAGACTGCCACTGATATTGTACTTCGAGGGTGAGAGGCATAGACTTCTTATACCATCATACCTGTAGGATGGGGGTTGTAGAATGCTGCTGTTGTTGTACCTGAAGGATGGGGGTTGTGAACTACTGCTGCCATCTCACCTAGAAAATGGTAACTACAGATGCAGCTGCTGTTGTACCTGGAAGATGGGAGTCATAGACTGCTGCTGCTGTTGTACCTGGATAATGGGAGTCACATGATAATGCTGCCATTGTACCCAGAGGATGGAAGTTGTAGACTGCTTATTCTGCCATATCAGGAGAATGGGGAGTCATAGACTATTGCTGCTATCATACCTGGAGGATGATAGTCATAGACTCCTGCTGCCATGGTACCTGCAAGATGGGGGTTGTAGATTGCTGCTGCACCATACGTGGAAGATGGCAGTCATAGACTGCTGCTGATGTTTTATCTGGAGGATGGGAGTCATAGACTGCTTCTACCCTTATAACTGGAGGGTGGGAGTTGTGGACCAATAATGCCATCTCAGCTACCAAATGGTAGCTACAGGCTGCAGCTTCCATTATACCCAGAGGATGGAAGATGTAGGCTGCTGCTGCCATAACAGGAGGCTGGGAGTTGTAGACTACTGCTGCTGCTATTGTACCTGGAAGATGGGAGGTGAAGACTGCTGCTGCCATCTCAGGTAGAGAATTGTGGCAGTTGGCTTCTGCTGGCATCTTACCCAGAAGATGGGAGTCATAGACTGCTGCTGCCATCGTACATGGAGGATGGGTGTTATAGACTATTGCTGCTGCTGTTGTTGTACCTTATGGATGAGAGGCATAGACTGCTGCTGCTGCTGCTGTCATACCTGGAGGATGACAGTAGTAGACTGCTGCTGTCATTGTAGCTGGAAAATGGGAGTTGTAGACTGCTGATACCATCATAGCTGGAGTATGGGAGTCATAGACTGCTGCTGTAATACTTGGAGGATGTGTAAGCTAGCATACTATTTTAAATTGAATTATTTTTTGTTGCACAGATAGTTCAGTAAGCACATTATCAACAGCAGTTTTAATCTGTGCTACTCAATAACTGTTTATCCTTTTGCTGCCTATGGTCTAGGATCACCAACAACAAAAAAGTACTAATTATTGGCTGTAAAGTGGCCATGTATACATTTATACATTTTCAACAATGACGATAGAATGTAATGGAGGATAAGTGAAGCACTGCAGTTGGTAATTCCCCCCACCCCTTCCATGTCAACTGCATCAACCAACCACTGATTAAGGATACTCAGTTTCAAATTTTAAAGCCCTTTTGCTATTTTAAAATGTGGTGAAACTGTCATTTACTAAACATCATTAAATGTATATGTATGGCACCATGCACTTTATTTTTAATCATAACTTTATTTAAATACCCTTTTCAATGATTTGTTAAGCTTTAAGAAAGTGTTTATGAATACGTAAATTATATGCATTGATGGGGCTATTTAATATGTACTTTTTTTTGCACAGTTATCCACTCCCCCGATGAAGCCTGATAGACAGGCACTACATAGGGGTGGTTGCCACATTGTGTGAATAAAAACTCTTTCCTGATTCAGCTAGTGTTAAGTACACTTTTTTGTTTACATGTCACTTTACTTTTTAAAGTTGCACCTTAAGAGGAGGTCAGAGTGCATGGCTCTATTTTCCTGTACAGTGTAAGTTGTGATGCAATAAACCACTCAGCAGTGGCTGACGCTGTCCTGCAGTCACTACAAAGTATTATCAGCTTTGAGAATGTAGTTTCCTTGGTCAGTAACAGTTCTTGCTACATAATTAAATGTTTTATTGACACACTTTGTGGGTTTATTGAACACCATCTTGTGCATGTTTGTTACTATGCATATGTCTTGTCAGTTGTTGGGGATACATAGCTGCACCACTCTAATGAACTAGATTGATTAGTAAAATACGCCTTCCAGTAATCATCAAAATACAAAAGTGAGTTCTTACACATTGGGTGGATTAGGATATTCCAAGGGAATTAACTTCCTTGGCACTGGTTCCAGTTCTCACGCAATAAAACACACGATTTGCAGCTATTGCATGCCACTCTACTCACCTGCAATACCCATTGCTTTCAAGGTCAGTTTGGAGAAATTGTCAAAACACCTTTACTCATGCCCATCTGTACCATTTTATAGGCCTGCTGAATTTTTAAACCAATGGAACCTCTTCAAACTCAATAAAGACTTTCAGTTGTATTTTCCAAGCATCCCAGCTTTCAGTGTGCATAACAAGACTACCTTCTTGAAGAACTGGGAGGATCCACACAAGATGCATGTGAACTAAGAGAGGTGGTATCTTTGATCTTCACCAGCACTGGATTTTAATGTCCTCATAGGTACCGACTCTAGCTAAGGCAGCCCATTAGCCTACCCTCTTGAATGACTGGGAGGATTCACACAAGATGTGTGATAACTACCAGAGGTGGTATCTTGGTTCTTCACCAGCACTGGATTTAAATGTCCTCACAGGTACCGACTCTAGCTAAGGCAGCCCATTAGCCCATCTGGGTCCCAGTTTCCAATGCCAATATGGAATGGTAGTTGTTTGCATATGGACAAATCTTACCTGACCAATGGAGAAGCCTGATTGTGTACAATTTAATATTATTTTCAATGCTGCTATTAAATAAACCCACAATCTCCCAGGCTTGTTTGTGATATATAATTAATGCCCTTGCTCAATATTGTAAAAAATATAGTGCTCCACTATGTGATATATAACTAATGCTCTTGTTCAATATTGTAAAACATGTAGTGCTCCACTGTTCAATAAAATGATTCCATGTGCAACAATGAATAGATTTAACAGGCAGTATTATGTAATATGGTTCTTGAATGCTTGCTTATGTAATACCTCTGCATTCTGTGGCTATGTGTTAGATTCTGAGGTTGTCATTCACCTTTTGTTTTAGTATATGTGGCATATGTGTGGCAACGATCTACAGTAGATCATTACTTGAACTCTTTTGTGTATTTCTGCATGTGTGTATCTTTGTAAATGTGATTCAAATAAGTCACTGTAATTGCAATTTAGCTTGGAGAAGTTGCAATATATATATATATATATATATATCACAGAACATGGATTGCATAGTTCGACATACAACATGGAGAAAGTCTACACTTTGGTGTTTGGTATAAATCAGGTATAGAAACTGATACATGCTGGCTAGAAAAATGTGAATTTTGCTGTATGGCTATTTAACTCTACCTGCTAGCTTTTTTTTAGAAGGTTTTGCATATTGGGCCAGTAGAGTTCTGCAGTTACTATCCTCAATGGCTGGTATGGCAGCTATAATAACGTTATATAAATCAATATGAGATTACATCTGATTGTATGCTGCCTAGGCTCAGAAATAGCCTTCACAGCTCCACTGTTAACATAGACTCTACTCATGCCTTCCGATCAAACTTATAAGTTAGATAAATCTAAAGCTCTCCAGTCTTCATCGGTCTGTAAATGTACTTCATAACTGCTTCAGCATATAATTATAATCTGCTAGAGGCCTTTAAGAGGGATCTTGAGACTCATGTCTTCCACTAGCATTTGTGGACTAAAGGATTCCCATGACTGGTTCCATCCCAGCTCTGTTTGTAATTACTGTTCTGAGTTCATGTCTGTGTGTATTTTATGCACTTATTTTATAGTGATGATCTATTTCTGCTCGTATTGTGAGACATCCTAGGCCTCTGGGGAAGGGTTTCCATTATAAATAAACATTACTTGCTTACTTACTACTTCCTCATCTTAACAGTCCAACCTTGAAAAGATGAAATGTGGTTTACTTATGAATTCCAGAGTAAAAAAAGTTGTCTTAAAATGATGAAATTAACTAATATTACAAATGATATTAACATGTTAATTGTTTAAAACATATTGTTCATTTTCCACCTCTTGCCTCTATTCATACCCCCAGGTTACATCAGTAATGCAAATTGTATTAAGCCACTTTAATCACAGAAGTCTAAGTACTATAGAAAAGTATTTTTATATGAAAAAGGAAAAGAATGACTATTATTACAAGTTAGGTCAACAGAATATTTTGCAGCCTAGAATAGGGATGTATGAATTCCTGTTACAAAATATTTGTATGATGGTGTCAAATATTCAGGTATTTGGTATTTGGCACATGTAAACTGAAGATTAACATATTTCCCCTCGACAGGCTAGTTACTTTTCTTGTTTGACCAGCCCTACTGGTTTCTTGCATTTCCTTGCTTACCTGAAAATGTAACGCACTTCTGTCTAGCCCCTAATATGGCTCCATTAACTTCTACACAATTGTATCTATCCCCTTTATCTCAGTTATTTTTTTCAGCTGATATTTGATTAATATTGTACTAGTATTTGATCAATGACAGTGTTTCAGGCAAACTGGATAAACCAATGGTCTTTTAGTGTGGTCAGCATTAACCTCTATGAGTTCCTAAAATTAGGGATCACTGTGGTTGAATTCAATTGCAAGGAGCCCAGTACGAGGTTGAGTTTCACATTCCTGTGGCCACTGTGTCCTATTGGGTCCTTAGTCATGATGTCTTTACTTATGTCCTGGTAGGATACTACAAGATTTTCTTCCATTAGATGAGGAAGCAGACCTGTTTAAGCTCTATAAACTTCATCCTTTCTTGGATCCTTGCCTTTGTGTATTACAGTGTTTTCAGGGAATCTGACATCTCCAATTGATATATTTTCCCTGTCTCACTGCCTTCCTAATTTACATTTACATTTCCTCTTCTATGTTAACAACTATTGGGTGTAAGAAAGTGGATGAATGTAGCTACTCATAAAGAGAGCATTCACAGCATGTTGTGTTTTTTTTTCTATTTTTTACTGGTGTCTTCAATGATTTTCAGTGATTTGGGATGACAGGCAAATTAAAAACACATGCTGTATTATTTCTGTTGAGGAACTGATGTCACCACACATATGGCCACTTGAAAATATTTTTGGCTGGTGTTTAACCTGAGGACCAGCCAGTGGTTGGGGAGGGATGCCCAGCCCAGAAGCTGCTTTCATGGCAACCTCCAATGTTCCAGATTCACCTGAATAGCTTACCAGTTATACTTTGTCGTAGTATAAAATTTGAAAAACTTTGCTAATCAGACATACAACAGCTGACTTTGGTTCCCACTTGGACTCCATCCTTTCCAGTGCTGGTAAGGCACTGCAAGATTTAATCAAATCTCTGAGCCTCTTGAATTGCCCAACTCTAATATTGCACTAGTTTTTACATCAGGCATTCTTTTGACCCAAAACAACCCTCTGTCTGCTCCTGTAATAGCTACTATTTCATTCCCATTTGCCACTCATTCACAAGCTAGCTCGTCTTATTTGCAACCTGTTTTAGACACTAGAGCGGGCTTGGTAATGAAGGAAATGTAGGACATATCAGAATATACATCTACAGGAGAAAATCACTGTACAGTACTATAGACTATCTGGGTAGAGCCACTGACTGCATTTTAATACTTCTTGAAAGGAGTACTGCAGATGTAAATATGAAGCCTTAACCACAATAATCATTTTCTTATAAAATGAGATTGTCTACCCACATGAAAGTAGAAAGTGTCTCCACACAAAAGACCAAAAATAATGAGAGTGCAACAACCAATGATAATTGTCTTAAAGCAACAGAAACAACTACAGCCTCAATTGTCAAAGAGAACTATAATCATTGTTGTAAATGTAAAAACCTAGAATTCCAAACATGATATAAAAAAACAACATATTGTTGACCTTCCATGTAAATTTGGATGCAGACTTTGATGTGGAATATAGTGAAAAATTACTTTTTGAAGGCTTTTGAACTTCCTCCAAAAAATCCTCCTTCCCTGACAAAAATAATAATAATAATAATAATACATTTTATTTCTAAAGCGCCTTTCAATTTTCAAGGCACTGTACAAAACAAATAATACAAGTCAAACATTATAATTCAATATAAAACACAGATAAAACTACAATCTCATCAACAGCTTAAACACAGTCAGTACTCCAAGAAGGCAATTTGATAAAAAGTTATTAAAATACCCCCCACATATACAGTGTTCCATATCGCTGCAGCAAACATAAAATTTGCTATTACAGTGACAGCACAATGCCGACAATTGGCATTGAGCCGTCACTGTATTAAAGTGTTTTTTAAGCCCCCCACATCCCCATGCGGGTGGCTCTGTCCCCTGCACTCCTGCACCACCGCACTATGGATGACCAGCTCTGAGATGGAGTGGGTTCAGGGAGGGTGAACTCCCCAGAGACAGCTGCATCAGGAAACTAGCAGACCATCATGGCAAACTGTCGATTTTGTCGCTGTGATGGTCTTCGCTGTTTTCCCCGTCACTGTGCTAATGTGATATCCATATACAGAAGCTGATATTGTGTTATTGACTAATACACCACCAGATGCAGAGAAAAAATCCACAATATTAAATTGTTATGATTTTGAATCAGATAGGGATCTGGTGATGAGGCAAACCCAAGTAAAGGGATCTTTGGTATACAAATCCTACCTTTTTTGTACCCAGACTTTTCTTATTTGACCCAGCAGCACCAGTGAAGTTTGTTCACTTATCCATAGGACATTTTGGAATTGGTGGGATACGATTTTATTCTTTCCCCAACTGAAGTGAGAATAATCTGTCAAGGAAAGCTACAAGTGTTCTTTGAGGTGTAACAGCTGTCAGATTTTCAATGCTTACAATATGAAAAAACACTCATCTAAAGAAGAGGAATCCTCATCTTTGTCATGTAAAGAGCTATGTGTTGCAGCTCAAGAGAATATGGATATGATTCAGTAATCATTAAGACCAACATAAGATAAATAAATAAATATGTTGACAGCATGTAAGACACAACCTAAAATTAAGAGTCTGTACAAGAAATTGTGTTGTGCCAATAAATCTAAATGGATATCTTAGACAGTGAAAATAATTTAAACTTAAATTGAAATTATAGATCAATTAACTTTATGGTTAATCTGAGAAGTTTATAATTAAATCATTATGTAGTGAACTTGAAGACACACTTGTCCAACTAGGGGAATTGCCATCTATGGTGCTGTTTATTCCTTTCTTATTTTTTTATGTTTTTTTATCTCTTCCTTTTTCAGGACTAGAATGCTGTATCTCTTAATTGTAGATAAATATCTACAACATAAATTCTCTCCATGTAGGAGTCACTGGAATTAGACTGTCCATCATCATGTAAAGAAACAGGCAATGGAAACATTGTTTTTGGTAGACAGCATTGCCTTAATCTTTGTTTTTTAATTTCTTCTTTATATTAGCAGAATGTCTTGTCCTCTCCACTACAGTTATGAATTTGTTTAATCAAACATGTACTGTGTAAGGTCTTTGTGTGCATATTATGTGAAAATCAAAAACATTTAATAAAAAAATACATGCTAGCCATCTAGTTATGTGACATACACATTATGCCTGTTGTAAGCAATAGGCACCATGGATCTTAGCATGGGTTCAGATTAGGGAAGGGGGTGCTGTTAAACACCAGGGATCTTGGCACAGGTTTTGGTGATGGAGGGCAGTGCTGCTATACACCAGGGATCTTGGCTTCAGAACCTTATGCAGTTTTCCAGATGTGGGCATATCAGGGAGCTATCCAGATGAAGGATATTCTCCCAGATTCTACTTCTGATTCTCCAACCTAGTTTAGGGCCAATTCTCTTACTCTGAATACGCAAAAAACAAATACCATGTCATTTGGAACCCCGTCTCATCTAAGAAATAATCATATTTTGAACATTTATGATAAAGAGGGTATTGGTATTGAACAAATGTTTGAGTTCAAATACTTAGGTGTCTTTTTGGATCCTTGCTTAACTCTTCAATCACTAATTAAAGCTGTTTGTAGGAAGGTCAATCAAAAACTGGGCAAATTACATAAAAGAAAATATTTTTTTCTACAGATACCCATAGATCTTTAGCTATAGGTGTTTTGTTGCCACCTCTAGATTATGTTGGGGGTCTATATTGCAAACTGTCAAGCAGAGAAACTAATGATTTAACTGTGGTATTTAATAATATTTGTAGATTTTTGTTGGATGACCCATTAAGTATGCATCATTGTCTGCTTTAATCCTCACTTGGTTGGTTATCTCCCAGTACAAATTTAGCTATTGTTTTGGTTGCTTAGTTTTTAAAGCATTATTTAGTTCAAATTTGTTCCCACTAAGTAATCTGATATTAGTTCAAAATACTGGTCCTGATTCTAGAAAAGAACTGCCTGGCATAACAGCACTTGCACCAAGTAGAATGGCACAAGTAGCAACTTACACCAGCAGTTGCGACTTGCGCGATTCTACAAAGTGGCCTGCTTCATGCTGCAGGCCACTTGCACTGAACAGCTGTTATACCGGCAGTTATGCCATAAACCCCCTGTGACATGGCGCTAGGGGGTTTATGGCAGCAGTTGCACCCCATTCCAGAAGGGCAGCAACAAACAAAGTCCCCAGTGTCGGAATTCTACAGGAACCCCTGAAAGAGAACCGGCAATGTAAGTTACACCTGCATTTAGCTGGTGTAACTTACATCCATCTTCTGAGGGTCCTGTAGAACCCAGTCCATGTGACCCCCATGCCCAGATCAACCCCGTTGTTGCCCCAATGGGCATGCTGCCCAATCCCACCCAATCACCGTACTGTACATGCTCCCCTGTACAGTAGTGGCCCCACAGGGTTGCCCACACCAACTGCCCCCCAAGCATATGATAAATGCTCTGCAAGGCTACCCACACCCCCAGCACCCTGAATCCCCTGTTGTGCAATGCCCTGCAGAGCAGCACTGTCATCTCCCCACCCGTACCCTGACCCCGAGTCCCAGATGCAAATGTAGCAAATACCCTGCCCCATTCTGGTAGTCTAGTGGCCCCACCCAGTCATCCCCCAGCACTCCCCCCACCTGTCCCCAGCTGGTGACTAGCACAGCCCACCTTCACCTCCACAGCCAGCTGGTGACTGAGAGTTCTGTAGGAGCACTACTGGAAAAACATGCTCAGAAATTAATATCTGAGCACATCTTCCATTAGGACTCCCACGGAAGTCAGTTGGTGGCTGGCCATGGACATGAGAGGTGGGCTGTGCCAGTCACTGGCTGGGGATGGGTGGGGGTGATGGGTGGTTGGCATGGCTGGGTGGGGGTGAGGGGCCACTAGACTACCAGGGCTTGACAGGGTGTATGCTGCATTTGCGGGGAGTGACTCAGGATCAGGGTAAGGGTGAGGGGATGGCAGCACCACCCTGTGGGGGATATCTCTGGTGGTTTCAGGGGCAGTTGGTGTGGCCAACCCTGCAGGGCTCCATAGATACATTTCAGAGAGGGCAATTGGTGTGGCCACCCCTGCAGGGCTCCACAGATACATTTCAGGGGGGGCAATTGGTGTGGCCAGTCCTACGGGCTCTCTATGGACATATCGGGGTGCTGGGGGTGTGGGCAGCCCTGTGTGGCTCTCTACAGACATGTCAGAGGGATGGGGGTGTGGGCAGAACTGCACAGTGCCAATGTGGTTTGCTGGGCATGGGGGGAACTTGCGTTGTGCGGTGTGCCAGTTGCAGCTTGCGACATGCTCGCCAGGTGCACCCTCTGTTCAGCGTACCTGGCCACATGTTGCAAGTTGCAGGACATAGCTGCGATGACCCTGCCCCTTCTAGAATAGGGTGCAGGTTGAATGTCGCAGTTGCGGGTGGAGCAAGTTGAGTTTGGCGGTGACTTGCACCACCCTTCTAGAATCGGGCCCACTGCTCTGAATCTTAGATCACTTAAGAGAATTCTTCTTTCTACCCAACCCTACACATTGAAAGCTAGTTTCCCTGCATTTTCAGCTGCTGTTCCCCGTTTATGGAATAATTTGCCAGAGGAGTTGAGAAGAACTTCTTCCTTGCAGTGTTTTAAAATTAAGTTAAAAACTTGGTTACAGGCATCATATGATTGTACATGTGTTTAGTAATTTTATTGTTGTTTTGTATTCTCAAGAATGTTTGCTACTGTAACTGTTTTTGTTATTTATATGTTGGGTCAAACCTGAAAAAGGACTTTTTCCAGTTTCCCTACTCGGTTAATAAATAAAAACAAACAAACAAACAAATCATGTTTGCCTTCCCTACTGGCTTAAAGCACTGTGATCTAGTTTTCTGACTGTAAAGAATTATCATCCTCAGATTCTTTCCTTTGCTGTGCTTTCAATCATTAATCCCCCACCAGACATTGCATTTTCAGAATTCTGTTCACAAAGTGCATTACCTTGTAATTGTGTTTGCATTAAATCTTTCAATTGAAAATTTTGCACCATCTCTTCAGCCTTCAAGGTCTCTTCTTAGATGCCCTGATCCCATCTACCCGCTCACAAATTTTGGAATCATCTGTAAATAGGCAGATCTTGCTCTAAACATCCACCCCCCATGTCACAGATGAATATATTAAAGACAGGCCCCAAGGCTGAGCTCTGTGGTATTCTTCTTTTTATGTCTTTAATACTACAGTACTCCACATTTGTCAACTCCATACTTTGTGTCCTGCTCAGCCAGCATTCCACCATATCACTTTCCTTTCTTCTAACTATAGATCACTAGTTTCTTCACTAGTTTTCTGTAGGTTACTGAATCAAAGGCCTTACTGAAGTCCAGATATGGTATGTCAACTTCTTGTCCTTTGTCAGCCTCTGTAGTCACCCAGTTGAAGCCAAAGAACCTGATCAGATACATCAGGCATGACCTCCCCGATATGAACAGATGCTTCTTATCACCCTGTAGACTGTTAACTTTGAGAAAGTGTACCAGTCTCTCTGTAAGCAACAATACCCAACAGGGTGGGCGGTATTGTGCTATACCGGACCGCCCAGGGGTGTAATGAGGCCCGACGCTGCAGGCGGAGGGCCTTATAGCCCCTGGAAGGCCCAGTACAGCACAATACCACCCACCCTGGAGGGTATTATTGCGCTTAGAAAATGGGTAATGTAAAAAAAAAAATAGTTAAAAAATGTTAATGAAAAATAAGTTTAAAGTAAGTTTTGAAATAAAATAGTTCCTCCGCCTGCAGTTGACTGTCAATTTAATTTGTCTTCCTGCAGTTTCTTGTTGCCGCCCCCACTTGATGGAGCCTGGAGGATGAGATGAAAGCGAGTGACTAAAAAAGGTACATCAAATATAATCTTTGAAAAGTTGACAGCTGCAGGGCCAGAGAGCTTTGCAGAGAGGGGTGGAGGGAGCATATACACGCAGTGAAGGTTCCCCACTTATGGAATGTGTTTACATCATTCTGCTGTGAAATTGTTTTAATTTTTTTCAGGAAATGTACAAATGGATTTAGTACTTTATTTTTACAAAAGGCACAGATGAGGGCTAAGATGTAATTACTGCATCACGATGGAAGAGATTTAAATCCGGAGCGGTGGTAGTGGGCCGGGGGAGAGAGTGCTAGCTCCAGTACTGGTTCTGCACGTCAGAGGAGTGATATTTTCTTCCATCTGCAGTACACAAAATGAAGAAAGTACGGCTTCTGTGTTGTTTAATCGAGGTGGACAGAAAGAGAGACCTATAATGCCAGACGATAAAATGTGTTATCACTGTGGATTCGGAAACTGAAGAGTGAGTAATAATCCCAAAGATGGCAGTCAGTTGCTGAGGTAAGTGTCAAAAGAAGTGCTGTCCACTCCCGAGCCCTCAGTCTGTCTCTCACTCTGATTTAAAACTGCTGATGACTGACTGACAGCAATGCACATTTAACAGCACTTTAAATGTGTGGAAACAAGGGTTGATGTAAAACAGGGAACCACTGCCAGAGCCAGCAGTTGTCTGCTGAGTAGGCAGGCTGCTGAGCAGACTGAGAAAGCAGGCATGAAGATAAGTGGGTAGCGCTATGCCCAACAAAAGTTTCCTTTTTTTTGTAATTTGAAATTGCAAGGAGAGACCGTGAAAAGGGAGAGCGAAACTTGAAAACGACCATAATGGAGCAGGAGGCTTTTGGCAGGAGGGAGCACACTGAAGCCTTTGGATAAAGTAGAATGGTACAAATAAATTTGAAAAAAAAAAAAAATGACCATGGGGGACTGTATGTGACAGTTGGCTGTGCCAGCATGCCTGTGTGCTTGTAATGGGTCTCGTCAGTCATTTGTATTAGGAGCAGAGCCCGATCTTAACATGTCATGTCAGGGATCTTCGACAGCAGCATATATATTACATGAAGATACTTAAAAAAAAATCGAAAACTCGTATTAGCGACAGTAGTTTTCCATTTGAACAGGGCACTCAACTAACAACGGGGGTGGGGGGATTATCACTCGCTAAGTGAAAGAAAGAAAATGGTAGCTCTAAAAAGTGAGCATTCCAAAGGCACAGTCATTTTAGAAGGTAATCAGGCAGCCAGAGACTGGGACTCATTAATTATCAGTCTCTGTTGTCTGATACCGGACCAGCAACCTGATGGCATTAGCCAATCAGAAGTGAGAATGCCTCCTACCCATTTTCTAAATTAGTATAGCCTCTAGCATTTTCCCTGCTATAGATATCAGGCTGACAGGTCTGTAGTTAACTGGCCCAGCCTTCCTGACACTTTTGTGAAGAGAATCACATAAACAGTCTTCCTATCCATTTGGACACTCCAGTGAGAATAGGGAAGTCACTTCCCAAAGATCTGGAATAATCCAGGTGGAGCTAGCTGATAAGGATCTGGATATATCCAGGACAAGCAAAGCTAACTTGGCCTAAAAGAACACTTTTGAGCCTTAGCTCTAAGACATGCTATAGCCCACCTGAAAGAAACGTATTAAAATATTGCTAAAGAAAATACCTCTTCTATAACAGCAATTATAAAAGAGACTAAGACTTTCAACAGAACTCATGAAACTATCTGAGGTATAAACCACAGAATGATAACATCTACTTGCAACTCTCTAAGGTACTGACCACAGAGTGATAACATCTAAGTGCATGCTTCTAGCTGCAAGGGAAGCCAGAAATAGTTTTATAGAGCAAAACAAAAATAACTTGTGATTGATAGGTACTGAGCACATGCATCATAAATAAGACCCTAGCTCCCTTTTCTGATCTGGAAAATTCTACCTATGAAAAAAGTCCATTCAGCAAGACAATAAAAATGTTGGAACTTGTATGATCATAGAGACACTCCAAATATGCACTTGGAAAGTGGCTATTGAGTGTCCCCCAGTAGATATTTTGGCTAAGATTTCCTGACAGGTTCCAGCAGAGTAGTAAGATTGAATGAGCTTTTTTGCCTCTGGCATTTAGCATTCAAATGCAAACTAATAGTAGTCAGGATTATAATTTCAATAAGAGCACTCTTGGGGAAATGCTTTGCAACATGCATATATCAAGCAATATGGTAGTTAGAATATAGCTTCGAATAATAGTTCGAATTGTAAGAATACTGACATTGCTGTACAATTTTGTTAGGTTACCTGGTTCTGTTTCTCACATCAGAAATTTGTATTTGGAGAAGACTGCTAGGCTCATAAAATACAGTTGCAGCAATAGATATGTTCAGATATTTCCAAATATTTTTCGATATAGCTAAAGAGATTCTCTCTGGTGGCACATAGTGGTAAGGTCGGCAGACAAGAAATTTCTACAAAAGTATCACAGGAATTTCAGGAAATATTTGACTATGTTTGTGGCTACAACTGTAGTTATCTGCTCATTTCTTATGCTGGGTAAGGAAGGTAATAAGTTTGTGCAGATATATTGAATTAATTTTTTTGATCTAACAATTGTGAACACAATCTTTCATGAATCTTATGCTTACTGTATGTAGGTTAGCGGGTATGTAAGTACCCCAATTATAGAAATAATTATAATCAACTGACTTAGTTTTGTGAACACACCCTGAACCTGTTTTGTTTATGCATAGAAATGGAGTACTCATATAATTGTGTCATATGGACCCTGGCATGGGTATCTGATTCCAGTTACAGTTATGGTGCTAGTACCAGGTTACAGTTCTAGTACCTGAACAGTGTTGCATATCCAGGAGTTAACTCCGATAACTCATTGCAGACATGTAAGCAATAAGACATGACAGGGTGAGTGTTAGACACTTTAACACATGGCTAGGAAGCTAGCGAGGCACGAGGTTGCAGGCAAAGTGCATCCAGCCTCCTAGTCATGCGTGAAAGTGTATAACACACACCCTGGAGTGGCTTATTGTGCTTATGAAATGGCTAGGAAATTTTCAGTACAGAAAAATTGAGAGTGCAAGTTTTGTATGTTAATAAATATTACTTTATTACTTGAAATAAGACCACACTGGATAAAGTAGTCCCTGTTTTTTTTTTTGGGGCAATGAACAAATGGTGTGAAACAATGAACATATGCTAACTTCATTTGTCAACATTTGATTTATTAGTGCTCAAACATAGTGAAATGTATTTTAAATAGTGAGGAACATTATATATAACATTTTTTTCTGCTCGAAGACAGTGACTTTTTTTTATAACACTTAACAGTAACATTGTGGATAACTTTTTTTATTTCTTAGGCTTTAAAACTATTTTTAGTGAAGAAAATAGCAAGACTTTGTTGCACATGTTCTTTGTTAGTTACTTAGAACAGTGCACATTTATTTTCCAAAATAGACAGGAGCATTAACAGAATTTGTCTACTGCACTTACCCGGTCAACAAAAATGAAATAAATAAATTAATGTTTAGTGCACACTGCTGCATTCTGATTCCTTCAAACTACAGTTTGGGGTTGCCTCTGGAGGTCACTGCTGTACTTCACAGTGTGTCTTTGTTGTTTCCTGCTGGGCAGTTCTTCTCTTGCACCTTGTCTACTTCACTGCAGGTCTATTGTTTTTCCTCGGTAATACTTTCTAGTTTACTCAGTGCCAGGATGTTGCTCCATTTCTTCTGGTCACTGGTTGTTGGTCTCCAATAACTTTGGAGACTTGAGTCATTTCAATGGCTAATAACAGTCATCATTTTGTGGCTTTCTTAGCCAGCATTTGACAGGAGCTGCACTGGTGTTGCATGGAGGCAGTGATTTGTGTAAAGCTTGCAACAGGGCACAGCGGGTTTCCAGGCTGTGAGTACATGAAGCCCCTGTGCCCTTGCTTACTACTTTCATGAGGGTTCAACTGACTCTTGGTGTACTCATTAAAATTAGGACTACAAATTCAAGCCCATTTTCAACTGTTTTTATGGAAAAGTGGCTGGGCTTGAGCTGCCATTGCCCTTCCCTTCCACACCTGGCCATGTAGAGTTGAATATCATTTCAGACTTTATGGACTAAGCCAGGTGCAGTCAGGGGTGACAGAACAGGGGAATTTCTTAATTTGTTGAGATCTGATGTAGTTAGTGGGTCATGGTGTTGTGCAGTGTCTTTTTGTGCCTGCCAGCCTGTAGGATTTCATCTTGGCTATAAACATTGAATTGCTGGATTTGAACTAGGCATCAGTTATTATGTTCATTGAACAGCCCACTGCCGCGGATCCCAGGTGCTGGTTCAATGCTGTATGGAGGCCACAGAAGCTGGAGATGGCATTCTTCTGCCCTGCATTCATCTGCACATTGGAGTAAAATATTTGGAAAATTGAATTAAGCTGTTTTACTGGTGGTTTGCCTGTCTATGGTCATGTTCATAGCTGCAGCCCATTCACCAATTACTTTAAGAGCCCACGCTGTGGCTCGCTTTGTATTTTTCTCATTACCCTCACTCTCTAAATTGTTAAGCTGTGATTCAAAGTGCTTACTCATGTTGCTCTGACTAGATGACGGTTGGCACAATGCTTGACAGATGGGCACCTCAGACTGATTTTCTCTGTTTCCTGTGTTTTCTGTGTCCACAGGCTCATTTTTGGCTTGGAGGAAATTGAGGAAATCCTCTTCTGAAATGCTGAGATTGAAACTTGTTTCTTGAATGTCAGATATTGTTTACCAGTTAGTTTTCTTGTCAGCTTTCCGTTATGCCAGTAATGAAAAACAAGATGGCTTCTTTGTTTTTTATCAACATTCTGGTGTGGGCACCCTCACCAGTATCAATGCATAGCTTGTCATTTCCTGCACTTCTTTGTGTGTGTTAGACATATTAACACATCTGTAGTAGCCAATCAGATTTCTTAAAATTTCCTAGCCATTTCATAAGGTAGGAATAACTATTTGGGTGCAGGAATCAAGACAGTTTAAAAGGTATCACATAAGGTTCAAACAGTTTCAGTTTCAAATTTCCTTAAGAGAACCCCGCCATAAAACTCCTACATCTAATACATAGTGTTCCCCCCATTTAAGATGTTACTGAGATAGACTATCTGCATGCATTCACATCACTGCCAGCTATGCATACTGTGTTTTCTGTAGGCTGTATTACAGCTTTTAGGCATACTGTGTTTTAATACATTTTAACTATTTAAATCATTTGTGTTAAATTGTATTTAGGCTTATTGTGCTACCTGTGTATAAAATATTTAGGCACATCATGGTAAACTGTCTTTGAAGTGCTGGGGACACTTAAATCTTCTTGCAAAAAAGAGAGTTAGGACAACATCTGCACCCTGGTTTAATAGCCAATTAAGAAAGCTATTGAAAGATAAAGATTGTTTATGAAATAGAGCCAGGGCTACTAATGAGTCAAGTGATAAACACACTTACTGTATAGAACAATAAGGAATAAATGTATGCTTGAAATCAGGAAGGCAAAATGTAGATTTTATAATGATCAATTTCAAAATTCCTCAAACAATTACAGGAAAGTATGGGCAGGCATAAGAGCTATGCAAGGAAATAATAATAAATTGCCATTACCAAAGGTGTTAAATTGCAAAGAAACAGCTATATACAGCCAAAAGCATCAAGTGAGAGCTTTTAATAAATTCTTTTCAGAAGCAGGTTATGCATTTGATGAAACACATCCAAATACACCACCCATTGAATTAGATGTTAGTTTTCATAGAAAAATGAGAGACCCTTATTTTACTTTTGTGGTATTGGGGAAAATGATGTTCTAAAGGAATTGATTAAATTTGACTTGAAAAAGGAGCTGGATTGGATAAAATTTATCCTTTTTTTATAAAACAGGAGCCCAAATTTTAGCTAAACATTTAGCTTATCTTTACAATCCTTCCTTGAGAACAATTAACCTGTTTCCTATCTAAATTTAAGGTTTTGATAGAATGCCATTCAGGATTTTGGAAAGGCTTTGACAGAACATATGTCACTTGTAGAGTAATGGATGACATCTTTTCATCATTTGATAAGTGTCTGATTGTGCCAGTGGTTTTCTTGGATCTTTCAAAAGCATTTGATTTATACCATATTATTAAATAGATTAAAGGTTTCTGGCATGGGCTTGAATTCTTTGTTCTGGTTTGCTTCCTATCTGTTACCAAGACAGCAATGTGTTAGGGCTGGTGAATTCTTTTCTGATTTTGTTGATGTTAAAAAGATGGTCCAGCAGGGATCAGTACTAGGAGCCCTTTTGTTTTTGATTTATCTTAATGACTTACCAAAATGCAGATCTAGTAGCACTAACACATTACTTTATACAGATGATACTATTTTATATACACAAGACACGAATGTTACCAAAGTAATAGATTAAATTCAAAATTACTTTATCAAGATTCAGAATGCAATAATAAAACTTAGATTGCTACTTAATGTTAAAAAAAACTCAGTGGAGCTTGTTTATAAGTTAAAAAGGGGGATAACACCAAATTATTTTTGAAATCATTAGAAGGTGTACAAATTTGTAGGACTGATACATACAAATATTTGGAAATATACTTACATACACATTGGATGTTTAATTCTCACATCCAAAACTTGTCAAATAAGTTAAAAAAATTACTGGCATTTTACCACAGAAATAAGACATGTTTCAGTATGACTATTCAGAGACACTTGGTTAATTCATTGTTTGTTTTCCAGTTAGATTATGGGGATTGTTTATATATGAAAGCCTTGGGATCATTGTTGGGAGTTTTAGATCCATTATACCATAGTGCCTTAAGATTTGTTACAGGACTGTCATCTAAGACTCACCATTGCATCTTATATGCAGTGGTGGGTTGGCATTCCTTGCCGGTTTGAAGTCAAAGACACTGGTATATTTTTGTTTATAGGTTTATAATAAGTGAAATTCCTTTTTACTTACTAAGTGTACTGCAACTTAAATCTAATAATAATTATGTGTTTATGTCATAAAAATTGTCTTAGTATTCAAATCCGAGATATCGAACCAAATTTTGCAAAAACACTCTAGCAGTTTCCATATCACGTACCTGGGATGCTATCCAGGAAAAAACAAATACGAGTACATGATTGTCTATATCATATTTTAAATCTAGTATCACTGGATTGTTGTATACTAAGCCTGATTGTTTTAGGTGAAGTCATGTTTGTGGAGTAATAATATGTCAAATGAAATAAGTTTTTTTTGTAGTTGTGTATTATGTACTAAATCTGTATTCTATGTTTAATGCTGGATACAATTGAAAAAGAGAGTATACTCTCAACTTGCATTCCAATAAAAATGACTGAAATCCAGGAAACGGAGGTTGGAGCATCATTGGATGAAGTCTAAGTCCATGGAGGATAAACTAGCTCTGAACTCCCATTATGAGGAGTATCAGAGGGCAATCTCTCACAAGAAGGAACTTTTCTGTCAAGAGATTGCCACTGGAAATAAGTGACCAGCTCTCCTCTTTCAGACTGTGAACAGGCTGCTCCATTTGGCCTGTCTAGCACCGGTGAGAGAGATTAAACTCACACGATGCAAAGAGTTTGATAATTTTTTTCTCAGATAGGGTGACCTCCATTATGTTCAGTACTGCTGCAATGGGGTCTTATGTTCCCAGCAATGGTCTACCAGTGGGCTAGGAACACAGTACGCATTCTCTGAGTGAATTTCAACCAGTAATAGTGGAAGAGGTATGCCAGGTGGTCTTGACACTGTGGTCAGCTTACTGCAATCTGGATTGGGCCCTACATGACTCATAGTGAGTTGTGTCATTCAACTGGGCTCAGTGTTTGCCAAAATCATCCAGTGGTCTTTGCAGAAGTGGCTAGTTGAAGAGGCACTTAAGTGTGCTCTGGTGTGCTCTTTCCTGAAGAAACCATCTTTGGACATGGATGTTTTGGTGAACTACCATCCAATCTCTAACCTTCCTTTTCTGGAGGAGGTTATCAAAAAAGTAGTTGTGCTGCAGCTCCAAGAACACTTAGGGGCCTCTAACATATATGAGCTGTTCCGGTTGGGTTTCCAAGCTAGACACAGCAAGGAGACAGACCTGGTTAGGGTGCTTAATGACATGCTCGTGGTGAGGGATAGGGGAGAGTAATCAATTCTTGTCCTTCTCTATCTGGTGACACTGATCCTTGCATTTGTGGCATCGAAGCTGGACTATTGTAATGCTCTAAAGCTAAGGGTTAATGGAAATATGCTGTGATGTCTGCAGCTGCTGCAAAATGCAGATGCCCAGTTACTCATAGGCTTGTCAAGATCTAGCCATATTTCTCTGGCACTCTGTGACCTGCACTGGCTGCTGGTGAAGTGGTGCATCTCATTTAAGTTAGGTCTTCTAACCTACAAAGCCCTGAATGGACTAGGCCTATCATACCTGAGAAAGCTCTTGCACCCTTACCCCCAATTTTGGCCACTCTGCTCCTCCTCTGAGGGCCTTTTTACTATACCAAGGGCAAGACTGAAAAGTTCAGGCAAATGGGCATTTGAAGTGGGGGGTCCAGTGTTCTGGAATTTCTTGCCCAGGACCCTGAGGGAGGCCCCCTTGGTGGAGTCATTTAAGAAGGGGCTGAACACACACCTTTTTCAGCCAGCATTTGGAGAGCTCATATAATATCATCTGCACATCTGTCTATAGTTTTAATTACATGTTAGTGTTGCTGCAATTTTATGGGAGTCTTTTTGTGGAACTGCTATAATTGTATCTGTTGTATTTATTTGTATTATAATTTCTTTTGTATTGTGATTTGTATTTTATGTCTAAGATTGTATTGTATTGTAATGGTGCCCTAGGCCTTAGGGGAAGGGTCCATATATTAATAAACTCTAACTCTAATTCTAACTAAATATTTAGTTAAATTGTGTTTCCCAATGTGTAGGCAAGCTGTATTATTTCAGCACAACACCCCTCCCCTCAAGTTGTTCCTACTGTATTTATCTCAAGCAATGTATACAAACTTAAAAATGATTTTTGCATGGTGTTACTTTGATACTTAGGCAATATTTTGTGTATTATGATTCCTGTGTTGTGTATACTGTAAACTTCATTTTTATGTTTGCTTGTGCGCATGTGCAAGAAACATTATGTGGCAGCTTAGGAGAGAAGCTGGTTGTGGAGGTGTGGCACTGTGGCAGCCAATGCCACCACTGCACTTCTGGGCTTGGCCATCTGTAACAAGTGCGGTGGCACGCTGCTGCTGACACTAGTTCAGCAAGCATGCCACCAACTTGAAACAATTTGGCTGCAGCAATCAGGAAGCACCTCATCATTGCAGCGTCAGCAACCCACCTCTCCTTTGGGTCTCAATAGTACAGAGGAGAAGCTGACGGTGTGATGGTGAGCGGTCAATGATTGTTGCAGCCACCACCTGTCCTAGTGTTGTTTAATCACTCTCTCTCTCTCCCAGGGTTTTTCTTTTGGTGCAAAAATGAATGATTTCAGCCATTCCACAGCACTTGCCCCACCGCCAACCAACTGCCCCTCTTTGCCGACTCCTTCCCCCATCTGGTGCCGCAGAAACCGGGACCCGACAGCCCAAAGGAAAGTTGCAAACTGGCAAAAATTTGCAAAGTGTCTGCAAGTTCTTTCAGAATTTCTGATGTCTGGCCAAAAATCTAAGAAACTGAGTCTCCGGCATTTATTTTATGGCATGCACCACCGAATAGGATCCCTTTCTGAAGTGTTCTGCTTGGTTTGGGGAAACTGACATTTTTCTCTTGTTTATACTAAACTTAAAACTTTGCCCAAGTAACACAGAAGTCCAGAGTCTGCCACCATCTGTGTGACATTCGTTTACAATTTATTTTACAGTAAATTGAAAATAGACCCCCACACTTACTGCCTACAACAACACCAACTTGACAGGGTCTGTCCTGCATTTCAGACTAAAACTGAACATACAATTTCTTTTATATCTGGGCTAGATGGCACTGAACTGTGAGGTGTTTTTAGTGAGCTTCCCTGACTCTATTTTTGGCTCATGGGTCCTGATACCCATAGCTTCCGAGCCCCGACAAGAGTGATGAGCAGCGGCTCCGCTCCCTGTGACCTCCACCTGGATGCCATCATGTCAGAGCTGTGGGCCCCTGAACTGCAATCTACAGTCAGAGAGCGGAACCGTGAGCTGCCGCCGCGCCATGAAGGAGCGGAGCGACTAGACTATCAACCTGTCGGTGCAGCAGGTCCTCAGTCTGTGGGCCCATGGCACATTCCTCAGACATTTCACAGGTAAAGCACTGGGGGAGGGAGGGAGGGACTGTGGTTTCCTTAACAACAGGGACCAACCATATCTCCCTGCTTTCGTTATCCCTTGTTGTCAGGGGACTAGTCCTTCTGAAGTTAGGGGTCCTCCCGTGACTCATTTTCCTGCTGCTGCAGACTCCCGGAGTGGTGTACCAATTGTGTTGGAGGAAGGCTGCTCCCAAGTCCCATTACAGTATTGTTACGACTGCTAGTCTGTCACTTCAGTTGGTTTGCTAATGTAGAAGTTCTGATGGAAGTCTTAGAAAGTGGCGGTGATTTCTGGGCAGACGTTTTTGCTTTTGTTTTCCCCAAACAAACGTTTTTTAAAATGTTCACGTGTAATCAAATTGATCATGCAGCCACATATCTCTAAACTGTCCCTACGAGGGATGTCCCTCATTTTACCCCTAAAAATGTATCAGTCTCTCCTCTGTCCCTCATGAAAAAGGTGTTGCCTACACAGAGTATGTGCTGTGAGTTTATACTTTAAAGCAGAAATTCATGACATTTTAATATTCTAAATCTAAAATAAACTTTGCACAAGTAATATCAATGGTATTCATAATGTTATAAACTTGACTCTCTCTTTTTGAGGATGTATCTCTCATAATGAGGGTCAGTGTCCCTCTCTGTCCCTCATTTTGAATGCCTCTGTCCCTCATTCTAGTGGTTAAAGGTTGAGAGGTATGTGTGGATGTTTTGAAACTCTAGCCTATGAGGTACCTGCAGACTCGCTTCAGGAAAGGAGACTGGATCGAATTTAAATCTAATCATTGGTTCTGAACACAAAGTGGCAGTTTGCTGCAGCTGTAGATCCTTCCATGGATTCCATAGGTAAGAAGGATTCAGCGATGTGATGCCAATGGGGAACAACATTTAGCGACCACCTCTATAGAGCCTGTGAAAGCCCCCTCCAGCACATCAATGGTAGGACCACAGGACCCCTGTTTTTTAGTTGAGGCTCATGATCAGAAGAGCAGGGAGTTCTGTGATGTAGCTTTTGTTTCATACTTTTTTTAACAAGTTTTTATGGTTCTGTCATGGGGAAAAAGAAAGCAGGCCTGGTCCTGTAAATGGGCCATTCCATGTGTCTGCTGTGCGTTAATGGCCTGCCAAGCACTGCAGCTCGAGTGAATTTTCTAATTAGCTTCCCTCTTGGACACTTACAGAGCACCCAGGAGGTGGAAAGCAGGTAGTCAGATTGGCATACAGTTGGCAGCACTGGAAAGTTTGCAAAGAAGTCACCTATGCTTTACCTGTTATGAAAATGAACAGTGAGCTGTTGATTTTGCTCCTTTGAGGAGAACAATAATTCATTACAAAATAAAAGAAAAAAATTAGGGAGAATTGCAGAACAGCATCAGTGTTTGTAGATTTAAGATAGCTACAGAGTCTGTACTAATAATAAAACATGTGCTTAATTAGTTCTCAGGGTTGGTGAGACATTATAATGCTAAAGACGAGAATCCAAAGTTTTATCTTTTGGGAAGCTACAGTGCAAATGCATGGGAGTCAGTAATGAAGGGATTTTTGCAATAAAGGCCAGAGTACTCAGTTTCCCTTTTGGTCATTTACCATTTATAAGTAAGATTAAATTAACCTTGGTTGATTTAACAAACCCAGGGAAAAAAAATTATATTTTGTTAAAAGTGTAAATACAATGCTGGGTGCAATTGTTCTCAACACATCCTTAAAACTGCAATGACATTTAATTATTAAGCATTAATAATGATCATGAGAGGATTAATAATAAATCCTAACATACTAATATACTAACAAACTATTTGCCAGCAGATTAGATTCCACCAATAATGGTTAAAATTGGTTAAAATGGTTAAAATGACTAAAAATGGCCAAAATGGGTCATTATGCCTAAGCTTTGAGTTTCTTCTGTAATTTCATTATGAAATAACTTTTGTTTTGTATATGTGTAATTTTGACTTTAACTTGCATTTTGTATATTATAATGGATTGGAATGGGTGTTCTAAGGTGTTTAAATAATACTTAAAGGAACAAAATATGAAAAGCAATGAAAAAATTTAAGAAAAAACAGAAAGTAGAATCCAAGGTTCAAGACCCACCAGAGCCACTAAAATGTATAATTGTTTCTGTTGGATAACCAATAGGGGCAATCCAGGCCTGGCAGTGTGGCTATAAAAGGGGAGGGTCTCTTAGCATTATCCACCCCCTGAGGAAGACCACATTTGTGGTTGAAGCACTGGGATATAATGCTTGTTGGTGAATGCACTGAATAGGTTGTATATGGAAATTGAAGGAGTGGCACAATATATGTGAATCTGTGCACAATAAAAATATCTGTGATTTCACACAAAGAAAGACTGGTGACTTATTTGATTCAACTGGAATGAGAGTGCAGAGCTTTCCTGAATGTGAAAATATTGGCTGCCCTTTTGATGCAACCCCATGTTTCATACGAGGAGAAAACTGACCTGTTTATTAGGAAGAACACCTGCTAAATCTGAACGAGAACATATTATATGTATATCTATTACAGGCAATAATCAATGATGTTGTTCCATATGTATCAGTTGACACTTTTAAACCCAAATACAGACAGTTTTTACATGTACGCCTGTGCAGCTGCCTGCGTACTGTTGTTTTAGTGCCTAACACAGTTGTTTCCAATGGCCCCTTTTAACAAGGTAAAACACAACTTAAAGCACTTTGAGAATGAGATCATGCTTATTTATACTCATCATTGGGTTTGTTACAAAAAAGATCACATCGCATTGTGCTCACTGCCAGGTTTCATCATGCAGAGTAATTTGAGAAGTAATTAGCTGCTATCGCCATCTTGGCGAGAGTTTTTTTTAATGTGGAATTAGTATTTAGAAACAAAACACCCACTCCAAACTACGCACTTCACGTAAATAAAACAAGATGAATATGTCTGTCTATACCGCATGAGGCTACATATGTTTGGAAACGTTGGGAAGGACAGAGGAGTTGAACTTCACTTTGTCTGCCTTTTATCCATGAATCCTCGGGGATACTACAGATTCGACAAGTGAAACAGTCAGGATCTTTATCAGTTATTAAGAAAGCAGAGGCTTGTATACAGTTGTTTTTGGTCAAATATATAGCTACACATGTAACAGTGACGTATAATGTTGACTATTTGCCCCAGTTTTAATTGCATATGCTTTGTTCAAAACAATCCTCTCAGGGCATGGCACTTGTATTTTCCTCATCTGTGAATGTTTTCAGCCCCCTCCTTACCTTCACCAGTTCAGGAGTACATACAGTAGTAGTCATCTAGAACCTTTCTGTGTTTGTTTGCATGCATGTGCAAGAAACACATTGCGTCAGCTTTCTTCACAAGCAGGTTGTGGAGGTGCAGCAGTGTTGTGGCCAACAGCAGCAGTCCATTTTTGAGCTGGTCTCTGCCATGCCAATAAAGGAGCATGCAGCCACTGATGGCAGTTAATGAGCAAGCCACTAGATCAAAGAAAATGAGCCACTGCAATCAGGGAGCGCCGCATCATGAAACAATCAGCTGTGTTGCTGGAGTGTTCCTGACTGTAGTCGACAGCTTTCAGATTGTATCTGGCAGGTGTATAATCAGCAACAAGCCAACTGTCCTCCAGACCAATGGGTCCCTCTTCATCCCCCTCCCCATCCCCCTCCTCATTAGACAAACTCACAAATGTGTGTGCATGCAGGTCATTGGCAACCACAGCACCTTCTCATCTTCTTTTAGAAATAATGTTGCTGGCCAGTTAAGTAAACTGTGTTTTAATGCATAGTGGTTATTTACTTTTAAAGAGCATTGTATTGGTATGTTTGCCTGTCGCAGGTGTTCTCTCTGCGTCTCTTGTGTGAGGGTGCTGGTTACTTAAGTAGTTTATCCCTCCAGGGTGTGGGTATACTGGAGGATTTACCATGGCTGGTGTGGTTCAGTCACGAGGTGCAACTGAGTGGCTGAACCACACCAGTCGTGTTAAGCCCTCCATTATACCCACACTCTGGAGGGATAAATAAGGGATATGCAGTGGTTCAGTGTATGATAATGCATTTATCTTGTAAGTTTCCAGTGACTCAAGTAACCCTACGAAAGTGCCAAGGCACGAGTGTTATGAGAGGTCACTGGAAACTGTACAAAATAAATGCATTATCACACACTGAACCGCTGCATATTCCATTTATGCAACAGGTTTAGATGTTGTGTGAACATTTTGATTTTGGTAGGTGTAAATAATTTGTCAAAAAAGGGAAAAGAAAATCGAATTTTATGCTGTTTTTTGCTAATTATAAAAAAAAAATGGTATCTATAAATGAAACACCACTCAATTTGTAGATATTTTTGAGCTGAACATTTTTCGTGCTCACAGTACCATGCTATCATTTTTTGTTTTAAAGTTATTTATATTTGTTTGTCAAAAAAGTGAACAAAAAATTACATTTTCTTCTGTTTTCTTGCTAATCATATACAATATACAGGGTTTATATAAATGAAACAGTATTCATTTTGTAGATAATTTTATGCTGAACAATTTTCATGCTCACAGTACCATGTTATCTTTTTTCGTTTTTAAGTTATTTACATTTAAATATGGTTAGTACTGCTTCTGAGGCCGAACATTCTAAATGAATTCTGAAGAGAACTGTGTAGATAAATGAGCTAGTGATGTAGTTACTGTGTGAATAAATGGGTGACGATGTAGTTACTATGTGGATAAATAAATTTATTACCATAGTAGTGAAGATAAATGGTTTTATTCTACAGTTTTTATCCTGACCCCTGTTGCATAAATTGCTATTATTCAGAGTTGAATGTTGTTTATTTAATGTTTTATTTTTGTTTTTACATCACTGAGGTCATACAGTTTGAAAGAGGATATAATTTTTTTTTAATTTACCGCGGTGTCTTAGTGAAGCGGCGACAGGAAAAATGGCAGTGGTTCTGTTTGAAGTGAAAGCATCGTATTGATACATTGATTGGCACGAGACAAAATTGGCTGGTACCTTTTCCAGAGGGTACACTGCAGGATTTACAATGCTGGGAAAGGTACAAGCCAACCATTCAGGTTGCAGGATTTGGCTTGTTCAATTTATCACATTGTATAATATTTAACTTTATATACCTGTATTGTGAATCTTGTAAGGGCTCGATGTTGTCAGTTTGATCAGTCTGATTTAGTCTGGAGAATACATGTTTGCCTTTTTTGCTCTTGTACTGTATGAGACGCTTTATTGGCAGTCTGCGCAGAGAGTAGACATGCAGCAAAACTGCTGCCCTGAAGAGAAAACTCACTACAGACAGCATACACAGGTAAACATGCAAAGGCACAAGCTACTAAATGCATTAGACCAGGCATCTATGAAGATGTAAGCAAGGTAAACTGACTACATGGTCAGACAGATCTATTGAACTATTTTCAGGTGCGCTGCCTGAAAATCACTCATTATTAATTCCAGAGGTCTTTTTTGGAACATCCAGATCATAAATTCAATCATTGGTTGCTTTTAATGTGTGAATGAAGAAGGTTACATGGCTCTTTTGGGTGCATTGGTAATAAAATGTTGGTTAAGGTGCAGTGCCCGGGTGTAGTGCTTGGAGCAGAGGTCAGAGTACTGAGTTTTAATAAAGCCTTCTTCTCAGGATTATAGATTGTGTTACTTCACTGTATGACATTCTTCACCCAATGGAGCTTGATGTGTAATGGAGGAAAGGAGAGGAGAGGAGAGCTGGCTGCAGATATCCATCAGGCTCTTCGCTTAAGGTATGTTTTGGATGACCGACAAGTCACATATTTATACAATTTTTAAGAAAGGTTAAGCTAGCAATTTCTAAAAGTAAGCATTGCAATGTTTTAGGGTTAGTTTTTAGTCCCATTTACAGTGCTTCACTAAAAACGAGATACTCTTCTTTATTAAAACTTAAAAGTCTCTAATATTTTTTCCGCAGAGCACGAAAAGTTTGAGAGTTTGCATATATGACTTAAAAGCTGGCAAGTAAGTGTTATTTCACACATGTGTTTAAAAAGAAGCTCCTTGTCAAGTTGCAAGAATTACACTGCAAGAGTTAGAAAACTCTAAAAAGGAGTTCGGCTTGGTATTATATAGCAGGACGAAGATGCATAGGGAGCCACGGGGCTTTACAATCCATGACAAGTTGGCAGCAGTCTTTGAACATCAACAGAGATTGAGGAAAAGAGATGGGGGGAGTAAATGGAGAAAAAACAACGGAGAAGAATTTGAGCACAGGAATGGCAGATTGACTAAAGTAGTAGCCAAGGGATTTAAGTTTGGGTCTCCAGATTTGTAGATCTTTGCCCTAGTAGGCTATGTTGCTTCCCCTCTGTCGATCCTTCTTTTTGGGAAGGGTTGCTGTACTAGTATTTGACGTAAGTTTATTTGTGAATACCATCACTGCTGACTCTTGTTTATAAAGCAAAACAGTCAAAAAAATATATTCAGCTGCAGCAACAATAATGTGAATTGACCACTAATGGACGGTGCAAGTGTTTTATTTTTATTTACAGTTTACCCTCCTGGTTCACTAGCCATGCCCCAGGCTCCACTCAGGTCTGACACTCTTGTTCTGTCCCGCCCCAGCCCCGTCACCCTGTCTTCTCCCAGTGCTTCTTAACTTCCTAGCAGTCACCCATGGTATCCCCTCTCCATGGTGGAGGGTGGTGTCAGTGGATCAGGTCTTACCACAAATGTTTGGGTGTGTGAGTATGGGGTCTGAGGGTAGAGCAGCATCTGCTGTATCACTGTGGCTGGGGGTTTTCTGCATTTTTCACCCCAACCCCTTAGAGATGCCAGCTGAGTGGTGCAACGCAGAGCACCAGTGGTCACCTCAACCAACAGGAAATCTCCCCAGCCATGAATTTGTTTAAACCTGCACCGCTAGCATGATCTTCTAGGTGACAATCACATGGTGTGGCATAGTCTTCTTCCCTCCCCAGAGGAGGAGGAGAACATCCTGCAGAATGCTTGATCCTCCTCTTGATGGCTGACTGACAATCTGGGTTCATTCCTGAAACCAGGTCACCGGTGTGGGGCAGGTAAGGCACATAGTGCCTCAGCCCTTCTGCACCACCACACTGGTGGAAAGGCTATTTGCAAGGGTTCAACAGTTTGAACCTTGTTGTCTCGAGTTTTATCTCAGTGGTCAACAAAACTGTTTGCCCAGTGTCCACAGTATAGCTAACAAAAAAAAACAAGCACTCACACAATAACACCTTCTTCACCCAGACACACTGTTTCTACTGTTCTGTCTCTGACAAAGTGTCGGTCAGTAAAATTAAAAAGAAGTTAAAACTTTGCTTCCCTCCCTGCCCTATTTGTCATGCCATTTAATAGGCAACTTAAGAGCCAATCAGTCTCCATCAGCTCAATTCCATTATTTGTGTAACTTTTAGAGGAAACAAAGTGGCACGAAGAAGCTCACATTTTGTGTTATGCACTATTAAAAGGAAAAACCTCTGATCTGGAATCAGTTCATTGAATTCATTCCCCTAGCTACCCTCCTCACGCCATGTTCAAAATAAACTATGATGGTCAGCTACTCAGCTTTATTTATTATAGCATAGTTAGTGTTTTTCATTTTTCGATAAAGCTTTTTGTCTTCCTCAGGTTAGGCGGGTGGCTGTTCAGCCCTGTGCCCATCTCCCATGACCGGCTACCGCCTGTTCTGAAGGCTTGAATCCCCTGTGGATTTCCCCCATGGTGGGGCCAAAGGAGGGAGGACTGTCCTCCACCCTGGCACACAATCCAAAAGTACCCCAGGGAATGAATGGCAGTATGGGCCAAGGAAAGGCTGTCTGGGCTTCATTAAGCCTGCCTGACTTCCAATTTCCATCCCCCCTCCCCGGGCTATGGCAGCACGCAAGTGCCTGCATGTGGAGGCACACATGAACTGTGAATTCACAGACTCCACCCTTCAAAATCTCTTGGAGCCTGCACTACTCCCAGGCCTCCACCTAGTAGCAGTCAAAATCGAGATGACTAGGGCACCCTTTCCTCAGAGGCAAGAGCAGTCCATGGGGCAATCAGTCCTTCCCCCCTCCCCGGTGAACCCCAGCAACCTGAGGTCCTCCCTGAACCCAGGTTGCCAGCGTGGTGGCAGGTGAGATGCAAGTGCTTTGGCCCTCCATGCCACTGGGTTAGCAGGGTGAGTGTTTTTCACTGTCCCCATCCCCAAACCTGAATGAACTCTATGACCAACCAAAGGAAACACTGCTAGTGCATTGCACAGCTTGGTGTATTAAATAAACATTTCATATCACGCAGACTTAACTTCAACTATGCACGCACAGAAACTCTGCTAATAGTCAACTCCCCTTACTGGTGAGACTATACTAGCTGATGATGTCCTGAGTTGACTCTGCTCCCATTCTCTGGCCCTCTTGCAAAACATGAATGAGTCAAGATGAGCAAAGGATATCGAAGATTTCTTAAATTCCAGACCCAGAGTTAAATTAAAAGGATATAGAAACATAGAAATTGTTGGCAGAGAAGGACCACCTGGCCCATCTAGTCTGCCCGTATGCCCTTGTATGGGATTACTGCTTCTGACCCACCTGCTGCTGGACCTCTATGGCTCCCCATGCCTGTCCCAGGCATGCTTGAATCCATCCACTGAGCTCACTCTTACCACCTCCTGAGCCAGACCATTCCATTCATCCACCACCCTCTCTGTGGAGAACTTCCTCACATTGCCTCTTAACCTATCACCTTCCAATGTTCATGTCATACCCCCTTGTTCTTGTGCTCCTCCTGTATTGGAACATGTCTCCCCCCTCACCTTGTTTATACCCTTGAGATATTAAAATGTTTCTATCATGTCCCTTCTTTCCCTCCTCTCTTCCAGCAAGTACATATGCTCCAGACTCATTCAAAATCACACATTGGCATGACCTGACCCTCAGACTAAAAAAATGTTCTTTGGTCGTGCCCCCTGCCTTCCATTCCTGTTACTCAATGAGTTAGCCTGCAATCACTCAGTTGGCTGTCAATTCACTAAACTTCACATTCAATATATAATTCACGCCATCCATCAGTAGTTGATTCATGTCATTGTTTCCTGCCAGCTTAATGCCTTTTTTAGACCATTTTGCTTTTTTAAGAAACTCCTGCCACCTACCAGAGCCCAGTCTGAGCCTGATTGTGAAGTGAAAGTGTGCATGTATGTGTGCACATAGCCTGTATGCAGCTATTGTGAATGCATGCGGGTAATGTAAACTGAATAGTAAATGTGCAATATTTTATTACTTTTGTCTAGTTTCAATTTATTGATTGTGCTGTTTTTGCTTTTGTGTGCATTGAAAAGTCCTTATTTATCCAGAAATGTGTTATTTGTTAATTTTGTTTGTGTACTTAAGAGGGTCTGGAAAAGGAGGCAAATTTACGCACATCAAAAAATGGGCATCCCACACTGTGGACATTTGTCACATAATTTTGTGCCACATTGGCTGGTTGGGAGGTATGCCTATATGGACTATCAGAGTGGTTTAGGGTCAATTTCACATGATTGAAAATAGTGTGGGTAAACAGTGCAAGACACGGTCAGTAGAAAATGGCATGGTCCGAGACCACTCCAGATTATATAAACAGACTCCAAAACTGTGCACACTTTTATGCCCATGTGGTGTTTGACCATGTGTATATGCTGCCACTATCTTTTTTTTTTTTTACCTCCTTCCAGCAAGGCAACCTGCTGTACATCCAGCCACACCACCTTCCACCTCCTGGGACTCAGCAGGCTCAATCACATGTCGGGCCTGGTGCTGCCACTCCCGTACCCATGGAGAGGTTCCACCTATGCTCCCTTACTGGGCCGGGACCAAGCCCGCAGCACAATTCCATGACAGGACCCCTCAGGTGGTGTTAAATGTGGCCATCAAACTGCTCGGTCCCCGCTGCAATTTTCTCCCTGGTACATGCCCTATGGAGTACAGACGTGCAATGACGTTAGAGGCACAATGTGCCAATGTCAGCCGCACTTCAGCCCCAAGTGCACCATTCTATGCAGTGCACCCGATTTTCATCTGGGTTCACTGCAGAGCCCTATTCCTCCCCAGGGATAGGAGAGCAGTCCTCCGGACGCATAATCCTAATAATCCCCACTGACCCCTGATGGCCTGGGCGCGTTCTGATGCTGCTATCTTGACTGGCTACCATCAGAGCTGGCCTTCTCACAGAGAGTTACAGCACTTTCTTTTTGAGGATTTCCACTGTCACTCCAGGGAAACAGTGGACTTCACTCTCAGCTTCCAGTGCGGCACACAATATTTCATCTATGTTTCTAACAATGGAGTCTCCCAGTATCATGGACCATCTCTTTTCCCTTTGGGACTCCCTCCTCCACTTCCCTGGCTTATCTCCAATGAATGAAGCCCTCTTCTCCAGTGCACTGGCCCCAGCTACCTTCTGGTGGGATTTCAGGGGGCCTCCTTTCACGAGTACAGCTATTTGTTTGAGGTAGGCACACTTCGCACCTTTAATATCCTCTCCCCTCCAGTCCTTCCCTCCTTCCGAACTACAGTTTATTTGCCCCTGTTGGTCTCTGGGCCCTCTGCAACAATGGAGCATGTAGTCCTCTTGGTTGTCCATTGGCCCTAGCTCTCAGTTCCTGAATTTTCAGTTCAGTACAGTTCAAAATTGTGTTTATTAAAATATAGACTTGGATGATGAAAAATGATTGGAGCACACAACTCATTAACATTGACATCCATTTCATAAAAAATTGTTACACAACAGTTACTAATACTTGCAATACATATGCAGACATCAATTTACACAGATTTCCAACAATATAAAGTTTTGTTTTTTTTATTCTTTAGTAACTGGATAAGGCCCACTAGGCACAATGCCTGTTTTCAGGGGCGACCTGGGAGCACTGTGTGACTTGCTCAGGGTCGCTCAGTATGCAAGTGGAGGTTGTGGGAGTCAATCCCAGGTCTGCTGTATACAGTGGACATACTATGCTCATTCAGAGCTCATTATTGTAACCTCTCTAAGCCATACTACCAACCCCAAATACTTTGTGGCACACATACATATTTCGTTCTTGTTCCACTAAACAGCTAAACATGCTCCAAGAGTACACACTAAGGGACTTAGACTTTGACAACGTTAATAGGCATGGTGTTCCATAATTTTAGACCACTAATGCCAGATGTGCATCTTCCTTTAGTATATTTACAGTGAAGGCCATAAACTTCAATTCCACCACAGGACCGCAGTCCTTCCTTGATGGGCCACACAGAGATGAGGTCTGTTATGAAACTAGGCAGTAAATGTTGACTACATTTCTGGACCAGTATCAGTGTGTGGATTTGCCTCCTCACAATAAAGTGAAGACCATCCAAGGCTTTGTTACAGGACACACCGGCATGTATCAAAGAGTTTGTCCACGATAAATCTTACTATGCAAATGCATACAGTATGTAACTTGCCCAACACCATTTTTGAACTCCCCAATAAATAATGTCCCTGCAGTCAAATACAGGTTCTAACATGGTATTACTTACCTTCTGCCTAGTCTCAAATGGTAATGCCTGTCATAGTATGTACAGAGCCCCTAATCTTGGGATAGCCTTCTTACTCATTTCCTGAACATGAACCTCCCAGTCAGTCCTGCCAAAATTCCTGTCACTCCAGCTTGTCATTGGCCTAGTTTTCTTTTCTGTATCCTGCGCTCACACTGGCCTCGACATAGTTGGCATACCGCAGACAACTGGACTTGTAAGCCCAGTCACCAGTTTCCTTGCATCAAACCACTGTTGACTTCTCAAACCAGGACAGAAATCGTTATGTACCTCACATTTATTTGTGGGGCAGATTTATTGACAACACCATTGTCCTTTGGCAGTGGGATCTGCCCTCCCTCTCCTGTATTGTGAATTTTCTTAACACCAATGAAATTGGTTTGAGCATCACATATTCTTGTGATTCAACCAAGATTGTTTTTTAACTATGCATTAGTGGTAGGGAGGCTCCCAGTTCAATTGTGAGTCAAGCCAGACTCCTAAATATTTGTATAGGCACCATTTTTAAGTTTACCAAGTTCTCAGATTTTTATTAGGACTGGGGCTAGTTCTTCAATACTTTTTTGCTGGACTAAGTAGCATTAACTGTGTCTTTTGGGATTAATAATTTTATTTTACTAATCTTTTTTTTTGTCAACTATATTTATTTATCCTCCTGTGGTGGTTCGACTTCTACATCCACCGAGCCTACCGAACTCAGGGGATGGTACAATGCTTGTTTGTAATTATGGTTGCTGTATGACTTAACATTTACCATAAACAAAGCATTTTCTTTAGCTTTGTTGAGACTTTTTCTAGACAAGCACTGCATAGTTTCAGTCTGGACAGTGCAATAGGGACAGAGTCCCCTTAAAATCCAAACTCCCCCCTCTCAGAGGCCAGTGGGGCAGAGGACCCAAGGCAACATAGATTCACAGCAGAAAGGTCATGTCAGACAAATCTAATAGATTTCTTTGACTGGGTGACCAATGTGGTGGACCAGGGAGGGGCAGTGGACATGGCCTACCTAGACTTTAGCAAGGCATTTGACACAGTCCCACACAAAAGATTAATATACAAGTTAGCCAGCCTAGGAGTGGGTCCCAAGGTGGTAGTCTGGGTTAAAAATTGGCTAGACAACAGGATACAGAGGGTAATAGTAAACTGAGTTTACTCTGAAGAAAGCGATGGTTACTAGTGGGGTACCGCAGGGTTCAGTACTGGGACCAGTCCTCTTTAATGTCTTTATAAGTGACATTGCAGAAGGACTAGAAGGAAAAGTATGTCTCCCTGTAGCTACTACCCGGGACCCCCGGAAGTGGTGGCACATGTGCGTGGAGGCGTACATGTGCACTGCAGCTCAGGACCGGGTCCCTTTCACCTTCCCCATTGACATAATGTCGGAGCTCCTCGTGAGTGGCACCGTCCCTCTGGCCTCCACCAGGGGGCAGCCAAGCTATAAGAGAGCTGGGATTCTCCTCCCGAGGCAGAGCGCTGCCAGCCAGCAGTGTCTCACATCCTCTCCCCCCCCCGCTGGCCTCTGATGACCCTGGCTCGTTTCTGAACCCAAGTTGCTGGCATGGCATGAGGTACGGCATCTAGTGCCTCAACCCTCAGCTCCACCAGGCCAGCCTATTTTAGTAACCGTGAACCTTATAAAAGGCTACTCGTAGTGATCCCTCAGCCTCACTCCTGTTCTCACCCTCACAGTATAAATTTGGGTTGTCCACATAAAGGTGGATACTGCACATTATAAGATCTACCTCAATATCATTTAAGAATAGTGAGAAAAGGAGTGTGCCCAGGACATATCCCTGTGGGACTCCACCCTTATTACCTCTTATATTGTTTCGTAAATTCCACCAGCTGATTCCTTTTGGACAAATGCCCCTTAAAGATGGAGTATGGCCAAAAGTACTACATTGCAGGATTTGAATCAGCAAATATTGATTAAACATCATAACAAAATTTAGATCTCTGAGTTACTTTGCTTAACAGTTATCAGCCATTGTGTAACCTTGATTTTACTCCCTATTCAAAAAAGTCAGTTTCGGTGAACATGTACTGATGATGTCTTAACAAAATCTCACAGCCTAGTCCTCCATGTCAGCAGCCTTATACAACTTCTTTCTCCAAAGTTTAAAAAACTGAAGTTGCAGTAATCTTTAAAAAAAAAAACTGACTGTCAGGGGTGTGACTTGGGATTGTCGACAGTAATGCTCACGCCATTCCACTTCCACCCCCCCCACAGCCATTGCCAGGCATCAAGGTGTGCCTTGGACTCTTCGGCTCCAAAGTTGACCACATTCTCCTATACTGCACCCATTTCAGCATATTTCCTTATGGAGTGGGGTGAGTGTAATGCTCGAACACCCCAAGGCACACCTCAACACTTGTCAGTGTCTGCAAGGTAGGATGAGGTGAAATGGCATGAGCGTTATGGCAATGACCCAAAGTCATAAACTAATGCCTGTCCATCTCTGCAGAGTCGGGGTGGGGTTGGTGTCAGTTCAATACTTCACTGCCATTCATATTATGCAACTGTCTAACTCTTGTATTTCCAATGCTAATGCAAGCAAGCAAACATTCGGCATTGACAAATGCCTGTTCTATTGCAACACATTCTCCCTCTCCCACATTGAAGCTGCTGTGTTACCTGTGCATTTAGCCAAATTGTTTCCATTTTAAACTGCATTTTAGTGCTATTGTGTCTAACTCCCAGCTGCATTTTTTTGATTCACTCCATTCAACCCCTTAAGACAAAGTTATTGTGTTTGCCTGTTTCCATTGTTAGGAAGGTAGAACTGGGCAAGGAAGGGGAGAGGGAGGTAAGGTGCCTGCCTGGCGCCATGGCTTGGAGTGACAGGGAGCGAATCTTCAGGATTGCTGGAGCAGCTGCACAGGGGAGGGAGCTGGATGTCATTGTCCACCTAGGGACAAATTACCTGACTAACAAAGGGATTAGAGAAGTGCAGGAAGAGTTTGTGGAATTGGGGAGGGGCCTTAGTCAAGTAGCATGCACGGTAACCTTCTCGGAGGTGCTACCCATCTATGGCATAGGAGAGGCTAGGGTGTTCCGTGCCATGGATTCAATCAGTGGTTGAAAACTGGTGTGGAGCTCAGGATTTGGCTTCATTGGGGACTGGGGTCCACCAGGAGTGATGCAAGCCTATACTGGCATGATGGGCTGCATCTGTCCGGGAGGGAACCAAGATCCTAGGTGATAGGTTTAAATGCTTCATTGTGAAGCTTTTAAACTAGCCAAGGAGAGGCACTGGAAAGAGCAGGAAAATCATAGCCCCCAAACAATCACGGTAGTAAGTGTGGCAAACACCAACATAGAGGTGTCGATAGGGAGAAGGGCAGGGGTAAATGGAGAAAGTGACAAAGGCAAGAAGGACAGGGATGGGGCAAAGGGGTAAGGCCATCAGGAAATGGAGGGTAATGAGTACCAATGCCCATAGTCGGGGCAACAAGCTCCCTGAGCTGGTGGCCTTGATGGAAGAGGGATGCCTGGATATCGTAGCAGTCACAGAAACATGGTACACAGAGAACCATGACTGGGATGTTAACATACCAGGGTACATAACCTACAGGAGAGACAGGCAGGGAGAAGAGGGGGAGGAGTAGCTCTCTATGTAAAGGAAGGGATAAAAGCAACTGAACAAAAGAGTAAACAGGGAGGAGAGGAGGCACTGTGGGTCACCTAGGAGACTGGAAAGGGCACCACAATCCGCACAGGGGTTGTGTACAGACCCCCATGTCAGGGGGAAGGAATGGACAAGGATATGATGGAAGACATTCTTAGAATGGCAGAGAAAGGGGAGATACTGTTGATGGGAGACCTGAATATGCCAGATATTAACTGGAGCACATTTGCTGCAGCCACATCCAAGAGCAGGGCCATTCTTGAAGCCCTACAGGTGGCAGGCATTAGACAGCTAGTTTCAGAACCCACTCATGAGGGAGCAATCTTAGACCTCATACTCTCAAACGGGGGCAGTGAGAGATCTCAGATCTAGAAGTGGTTGCCATCTGGGGACAAGTGACCATCAAACAGTGTGGTTCACATTAAACTCAGCTACAGAGTCAAGCCATACAAAAGCGAGGGTACTGGACTTTAGGAGGGCTGACTTTGGCAAGATGGAGAGTGCCTCAGAAAAGCACTAGCAAACAGGCTAGAAGGAGGTGTGGACAACAATGGGGAATTATCAAACTGCCATCACAGAGGCAACAAGCCTTTGTGAAGCAAATAAACAAATCAAATGAAAGAAAAAGCCACTATGGTTCTCAAGAGAGGTGGCTGTGAAAGTCAGGAAGAAAAAGATAGCATTCCGGAAGTATAAGAAACACAGAAGGAGCAGGACAGAGAGCTGTACCAGTTAAGGCAGAAAGAAGCAGGAGGAAGTCAGAATAGCAAAGGCCCAAACTGAGGAAAAGATAGCCAACTCAGTTAAGAAGGGGGATAAAACCTTTTATAGGTACATCAGTGAGCGTAGAAAGACAAAGGGAGGGATAGTGAGGCTGAATAGAATGAACGGTGGGTGGGCAGCGGGGGACAGTGAAAAATCAGGAATACTGAATGAATATTTCTGCTCAGTATTCACAAAAGAGGAGGGGGAAGTGCCTAATCCAATTAACAGAAGCAGTCTTGATAGAGGGGTCGATCCCAGTCCTTTCACAGAAGAAAGGGTTCTGCAAGAACTCCTAAAACTGAAGGTGGACAAAGCAATGGGTCCTGATGGAATTCACCCCAGAATTCTAAAAGAATTAAGGAAGGAACTAGTGAAACCACTGGCTACTCTTTTAATAATCATGGGAGGATGGTGCACCAAGGACTGGAGGAAGGCAGATGTGATTCCTTCACAAAAGTGGGACCAAGATAGAGGCAGGAAACTACAGACCTGTCAGTCTGACCTCTGTGGTAGGGAAAGTGATGGAGTCACTTCTGAAGGAAAGAATAGTTGAGTACCTAGAGGTCAGTGGAGCACAGGATCCAAGGCAGCATGGGTTCACAGCGGGAAGGTCATGTCAGACAAATCTAATAGATTTCTTTGACTGGGTGACCAAAGTAGTAGACCAGGGAGGGGCTGTGGACATGGCCTACCTAGACTTTAGCAAGGCATTTGACACAGTCCCACACAAAGATTATTAGTCAAATTAACTAGCCTGAGATTGGGTCCCCGGTGGTAGCCTAGGTAAAACATTGGCTGGACAACAGGACACAGAAGGTAATTGTAAATGGAGTCCACTCTGAAGAAAGGGCGGTTACTAGTGGAGTACCGCAGGGTTCAGTATTGGTCCAGTCCTTTTTAATGTCTTCATCAGTGACATTGCAGAGGGACTGGAAGGAAAAGTATGCCTTTTTGCAGATGACACAAAGATCTGCAACAGGGTTGATACACAAGGAGGCGTGGAAAGGATGAAAAGGGACTTGGCAAGGTTGGAGGAATGGTCAGACGTATGGCAGCTAGGATTCAATGCAAAAAAGTGCAAAATAATGCACCTGGGAAACAAGAACCCAGGGAAGAATACACAATGGGTGGGGAGTAGTAACAACAACAAAACAGGAAAGGGACCTGGGGGTAATCATATCAGATGACCTTAAGGTTAGCAAGCAATGTGAGAAGGCAGTAGGGAGGGGGGGTATACTGGGATGTATAGGAGAGGCATCAGCAGCAGAAAACAGAAAGTTGTTATCCTCTGTACAGACAGTTGGTGAGACCCCATCTGGAATACTGTGTCCAGTTCTGAAGACCCCATCTCTGTAAGGACATAGACAGGATAGAGGCAGTCCAGAGGAGGGCAACTAAAATGGTGCAGGTCTGCAAGAGAAGCCATATGAGGAGAGACTAAAGGAGCTTTATGTATACCCTTTGAGGAAAGAAGGGAGAGGGGGACATGATAGAAACTTCAAGTACCTCAAGGAATCAACAAAGTCCAAGAGGTAGCATCTTTCAGAAAAGAGACTTGCAAAAACAAGGGACACAATTTAAAGATAGAAGGAGGCGGTTCAGGGGCAATGTGAGGAAGTATTATTTCACAGAGAGGGTAGTGGATGCATGGAACAGCCTTCCTGAGGAAGTTGTGGGGTCTAAAACTGTGGGAGAATTCAAGAATGCATGGGACAGACATAAGGCAATTCTTGTGGGGGGCAGGAAGATATAGGCTGTTGGTTAACTAGGATCTGCGGCCTATCCTGTAGGTAGGGAAATGGGCAGACTAGATGGGCCTAGCAGTCCTTATCTGCCGTCAAAGTCTATGTTTCTATGCCTGTCTATACTCTAGTTAGCTGAGTGTGTTTTCAGTTTGCAATTGTACACAGTTTTGTTTAATTCTAAGTCTTAGAGCAAATTGTGTGTGCTTTTGGGCTGTTTTTTTTTTGGCTTACTTGTCTGTGTTCAGGCAAACTGAGCACATTCGTAGACTGCTTTCTTTCCTCTGCAGCAGCCCCCACCTCTCAGGTGCAAGACAGTGTTAAACTATGTTGCCTTTATTCTCCACACTGTAGCCCCCACCCCAGAGGTGGCACTACAATGTCAAACTATCTACATTTATTCTGTCCACTCCCCCCCCGGTACCACTGTTGTGCTAACCTGTCTGCATTCATTCTGTTCACTGCCATCACTCCCCCCACCCTGTGTCACTGTGGTGTTTAGCTTTCTGCATTTGGTAGATTGTTCACCTTTTCAGCTGTTAACATTCATTTCACTGCAACCTCATACCTCAAAACCCTCTAAGCTGTATACATTTTCTTCACTGCACTCAGCCCCTCAACAAGTTACAAACTGCTCATACTAAATTTAATTGAATCACTTTAGGTCCAATCAGATTAATCCATTGATAAAATAATGATCTTTCATGTAACAAGGAAGGAATGACTAAAGACATGAATAGGCAAATACAGCACATAGCAGATTCAGAGAACTTTATTAGACATCACAGTATACTCACTAGCACCCCCGTGCGCCCCCCCCCCACGCACACATCTGAATCCTCAGATCAAACCATACAGGTACCAAAAATCTCTATAAATCCTGTCATGGGGTACAATAATAAAAACCCCAGTACAGGACTTGTGACAGCACATCATTTTTCTGTCACAAGGAAAAACAGCATTATACAATGGCAAGAAAATTTCCTGCACTCTGATTGGTCAATATAGGACTCGACCCGTGATGTTATTCTAGCATAACATCACGGATCTAGTCCCAACACAAACAAGACCACATCAAAAGTAAAACGAATCCCTGCACTTGCCATGTCCAAGCTGCCCACACTTGCCATGACCACTTTACAGTTTGCCAGAACTTCATCTTTTTTTTTCAAATAAACCCCTCCCTCCCACATTCACAAATACAGCCCCAAATGACAAAACCCTAAACTACTGCATCACAAAACTTAGAAAAACCCATAATTTGTACTACTTGCACTACTTATAATTCAAAAAAGACAAAATGAAGCACAGCCGTCATCGCGATCGGCTTCACAGTGGTACGCTACTATACTTTCAAATTTCCCTCTCAACAGCCAACTTCAGTGACCCCGCTCGGCTACTACTCACAGTGCCAGCAGTCATTCCTTGGGCAGACACTCAGTCCAAGCGTTCACTTTGTTCCCTTACTACGCAGTGCTCACATAACCCCAGCAAGATCCCAGCTTAATCGCAATTTAAAAAAAAAAAAGCCAAATGAAAACAAACCCAAGCCTTTACTCCAGCACTTTTGATTTCCCCCAGCAGGACTGTGCAGCAGTAAGAGGAGTTCAATGTACTGGATCTACCTCGCATTGCAAACAACGGCCACATTTGGACACCTGATTAACATAAGAAACTACTCCACTCCCCCAAAAACACATATAGTTAAAGCCAGGCTGTAAACTGTCATTTCTGACACGAGTCTAAATGGATCGTGAGCGCGTGGGCTGTTCACACCATATTTCAGTTACTGATACTCGGTTCCGGTTCCATTGGTAATCCCACTGTTGCCGTCCGTGCAGATACCAGTAAATCATTTTTTATCCTGTACAAACACCTGCCAACAGTACTGGGAACAAGCTGTGACAGTAAAAGTAAATCACTGCATTCTAATTACCAATTCGTGGCTCTGTTTCCTCTTCCTCACACAGAATTAGCATAGCACTTGAACAGCCCCGAAACACCAAATTTGCTTGTGTGTGTGTGTGAATGAAAACATGCAGTCATGGGGGAGAGACAAAGGAAGCAGACACACTAACACCTACTGTAAGCAAGAGACTGTGACAGTGGAGAAGGCATTTAGAAGAAGCAGCCCACCTACAGGACAAAACAGTAAATCTATTCTGCACTATTTTTTCCTATATATACCTACCCATTAAAAATTAATAAAATCTATTTTACAAGTATTTTTTTATCTTTTTGTTTTCACACAAGCGACCCATTGTATAATAGGAATAATGCACTCCAGGGTGTGTGTCGTGCTGGGATAACGTCACTTCTGGGGTGATTGGTTGCACTTGGCCTGCAGCCTCATGCCTAATCACCCAAGTGACGATTATCCAACTCCTTCATCATATTCTTTATTATACCACTGTTACCCACAGTAGTTGTCTTACTACTTTAAAGACCTTGAAATGATATGAGTTAAACTTAATTCACTATTTGAATTGCACAGCAGAAACTATGTATATGAGACATGACAGATGAGGGGATAACTAAGAATATACATTTTTACTTACTTCTGTATATGAGCTGGAAAATGTGGCTAGTCAAGAACTGAATTTTTCCAGAATAAAGATGACCTGAATGATACAAAAATGTATAATAAGGTCCTAAAGGGTTATAAGTCTCTTTGGGATTTTCACAGTCATTGCAACCATCAGCCAGTAAAAGTCAATTAAAACTATACATAGCTGAACGTTTAGATTAAGAGTTATTCTTAAAAGCAAATGAGAACTATGACAAATACCACTTTACAAGGAGGAAATGAAACCAGATGGTATTATCAGGAATATGTATCAATCTCTTCCAGTGCCTCTCCTAGCCTCTGCATCCATATATCCAGAGAGCCACGTGAGAGGGGAATGAGACCACGAAAATCACTTCCCAAAAACCTGGAGTAATCTATGAGGAGCTAACTGACAAGGACCTGGATAAATCCAGGCCAACCAAATCTAACTAGGCTCAAAAGAGCTCTCTTGAGCTTTTTCTCTAACTAAGAAAGGCTACAGCCAAGCTGAATGCAACTTATTGAAATATTGCTGAACAAAATAGCTCTTCTATAATAACAATTATGAGAGAGACTAAGACTTTCAGCAGAACTCATGAAACTCTCTGAGGTACAAACCACAGAAGTGATAAAATCTACTTGCAGCTCTCTAAGGTACTGACCACAGATTGATAACATTTAAGTGCAAAGCTTCTAACTGCTAGGGAAGACAGAACTAGTTTCAAAGATAAAACAGAAATAACTTATGAGGGATAGGTACTGAGCATGTGCATCACAAGCAGGACCCTAGTTCCCGTTTCTGATTTGGAAAATTCCACCAACGAAGAAAGTCCCTTCAATATGACATTAAAAAAACCTAGAACTTGTATGATCATGGGAGGCACTCTGAATACGATCCTGGAAAGTGGCTACTGAATGTTCCCTACTGAACATTTTGGCTAAGACTTCCTGACAGGTTCCAACATAGTGATAAGATTGAACAAGCTATGTTGCTTCTGGCATTTAGCCGTCACATGCCAACTATTAGTGGTCAGGAATATAGGTTCAATAAGACCACTCTTGGGGAAATGTGTTGCAACAAGCATACATAAGTGAGGCAATAGGTTAGTTAGGATACAGTTTCAAATAGTTGTTTGTGATATCAATACCAACATTGCTATATAATTTAGTTAGGTTACCTGGTTCTCTTCCTCAGATCAGGAATTCATAATAGGAGAAGATTGCTAGGATCATAAAATAGTTTTCTGCTCATTCCTTATTTTGAGTAAGGAAGAAAATGAATTTTTCATGCCATATTAAATGAATGTTTTTGATATGAGAATTATAAACACAGTCTTTCATGTATCTTATGCTTATGTAGTTGATTGAATATGTAAGTATGTACCATAATTATAGAAATAATAGTAATACAGTAGACTGCCTGATTTTTGCAAACATGCCCTTGATCTATTTTGTTATATACTTTGAAACTGAATAGTCATACAACTGTGTCATATGGACCCAGGCATGGACATCTGCTTCCGATTTCAGTTCTCATTCTGGTACCAGTACCAGATGATGCCATTGTTTAGCAGGCAGTTAAAAATGTCTGCCTGAGGAGTACTGTCACCTCAACCATTTCCTTCAGCTTTGTTGGGTGAATTCCATCCAGACACATTGATTTTTTTTACTCTTAATACCCTTAGCTCCTCCAGCACTCTTTCTTTTGAGAGGGTTACTGTTAGTGTCCCCTACTTCCCCATTTTGTCACAATTATGCAGTTCATTAGTGGACAATCCCCCTTCTCCTTGGTGAATACGGAACACAAATATTAAATCAGTTTCCCCATCTTCCCACTATTACCTTCTTCCCAGCTCTACCACCTTCATCATTCAGACTATGGCCTTCTTAACTTTTCATTTCTCAAAAATGTATCAGAAAAATGCCTTTTCACCCTGCTGCACCCCTTCTGCTATTCTCAACTCTGCCCTATGCTTTTTGTTTTTGACCATCTTACTGTCCATTCTAGTTGCCTTCAGGAACAGCTCTCTGTACCCCTTGCATGTCCTCAATGTCTTTCTTTTCCATTCTCCCTGATTCCTTCACCTCTGGCAAGAATCACAATAGATGCCTAGCCCTCCACCCCTTGCTTACACTCTCAGTACAGCAAGCCACTGCTTTTGTGACTCCTGTCCAGAATACTTCCAATGTTACCTCTGTTCCTTTGGTCACTGCTATTCCTCTCTTGCTGTTAACCAATATTTCTCATAGCCTGTTTAAAACCACCTTGCTATGGATCCACACTTGTTGTATGTTTTGCTCCCCCTGTGTTCGTTTCCAAATGGACCTCCACCCACACAGTTCTGCTGTAATTTGATCCAAGTTGATTCTGTACTGCGATGGTGTCAACTCTCTCACTGTTGGTGAGAACCAGGTACAGAAAGGCTCCCTTTCTTTTGAGGGACTGAACTAATTCCATAAAGAAAATATTCTGGCATGTCTTCACCAAGAGCTGGTTTCTTGCACTTGCTGTGCCTGAGACCTTCCTACTCACATCTGGCATGTTAAAATCCACTTCAATAAGTACCTCTCGGGAGCCTGCTACATTCCTTATAACCTTCTCAAGATCTGGAATGAAATTTGACACATCAAGAGACTTGCCCTTCCCCCCAATTGCAAATGCAAAATTTCATGCAAATCGATTTAAGGGGGTTGAAGCTATTAAAGCACAAATGTAGGTGTTTAACATTAAACAGCCTTCTCAATCCTAATTCTAGTGGTGCTGCTGTGCCACTATAATATATATACCGCTCAAATGGTTTGGAATTGTGGACTGAAATTTTCAGGGTAGAAAGAGTGCTTACCCGAGAATGGTGCCTTCCATTGATTTGAGGAAAAAATCTATATATATTAATGGATTCCTCAGTTATAAGGATTTGAAATTTAAGTTGTGAGTATGCTCAGTATGATATTAAACATCTATCCTAAAGACCCTACTGAGCCTGCTCAGAAATGAAATTTCAAATCCTTATAACTTAAGAGGAGATTGATATTTTTTTCACCAAGCCAACAAAAGGAACCATTGTAGAGAAAGTTCATTCAATCCTGAAAATGTCAGACCAACATTTCAAACCATCTGGATGCTAGGTGATGGCAAAACAAAAAAACAGCAAAACTCCCAATTTTTCCTAACATCACACTATATGGACCTCAGAATTTGCACATACAACCAGACTGAAACTTGGCATATCAAGAGACTTCACCCTCACAGCCTGCATATGCAAAATTTAGTGCAAATCCATTGAATGGGGACAAAGGTATTAAAGTGCAAAGTTAGGGGTTTAACATTTAATAGCCTGCTGAACCCTAACTCTAGTGGTGCTGCTGCACCACTATAATAGACAGACAGACAGACAGACAGAGAGAGAGAGAGAGAGAGATACACAGCCCATACACTTTGGAATTTTAATCTGAAATGTTCAGGGTAGAAAGGGCTTGCCCCAGAATGGTGTTTTTCTAGGTGCTAGGCAATGACAAAAAAAAACAACAAAAAAAAACACTGATTTTCCCCCAAAAAAATGCACTATATGGATCTTGGAATCTGCACATCCAGCTGGAACAAAACTTGGCTGATCAAGAGACGTTTCCCTCCAGAGTCCACATGCATAACGTTGTGTAAATTTTAGGAATGGGGCAAAGCTATTAAAGTGCAAAACTGGGGGGTTAATATTATATTGCCTACTTAGCTCTAACTATAGTGGCGCTACTGTGCCAATGTAATATTGATAGATATATAGATAGATAGATAACAAATGATAGGTCAGTGTGGTATATAGGGATATAATTCCATCAAGAGATCCTAATGAGGTCAATAAGCCACTAACCCAAAGGGCAAGTGGCATTATGACCTCATTAGGTTCACGAGATGATTGAATTATATAGCTATGCACCACACTTACCTATTGTTTGTTTTATATCATACATGGGAATGGTGCCTTTTTTGTATCTGAAGGCTGTGTTTTTGTCAGGAGGCTTATTAGGTAAGGTTGTGTTTTTGTCAGGAACTTATTATGTGTGCTAATTAGCATAGGAATTCCTTAACTGGTTCAGCCTCTGTATTCATTGATGTGTTTAGTTATAAATCAATCAGTCAAGTAATCATTTTTATTTTACCAGGCAAAACACCACTGAGACAGACTCATTTGCAAGATTTATTGATTTAATTGGTCATTAAGTTGTTTGTTTTGGTGGTTATAATGTTGGTCGATGGGTGTTTTTCCCCCCACGGTATTCGGTTTCAGTGCGGATGTATGCAGGGCTAATTGTATGGAATGTAGGTTTAATTGATGAGGTATACGGTGAAATACACAATAATGGGCTCCTATTGGGAAGAGATCCCATCTATGTATTTTTTTATAGGGGTGCGTTAAAGTTAGGGTTCAGTGATCACTTCTGTGTTACACCCCAGATTTTGCACTTTAATAACTTTGTTATTGTTATATAGATTCATGTGAAATTTTGCATGTGCCATTGGGGACCAAAGATCTCTTGTTGTGGCAAGTTTTGTTTTGGTCAGCTATGTGGGTGCAGAGACACAAAGTATCCAGAAATGTGAAAGTTATAGTTTTTGTGTAAATTCTTTGTCACACCATTTCTCTGAAACTGTGTGGAGTTGTGGTCAGACATTTGCAGGGTATACAGGTCTTGCATGACAGATGTGTCTTTTGATGGTTTGGTGAACAAATATTAATCTGTTCAAAAGTTATTAAAGTTTCAATTTTCCCAGTATTTCCTATTTGAAAAGTTAGATGTGCTGTATGAAACAACTGTTTTGTTGCAATGAAAGTGGTATTTATTGTCGCAAATGCAGAATGTAGTGTAGAGATTCCACCATTTTGCTTTCAGTTAGCGAGGCAAAAACATTTAAATATTTCAAAAAATATTGTCGGATGGTAAACACCAACAGTTGTGTTTACCTAATCAGCCCAGTGGAATCTGATTCTGGCATCAGTTTGCCCATAAATGGACAGAAATATGTATATTTTATCCAGGGTGGTTTTACTGCTGCAAACTGTGGCACTACTTTTGCAAAACAAGGAGGGGGGGGGTTGCCACAAAGTGCAGCAAAAGGACTCAGTGTTTCACAAAAACAATGTTTTGCTTTTGCTGCAATTTGTGGCACAACTTTTTTTTGCCTGTTTCTTTGCCAGTTGTCAAATGTGGCACATGTGAAATATTAATCTATTTATTTAAAAGTAAAATATTGGATGGAGAAGCCAAAAATAAAATCCAGTTTAAATACATGCATAACTGATTTGATTACGGTGATATTTAATCAGGCTTTGTACAGTATGTCTGCAATATTTTAAAATCTATACTGACTTTATGCACATTATGAGTCATACATATTTTTATTTGTTTCATGATTCATCTGGCTTGGCAAAAATGCACCTTCCAGGAGAGACAGATCTCCAAGGCTGATCCTCCTAGCGTTGGACTGGATGTTTTTGGAGTTTTCCTGTGTGATGGGAGGCTAAAAGTGGATTAAAAAGGAGCGAGGGCTCTCCATATCTACACTGTCTGCACTTGATCACCATGATGAGACCATCAGAGCAGCTCAGCAATAACTTCCCCAGCCACTGACTGCTTTTGAGGGCAGTTCATGAGAGGACTTACTCAGTGTTTGATCAGGCTACTAGCATTGTCTTGTCGATGAGAGACTGCATCTAGTCTGTGGAACCAGCCCGCCCTGCATTGAATGCAGGCCCACAGACAAGGGCTTAGCAGCAGGACCAGATAATACACCAGGCGGCCACAACATATCTCTGTGAGAATTAGCAATTTGTTTGTATATCGGATATGCAAAGTCCTCTCTTTCCCACACCTGGATCAGAGTTCTTCAGAGATTCATATTTGGCCCTCTACTGTTTTCAATCTTCATGAATGAACTCCCCCCACTGTCCAGCCCATGCTCTGCCCTGTTATATGCTGATGATTTGGTACTCCACTCCAGCTCCTCTGACATATCAGACTTCAGCTGGAACCTACACCCCAACTTCAACACCTTCCAACACTGGTTGAAGCAAAATAAATTTGTCCTCAACAGCAAAAAGACTATTGCCATGCTCTCAGGTTCGGGACCCAAAATCAGGGCCTGTCTCCAGCCACTATGCATCAGAGCATTCCATGACACCCATTCAACATTGTCTCCTCTTTTAAATACCTTGGAGTCACCCTGGATCTGGCCCTGGACTATGGCCTGCACCTAACTACTACCATTAAAACAGTCAACATACAACTTGGTCTGGTGTTTCAAGTTAGGCAGAGGCCTCACATCTGTGGTGAGGCTGGCTATCACTCAGAGGGTTCTGAGACCTAAATTGGCCTATGGGATGATTGCCCTTTCAGAATCCTCAAGAAGGGTCCTGCACAAGTGGGACATCTGCTATAATAACATCTGCCACTTTGCTGTGTCGGTATACAAGCTCACTCATCACTTCTCACTATACTCTGGCCAGGGCTGGCTAGCCCCCACAGCTTTCCAGCAATACACCACAACCTGATTCATTAAAAACATCATCATCTCCCAGAAACCTGACAAGCTGGCTTAGTCTTAAAAATTGCAAACTCTACCTACCCCCTGAGATCCGCTGATAAGTACTACCTTATCCAACCAAAGAGTAACACAAAACTGGGTGAAAATGCCTTCTTGGTTAGCACTCCGGGAGTGTGGAACTCTCTTCCACTGGCACTCAGGAGCCCCCCCAAGTTTTAAGCAGGAAATCCATAAGGTTCTTGCCAGTTCTGAACTCTGCTCCTTGTGGGGGGTGCACCCACTCACTTGCCTGACCCTCTTAGCTGTTGCCCTGGCATTTCTTCCTATCCTGATATCCTGGTACCATTTATTTTTATTATTTATTATTTATATGCTTTTGGAAAATTGCACAGCTTGTTGTCTCCTCATTTAATTCTTTGTATTCACTGTAATTTTCCCACCCTTGTTTGTAATCGCCCGTGTAGTACCTGAAGATAGGATGCTTTGATGTCTAGCTCACATAGTCGGTCAACAAAAAATAAATAAATAAATAAAAGCTTCAAACAGAGCCTCAGCACCTCAGGCAACAGCACTATGCAACCTTCTCCAAGGCCAATGAGCTCAAAAAGATGGCGGGGTCCGAGGCCAATTACTGCCAATGAATCCTGGTTTGAGGTAAGAGTTGCTAAGACAGGAATGTCTGCACTATCCATGGGATTGGGTGACTATCCCCCTGCTCCCTGCAGGCCCCTCTACCTGCAACCAATGTACAAATTTGGGATAGCATGTCAGACTAAGACAAACACAGGGCAGGTTGATCATCGGGGCACTGACAATGTAATATATTTATATATGTATCTACATATTTATATATCTACAATTATGCAGACAGAGTTCCTGTTGTATGACTTCTCATCATGGTACTGCACTGTATGTTCAAAAGTTTTAAAGTGAAACAAGATTTCATTGCTCACAAGAAAAAAAAATCAATAATGAAATAAAATCAAGATTCCTCTATAATAAAAGAGTAGTGATTTGTAAATGCTGGCAAAAAAACAGTGTCTTCACATCATCTTGCCACAGGAGTATGGAGTTAGACCTGATTTTGTTCTATTAGTTTGGATCAATTATTTGGCAGGACACATTAACTGTATCTCGAGGCAGTTAGTAAGACTGTTACGACTGATCTTTTCAACAATTTCTGGGAATAAAAAGAGAGCAGGGAGAGCTATTACATAGGTCACATAAATATAATACATTTACTGGGAAATATAATTAATTGGGAAAGACACCTCAGATAGTACATTATCGCTGTACTATAGCCTGCAAATTTTAGTTGGTGTCATTTCTGATACATAAACAGTATTTCTGTAATATGAATGAGTTTGCTGGTATTTATAGAAAAAATTCTCTAGACAAACTTCTAGAACTGCTAGAATATGAATGGATTGTGTTTACTATTTTAAATGTGTAATATGCATATATTATTTTTTTGCTATTGTTGTTGTTTTTCTCCATATGAATTATATAGAATATAAATACTGCTTTGCTTTATTTTTATTTTTTGGTTGAGAGTGAATGTGATATTTTTATTTTATTTTTAGGGTACAAATAAAAAAAGAATAAGCATGTGGATGAAAAACAATATGAAAATAATTGTTACAGTTTATGAAGGGGTAACTCAATGGTGGAGACTGTTGCATCTCTTATTTACATATCTGGATGGTTCACCTTCAATGCCAGCAGGAACTCTTTCAAAAGTTAAAAAAAAAACTGAACTATCTGTTCACAAATCTGGTGAAGATTCCCAATTTTTTTTTCACAACATAAATGGAGTACTTTATTTGCAGCCTAGAAGGTTTTTTTTTGTTTGCTTGTTTTGTTTTATTACTTTCTGAACACTGCTTTAATCCACATACTACAGAAGTTGATATAATGCACCTGGGATTTGTAACAGGTCTGCTTTAAATACTTTGCATCACTGAGACACATCCATCCATCTATCTATCTATCTATCTATCTATCTATCTATCTATCTATCTATCTATCTATCTATCTGTCTGTCTGTCTGTCTGTCTGTCTGTCTGTCTGTCTGTCTGTCTATCTATCTATCTATCTATCTATCTATCTATCTATCTATCTATCTATCACTCTTGCCCTGCATACACAGAGGGCCCTGCACTTACACAGCTACATATATGCATGTATTGAGGGATGAGGGCCCTGCACTCCTACAAGCAAATAAGACTACAATTATACTTTCTCAAAAAGTAATGAAATTCTTGGCAAAAAACTTCATTACAATGCATCAGTTAGGCACCACCAGCCAAAGTAGGGAAATTATGTGTAAGGGTTTCCAACAATAACACCCTCCCCATCCCAACCCTCCAAGCACAATTAAACCATTACTTGCATTTTTTTCCTTTTTTTTTTTTTTTCTCCTTCTAATTACTCTGACTAGGTTACAAACCCAGCAACTTATGTGGAATGGATTTCATTAACTGCAGGTACTGTGGAACAATTTTCAGAAGGACAGTCTTACAGGATTTAGGACACTGTCCTACATGCTGGGCCTTTGGAGATCTTAGGGCTCAGCTCCGGGCAGCATGGGCAGAGATTGCACACCTCAAATTTCATATTGAAGAGGAAATACATTATAAGAACCACTCGCCATTTCCCCAGCATCCAACAGAAAAAACCTCGACCGCAGAGGGTAGTTGGTCCAGGAGGTTGGCAGGTGGTTAGGAGGAGCAAATCAGGTGCCCCATCACTCTCTGCTCTTTACCTCCAAAACCATATAAACACTACAAACAGGTATCTGCCTCTATCTCTGGAATCAAATAAAGAGGCAGAAGACACTGCAGAGCAGGACACTGTGGCACAGGAGCTAGCACAACAAAACTCACCCAAATCAGGAACCAAACAAAACAAGCACAAAGGAAATCCAAAAAACTTCTGATCATAGGAGACTCCATGATTCGGGAGTTGATACCCATCTCCAGCTAGGGTGATGGTCAGATGTCTCCAGGTACATCAGCATGGAGAGACACTGACCGCATTACTAAAATTGTTCACAAAGCAGGAGAAAACATTGATGCCCTAGTACATAGGGACTACGATCTCGCCAGCCGGTCAGTTGTGGAGACCAAGGAACACCTGACTAGGCTGGGTGACAAACTATCATCTATTTCGTCGCATCTCCTTCTCTGAGATCCTGCCAGTCTGGGAGAGGGGAGCAGATGGACGGAAGGTCAGAGAAGGGGAGATAGGGGAGCTAAACACATGGCTCAAGGGCTGGTGCCAGGAAAAAGGACACAGATTTGTAGGGAACTGGCAACAGTTCTGGGAGCGAAAGTTCTTTAAATTTGATGGACTGCATCTGACTAAGGAGGGAGTCAGTGCATTGGGGCAGAAGTTTGACATCTTTGCAGAATATTTAAACTAGCAAATGGGGAGAGGTGCAGCACCCCATACGTCGAATGGGAAGAACACCCTCCCTCAGCTGTGGTCAAACAGGAATTCAGCATGTTTGCCGTTCATTTGCATCACCAGGTAAGAAAAAGGTTTGTCTCCCCCATACGACTTGACAGGGTAATGCCAAACTTCACCCAACAACTAACACACCAAAATCTGGCCAATGGAAAATCTTGTACACAATGCTCACAGCCTGGGAAATAAGATCCCAGACCTGCAGGCAATAATGTCAGAGGCTAAACTGGACATAGTTGCAATTAGTGAGACGGGTTTACCAGTAACCACACTTGGGAGACTTCAGTACCTGGCTATGTATTGTTCAGAAGAGACTGAGGTGCAAAAGGAGGGAGGAGGGCCCTGTGTGTTAATGAAAATATCAAAGCTACAGAAATTAGAATACACATAAGGAGCCAGAAGAACTGTGGGTCACCCTGAAACAGGAAATGGGACAGCTATAAGAACTGGGGTTGTCTACAGGCCCCCAGACCAGAGGGAGGACATAGACACATTACTGTTAGAAGATATACAAAACATGACAGCTAAAGGGAGGTTCTGATAAGGGAGACTTCAACATGCCGGATACAGATTGGTCAATACCAGCAGGAACATCTGCCAGAACTAGACTCATAGTGGATTCCTGCAGGGGAGGGCCTCAAACAACTGGTACAGCAACCCACAAGAGACAGGGCTATCCTAGATCTAGTACTGACTAACAAGGAAGGGATCACAGATCTCCAGGTAGAAGGTCACCTGGGGGCCAGTGACCATCACATGGTATGGTTCAATTTGGCTACTACATCTAAATCATCCCATTCCAAGGCAAACATATGGGACTTCAGAGGAGCTGACTTTGATAAGATGGCCAACAGAGTTAAGCTAGCCCTGGCAAAATGAAACACAGGTGAGGGGGTACAGGCAAAGTGGGCAAGCATTAAGGATGCAATACTTGAAGCAACATCCCATTGTGTTAGAAAAGGAAGTGCAAAGAAGAAGGAAACCACTTTGGTTCTCAAATACAGTAGCAGAAAAGGTCTGAGCCAAAAGGCTGGCCTTCAGGAAATATAAGGGAACACAGCGGATGAAGATAGGGAGGCATACCAAACTGCCCTAAGGGAAGCAGGACAGGCAGTAAGGCAGGCAAAGTCCCAAACTGAGGAAACACTAGCACGAACAGTAAAAGAAGGTGACAAGACTTTCTATAGATACATTAGTGAAAGGAGAAAGTCCAGAGGGGGTATTGCTAAGCTTAATGGAGAAAAGTGAGTATGTGAGGAGGAGGACCCTGTAAAGGCATTTATCCTAAATAGATACTTTTGCTCAGTATTTACTGAAGAGAAGGTAGGGCAGGGCCCACAGCTCAGCATCATGGACACGGGGGAGGTGAGCACTACTCCCTTCACAAAAGAAAGGGTCCTACAAGAGCTTGCTAAGCTCAGGGTGGATAAGGCAATGGGACCTGATGGCATACATCCCAGGGTACTTAAGGAGCTAAAGGAGGAACTAGCAGAGCCATTAGCAGAATTGTTTAGTGAGTCTATGAGCACAGGAGAGGTCCCAGAAGACTGGAGAAGGGTTATGTGATCCCGCTCCACAAGAGTGGTAGCAGGGAGGAGGCGGGAACTACAGACCAGTCAGTCTTACCTCAGTAGTGGGCAAGATTATAAAGGCACTCCTTAAGGAAAGGATAGTGCAACACCTGGAATCCATAGGGGCACAGGATCCAAGACAGCATGGGTTTACAAAAGGAAGGTCCTGTCAAACTAATCTCATAGATTTCTTTGACTGGGTAACCAGAGTGGTGGACCAAGGGGGAGCAGTTGATGTCGCCTACCTTGACTTCAGCAAAGATTTTGACACTGTTCCACATAGAAGATTGATAAATAAGCTGGGTAGGCTCAGGGTGGGTCAGAAGTTGGTCAACTGGGTGGCAAACTGGTTGACGGGCAGAAAACAGAGAGTGGTGGTAAATGGTATACAGTCAGAAGAGATGCAGGTCACAAGTGGGGTACCTCAGGGATCAGTCCTGGGGCCAGTCCTCTTCAACATCTTCATTAGTGACCTTGCAGATGGACTAGAGGGTAAGGCTTGTCTGTTTGCAGATGACACCAAGATCTGCAACAGAGTAGATGATCCAGATGGGGTGGGCAGAATGGGAAGAGATCTGGATAAACTAGCAGAATGGTCAGAAGAGTGGCAACTGGGATTTAATGCAAGAAGTGCAAAATCATGCACATAGGGAAGAGAAACCCTGAAGCCACCTATAGGCTGGGAGGGAGTTACTAGCAGTCACAAAGGAAGAAAGAGACTTGGGCATCATCATCACTGATGACCTAAAATCATCCAAGCAGACCTCTAAAGCAGTAGGTAAGGCTAGGGGTGTTAGGGTGTATTAGTGGGTATCACAAGTCGTAAGAGGGAGGTAATAATCCTCTGTACAAGACACTGGTTAGGCCCCATCTGGAGTACTGCGTGCAGTATTGGAGGCCACACCTTCACAAGGACATTAACCAAATTGAGGCAGTCCAGAGAAGGGCAATCAAAATGGTGCAGGGACTGCATCAGAAGACATATGAGGACAGATTAACGGAGCTCAATTAGTATACCCTTGAGCAAAGGAGGGAGAGAGAGGTGATATGATCGAGGCATTCAAACACCTTAAGGGCATAAACAAGGTGAAAGAGTCTAACATGTTTAAATATAAGAAAAATAGCAGGACAAGAGGACACAGCATGAGATTAGAGGAGGCCAATTAAGGGGAATGTGAGGAAATTCTTTTGCACAGAAAGGGTGGTGGATGCATGGAATGGCTTACCACAAGAAGTGGTGGCTATGAATACAGTGCAGGGCTTCAAACAGGCATGGGATAGGCATAAGAGAGCAATACAAATGACTATGAATAGATAGGCCACTGACAGAGCAAAGGCTGATGGCACATTTATAAAGGCAGAAAAGAAATGGGCAGACTGGATGGGCCTTTGTCCTTATCTCGCCATCAACTTATGTTTTATAGCTTTTATAATCTATGAACCAACAGCCATCAGGGGTGTGCCTTGGAGTTGTTGGCCCTGATGCTCATGCCATTCTCCTATGCTGTTCCATCTCAGATTCCTTACACATGGAACAGGGTGTGCATTAGCACTGACAACCACAAGGCACCCCCCCGATTACCATTGGTGCATGGAGGGTGTGGGTGGGGCTGGGTGTTAGGGTTAAAAATTCTAACACCACATTTCCCTACATTTGCTGGTGGAGCCTTAACTGATGCATTAACAAAGTTTTTTGCCAAGATTACATATATATCTATACATATATATATATATATATATATATATATATTACTTGAAATATCAAGCACAGAGTTGGTGATGGGATCTGGATCCTGAAAATTGTGTGGCATTCACTTCACTGGGGACAAAGTTACAGAGGTACAAGAAATGTAAAATTGACCAAAATTAAGACCTTTTTTTTTACTCACCTGTATCTAAAAGAAAACTAGGAAGATTTCAAACTTGAAACTTGCAGGTTTGATAGAGTTTGCCACAATGTGTGTGCTTTTGTGCTTTTTAAGTCCCTAACATACCCCAATTTTGAGAACTCTAGGAAAAACTGGACATTCTAAGTATACCTGATTTATTTTGACTGCATGGTCATTAAGAAAATGCTTACATGTCTGAGGGGATTGGGCTATCCAAGCAGTTTAAACAGCACCTATTTATATTTAAATAATGTTGGCTCAATGGGGGATAGGCTATCCTTCAGTGAATAGCCCTAGCCCTGCTGAATGGAGCTGTGTGCACTTTTTGAGTAGTAGTAAGTTGTACAATCCCCAGTGCCAGCTTCATACCCCACCCCCACATTCCACACAGGGGTGCCTACCCCCAGTGCTTTTTGACAGCCCTGAGCACCTGCTGCAAGAAGAACAAGACACCAGAGTACCCAGTCTTCAGTGTTGACTTAGACCCTCACCCACTGCAAATGTGCAACACCGGGGTGCCCACCCCAGTGCTGCTAAACAGAAAACCAACACTGGGATGCCCAATCTCTAGTGTCAGCACCTGTGAAGAAAAAAATCTCTCCCTTATATTCTTTTTTCCTAAAATAATGAAAACCATCATTCAATGTCTGTTACTGTGCCCCTGTTCCAACTCCCACTCACCCCACTATGACCCCTCCCACACTCAGCACCAACAACCCTGACCCCCCAGTACCACTAATTCAAACTAAAATTGGTCCACTACCATAGATCCAGGGCAGGATTTACAAAATGTCAGAAAATCCCGCAGCTGTGGGAAAAACCTGGTACAAGTGGGTTGCAACTTATGGATCCACAGGTTGCCACAGTTTTCCCACAGCTGCAGGTATTCAAAAATGTGGAGGCAGATTATGACTAGCTCCATGATATATGGCAGCTTGTGGGTGGTGTTGACAGGAAAATCCCCGCAGTTGTGGAAAATTGCTACAGCCAGTGGGACCAGCCATAACATCTGCCACAAATGCTGTACTGTGCATGACAATCTCCACAGCTGCGGGAATTCCAGTCCGCAAATGGAGTTGCAGCAAGGGACATAGTCCCAAACAATTTTGTGAGTTTAGCCACCAGTCTCCAAGCCAAAAGATGTCCTCCACAATGAACTGTAACTGCACACTAAGGAAATAAGGTACTGCAAGTACAGTTAACTGATTTCCAATTTGTTTTGAACTTTTACTATAAATTGGTCATTTTTAATATTTTCTCCCAAATTTTTTAACATGAACTTTTTGGGGCCCCACCTCATGAACAAGGTAAATAGAAATATTTAAATCTATCTGAAAATGTGATTTTGCTGTCACTTTGCGAAATCCCGTTTCAGACAGGATTTTAAAAATATCACATACCAGGTTTGCGAGGTGTAGTAAAAAGAAGACTATTTTGAAAACTTATCAAAATATAAAAAAAAAGTTATGAAGGTACAGTACATTGACATTTATCAACACTCACTCATGCCTTTGGTAATTTCCAATATTTCGACCCCAAATTTTCAAAATAGCCATATATATGTATATATATATATATATATATATATATATATTAGAGGCAAAAACTCCATTTAATGCATTAGTTAGGGTTGTCTCACAGTGACAAAGTGAGGAATTGCTGTTAGGGTTGAAACCCTAACTCCGAATTCACCCCCAGCACCACAGACACACAGACACACACATTCAAGTATGGGGAGGACCAAGTCAACACAACCAATGACAGACATCCAGCAGCAGGTGACAGAAATAACAAACAATTGTCTAAATGTACTACGAGACATCCCCACCCACCTGACCAGGTACTGCATGCTCAGTGGAGATCAACAGCAAAACTGAGGCCATGTACACCAAGCGTACACATCCCTGATTGCAGCTGCACACAGTACCACACTTAGTAGTTGCATGGCCTTACCTACCGATGCCCCTCCACACCACAACTGGTACTGTGCCGTTATTCAATATAAATGCTGAAGGTGCATGATGACAGTTGTAGAAAGGTTTTAACACTAGTGAGTATACGTTAATTAAGAGAAGCACATAAATTAACTACAAGACACTAGCATGCTCAAGATAAAAGTAGTGATACATTTAGTAGGTGATTTACATAGTAGTACATTTACTGCAACGGTTTACTCAACATAGAGAGGCTGTTGTAAACGTATGGAAAAGCATTGCCTGTTCAACGCCAGAAATTCAGACTGCCAGTATCACATGCATTCTTACTGATGAAGGTGTACTGCTGATGTACATACAAGACCTTCAGTGTGTTTCAATACTAAAGATGCAGTAAGTATTCTTTGTAAGAAACATTGTAATTGCATGGATCAGGCCAAGCAACTTCTAAATATCATAGCACTACTGAGCCAACAATGATGTACCTGTATCGGAGATGTATATAGGATAGATTTTCCTGTAGGCACTTACTGAGTATGTTGTACCTGATAAAGACAATCTCATTGCATCTGTGATGACTAACTTATTCAAATAGTAATACATTTACTATTGTTGCAATGAGTGATCTATGCCACTTATGGACACAGTGTGATTTTTTTAACAGTTGTTTCATACTCAGGCTGTATGCCTACTGTTTGGGTTGCCACACTTCTGTCACTGATGCTATCAAAGTGATAACTGTGTTAATTGTGGTACAACAGGAATCAAGTAGGTATGGTGTAGATATAAACAGAATGTCTTTTAGTATTGATTTAACTCACAATGGGGTAAGTGTACTAGGACAGCAGGGGTTATCCTCTATCACTGACTCTGTCAGTTATAATCACACTAGGGTTTCGATGACTGTAATGATCAAGTTACACTGTTCATCTTCATGAGTTCATATTCACAGCCATTCTCCAGTAACTAGACAGTGTATGGTGTAACTGGGTGGGGCGCACTTGTCCGTACGACCAGAACTTCATACCTGAGGTCACCTTGGTATGATGGTGATCCTCAGGAAATGAAGAAACTGGGTCGGAGATTAGAGCGTCGCTGGAGGAAATCCCGTCTGGGGGCTGACAAACTGGTCCTGTGTACATTATTACGCATATCAGGAGGCAATCAACCAAAAGAAGACATTATTTTTGTCTCAGGAGATTGCTGCTGGAGAAGCTGACTCAGTCTCACTCTTCCGACTGTCGACAGACTTCTTCATCCATCCTGTCTTCAGCCCAGAAGAGTTTCCTCGAATGAGGATTGTGAGGAATTTGCTCGTTTTTCTCGGACAGGTTCATATCCAGCGGGAGTCTCCTCAGCCAGTCAATACCATTGCTGTCAGTGGTCATCAGTCGTGTTCTAAGAGCACTCTCTCTGTGGTGGGGAGTTTAGGCCAGTGGAGGTTCGTGAGGTCATTGAGATAGCAGCCAACTTGAAGTATACCTTTGTGAACTGGATCCGTGCAAGCGCTTCTTGATGAGTGCATTGACACTGTTGGCCCGGTGTTTTCCTGATTGTCCGGTGCTCCTTGAGTCAGGGTGTCTTTCCGGATGCCTTGAAGGAGGCTCTGGTGAGACCCTTTTAAGAAAGCTTCTCTGGACCCGGAGATTAGGGCAATACCGTCCTATCTCCAATCTTCCATTTCTGGGAAAGGTTGTTGAGAAGGTGGTATCACTTCAGTTGGGAGAGCATCTCATGACCCACGAGTTGTATGATCCCTTCCAGTCAGCCTTTCGGGCCAGGCATAGCACTGAAACTGCATTAGTTCGGGTGCAAAATGATCTCCTCAGGGCTAGAGATTTGGGGGACAAGACAATTCTTGTTCTCCTCGATCTCTCCTCAGCATTTGATACTGTGGACCATTGTGTGTTGCTTTTCTGCCTGAGGGAGTTATGCGGACTCACCGGTATTGTCATCAAATGGTTTGAGTCATTTCTTACTAACAGGAGGCAGCGGGTTGTGATGGGTAATTTCTCATCCATGCCCTACCTCCTTTCATGTGAGTCCCTCAGGTTGTTATTGGCCCCAATGTTGTTCGTAGATCATGTTGCCCTGGGGAGATCATTAGGAGGTATGGTCTGAGTTTTAATTGCTATGCTGATGATACTCAGCTATACCTATCCTTTGCCCCAGGAACATAAAATGCAGTGGATGAGATGAATATCTGTCTGGCTGAGATAAATGACTGGATGTCTTCCAGCTGGCTGCGACTTAACCCTAACAAGACTGAGGTACTGGTAGTGTAGTCGAACAGAGCTTGTGATGGGATGGCCTCTGATTCTGCGACTGGCATTGTGCTAGGAGCTGTGTCATTGATGGCCTCACCAAGGGTGCGTAATCTTGGTGTGATCTTTGACAGGAACTTGTCCATGGAGGCCCAAATATCCTCCGTGGTAAGTTCCTGCTCTTTTCATCTTAGAAATATCACCAGGATTAAGCCCCTTGTTCCAGCTCTGGACCTCCCTACTCTGATACATGCCATAGTCACTTCGAGACTTGACTACTGTAATGCGCTCTATCTCGGGGTCTCTGAAACTTCTCTTCACAGACTGCAGCTAGTGCAAAATGCTGCTGCCCGGCTTTTGACTGGACAAAGTAAGTTCTGTCATATCACTCCGGTATTGCGCGAATTGCACTGGCTGCCTGTCAGGTGGAGAGTTTTGTTCAAAGTGGGTTTTCTCACCTATAAGACCCTACATGGACAGGGCCCTGGTTACCTTTCTGATCTCCTGGTACCGTCCACCTCTGTCCAGGATCTTCGCTCCTCTGGTGGTGGCCTCCTCAAAGTTCCGAGAGCTAGGTTGAAATCAGCAGGGGATTGATCCTTGAGTTGCTGCTCCAGCTCTCTGGAACTCGTTGCCACTTGAAGTGAGAGAGGCCCCCACTATAGAGGCCTTTAAGAGTCGTCTTAAGACCTTTTTATTTGTGCAGGCTTTTGGAGTTTAAGTTATATGTATGACATTTTAATTCTAATGTACACGGTATGACATACTGTATAGTTTTTGTGTGGCACCCAGAGCCTTTGGGATTGGGCGTCTTTTTAAATAAAATTGACTTTGACTTTGACTTTGACACTGTGTTGCAAAGCTGCTGCAGTGCCTAGCAGAGGGAGAGTATCTACTCATAAAGACAATTAAGCAATAAGGCATGACCAACAGTTATGTTAAATGGTCTGTTAATCACCCTGTAGGGGTTTAATGTTGAATGAGGCATAGCCGAGTGCCACATGTCGCTAGACAGTGATAAACTGACCATTTACATAATACCTGGAGTGCTTATTGCTATCATAATAAAACTGTTTTTTAAACAACATTAAACCATGTTCATCATATGGTTAGGCTCTACATGTATGTTAATAAAAACTAAACATAAGGCTGTTACAATGTTTACAGTCAATTAGAAAGCTGCATTTCTCAAACCCTTGTTATAATCAGAGATATTATACTTGTACAAATCCTTGGTTTTGCTGAACTCTATTGCTCGGGTGGCCAGCCACAAGTGGTGTGGTCTGGTGTGGGGCATCGGTAGGTAAGGCCATGCAACTACTAAGTGTGGTACGTTGTGTGCAGCTGCAATCAGGGATGTGTACGTTTGGTGTACATGGCCTCAGTTTTGCTGTTGATCTCCACTGAGCATGCAGTACCTGGTCAGGTGGGTGGGGATGTCTCGTAGTACATTTAGATAATTGTTTCTTATTTCTGTCACCTGCTGCTGGATGTCTGTCATTGGTTGTGTTGACTTGGTCCTCCCCTATACTTGAATGTGTGTGTGTGTCTGTGTGTGTGTGGTGCTGGGGGGGTGAATTCGGAGTTAGGGTTTTCAACCCTAACAGCGAATTTCCTCACTTTTGTCGAGTGGAACAACCCTAACTAATGCATTAAACGGAGTTTTTTGCCTCTAATTTCCCTTCTTTTAGAGAATGATAATGAGAAATAGTGAATGTAATGCGGTGGCGGGAGCATGGGGCCCGTCTTGTGGCATAGTAACAGGAGCAGCAATGCAAACAGAAATGCTAACAGTGGCACACATGGTAACACAAGCGCGAATGAGAACAGAAAGGGTAAGGCACACGGTGGCATAGATGGGAACGGTGTGCCACGTGATGTCTTGTCACATAGTAACATGGTGCCTGTAAATGGAAATGTCAATGGGCATGGTGACGCAAAGTGAAACAGAAAGAGAAACAATACGGTACACACAAATGGCAAAAAAGTAACAGAAACGCAAGCCCAAATGAAAACGCAAAGGATGACGCACGTGGCATTGGGGTGTGCATTGGGATCATCAGCCCTAACTCTCACCCCATGACGTGTAAAGCAGCAGAAGTATAGGAGAATGGGGTGAGAGTTAGGACCCACGATCCCAATGCACACCCCAATGCCGGTTGGGGGTGGGTGGGGTGCAAGAGGGGTTTTCAACCCTAACAGAGAATTTCCTCACTTTTGTCTCTGTGGAACAACCCTAACTAATGCATTAAATGGAGTTTTTTGCCTCTAATTTCCCTTCTTTTTGAGAATGATAACAAGAAATAGTGAATGTAATGCAGCAGCGGGAGTGCGGGGCCCTCTGGGCCCTGCGCTCCCACCACATCATGCAGTGGCTTTGAGCCCCGCGCTCCCACCACATGATGTCTTGTGGCATACTAACAGGGACAGCAATGCAAAAAGAAATGCTAACAGTGGTGCACATGGTAACACAAGTGCGAATGAGAACAGAAAGGGTAACGCACATGGTGGCGTAGACGGCAATGGTCTGCCACGTGGATGTCTTGTCACATAGTAACATGGTGCCTGCAAACAGAAATGTCAATGGGCATGGTGACGTAAGTGAAACAGAAAGATAAATAGTACTGTAGACAGAAATGGCAAAAATAACAGAAACACAAGCGCAAATGAAAGCATAGATAACGCACATGGTGGCGTGAGCGTCAACTGTAAGTGAAGCGGGTATGGAACATAGCGGAAAGGGCAACAGTAACAGTAATGTAAGCGCACAGGCTGGTTTTCCCCAAAACCTGCATAGAGGAAGACATGAGTACAAATAATGTATGCATAATAATGAGTATCGGTGCAGAAAATGAGATCTTGGAATACTAAATACATTATATCTCAGGAACCGTACGACGTAGAAAAAAAATTTAAAAGTCATATTATTTACAACTGTCCTGGCTAATTTGGATCTTAGCCCCATTAGGGGGCTAAAAAGTTTTCCGACGAAAAGTCTGTATCTCGCACCGTTTCCGAGATACGGGCCCTGAAAGGCGCGGTGAACGCCGTAATGTTATCCTATGGGAAAAAAAGAAAAGTTCGGAGCGCCATAACTTTGCCTCCCAATAATGTTTTTTCACCAAACCACTGAAAGGCACATCTGTGGGCTGTTGGCTGTCTTCCCTCCAAATTTCAGGAAAAAAGACCAAACCGTTATTTTGCAGCAGGGTGCCAAAGGATTTCTGTAATGCGTCGGGCGCCGTAATGTTACCCTATGGGAAAAACTGTCAACTTTGGAGTGCTGTAACTTTGCCATCATGTAATATTTTTTCAATACAACACTGAAAGGCACATCTGTGAGATGTCGGCTCCGTTCCCTCCAAATTTCAGCCCAAAACTCCCAACGGTTCTTTTGCAGCGCAGTGCCAAAGAATCGCTGTCACTGTCCCACAGATGGAAAATTACTGTCGCAATTTGCGAAAGCTTGCACAAAAAAGTTCGACACTTTCGTGAGCACGAAAGTAATTAGCGAAAGTACTTTTTCCAGAAATTTGAAAAACATATTTCTGGGGTGTTTTACCACAAAATAAAGACATGGGAAGCATCCTCAAGGTCCGACTAGGTGAATACAAAAATAATTAGGTTGCTAGAGGGTCCCAAATTTAAATGCCAACCATTTTTCTGATCACCAACTGAAAACAAAATGGCCGATTTGCGAAAGTAACAGGCCCATTTGCGAAAGTAAAAATGCATTTGCAAAAGTGTTGAACTTTTTGTTAACTTTTCCCATTGACTTATAATGGGAAACTGTTTTTTGAATAATTTTTGAACCGTTTAATATTTTTTCACGAAATCTTCGAAAGGCACATCGGGGACCCTGACCGCATGTTCCCTGAAGATTTTGGACCAAAGGCGCAAACCATACATGTATGCCGCCACTGTAGAATTCCAGAAAGCGAACGCGCGTGCAGAGATCACGCTTAATAACTCCAAAGAGCTGTATATCCCACCACTACAAAACTTGGCAGATCCCAAGGTCTATGGATCTTGATTATGTATTCCAAAGTTCAGCCAAATCTGTCATACAGTTGCAAAGTTATTAAGGTGTAAAGTTTTGGGGTTTAACATAGAAATGGCTCCTCAACCCTAACTATGGTAGCACTACCGTGCTACCATAATATATGTACAGTATATATATATATATATATATATATATATATATATATATATATATACACATTTATATTATATAACATTGCAGCTGTTGTTTTTCAAATCCTGTGACAAATGTGTTTATGTACAATTGGCTTGAAATGACATTTTGACCAGTATTTTATAAATGGCACCTGTCATATTCAGAATGGTGTGTGTGTGTGTGTGTGTGTGTGAGGGAGAAGGGGGTTATGAAAAGACTATGTTGAAAATTTAGGGTCAAAATGACAAAAAATTGAAAAGTTATGAATAAGCATTGTGTGCAGGGCTGACTGTTGGCGCAGGAGGTAGTGTTCCCGTGCTGGCAACTCAAGTTCCAGGATGAGCTCAGAAAGTCAGCTTAACTGCATCAAGATGGTGACCAGCTCTGTTGCATGGGATGCCTTCTTGCCTGGGAACAAATTGTGCAGTGTTCTGCTGTACAGATAACACTTTGTGGTGAGATGGGAAACCTTCCCTCACAAGAGCTTGACCTGGATGTCAAGGCCTGACAGGGTCATGTACTTTATCTGTAGAAGTGGGTTCACATAGAAAAAACAGGCCTTGAAATACCTTCGATATTTTGTATATTCCATTTATGACCTGATCACATAATTTGATGCACAAGGGGAAGATGGCCACCAAACTGTCCACTCAGTGAGCACAAAAACTTTCACTTAAATCCCTCGGCAACTTAATAAAGTTAATAAAGAAGGATAATCTACAACGTATTCTAGCCTAGATAGTTTGGTTCACTGATAAAAATTCTCAGTGAGTAACAATATTTGACTATAGATGCTGACAAGGTTAGTGGTGAGGTATAGGACCTGAGTGTTAGTTAGGGTTCTGTAGGGAGCTAGCATAGGAGTTAGCTTTTTAATTTTTAGATTATCTTGTTGCTCCTGCAAAGGAGTTTTTTTTATCTTTTACTGGTCATTATCGGCACTAGCTGTGTTGAGGAAGCTTTATCCCTGGACTAGAATGGAGTGGATACTGTGAGTGGAGCTCTTCAGAGCTGTGAGGAGTGGGTTATGACCATGGAGGCAGCCGGAGAGAGTTGGCGGAACTGCTATGTTCCCTGAGGTGCCTGAGGTACTGCTGACTGAGGAGTTGGAGGCTGTGTTTGAAGATTGAAGCCAAAGTTGGGTTCAGGATTAGGTCCTGAGTTGGCCCAACAAAATTGAAAGGGCTGTTTACCCAAGGACACTTCAGACCAGTAGCTTGTCTTTGGCATCCCGCTGCCAGGAACTGGAAAAATCTGCCTGTGAGTACAGGTATAATTTCAATTGATATCTTATTGATAAAGATCTGTTGCTGCCATAGGGGAGGGCAGTGAGAGTCCCTTTCTATACATTTGTGGAACATTCTTCAGTCAGCTTTGGAACCAGCTCTTACTGTGGTGAACAGAGGGACTCTCCTGGTTTTCTTATGGGAGCAGATTGGTAAGAGCATTCTGCTATGGGACAGTTCCTGTTATGTACTGGTCTGTGACAGTAATACTCATGCAGTAGTCGGAGCACTGCTACATTCTTGCCTCCCCATATAAAATGGTTTTATTTATATGCATTGAGCACATTTGAACATTTGTGCAATTCAAAAAACTCTGCAATATCTTGGAATTTGCCCCAGAAGTCCACTACAGGATTCTCCTTTCTAAAGTTTAAAGTCACAAGTCCTTTGGACTATTGTATTCATTTTGTTATCATTGGGGTTATTTACTGGTTGGGCTGTTTTTTTTTTTGATGCGTGTGTGTGTGTGTGTGTGTGTGTGTGTGTGTATGTGTGTAATGGGTGAGTGGGTGTTAATATTTATACTCATTTCTAGATACTGTCTCTTTTAAATTGTATTTTGTTCTGTCAGTCAAATGTTTATCTTGGGGTGCTCCATTTGTCATTGTTTATGCTAAGGTGGGTGGCTGGACTTGAAGTTACACAGGTCAGATCTGCTTTATTGACTCAATGACAGGAATAGTCGGTGGTTTTAGAAGTTTTGGGTGTTCTGTTTATATTACTTTAAGGAGGACAGCTAGTTTAGAAGTGTGTAGGTCTAAATCATTTTAACTTGTTTTGTAATAGGATTAATTGTAGACCTAGAATATGTTGGTCAGTGGCTCCCATTAAAAAGCACTATTCCCCATCCCGGCTTCAGGACCTCCACCACTTTGACTGCCCTTTGCTGTCACTTACATCTATGAACACTGTAGGGCATTGAGTATTGCCCTAAGAGGGAAGATGCAGAGGTCTGCGAGGCCTGTTTTGGAAAATGATGCAGGAGGAAAACAGATAGGTGTGGTGAGCTCTAGAAGGCACCTTGGGGCAAAATGGGTTGATGATAGGGGTCCTTCCTGCCTTGTTCCCATCCCCAAGGGCTCCACTTCTGGTGGGCAGATACCCAAAGGATTAACCTCATCTACCTATTCTTCTTGGGTAGTGCCATGCAATGCCAGGTCCATTAGAAACAAGGCAACTATAATAGCTGATATGTTTTCTACAGTTGACCTGGCCTGCATCACCGAGACCAGGCTGGATGAAAATGCTAACCCAATATTGGAATCGGCGGTTCCTGCTGGGTTCTTGGTGATCCACTGCTCGAGAAAGGATCATAGGGGTAGGGGTGTGGCTGTTGTTTGAAGTCAGACTAGAACTTCACAGCCCTCTCAATGGGAACAGCAAGGTCTTTTGAATGCATGGCCATTAAAGGGGTTGCAGGTGCAGGTTACAGAATCCTTCTCATTTATCACCCCCTGGAGCATGAGAGAGAATTCCTGCAGGAAGTCATGGACTTTATTGTCAGACTAGTCTTGGAGTCACCCAGATGGATAATTCTGGGCAACTTCAATGTTTGGATTGATGATGAACTCCCTCCGAATGGACAAGACATCCTTCAAGTAATGCAATCATTGGGCCTGGCACAGGTGGTTACCTCTGCAACCCATTCACATGGTCACTCTTTGGACATTGTTTTCTCACTGGGATTAGAGGTCACTGACCTCATAGTGGAGCCGGTCATTTGGTCAGACCACTATACCGTGAGGTTCTCATTTGAAGCTCCCCAATAGATCCTTCCCTATGGAGATGGCTTAGTAAAGCCCTTTAAGTGGTCTGACCCAAGAGGGTCTTATGGTGATGCTGGATCTATCAGGTGTGAGGAGAGCTTGTGAGGAGCCAGGGGGAACTGGTGTCAACCTATAATAGGGCCATCACCAGAGCCCTCTACTCCATCACACCAGCCCGTGTCTGGCTCCTCATCTTACTTCCAAGGAAGTTGAAGGTGATGGACCGAAGGTTGGAGCATTGTTGGCTGAGATCCTGGTCTGATGGGGACAAGCTTATTTTGATGTCTCATTATAGAGAGTATCAAACAGCAATTTCCTATAAGAAGGCAGAGTTCCTGTCCAGGGAGATTGCTACAGCAATTAACAGCCCAACTGTTGACAGACTGTATAAGCCACCTTGTCTTCAGTCCGTTAGAGCCTTTTCACAATCTAAGTGTGATGAGTTTGCTCTGTTTTTTGCTGATAAGATCTCCTATATCAGATCTAGAACACTGTCAGCACTCTCCATTAAGACTTGCAGTGCTGAGCCAATGTTTGTCATGGGCATTCCTTTGGTCTGGTCTGACATTGACCTATTGGTGGTTGATGATGTCGTTTGGGTCATTCAGGAGGTGAGGCCCACCTGCTGTAGTTTGGACCTGGATCTGATGTGCCTTCTTGTAGGGTGCGTTGAGTCCATCAGCCCTGTCTTTGCTAGGATAGTCCAGTGCTCTTTAGTGAGGGGGGTCTTTCTGAGCCCCTTAAGGAGGTGATGGTGAGACCCCTTTGAAAAACAAATAGCTAGACCCAGACTGACTGACAAACTACAGACCTGTCTATAACCTACCCTTTTTAGGGAGGGTTACTGAGAAGGTGGTGGCTGTACAACTGGATGCCCATTTGTTAACTCAGAACATCTACAGCCCTCTTCAGCTGGGCATTAGGAAAAAGCACAGTAGTGAGACTGCCCTGGTTCGGGTGCTTAATGATCTCCTGGTGGCAAGGGATGTAGGAGAGAGTTCCATTCTTGTTCTCCTCATTCTCTCAGCTGCTTTGACATCATGGACCATGGGGTGCTTTCGGATCACCCGTGGATTCATTGTGGACTCTCTGGTGTGGTCCTCAACTGGTTCCATTCTTTCTTCTCTGGCAGGATGCAGAAGGTTGTCTTAGGGGCTTTTTCCTCCTGAACACTGCCCTTGTTGTGTGGGGCCTGAAGGGTTCCATTTTCCCCCCATATTGTTTGCGGTGTACATGCTACCACTAGAGGACATTATAAGATGATACAGACTGAGTTGTCATTGCTATGCTGATGATTTTGTGCCCAAACAACAGGATGCGGTTTCAGTTTCCAGGCCTTACTGAGGTCCAAAACCATATGAGTGCCAACTGGCTGAGGTTAAACCTGGATAAGAAGAAGTACTGGTGGTGGAACCTGGTCATCGAAGGGTTGGATTGCAGGCTGGTTGAGTCACAGGGCTTAGGTTTGGAGACTGACAGCTTCTCACCTCTTCTAAGTTGAAAAATCTTGGCATTGTGTTATATAGTGGCCTAACTCTTGAATCTTGGGTGTCAGCCATGGTACAGAATTACTTTTACCATCTTAGAAACATTGCCATACTTTTTCATGACTTACTTCCACTTTTTTCGTATGAGCTTCATACAAAAATTTCCATATGAATGGAAATATTAAGAATCCTTGTAATTCACTGGTGTCTAGTAGTGCCTCCCACACTCTGATCACTGTACCCATTATTATGTTTTAGAAAATGGCAAAGAACATTCTTGTCAGCTGACTGGCTGGCAGGCTTCCAGAGCTGGGCAATTAGTTTTTGATAGATGCCCTCCAAAAAACAAGTGCCAGCTACTGTCAGTTTGAGTTTAAAAAATATTTTGCCACTACATTTTTCCCTCGCTAAGCGAGAGACTGAGCGGGAGGGCCCAACCCTTGAGCCCTCAAACCACCACTCCCCACACAAAGAAATCTAAAGTTGCATCAAAAAAAAATACATACACAACAAGAAAACAACCCATCTTCTTCTTCCCCAGCCAGAAAACCACACCCAACAGGGGTATTCAAAATGCTCCCATCCCAACCTCCGATCCCCATGCTCAAAAACGCTCCAGCCCGGCTGACCGACTCCATCTAACAGGCACTGGTCATCGAAGTCCTGCTCCTGCCCTCTTCACTGCACTTCAGACTCTGACAGAAAACACTTACCTACCAGCCTAAATAGTTGCCACTTCACTTGCCACAGTCTTGCAATTCTTTTTTTTTTAATCGTCTCCCGATTCTTGCAGTGGCCCATGCTACTGTGATCTCGGAGCATACAACTACAACTCCCATCAAACTGTGGGGCACAAATCAACATCAGCCAGACAAGCTCCACTAATCAGTAGCACCCTCTACTGGACATTGCAGCACAACACAGGAACTACTTCACAAAATAAATCTAGTTTTATTCTATTTTTAAAATGTATTAGACTTCTTCTTATCATTCTATTTTATTAAAAATACTGCATGTGAGCCATTTTCTAAGTGCAATAATACCCTCCAGGGTGGGTATTATTGGGAAATACTGGACCTTCCAGGGGCTATAAGGCCCTCTGCCTGCAGCGTCAGGCCTCATTACGCCCCTGGGCGGTCCGGTATTTCCCAATAATGCCCACCCTGTTGGGTATTATTGCTTACATAGCATTGAGTGCAAGTGACATAAATATAGTTTTCACCTGGACATATTGTTTTTCCATAAAAGTGTTTATTAAGGTTTTTAACAGTTACAGACAGCACCAGAAATATATCCAGTTTATAGAACATACGGTAGATATAAAAAAACAGATAATACATTTGATGAGTACACTTCACATCAAGGTGCATTAATAGTTCTATAGTTAATATATGCAGAAACAGCTAACTGGTTTGTAAGTAATATTGGGTCACTATCTAGGGCTCCTAAGGTTTATTAAAGGGCAAACACACTATAATTAGCTTAATAACACCATGGCAAATGATATGGCTGTGCTATAATTAGTACACTTTCTCTAGTAAGTACCTTCTAGCTAGTGAACTCATCTATGTAATTTACAGTGGGGGTGGGGGGGCTGTGTTTCACTTCCGTTGTCCAATAATCAGGGCTTGCTAGGGCAAAGCAGGTGAAACAAAGCAAAACAAAAGGGGGGTACAGTACCCCAAGATAGTTCATGGTATGGTGGTATGTGAACGAGGGGTCCAGATTGGTGTTGTCCCCAGGAGGCAGTGAATTGAGCTGAGTACATATTTGCCTCAGGGAAGCTATGACTCCAATAGAAGGTTAGTTGATGCAGTGTGGAAAGTAGGGAAGAGAGGCAATGGGTTGTGGGGGAGCCTTAGTGAAGTGTGGCTATAGTAGATAAGAGTTTTATCCCTAATGGGAAAGTACTCTTGGTTCTTGTAAGAGATCATAGAAGAGGGATTGCTCACCTCTGTGGGAGTGCAATGAGTCTTTGAGCATTTTGCTTGTCAAGGTAGCTTCTCCAGACAGCTTTGTAAATGGTCAGTTGGCCGGTGGTGACATGGGCAAGGCACTCATATCTAGAGGTAAGAGCGAGGAGGTTTTCCCATTGCCTATGATAGGGTGGGCCAGCCTCTCACCAATGGCGGAGAAGAATTTGCTTGGCTACTGCAAGTGCTCCCACTACCCATAAGGTTTGGGAAGCAGACAGCTTAGGGTGGGTGGCAATATGCCAAGAAGTACTAGCTAGGGTCTCTCACCCTGGGTAGAGGTACAATGATGACACAGGGCTCCCATATCCTAGCCAGTAATTCTCCAAGTCTGAGCAAGCACACAGAATATGATACAAAATAGCTTGTGGTGAGGAGCATCTCCAACAGTCATTGTTTTTTTTTTTTTTTATTCTTTTGTTAACCCAGTAAGACCCACTAGGCACAATGGCCTGTTTTCAGAAGTATCCAGGGAGCACTGGGGTTGTTAAGTTTTTAAGCTCAGGATCACACAAAATACAAGCAGAGGTTGTGAGAATCAAACCCAGGTCTGTTGGATGTACCAAGATCATTCCAGGCTCAGTAATCTAACCTCTGGGATACACTGTTGATCCAAATGTTGACTAGAAAACCATTCTATAGAGCCAGTGGGGTGTGTGACACACCTGATGTACAATTTGTACTGCAAAGTTTTGGCTTGGAGCTCTCTGAACAGCTTATGGAGTCGGGGACAAAAGGTGTCCCATTCCTCTTGTGGTATGAAGAGACCCAGTTCCCACTCCTAGGCTTTTTTAGGTCCAGAAGCAGGGTGTGGCCTTTGGCATTGAAGCATAAGTGCTTAAGTCCCACAAATGCTTTTTTAAGGGATGTTATTGTGGTAAGCCACTTTTCCAGTGGGGTCATTTCATGTAAGGTGGTGGTACAGGATACTTTGATTCAAAGTAGGTCTCTCAGCTACAGATATCTTCAGACTTGGTTTTAAGGGAGTTTAAATCTAGTGGCTAACTCAGTGAAGTCATAAGACCCCTGTTAGTGAGTCATAGAGGTCCAACAGCATGTGTATCCTAGCTTGTTCCCAGGTTTCCCAATGTATAGGGCAATTGCCTATAGCTACACTCAGATTGTGCCAGATGGGTTATAGCTGGGAAGCTGTGTGTGACCATTCTATTGTTTTTGAGAATTTCAAGCAAGTTATACAAGTGTGGCAAACAGAAGGGATACCATTGCTTTAGGGATTCAGTCAGGGAGTAGTAGATCTCTAGGCATGGGCATTCTTGTTTGAGCTTGCATGAGCTCTATCCAGCTATAGGTTTACTTGGTGGGGTATAAACAGGTCACAGCTTGGTGGAGAACCACTAATTTGTGTTGGTAGTGCAGGTTAGGGCAGCCAAAGCACCCCCCCTCCCAAATTTGTAAACTACTTGCATGCTTAGTTTTGGAGATTTATCATTTCAGATTATTGCAGATAGTTTTTTGTTCATCACTCTGAAAAAATGCGCCAGGAGTTGGACAGTCAGATAATGTATATTGGACTTTTGGGTGGGAGATAAGTTTCAGAGCATTGACTCTTCCCCACAGAGAGCATTACATTCTTCCAATTAATAGTATCTGTAATCAGTTTGTCAAGCATGCATGCTAAATTAGCAGAAATGGTATCTGAGACCGAGGCTTTTATCAGAATATCCAAGCAGGTGACTTCAGAAGGTGCTGAATGATACGGGTAGGAAGAGAACATACATTTTTGGCTGGTGGGAATTAGTGGGAGGATTTGGGATTTCACCACACTCAGTTTTTAGCCAGGTAGTGAGGCATATTCTTGTATTATACTGGCTAGGGTAGGCAGGGTTTGAGGGTAATCTGTAAGAAACAGGGTGAGGTCATCCACAAATAGCATCTTTTTTTTGCAGGACCCCTCCCACGGGAATGCCAGAAAAGGAATGAGAGGCCCAAATTTTTAAAGCCAATGGCTCAACTGCTAAGAGGAAAAGAAAGAAGGATAGGGGTAATCCTGCTGAGTGCCCTGATGCTGTCGAAATGGTGAAGAGATCATTGAATTTGGAAAGATTTGGGTGGTTAGGTCTGCACAGAGTAGGATCACTATGCAAATAAACTGGGGAAGGGGGAGCCAAATCTGAACAGGGTATCAAATAGGTAGACTCACTCCACACTGTCAAAGGACATCTCTGTGTCCAAAGACAGGATGGTAGTGGGTTCATTGGATTTAGAGGTCTCCCAAAGCAGGACCAGGATACACCCGATGTTGTCCGCTCCCATTCTTCCTGGCACAAATCCCACCTGATCAGGATGGATGATTGTTGGTATGATTGGTTCTAGGCATTTGGTCAGTATTTTGGTGTAGGTCTTGGCATCTATATTTATTAATAAGATTGGCTGGTATTGGGAGCATAACACACTATTTTTCCCATTCTTAGGAAGTAACATAATATGACCTTGTTTACGTGAAGAAGGCAGAGTACCCTTCTCCCTTATAAATAGTATATACTGCCACCAGTGTTGGAGCTAGAAGATCTACAAAGGCTTGCTAGAAGTGAATGGGGTACCCAACTGGACCAGGAAACTCACCCATGGACATGACCAGAATTGCCTCCCTAACCTCCTGTGAGGAGATATGTGGTGTAAGAGACAATGCCAAGTGAGGAGGCACTTGGATAAGAGTTATGTCATAGTAGATGGATGACAACTTTATGGAAATGGGGGATACCTCCGAAGTATAGAGACTGGAGTAAAAATGTTTACATTCAATGTTGAAAAGATTGCGATATGAGACAACTGATGCATCTACTGCATGTATGGTGGATATATAGCACTCTGCCTCCTTGGTACATAGATGGTGGGCAAGTTGTTTAGCGGCTTGTTTCCCGGATTCCCAGTAGGTTTAATTGAGCTTGAATAATGCATATTTGATACAGTGCTGGAGGGTATCTTCTAATTCAGCCCATGCCTCATATATTAGGGGTCATATGGTGCTGTGCTGCGCTGTTCTGGATGTTGGATTAAATCATGCTTCAATTGTATAAGGGTACCTTCTAACTGCATGGTATAATAATCCCTATATTTCAGGAGTTTAGATGTGTATGCTACAAGTTTATCCCATATAGTATCTTTCATAGGTTCCCACTGGGTTAGTGTAATATTGTATGGGGTTTCACTGTGTGCAAAGTGATCAAGTATTTCTTGTTGGATCATGTAAATTAAGGTACTCTGCTGACAGAAGGCAGTGTTCGGTTTCCATTTATTCCTACAGAATTTAGTCAACCCCATGCCAGTGACAGAACAACTGGAGCATGATCAGAAGCCAGACTGTTGCCCAAGGATACATTCCAGGTATGAAGAATCAGATCTTGGGATACAAAAATAATTTAATTAAGTTGGCGGTATGTTTCATGGTCTGGGGAGTATGAGGTAAAGTCTGTCTCTGAGGGACGTATGGTATGCCAGACATCATGCAGTCCCATGGTATGGTAAGAATTCAGGACATGTGATGCTACCACAGCTTTCATTCTCCCACCCTGACCAGTCCTATCGAGATTGGGGTGGAGTACTAAATTGAGGTGTCCCCCAATATAATACTGCCTGGACCTTCCAAGAGGGATTGCAGCAGCAGCATCATATCAAAGAAGGAAGTATCAGGAGAAGTAGGACCATACAGACTCCCTAGCATAATTGGCTCCCCCAGGAATGTGCCCCTTGCTACAACTAACCATCCCTCTGTATCTGTAGCTTAATCATGGATACCCAATTGAAGGAATTTGCTACACAATATGGCCACTCTGCTTTGCTTACAGGAGTGTGGACTGGCATACACAGCCTTTACTCAGGAACACTGCAGAAGTTGTACGGCATCTACAGCAAAATGGGTGTCCTGCAGGAAGGCAATGTCACGTTGCATGTTTCATTTAATTTCCATTTTTTTATTTTTTATACTAGTAAGCAAGATGAGCATTGCTGCCCATTTTCACAAGCGACATGTTTTACAAAAAACATAAAAATACATACTTAAAACAAAATAAACACACAATATAGACAAAACAAAAGAACAGGACAATTATAAATTTAAATTACAGGAATAAACATTTTTAGTATCCAGCCACAATCTTGGTCTATTTTTAAAAAGTGGCCACAGTAGAACAGTTAGATACAGTATTTGGAATTGTATTATAGAAGAGGGGGGCCCTATATTGTAAATATTTCTGTCCAAAGATTTTTTACATAAAGGTAATCGAAATACAAATTTACTCAGAGATCTCGTACCTTGTACATTGGTATTGCAGGAGAATAAGGACTGGACAGAAATGAGGAGAAGGTTGTTTATAACTTTATATAGTATTACACCCATTCTAGACTTTATCCTGTTTTCAAAGGATGGGCATCCTGATTTTTTAAAAAACTCACAATGATAGATTTTAGATGTTGAGTTAGTCATAAACCTAAGGGTGCAGTTATAGGTGACTATCAGTTTTGACAAGGCCTTTTCAGTTGTTGCTGTATAGATGGTAAGGCCATAGTCAAGCACACTAAGTAGGAAACTGTGGGTTATAATCCTTTTACATTTGGAGGTCAAAAAAGACTTAGCTCTATATAAAGCTCCCAGTCTTTGACATATTGTTTTTATTGTGTTATTAATGTGGCATTCAAAAGTTAAGTTGATATCTGAGGTTATTCCTAAGTACTTGAAGCTATTAACGTGCTCAGCTATCTCCCCATTCAAATCCACAATTTAGATTGACTCTGATGTTTTTCTCAATCCTGAAAAAATCATCAATTTGGTTGTCTTTATGATGATTAAAATTCTCTTGGACATTAACTATTTTTGAAATAATAAAAAGTTGCTCTGCACTATCTGAACTGCATTCTTAGGTTGATCACCAATGCTAAAAATTACAGTATCATCTGCATATAAAGTCATTGTTGATTTCTGGCATATATCCAGAGCAGAATTTATATAAATTGAAAATATTAGGGGACCTAATATTGATCCTTGGGGTAACCCACACTTAATGGTTTTATTTTGTAAAACGACTCCTTCAGTTTTAGTTCTGTGATCTCTATTGTTAAGATAACCAGAATACCAGTATGAGACATCCTTTGAAAAATTCAAAACTGAAAAGGAATCCTGCAACAGACTATTGTCAACTAAATCAAAGGCCTTGGTGAGGTCCACAAATACAGCTGCAACAGAACGCCTCTTATCCGGGGCATCCTGTATACAGCTGGTGAACCCCACCAAGGCCATTTCCATGTTATGCTTTGACTTGAAGCCATTCTATAAACTTGATAAATTATATTTTTCTAAAAAATGTATTTAAGTGTAAGTAATATTTTCTTGCATTTAATGGAACTGTTAAGGCCCTTAATGTTCCAAGAGATGATTTAAAAAAATCAGATGAAGCCATTTTGTCTAGGTTGTACACTAAGATCCTGCTGCTATTGAGCATAGATCCCTCCCCCACCACCCAAAACACTCCACAACCTACCAAATAAACCAACAGTTATATAATATAAACATATATAATCAGCTTGGTAATGTAAAGTATGTTCTTGATGAAGTCCCTGCTCAGTTAAAAGCACTAATAAAGGAAAGCAGAGTATTTAGTGGAACAGAAACTGAAGCACAAAATACTATCTGAGATAGTGAGGCTATTTTGTTGAGGCAAACTGGTTGTTGTCACTAATTAACTACAAGGCAGATTTAAAGCCCTTTGCTGACACAGAACCTGGGAATTAGGGCTAGAGAGAATCTAGAGCAATGCAGGAACCCTGGCCAGAAGTGAAGGCTTAGCCACAGTACACAGGCTGGATGAGTAGGTTTGGACTGCCTTTAGAAAGCAAGGTGGCATAGAACAAGGGAGAGGGTTATCACCAAATTAAGGTCTCTCCTTGCTGACCTAGTAAGCGTAGTGGCCACACTCACAAAATACTACACTGCTTCTATTAGCAGCCATAGATGAGTCCAACTCTTGGTTTGGGGAGGGGAATGAGGAGGGCAGGACATAGTACTGGACACTAGCAATATTAGGCAGGACCCATAACTCTCTTTCAACAAAGACAAATTATTTACATTAATTTGTCATATGTAAAACAATGCATTTTTCAGAATTGCTATATCAAACCAGTAAGAGTCGCCACCAATGTAGGAGAAAAAAAAAAGGGTGGGGGCCGGGAGAGGGTATAGAATGGGAAGTTGAGGGAAAGGAGGCAGAAGACAGAGGAAGGAGAGGGATGATCCCCAGTGTCAAAATTACAAAACACAGACATGGAGATTGAAAGCATCCTTAACCATGAACAGTTTGAACAGTCTACACAACTGGTGTAAAAATAAATGTAACTGCCAGGGAATATCACAGCTCCACCACAGACTGGACATGTCTCTTTTACTATGTCCCTCACTAATTCAGTGGGGGAATAGGGTCTCTGTGAGTGGGAGAAGAGATCATCGGCGGGACATCCTTTTACAGCAGGTGGGAGTAAGCATGGCCAATGCAGCACAATTCCTGACCCAACTGAGGATCTGTACAAATAAAATTGAGATTGGTACAGTTTGGTGGTGCAGCAATTAAAAAAGAAACAAAGAGACTGTGCAGGGATGGAGTTATCAATCATAGCTCACAAAAGGTGGTACTCAACTGCAGGATAGAAATCTATTACTGCATACCCCCCCAAAGGTACTCACATTTGCTGGAACAGGGACTCAATCCAGTTAAGTGGTGCATTCAGTGATGGATACCATTAGGTCCTGGTCCATTGCTTCTGCTTGAGGCTCCAAGGTGAACAGACTTCACAATGGTCCAAGCTGGGCTTGAAAAAAATGTGCATGTCTCTTCAAGGTCCTGGAAGGTGACTGTCTTACTTTGGAATTAGATGGACAGGATGGCTGGATATAACATGGAATATTTGATTCCCCAGTTCTGCAAACCTTGTTTGATTTTATCAAAGGGCTGCCTTTGTTGAAGTATGCTGGCTGGATAATCAGGATAAAATGAGATCCACTGGTCAGCGAGCATCACATCTTGGAGCTCCCTGGCCATGTGAAGTATAAGTTCCTTTCCTTGAAATCAGAGCAAACAGAAGATCAGGGGCCTGGGTTTAGAAGATTTTGATGCATTTCTACCCCTTTTGATATGGTGGGCTCTATCAGTCTCAAAGTCACAGAGGTTGCTGTCCAGATGAAGCCACATGGGGAGATTAGTTCTCAGATACTGCGCTGGATCTTTTCCTTCCAGTTCCACGTTCAAGCCTAGGATTTGTAAATTATTCCACTGTCCCAGTCCTTGCAAATCCTCCAGCTTTGAGGACAGCCAGGCTGTTTGCTCTTCTGCAGCTTGCAGTCGAGTTACCTGATCACTTTGGGTTTTGGCAGTTTCTACCAGGCAGTTCTCGGTGAGTGTTACCCATCCATTTAAGGCATTCAGGGTAATCTTGGTTTCTATTACAGTCACTTTGATTTGCTCTATGCTTAGTGTGTTTTTTTAATGAGCAAGGCAGGAATCAGAGGTGATAAATCTGCAGCAGTTGAGGAGCTGGAGCTGGATGTAGTCACTATTTTAGCAGCAGGTAGCAAGGCAGTTGATGGTGAGCTTTCATCTTATTTTCTAATTTTCCCTACTGTAGCTGCACCCCCAAAGTTGGATAGTTCTGTGGTCATTTATAATCCATCTGTATATGGCTAATAAAGGAAGGATTGGTGCTGAAAGAATTAATGCATGACCAGGGATTCTCCTGGGTAGCCAAGACCTGTAGGTTTTAGCAGCCATTTCACCCGGATGTACTGTAATTGTGGCTACCGTTCAATAAGTTATACCTACCGTGAGATTACTCATCAGCCCTAATGTGTTATACCATCTTTAATAGAGCTGGGCAAAAGCTGTGAATTCCGCTTTAGGGGAACGTTTTGCAAAATTTAACAACTTTCACAGAATTTTAACTTCTGCCTTTGGTGAAATCAGAAATCTTCAAATGTCTTTGGTGAATTTTCACCCTGTCCTGTGACATTTTCTTTCTGAGCTGCAGAATAATTCACATGAATTGTGGAACTAATACATTAATCCACAATTCATGTAATTATTCCTCAGTTCAGTGATCAGTTCTGCGCCATTCCCGGTAAGTAGAAAAAAAAAACTTTACCTGTGTCCAGTGGCACCCACCTCTGATTGTCAGTTCCATATTAACTGCATGTTTCTCTGGTGATAGTGGCACCCCTCCACCCTCCGATCACAGGCCCCTTAACTCATTGTCTCCAAGCCGACGCCTGTTGGTGTCAGTAAAATACACTGGTGTGCCCTGAGGATGCCTACAGAATTTCTGTGAACCCCACATATACCGGGGAGAAGGGCGCAACACAAAACTCACACATGTAGATAGTTCTTCTGTATTTCAATCATCTGTTTCTTTTATTTTGAATATTGGCCCACATCCTCTACATTTCACCAACAAAATATTGGCTTTCTCAGGAGGTGCCTTTTGAAAACATCCTAACTTTGCTATGAATCAATACTTTCCACTTTAGATCAGCCTTGGTCCATATAATTTCTGTTCAGGCTCTTGTTTATCAACACATCTTAATTTGAAACACTTATACAGGTCCCTTTTAACTGGCAATTCTCTATTTCTTCATGTTCGTCTGCACTGCAGCTCGAATTTGATCCAACAAGATCCTGAACAGAAATTATATGGACCAAGGCTGATCTAAAGTGGAAAGTATTGATTCATAGTAAAGTTAGGATGTTTTCAAAAGGCACCTCCTGAGGAAGCCAATATTTTATTGGTGAAATGTAGAGGGATGTGGGCCAATATTTAAAATAAAAGAAATAGATGACTGAAATACAGAAGAAGTGTCTACGTGTGTGAGTTTTGTGTTGTGCCCTTCTCCCCCCCTCCCCCTGGTATATGTGGGGTTCACAGAAATCAGTTAGAAGACACATGTGAAGAGGCAGCAGAATTAAGGACTTACAGCAATACATATTTACATTTCCAGTGGTTTTCCAGGATTTGTTTCCTGGACTTTTTTGAAGAGGCCTACAGAAGTAAGCTACTGACTTCCTGTGAGCCCTGGCAATGTCTGGAGAAGTCAGTTATATATTTTAACATATAATGTAACAGAATATAATATAGATTTGACTGCATAGCACCGTTAGAAAGGTAATTTTGTGCTGAACAACTTTGCCTCTGATATTCTGTGTATATCATGTATACTTTAGTAGTTATTTGTATTTGTTTACGGTATGGTGTGTATGGCTTATGTTGCCTGTATTAGTGAAAAAATATATATTTTTGCTGTTTCAACCCACATAGAAAAAAACAAAATTATATGTTATTCTTTGCATACCACCAGCACTGGAAAAGTAATTTTGTGCTGAATAACTTTGCCACTCATACTTTGTGTCTATCACTTATGGCTCTTGAGCTATTAGGATTTGTTTGTGGCATGCTGACTATAGCTTGATTTTGCTTAGAAAGGCCCAGGATTTACTATTAACAGTATACAGAAGACAAGTGGTGCAACGTCAGAGAGCTCCTGTGGAGGCAATGAGTTAACTGACTGTTTCCCTGATGTCTAGTGGCACCACCTACCCTCCGTTCACTGGCCTCCATATTAACTGAATGTTTCTCTAGTGTCTAGTAGGGGGTGCCACTAGACACCATGAAAACATTAAGCTTATATGGGGCCTGAAGCTGGAGGGTGGGGAGTGCCACTAGACACCAGGAAAACATTACATAAATACAGGGCCAGATTGAGGGGGGGGTGTGCCACTAGACACCAGGGCAAGAAACATTAAATTAATACAGAGCCTTTCCAGTCAATGATTCCTCTGCACTTCACAGCTCTTTCTGGTGTTAAAATGAACCATAACAAAACTGAAGCCTTACCTTTAAACAAGGCCTATATACCACTGCCTTTTACCACATTACAACTTAAATGGGTGCCAGATTTTTGGATGTATCTACCAATCAAGATAATCCCTCATTTGCATGAATTACGTGATTTGAACTTCCCTGCCCTACTCTCCAAAATTGAAACTAAATTGGACCATTGGACATTACTACAATTATCAATGGTAGACAAGATCAAGGCAATCAAGAAAACAGATCCTAAACTACATTATTTAATTTAATCTCTCATCTGCCTGTTCCGGTTCCCCAGAAGTGGTTTAACCTAATCAGTAACTGAATTTGCCAGTTCCTATAGGAAGGGTGTCAACCCTGCTATAGTTGGACTAAACTGCGTATGCACTGGCACAAAGGGGGGTGGAACTTACCATGATTTTGGGAATTACAACTGAGCCTTTAAATTGGCCCAAACTATCAAATGGTTTGAAGGAGACTGCCCCACTTCACCATCATGGGCCTCCTTAGAAGCTAGCCTATTCAACTCATTTCAGCACTCTCAGTGTTTTTATACCCTGATTCCTAACCTTCCACACCTCTTCCCCTTACTATTACCTTGTCTTTGCAAATTTGGAAATGGGTAAGTAAATGGTTGGGACTCACTCTGACCCACTGAGCTTCACTCCCTTGGGGGACAACGTGGAAATCCACAAAGAAGGGGCGTCCTTCAAATAGGCTGATTGGAAGTGCCAGGGCATCTTTAACCTCCTTGATTTGCTTACTCCTTTCTTGCCTTCCATAGATTCCTTTCAAGCACTCCAACTTCATTACAATCTCCCCAAGACTGACTTCTGGAGATATTTACAACTAAACAGCACCCTAGTACCCTCTCTCACCAAAATTCAAACCTTTCCCATCCCATACCTCATGCATCCAGTTTAATTTTTTTTCTCCCCCATCCCAGATGGCCCAGCTGCCCACCAACCCTCCCAGCCCTATCACCCTGGCTTCTCTTAGGACTTGCCTTTTCCCATGGTCCTCCATGGTTATGCCTTCTGAGATGGGTGAGTGGAGTCCCTCAACCCACCAGAACTGGATCCAGCCTCTGGGAGGTGCTTAAGTCACTGGGTATGGTCCTATGGAGGTTGGTGATAATCCAGTGGAGCTGGAAGTTTTTCCTGTTTTCTCCCTCATGAGATGTGAAATGTGCTAATGTCAAGGCACTTGTGCCAAAGTCTGCCATGCCTTCCCCACCTCAATAGCTCAGGCTGTGTCTCCCAGGCCTCCCCAGGGGGTAGTCGAGCTCTGAACTCTTGCCCACCCTCCCCTCTAGAGGAGGAGAGTGGTCCTGTGGACACTCATTCCTCCTCTCCCTGGCTGTCCCTCCAATGCCTCAGGCTCATTTCTAAACCTGGGTCACTGACGTTGCAAGAAGTTGAGCTACTGTTGAGCTAGTCAGCCAGCATGCATCCAGTTTCTAAATGGCTCACTGCTAAATCAGTTAAGCTGGGCACATATATTCTGATATTAGTACCTTGGGCTAAAATCTTGAACCCCGGTATCACAGATAAAGACTGGTTACAATGCTGGAAAACAGCACATAATCCACTTAAAGATTCCAAAAGCAGACTCATCCAAAACAAAATCCTTCATTGCTGGTACCGCACCACTACAGTATTGTATGCTGCCCATCTTATTCCCTCAAACTGCTGATGGAGGTGTCACCACCACAATGGGGATCTCTTCCATCTCTTTTGAAACTATCCAGCTCTTGCAAATTACTACATGCCCCCCTACCTTTTCCTCATTGGCCTTACTATGGTTACCTCACACCTTAATAGGGTGCAAAGGGAATTTTGTGATTCATGCCAGTGTAGTGGCTAAATGCCTCCTTTTGTGCAGATGGAACTCTACTAGAGTACCTTCTGCCTCTAACTTTCTAGCTGAACTCTCTCAGCTTGCCTCATTTGATTGTAGGTCACATATTGCAAGCCAGACCTTGCACCTGCACTCTTATACTTGGGATCTCTTTTACTCTTATATGCACTCTTTTTCCACAGGCACCTATACAACCCCCCCTCCAGTTGTCTCTCCCCAGACAAGGTGTTGGGTGACTTAATTCCCCTTGTACAACCACCTAGGATATTGCTTCATCTAGAGACCATGTTCAATGGAGTGTCTTTTACCCCCTATCAGGTTCATTACTTCTCCACACTATAGACTTTCATCCAATTTATACAGAACTCCAGTTTGTAGGTACATTGTTTTCATGCTGAGATGCTAGATCACTCCTGAAATGGCCTACCTTGGTAGCATGCAATCATGGTGCATTTTGCATTGTCTCCTTTATAAGGCTACTTTTAACTTTCTCTCCATAGCCGGACACTTGGTATGCATTAATTACTTTGTCCTTGTACCCCATCTATGTGTCAACCTCTTGAGTTCGCTTTTCTGCTTTTTATTTGCACCTATTCACCCCTGTATGTTACATTTCTGTGTTGCTACTGGGACTGTATCTATATCAAATCTATGTATATTTCTGTTTTATTAATTGAAAAATTTCTGAATAAAAAAGTTGAACTACAAATTAATACAGGGCCAGAAATACACAATTCAAAATCATGCATTCATTCTGCAGTTCAATGACTCACTGAACTGTAAAATTAATTTATGAATTGCATGTTTTAAACTGCCAAAAGAAATTCTGCAGAACTGACCTCTGGCAGTGATCAGTTCTGAGGAATTTCTTTCTGCAGTACAATACATTACTCTGCAATTCATAGTTCATACATTTATTCCACCGCTCTAAGTTGAAATTTCCACAAAAGTTGCCAAAATGATTTCCGAACTCTTGCAGAACTGAAAGCCTTACTTTTAAGCAAATTTTGCTGGTGGAAGTTTTTTTTGTTTCACTCAGCACTAATCTTTAACCAATGTAGTGTTGTAATTTTTTTTTTTATTATTGAACATCTTTATTAATTTTACGCAAAACACCACAAAGCACATACACAGCTGAGAGTGCGAAATAGAGGAACAAAACACCACCAGACACTAACTCACCCAATCATTGAAAAAAAAAAAATAAATAAAATCCCCCTCCCCACACCTCCCAAGGCTACACACATGAGCACATCCTAACTTGCCAGCCCTGAGGTACTCTGAGGTCCAGGCCTCACGCCATAAGGAGCTTCAAACAATTTGTGCGCCGTGTATGCTATCAATCTATTCTGCATGCAAGCGATATGTTTTTCTAATTGTACTGCTAAGGTACATTCACGGTACCATTCCAACAAAGAAGGAACTTTATCACTGGTCCAGTGTCTTAAGATTACCAATTTAGCCACAGCAGATAAAAGCGACATTTGGGCCTTTTTAGCCGCGGAAGTACCAACTGGAAAAAGGCTCACCAGACATACCTCAGGGGTAAACAAGTTTGTTAAGCCAAAGATAGGGTCAAGGAGATCATTGATAGCCTGCCAAAAGACCTGAATTGAAGGGCATGACCATACCATATGATATAAGTACCATCTTCCTTCCTACACCTCTCACAAAGAGATGTATCTTTGCCCCATATTTACACAATGGGATGGGGATAAGTATAAATGGTGCATTAAGTTGAAGTGTACCATCCTCAACCGATCTTGTTTACATATTTATACATTGTAAGCTACAACTTCTTCCAGAAATTGGGTGCCTGGATATACCTAGTTCCATGTCCAATAGAAGCATACTCCTAAAGGAAGTCTGTGATCCCATTCCAGAAGTGTTTTGTATAACTTAGAAACTGCATTTGGTTGAGAGGCTATGGTGAGGAGAATATCGGTGTCTCGGTCACCATAATCAGTGACGCCCTCTGTGAGAAGGTAGATTTTAGGGCCTTACTAATTTGTAGCCACTTAAAGAAGTCCTGATCCACAGCCCCAAAAGCATTCACCAATCGACCAAAAAGACTGAGGGACCTCACTTACCCAGAAATCCGAGATTCTAAGGTGACTTAACTGAGGCCAAAAGTAGCAGACAGGGTCTTACCCCCAACTCTAATGTGAGGATTCTCAAAAATGGGTTGATTGATAGATAGATGCCACTTAACTGTAAGGTAATTTTGCAACTGCTGAAAGGCCCTTAACGACCAACCCATAGGATTATTTTTCAATAGTTTGGGTATAGCCGACGGAGAAGCATATAATAGGGCCCATAGAGAGCAGCTCACCCTCTTCGCCAACCCTCGCTCTATAACAACCCACAGGGCAAGTAAGCTGATTGGCCCTGCACTAATAGCCCAACTGCCTACGTGTAGCAGCAACATAATACAAAAGAGAGAGGAGCAGTAGTCCTCCCATAACTTTGGGCTGTTAATTTAATATAGAACCTACGTGTCCTTTTCCCTTCCAAATAAAAAATTGAACGCCTCTGCAAGTTGGTGAACCATGTCTTCGGGAGGTATACACCGCATACCAAGGGGTATAATAATCTAGGCAGAACATTCATTTTAATGATATTCAGCCTACCCCAAAATGACAAAGAGAGCAGCCTCAACCTATCCATATCCACAATAATGGCTTTGACTTGACTACTCGGGTTATATTTAATCATGTAATTCAATCTAGTACTAATGTTTATCCCGAGATACGTAAGTGACTTTGCCTCCCAACATAAGCCAAACGATAATAAATCAGCCTTCCTAACGTTGATATTTAAGGGGAAAATCTTCATTTTCATGTGTTTTAACTTATAATAAGAGATTTTAGAAAAGGAATCTATTTCCTTCAATATGGCCGGAACCGAGGTCCCTGGATCCTCAACATGTAATAGTATGTCATCTGCGTATACCGAATACACATATCTAACATCCCCCACCCGTATACCCTTAATCAAACAGTTTCTAGCCAGTCTATGTAATAAAGGCTCTAGATATAAATGAAATAGTAATGGGGATAAGGGACAACCTTGCCTCGTGCCTCACTCTAACCTTACAATCGTCGACATAATCCCATTACATTTTACTCTAGCAGTAGGGGAAGAATATAAGATTTGGACCCATCTCAAGAACACATCAGATAAGCCAAAGGCAGATAGGGCAGCAAACAAATAGTCCCAGCATACCCTATCTAAAGCCTTTTCAGCGTCTAATGAAATAAGTGTTGCTGGGAACTTGGCATCTTTAGCAACTGTAATCAAGTGCAATAACTTCCTCATGTGACCTTGGGATGATCTCCCCCTCATAAAACCAACTTGTTCCCTACTAACCAATTTGTCCATAACATTGGACAGCCTGTTAGCTAAAATTTTTGCTAGAATCTTAACATCCGTGTTTAGCAGGGAAATAGGGCAATAACTATCCATACTCAGAGGGTCCTTCCCCTGTTTTAAAATTAAGGAGATCGTCGCCTCCAGAAAACTAGGCTCTGATAACCCATTATCAAACCAGTACTGAAAGACCTCCTTTAGAATTGGGGATATTAGAGTATGACAAGCTTTGTAAAAATTACTAGGGAACCCATCCGGGCCAGGGGACCGATCTAGCGGCATTTGTTGGATGGCCTGCTGGATGTCTAGAACCATTATTGGAGCACTCATAAGAGCTGCATCACTCTCCATTATTCTAGGCAACTCTACTGATCTGAGAAATAGCCTAATGTCATCCGCGGAAGGTTTATGCTCTCGGTCAACCGTATATAACTCCTGAAAATACAATCCAAAGGCATTCGCCATTTCCCCTGGATCCGTGCAAACCTGTTCCCCATAACCTTCACGTATCCCTGCTATAAAATGGGAAGAATCTAGTTGATGCGCATAGCGAACAACTTCCCGCCTCCCCCTACGGCCAAGGTATTGAAGCCTGGTCCTCAAAGGGCCAGCTCCACTTTTGAGACATTAGACTCACATATTGGGCCTGCAACTGATGAAGCCTGGCCCAATCTGCCACAGTCGAGGCACGGGATAAGTTACTTTCCTCCATCCTAATCAAGTCTAGCAGGGAATCCAATTGCACCTGCTGCCTACGTTTCCTATTAGAGGTCATTTTAATCAGCTCTCTCCTCAGGGAGCATTTTAAAGCAGCTCAAATTAGGTCCTTATGCTCCACTGAGCCTTGATTACTATCAAGGAAGTCCTTAATGAAATCAAGAATGTGCATCAGTGAAGATTCTTCCTTCAACATTTGGGAGTTTAACCTCCATTGTGGAGACCGCCTAGGCCCCAAGGCTAACCGGTAGTCCAGACTAACTGGTGCATGATCAGATATTACTCTGGTAGTTATCTCGGCAAGTGTAACCCCAGATATTGCAAACGAGCTAACTAAAATATAGTCTATTCAGTATGTCTTATGTATGGGAGAAAAAGGTGTATTATTTCGGCGGTAGGATTAATTACCGCCAGACATCAACCAAGGGCAGCCTTATTAATGAGGTCCTTTAACGCCCTTTGTGCAGGCGTTAAACCCCGCCTCTCTTTACATGATCTATCCAGATCATTCTGGAGAACTAGATTCCAATCCCCACCTAAGACCATAAACTTCACGGGGTTGGACACAACCATATTTAGTAATCTCATGAAAAAGGCTGGGGAATCACAATTGGGGCCATATATTGAGCCTAATATTATCGGGTGAGACTCCAGCATACCATGCATAATGATATATCGACCATCCGGATCCCAAAACTCTTCCACTAATTTGAAAAGGATATTCCTAGCTATAAGGATAACAACACCTCCCCTAGTCGATGATACCCCAGCCCCAAAAACTTGTCCTACCCATGCCCTCCTAAAGTAATGTATATCACTCCTCTTCATGTGTGCCTCTTGGAGAAAGGCAATTTGAGCTCCTAAGTGATGAAGGTGCCTTAGTATAACTTGTCTTTTGACCCTATCCTTGGCTCCTTTAACATTCCAGCTTATGAACTTGTACAGATTGCACTTTATGCTCAACTATCAAGCCCCGAAGGTGGTGCAAAGAGAAGGTAACAAACAATCGTGTAACAGCAATATTAAGCACATGCAATTCCCCTGACTTAGGCAGACAATGATGAAACCAGATAGTGTGTAGCCTTGGAACCCCACCCTCTCTCCCTGAAGACCAAACAAGCCATAGTGACTTGCAACCCAAAACCCCAATACCCCCACAAATATCCCCAATTAAACCCCCACCCTCCAAACACACACATACCCCAGTTCTAAGAGAAACTGCCTCCTAAATATCCAGCCCATGTGATTCACTACTACAACCCAAACTACCCAACCCACCCCCGAGCCCTCCCACTCATGATCATTACAAAACTACCCTCAAACAACCAACAATTTTTGTCAATAGATCTTGATCCAAACTATATAAATGTAGATACCCGTCCTCAATATACTTGATCTAACCCTATTCGCAAGAACAAGTTCAGCCATTAACTATGTACGTCTCCACTGCAATAGTAGTTCAAAACCCAAATTACCGACTCCTCGAGTAAATCATTGTTTCCTGGAAAAAAAAAAAGGGGGAAGGAAGGAGGAGGGGGGGATGGAAGGGGGAGGGGAGGGGGAAAAGAAAAAAGAGAGGAAAAGACCTGCAGGTACTAAACCCTGCCAGCCAATCTAATACATATTAGACCACTCATTGTCCAGACACCACCATAAGAGAGTGACACCAAGCCCATCAGGCCTCCATACAGTCATCACGAATAAGCCACATTATAAGGCCGCTCTTCTTTCCATTGTCCATGTCCATACATCCACCGTGCGACCTCCCCCAGGAAACAATGAAGCTGCTACATGTTGCATCATGCGAAATAAATCTATCTACCAGAGATGAAAAAGGTCCAAAAAGCAGAATGAACCCAAACAATGTCCTCGACATCGACTCCAGTAGCCCAAAACGAGGGGGTTACGTACATCAGAGCAGCAGGGAACAATCAAATAAATATCCAGATGAGTAGTGAATACCCCAGGTCAACTCCATCCATTTCAAGGATTTCCATCCTAGGCCACTCTGTGTTATTTTGCACAGTCTAAGATGACCACCAACAATCAGTAGCCACCTGGCAAGTAATTGCCACTGAGTTTCTGAGACTGCATTTACCCTCGCAAAAGGCACTGCTCATATGTCCAAGATTGCCCTCTTGACCCCCGAGACAGACAGCTGTATCTGTACTCACAGCCCCTCAGCCAAAAAGTTCTCCAGCACACAATCATTTATATAGTTCTGGAAAAATAACCTTCAAATCCTGTGCAGCTTGCGCTGGGGAGTCGAAAGATAACCATTTGTCCTCATGTTTTACCATCAATATAGCAGGGTACTTGACCCTGAATGGCTTGGAGGCCACCACCAACTTGGAAACCACCGGGTGCAGCTCTTGTCTACGAACTCTCACTGAGTGTGGCAAGTCCTGTGTCATACGAATCTTCTTACCTTCCCATGACAACTCTTTTGCCTCCCTCGCCTTAGAAAAAACATGCTGCCTGTCCAGGAAATTCAAAAATTTCAGAATTATTGGCCTTGGCAACTGACCCTGGGTCGGGGTGGGCGTAATGCTTGGTGGGCTCTCTCGATGATATATTCCTCAGGTGAGGGGCACCAGCTATTTTACAGCAAAGTTTCTGTAGAAAAGTGATTATGCCATTTCCTTCTTCCTTTCTGGCAATCAATAATTACCAGGTTGTTCCTCCTACTGCGGCCTTCCAAGTCCTCCAGCTTCTCTTCTAGCTTTTTATTCTGTGCCTCATGTTAACAAACTCAGACTCACTCCTTCCCTGTTTCTTTTCAATTGAAATAATCTTAGCTTCAGAGTCCCCAACCTCTTCGTGTACTTCCACAGCACCTTTGATATCATGCAAATCCTCTGAAATGGACCGATGGCTGTCTGGAGGTTGCATTATTTCCAAGAACCCGCTTCTGAAAGAGCAGCCTCTGGTGTGGGCATCTTAATACCGCTAGCTGCCTGCTGCTTGGCCGCTTCCAGCGACCTTCTCTTTCTCTCGGGCGTCCGGGAGGGGAGTGCCTCGGGGGTGCTTTTCTCATAAAAGCATCCATCCAATCGGCGATCGCTGGAGCCGGGAGAGTGTTACAACGTGCCTCGCGCAACTGGGAAGGGTTAGTGTGCTAAAATGCCACGATTACTGACCGAAATCGTGAGAATAGGCGCGGAGCTCCGGGAGGCGAGTGTCTCCGTCTAGGCTGCCATCACGTGACCTCTGTAGTGTTGTAATTTTGCCGAACATAAAGTGACTGTAAAGTTTTTCAAGTTTTACAAATAAAGTTTAGGAAAGATACATTCATGCAATGTCTTTCATTTTAAACAGCTCACTTCAGATACTCCAGTAGTAACAGTTCCAGTAATTAATGAACAGGTGAAACATAAGAGAGATCTGCAGGTAAAGTCCACCTTTATTCCACCAGTTCCAGTAGCAATATAAATGTGTATAAAACACATGGAAAAGGAAAATGAAAAGATAATAGCAAGAGATAATAAGTAAAATAGAAGCAATTATAACAACAGAGATAAGAGGTGCACAAAGCACAAAGGTGCACACAGGGATGGTGGTGCCCTTGGTGAAAAGTAGAAACTCAAACATGAAGACCGGGCACTCACCAACCAGTTGCAATGGACACTACAGCTTAGATCAGACATAAATAATTAATTTAATAAAAATCCCATTGTGGGACACAGACAAACTGTACACACCTGATGCATTTTGAACATTACAATGTCCTTTATCAAACGTTAAAATCCTGAAATAAATGATTTATGTCTGATATAAGCTGCGATGTCCATTACAACTGGTTGGTGAGTGGCAGGAATTCATGTTTAGATAATAGGTTCAATAGAAGAAATGACCTTTGTGCTCAAGAATTTGTAGCACTAAGAAGATTGGAAATGATACAATAATAATCAAACCAGCACATGGGGTTGGAACAGTAGTTATACAAATTACAATGATTACCTAATGGAATGCTTCAGACAACTTGGAGACTCACAGACCTACAGTAGAGTAACATATAACCCTGCACCACCAATAGCAGAGGGAGGAGGGGAGAGCTGCATTGAACAGGTGAATTTTATTTATGTATTTATTTATTTTTAGAAAATAGCAAGAATCACTTTTGTCACCTGATTGGCTAAGACAGGCTCCAAGCTGGGCATTTATTTTTCAATAGATGCCGAGCTAAAAATAAAAGCCAGTCCAAGTGCCACTTCACAGAGCAACATTCTCCAGTGGTGCCCAGCCTGCTCTGTAATTGGCTGAAAGCATCCCAGAAAATTTAAAATGCCTGCCACATTTTTCTATCGCTTAGCAAGAGCTATTCATTTTCCCTAACCAAAACACTGTTGTCCAAATACCCCATCCTCTGGCTTAATTCGTGTCATGAAATCGAAAAAAACAAAAATCTAAAAATTGCCTCCTACTACCAACCGGCACATTCTCCTTTCATTTTCACCACATCTCAGTAAATGTATGGTAACACCCCAAGTCATGGCTCCCAGTTCCTCAAATGCTGCCCAATTAAGTAGGTAAGCAATAAAACCGACGCCACTCCCCATTTCCATGATTGCTGTATCTCTTCTAATTTTTTACTGTAACTCCTAACCTGTGAGCCGATCCCACGCCTCCTCTCAAGCATGTACACCAACCACTTCAGTCAAGTCCTACTTCTGTATTGGGACCGCGCTCATCCGTCAAACCTCCTGCACCACCAAATACAAACAGTGTCTCACTTACCAGAAACTTGAGAGGCAGTTATTCGAGTGATGTTCTTGCAAAGAAAAAAAAAATGGAAATGGACCCGATTCCACCATGACCATTCAAAGAAAAAAAAAAAAGGACCCGATTCCACCATGACCAATGTTGCATTTTCACTACAGAAGTACAACTCCCATAAACTCTGTGGCTCCTCAGTCTCCTAAACATCAATGCCCTCTACTGGAATGCACAGCACAGTGCAAGGACTTCTTTACAAGAAAAACATATTCTGGTTCTTTTAAACACTTATTATACTTCTTTTCAACACTTTCTTTTATTTTATTAAAAATGTTACATGTGGGACATTTTCTAAGTGCAATAATACCCTTCAGGGTGGGTATTATTGGGAAATACCTGACCTTCCAGGGACTATAAGGACATCCACCTGTGGTGTCGGGCCTCATCACGCTCATGGGTGGTACAGCATTTCCCAATAATGCCCACCCTGTTGGGTATTATTGCTTACATGACTTTGTTAACTGGGTAGGTGCACTGATCCCAGGAACCATTTTCAGGCATGACCTGGGCCACGTAACGTGGCACAGAGTAAAAACATCAGAATAACAAGAACATAACAAGCGCAGATAATACACAGTGAAAGGTTACAGTTGTTACATTTGGCACTACATGGTGGCAGTAGTTGAGGGACAACAAATAACAAAGCAAAGTAAGGCTCATGGTGGTACAGTTTCAATAAATAAGAGAACCTATTTGGCCCTCTCCATGAACCTATGGGGGGGCTAATCCTTAAAGCCGTGGCAGGTGGATGCCAACAGGAGCTAGTCTTCAAGGCAAGTCGTGAACTGGCGGTGAGTGTTTATGGTGCACAGTTCAGTCCAGTATACACAGGGATACAGTACTGAATGGGAGAGAAAGGCACTGAAGAATAAACAACAGTAATTCTGGTGTTTTCACTATTCCCAAGATATACAAAGACAACAAAAAATTGCCAAGAAGACCTACAGTATAGTCTCAGGGATAGGCTCTATTTTAGAGCCTTTATTGACTTATGTGGATTTCCACATAAATGATTTGGGGCCCGATTTTCAAATGCTGGTTGGAAGGATACAATTTGCATCCTACACAGGAATTGCATCCTGCGTGTCTGTGTCAATGTGGCTGCGCCATATTTGAAAAAAAAAATGCTATTTTTATCAAGACAAAAGAAAATGATGGAGGATGCAAACTGCATCATAAAGAGGGGCACAAGGCAGACAGATGATGCAGGTTTGGACACCAGCCGGGACAAGGTACACATTGCAGTACAGGTGGTGAACAAAGGTGGAAAATGGCAGCACAAGAGGCACAGAAGCAGCCACGCAAAAGAACTTCACACAGGAGAAGACAGATATATTAATAGAGGAGATGGAAGGCCAGGCAGCTCTCCTTCTCAGTCAAGGGAGAAACAAGGCCCAGAGACTGGAAAGAAAGGAGGCCTGGGAAAAAGTGGCCACTCAGGTGAATGCTGTGAGCAGTGTGAAGTGCTCAGTGTATGAGCTTCAGAAAAGGTGCAATGACCTCACATGGTGGTCAAAGGAAAAACTGGCAAGAATCCACCTCAACAATCTGGCCACTGGAAGAGGACCACAAGACTCAGTACAGCTCAGCAGCCAGGAGGAGTGGATGGCATCCCAGCTGAGCAGGATGAGCATTGAAGTGGATAGCAACCTGGACACATTCAGGTTGCGGAGTGGGGCAGGTCAGTGTGAAATATAAGTTGCATAATGTGCTGAGTGGTGTAGAACCCACCTGTTGACCATATGGCCTGTGTCTTGCATGCATGTGCCATACACCACAAGCAGGGCCCACAATGTGCATTAGTGCTCCCCACATGTGGGTGTGTTTGTGGGGGAATGGCATGCGTGATGGAGTGGGGCATCACTCCAGAAGCAGCCACTAGTGGTAGGCATGGAGCTGTGGGTGTGAGGGGTACATAACCAGGGTGGCTCCAGCTCTAGGATCCCTGTTGGTGAGCATATGTGCATAACATGTCATGGTGCACCCCTGTGTGACAGAGTGCAGCTTCGGACAGGAAGTCAAGCAGGGGCACTGTACTAGGTGTGTCAACCTGTGACCAGCATGCAACCACCTGGCACAAAAAGCAATCAGGGCCTGGACACGCTGTCATGTGTTGGACCCCCAGGTGGTGTGTGACCCAGGACCCCCCACCCCAGGTAGGAGTAGGGTGCCTGGCTCATGGCAGGAGTAAGCACCCTGTGGTATACAGGCATGACATTTGTATGCATGTGTGATATGTCCATGTGGGAAGTGTGGACACTGGCATCTAAGTGCTGCTAAAGGGCCATGGGAGGTATGGGCACAGTGGAGAGACAGAGCTGAGGTCTGGTGTAACAGCGGCCAACGTATATGACACAAGCCATGAAAGGAACCAAAACATGCTGTGCAGGGCATGCACAGATGCATGTAGGACACATGGATGGCACACACCACAGGCCATCATATGCCCTGCCACTGGATGAGTCACACAGGACCTAGGTCTACATGTGGCCCCTAGTGCCAGTGCTGTGTATCAGGAAGGTGACTGTAAACAACAGTAGCCCAGTGGGTCCACAACCCCTTGTAGAGATGTGACTGTTACAAAGATTGTGGCAGAAACACCCTGTTACCTCAGCCACTGGTGTGTCTGACAGTTGTCTCCCCTTGAGTTTGCAGGTACCAGTGGTACATTACATGAAATGGAGACACAGATAATAGGATCCACCTCAGAAGCACAACATAGAAGCCATACACAGGACACTGACCTGGAGGCACCTGGTGGGGAACCATCATCAAACAGTGGAGACAGTGATACAGAAGGCAACCCTAATGACACCGCGTACCAGTCAATGAATGTGCCGATGGACGACACTGCAGTGGCTGTTGAGGAGGAGCGGAGGAGGAAGAGGATGGGGGCACTGAAAACAGAGGGGGGAACATAGAGGATGTCATCCATTAGAACATCACCCAAGACTTGTCCCCAACACCATCTGTGCTGGAGGGAGGGCGAGGAGGAATATGGTGAGGCCAACCCCTCTAGCATGGTAATGTGCATGGATGACGTAGACCAATTGTGCCACAATATGCTGGCATCTGAGGAAACAGTGTCACATGAACTGTCATCCATAAGGCAGCTTCTTGACAGTCAACATAATGATGCCCTGGAACATTGCCATCAAATGTATGTGGACATAAAAAGGTTGAGGGTTGCCATCACCCATGAACTGCAGATTGAGGCAAATCAGTGGCAATGGCAGACAGACATCCTGCATGGACTACAGATGCTGTCCATACATCAAGCTGCCAACCTGTAGAAGGTGTTAAGTGCCCTTGAGCACTTAGTGTACCCACAGGAGCCAGCTGGCTGGGTGCTGAATAATGCCCAACCCAGACATATTGATACCACTGGCTGGCTGCACGTACCCATATCCATGGGAGGAACCTCCCTCAGGTCAGCCAATGTGTTGCAGTGTAGAAGTGCAGCGCCTAGCTTGCCCATCCATCATGGCCACATAATGGGCAAAGAGGCACTACACACAACCCTGTTGGTGTGTACAACCCAGGCAGCCATGGCCCCAGTCTGGCAATATGGTGTTGTAGCAGGTCCCAGTGCCCTTTGCATGACCACTGTAACATCAGCCACCCATATAATGTAGGGTGTATGGTACAGGTGTCCACCTGGCATCATTGCACACCAGACTGTGCAGGGGACTGTGACATGGACAGCCAGCCACAAAGGATGGCCACCCCTGTGCTGGACAGTGCCCTCACCACAGCTGTGTTTGGCACACAGAACACACATGTGCAAATGGATGAGTGTGCAGACATACTGTAGACCATAGCTGCAGACATGGCCGATGACATGCAAGTGTCAACGTGGTCCTCTGTCACCAACAATGTATGCACCAAAACAACCCCGGTACCTATGGTGTTGTCCCAGGCATGAGAGCCATCTGCAGAGTCCACAGGACACATGGGAGTTCCCACTTGGGGGACAGCTCAGCCACAGCTGCACACAGGCAGCCCCTGGTGTGTGGTCCGGTATACCATCACCGCATCGAAACCCCAATAGCGAAGACCACCAAAGTAACAGGATTCAGCCAAAATCCACTTGTCGCTATGATGATCTCTGCACGGCCAGGGGAATTGCCTCGCAGGGTGTTTTGCCACCCCGGTCCAACTCCGACTCGGGTTGGAATCCTAGAAACTGGGGGGTGGGCGGAGCCCCCATATGGGGTCTGGGGGCACAGCCCCCGATGGAAATTGGAGGCATCTCCAACACTGCATTGCCAACACTCGGCAATGCAGCTGTCTCTGTCAGGGATGTCTCCATAGCCGCTGTCGCTGCGGCATGGTAAAACACCGTGTGGTCCACCCGATGCAAACACACAAGGTGCTTGCATGGCCAAATTCACAGGGATGTGGGCCCAGGTACCACTGCAGGCCAGAGTGCCCACTCATTGGGACTCTGCAGTAGCCATGCCACATATGCCATGGTGTCTGGCCTTGACATACGGAGCCAACCAGGGAGCAGTGGGGACCCTGTCCATGCTGACATCTCAGTGGCAGTGCCTGCCCCTACCACAACAGCTGAGGCTATGTTGGACTGCCATGATGCAGTGGACATGGTGCCACTGTCATCAGTGCAACAGCAGCACAGGGGATTATGGCCACATACCACCATGAGTGCATCCATCCCTGCTGTAGGACCACAGGTGGGGGCACTGCCAGAAATCTGCCGGCCGGGCTGAAACTCTTCTCAGCAAGCGACAGTCAGTAAAGACAGTGGCATTACAATGCATACTCATGCAGGTACCAGTGGTGCAATTGACTCACCTGCAGGTAGGGGTGCCCAATACAGGACACAGGATGCTGTCAGTGGATGAGGAAGGGGCAGGTGATCTTGAGTAGACTGGTGGGAGGATATGCAGACATGTGTGTTTGGGGTCTGTACAGTGGGGTGGTCTTACAGGAGTTGGGCATGAACACTGCACTGAGTGGAGCACATGGGGCAGGTGGGGGGCAGCCATGTGGGCAAACTGGGGCTGTGGGGTAGCACAAGATCAGGCTGTGCAGGACATGTGGGTGGGTGCAGAGGGTGTAATGGAGTTCAAACAATGTGGTATTGTATCCAGTGTTGTTGTCAATCTACCCTGTATTGCTTGAATAAATATGTCTTGCAATGTTGAAATGTGTTTCATCTACTTTCCATGTATCACAAACCCCTGCACAACACAGCAGGTGTGCTACAGCAGGCCATACAGGCACCCCAAAATGGCAGCCTGTGTAGCTGATGGCTTCCCAAGGGGAGTGGCCAGTGTCAACCACACAGACAGCTATGGCCACCAGCAGGGCCTAGCCCATGGCTTTGATAGCATGTGTGCATGACATAGACTGTAAGCCTTGGTATGGCACAGCACACCCTGGTCAGGCATCCCTGTCAGGCGCACCATAGGGAGCATCGCATGGATACCCCTGATGTACACATAGAAACATTGATACATAGAACATGATGGAAGATGAGGACTGTTTGGCCCACCTAGTCTGACCAGTCACCCTACCTATTTCCTATACTGCAGATCCTGAATGATCTGTAGCTTACACCCTCTTCTCTATCACTAGGGTTCCACATGTCTGTCCCATGCATGCTTGAATTCCCCTACAGTTTCTGCCTCCACTACCTCTGCAGGGAGGCTGATCCATGGATCCACCACCCTTTCCATGCAGCAATACTGTGTCATGTTAGCCCTAAATCGACCCCACTCTACACAGAGGACAGGTGTCTATCTACCAGTGTACTGTGTTGTTGGCCTGTGTGCCACAGTGCACATCAAGCATCTGGACCACTCACATATACCACCCAGAGTTTCTGGGCCCATATGCCTGAGTGACACCCCCAAATGTGACACATCCAACCAAGGCAGCAGGTGGGAAGGTGCAAGCATGACAGGGTCCACATATGTACTCCAATGCCATGCCTGCTCCCACTCACATCAATGGGACAAACACCCAAGTGACATGAGGTGGCTTTCAAGCATGGATCTTTAGCACCTGTGCCTGGCATGCCTTAGCATGTGTCAATGGTTGCAAACCACCCACTGCCCCAGGCACACAGTCATGCACCTGACTGTCCCACCCCTGTAGTAGCATGCACACCATACCCAGTAATGATAGCTGATACAGGTGTTTGGTGCAAAACAGGTGTATTAAAAAAAAATCATTTTTATTTAGTTATTTATCTTTTTGATTACCAGGTAAGTGAACTGATCCAATTAATCATTTTCAGCCATGACCCTGACCACAGAGTGATAATAAAAGTCAACAACAAAATACATAACATGGGTAAGATACACTACAGTTTCGATAAGACAGTGTTAAAAGTACACGAGAATACATGAAAGAGCAACACTACACCATGTAGTCAGGAACTCGAGACAATAGGTTCTGTGATCAAATACAGATAGTACAGTTGGTGATTGTTACAGGAGTGAAAGATACCCAACATGCAAAAATCTATCTAACACAAAGTTAGCTAGCTAGCATAAAGTGATACAATACAGTACAGAAAAACATGTGGGACAGACAGACTTCCATTAACATGGGAACTAGGATGGTTGTGGTACCCGCGGGTTGTCAAAGGAGCAGTTACACAAAGTCTCAGTGAGAAACCGGTTCTTCAGGTTTGTTTAGAAAGACAAGTGGGAAGGTGATGAGTGAATGGACGATGGGAGATGGTTTCAGAGGAAGAGGGTTGAGACAGAGAAGGCCTTACTGCCCATCCTTGTCGAGATACACAGGACTTTCAGAGGGGTGATAGATGAATCCCTGAGATTTGTAGAGGCTGCTTTTTCAGCCAGGAGTGAAGCATAGGGGGATTGCAGGTAATTTCTGAGGACACAGTCGACCAGGCAACCCATAGCATAGTCAAATCAACCTTGAAGAGGGATCCAGCCAAGAGACTGATAGAGCACACAGAGGTGGGTGGTATATGGAGCTTGGAGTACAAAGTGACATATGGAATTATATGTGGTGTTAAGGAGAGAGCAAAGAGAAATGGACATGGCAGAGTAAATAGGGGAACATTAGTCCAGTAGAGGCAGGAAATGACCTTGCACAATTGCCAGGTGAGCTTCAGAGGCCAGGAGATGCTTAAGGTAGTAGGCAGCATCTAGTTTCTGGTGAATTTTCCTCACTGTGAGATTTGTATGCTCACTGAAAGTAAGAGAGGAATCTTGTGTCACTGCCCGGTATTTAAACATGGAGACAGTTTCAAGGGGAAAGCCTGTTGGAGTGAGCACAGTGAGGGATGTGTTGGATTTGGCAACCATGGCGATGTATGGTTTGGAGCCGAAGAGCATGGCTTTCATTTTTTTCTCATTTACAAGTAGTTTACTAGGGAGGAATCAATTGTGTGTGGCACTGTAGTTGAGTGTGAGGGTGGAGGAGATGGATTGCAGGGACTTGTCACTGTGGTATAGAACAAGGTCATCTGCGTAGAGTAGAGCATTGCAGTTCAGACTGGTTGCAGGGAACACATTGATGAACATAGAGAACAGTAGCGGGCCAAGGATGGAGCCTTGGGGAACCCCACTATGAATAGGTAGTGAGGCAGAGGAGTCTTTCCCAATTAGCACAGACTGACAATAAGCAATAACAACAATATCAACAACAGCAGCAATAACAACAACAATAAATACAACTATTACAAACCTAACAGTGTAAAACAGTCCAAACTGACACCTCAAGTACCAATTTTCACGATTTTTCACATTTTTGATGACAGTATTTGCAACAAATGTGTCGCTGATTCTTTTCCACCAGTTTATATAAAGTTGGACTGTTGTACATGTCAGAAATTTGACATGTAAGCCGGCCCGTCGGCGCAGCGGTGGGATTTCCACTTGCGACGCCGGCAACCCGGGTTCGGGAATGGATCCGGGTCGTCGGAGGGCCGGCCGGGGGATAGGATTGAGCATCCGTTGGCAGCTCTCCTTCTCCGGGAGGGTGTGGGTTGCACCTCGGTGCGTTAGAGACTCTGGTGGAGGCCGGAGTTCTCATGTAGCCGAGGCTTGACGTGGGGTGGCGGGCGGACGCTAAGGCCATTGCACGCCCCTGTCTCTCTGGGGAGAAAGGAGGAAAAAGATGGCAGGGCAGGACCACCGATAAATGAAGCCCTCCCTGAGAGCCTTTGCATCGCCACTGCCGCTGCAGGACCCCAACCAGTTACAGTTCCGGGTCATGAAGGTGGCTCATGTCCACCCTCCGGGGAAGCCGGGGTGACCGAAGGTCCCTGCCTCAATAGGCGTGGTAGAGTTCTCCGGGGTCAGACTGTATGGAGAATGTACCCGGTGGTCCTGCCAGGGGATAAAGAAAAAAAAAAAAAAGAAATTTGACATGTAATGTACTGCATGATAAACTAGAGGATTTTATTGTCTTCACTGTTGCCAATATAGGGTGCAACTTTTATCCACAGTAGCATGTGGATATGAGGAGCACCACGTGCTTGGAATTCAACTCTCCAAAAGTAATGTTCCACAACACCAACAGGTGGATTACTCTTTGACAGAATGAACCTCAGCAGTGCATTAAATTGTTGATGAAAATGCTGTGACACCGACTCTGGGTCTAGAGAGCACATCCCACCAAGAATCATTGATAATATGTCAACAACATCTACATTTGCCCAGTTTTACATTTCTGGCAGTTCCTCCCAGCAGTATTCAGCAAGCTTACAGTAACAAACCAAGTGGCTGCATCACACTTTTGTAGCATGCACGTTACATCTGAGAGCCTTCAGAATCAGTATTCTTTCCTGTAGCATACTTGATAGGATTGAGTTCAGATTTACCTCTAGTGTCTTGTCCTTGTTTTTCATCTTCTGCAGCAATTCTGCTGCTCTGAGACTATGCAATGATACAGTCATCCACACACAAGAGTATGTGCAATAGATGTAGACAAGATACTTAAGTCACTCTGCAATAGGGGGTGAAGCAAATACTGAATATTCTTTATGAACTTCCCATTAGAATGCAGCACTATAGATGCTCATACTTAGCTCCATGAACACGTACCTCATGCTCATCCAAGTTACCACCAGTACCATGCTGGAAAAGATCAGAAAAGCATTGTGCTTCCAATGTTCTCAGTCAGATACTGAGAGGATTGCTTTCAACCTGTTTCATTAGATACATGTTATTGTTGTTACTGACTGGATTCTTGCCATGGAAAGAATCAGTTGTGTACTGCTTGTGCACATTTTTATTTGTAGTCATCAAAACCTTCTCATTCGTTGCTTTCTTGGTATCTAGTATTCCAAACTGAGTGTCAGTATCACTCATGTGGTCCTTGCAGAATGGAATTTGAACTTTCAGATAATGGAGAGCATGTTTTAGTTCTCTCTATATTTACAACATGCTGCCAAATAGTTTTTGCCTTTTTTGAAACACCAGTCATCAAAATGACAATGCTATTGTCGTGAGTTGTGGCCTCAGTATTTCCCTTGAGTGGGAATGGCATGTACATGATAGATCCCTTCAATTACTTCATGAGTGCTTTCTTTGGCATGTTTTTAACCTTCGTTTTCAATATTAGAATAGTCTGAAACAGTTTCATAATTTGATCAGAATCAGTTCAAACAAGATCAAACAAGCCATGTATGCAGGTGTCACATTTGCCTCCATGTTGTTCAAAGCAGGTCTTGGATGCAGCACATATTGCTTTTATCTTTGTGAAACAGAACAAGCACATGTACACAATTTCTTTTTTTTTTAATTAAGTATACTTTATTGAGTTTTAAAGCAGCTGTACATGCATCCATAAATCAGGTCATATTTATTTCTGGGGGGGACCCCGCTAATGGCATCCAGCCAGGTTCATAACATTGGTGTTGTGTTTGACAAGGGCTTGACCCTGAGGGCACAGGTGTCAGCCGTAGTCAAATCATCCTTTTTCCATTTAAAGAATATGGCACGGGTGAAACACTTGGTTCCATCGGATGATCTTCCTACCCTGGTCCATGCCTTAGTTGCCAGTCATCTTGATTACTGCAATGCCCTTTATCTAGGGCTGCCGGGAGTGGATATCTGCCACTTGCAGCTAGTGCCAAATGCAGCAGCTTGGTTGTTGACTGGAAGCCCGAGATCCAGCCATATAACACCTGTGCTGCACGAATTGCGCTGGCTGCCTGTACAGTGGTGGATCACTTTCAAGGTTGCATTGATGACCTATAAGGCCCTACATGGGTTGGGACCCCACTACCTGAAAGAGCTCCTGATTCCTTACTGCCCCTCCCACTCCCTTTGATCCTCTGGTGAGGGATTGCTAGAGATTCCCAGGGTAACCCTGAAAACATCTGGTGGAAGAACTTTTGCCTTTATGGCACCCACCCTGTGGAATTCTCTACCTTGCCAGATACACAATAGCCTGACTGTAGAAGGGTTTAAAAAAGTTCTTAAGATATTTTTATTCAAACAAGCTTTTTTTGAAATGTAAATTGTGTTTTAAATTGCTGTGGATTTTAATATTGTATGTGAAATTTTGTAAAGGTGCCCTGAGCTTTGGAAGGGCGCCTCATATAAATACATTTTTACTTACTTATTTACTTACATAAACAAGATCAGTACAAGTCCAACAGAAGCCCCGTATAGGGGTGAAAATGGTGGAGACTCAATCCCCAATTGCCATGACATTACTGTTCCACCCAGAATAAAGCATCCCAACCTGCCTCCCCACCATCCCTCCAAAATTCCTGTAACAATCTAATAATTAGACCAATTAACAAGCTCAAGGATTAATTCCGAGTATATAATCCAAATTCCCCAACCGGAAGAGGGAATTGTATCCCATCTATAATCTACAGTCCTTCTAAAGGTCCACAATCTTTCAAAAGTTTACAGCTATGATATAACAAGCTGAAAGAGAACAGTATCACAAGCATGCTTTAGGAGAAGCCAAAGCTTCTACACCATGTCCAATTGATTTTCAACTGCAAGAGCTTAAACAACAGCAGGCAAAACAAGATAGAACAAAAAAAGGGGATGGGGGGAGGCATAATGTATTAAATGGGGGTCAGTTAAGACCAAGATATAAGAATTCCAGATCATTAAATTAAAATGTATAGTGCAATCTGGTAATCTAATATGATCATCAGTCAGGTCCTAGCATGCCCAATTTACACAGTAACTTAAAAATGGGATAAAATAAGAAAGAAACATGGGGGAGAGGGAAAACCAAAAAAAGGAAGAATATCCATGAAGAAGGTGTAGGGAAGACAAAAAGACCAGGTATAGAGTCTGCATGTCCAGAATGGCACTACACGGCTCATGGATCTCCTGAACTTGCCTCTCTGAGATTGCATTGTGAAGCAGTGATTCAGTTCGAGCTGCTGGTTTTTCACATGCTCAAGAGACACAAAGTTAGATCTATGAGCCAAGGAGATGAGCAAGTTTGCAGACTTATGTACTCAGTTCCATGATGATGAACAAAAAAGGGAGAAGTTGCAGAGCATCCACAGGGAGGTAGTAACCAAAATACAGGTGAGACTAAGGGAGCAAATTGTCTGTTGTAGCAGTGTAAAGGAGTTATCTCGGGGACCCAAGGGGGGAAATAGTAGAAACCTTATAAGGCTAGCCTGTCATACCTCCTCAAATACTGTCTTGACGAGATAGCAAGGAATTGCAGACCGGCAGGGTCATTTATTTGGGCTCAACGATGTGTGAACAAGTCAGGGAACATAGTGGGAAGCTCATCGGCTGCTTGTTTAGCACTTTCAAATGCTTGCCAGGCACCTTGGTGTTGAACAAGTAATTTGGCCGGGTAGATCATCAGAAACTGGATTCCAGCAATGATCAACTTGGTAATGGAAGCATGATACTCTGCTCATTTCTACTGGGTAACCACCATCAAATCCTGTGAAAATCAGAATTACGCATCTTCCCAGTGAATCTCCTGCAGCTCCTTGGTTTTCATCAGGATATGCTGCTGATCCACATAACTGAGGAGATGGATGATGAGTGGCCTAGGCTTAGCCCCAGGAGGAGGTCATGGTTTTAGGGAGCGTGGGTCCAATCTACTTGGTAGACCATGGAGTGCGGTGGAGGGCCAGCTATCTTAACTAGCAACTTCTGAAGAAAAAGGACAGCAGAGGATCCTTCTGCTTCCTCCGGTAATCCAAAAATGATGATGTTGTTGCATCTATTCCTTCCCTCGAGGTCTGACAGTTTTCTTGGAAAGAGGTGTGTGCCGAGACATCTGAGATTTTCCTTTTGGTATATTTCAGTTCTGTCCAGATGACTTTGAGATCAGAGGCAAATTCTCGGAGAACTTCTTTAATGGAGGCCATCTCGGCAAAGAATTTGTCTTCTGACAGAGGGGCAGAGCTAGAAGGTGTGGTTGTAGTTTTGTTGGAGGCCGGAGCCTGTGTTTTGGACCTCTTAGCAGATTTCTCAGGTGTCTGAGGAGGTGTCCTGGCCGGGAGAGCCTGGTACATTTCAGCTTCCATTATCAGGTTTATCTGGCCTTAGTTGATGTCGGTACTGGTTAAATATCTGTGCTCAGAAGCCAGTGGTAGTAAGTTATTGGAGAAAAATAGTCTATTTCCCTGTGAAAATCGTAGAAGTTAAGGTTTTTGGAGGTTAGGAGGTTGAGTGGAGCTATTGAAAGTCTTCTCAGGTCGAAGGCATCACGTGACCTCCCATGTACAAAATTTCATATAATGCAATCTCTCCTTTAAGTAGCACGTATAAAACCAAGTGGCCCAACATCTGATTCCACTTGAAAATTTGTGTGAGATCTACTTTCACTGTTTATGAACTATAAAATAGTCACTTGTGTCAGCTCCATGGTGCCAGGTGATGGGGGATTGCCTGGCACTCTGATGACCTGGTTTCACGCCCAAGCCCAGGATGACTAAAGCAGAGGCTAGCAGGGAGGATTCAGAGCTTGCAGTAGGATGTTTTCCTCCTGGGGAGAGGGCATGAGTCTGCACCACTGTGGAGTGGCTTGTGGTGGCCTATTGGTGCAATGCATGATGCGGCGTGGGTGACCACGTGCCACCTGTGCGTATTGCCAAGGACGCCATGGTGTACAGCTGTACAGTGTGTGTGGTGGGTGGGTGGTGCAAATACAGACAAATGGGCTGCCTGGACAGCCATATGATGGCTGCTGATCCCCCTGTCTGCCAGGAAGCCAATAGCTGTCTGAGCTGCCCCCCCCGCTGAGCCCAGCATCAAAGGAAGTGTCCGTTGGGCCAGTCTACTCTCCTGACGGCACCATGAGAGGGCCTCCCCAATGAAGGGATACATCAGGTCAATCAGGCTGTGGCATTCAGGGGGCAGCAGATAGTGACAGGGTGTCTGGTGGTGGGGGCCCTTCTCAATCTCGAAGCAGTGGTGGGCCAGGAGGGCTGGGGAAAAAATAAATAAATAAAAAATACTGTAGCCACTTGCAAGACACTCATTCAAATTCAAACTTTTCTGTCTTTGCCAGTTCAAATGTTGCTATCTCATTTCCAGATTTGTCAGTTAACTGTGTTTCTGTCAGTTTAACACAGCTAGACATGTGCTGTGCATCCTGAATTGAAAATTCATCTGAAGGTGCATCATTTTGTTTTCTGAGTTCATGAATAAAAGCTGTGGCACTGTCTATGTCACCTTCTGACAATAAAAGATCTAGCTATGCAACTTTACTAACAGCACTCCTGACACGGTACATTTTAGAAATAAATCTGCACATTCCTGTATTATGCACAGCAATCATATGCATGTGATGGAATACACTGCCACAAGTGCCTGTGTGCAAACATGTCAAAACAGTGTGCGTTCTAACTCGGCATTTGTCTTTGTTTTGCATCCGTTTGTGTTTTTGGTTAGTCTTGGTGATGATGAAAAAACTGATGCAGTCCATAACCTCATCACAAGACTTTTGATAACATTACATGCGTCACCATATGTGCAAGTCAGACACTGTATCTTGTTTTGGTCTGCTGAAGAGTAATTGTCTTCCTTGATGGCATGCAAATCAAGATGTTCAGCCAAGGATAAAACACTGGGGATCAGATATTCAAAAACTAGTGGAATCACAGTGCAATTGTATTTGCTGCAGTTGGGTTAGTGCCTGACCCAGTGGCTGCTATATTCAGTCTGATAGCAGACAAGTGCTTTCCAACTGAATATCAGCCCATGTCAGTGAAGTACTATGTCAAACAGTGCTGCCCTGACATGGACCTGATCTGTATCCAGCACACAGGGAATAGCACTCCTGGACTGGATAGTGCCTGGAGCTATGTTATCTATATTCAGTCACACCATGCAAATAAGCCCGTTGGGCATGCAAGGTGTTAAGGGTCCATTTGCATACCCATCATGGGCTCATTTGGATGGTGAGCAGTGGCCCTTTAATGTCCATCCTGTGTGCACCTGGCACATCTTCCCAGCTGTCTAACAGCACCCCCCTCACCCATGAATGCCCATCCCATAGTATCAGTAGATATTTCTGGTGTCTGCTGGCACCATCCGCCCCGAACACTCATCCCATTGAAGTTCAACAGTTCCCTGATGTGTACTGGCACCTGTTCCCACTGATCACCCATCCCATGCATGTACACACTCCACCTGGTGTCTAGTTCCACCCTCCACCCCCATTCACCCATCCATTGCATATAGACACTTTCCCTGCTGTCTAGTGGCACCCCCAACCCCCAGATCTCCCGTCTCTTTGCAGTTCAAGTGATCCTTGATGTCTCATTGCACCCCCCCCTGGACACCCTCAGTGTCCAATGATATCCCCACCCCAAGCCCCAAATGCCTATCAACAAATGGACTAGAATACCTTGTTGGTCCAGAATCCCCCCCAACCTTCCCACTCCCAGAACACCATCTAGTCAGGCCACCCCATTCAGGTGTGTCTGGGGATGTGTCTGGGATCCAAATACAATGGCCATCACAGCTCTCTTTTCACTACCTCAGTTATCCATTTTATGGGACACCAGGGGGCTGTGGAACTACAGTGGAATGGGTGATTGGGGATGGGGGCACCACTAGACACCAGAGAAAGTTTCCACAATCATTTGATGGGTGATCTGGTGGTGGGGGTGTACCACTACAAACCAGAGAGAGTGTCTACATGCACAGAATGGGTGATCAGGAATTGATGGGTGCCACTAGACACCAGGAAGAGAGTCAACATGCACCTGATGGGTATTCAGAGGTGTGGGGGTACCACAAATAACCTAGAAGCTTCTGAACTACACTGGGACAGACAATCAAGTGTGGGAGGTGCCCCTAGACACCAGGGAGCATTTACACAATCACGGGACAGGTGTTTGGGGGTGGTTGATGTTGCTAGACATCAGGGATATGTTGAAGCACTATGGGATAGGTGTTCAGAGGTTGAAGGGTACCACTGGACATCCGGGACATGTTGATTGCCCATGGGCTGGGAGATCAGGGTGGTGGGTGCCACTAAACTCAAGGGAGATAGATATCATACACAGGCCTGGTGATCGGGGTGTGGTGCCAGGACCTGCATGCTCGCTGGTATAATTTGCAACAGAGGTGCAGCCAGCTGCAGTACAGGTTAAGCACCTTTGTAAGATGAGGTTTTCAGAGGTGGTAAATAGCTTCACTTTGGATGCCATTAATTGCGTTCACAGATCTCTAAACATGCTGCTGTGCCTGTATGCAGGATTGGACCACCTCATTTGCATGGGTGCAACATTATGTTAGCGCCTGGTCACGAATGGGTTTAATGTGTGCTACAGGAGACTCTGAATATAGCCCCTCCCAAAAAAAGTCACACACCCTGATAGTGCAGGCACAAACCGCATTTGCTCCGGCACTAACTTTTGAATATTTAGCCCCATGTGTTTTCCCAGCTTCATTAACAGAGACAGCAATTGCTGACTATGTGTACGGTACGTTTCTTCCTAAAAATATGCCTTTCTGTGCTCAGTGTGCAATCAAGACCCATCAAAGATGAGGCAGACATTCTCTTTGATGAGAGTTTGAACTACTGCTACTTCATCTTAATCTTGAAAATCTCTTTCTCTAATTCATCTATTTGAACCATCATCTATGGCCATGAATGTGACTGGAAATTGAGATCAATATGTACAAATTGTTTAACTCTGAGACATAATTTCATAATCTTTGTTTTTCTATTAATTTTCTTACATTTATGCCTTATTATTGCAGATATTATCAGCTGTAGTTTTGCTTTGGCGGACAACACCTTAAAATAGGTAGCAGGACACTGACAGATGCTGGCTGCCTACTGATTGCTTTTTTCCTTCTGATTTCTTTGTTGCATAGTAGGCTGCATTGTTTTCTTGTCTTTTATTCTAATGCTTGTCTTTCTGTTTTGTGTTTTTTATGTGACAGACTATGGAATTTGTATCAATATCTGCCATGTATTTTTTTTCTCTTCTTTAATTATGTTGACTGGCAAACATCATTTGTTGCCTACGGTGTATTATGTGTTACTGCATCATCAGATTTGTGAAGCATGCCATGTGTATAAAATTACCTTTTATATCTTTTCAAAATGCAACTTCTTTCTCTTGTAGGCATTTTTTATTCAAATTGCAGTATTGCAAGTCAAATTCCATTCAGTATCTGTAAAATGAAAGAGACAAAAAAGAATCACTACGCTTGATGATTAATAAATTGACACAGTAGTATTGACTAGATAAGTTAAATTGATTATAGGCAAATCCTACATAAACATTTAACTGTATAAATAAATGAAATACTTATAATCAAACTTTAGTCATCTATAATGTATGTTAGAACATTGTTAACCTTAGGAAATCATCATTTCCTAAGGTTGTTATACCATTGTTGTGATGTAAAACTGTTGTTAACCCATCGATGTTACGTCACATCGATGGGTTAACAACATGGAATCCAGTCGCGCAGCCATCTCTAAGGACGCACAGTCAGCTGCATGTTTCAAACAGCACTTTTGTTTATTTGAATTTAGCAGGCCAGGCCCGACCCCACCCACCAGCCCGACTGAGTGTCAGCCCATTCAGACACACTGCTATCACTGTCGTTATTGTAGCTCTTTAGCGATAGCAAGCAAGTTTGCCATACACTACTTGCCTTTCTGTTGGTATGCTTTGTTGCTTTTATCTTCCCTCTCCTCACAGGTCAGCAGTACAAATAACACAGCAGGAATGTCTCAGCTTTTCACAGCACTACAGACATGACAGCTGACTTATGACAATTCCTATTGGTTATTGAAGGTCACATGTTGCTTGATTTTAACTTAGTTACTGAGACTGTTTCATTTTTAAACTCGGCATAGTCTTTACCCTAATAATAAAAAAAGTTTATTTTATTCATAGCTTCAATGTAAGTTGCTGGATGTGTTTGAAATAAATACTTGTCTTTCAAAATGAATCAGCCACTCAGCGTCATCTGGGTAATGTAGGGGCAGTACATGTTTTATTAATTGATGCAGGTCTGATTGTTAATATGTGCCACATGCGATTGCAACGATGTCCATATGATGCCCATACACTATAAAAGACAATGTATGGGCATCGATGAACAACAACACACTAATCTCTTGTGGTTCCCATGGCAATTTTGGTAAACTTCTTGAGCTGAACTCTTGAGGTTAACCTGGATTGCCAAGAGAACCACTCGATGCTAGCATAGTGTGGTTGTTCATTGATGCCCATACATTATCCTCTATATAATATTACTAAAATAATCATGGAAATAGCGTACTCTGTTGAGATACTTAGCTCACAACAGTACCAATATGTACAGTTAAGTTCATATATCAAAGATGCCTGTGTTGCACTGTACATATTTCTAAATGAGCCCTGCTGCAAAATGATTATGTCTATCTAACTACAGATACAGACATGCAGAGCCCTCTGGGTCCTGTGTCAAGTGAGAGGATCCATCTATCTGAGGAAACACAGAGCTCTATGGGCCCTGCATGTCTGTGCAGCTACAGATGCAGACACACAGGGCTTTCCAGGCCATGTATCATGTGAGGGGTCCATATGGTTGCAGAAGCACCAGGACTATCAGGCCCTGCACCTCTGTGTAGCTACAGATACAGATATGCTGGGCCATCTGGACCCTGCCTCTTGTGAGTTGTCCATCTGTATGTGAAAGCACAGGGCCCATGTGCCTACAAATATAGAGACACAAGGGTCTTCCTTCATAACTTTGTTGTTTATCAGTATTTAATCCAAAATTTCTCAATATAGCCTTTTTTTGTAACCACACCTCATGAGCCAGTCAAGACACATTTTTCAAGTCACACTCAAAAGATGATTTCACAGAACAACCACAAAATTATCTTACAAGCCCGTTTTGAAAAATGTCACCAACATAGTTCATGGGGTAGGGTCAAAGAAAGCCCACGTTTTAAAATGTGGGTTTAAAATCTTTTAAAATGGCTGAGTTATGAACTAAAGTTGTTTTTCATTTCAAAAACAAAATTTTTTCATGAACCAATTTTCTTCTTTCATGAGACGTAGGAAATTACAATTTTCTTCATGAGATCTTACAAAAGAACTGAAGTCCTATTACGAGATGTTACAAAAGAACAACAGTTCTTTCATGACATCTCATGAAAGAACCCTATCTTTTCAATATCACCTCAAGAAACAACTGATGTGTCTTTTTCATGAGACATCATGAAAGAATGGAAGTGCAAAAGAAGAAGGAAACCACTTTGGTTCTCAGAAACAGTAGCAGAGAAGGTCAGAGCCAAAAGGCTGGCCTTCAGGAAATACAAGGGAACACAGCAGGATGACGATAGGGAGGCATACCAAACTTCCCTAAGGGAAGCAGAAAAGGCAGTAAGACAGGCAAAGGCCCAAACTGAGCAAACACTAGCACAAACAGTAAAAGAAGGTGACATGACTTTCTATAGCTACATTAGTGAAAGAAGAAAGTCCAGAGGGGGTATTGTTAAGATCAAAGGGGATAAGGAGGCATATGAGGAGGTGGATAATGTAAAAGCATCTATCCTAAATAGATACTTCTGCTTAGTATTTACTGAAGAGAAGGAATGGCAGGGCCCACAGCTCAGAACCATGGACACAGGGGGGAGGGAGGTGTGCACTAGTCCCTTCACAAAAGAAAGGGTCCTACAAGAGCTCAATAAGCTCAAGGTGGACAAGGTAATGGGACCTGATGGCATACATCCCAGGGTACTAAAGGAGCTAAGGGTGGAATTAGCAGAGCCATTAGCAGAACTGTTTAGTGAGTCTCTGAGCACAGAAGATGTCCCAGAAGACTGGAGAAGGGCTCATGTGATCCCGCTCGACAAGATTGGTAGCAGAGAGGAGGCACAGAACTACAGACCAGTCAGTCTTACATCAGTAGTGGGAAAGATTATGGAGGAACTCCTTAAGGAAAGGATAGTGCAACACCTTGAATCCATAGAAGCACAGGATCCAAGATAGCATGGGTTTGCAAAAGAAAGGTCCTGTCAAACTAACCTCATAGATTTCTTTGACTCGGTAACCAGAGTGGTAGACCAAGGGGGAGCAGTTAATGACACCTACCTTGACTTCAGCAAATCTTTCGATACTATTCCACATAGAAGATAGATTAATATGCTGGGTAGGCTCAGGGTGGGTCAGAAGTTAATCAACTGGGTGGCAAACTGGTTGACAGGCAGAAAACAGAGAGTGGTGGTAAACGGTATACAGTCAGAAGAGATGCAGGTCACAAGTGGGGTACCTCAGGGATCAGTCCTGGGCCAGTCCACTTCAATATCTTCATCAGTGACATTGCAGATGGACTGGAGGGTAAGGTTTATCTATTTGCAGATGACACCAAGATCTGCAACAGAGTAGATGATCCAGATGGGGTGGGCAGAATAGGAAGAGATCTGGATAAACTAGCAAAATGGTCGGAATAGTGGCAACTGGGGTTTAAAGCAAATAAGTGTAAGATCATGCACATAGGGGTGAGAAACCCTGAAGCCACCTATAGGCTAGGAAGGGAGTTGCTGGCAATCACAAGGGAAGAAAGAGACTTGGGCATCATCATCACCGATGACCTGAAATCATCCAAGCAGACCACTAAAGCAGTAGGTAAGGCTAGGGGGATGTTGGGTTGTATCAGTAGGGGTATCACAAGTCGAAAGAGGGAGGTAATAATTATCTTTACAAGACACGGGTTAGGCCCCATCTGCAGTACTGCATGCAGTACTGGAGGCTGCACCTTCACAAGGACATTAACCACATTGTGGCAGTCCAGAGAAGGGCAACCAAAATGGTGCAGGGACTGCATCAGAAAACATATGAGGACAGATTAACGGAGCTCAATATGTATACCCTACAGCAAAGGAGGGACAAAGGTAATATGATCGAAAGATTCAAACACCTTAAAGGCATTAACAAGGTGAAAGAGTCTAACATGTTTCAATATAAGAAAAACAGCAGGACGAGAGGACACAGCATGAGATTAGAGGGAGGCCAATTAAGGGGTATTGTGAGAAAGTTCTTTTTCACAGAAAGAGTGGTGGATGCATGGAATGGCCTACCTCAGGAAGTGGTGGATATGAATACAGTGCAGAGCTTCAAACAGGCATGGGATAGGCATAAGGGAGCAACACTGATGAGTATGACTAGACCATTGACAGAGCAAAGGTCGATGGCACATTCATAAGGTAGAAAAAGTAATGGGCAGACTGGATGCGCTTTGCAGTCCTTATCTGCCATCAACTTCTATGTTTCTATTTCTTCAAGATGACTCAAGAAAGAGCCATATTTGTTAATGGGAGCTCATTAAAAACTGATATGGTTCTCTCCTATGTTCTCATGAAAGAAGTATGAGAAAAAAAGAACCAAGTCCAAACTCTTCTTTCATGAGCTGAGATTCCTCTTTCTTGAGCAGAGAGTTGTCTTTCATGATACTCATGAAAAAAGAAGTTTAGCTCATGAAAAAAGAATCAGAAACCCTCCGTAAGCCTTCCAGATAGGATTTTATCGATGTCCCAAAATCAGAGCTAAACAGGTTGTGTTTAGTTAGATTCATGTGTTTGTTTTTCAATAGGGCATCATTTTTATGGGTTTTATTTTATCTTTTTAAATGAAAAGCAATATGGCTGCCATACAAAAGAAGACTTTTTTCCTCACAAAGGAATTTCAGCTCACAAAAGAGGAATCTACTTTCATGAACCAGAAGCAGTCATATACATGAAGAACACCACTGAGCATGCTCAGAATCAAAATTTTAAATCCTTGTAACTTGGAAACAGATTAATACTGTTTTATCATACCAAAGCAAGGCATATATCTACCTTAAACATTTCAGAACAAAATTCCAGAACATCTGGATAGTAGGTGTGTGCAAGCAAAATGGACAGAACCTCAAATGTTTCCACTTTTTACACAATCAGGATCTTGGAATCTGGACATCTGACCATCAAGAAACTTGCCAGATCAAGAGATCGTGCTCCCTAGACCACACATACAAAATTGCATGCAACCTTGTTAAATGTGGTAAAGCTATTAAGATGCAAAGTTAGGGGGTTAACATTAAACACCCTACTCAACCTTAACTATAGAGACATTACCATGCCCCTGTAATATAGCAAGACTTGTGTGAAAGGTATTGCTTGTTATTTTGCCATTTGTTGAATATAAAACATGTTTAGCACACTTTGCATAATAACCAACCTTAGAAAATATACCATATGTTTTGATCAATGGAAAAGTAAACATTTCTATAACACTGTTTTGTTCATTTTAGTTTTAGGAATATATTGGTTTTATAGATAGCTATATGAGGAAATTGCAAAATGTTAAATAGTATCATAACCCTACATATTTTAAAAATTGCTTTCAAATTTCACTTACTGTGACATTCTAATGAAGCAAAGTAGTGTAGGCTCAATTCTGAGGCCTAAGTTACCTACTACCATGGTACAATGTTAATCCTTTGTGGAAAGGCCTGGCAGTACTTGACCTTTTTCACAGCCTATACAAGTGGAAGAATTTACAGTAAACTGTAGGAGACCTTCATTTGACCTCATGTTTTTTCTGAAATGCTGAAAGAACTTTACTGGAATTTGTCTATGCTAGTTACCTTTAGGACAAATCATTTTAGGTATATAGCTACAGAGATATACAGAAACATACAGTAGCATTTCAGAACTAGCTAATAACATAGTTAACAACATTTTTGACTACATAACTGCCATCCTTCCTGGGTGGGTTGAGGTTCAAGCTATTACACCATGGTAGAACTAATGTGGTGCCACTATAGTTAGGGTTGCATAGCCATTTCTATGTTAAACCTTAAATTGTGCACTTTAATAACTTTGCAACCATTTGTCCGATTTGCCTGAAATTTGGAAGAGAGGAAGATTTTTGGTAGGTCTCCAGATCTAGAAATGTTTGTGTTGATCTGATGTATGGTTGCAGAATCATGGTGCACTGAAGAACATGAACAATCCCAACATTCCATATTCTTCAGATGTCCACTTTGTACTGAAGACTACATCTGACTGGGTTCAAATTGGGTGGGCTACATGGGTCCTGGGTTACAGATGTGCCTTTTGAAGATTTTGTGTAATAATCTTGTTCTGTTCAAAAGTTATAGCATTTTTAGTGTCCCATTATATCCTATGGGAAAATGTATATGTGCCGCTCAAAAATTGTCGCAATAGTATTTATTAGTGTTGAGCTTGCCAAAAATAGTGTTGTGAAGCTGCCATCTTGTTTTCAGTTAGCGCGATTGAAAAAACCTTATGACTCAAAAAATACTGCACTTTTCGACACACCAACCATTAGGTTTACCATTTTGGTGCCTGGGGAACAGGAATATGGTATTAGTTTTTCACCAGCTAGTCTGGAAATGTGGTTTTCAGATTTTTTCCACCATTTTGCCATTTTTTGATCGTGACACTATCTCAAAATGCAATGGCAATATGCACGACCATAATAAAATACAAGTGTGACACTATATTTTACTCTCACTATTGTGTTCCCATTATAAAGATAGGAGTGTTGGGATCATTTCTTAAATGACCATGGTAACACTACAGAGCCACATTTTCTGAAATGCTGTTTTCTTTGTCACTTGATTGTGGCAAGCTGGATTGTGATATTGCCCTGGAATTTTCAGGGTAGCAAGCCCTACTGCCATAGATGTGCCTTTCAGTAGTTTGCCTTGAAAACGTTTCACCCATCCCTAGTTATAGCATTCCAAATTTACAAATTTTCCCATAGGATAACATTGTGGGAGTTGTTTTCTTTGTCACTTCATTGTGGCTATGTGTGTTGTGGTGTTGACCTGAACTTTTTAGGGTGCAAACCCCTACCCATACAGGGGTGCCTTTTGCTGGTTTGGTATGGAACCATTGAACATGGCCATAGTTACAGCATTGTGAATTTTGGATATTTTCCCATAGGTTAACATTGCGGCACTGGTTTTTCTTTGTCGCCTCGTTGCTGCAATGTGGATTGCGGTACTACCCTGAACATTTCAGGGTGAAAAGCCCTAGTCTCACAGGTGTGCATTTTGGTTGTTTGCTGTGAAAACAATCAGCAGGGCCATAGCTACAGCATTCCAAAGTTCCAAATTTTCCCCATAGGATAACATTGCGGCCTTTCGGGCCCATATCTTGAAAACGGTTCGAGATACAGACTTTTCGTTGGAAAATTTTGTTGGGACCCCACTAGGGGTCTATGTAAACAATTAGGATAAGAAGCCTTGAAATCCCTAAAATTAGATTTTTTTTTTCTAGCATGTACGGTTCCTGAGATATTTGCTAATTACTGTTCTAATTGGTGATTATCATTTGCGTGGCCCACTATTAAGCCCTCAGATTTAGTACTCACATTGAGTTTTGGTCCATGAATCTCAGAAATGATGTGAGATGCACATTCAATTATTCATGGTTGTGATAACTGCACACTGTCATGATTACAATGACACTTGAATTTTTTTTCTATCTGCTATGGTTCCCGAGATATGGGCAAATTACTGTCGCAAAGCCTCCTTGTCTTATAGGGCTTAAGTATGGCTCCATGCTTATATGCAAGTGGGAGCACAGGTCCTGGAAGGCCCAAGCTCCCACCCACACATACATTTTGCACAAATACTTGGCTTGGTGGGAGCGCAGGGCTCCTCCCACCAAGCCTCTTATTTCTATTGCTACTTACTTTACACTTTAAAAAAAAGAAAGGACATTCTTTGCAAAAACTTCATTAATGCATCAGTTAGAGTTGTTTCCACACTGACAAAAGTGTGGAAATTCATCATTGGGGTTACCACCCCATCACCCCTACCACCCCACCCCCACCAACAGTCATCGGGGTGTGCATTGGGGTTGTCTTGCTAACTCTCACCCAATTCTCCTACACTGCACCACCTCAGCTTCTTTACATGAAATGGGGTGAGAGTTGGGCTGATGACCCACAATGCACCTGATCCCTGTTGGTGGGGTGGGGTAAGTGGTGAGGTAGTAACCCTAATGTTGAATTTCCACACTTTTTTGGCGGAAACAACCTTAACTGATGCATTAACGAAGTTTTGCAAGAATATTTATATATATATATATATATATATATATATATATATTCATTAATTTGGTTAATATGGAGCATAGAAAACTGTAGTCCAAATCACTTGCCATGTATGACCCAGATATACCCCTGAATTTTTTAGCTATTAAGTACTTGTCCAATTTGTTTTAAAACTCATTCATACTATTTCTGGCCACCACTTCCACAGGCAAGTCATTCCAGAGAGGCACTACTCTTAGGTTGAACCAGTGTTTCCTCTTTCTCGACATGTACCTTTCTCCAGCTATTTGTGAGGGTTGGGCTCTAGAATGATATTTCTGCTCCCTAATTTTGAGGCCCAACTTCTCCCATAACCCCTCATCTGATAGAGCCTTAAAAACCATGCACATGTCACCTCTTAATCTGCAATATTCCAGGGTGAACATCCCAACTCATAACCTTTCCTCATGATTTTAATTTTTAACCTCAGTAATCATGCACGTGGCTTTCCTATGTATTTTCTCAATTAATTTTATTTTGGTTTTATACCCTGGTGACAAAAACTGAGCACAATACTCCATGTGTGGTCTCACCAGTGACCCACACAGGGGGACTAGTACCTATCTTTTCTTGCTCCTAATATGCCTGTTGATGCAGTTTAATATGCCACTAGCTGTCTTAACTACTTGGCTACAATGTTGTTTAAAGAGTAGGTCATTTGAGATCCTGATGTCAAGGTCTCTTTCTTCTGTAACTTCCCTCGGTGTCTGCCCATTAAGTTTGTACTCTGCTTTATTATTGTTTCTCCTGAAGTACATTACCATGCACTTATCAGTATTAAATGACAGCTTGTATTTATGGGCCCACTCTTCCATCATAGTCCGTGCTGAATGCACTTTATCTGCATCTTATGTGTTTTTCACCATTGTTCCTATCCAAGTATCATTGGCAAATTTTGACTCCCAGACAATCCCCTTACTAGTCATTGAGTGACTATAGATATTAATCAGGCAAGGCCCCAACATGGATTCCTGGGGTACTCCACTCATCACTACCAGCCAGCTAGAAAAAGACTCCGCGATACACACCTTCTGCTTCCTGTTATTAAGCCATGAGGCTATCCAGTGAGTTATGTTCCCCTGAATTTGGTGGTTTATAAGTGCATCAACTAATTTCCCATGTGGGACCTTATTGAATGCCTTTGAGAAGTCTAAAAAATCATGTCCACCGAGTTTCCACCATCCAGTGCCCTGCTGACATTGACTTAGAACTCCAAGAGGTAAGTCTGATATGAGTGGCCCTTTCTAAAGCCATGTTGGGTATAATCAATATTGCCTGCCTTGTACATAGAATCTATGATATGTTCCTTTACTATCCCATCCAGGACTGTAGTCAGACTAACTGGTCTGTAGTTGCCCACTTCCTGCTTGGACCCTTTTTTATAAATAGGCACAATGTTAGCTTTTCTCCAGAACGCAATAACTTTGTCCTGATCTAGTGACTCTTGAAACAGCACTGCCAATGGTTCTGCCAACTCCTCAGCCAGTTCCTTAATTACTCTTGGATGTATTCTGTCTGGGCCCTGTGCTTTGCCCTGATTTAATTTATGGAGTCTTTTCTTAATGTCCTCAACTTCAGTTATGACTCTATCATTTATGGTGTTGTCAAGATGTTTTTTTTTACTCCCATGGTTTTCATATTATGCACAGATGTGAAATAGTTGTTGTACTGTTCAGCCATCTGGGCATTGTCTGCCACTAGGTTCCCTTCTTGATCTTTCAGTGGGCTAATGGTCCCCCCCCTTTTTGTTGTTGATATAGCTATAGAATGATTATAGCTATCCTTCACCCTACTAGCTAACTTATGCTCATGGTTCATCCTAGATGAATTTGTTGCTTTTTTTGTCTCCTGTAGTACTCTTTTGTACTTATTCCAGTTCTTTGGATGCCCACTACTCTTGGCCTTTGCATATGCCTTATATAGTATAATATATACAATATAAAATGCAACAGAGAGTATTTCCCATTTTTCTCACCCTGCAGTGCAGAGCTGAAAAAGAAACCATGTTTAGCACAGCTGCTGATACATCCCCACTTGGCCCATATGCTATGTTATCAAAACATTCTCCACCAAGTAAGTCTGAAGATGAGGACTCACCTATACCAAAGAGCTCCCATGATTATCTGGTCCTTTCACTCACACCAATTCAAGAGGAGATCTTTGAATTTTACAAAGGCTGAATTCCTGAACAGAAATTACCATTAGACTGCCTACCAGCCCCCAGGCTTCAACACACAATGCTTGATAACTATCTAACAGGTCTATTTTTAGTTGTACAGACTAGAACTAAGAAAAAAGCACTTGAATCCAATTTTGATAGGATATACACAGCATCTGCAACATAATACCTGCCACCAGGAGGCTCAGGGTAGATTATATGTGGTAGATGATTTAAGTTGTGAGTTGCTTAAAGATAGGGAAATAAAAATGGATGCCCTAGAAAATGAGATGTTAGCAGAAAAAGCTAAATTTGATGCATGTTGGAAAAAAGTGGTCTGACCTGGAGGACTTAAAAAAATGAATCAAAAGTTACAAGTAGATATTGGAGAATTAAAGAAACTAGCTTGCTCCAGGGGTTAATGAGGTCAGCAACCTGCAGGAAGAAATAAAATACCTCAAAATAGAAATGACGAGAATCTGATGAGAAAGGGATAAGAAAAGAGCAAGAAAAAGCTTGAGGAAGCTTTGAAATTAATAAAAGAAGCACAACAAATTCCCTGAAGGGCTGAAGAACAGTTAGAGGAGCCTCACACTGAGTTAGCAGGAGCTATCAATGAGCTAGATGGAACCAAACTAGTATTTGAAAACTCCCTTGATTCAATTAATCAACAGTTAGAAGCTCTCCAAAAGTCAGTCACTCTCCCACAGCAGACCCCTTTTTCAGCTACACCATCAGTCCCAGTAGTTGAGAACTACACGGCATGAGCCCAAGATCTAGCTAGAGGAATCCAAGTCAATCCCACGGGGGAGGGTAACTATCTGCAAATGTACAGCCCTCGGATAACCTGAATAATAGACCAGCATGGGTAATCTAGTCACAAGGTGGCAGCACCCCTGATCCAACTGTTCCTCATTAACCAGACACAAAATAGTTAAATTAAGTTCTTAAAGTGATGGGTGCCCAGTTTGACCCCAAACAGACACTGGAGACAGAAGGTCACATCACAGATGTAAGGGTAAAATTAGAGTATTTTGGTATGGCAAAACAGGAAGATGAACTGAGGGTACTGAGATGTTCTGCCTGTACTAATGTGAGAGCACTGATGAGTAAACAGAAGCCAAAGGTAAAGGCAGACTTTGACAACAAGTGTCTAGCCCTTATTAAGGAATATACATCCAATTTCAGCCCCATAGCTGCTTTTAAAAAGGCTTGTCAGAAAGCCCAAAGCATTTTTTTTTAAATTAGCAGTTTCTGGGTTTTTCTGAGTTTTCTCCCATCTCACTCCCATGCATCCCTGAAGTGACATACGCATGTGGAGGCATGCACACGTGCATCTTGCTGGATGCCCCATCCTATCATTCACCCAGTACCACCTACGCTTGTCATCAAACTTCCATTTGGTGATGGCAGGACAATGGGTGGGAACCCCCCCTTCCTGGAAGAGGATAGCAATTGCTCAATCCTGCTCCCACTCCCCCCCCATACCAGCACCCCAGTGACCCAAGGTCATTTCAAAACCTGGGTCACCAGCACAGCATGATGTACGGCATCCAGCACCTCAGGCCTCAGTGTCACTGAGCTAGCTAGCCTAAAGGAATTTTAGAGAATCTTGAGCACAATTTTTTTCACTGGTGGGGATGAAGGAGCTCCTGATTTATTCCCTCATTTGAGAGAGGCATTTGTGAAAGAACTTCATCCTTCTGTCAAACCAGTGTCAGTGGCTCAGTAGGTAGCACACTCCCCTCTGAGGCCAGGAGATCAGAGGGCTGTGGGTTCAGGTCCCACATCTGGCACTTTGGTTAATATACCAGTACTGACACTGTAGTGCAGCATGAGAGGGGTGCTGCACTTCTGAGGTACCATCTTTCAGATGAGATGTTAAACTGAGGTCCCATCTGCCTGGATTAGTGGTAGTTCAGGTGGATGTTAAAGATCTGATGGCACTTATCAAAAAGAGTAGGGGAATATTTTATTAACATAATACTATAAGCATAATCAACAAAACAACAAAATGGGAGACCAAAAAAATCAAGAAAAGAAAAGAAAAGAAGCAATACATTCAATTGGTCACAATTCATGTAACAGGAAAATCTGAGTCAGTTATCCATGGCATGCTTTTCCTTAATTCCAACAGAGTTCTAGTAGGAGTAGACTGTAAGTCTGAAACATAAACAGATTTGACCTCAGACACAACTTTCTGTAAAATGGCCAGATAGGTTTAATCCAGTTGCTGTAAGGTAAAGAGACAGCAAGCAGTCCAAATATGCCATTTTAGAACAGTAAAAACAACATTTAAAAAATCTAAGTTCCATTTTTTCCATTCCTGAGAAAATGAACCATACATCAAAACTTCGTAAGATAAAAATGAGAATATAGGTTCCTTCCATTGGGTAGCCAAATAAGACCAAAAATCTCTAATATAAGAACAGGAGAAAAATAAATGTTGGATGGTTTCTTCTTGTTGTATACAGGTTGGTCTGGAACAATAGCGGTCAATTAATTGTTTGTGTTTCTGGTTTGCATTCACGTTTATGCATTTGTGACAGCTTAACCAATGTACGTCCCACATCTTCTGAGGGATCCTAGTATTACGCAAAAGTGTTTGAAGGTTAGTCAGGGAATTATGCGGGCATTTAGGGAAGGAGACTGGAACATGACAGACATAGGTAAGTAAATGTTTGTACAAAGCCCTTCTACTCAAGATCATAATTGTACAGCTCAACACTTGCCATTGTTTCAAGCGCAAAAAAGAGTCCCTAACATAACTAGGCTTCATTGGGATTTGTTTTAGCACTTTGAGAGAGTTCATTTCCCAAAGACCAAACCATGGGTGACAGGTGTCAAAAAAACACGATTCCCACCCGTTGTCACAATTTATCAAGAGAGGCTTAAAGTTTGTCATAAAAAAAATGCTATTATAAAAAAAATTAGGGATTGCCCATGTTGAGACCACTCTCCGAAATTGGTAAATAAGTTACATTACGCTGAATAGGGTTGAGGTGGCTGCCCCAAAATGCTTGGAAAAAAATACTTAACAACCTGGTTTCAGAACTCCATGGGGGAGGGAAAACATATGTCAAAAAAAGAAAAACAGGAATTAAATAAGTTTTAATCATGTACACCCTTTTTTTATTTCTCATTTTCCACCTATTCCATAAAGAAACCTTAGACTGTGCCAAATCAAGTTTAGGACCCCAATTAAGGACATCTAAAGAACCATCCTGAATCAAAATACCCAAAATTTTAATAGGGTCCAAAGTTATTCTAATGTCCGAAACAGAAGTGAGTCTTAAACCACCGGTGCCTAATTGTCCACTCACACATTTATTCAAATTTAGTGCAGCTCCAGAAAGGGACCCAAAAACCGTACAATGCTGGATGGCTGCTGAAATAGAAGAGGAGTCTGCCACAACTAAACTCATATCATCTGCATATGCCATTATATAGTGCAGACTGGAATGTGATGAAATAGGGAGCAGAACAATAGATTGAGATGTGTTAATAGAGCGAAGTAAAGGGTCTAAAAAAATATGTATAAAATAGGGCTAAGTGGACATCCTTGTCTAACCCCTCTTTTTAAGGGAATCAAAGGACCTTTCCACCCATTCACCATAGGGATAGTTGTGTCTGTTTGATAAAATAATTTTATCCAAGCAATAGTACTAGCAGGAATTTGATAATGACATAGGGTATGCCATAAAAAATTGTGATTAACTGAATCAAAGGCCTGCTTCTGATCCAAGAAGATCAGAAAGCCGTTCAGCAGGTCATGATTGCCACGTTCAACTATTTCCCATAACAAAATGATATGATCAGAAATACTCCTCCCCGGAATATTACTGAATTGAGCCTTAGAAATTACAAGAGGAGCAATATTCAACAGACGGAGGGAAATAATTTTTGCCAAAATTTTAAAGTCCGTGTTTAAAAGCTAAGGGGCCTCTAATTTTATTTTTACTTTTTATATAGTTTTTTTTTGACTGGGTAAGTGCACTATACAAATCCTGCCTATTTTCAGGCACGACCCGGGGGAGTGGGGTACAGATGAATGCCAACTGACCTTGAACCAGATTAAGTTGTTGGTGGTATTTTTAGTGAATGAGGGAAATTTGGCCAGGACACTGAGGAAATTCCTCTACTCTTTTCAATAAGTGCCATGGGATCTTTAACATCCACCTGAACTACCAACAGTCCAGGCAGATGGGACCTTGGTTTAACATCTCATCCGAACAATGGCACCTCAGAAGTGCAGCACCCCTCTAATGCTGCACTACAGTGTCAGTTCTGGGATATTAACCCAAGTGCCAGATGTGGGAACTGAACCCACAGCCCTCTGATCTCTCGAACTCAGAGGCGAGTGTGCTACCTACTGAGCTGCTGACACTGTTTGTGTAATAACCTCCTATCTCCCTTTTATAAATATAAAAGAGGCTCCCCATGTTGAAATCTAATAGTAGAAAGTCTTGTTGTAAAACATAATTAAACACTGCTGTCAGTTCATTTCGTAGGTCAGCATCCAATAATTTATATAGCTCATTGGAAAGACCATCTAAGCCAGGAGTCACCCTAGGTTTTAAAGCCTGAATAGCATCTCCCACCTCCTGAATCTGTATCTCATTAGATATGGAATCAAGAAGTGTTTGTGGTACAGCTGGGATGACCAGGTGAGAGAGATAGGCAAGAGTCCCTTCTGCCTGTGAGGGAAGGTGGCCAAACAACGATCCAGTATATTCAGCCACATACCTCTGAATATCTAAAGGATCAGTCAATTCTATCATATTCCTATCAAAAAGAGACCCAAAAGCTTTTCTATCCACCAGTTTAGAACAGCAGTCAAATGGGCAGACAGTATGATACGAACCTGATAGTCCAAATTGTTGCTGTTGTTGTAAGAATGAAAATTGTTTGGAGTGATACATATTAAGCTCCTGTTTTAACTGAGTAATTTGAGCAGTAAAATTATCACCAGTAATGTAAGACAATGTAAGGATTTTCTGTAGTTGACAGTTGTCGACAAAAAAATCTCAAAAAATGTCACAATTCTAATTTTGTATCAGACCACCAGCTCCAAAGGTCATCATAAAGTATGAAAACTGATTTCCTGGCTTGAAAAATATTTTAAGCCATGCTAGCAACTGTGAATCCTGTAATAATGCAGAATTCAGCTTCCATAAGCCTGGACCAAAATGTTTTGAATGGGTATCACCAAGTGTAACTGTTAAAAGACTATGATCTGAAAAGGCTACAACCTGAACAGTAACAGCAGAGAGTGGTAGGTGACAAGATACGAAAAAAAAAATCAATCCGGGTAGCCAGAGGGCCTTTATGAAAGGTGGGGTGTGTGTATTGGTAGTCTGAAGATATGCATCTTTAAGTTTTGCAGACTGCAACGGCTGTTTCAGAAAATTTGTGTCACAAAACAATTTATTCGTTCTAGAGGAGTGTGATTTATCTTTTAGGGACAGGCCACAATTGAAGTCTCCTCCAAAAATAACATACTAGGAGATATACAGATAAGGGCGAACAAGCTTCAGTAACTCAATCCTAAGTGATTTTGTTTGTGTCGCATAAATATTAATAATCCTGAATAAAACACCAGAAATACACACATCCAAAAGTAACAGCCTACCTGGGCATAAATCAAGTACTTTAAGAACAGAAACATTAGATAAAGTAAACAAAATCCCCACACTAGAGCATGTTTTGGCCAAAGGACCAATTGATAGCCAGGAAACCAAGCCTTTTGTGCTGTAGATATTTCAGAAAGTAAATGAAACTCACATCCTGTAAATAATATCACCCCAACAGCAAGGAAAGATAAAAGGAGAAAACTGAATCCTCTTAGGCCGGCCATTTAATACTGTTGACATTCACAGTATGTATAGAGAATGAGGGAGCCGTAAGAGGTGGTTTAAATGGGAGAGCAGCTAGACAGCAGAAAAAAAGAACTTTCACCTAGGTTTGCCCCTCCTAGGTACAATGTCCTTATGTTTCACCTTGGCCTTTGCTTTCCATTTTTGTGACCCTGGATTATTGAGGGGGACCTCTGTATCTGTAGTCAATTCTGGGTGGGATGAAAGTACAGAGGGGTCACATAAGAGTTCAAATTTATTGGCCAAAGAGGGATATCCACCTTCAGCTCCTTGGGAAAAGGGGACCCAACTGAGAGCCCCTTGTAACTCTTGTTTGAGGGACAATGGGTTCTGGGTGGGGGGTTCATGGTACCTAAAGGACAAGCCAGAGAGACAGCAGTAGACAGGGGAACCTCACCAGAACAACTAGGCAATAGAGGGGGAGAGGGAGGGGGGTTCAGATCAGGAATAACCACAGTAGTATTCAGGACAGTAGGGGATATTGGTACATCAATGGGGGGGTTGAAAGAGGGGAACGCTTGGGAAGAACCTCTGAAGGCTGAATATTCTGGGGAACAGAGGAAAACCACAAATCTTTGAACGTTGTGCTACAGAGATAAGTAGCCTCTGTTCCTCCCCATCAGCCAGTGCTGGAGAGTTATGTGCTGCCCAAGTGCATTGCTGAAAGTGTGACCATTTTCCTCACAAAGAACACACCTAGGCTCCTCTACACATTGTGAAACAGCATGGCCAAGCTCACTACACACAGAGCATTTCACAGCATCACAGATACTACTAATGTGGCAAACAGAACCACATCTGTAGCATGCCTTCTGCTGACCAGGATAGAAGAGAACTCCCCTATCCCTGCCTAGCATAAAACTGTTGGGCAAATGTTGCACACCCATATCATTTGTTCTAAGTAACACTCTTACTTTCCAACCCCCTGTCCACAAATTTTCGGTATCAAAGATAGCCTCTGGATCAGAAAGCATAGTACAGCATTGCTTTAACCATACTGTAATATCATTTAAGCTAACCACCTCGTTACGGAACAAAATAGTCACATTTTTATGAGCAGGTTTAGTCAGAGGTACTGCACTAAATGGGGCCCATAAGGGTAAAGATTTTAGCTCGTGAAATTTTTCCAAAAACTTTTCTAAACCTGAGATAGTTTTAAAACTAACATCAAAGTGTGTTTCAGAAGAGACATCTAGTAAAGCATGAATTTCGTGAGCAGCAAAGCCCATTGAGTCTTTTAGAAGGGTTCGACCCACAAAGATCCGATTGGGTAGTTCAGGCATACCACCCAAGTACTGCAGTTAGACCGCATTATGCTGTTTAGCCTGATGAGTAGGTACTGAAAAAAAAGAAGCACAAGTCCTCGAAGCAGCAGGGAGTGCAGAGGGAGGTAGCCTAGTGGGTGGTAAATGCAGCTCAGGGTCCCGGGGCTGCAAACTGGGGGAAGACATGGTCTGTGAACTTGATAGGTCTTCCAGCTGTGTCACAACAGGAATATTCAACCCCGGGTGTTGAGTAAGTTGAAGCTCAGGAGGGAGAGAAGGTTCTGGGGTTGCATTGGGTCAGGCGGCCACAGAGCAGGGGAACAAGCAGTCTCAGCAAGATCAGGAGAAGTCCGTATCAGCAAGGGACCAGAGCGCCAGGTCCCAGCAACAGGATCTCTTTCCCAGCCCGCCGCACTGAGGACAGAATCCACCGACCAATCTAGAGTGGTAGCACCAGTCGTAGGTGAAGGGGTTCATCATAGGCCCAGCCCCGAGACAGCTGGTAATGCCATTCTGGGCGAACCCCCACCATCAGCAGAGACAGAGTTTGACAACACCAGTTTATCAGGAAAGGAATGAGGAAGTGTCAAAATGCTGTTAGAAGTGTCAGTAGGTAAGAAAACTTAAGGTTCATTTCATGAGCTAGCAGGAAAGTCTGTAGACGGCAGAGTAGCAGGACATTTCAAAGCAAGCAATTCAGTTTTTTTTGCCAAATAATGTTGTTCCCCCAAAAGAAGCAAAGCATCCACATTAGCCACATCAGTAGAGACAGAAACAGGCAGAGCCATAGGAGTAATCTCAGAGGAAGGTTTAGCAGCATTAGCAGCTTTAGTAGAAATCATGGTATTACCTTGCAAGGCTAGATTCATAGGTGAAGTTATATCCATATCAAATGGCATGTTGAGCATTTTCTCAGTAGAAACAGGGAAGTCCTTAATCACTGCGGTCTCAGGCAAAGCAGAGACAGGGGAGTAGACCGACTCCCCTGCCTCCAACACCTCCATGTCCTCCACAGCTCCTCCATGGACTGCCATCTTGGCAGAATGCCAGGATGTAAGGGAACCCTCCTACAGAGTAGGGGATATTCCCCTGTGTCCTGGCAAAATTTCCCTCATTCACTAAAAATACCACAAACAGCTTAATCTAGTTCAAGGTCAGTTGGCATTCATCTGTATCCCCCTCCCCCAGGTAGTGCCTGAAAATAAGCAGGATTTGTCTAGTGCACTTACCCGGTCAACAGAAACTAAATAAATAAATAAATAAAAATAAAACCCCTGGTTCATCTGTGGGTAGAACCAACTACCCCCATGAATGATATAATCAAGCATGCGCAATGGATGTTCCAGAGTATCAACCCAGATGCAACTAAAAACCCTGTTACTGACCATCAAAGTAAACTTGATGGCTTCAAAACAAACAGACACTCCCTTCAAATGGAAAGAGATTAACTCCTCAGAGGGAGGCAGGACACCACTACCTTCATGTCCAGGGATAATAGGAAATTCCTGGAACAAGAATAGACTGTGGTCCCCATAGGAACCACCAACTGAATAGTCCAAATTACCCAAAAAAGGGGCCAGATGTACAGATGTGTCAAGCCAGAATGAAGTGCAGAAATGCTGCAGAATATCACAGAATACTGCAATTTACTGCAGGGGCCTTTGCAAGTCAATGGCAGTTAAGCCCTTTTATCATGCAGGATTGTGACTTGTCATTACTGCAAGTTACTGCTCTTCATTGTGGCTGACACATCCGTATATCAACAACCACTGTAAAGTGGGCTGAATGACCACAGCAAGCACAATGTGGAGGTACAGACAACTATGGCACTGAGCAGTTAAAATGACAGACAAGCAGCTGAGAGAAGAGCTCCATAGGTCCACTCTCAGGGCTCTACCCAGAAACCAAGCTCCAAACCCCAGCTCAACTTCCTACAATATTCAGAGTACCACAGGAGCCACTTACAGTGGTGAAACTCCATCACATCCAAACACTCCAAACTAATCCACTTGACTAGCCCAAGAGCACCCCCTCACACACACACACACACACTCAAATAGCATAACAGAGGGAGCCTGGATGTGATCATAAATTGGGGGGGGGTTCTCTAGCTCAGTCAATACTATACATGTCACCACTGTTCAGACAACAAGAGAAGCTGTAATCCAACCACCAATAGACAGTGTTTGAAAACAAGGTTTATTCCTTAAATGGCAAAACATTTTAAGGGAAACTATTCTTAAAGGGAAATGCAAAGTGACCAAACTGTAAGATTCTGGTTGAAGATGTATTAGATTGTGAAGCTTTACTAGATGTAGGCTCAGAAATTACCATAGTGACACAAGATAAATTTGAAGTAGTGCAAGTTCTTGCTAACCAAAAAGGCAGACAGCTAAAGTTACTGACTAGTGCCATGAAATATTCAAGTTACATCAATGACAGTGCTACTGTGTCAGGAGTTGTCTGATTAAAATTTAATTTTGGAACCTTAGCCATATTCCACCCTATGTACTGTACATCACCTATTCCACCCTATGTACTGTACATCACCAGCCTCCCATCAGAAGATCTTTTGGGTGGTGGCTGACCTGGTTATGAGGTTGACACCACTCATGGATTGTTAAGGTTATGACGTATATGCCCAGATCAGTAAGTCTCTTCCTGAATAGTGGGTAAAAGGAGAAAGGAAATTGCAAGTTGAGTCATGTACCCTTGGTCCTGGTGATAAAGTCTCAGAATTACTTTTCCATCCACAATTTGACCTTCTTTGATTATAGTTGGAGATAAAATGAATTTTGCCCAATGTTTTGATTGAATGCACACGATGCTACACTAGAAAAACAGAAAGTTGACTCTTCTAACTTCTTAACTAGACTGCACAGCTCACTTCCTCATTATAATACACTTGCTAGCTAGGATACAAATATACAGAATGCAACTGTTGACACCAGTCTGCTAACATTAATGAACTCCAGAAGCCAAAGGGGCTTTGATGACACACCCCACACTGTAGCAGCTGCAAACACTGTTAGCTTGACCAACAGTCCTGCATATTTAGAAGACATTTACTGCGATGAAACTAATACATGGTTTACCATTGCTAAGGTGGGCAACATCATCATTACTGATATGGTACTATCCCTCAAGCAGGAACACACACTAGTCAGTGAGGATTTATTTCACAAAATTAGAAAAAAAGGATCCCCAGATGCTAGTAGACAAAATCACCAGACGTAAGTGCTTGCTCTTCTGTGATGGTACAGTGAAAAACATTTGGATTGCTCATATTCCCATCAGGCTCTGAAATAGGGAAGTCCCTCATTATGTGTGCATGGCCTTATGTTTGTTTGTTTGTTTATTTATTTGTTTATTTATTTATGTGTTTGTTTAATTATTTATTTCATGTTTTGGATTACTATCTTTGAGCAAAGAGACTCTTTTACAAAGGTTCTAAGTTGATTTAGCACACAGTCCAGTACAGATTGTACAAACAGGATTAACAATATACAGTATTACAAGGTACAGCGGTATACAGCTTGTGTGGTTACAGAAGTACCAAGATACCTAGACAATCAGAAAAAAAAAAATTTTTTAAGAGTGCACATTGGTTATGGGCAGTGTAGAACCCTTAGGGTGCTAAGAAATGTATCATAAGTACCATGTTATGAGAATGTAGCAGCCTGAGTTTGGCATTGCCAGAAGTAGAGGAGAGAGGTGGAAGGGTCATTGTCAGAAGTAGAGGGGAGAGGTGGGGGAAAGGGATCTAATGAAGATGATTTATGCAGTTATAGGAAGGACAGTGGGGGAAGGGGTTGGGACAGCTGCAATCTAGGGTGCTAGCTGCACACTCGGGCAGACATTGATAGGCCGGTTGGTCTGTTTCTGCTGGCAGATTCGTATGTTCATATGTTTGTATGTAAGATGGGGGTAGGGGGAGACTAGAATAGGGCTGGGGTAGCAATGATTTGTTCAGATAGGTCTAGTCTCTGAGTAAGCACTCTAGGATGGGCAATCACAATGATTTGGCTGTTCCAGTAGGAGTCAGAAGTCTCTTTTGAAGGAGGCAATCTTATTGGACTCTATTAGGGGTACTGGGTGGTCATTAAACCAGAGGTGCCCTCAAACAGAGAGAGCTCACTGTGCAAAGTTGGTACACCTAAATGGGACATGGAGGATGCCCTTTATGGATCTTTGTGTTACCTTCGAGGAATGAGAGTGTTGTAAGATGCTTGCAGTCGAGGGTGGAGTTAATCCTAGTTTGGCCTTTTTCCTCATGTTTACCTGGGTGCAGATTTTCTTGTTCATTTAGGTCTTGTTGATTTAGTATATGCAGTTTTGTGGTCCAGAGAAGGAAAATGCTCCACTCCTCACTCTGGCCAACCTGGAAACTTGAGGTCCGGACATACCATGACCTCAGTTTTTTAAACTGTTACTGAAACTTCTTTGACCATACCTGGAAGTGCATATGTGTTCCCAGTCAGACTAGATATGCAGTGGGGCCAAATACTGTCTGATGACAGTGTATTTTTCAGGCCCTCCACCCTACTCTTTGTTTTAGGCTTACTGATCCATCCTGAGTATTGCCTGGAGATGATTAGTTAACCCACTTATGTCCTGATAACCAGCACCACCTCTGAGGATATTGCCCTACCTGCCCCTATAATACTGTGATTCCTAGCAGGAAGTTCCTTCTATGAGTTCAAACTGCTTGTTCCCATCATTGATCCACTACCCCCTGACCTACATGGGGGGGAACCTGACACACAATTTTACACCTGTCCACATAGAATGATCATACAGTCTATTATAAATGAGGCTGGAAATGCAAGGCCTCAGTCCCAATGGAAAGGAAAAGACCTGGTACTATCCTTCCTGGAGAAGTTCACTACCACAAGGCCTGAGACACCTTAACAGGTACACTCACTAAGAAGAAAATGTGAGTCTGTGAAAGAAAGTGTAGAGGTGAGCTTGGCTCAGGAATTGCTTGATTTCTCCAAGACAGTAGAAAAACAGATTGAGTTAGCTGCCTTAATGGACAAGCCAGCCAAGGAACTATTAGACTTCATCTTTCATGTTCCTCAGGAGATGTTTGTAACAGAATCTTTATCATATGGTGTCACTGAGATTTACGTGGTGAGAATTCCTACAGTACCAGATTTGAAACCCATGTACATCCAGCAAAACCAGATTCCCTGAGACACTTATGAGTCTATCCAGGAAACTTTGGATACCCTTATAGAGCGGGGAATCCTCTGAAAGAAAAATTCAAATCACAATAATGCAATTTGGCCAGTCCTTAAAGGAAATAAGACATTATTCTTGCAAAGTTAATTGCCCTTCCATCTTTCTCTCCATGCCAGTTATGTACTGTATTCTGATATACTTTGACCAATTTTTGAAAAATAATCTAGCTTTGGAGTACCCTCAGAGCTACATAGGGTTCCACTCTCCTCACCAGCTACTGGTCTTTCATTTCACATTTCTAAGATATTCTGTAACATAAATAACATCATTCCATGCTATTCAAGTAAATGGCTTGAACTGATCTTATTGGTGTTACAGAATGTTCAGACAGTATGAAAAAAAGAGAGAGCAGAAACTGCTGAGGACAGAAGGATTCAAAGTAGTTACAAAGGCAATAAAAAGAGGTTATTAATTTAACAAAAACATATCAAGATATTGATTAGACACTAAAGGGGCAACTGGAGGGCATCTAGAGGTATAAAAACTGCTTCTTATCACCTTTCAGCCTTCTGGTAAATGGTTACTTACTGTAGACTACCACAATTTGAATGAACAGGTACCACTTTCAAGATGGCCTATGACTTACCTAAACCAGAGCCTCTCTGACACTGAGGGAGCATAGTACTTCATCTCATTAGATGTGGCCAGTGGATTCTGGACTCTGTATAAATGGGCCTTTACTTTTTGCAATATCCAATACACCTGGAATAAGCTTTCATTTGGGTACAGTAACTCCCCTAGAGAATTCAACATCTTCCTACACAAGGCCTCACCTGATGCAGCATCCCATGGCACTCTGATTTATGTCAATGGCATACTTGTGAAGTCAGCCACATGGCCCATACACCTTGCAGAACTGAGGGAGGCCAGTGCCAAGCTGTCTTTAACTAAGGAACAGTGTTGTTGCACTCAAGTAAATTACATGAGATAAATCATTGAACCCCAGGGCATTCATCCACAAAAAGATAAGGTTAAAGCCTTCTGCACCCTCAAGTCTCCCACTAACCTCACTGAACTACATCATTTCCTAGGAGTTTGCTACTACTCCAGACAGTTAATTGAAGACTGTGCTAGAATTGCACAGCTCTTGTTTGAATTGTTAAGAAAAGATATTCTCAGGGTCAGGAAACCCAAACAGGAATCAGCAATTCAGGAGCTGAAGGAGAGGTTAAGCAAGGATCCTTGCCTAGCATGCCCCCAAAGAGGAAAATACTTCCATTTAGACACCACTCATGCACACCACAACCTTAGCACCTGCCTTTCCCAGATGTGTGACACTGACAGACAAATCACTACCTGCCCTAGTAAGTCTTTAAGTGATGTAGAGAATGTATTTTGCAATCATTAGAAAAACATATTCACAGTGGTTTGGGCCTTTCAACACTTTAGGTACTGCTTTGGTGGGGGAGAAGATTGTCTTCGAGATATGTCATAAACCTCTTACCTTTCTGGGGTGCTAGAAGATAAGAAAGGGAAATGCTTCTAGAAGCAGGCTCATTTCTTGGACTAGGACACTCCAAGGACTTTCCTTGGAGGTCTGCTATGCCAAAAACAAAAACAATACATTGGCTGAAGGCCTTGCTGAAGACTGCCAAGGACCCTGATGACTCACGTCTAGGATGGGAAGTGGAGCTACTTACATAGAAACATAGAAACATAGACTTTGATGGCAGATAAGGACCACTTGGCCCACCCAGTCTGCCCATTTCCCTACCTACTGGATAAGCTGCTGATTTTAGTTAACCAACAGCCTACTTCCTGCCACCCCCCACTATAATTGCCTTATGTCTGTCCCATGCATGTTTGAATTCCTCACTGTTTTAGACTTCACAGCCTCTCCAGGAAGGTGGTTCCATGCATCCACCACTCTCTCCGTGACAAAAAATTTCCTCACATTACCCCTGAACTGTCCTCCCCATCTTTAAATTGTGCCCCCTTGTTCTTAGCCATCTCGTTTTCTGAAAGATGCTACCCTCCTGGACTTTGTTGATTCCCTTGAGGTACTTGAACGTTTCTGTCATGTCCCCCCATCCCTCCTTTCATCAAGGGTAAACATATTAGGCTCTCTCAGTCTCTCTTCATATGGTTTCTGATGCAGACCCTGCACCATCTTAGTTGCCCTCCTCTGGACTGCTTCCATCCTGTCTATGTCCTTGCGAAGATGAGGTCTCCAAAACTGCACACAATACTCCAGATGGGGTCTCACCAACTGTCTGTACAGAGGGATAACCACTTCCCTTTTTCTACTTGTGATGCCCCTTCCTATGCATCCCAGTATCCCCCTGACTCTCCTTACTGACTTCTCACATTGCTCACCCACCGTTAGATCATCTGATATGACTACCCTCAGGTCCCTTTCCATTTTTGTTGTTGTTAGTACCTCCCCTGCTATTGTGTACTCTTCCCTGGGTTTTTGTTTCCCAGGTGCATTACTTTGCACTTCTATGCATTGAATCTAAGTTGCCATATGTCTGACCATTCCTCTAATCTTGCCAAGTCCCTTCTCATCCTTTCTACCCCCCTTGTGTATCAACTCTTTTACAGATCTTTGTGTCATCTGCAAAGAGGCATACCTTTCCTTCCAGACCCACTGCAATGTCACCTATAAAGATGTTAAAGAGGACTGGACCTAGTAGTGAGTCCTGAGGTACTCCACTAGTGACCCCCCTTTCTTCAGAATGTGTTCCATTCACTATTACCGTCTGTGTCCTGTTGTACAGCCAGTTTGCTACCCAGGCTACCACCCTGGGACCCACTCCCAGGCTGGCTAACTTGATTATCAATCTTTTGTGCGGGACTGTGTCAAATGACTTGCTAAAGTCTAGGCAGGCCATACCCACAGCCCCTCCCTGGTCTATTACTTTGGTCACCCCGTCAAAGAAATCTATCAGATTCATCTGACATGACCTTCCTGCTGTAAATCTATGCTGCTTTTGGTCCTGTGTCCCGCTGGCATCTAGGTACTCAAGACTTCTTTCTTTCAGAAGTGATTCCATCATTTTCCCTACCACAGAGGTCAATCTTACAGGTCTGTACTTCCTAACATACCAAATAGGCATCAGTACTATGATGCAGATATCTGCAAAGGCCTTCCAAAACAAGACAATATGCTGAAATGGCAAGCATCCTCTTAACCATTGAGGTGCCCATTAAATACCAAATTGCTGATGTAATCATTTGTACTGATTCAAATTATACGAGACATATATTCCTCTCACATCTCCACTATTGGAAATAAAAGGGCATGAAAAACACAAAATGAAAAGATATTAAACAAATTTAGACGTAAGAGACCTTCATATGAACTCATGTTTTTTTCTTAAAATGCTGACAGGACTTTAATGGACTTTGCAACCACAACACTATCTTCCCCTAAATGTCTTGAGACAACTTATGTCACAAAATAACTAAGTTTAGCCCATGGACCCTTTACTTTGCAAAGCAGATATCCATGTGGTTAGAATCAGGAACTGAAACTAGGGATGAAAGATCATTCAACTGAACAATGCCAACTCCTTGGATATGAGACTTATCCAATTAGAAACTGACAAGAACAACTGTTGGACAAATACAGAATTACATGGTATTCTCTAAGGAACTTTGTTTTCTATAAAATTGGTGTGCAAAGGATGAACCAGTGTATGCCATTTTTATTTCTGCATTGAGCTAACATAATCTTAACCTTGAACATAATGTAGAGGCAAGTCCACTCTATGCCATTCTAATTTCAGAACCTTTGCTTATAAGACTTCAACTAAAAAGGCTATTTGTTTCAGCGGTTACTTCTCATGACATTACAAAGTGAGAAGCCACCCAACACTTTCAATAAACATATGAACGTTGCTTGAACTGAAATTTCTACAAAGACAGAAAGCAAGGAGCCCAAGCCAAAGAACTATGCAAGTACCAGAAAAAGAACACTGCTTATAAGGTGAATCAGTGAAAAACTAAACTTCCTAACTCAGAATGCAAGGAGAAGGGTAGAACACATCAGAAATCCTGTCAAAATCCAACAGACCTTTGGCTGAGTATACTCACAAAAAATTATATATAGCTTCAATATAATAAAACATTTGTGAGAATGAGTGTTCTATTATAAGCATAAAAATAAAACATTGCAATATCAGTTGTATAATTTGATACTGAAAACTATGAAATATCATGCATGCATGTTAGCAAGAAATATTTCACAGAAGTTAAAGCTTACTTCTTAGAAGGAAGAAGCCTGTGGTTATAAATGAAATAGAGTTTATGTAGATGAGACTGTAGTCATTAGCAGGGTCAGAAAGGATTAGTCAGACTGAAACTTTTGACTTAACTGTCTCAGAGAAAGAGAGAAAGAGAGACTAGAGTTACAAGAACTGTTATATGTGTGTAATGTATGTGTATGACATCATAAATAAACTTCCAATCTAACTTGTACCGTGGAAGGTGAAGCTGTCTGAGTCTTTACCACTAATATGCAAATGTCTAGTTATAAGTATAATTGTTCATAAATGCAATCTATGCTCGTTACCTTTTAGATTAAGCATTTTAGTTATACAGCTATAGCATTATACAGAAACATAAAGAGACATATTGCAAAGCTTGCTAATAGCATTTGTGACTATAGCAGGGACCAGTCAGACTGGATAGACCATGAGTCTGTTTCTGTCCCTAAACATCTATGTACTGTATCTATGCATATATGCAGAACAGATGTTAGGACCTCTTTGTATTTAACACAATCTGGTGTTATCTTGAACATCCTTTCAAAAAGAAAGTAAGGGACTGAGCCAGTCATACAACAGAAAATGTATTTTGTGATATCTATATTAACTGCTTCAGTGACTTCTTTGAGCAAACACCTTAAATAAATCTTGTTTACGTTCTTTCTTTTTCTTGCTTTCTTTTTTGACCTGAATTTGGCTGCCAGTGCGCATGAAGGAAATTACAAAAGCTTCTCAGTCACTGCTACTCTGGTTCCTTTTGCACTACAGCATTTATCATTGCCAAAACAGCGGAGTTTAATTAAGTGTTGTGAGCAGCCTAGTGAGAAACACACTTTAAATTAAACCTCTGTACATGCTGCTATTGGTTCTTTACCTTCTGAACAATCAGCAGGGTGTTCGGCATAAATTCTGTCTCTCAAGGGAAAGGCAGCTCCACGCACTTTTAGCAATTCATAAATGGTCCTTCTCTCCCAGAACAATATCTTATTAAAGCACATTTAATTATTTCTTAGTTTTAAACACCAGTAGATGAAGGATATAATTAATGTGCCTACCACTAAACATTGTATTTACTCTTGATGTATTAATGGTATTATCAGAAAAATATGCTACATTTTAAGGTTTAACAAAATTGCATGGTAAATTATCTATTGATGCATCAAGCCACTATTACTGCAATGTAATACATTATTTAAAAATCTTTGGCTGAAGAATTTATTTTCCCAATCCTTCTAAAGAACATGTACTGTATGTATTGCATATAGATATTCTAAAATCTGGGAAGCAAGGTTTTAAAATATCCAAGACAATAAAAAGGTGCAATTAAAAGGTAGCTTGTGTTCTTTTCCCATAGGGTGTAGATTATGTTAGCAATTTGATACTTTCCAACACTGTTATTAACATAATAATGAGTAACAATCAATGAGCTGTTTATTAATAGTGCAAATTAGGAAAGTTCTTCAACTTAATGTGCATGTGTGTTTCCCAACATGTCTTACAATGTTGCACATTTCATTTTATATTTCATGGTAGCTTGTTCCTATTAAAACACTCATTTTTAAAACTCATATCATTTCTACAGATATACAACAAAACCTTAATACATCACATTGTGGTAAAACATCATTTAATAAAGTTACAAATGTATTATTAATGCCAAAGAGAATCTATTTTATAAATGGTATAAAATCATAGCATAAATTGACTCATTTTTCTTTTTACTGTAGGGTGGCAGTTTGGCCTAGTGGTTAGGGTTCAGAGTTGTAAATTGGGAGGCTTAGGTTTAAATCATACAGCTGACATACTGTATACTCTGTCTGTGATCAGAACAAGTCACTTAACCATCCTTTTCTTACCCTCTTTGTAATTGTTCTCTGAAAACTATCTCTACTGTTTGAATCTCTCTATCAGCTGAAAATGACAACATTTTATCTTCTCCCTCTCCTTGATTGTAAAGTGCTTTGATTATAGCTTGTATGAAAGGATGTATGTGAAACCAAATTCCTTTTTATTTCTTATTTCCAAAATTAATTTTAAAGCCTGGGGTTTGCTTCTGGGTTTTGAAACTCAAATTAACGTTAGATAACAGGACTATGTTATTCTCCCTAATATTTATAAATGGATATAGCAGTATTTCTAAGAGAAAAATGTAAGTGTACCTTCATGTAATGTTAAATAATGCAGATGTAAACTCACACAAAGTAGACTGTTTTGCCATTGTCAGTTTTAAGGGTAAACTCTTTAGGTTAACAGGCTTGCCATTTTCTACTGGTAAAATGTAAATTAGGTTTTGCATTTCCCATTATTCTAGTGTGCCCTGACAGTTAATTTTCAATTAATTAATTAATTAAATTCATTCAGTCAGTCATTATGTCATGTTTATTCATTTTAAACTAGTTACACTATAATCAGAAATATCTTGGGTTTCCTGCCATGCACAGGCTTCTTTCTCAGTGTTTCCTCATCCACTGTTATAGATGATGGGCATTCTCTCCTTAACTAGGCTGCCATGCTCAGAAAGCACTGTCTCAGTGGTTCCCTATTTCAATGTTTTTTGCAGCATTGAGGGAGATGTTAGTGAAATGTTAGATGATCTTTTTTAAAACCATTTTCTCTCTCTGCAATTAAATATCTGTAGAGCTGGAATTGTCTGATGACCCAGCAGCAGTGTAATGTTGTGCTGCCAAGCCCATCACCTGAATACAGGGGCAGAACTGAGTGGCAGAAAATTAGATTTAAAGGACAGAAGGACCACTGACCTGGGCAGAACATCCCAGTTGGGGAGGGATAGTGGCATATTGTTTCACTATATTTACCTCTTAAGGTGGAAGAAGGAGACAGCTCTTCCTTAAGGGTGATGCTGCATGTGCATGGTCCAATTGTTAGATCTTTGCATAGCCATGGGATGGTGTAAGGCTCAAGGATGAGGACAGAAACAACAAAAACACAATACCATCTTAATGATGGTTGATGGCACTTTCAGGTACTACACTGCAGAGATCCCATGTGGGTGGATGTAACAATAGTGTTTGTGAAAAAAAAGTCTGGGAGTACTTCACCAGTATATCAGTGGTAGGGCTACTCAAGTTTGGGAGTAACTGGAGTCATGGGGGGTTGGCTGAGGGTGGGAGAATTGAGCCACCAAAGGCTGGCTGTGTCACAGCCCTCACAATGCACCTGACAACTAGTGGAAGCTTGAGACATGGCAGACAGTAGATCCTGAAGGGTCTTGAATGAAACACAGAAACATAGACTTTGATGGCAAATAAGGACAACTTGGCCCACCCAGTCTGCCCATTTCCCTACCTACTGGATGAGATGCAGATTCTAGTTAACCAACAGCCTACTTCCTGCCACCCCCCACTACAATTGCCTTATGACTGTCCCATGCATGTTTGAATTCCCCCACTGTTTTAGACCCAACAACCTCGCCAGGAAAGCAGTTCCATGCATCCACCACTCTCTCCATGGAAAAAACATTTTCTTACATTACCCTTGAGCTGTCCCCCCTCTATCTTTAAATTGTGCCCCCTTGCTCTTACACATCTCTTTTTCTGAAAGATGCTACCCTCCTGGACTTTGTTGATTCCCTTCAGGTACTTGAACATTTCTATTATGTCCCCCTGTCCCTCCTTTCATCAAGGGTATACATATTAAGCTCTCTCAGTCTCTCTTCATATGGTTTCTGATGCAGACCCTGCACCATTTTAGTTGCCTTCCCCTGGACTGCTTCCATCCTGTCTATGTCATTGCGAAGATGAGGTCTCCAAAACTGCACACAGTACTCCAGATGGGGTCTCACCAACTGTCTGTACAGAGGGATAACCACTTCCCTTTTTCTACTTGTGAGGCCCCTTCCTATGCATCCCAGTATCCCCCTGGCTCTCCTTACTGACTTCTCACATTGCTTACCAACCTTTAGATCATCTGATATGACTATCCCTGGTCCCTTTCCATTTTTGTTGTTGTTAGTACCTCCCCTGCTATTGTGTACTCTTCTCCTGGGGTTTTGTTTCCCAGGTGCATTACTTTGCACTTCTTTGCATTGAATCTAAGTTGCCATATGTCTGACCATTCCTTCAACCTTGCCAAGTCTCTTCTCATCCCCCCCCGTGTATCAACTCTTTTACAGATCTTTGTGTCATCTGCAAAGAGGCATACCTTTCCCTCCAGATCCTCTGCAATGTCACCTATAAAGATGTTAAAGAGGACTGGACCCTGTACTGAGCCCAGAGGTACTCCACTAGTGACCCCCCCTTTTCCTTGGAATGTGTTCCACTCACTATTACCTTCTGTGTCCTGTTTTGCAGCCAGTTTGCTACCCAGGCTACCACCCTGGGACCCACTCCCAGGCTGGCTAACTTGATTATTAATCTTTTGTGTGGGACTGTGTCAAATGCCTTGCTAAAGTCTAGGTAGGCCATATCCACAGCCCCTCCCTGATCTATTACTTTGGTCACACAGTCAAAGAAATCTATTAGATTCATCTGACATGACCTTCCTGCTGTAAATCCATGCTGTTTTGGGTTCTGTGCCCCGCTGGCCTGTAGGTACTCAAGAGTTCTTTCTTTCAGAAGTGAATCCATCATTTTCCCTACCACTGAGGTCAAACTTACAGGTCTGTAGTTGCCTGCTTCTGCCTTGCTCCCACTTTTGTAGGAATGCTAACAGATGCACTACATTATCGCATGTTGGACATCCTAAGATGAGAAAGCAAGTGAAAAGTCCCCTCACAAGGCATGATATTGTCAAAACCTACAGGACAAGCACCACTTACTGGGCACTTCAACTGGATCCTGCCTTGGAGGGAGCAAGAACAAATCCCTCCAACCCCAGAATGAGAGGTGAGTCTTGGGAGTATCTGGGGTAAATCCCAGGGATGGTGGTTGATTGGTGGGTGGCTAGGCTAGGTCAGCCATTTGAATGGGGGATAATGATACAGCAGGGGAAGAAACAGCTCTATGGGGAAAAAAAAGGAAATGGCTGTGTGGGAGGTTGCCAGGGTCAAATATTCCAACCTTAAGACTGGGAGTATGTACAATGGTTCCAACAAGCCGTGGCAGCAGAAAGTTTGCTGACATCCTCTGCAGCAACACAATGTCTCTGACAGATTTGACAGTGCCACATCCCAACACCGACCAGAAAACGCACTACTCTGACCCAGTCTCACTGCAGAGTGGGCTGTGCCTCCCCACACCCCGCTTATTGTAACCAACTCCACATCACACAGACAGTGGAGAAACAGCTGTTCCTGCTGCTGGCACACCAGTCACCCCAACATGTTATTGGTGGTGAATACAGCTCACTGTAAGTGCGGTCACTGCTCCTGTGTTGTGGTGGGGGGTTTGCTGTTACAGCATCATTGTAACAACAGTATATAATGAAGAACAAAGGATTAAAAGCTATATGAATAAAACCACAAGAGCAACCAATCTGTACCCACTCCCTTTTGGATACTGCCTTTGATCAGGCACCCTGCGGCTCCTGAAGCAGCTTCCTGCCGTGCTCCACTCTTAGACCACCTCTGACACAAGATATTGCCCATGATAGGGCATCCTGCAGCTGCATTTCCTGAAGCAGCCACCAGCCGTGCTCCATTCCCAGCCAACCTCTGACACACGATACTGCCCTTGATTGGGAATCCTGCTGCTGTGGCTCCTGAAGCAGCCACCAGCTGCATTCCACTTTCAGCCTGCCTCTGACACAAAGTAGGACTGCTGCTGCTCCTCACTCCTCAGATCACAATCTGAGAATCATACTGTCTATCCCCTCCTATGCAAAGACTGCTATTGACTGCCGTGTGTCTGCACTACTTTGCCATTAGTTAATGCTTCCTTCACTATGTTTTGGCATTCTAGGCATTTTAGAACAACTTTGCTTTTGAAAATTTTCTCCTGCCCTCCCCACCCCTGTTCCCGGCACTCTGTAAATGCTTCTCCCTGCTCTCTGAACTCTGCCCAGCAGCTTGAGTAGCCACTCACAGTGAAGCTGTGACATAGTGTGCTTGCATCGACCTCCCTGTACTTCTGCTAGTCCCACTTTTTTTACTGTCATAAATCTAACTCTGAGTCTCTTCTAGACATGCTACTGCACTAAGTCTTAAACCTGTCTTAAGCTCTTTGTATATATAATGCCTTCTAAGCTCCTTTCTCTAATCTAATCCCTGGCTGCTACTTGTGTGCATCTTTTTCAGTTCAACTCCTAGCTAGCTAGTTGGTACCTCTCACATTGTTTTCTATTATTTGTGTTCCAGATACCTATTCCATAATGAGTTTGCTAACTTTTTCCCCTATGCTCCTCCTTATGTTCCTACTTATCGTCTTCACCCCCTCCTCTCTCAGTACTTACCCTAAGGTCTCCGGTCTACTTTACTGCAGTCTCCCACACTTCTAATCATGCTATCATCCCCTGCACCTTTCTTCCAACTCTGGAGCCATTTCCACCTACTCCCTGCAGCCTCTTTACTACCCGTACTCACTTCAACTGCCTTTATTGACACATTACTTAAAGTCATCTCACCCCAAACTCTCCACCCCATGCAAAAACACTTCAAACCCTGGCAATTCTATAAAGACTCCAAGTTACATTATCTAATTATAGCTGTCCTGCTCCTCACATCAGGAAACATCCATCCTAACCCAGGTTCAACTGCCAAAAATGTATCTCTGCCTCCCCATAATAACCCTGGGTCTAACCTCATTGACTTCTCTACCTTACCTAGTGGCCTTAAGCTACTTCATCTTAATATTAATAGTTTATTGTCTAAATTAGATCTCCTTCAAACCCTGGTTGTTCGCTAACTCCTGACATCCTAATCCTATTTGAAACTTGGCTTAGTAACAAGATACCTAATCATGCCATCTCTATCCCTTGATATTCCCTAGCCTGACAAGATAGGACTGGGAGAGGAGGGGATGTGGTAATGTATACCTCCTCCTCCCTACAATATGCCATCACCCTTTCCACTTCCGTCCCAGCAAATTATGAAGCTCTCGTCTTTCGGGTATCCCTGCCATTCTCTAGTCCTATCTATGGCACAGGTATCTACTGTCACCTCAACCTTTCCTCAACCATGGTCATTGACCTCACTACTAACATTATTACTCACTCCCAATCAGGTGAATTGTTCATCATGGGGATTTTAATTTAAACTGGCTGTTGCCCTCACAAGTTAAAGCATGAAACAACATAGCCTCCCAAAATTTAACCCAGCTCATCCAAGAACCTACCCACTTGGACACTAAAACCCCAGATCACGCCTTGCTTGAGTGGGCCCTCACTTCTCACCTGCATCAAGTAACTGAATCAGGTATCCTACTGGATGCCTTAAGTGATCATCACTTGTTATATCTAGTCTGAAAGATCAACAGGCCTAAACCTCCTCATAAAATAACTCTTACATGCTCCAGTAAATCACTTGACATATCACCTCTTCTTCAAGACTTAGCAAATACCAACTGGGCTCCATTAACCACTGCTACCCATGTGGATGCTGCCCTAGACTATTTCAAAGACAAATTCCTCTCTATCTGGAATCAACACGCACCTCACAGGTGTACCACAGTACAAGGTAATCACATTCCGTGGATCATCCCAAAACTTCTGGCCTGCCTCAGAACATGTGACCAAGCTTGGAGAAAGCATAAGGTGACAAAATTACCAATTGATTATACAATATACTGCAAACTACGCAATGTGTGCACTAAAGCTACAAGGTTAGCTAAAGCTGAGTATTTCAAATCCACCTTCCATACAAACATAAATTCCCCATCCAAATTTTGGAAAGTTGCATAAGCCCTCTTCTCCCCCTCCCCTGTCATTAAAATAAACAACTCCCTTATAGCAGACCATACATCAGTGACTGAGAAATTCAATTCCTACTTCACTTCATGTGCTTTGGCTCTATTAGCCTCCTTCCCCATGCTCCCCTATCGCTTCCCCCTCCAAAAGTGTCAATAGTGACCCCGGCCCATCTCCTGATTCCTATCCCTTCTCTTTTTCCTTGATCTTGCCTGCAGACACCCTTGCCACCCTGCTGTCCATCAACCATTGAAAGGCAACTCTCCCAATGAACTTGACCATAATCTTCATTACCTCTCTGTCCTTGCGATCACCTACTCATTTTATGAAATTCTAAACCTCTCCTTCTTGTCTGCTGTGGTCCCTACACCCTGGAAACATGCTGTCATTCTCCCCCTCCCCAAAGGTGGTAACTCCACTTCCCCAGGGAACTATCACCCCATTTCTTTGCTCCCTACCCTTGCTAAACTCCATCAACATCTTGTTCTCTCCCAAATCTCCTCCTTTCTCTCTGATTCTATCTTCTTTACCCTGTTGCAATCTGGATTTCAGAAAAAAAACATTCTACCACTACCTCCCTATGCAGGCTCACTGATTCTTTACTTAGAGGAATGGACAATGACCTGATCACCTTCAGCATTTTTGTTGACCTTGCCAATGCCATTGACACTGTTTCCCATACCCTGCTTCTTCAATCCTTCTCTTCAGCTGGACTCTCGCTATCTGCAACTAACTGGTTCAGGGCCTACCTCACTGGGAGGACTCAATCAGTTAGAATCACTGATGCCAACTGCCTTCCACGTCAAATCATACTGGAGTGCCTCAGGGCTCAGTGTTAGGCCACTTACTGTTCTCTATCTTCCTAAATAATTTACCATCAGCCTGCACCTCCTCCTCCATCCACATGTACGCTGATGAGAGAGTCTTGTTCACCTCTGGCCAAGCTCCCTCTGATGTGGAAGCCAGACAGCAGCTTGACTTCAACAAGATCCATTACTGGCTTGCCTCCCATTAACTCTTTCTAAATGCCAAGCAAACAGTCTCCATGACTTTGCGCCATGTAGAGACTTGCTAGGCTCCTTGTTCTATCCACTTTCCACACCCTGGATGGGACATGACTAGAGGACACCTCCTCATTTAGATAACTTGGGATTTGGCTGGACCAACACCTCAACTTCTCTGGTCACACCAACACCATCCTAAAAATCTGTGCCCCAAGCTTGGTGCCTTATACTGGAACCATAATTGCATCCCTCTTATGTCCAGGCAGTAGATTGTCCAGAAGATGATCCTCCCCATCTTTGACTACTGTGATGTAGTCTACAGTGGCATCCATAGACATGGTCAGATATTTTCTGAAATGTCTGTGATATATCTGGAAATTTCTTGCCTTCCTGCATTACCACTATGGACCACCAGCGAGAATCTCTTTAGATATTTTGCAAAATTTCTGGAAATATCTGACCATATCATGGCTGCCACTGTACAGTGCTGCTCAAAAATCCACCTTAATCAGATAGGACCCCTTTTTCAACTCTCTCTGCCACTTCGCCCTTAACTCTCCTGTACATACTCACTCACCACTGTGATCTCTATCGTTCCCTATCTTTTCTTCACTTGTTAACAGGCACCTCTCCCACTGCACCAGACTCATCTCTAAATTTTGGTTTGGTTCTCTACCTCCTTATCTAACCTCCTCCCTCTACAACACTCCTCATCTTGCTCACTCTTTAAGGTCCACTGACTTGTGTACCTTTGTAGTCCTTTTTTCCTGTACTATAGCAGGCTAGTCTGCTTTCATACAGTTTCCCCCAAATCTGGAATGCCCTTCCTCCACAAATTTGTCACTCATCCTTCTCTCATTCCCTCTCCACCACCTCCATAACTTCTCCTCCGCAAACTGTACCTGTTTTCTGCAATCTTAATGCCATCCATCTCTCTCTCGCTCTAGCATCCCTTCTCCTAACTGGGTCAGTAACTTATTTATGCAATTGCACTTTTGCATACTGTATATAATTCTTGCACTTTAATTTGTCCTAATTATTGTTATGAATTATTCTATGTTGTTTATTGTATTCTGTATCTCTGCAATGGCTGTACTTTAATTTGTCCAAATTATTGTTATGCAATACTCACTGTTGTATATTGTATTATGTATCTCTGCAATGACTGTTAATCTCATGAATTGTTTTACTGCACTACCTGTTCCAAAATGCACAGTCTATTATGCATTTTGTATGTATAGTCCCTGTACCCCTTCCCCCCAGGTCACACTGGGAGATAAGCAACTTGTTGTTCAGTGTGCCTTCCTGTTGAAACATTTCAATAAATAAATGACTGCATTATAGTATCAATGATGAGGATGAGTACCGTGTGTGTATGTTTTTTCTATTAATGGTTAACACATGTAATTTTTACTATTACTATGATCCCATTATGCTGTAATTTGTTTTAAGTGTTTAGAAAATATTCTTGTTGTGGTTAATTGACTTTTGTTATATCTATAGTGATAGTGTTCAGTATCCATATTCAGTCAGGTTTGAGTCAACTATTTTGAGTCATACTGTGTTGGAAATGTTGTTGTGACAAATGTCATCTGGGAACTACATGTATCTTAAGCTATAATCTGAACACAATTCTCCAATTCAGAAAGGTTAGTACTTACACTATGAACTATTTTGCCAAATCCATTGATTTTAAAACAACCCAAAATGAAAAAAAAAGAATAACTTTGCATGACATAATGATGTTTCTTTCTTTTTTTGCATTGGCTCACACTTTTAGAGACAGTTATGAAATGGACAGATGCAGCTGTAAATATTTTTCCACATGTATCTGCATTCTCCTGAATCTTCCAAAACTCAGGAGCACTGTTTTCAATGGTTCCAATGTTTTTGTGACAGTTTCCATGATTTGTGGCAGGTTGCGTCAAACAAATGGAGGAGGGAGGTCCAAGTCTATATCAAGGTACAATGTTCTATTATGTACACATCTGAACAGAAAAGCAAATTGCCCCATGTTCAAATGTCTTTAATCACTATCATGGTATCAATTAACATCTCTAAAACACAGGCTTCTCCTCCTGATGAAGCGTCCTGTTCTAGACTCAAATCGACGAGGTGTCAAGTCAGTTGTCTTCTCAATAAAAATACACTGGATGGCATTATTTGAGTAAGTTGGTTCATTATTGTTTTACTAAAAGTAGTGCAGCCTGTTGTGTTTCACTTCAAATGTCAAAGCTAGAACATAGAAAAGTCCAATTTTCAAACTTCGGACTTAATTACTGTATGTCCTGTTTGCAAAGTTCAGATATAAATGTTCCTCCACACAATTTTCATGCAGAGTACAACCTGGTCCATAGTTTAGATCCATAGTATGTCTTGTATTGTGTATAAAAAACTGGAGAATAAATACCATAAAACAGTTTGGCGTGCTACACATGTCATTTTGAAAATTCAGAACAGTGTGTAGATCCTTTAAGATATAATATGGTCTGGGCATATCAGGGCAGTTTCTCACATTAATGTAACTATGAATTGTGCAGATTATAAAACTTGCAAATCCCCCTCACCTGATGATGCATACATTAAAAAACTTAAATATGATTAAAAAAATGATACATGCATCATTTTATGATGCAACAAATTATGGATGTGGTTGGACTATCCAATGAGTAGCCTGACAATGTGGCTAGAAATCTGCCTTGAAAATACAAGTGGATGGATCTGGTTTTAAAATACTGCAGATTGTTTGTATTTGTGTCTTCTGTTAGTGGTCAGATTATGAAACATTTTGTAGGACTTTTACTTATTACTGACAGTATTCTATATAATATGACATGTGGACACTTTTCTCTAGTCAGAAGCTTGAGCTACAAACAAATCATCTAGATAATACTCACAGGTATACTTTTAGCCTAAAAATACTGATAGTAGAGATGTCACCACTATCATTGTAGTGAGAATACAATGACAGTGTGACATAATTCTCTTATACCGAATTCTAATTGGTTACAATTCTCAACACTGTCAGTAGCAATTGTAAACAATATAGAGAACACATGATTTGTCAGCCAATCAGAAGAAAAAAAAAATAATAAACAGAAGCAAGAAAACAAAAAACAACAAAAATCAGACAAAGGGAGCTATAGAACTATTTAAAGATAAGGCTGTTTCTTTTTTCAGAAGGCCACTGATTTACAGTGAGTAAAGTAATGAAATTTCATTTTTAAGACTTGAAATTCCTGGAATTGCACCGGTGATTGTATGTCTAATTTCCAGATTTTAAAGGGACTCTATAGTCATTGTTTTAGTAAGTATATCAGAATAAAAGAAGGCGTAATAAACAAGCATTAAAGGAAGCAAATTGAAAATAGCAGAGGAAGCACTTGTAAGAAAAATATATAAGTTCTGCAGATTTACTTATCTGCTATAAAATGCCAAATCAAATTGAAAAATCCTGCACTACTTGCCACACTAGAGACCACAAACAAACCGGGAAACTGCAAGTATTACACTTCCTGAGGATGCTTTGGCAAAACCAATAGAAGTTTGTGGGGCCCTGCTTGCAGTCTCCCGATTTGTGCACATGCATGATTGAGGTTAGCACTTTGCCGCAAATAAAACTGTTTTGATACTACACTTGCCTGTTTGTGGTCTCTTTTTTTTGTTCCTGGTCACCTTTTTCCCCCCTGTATTGCCCCCCCTCTCAGGAACACAGTCTCAGACCCTGCCTTGCCTCCCATAGTGGGACCCCCGGTGGACATTGATCTCGGCTGGAGCAGCAGCAGAGGTGGGGTTGTCATGAATGTTCCCCTGGATTTTTTATCTTTGTTATTTTTTTACTATGCAGAGATTCCCTTGGGGTGGGTACATGCAATGATGCCAGCATCCACCGTGCCCCACTAGCATGTGGCACTGGTCGTGGCAGTACACCCAGCCTCTGCCAGAGGTCTGCATTGTGCTGGAGACTCTATGGCCCTCCCCCAGAGAAATAGAGTAGTCCCAGGGATTCTCAATCCTTCTCCCCCTCAGCTAGCCCTCTGACTCCTGAGTCCATCACCGAACCTGGGTTGTCAGCACTGCAAGCGGACACCTTGTTGATGTGCCAGCAGGCTGGCCCACCTGTTTGTGGTCTACAGTGTGGCGGGTAGTGCTAGATTTTTTGATTTGATTGGTGTCTCTTCCTGCCAAATACCATGAAATTCTTTATTTTTATAGTTATGCAGACAGTCCAAATCTTGGAGCTTTACCTGGTTTTCTGGTAAAAAATTAAAACCAGGGGACTTGTTTTTTTTTTTTTTAAATATTTTAATTAGAATCACACTTGACATTAAAACTCCCCTAGTGATCAGATTTTAAAATCCTTTTTTGCTTCAGATTTGGCTTTCTTCATATACAAATCCACTGTGGAATAGTCTCCCGATAGAGATAGTCACTAGCGATTCAATGAACCAATTCAAACATAGACTGGACAAATATTACCAAAATAAACATAAACTAGTTTAGAACAATTGGTAAGCAATAATGGAAGCAAGTCTGCAATGCTTGAAATACCTATGATATCTATGATACCTATGAAATCAGTTAAATTTTACAAGGTTGTCACCAAATTAATTAAATGAAATGTTGTACAGTTTTATCCATCAATGAAAAAATAAGGAAAAGTTTGTCAAATCATCCATGTCAGGACTGAGAGAAGGAATCCACCATTTTCTTCATGCTACCAGACAGGAGGGGAAGCTGACAACAACATATGCAGAGTGCATTAAATATACTGTTGTTTAAACTAGGTTTGGGGTAGACAGCTTAGGAACACTAATAATAACATATCCCATAAAGGGCCCTTTTGATCTCCTGAACATAATGGAAGCTCAGATATGGCAAACACTGGGGAAAGAAAAGGGGGGGGGGAAGGGATCAGATGATGGAACGTGCTAAGCTCCTGAGGTGTCATCTTTCAGATAAGATATTAAACCAAGACCTCTGTGCCTGTTCTGGTGGCTTTTCAAGTGGATGTTAAAGATCCTATGGCACTTGTGGAGAAGAGTGGGACATTTTCCTGGTTTTCTGGCCAAATTTACCCCCATTTATTAAAAATACCACCAACAGCATAAACCTGATTACATATGTCAGTTTCAACTGCATCACCTCCCCCCAGGGATAAGCTTTAAAGTGTGCACAATGTTCTAGCCCTCCTTTCCCTGTAAACAGAAATGAAATAAAAACAAAATCTGGCCAGAGCCAATAGGGTTTAAATTGAGGAATCTGGGGTAAAAAAACAGAACATTTGTTTTTTAATATTTTTACACCAAATTTGCAACATGGCCTTGTTAAGACCCTGCCTCATGAAAAAGGGCAGAGAAAATGTTCTGCTCCTGGTCTAAAGGTGATTTTGCACAGGGACTGCAAAATCACATTTCAGGATATATATATATATATATATATATATATATGATATCTCAAACAACTGCACATGCACAGTAGTGGATGGGGGGGTCAGTATGATGATTATTGATCAGGACACTGGGATTGGGCACCCCCAGTGTCACTATTATGTTTCTGGAGGGGGTGGTGGGTGCTGAGATGGAGGGTCAGGTGGGGGGGACAAAACTGTATAATTTAAAAAAAATCTCACAAATTACATGTGAGGTAGTGGACAGGAGGGTGAGTATAAGGATTTTTGATTTGGACACTGGGGGATTGGGCATCACAGTGTCACTTTTGTGTTTCTGTGGGGGGTGACAGGGATATCCTGCCACTCTTGAAGACATACCTTTTCTTAAATCTATTGCAACAGTTCTTCTATTTCTTGGCCTAATTTATTCTTTACAATTTCTAGTCCATAAGGTTGGCCACCTATGGGTGGCCCCTCCCCTTTCTTGACTATGCTATAGTGTCCTCCTTAATTTTTCTTTTACCTCTCAGGTCCTTGTACAGGGAGTTATTGTGGTGACCTCTGACTTGATGTAAGACAACAGGCTGTGTTCCTCATTGTTGTATTTAGAATGTAATAGCAATATGTCATAAAATACCTTGATGTATATGTCTTATGTTTATGAAACCAGTAAATATTGTAAGTACCAAGACACTAGGTGTTTTTGATACAGGTAAAAAGTTACTAGGGGACTGTATTATAAAAATTAAGTTACCGGGGTAGAGATATCAGAAAACTCATGTTGTGTTAACTAAAATGCATGTAAATTACAGATTGTTTGAGAGATCATTTGGCACCATGCATTCCTGCTGCAAGCTGAACAAGCTTAAAATGTCATGATGATTTGCATATACATTCCATGATGCTTTACATTATGGATGTATGTGTAATATGGTGTTTCTTTGAAACTTGGCATTATTACCAATGTCCTTTGCAGTAAACCCTGCTTCAGTGCTTCTGCACTAAGGCTCTTTGTCTTTAGTTCATTTTTGGGCTTTTCTTTTTTTTAGCTCCCCATCACCCAAACACACAAGATCAACATAGGGATTGAAATAATGTTCACTAAAGAGATGGATCAGTAGATCAGTGGCTGCTGACTAAGTGCAGTGGAAGGAGATGCATAGTATGTTGCTGTAAACTGCTGTATTGAAGAAGGGATATGCCATTGCTTAAGGTTACCCCCTGGGTTTTAAATAAACATCTCACAGAGATTGTGTGTTGAACCTGAAGTTCTGTGTCTGGTCTATCTGTTATCCCATAAACCCTCCTCAGGGGAGTGTGTGTGTGGTGGCTGCTGAGAAAGAGGGTCGCATGGAGGGAATATGTACAATTTAAAAAACAAGAAATCTGTGGTCACGGCAGAACACAGCACAGTCTTCCACAACCAAGATGGCCACTGCAATATACTGTGCATGCGCTAATAGTTACGCATGTGCAGTACTGTTTGTTGGCCATCTTGGACATGGTGGAGTGTGCCGTATTCTGACTTGATCTCTGTGGAACAAATAGTGCTGTGCCACTAGAGTCAATGGAGAGAGCAGACTGATTCAACTATCAGTGTCAGTGGCTCAGTAGTTAGCACACTCGCCTCTGAGGATGGGAGATCAGATGGCTGTGGGTTCAGTTCCCACATCTGGCACTTGGGTTAATATTCCAATACTGACACTGTAGTGCAGCATGAGGGGGGTGCTGCACTTCTGAAGTGCCATCTTTCGGATGAAACATTAAACTGAGGTCCCATTTGCCCGGATTGGTGGTAGTTCAGGTGGATGTTAAAGATCCCATGGCACTTATCGAAAAAGAGTTGGGGAATTTCCCCGGTGTCCTGGCCAAATTTCTCCCATTCACTAAAAATACCATCAACAGCTTAATCTGGTTCAGTTTCAGTTGCTTACCATCTGTATCCTCCTCCCCCATTCGTCCCTGAAAAAGAGACTTCTAGGCCCAGTGGGCTTACCGGTTCAACAAAATTCAATAAATAAATAAATAAATAAAACTAGCGGTGGAGTGACAGTGGTGCAACTCTAAACACTGTGTTGTTCGTTTGGAATCCGGTGACGTGGGCTCCTTTTCTCATCACAAGAGGTCTGCAGGGCTCTGCTCAGTGTAGCCCTAAAAAATTAATTAATTAACACCATTGCAAGAAGTATGGATAACAGAATGCCAGAACTGCATCTGTTGTTTGCAGAAGGCAAACTGGACCTTGTGGCTGCCACTGAGACATGAGCAGATGGGAACCATGATGTGGACATGATCATATCAGGATATACATTGTATAGGAAAGATAAGGCCAAGGACAAGGGCAAGGGGTTAGCACTATATGTGAAAGAAGGAATACAGGTGACAGAGCTAAATAATCTGGAAAGCTTAGGAGGTATAGATAACCTATGGGTACAAGGAGCCATAAGAAAAAGCAAGTTATTAAGGTTGACTTACTTTACAAATCACTAGGCTAGGACCATGTATCAGAATGGCAACTATTTGTAGCAAAGAGTCTAAGAAAGGTAGCTGGGTGAGGGAAGGTAATAGTAAAATGGAACTTCAACATCCCAGATGTGGACTGGAAGTTCCTGGTCAAAGTGAGTGCAAGGCAACAGCTCCTGGTGGAAGTATGACATGAAGCATTCAAAGCACAACTGGTTCAGGAACATATGAGGTAGAAAACACCTGGTCCTGGTGCTCAGAAACAGTTAGCAGGTGCCCAGTGCAGTAGCCCAAGAACGGTTGTGGTCAAGTAATCACAAAATGGTGTGGTTGGAAATCCAACTTGAAGCCAACAAGGGGAATAACACAGTTAAGGTGTGGGACTTGAGGAAAAGAGAAACAGAAAAAGCCATGCCCTCTTTTTGATTCAGTAAAGGCAGATACACAAGCTAAAAGCTCCCTTATGTACACATTTACTGGTATTGTGCAGCAGTTGTTAATAAAAACCAAACAAAACAGTGAGCACAACAATGTCTCATTTTGCAGTATAAACAGAGTGCTTTATCAATGGAAAAGAGCTCCATCATGTGACCCTATAAATATATCTAACTCAGTTAAAGGGAAACACACTATGAGGAAGTAAAGAGCACATAATATACAAAAGTGCTGCCAAAGTGTAAGCCAACGTACACATAAAACAAAGTTAGGACTGAAAACAGATCAGTGCACATGAATTAAAAGGCTGTCTTATGCCAAAGCTAGTCCAGGTAATAAACTTTTTGATGATTCACATAATAAGATATCAAATTGATAGATACCTGAAAAATTCAAAAACATATTCATAAATTAATTCATATTACTGCAAATGCTAGTCAACAAAAATAGATTTATAAAACTGACAAACAACACACAGCAACTCAAATTAGGCAATTACAGAAAAATTGCTACCTCTAATGTATCATTTATATGGGGCAGCACCTAAGCATTCTGTTTAAACACCCAGAAGGATTCCCTTCTAACCAATAGTAAGTCAACACCCTCCCCTCATGCGGCCCTACCACTGCTTTTTCAATGCCCACAAAACTAATTTTGTGGTTATCTAGACTACCAAATGTCAACACATGCACAACTTACATGTACTCAGGGTTTCCATTATGGACAGCCCTCACATGGTCACCCATCCTCTATATAAAATTCCTTTTGGTTCTTTCAACATAAAAACAACCGCAACTGAAAGATGCAATGTAAATGGCATATGTGTTGTCACAGTTGATGAACCTTTTGATGTGAACAAGGCTGCCATCACTAGAATTCCTAAAACTCTTTACTATGGTGATGACCTAACAATACGTACAACACCTGCAGTGCAAAGAACCATTTGGTGCCTAACAAGCCACATATATGGATTCTGGCAAGGCTGAAAACTGCTGGTTAATTTATCACCTAAATTAGAAGCCATTCAATACACCATCTATGACATTTGTGAGACATGGAAACATAGAAAGTGATGGCAGATAATGACCATGTGACCCACCTAGTCCACCTTTTTCCCTACCTAATGCAATAATTGCCATATCTACTGTAATGCTCAAGCTTTGTCTCAGACTTGATAATTCTCCTGTTCTTTTTCAGAATTATTTCTCCCCCCTCCCGAATGAGTATTAAATGTGGTGACAAAATGTATACCTTGAATACTTATGTCCCACCTGCCTTAGACTGTTAGAAGCTTAACCTGTCAGTGCTGGCAATGCAGCATCTGGACTGAGATATGTTAAAAGCAATATACTGAGGCTCAGCAAATCTATTAGCCATATCCTCAGCATTTCTGACAAAGTATTCTTCAGTATTACAATTCCTCTGTATCCAAAGGAATTGACTGGTAGTAATATTATTGATGATTTGGTATGGGTGATATGAGTTAAACAAAAGAATAGTGTTTCTATCCATCATTTTTTGAAAGTGATCTAGATCAGTACCATATTACAAGTTTTTCAAGATCATAATAGCCAAAAATGAAATCTGATGTGCCTCTGAAAAGAAAGTGTGGATTTGAAGTTCCTATTACTGTTCTCAAAAAATGGAAAAAAATGTGTAAGCTCATCTGTTGTCCTCCAACACAATCAGACAACCATCAATGTAACATCTACATAACTTGATTTTAGGGAGAAATTGATTGATAGAAGAATTGTACAGTACCCACGTAGAATATTGCAATGTTTGGGGGGGGGCAAATGCTGCCCCCATCAGAGTGCCACTAATTAAGATCCATCTAAATAGGGAACATATAGGGCTCGGTTTTCAAAGGGCCCTCGGATCGCAGCAAGTTGGGGTGATCTAGGGCTGCAGCAATTTCAGGGTGCATCAGGGATCCTGTGCCATATTTTAAAAAAAATAAGGGTCCCTGCACCCATGACCTAAGATTTGCCACAGGCACATCTGAGTGGTTTGACAAAAGGCTCCATCAAGCTCCCCACAGTGCAGCACTTGAGGGGCCATGAAGGTGGGGGGTGAATATGGCTGCAAGAGGGGGACTGGGGTAGCAGGAGCACAAGGGTGGTATAGGGAGTGATGGGGACACAGCAGCAACATGAGGGTGCTGTGGTGGCACACTGGAGGGGTGCCCTGCACAAGTGTTGGTAGCTGATCAGCCTGGGTATAGAGGGTTTGCAAAAAGGGACCATTACCCGGCCTCAGGTGCACATGGTTCTGGCACCTGCTCCATAGGTGCCAATGACCCCAAAACCATAGTTTGGTAGTAGTGGTTGCAGGGTGTGGGCTGCAGGTGGTGGATGGGTATAGTCCCCAGGCAATGCAACAGTGCACTGGTAGTCAATTCCCATGTGAAGGCAGGCTGTTGCCTGCCTATGTGATGGGGTCATTGGCACCTATGGGACAGGTGTTAGGACTGCAGAAAACTGAGTCCAGGACCCATTCTCTTCCTGACACACTTCACTGCCCAAGTCAATCAGCTGCCTACACTTTTGCAGGGCTCCCCCCCATAGGGTGCCACCTCAGCACCTTCATATTGCTGCCATGCCCCTGTTACTCCCAATAACATTCCCGGTGCTTCTTCTGCTCCTGTCCACTGTCTTACAGTCCCCCGCCCAACTGCCACCCTGATTGGCAGTTGTGCAGAGCCCTTAGACCACAGCCTGGCTGGTCTAACTTGAGCCCTTCCCCCATATTGTGACCAAGATGGGGCTTCTAGAATATCAAATAAGGGGATGGTGCAGCCTCGCCATGGTGCAATTACTCTTGTGACCTGGCACATGGGCACTTTACCTGCAAGGGTGATGCGGGGGGGTACCACTGCATGGCATCCCAATTTCACCGCAGTTGGCATTCGAAAATCAGTATTGCCACAAACTGTGACACAAGATGCCATTTAAATCATACCCATTTAGTGCAGGCACCTTAAATCATGGTATTACTTTTGAAAATTGAGCCCATACTGTTCCAAAAAAACCCTGGCTAAATCTATCAAAAATTGGTTAGCTGACTGTGTGTTTGGCCATGAGGATTAAAAAAAATTGCCAATGTCATCAGCCCATTCCCATGTAGAATATTATTGTACAGATTCCACATTAAGCATTACCAAAGATGTGCTTTCTCAATGTAGAGATTCTACAACACTTGCAGGATCTCAGTAGAATTCAGGACAAAGGATGAAAGACCCTGAGCATAAGGGTTGATAAAACTATCCACTAACAAGATAGAGATTCTGGCAAAGAATTAATCCTCAATATTTTACATTTACCATGTAGGGAGATAAGCCTGTTATGAACTTTTGACAGAATGTATATTTTTGAACCCATTTGATGTTTACTGATCATGTCCTTCTTGATAGACAGTGATGGGTCAAGGTACAAGCGTCAATGAAATTTATGATAAGCCACTTGATGGTGTACTTAATTTTCATAATCACATATGTCCGGCACCATTGCACTGCCCCCATTGTACACTGGTTTTATTGAGATGTCAACATTGCTCACAAGGGTATGTTTGGCTTGTGCTGCTTCACTACTCATGTTGAGAAAAGAAGGTCTATAATTAACATCTACAAATGTGGTTAAGCCTTGTTCAGATGTGTTCGAACATTCAGAGACGATAAGGTTCATTGACAGAATGAAGCTTGATTTTCATTTGAATCCACCCCCTACATGTTTATTGTTTTGTGAAATTGCAGTACTAAATTAAAGAAAAAAATCATCTTCAGATATGGGTAAATCATTATTAGTATTCACAGTGCCATTAGTATGAGTAGTAGGAATTTAATGAAAATCTGTCTGACACAAGTTGTCATGAAAGAAACACTTTAGGTTCAGTACCCTTTCAAGTTCATGGACATGCACAAGAGTGTCGAAATGTTTAATGCCATATGCAGGCACAAAACAAATTCTCTGATTCAGGACATGAAGCTCTGCTTCAGATGGATAATATGAGTTTAAATTAATAGCATTTCATGCTATTCTACCTGATTGCATCTGGGGTATCTTTTTTTATTCTTTTTTTTTTACCTGTAACTTTTTCTCGCTTGGTCCCAGTCAGCTCACATCTGTGGCTACCCACCCAGCCCCTTACCCAGACATCAGGCTGCATCCCCATCTTCCCCCACAGCTTCTCCTCTGTGGAAGGGCAGTGAGGAGCCCCCAACTCAACTCACCTTGAACAGGATCCAGTATCTGGGGATGCACCATTCAGGGTCGGGGCCTGTGGTGGGCAGTCATTCACTCTGTAGCTACTGGGACCATTTTCCTGGCTTTCTGGTTGGACCCCCTCAGAGCAGGCATGCAATGATGCCAATGAGGAGAGAGCACATGTGTCTGCACATGCTCCCTCCAGGCGTTGGCCCATCTCCATCCCTTGTCTACAGTGTCCGCACGCTGACCCCTAGCATCTGCTAGGGGCCAGTCTGGAACCGACCACTGGCCTCCCCCCTCCCCAGAGAAGGAAACAGTCCCTCAGATGTTTGATCCTTCTCCATCCCTACCAACCCCCAGCGGCCTGTGCTCATTCCCGAACATGGGCTGCCGGTAAGGAGTCCAGCGCCTCAGCCCCCAGCACCACCGGGCCGGCTCTGGTGTATCTTTTCTGATGGTTGGATTGTCTGGCCCTGTTTTGTCCTCTGGAATGGTTATCCCTTCCCCATTCTTCCGCCCTGCCCATTCTTGTGAGTTGGCTAGTAGCATAAACAAAGACAGCATTGGGGAAGGAGCTCTGGACTGTGGTGTTGAGACTTCAGTAAAACAAAATTTAATAAGCTGTGGGAGCTGCTTATTGTGAATTTAGGAAATTGGGGAGGGGTCTCAAGCAAGTAGCTAATTCTGTCACTTTCTCAGAGGTACTACTTGCGAGAGGCAAGGGAGAGCATAGGAGTGCATGCACCAGGAACTTTAACTCATGGTTGAAGAACTGGTGCTGTGAGGAAGGGTTTGGATTCATTGGTGACTGGGGACCCACCTGGAGGGATGGAGGTTTGTTCAAGCCTGACAGCCTGCATCCATCCTGGAGGAGAATCTAAGCACTCAATGATAAGTTTAAATGCTACATTGACAAGCATTTAAACTAGCAAAGGGGGGTGGCAGGCCAGCAAGGAGGGTACCTACTTGCTCACCCCCACAGCTAGCAGTGGAACCAGTGAACCAGAGGAGTGGCTGTCTCTTCAAAGCAGTGTGCAAAAGATGGAGATTACTGCCCAAGAGGTGGATAGGCAGAAAAGGGGCAACATTCAGCAGAAGGGCAGACAGCAAGGAGAACCAGGGATAAAGGACAACCAAGGAAGGGGCTGGAGCAGAACAGTGAAACAGTCTAGGAGGTCAAATCATGGAAAGCCATGTGTGCAAATGCCAGAGCCTTAGCAACAAGATGGAAGATCTGGAGGCTGTCATGGTGCAGTCAAACCTGGACATTGTGGCCATCACTGAAACCTGGTGTAATGATAACCACGACTGGGAGATGGCCATACCTGGCTACAACATATTCAGAAGAGACAGAGCAGGCAGGAAGGGAGGAGGAGTGGCACTGTATGTGAAAAATGACATAAGGGCCGTAGAGATCCAGGAGGAACAAAATGGGGAGAGATACTGTGGGTTAGCTGGAACGGAAATGGGAACAGCCATCCGCACAGGTGTGGTCTATAGACCACCAGCCCAGAAGGAAGAAACAGATAGGGAGCTGATGCTAGCCATCCAAAGGATGGCAGACAAGGGTGAGGTAGGACTGGTTGGAGACTTCAATATTCCAGACATGGACTGGAGCATCCCAGCAGCAGCAGCATCGACTAGGAGCAGATTTATCCTGGACTCCCTTAAGGGTGCCTTCTTCAAGCAACTGGTCATGGAACCAACTCGGCAGAAGGCAATACTGGACCTTGTGCTCACAAACAGGGACAGTGTGATGAGGGTAACAGTGGGGAGCACCTGGGGAACAGTGACCACCAGTCATTGTGGTTTGAAATCACAGAAGAGCAGAACCAAACCACAAAAACACGTATCCTGGATTTTAGGGGGGCAGACTTTGGGAAAATGGGGAGATACTTGAAAGAGGCATTAAGGGGAATGGGACAGGAATCAGGGGTTGAGGAACAGTGGGCAGTATTTAAAATGGGGATTACAAGAACAACAGAATTATGCATTAAGCAGGTTAGCAAGAGGAAAAGGAAGAGAGACCATTATGGTTTTCCAAAGAGGTAGCAAAGAAAGTGAAAGCCAAAAAGATTGCATTCAGGCAATACAAAAAGACACAGGCAGAAGGGGATAGGGAGAAGTACCAGGAGAAGCAAAGGAGGCAGGGAGGTCAGTAAGGGAAGCCAAAGCTCAGACAGAAGAACACATTGCAAAATCAGTGGGTAGAGGGGACAAACCTTTACAGGTACATAAGTGAAAAAGAAAGACAAAGGGAGGGATAGTGAGACTGAAAGGGAGGATGGGGCTGCGTGGAGGATGACAACAGTAAAGCTGACATATTGAACAGGTATTTCTGCTCAGTCTTTACTGAAGAAGAGGAGGTAATGGGTCTGAAGGGAGTACAAGGGGTGAGAATGGTGCAGAAATGGACACAAGTCCCTTTACACGAGAAAGGGTCCTGAAGAACTGGAAGTAATAAGAGTTGATAAAGCAATGGGCCAGGTGAGGTGCACCCAGGGTCCTAAAGAACTAAGAGAGGTGGTGGCTGAACTCTGGCCATCCTGTTTAGCCAATCACTGGAAACAGGGAGGTACCCAAAGACTGGAGGACAGCAGATGTAGTCCCCTTATACAAAAGTGGGAACAAAGAGGAAGCAGAGAACTACAGACCAGTCAGCCTCACCTCGGTAGTGGGGAAGATCATGGAAGCACTACTGAAGGAGAGATTGGTGGAACATCTGGTTGTCAATGGACTACAGGACCCAAGGCAGCATGGTTTCACCAGGGGGAGGTCATGTCAGACCAACCCCGTTGAATTTTTTGACTGGGTGACTAGGGAGGTGGATCGGGGAGGGCAGTGGACATGGCCTATCTGGACTTCAGCAAGGGCCTTGACACTGTGCCACATAGAAGACTACTACACAACTGGGGAATATGGTGTGGGCAGGACAGTAGTGTGGTGGGTAGGTAACTGGCTGGGTGGCAGGACACAGAGGGTGGTGGTAAATGGCTGTCACTTCACAGAGGGAAGAGTGACCAGTGGGTACCACAGGGATCAGTGCTGGGACCGTCCTATTCAACATCTTCATCAGTGACATTGCGCATGACCTAGAAGGCAGAATTTCACTGTTTGCTGATGACACAAAGCTCTGTAACAGAGTAGACACACCAGAGGGGTAGACAGAATGAGAAGGACCTGCAGAAACTTGAAGAATGGTCAGGGGTTTGGCAGTTGAAATTCAATGCAAGGAAGTGCAAGATAATGCATATGGGGCACAAAAACTCTGGCACAATATATCAGTTGGGGGTGAGGATATAGCATGCACCAAACAGGAAAGGGATCTTGGGGTTATCATCTCTGATGACCTCAAGGTAGGAAACAGTGTGACAGGCAGCAGGTAAAGCAAATAGGATGCTGGGATGTATAGGCAGGGGCATCACCAGCAGGAAAAGGGAGGTCATAATTCCGCTATACAAGACACTAGTGAGGCCCCACCTGGAGTACAGTTCTGGAGACTATACCTATGTAAGGACATAGACTGGGTAGAGAAGGTTCAGAGGAAGGCAACAAAGATGGTGCATGGATTGCATCACAAGTCCTATGAAGACAGGTTAAAGGAACTGAACATGTACTCCCTGGAGGAGAGGAGGGAGAGAGGTGATATGATAGAGACATACAAGTATCTCACAGGGAGGAACAGGGTGCAGGAATACACTATTTTTAAGTGAAAAAGATGTACCAGGACTAGAGGGCATGGGATGAAGTTGGAGGGAGGATGATTCAGAGGAAACATGAGGAAGAATTTCTTCACAGAACGGGTGGTGGACAAGTGGAACACCCTGCCAGAGGAAGTGGTGGGGGCTGAAACAATCACGGGATTTAAGAATGCATGGGATAGACATAAAGGAATTCTGGAGGTCAGGGATAAGGGGCAATAGACTTCTAGGAAAACATAAACTGAACTTACAAGCTCAAATGGGCAGACTGGGTGGGCCATAGGCCCTTATCTGCCGACACTGTCTATGTATCTATGTATCTATGAGTGGTATATTAGGGATAGAAAGGATAGTGAGGAAATGGGAGGTGTTCACATTAGGCATATTGGAGGTTGTACCCAGCTGTATTGGAAGGGTTAGCACAAGGAAGAGGGCTACTGTGGTTTACGTCAGATTTAAAGGAAGCAGTGAGAGTAATGAGAAGATATTTTATAAAATACAAGAGTACACAGTGGGAGGAAAACAGAAAGGTGTGCCTAAAAGAAACAATAGAGTCTGGCTGGATGCTCAGAAGTGCTAAGGCTAAGACAGCTTAGAATGGCAAGAGCAGCAAAGGTGGGGATAAGGCATTCTTCCACTACATTTTGGAGAAACGCAATATCACAAAGTCAAGAAGGGCACTCTGTAGCTACAAAAAAGAAATGTTCTGAGGAGGGGGACAGTGGCAAGGCTGATATACTGAGCAAATACATTTGTTCAGCATTTGCCTATGGGGAGGAGGGGCTATTAACAGAGTGCAGGATGGGGTCAAAAGAAAAGAGGATTGGAGCCCTAGCAGTTACAGCCATTTCATGGTAGACAGAGTGCTAGAAAGACTGAGGAGATTGTGCCAAGTCAAATCACTAGGACCAGATGGGATGCATCCTAGGATAATAAAGGAAGCCGTGGATGCACTAGGAGCTCAACTCCCAGATATCTAATCCCTCAGCCATACTATGCTGCCTCCTCACATACGCCTGCACAAGACTTGGCTCACGTCCACTATGGTAATATCAGTGCCACTATCCTGCCACCCTCATTTCATCTGGGGCTCTCAGTTTTACACACCTCAGCCCTCCATCACCCACCTGTCTCCTCTCCTAGCAGCAACCCTACCTCATGCACAAACTATGCCAGGACAAAAACAAAGCATCTCTTTGCCCTACTCCTGCTCCTGTCAGGGGACACAGAGACTAACCCAGGCCCCAACACAACACATACCCACACTCCTTTCGCTCTCCCCAAAGGCCTACGTATACTGCACCTTAATACCTGCAGCCTGTAATCAAAAATCTCGCTATAACAACTACTAGTCCTAACTCAGCACCCAGACATCCTGATCATCTCAGAAACCTGGCTAAAACCACATCATACCGATGCCAAAGTCTCCATACCAGGTTACACAATCATCAGGCATGACAGGCGAGGTAATGAGAGGTGGAGGTATGGCAATGTACATCTCCAACAGTCGTCAGTTCACTATTGTGGATATCCCCTCTCTCCCAGCTAACATCGACTCGATACTCATTAAACTATCACTACCATATACCACCCCTGTTTACATGGCAGGCTCATACTGCCCCCCTCCCGCACACCCACTGATGATATTCTCTCCCATCTAATCACTTTACAGTCCCTAGCTGTAGGTGGTGAGCTCCACACCACCGGTGATTATAACTCCAATTGGTTAGGTACTGATAAAGCCCACCTGAAGACCAAAATAAAGGCCCTGAACCTCACTCAACTCATAAAAGAGCCCACCAGACTCAACCACAAGACAAAAAACCACTCCCTACTGGACTGGGCTCTCACCTTGCACCCACATAGGATTCTGAGTGCAGGCCTGCTTCCAGATTCCTTAAGTGATCATCACATGATTTACCTGATCAGGAAGGTACATAGCCCCACAGCCCCCCCCAAGATGCTGTGCACCAGGTCATATAACTCCCTAGACCTAGCATCTCTCCTGGCAGACCTGGGACGTGTAAACTGGTCCTGCATCACGGAGGCATCCTCCATTGACACTGCCTATGAAGCATTTAAAACCAGATTCCTAAAAGTACAGGACAAACATGCTCCCCTGCGTACAAAAAGAGTTAGAGGGGCTCATCTCCCATGGATCACGGCTGACATAATCAGAAAATGCTACACCAGGGACCATGCCTGGAAAGCATAGAAGAAACTGGGCACTCAGGTCTCCCATACTACCTACAGATCCCTTCGTAATGCATGCACAAATATCATCCACCAAGACAAAAAGAAATATTCCTATCAGCCTTTAGTAAAAACTTTAACCACCCGATGGATTTCTGGAAATCACTCAAATCCCTGCTCTCCCCAACCCAATCCCCACCCCCAACACTATTAGCTCAGGACACCCTTATCTCCGACCCCATCTGCGTAGCTGAAGCTTTTAACACCCATTTCCCCAGCGGTGCAGACAACCTTCTATCCTCCCTCCAGTACAAGGACACCCCAGCCACCCTCCACCACCCTCACCCCCCCACATGCCCCCCCAGTCCTGCTGTTCTCATTCCAACTAGTTTCCCCCGCAGAAGTCCTCCGCTCCCTACGAGCACTGAACCGAAACAAAGGCAAATGCCGACATCCCTGGAAGCCAAGATACTAATCCTGTCAGCCCTGCCATAGCCGCCCCTCTTGCCGCCCTTCTCAACCTCTCTTTTTCACTGGTCAAGTTACCAATGGCATGGAAAATGGCCACCGTCATACCCCTTCCAAAAGGTGGTGACCCCTCCTCCCCAGGCAATTATAGACCCATCTCCGTACTCCCTATCCTGGCCAAACTCCAGGAGCGACTTGTCCTGTCCCAACTGACTCTGTACTTGGATGCTTCCTCCTTTTTCACACGCCTTTTCAATCCGGTTTCCATAAAACCCACTCAACCATCACCTCCCTACTACGAGTCACTGTTGACATTCTCACCAGTATCGACAAAGGACATATCACCTCGGCCATTTTTATTGACCTAGCAAAGGCCTTCGATACCATCTCTCATTCCCTACTCCTTTCCAAACTTACTGATGCAGGGCTCTCATACTCAGCCATAGAGTGGTTCCAAGACTACCTAGTGGGCAGGAGACAAGTGGTCAGACTTGCCTCACACACCTCAAACCCCCTACAAGTCACATCTGGTGTCCCCCAAGGATTTGTCCTAGGTCCACTACTCTTCTCCATTTTTCTAAATGACCTCCCCTCTGCATGCTCCCATTCTTCATACAAATGTATGCAGACGACACAGTCTTGTACGCCTCCGGCCCCTCAACAAGCAGTGTGGCATCTCTCCTACAGGAGGATTTCTCTGCCATCCAGAACTGGTTTAGGTCAAACCAGTTATTTCTAAACCCTAAAAAAACTTTGTCACTTACGTTTGGCTCCCAACAAAGACTCTCCCGCCAAACCCCTTGCCATCTGTTCAAAATCCTGGAAGGGTCACCCCTGGAGCAATGCACTAGCTACAGATATTTAGGTGTCTGGCTTGACCAGCACCTAGATTTTGCCTCTCACATTGACTCCCTACATAAGAGGCTGCTCCCAAAACTGGGTGCACTATACCGTAACAAAAACTGCCTCCCCACACAAACGAGGCACGCCATTGTCCAAAAAATGATACTTCTCATACTCGACTATGGCGACATAGTATACACCATCACACCCGTGTCCACCCTGGCCAGCCTAGACACCCCGTTCCACTCCTTCTGCCACTTCATCCTCGACTGCCCACAATCCACTCACCACTGCACATTATACAGCTCCTTAACCCTGCCATCCCTCCATGATCATAGATTAATAAACTGCGCTAGGTTCACTGTCAAATATTGGTCCCTCTCCCTCCCTCCCTACCTGGCTTCTGCCCTCTCCCAACTACCTCCTCCTGCATACTCCCTCACAGGTATGGACCCTAGACTACTCCATGTCCCATTTATGCACACTACCAAAGGCCAGGCAGCTTTTAACTACAGAACCCCACAGATCTGGAATGCCCTACCTGCTCCCATAAGACATGCACAAAATCCCTATCATCGTAACCTACCAGTCAAGGCACATTTCTCCTCCAGCTGCTCCTGCTAATCTAACAGATTTACTACAAAATGTTGTTGTATAGTCGTATTTGCAATTGTATATCTATCCCTGTCTGTAAACTTTCTGACTTATGGCTGCCAGGAGTAAACATTTCTGTATTCTAATACTGTATTGTAATGAACAAACTCTCTGTTATGTATTGGGCCTCGGCCCCCAGGTCACATCTGGAATCGAGCATTTTGCTCAGTATGCCTTCCTGGTAAATCTCGTAAATAAATAAATATATTTTAGTGCTCACTAGACACAGAAGTGTACCTCAGGTACTGCAGGCCTGCCAATGTGGTTTCTCTGCTTAAAAATGGCATGAAGGATGAACCATGATGATCCAAAATCTGGCAGTTGAGCTTTAACATAAAAAAATTGTAAGGTAATGCACCTCAGGAAAAAGAACCTTAGAATACATACATGATGGGGGTGGTACTGGAAAGCACAACATAAGAAAAGAGACCTGGGCTAATAATATCAGAAAATATTAAATCCCCAGCATAGTGCAACAAGACAGTGTGGAAAGCAAAAAGGACACTGGTGTGCATTCAGAGGGGTATTTAGCAGCCGAAGCTAGGAAGTGATTCTTCTGATATACAGACCACTGCTGAGACTGCACCTTGTGTACTATGCAAGATTCTGAAGACTGTAAGAACTGTATGAGAGTGAAAGTGGTACAACATGCATCATCTAAGTGATCCAGGGTATGGGGGAAATGACATATGAGGAGACACTGCAGGACCTTGACATGTACAACCTGGAGAATCATAGTCATAATGTCGTGGTGAAAACCACACATACCAAGAATGCTGCACACATATCAGCATGCAACATAACAGCGTTGGCACAAGACACTGACCACAAGGACCACTGCACACACTGGAGCAATACTTTTTGTTTTTGCAAGGGGTTTTACCCCCCCCACACACACACACACCACGTACTAACTATAACCAACTCCTGGGGGCGTGGTCTTCGGGGGAAACAAAAAAAGTCTGAGTGTGGATTTTGTTTGTTTCCCAACCCAAAAAAACAGCAGCATCATACTGGGACCTGTGGTGAATTGAACCACAGACCCAGGTCCCGGACGCCGCCCACAGCTGGTGCTCTAGTCACTCCACCAATGGAGCATCTCAGCAAGGCACCACCCTGGGAGCATCCTTCACCTTCCACAAGGAAAGACTACAGTCACAGAGGTAGCGGTTCTTATCACATGCTTATAGGACCTCTGTCACTGTAGTACCATTCACGCTGTTGACAGCATAGTATTTCATGTGCGGTTCTGTACACGCTTTATTGACCTGGTAGGGAAATTTACAAATACATGCAAAAGATAAACAGGGTGGCTTGCAAAGACTGATTCACAAGTGCAAATACAGGCACATAGTGGAATTCAATAAAATGGGTGAGTGTAGATTCAGGAGGGATATCCTCAAGTACATTTTCACTATGGAGTGCTGGACAAGTGAAACAAACTACCTGAAGATGTGGTGAAGACAAAAACAGTGGGAGGTTTCAACAAAGCAGGATGGGACAGGAACACAACCATGGTAAGACTACAGAGGCAGAGGTAAAGGAGAGAGATTACCTCTTGGGCCCATGTAGAGTAGTTAGGTAGTGAAGTAGACTGGATGAGCTGCTATGCCTTTTTGTAACATACTTTTCTGTTTTTGTTACAATGGCTCTGTGATACGCCTCTGTCTAAAGGTATATGTATAGTGACAGATAAAAAATTCATGATATCTAACCAAATATTAGCTGGAATACTTAAAAACCTTAAGTGAGATCAAAATGATATCTCTAATTATCGTTTGCCACTGCATACAGGAGACTTTAAAAACTAATTAAAAAAAAATGAATTTAAACAGAAATGTTGGAACACAGTATTCAAAACCTCAGCAGCATTTTATATAACTTTCACTAAATCTACAATTTGCCAAAGAGGAGTAGAATATTTTCACAACATGCCTAAAAGAATTTTTCAATAACAGACAATGATTCTGACATATACTGTAATATCTAGCGAGCGGGGCGAGCGTGTGTGGGGCTGCACGTGGAGACACGCACTGAGACACGCGTGTCTGCACGTCTGCTGTGTCCGCTGGGAACACTGAAACTGCTGGCATTAGACAAATTTGGAAAAGATAACTTCAGCATATCCTCTACTTAGTAAATATACACCTATAATAATGGAAAGGAACTTAGTAAGTGTACACAATGTTTGATGTATAGTAAGGGAAACTTTGGGAGCGAGTATGTATGTACTAATTGTCACCTGATTACTACTCTTGAAGCAGAGATAGTGTTCCTGCTTAACACCAAACCAGTTTCTACTGATATTAGAGAATTGGAAAGCTACATTGACCTTATGGATGAACAACTTCATTTCAATGAACAATTCCCTTCACTGCTAGGTAGTACTTCTATGCCTCCTGATGAGGGGGCAACTGTAACATCTAGTACTAGTATACCCATTGCCTCTGCCCCCTCTTACAAGGTGGATGACTATCCGTCCTCCCCTCATGATAACAATGACTGGACCTTTGTTACAAAGCCCTTTAAAAAAAAGGAGGGGCGGTCAAATCTGCAATAGTGCCCCTATTGAAACTCATAATAGGTTTGAGCAATTGGCTGTATCAAATAATAAGGTGCTACATGATTTATCCTGTGCATCACCCCCTGTTGCTAATACTGGCTTAAAAACATTTTTCAATCAGGAGTCAATGCCCATGAATACTTGTCCTAGTACGTCGCAACTTACCAAATCACTACCTATTAAGTCAATCACTCCAGAGTATATTAAACAATCAACTGTTTCTGCCCCTTGTACCCCTACTATTTCAAAACAAGTGTTAGTCCTGGGAGATTCAATCATTAAACACATAGACAGGGTGGTATGCAATAGTGATAAGAGCAACCGTACTTGTTCTAGCTTCTGTGGGGCCAGGGTATCTGACATTACCTCTAGGATGCCTAAAATTCTACAAAATGCAGGGGGAAAAACCACTGGTTATCATACACACCAGTATTAATGACATAAACAACACCTCATTTAACCAGTTACAACATTATTATGTGGAGTTATGTAACCTGCTACTGGATAGGGGTTGTTGTGTTTGTATATCCAAAATTTTACCCGTCCCGAGAGTAACATCTACCATGATACAGAAAATCAAAGCCCTAAATGAATGGCTGAGAAAGTGCTGTTTTAAGCAGGATATACCCTGTATTATCCACTAGGAATAATTTTCAGATCGTTCTTCCTTGTTTTGCTGGGGCGGTTTGCATCTCAGTCATAGGAGTAGCACACTTCTGGGGAAAAGTATTACTAAAATCATAGATCAGTGTTTAAACTAAAGACAATGGGGGAGAATGGGTCTATTCCCAAGTCTCTGAATACTCATCAAAATATTATTACAACTAAATGTAAATTTCTAGCTTTGAATGCAAGATCTTTAAACTAACTCAAATTAGAACTCAAAGCCAAATGTAAAACTTTAAATATAGGTGTGGTGGGAGTAACTGAAACTTGGTGGGACGCCATCCTCAATTTGGTCCAGAGAAATTCCAGGCTATGAGTTTTACCATAAAAATAGATAAGATAAGCAAGGTGGTAGAGTTTGTATGTACATACGAAATGACATTCCTTCTTTTGAAGTATGTTCTCCCTTTCTCCTGGAAAGTATATGGGTTAAAATCTTATTGAAGGAGCAGTCCCATGTAACTATTGGTAACATCTATCGACCTCCATCTGCTAATTCAGATTACACAATTGATATATTTAAAGAAATTACACATTTTTTCAGAATCCCAAGATATTGTAATATTTGGTGACTTTAATTTCCCTCATATCAACTGGGACTTATTCTCAGGACAGTCCTATGCTGAGAAAGGACTAATAGATGAGATAGTTAGTACTGGATTACAACAACTTGTTACTGAACCCACTCTAGGTCCTAATATTTTGGATTTATTATTTGCTAATATAGAGCAACAAATTAGCAATTTACAAATTTGGGATCCACTTGGAACCAGTGATCATTCATCTTGTCATTTTGAAATTCAACAGTTTAAAACCACACAAAGAAAGTTATACTATACTAAAACTTATAATAAAGCAAATGTTTCCAAAATCAGTAAATACTTACAAAGCATTAACTGGGAATCTAATCTTCTTAATTGTACAAAACAACAAGCTTGGGACTTTTTAAAAAACATTGTACATTATTTGGAAATTATGTTTATTCCATCTAATAGGAAATGTAATAACAAAGGAAACATTCCCCTTGGTTTAAAAGGACAATTAAAAATCAGATTAAAACAACAATTAAACTTTTTAGGAAACTCAAGAATAGTTCTGTTCCATATAAAACTACTCTATTGCATAAATATAGACTATCTGTTAAAAATTTTAAAAATTCTATTAAATTGGCAAAACATAAGCTGGAATTTAAACTAGCTCACACAAAAGACTGTCATAAATCTCTTTTTTCTTATATAAATAGCAAAAAAGGTGTATCAAGGACCACTGGTCCCATTATAACCAATGGTTCTCCTTTATCTGATATAGAAACCTCAAATCTCTTTAATAAATACTTTTGTTCTGTCTTCTCCCATAAATAATCTATTAGCACACCTAAAGTTCACCATGCAGATTATCATAGGTTTTATCCAACTGACATTTTGCAGGCTATTAAAAAATTAAAATAAAATACTAGTCCAGGCCCAGATGGTATTCATCCATGGTTTCTGATCAAAACTTCTATAAATATCTCTATACCGCTGTCAATTATCTTTAATAAATCCTTACAAGAAAGCAATGTACCAAATGATTGGCATTCAGCAATAGTCACCCCTATATTTAAAAAAGGCAATAGAGGTTCTGTCCAAAATTATCATCCAAATTAGCCTGACCTCAGTGGCTGGTAAACTAATGGAACGGGTAATGAAGTCTTTGATAGATCAAGATTATAAAAAAATAGGAATTTATGATTCAAATCAGCATGGGTTTACTCCCAAGTATTCCTATACTACCAACCTGATATCATTTTACAATAATATAAGTGCTCTACTAGATCTGGGTATCCCTTCTAATGTAATTCTTTTGGACTTTAGTAGAGCTTTTGATAATCACATGAAAAACTCATTACTAAAATGCACAACCTAGGTTTGTCACCTGATATTATCAACTGGACTTTAAACTGGTTGACAAATCATTCTCAGAGAGTCAGAATCAATGACACCTTGTCTGATCTGGGTAGTGTGACAAGTGGTGTGCCACAGGGGTCGGTCTTGGGACCAACACTGTTTAATCTCTTTATTAGTGATTTACAAACAGGGCCAAAAAATGTCATGGTTAAATTTGTAGACGACGCTAAATTGGGGGGCAAGGTTAATAATCAAGAAAAAATTTCTGCATTAAAGGAGGATTTGGAAAAATGAACACTCTGGGCAAATGATAACCATATGCAGTTTAATCAAGACAAATGTTTAGTAGTGCATTTCGGTGCAAACAATCCCAAAACAATATATTATATAAACAGCCTACCACTTCACTCATCAAATTGTGAAAAAGACTTAGATATATGTGTTAATAATAAACTTACATCAAATGATCACTGTGTTAGAACTGCTTGCATGACCAATAGACTTTTGAGGCAAATAAAACATACTTTTATTAACCACACTGAACAATGCCTTATTCCATTGTATAGGGCATCCATTAGACCGTATCTAGACTATAGCTTCCATTTTTGGAATCCAAATAAAAAAAAAGATATAGCAATTCTTGGACAGGTTCAAAGGAGAGTGACCAGAATGATTCCAAGATTAACAAATTTGGATTATCAGAACAGATTAAAAGCTACTGTTCTCTTCTCTCTTCAAACTAGAAGACTAAGAGGTGATATGCTTATGGTTTTTAATTTAATAAATTCACCAGATTTAATGGAAAATGTGGTCTAACTTTCTCCAAAATGAGACATGTTCCGAGACTGCACAATAAACAGCTTGAGGTAAAAAATTATAAAACCAGCAAAAGGGGAAACTTTTTTTCCAATAAGAGCTTCTATTGTGTGGAACACTTTGCCACAGGAATTAGTAGAGGCACCTAGTGTCACCATCTTTAAAAACAAATTAGATGTCTGGTTTAGGGATAATAAATAAATAATGTCCCACATAGTGTGGGGAACAGTCTCGATGGGCTTTGGCCTTCTTCTGTTTTTTCATACCAAGTAATACCAAGTAACCAAGTAATCTGTGTTTCACACAGAATCCATACTCAAAAAAATCATCCAGTAGCTGATCAGGAGTCAAGACATCAGTTTTATATTTTGTGGATTGGGATGACTCACTGGTCCCCGCTGTAGAATATCTGGTTTGCTGGGAAAGTGCAAAGAATGGTAAAACACCATTGCTGCCACTGTCATGAACCATGATCTGTAAGGCATTATTGGAAACACCCTCACTCTGGACTGATGAATTTTTCTCAGAGCATGTAGGATTAGTTGGAATGATGGAAAGATCAATACACTTTGAAGAACCAGTCCAGAAATAGTGCATCTACTCCAAGTGATTGAGTCTCTCTGAATCTTGGATAGAATTTTGGGACTTGTGTGTTCTGCTGGTGGCCATGAGGTCATATTTAACTGGTCCCTATCTTCTATTTATTTGCAGGAATATTTGGGGTCAGAGAGACACCATTCCCCTGCATGTATATGCTGCCTACTGAGCCAATCTGCTGTTATGTTGAGCTTGCACACCAGGTGTATTGCCATTAGTGGGACAAGTTATTTTGTCCCAGTTCAGAACTTTGTTGGCTTCCCTTTGCATAGCCTTGCTTTTGGTTCCTCCTTGTTTCACAGTGTATACTACTATGACCCTGTTGGAAGTTCATATTAGGATGTTCTTGTTTGTGATGGCAGATTAGAAGTGGATTTGGGCACTATATACTGCCATCAACTCTAGCACATTGATGGGTAAGATTGACTCTGACATTTTCCACTTACTTTGAGCTAATTTGGAGTCTGCTGCTAATCCTCACCCTTTTAGACTGGCATTGGTACCAATTACCACATCTGTTGTATGTTCAGTGGTACTCCCTTGATTAGGTTTTACCTCTCTCTCCAGCATTGTAGTGATGGACATACTTATGAGGTCATAGATACAGTGTCTGACATCTTATATTTCACCTGGCCCTCCTTTTGTTTGACTAGCAGTAGCAGTGGTCGCATGAGCCACTGTACCCATGGAACTAGGTCTCTGCATGGTTCCGAGGACATGATACAGATGTTTGAGAGTTGGATGATGTTTGCTATGATTTTTGGATGCTTGTGAGATCATGTTGTGCACCCTTTTGTCTAACATAGGCACTAGTCTGGCTGCTGTATCTATGAGTATTCCAAGGTGTTCCATGCATTGGCTGGGGATGAGACTGCTCTTCTTTTTGTCTACCCATCCTTGGTTCTGTGAGCATTGTAGCACTGTCTCAGTCTCTCTACATGACTGTGATGGGGATCTGTTTCTGATTATCCAGTCACTTAGATAGTGTATTACTTGTATTCCAGTTCTCTCATTTTGGCCAGTAACACAATTGACACCTTTGTGAATGACCCTTGGTGTTGAGGCTAGGCCAAATCAAAGGGCTTGATATTGGAAATGTTGTCCCATGATATGGAATGTCAGATACTTATGGTGTGATGGTCTAATTGGGGTGTGGAAATATGCATCCTTCATGTCTATGTACTGGAAGCAATCTCCTGGATTAATTGCCATTATTGTGGATCTGATTGTCTCCAATTTGAATTTCTTGTGCTAAACAAATTGATTTAAACATTTTAAGTTCACCATGAGTTGAAGGACACTGGTTCTCTTGGGCACCTTAAAGAATTGATTGTACAATGGCAAGAGAGAATCTTGAATCTTGTTTGGTCAGCTGAGACCTTGACCTGTGATATTATCCCAGCACAGCATCACAGATCAAGTCCCAGCAGACAGACAGGACAGCATGACATGCCAAATGAATCACTCCTTTAACATGTCCACATAGCTGTTAGCCTTTGCTGATGACCTTGTACTTTTATCAAAGTCATTTCTGGGCTTACAGTGGAAAGTGACTTTATTTTGTACACTTCATAGTGAAAATAGATTAGTTATTAATACAAGTAGGGGGTGGAGTGGCTATGTTCATTAGAGATGACATAGAAATTGCTAGGGTAGAAGAGGCAGAGGGAAATGTGGAGGCCTTATGGGTCACCTTACAATCCCCAGCAGGAGATAAGGTTGAGCTGGGTGTAGTATATAGGCCCCCCGGGATGAGTGATGTTCTAGAGGATGGTTTGCTGGACAACATCATTGCCCAGTGTGGACCAAAAGGGGAAGGAGTGGTGTTGATGGGGGACCTTAATATGCCAGGTACAAACTGGGGAACCATGTCCTCTAAGGTGGCCAAGGAGCAGAGGCTGCTGGACGGCTTCCATGATGTGTTCTTAACACAGCATGTGATGGAGCCCACAGGGAAGGGGCATGTCCTGGACGTGGTTCTGGCAGATGGGGATCTGGTAGGGACATGGTTGTACAGGACCCCCTGACTGGGAGCGACCACAATACTGTCTGGTTTCAAATAAGCATGGGGGAGGGGGATCTAGGACACTGGCAGTGGACTTCAGGGGGGCAGACTTTATGGGCATGGGAAATATTCTCAAGGATCACTTGAAGGGGATTACATCAATGACAAGTGTGGAAAGGAGATGGGAGGTCATAAAATGGGGACTTCATGAGGCAGTCAGGATCTGCGCTAAGTTGAAACATAAGGGAGCAAGGTCACATAAACCATGCTGGTGGTCCAGTGAGGTACAGGTAGCAGTCGGAGAAAAGAAGGCGGCCTACAAAAAATATAAAACAACAAGAGGGGATAGGGATAAGGAAATGTACCATCTTGCATCTAGAAAAGTCACCCGTATGGTGAGGGGAGCAAAGTCCAGTAAAGAGCAGCGGCTGGCACAGGGGATACATGGAGGGAAAAAGGGGTTCTTCTGGTACATTGGGGAGCGGAGAAAAACTAAGGGCCATCTCAGCAGATTGAGATCAGAAGGAGGATGGGTGGAAGAGGCGAGGGACCAGGCAGAGGTATTTAATGAGTACTTTGCCTCTCTGTTCACTAGGGAGGGGGATGGGATATGTACAAAGCAAGGCATGAAGGGGATAGAAGCAGCAGTAAGTGGGATCAGGGGAGCAACAGAAATGGAGCAAGAGGAAGGGAGAGGTACCCCCGGGGTGTCATATCTGGGTAAGGATAAAAAGGCCAGTAAGGTGGAGGGGACAGATGATGCTGTCTCTGCCAAAAGGGTGTGGTTAGCCTTCAAGGCCCTAAAGAAAGACAAATCTCCTGGGCCGGATGGCATTCATCCAAGAGTACTATGGGATGGCGGACGCACTGGCTGCACCCTGGCGGAGCTCTTCAACAGGTCACTTGAGACAGGGAGGTACCTAGGAGTTGGCGAGAGGCACAAGTGGTGCCAATCCATAAAGGGGTCAAGGGAAGTACCAGGTAACTATAGACCCATCAGTTTGACCTCAGTGGTGGGAAAATTAATGGAGAGTATACTAAAGGACGATTGGGGTGTACTTGGAGGAGGTGGGAGGTCTGGATAGTCGGCAACATGGGTTTGTGCCAGGTAGATCATGTCAAACCAACCTTGTGGAGTTCTATGAATGGGTAACATCAGAACTGGACAGGGAAAGCCTGTGGATGTATTATTCTTGGACTTCAGCAAGGCGTTTGACTCTGTCCCACAATGGTCTGGTGGAGAAACTGATGGGGTTAGGAGTAGGCCTTTGATGGTCAGATGGATTGAAAACTGGCTAGCTGGATGCACCAGAAAGTGGTAGTCTGTGGGGAGCTCTGAACCCTAAAGAGGTTGGTAATTAAGTGCCGCAGAACTCAGGTCCCTAGGTCCAATCCTGTTTAATGCATACATATCAGACATCAGGGAGGGTATAGGGTGTGAAATGAGTCTCTTCGTGGATGACTCCAAGATGGGAGCAGTAGTTGAGGGAGAAGAGGGGAGGTTGGCCCTGAAAGGGGACCTGGACACCCTGGAAAGCTGGGCTCACACATGGAAATTAAATTTCAATATCACCAAGTGCAAGGTGATGATGACCTGTCTCGGGGGGTGGGGATGGATGATAGGGGTTTCTGGAGCACAAGGGATGGGAGGGCCTCGGCACCCAACTAAGGATCTAAGGGTTGAGCAGACTCGATAGACCATAAGGCCTAATCTGCTGGCAAATAGTATGTTAGTAAATAAAACCCAAATGCTGATTTTTGGAAATAAACAAAGGAGAACACCCACAATTTGTATTATTAAAACAAAAATCGAGACAGCTAAAACCTACTCATATCTAGGTCTAAATGTTTTCCCAATCCACTTGATGGAATATCCATCAAGACCATGTAAAGCATAAGGCAGTTGCTGCCTTTAATGCCTTTTTAAGATTCTCAGCTCAGATGGGTAATGGACTGTGAAAGGACTTTTGAGGGTTGTGGAGGCTAAAGTGCATTCAGGTTTACTTTATGCCTCAGAAGTATGGGCAACAGTAGTCTCTAAACAGTTAGAAGTACATTTAAATAAATTGTTCAGGTATATTCTTAATATACCACAATTGGTGCCTGCACCAACAGTAAGAGAAGAATTGGGACAGCTTCCAACTGAAGCATATATTGTGGAAAGGAGAATTGTATTTTTTACTTAAATTGTTCTTGTGTCCAGAGCATAGGATACTGAGAATGTGTTTAGAAGAGGAGATCAAATATACATCTTTGGGAAACAGATTTCCAGATATAGACTGTGTAGCAACGTGGCTATTTCCTTTGGGATTGGGCCCCTTATTACATCAAATCCACTCCTTCCCTTTTAGAGATATAAAATTCCAAGTGAAGGAAATAGTCAGGAACATCTTCAACGGTAAGGACATGGAGCAGATCCAGTCCTATAAAAACTTTATGTGGTACAAAAAAAATCAAAATTATGTCATATTGCTGAACCATATCTACTGATAATGGCCTGTCCTGATCTTAGAAGAATTATAACTAGATTCAGAATGGAGCTTTACTACTCACATTGTGTATATTTTGCTCAGAAAAGGAAGGGAGTGGAAAACGATAAATGTATGTGCAATTTAAATATGGTGGATGATCTAAAACATGTTACTTTGATATGCCCACTATATCAGAAACATAGATCTTTTTGGCTAGGACCTATTTTAAGGGACCTTGGACTCCCCACCAACCAAATACTCATGAAATTGTTTACATCTAACGATGTATAGGTGTTGACAAGACATTTTTTAAAACTTATAAAGTCATAGGATGGTGTGCAATTAATGACTTGTCACAGATTCTGTATTTATTGACATGGAAACATGTTTATGTTAATGTGTGTATTTTTATATGCTACTGTTCTATTTATTATAATATTATTTTGTAATAGCTTTATGCTGAACTAATAAAAATGTTTGATTGATACAAAAAAAAGTCCACACTGCCCACATGTGACATTTCTGCCATGGAGTTTGCCAGTACGTTACATTTTTTAAATGTATTTAAGTCTTTGATAACTGGGTAAGTGCATTGATCCAAGGACCATTTTTAGGCATGACCCAGGCCACAACAAATGGCACAAAATCAAGTGCAATACAATAAAATGTTAATGTCAATGCAGTATACAAAGTTTTACAGCAAAAGTTACAGAGAATACAAATCAGTGCAAAAGAGCAATTGCATAGCATGATAATAACACCTGAGGTACATGATGATTGTACTGGAAATGAAGCAAGTGCAGAGACTTAAAGTGCAGCAGAGGTTTGTGAACACACACTAATGGTAGTTAGCAATCCAGAGTAAAGAAGAAAGAACAGAAACAGAGGGCAAAGAGGTAAGACATCAGGAAGTATTCATTAGGAAAGGAGAGGTATAAAGGAGAGCTTTGAGTAAGCAGAAAACAAATAACAGGGAAGGGGCAGGTATAGGAGGGGGAGCAGAGATAAAGATTGGATGGGTGAAATGAAGTGTTGTAGAGGAGGGGGGAGTAGTGGGTCTCACAGAAGGGAGAGGGGTCACTCTGGTGAGCAAGAACAGCTGGATTCAGACAATAAACAGGTTTTGAGTCAGATTTTGAAGGAGTGGTGAGAGGTGGCCAAGCAGAGGGGTCCTGGGATTCTGTTCTATAGGGAGGGGAAGCCACTGACAAAGCTTTATTTCCCATTTCAGTGGAGGCTCTGGGGACCTCTGAGGGGACCAATGTTTCAAAAGACACCTTGGAGCAATCCTGGACTTGAGGATGGAGGCAAACAGAACTCAACACTATCTCACAGGGCGCTATCAATGATGCAACTAAGTGGGTAATCATAGCTGCCAGACAGACAGAAAAATCACAGAACACTCCCCAGTCATGCAAAATAACTGGAGTCCACACAAAGTTTAGTGCAAAAAGGTTCGGCAGTTTACTAGGAGCAGCACAACTGAGCAGCGTACCTCACACAGGAGGACTACCATTATTTCACATGACTGGGGTTAGTTCCATGATTTTTCAGTCTGTCTGGTCTCAGTTTCACATTAAGCTCACCCTCTGCTGAGTGGCTCTTTTCCCATTGTAATTATAGTGGCCCTTGAGTGGGAGCCACCCTAGATACAGGTAAAAGTCACAATGGTGGGTTGAATAGGAAGCCAGTTATGGAAAGCTGCAAACACTATTGTAGGACGAAGTGGGTCTGAGGTGAAGGGTAGAGGATATTGAGGAGGAGAAGATAGGGAATAGTAGTCGATGATGGGGAGCAGATTTCCTCTGGCAATGGCTAACCTGGCCTTCGGGGTTAGGTACATTTTTTTGTCAATAAACAGCACCTAGTTTCAGATTTACTCTGCCTACAATGGTGTTAACATGTTCAGTAAAGGAGAGGGAGGGGTCAAGGGTTACACCCAAGTATTTGAAATTGGGGACATTCTGCAAGGCAGGCCCTGATGGGGAGAGCACCGAGAGGGTGGAGTTGGATTTCTCAGTATTTCACAGGTAGGGCTTAGATCCAAGAAGCATAGCCTTGGTTTTCTTTTCATTAGCCAGGAGCATATTTGACTAAAAAGTTATGGGCATGTCCATAGTTTTTAGTAAGTACTGTGTATATGTTTTGTAGTGACTTGTCACTATGGAAAAGAACCAAGTCATCTGCATACAGCAGGGAACAGCAGTTAAGACTGCCTGCAGGGAGGGAGTTAATGAATATAAAAAACAGCAAGGGGCCCAGAATGGAACCCTGGGGGACACCCATGGAGACAGGCAATTCTGGGGAAGTGGCAATTCCTATTGTCACTGATTGGAAATGGTCCGATAGATAACTCTGGAACCACTGCAATGTCTCAGCAACCAAGCTGATGGAGTTTTGTGTGCAGTAGGGGGTGGTTGACCAGTTCAAAGGCCTTGGTCAAGTCCACAAACCCAGCACTAGTGGCTTTACCCGGATCCTTATTTCTGTAGACATGGTCTGTTAGGTGGGCAAGGGCAGAAGTGGTGCTATGGTTCTTTCAGAACCCATGTTGCTGTATGCACTAAAGGTTGTACTTGTCAATGTGATCTGTAAGTTGGTGGTGGACAAGTAGTTTGCTCAGATGGGGGAAGATGGAGATTGGTCGGTAATTGTCTGCCAAAAGAGGGTCCCTGGCTTTAAATATCGAGTCTGGCATGGTTGCTGAGGCCAGGGCAAGGTTAAAAATGAAAGTCAGAGGTTTGGAGTTGGCAAGAGCTACGAGCTTGAGCAGTGAGGGCTAGAGGCATCAGTACCAGGGCTATCCCTTATGGGGACGCTCTTGAATAGTTTACTGGTAACTTTTTGGGAGATGGCCTTGAAATAGAAAGCTGGGGGGGATGCAAAGGAGGGAGAGAAGGGAAGGGCAGCTCAATAGCACAGTCACCTGGACTGGGAGGTTGCTGGGAGGGGAGTTTACTAAGGTAGGCAGTAAGGTCAGTGAACTTTATGTTGAGCAAAGAAGGGAAAGAGCACCAGGAAAACTGCAGTGGTGCTATAACATAAATAGAACCAGCAAAGCACAAGTAAGAAACACCCACTGTCCAGACAAAAGACTTTGGGATCACAAAATGTTTTAATACTTAGTCCTTTTTATATAAAACTCATAGCGTAATACAAAACACTAATGGCAGAAAAAGGTGGTGGCTCCCACACAGACACTAACATTTCACTTAGCAAGCTGCTAAGCTTCCTCAGAGTGATCACTATTTGTTTTTAAGCATGCCTACCCATTGATAGATATATAGATAGATAGACTGATAGATAGATAGATAGATAGATAGATAGATAGATAGATAGATAGATAGATAGATAGATAGATAAATAGATAGATAGATGGATGTATTTTAAACCAAAAAGCCATTGTATAATTGTAATAATGTAATCCAGGGAATGTATCATTCTGGGATAATGTCACTTCATGTGCATTAGATGCACTTGGCCTTTGACCTTGTGCCCAATCACCCAAGACACCATGTTATCCCAGCATGACAAACACCCTGTCATGCATTACTCCTAAAATATATTCCTTCAACTCTTTCCTCTGGTGCTACCTCTAAGATGGCTCTGTTTGTGATTAGGTCACTTATGATCTGTTGTACCTGCTTTTGACTTGCAGTTTGCTCTGAAATTTGGGATGTTATCAGTTGCTTCCCTATTGGTGTTACCATCAAGTCTGCTGCACAGTCTTTTCATACAGTTTCCAGAACCCATTTGTCCTGATTGGTCTTGTTCCATTTGCACGAGAATTGTAACAGTCATGTCCCTATGGTGGGCGATTTTGTTCCTTGACTGATGGTCTGTAGTTATTGGTTGGACTGACGTATGGACTTGAAGGAGTTGTTAAAACAACCTCTGTTTGAGTTGTTGCATCTCTGAATCTGTTACTGTTGTTACTGGAGAAGAATTGGTGAAAATGGTTGTTTCTGCCACAATTATAGTTCTGACATCTATCCCAGAAGTTCCTGTTCCTTTCAAAGCATCCCCTGGAGTGTTGGTAGGTGTCTCTTGCACCTTTGTTCTTCCCCAGGGTTTTCCCATCCTCCTTGGCCTTCCGATATGTTTCTTGGATTTCTCTAAATACCGTAGATGTGTTTCTTTAAATGGCATTTTCTGGAGCATTACTTTCAATTCAGTACTTTCCTACCAGAATTCTAATCGTGAGGTTCTACTTCCTCTGCTGGCAATAGTTGTGGCTGTAGCATTTTTCTCTAATGAGTACGTGGCCATGTCCGCTAGGTATTTTTTGGACTATAATGACTGCTCCAAGGGTTGAACCTCTGTGAGCGCTGAAGCCAGTCTTAAGTATTGAGCTCCATTTGTGTAAATTGCCATGGCTGCTGCTCTTGCTTCTAAGCCCATCAGTTTGAAGGTCTTTTTGAGCATGCTTCCTATCTTACTATCTTTGAGTCCCATGACCCCTTCCAAAGGTAAGACAGTCTTCTTGCTTAAGGCAGCTATCAGTGGGTCATCATTCAGTTGGGTGGTACACCAGAGTTTCAGTTTATCATCTTGAAGAGGATACATTTTTTCCTATGAGTGTCTTGAGAATTCTGGCTGGTTCCATTGCCTCCCCTTCCTTGGACATCACTTTGTCTATGGATTCAAATATGGGGAATGTATCATGAGGTTTGGCCTTTGGGAGTTAGGAAGGCATTAGTTTTGATTCTGAAGGGAGTGGCAGTGCCTCGAACCTCACAGTGTTTTTATATTGTGTACTAGGCTAGGTAATTGGTCAGGAAAGCATATCTTAGCAGTTAGTGACTGTAGGCCCTGCTCCACATCCAATTTATTTTTTGACTCTTTACCTGACTCTTTCCTAGAGTCTGCATTATTACTGTTAGGCTGTAAGTAATTTGGAGTTGGTGGAATGAGTGGAGAACGACAACTAGGGTCTGCTGCTGAAGGATTATGTGGTAATGCTATTTCTGCTAATTCTTCCATCATAGATGCCATAAACTGTTGTTGGTCTTTGATGAGGGCTGTGGGAGCTTGTTGATTCTGTAATAAGATCATTGCTATATCTGGAACACCTTTTGCCTGTTTGTTCCTAGGGGCTGGGATTGTGTTATTGGAGGTCTTGTGAGGTTGGGTTGTGATGTCCTGAGAGGTATCCTCATTGATGTAAATGAGCTCCCTTAAGTGTGATAGGTCATCTGAGCAGCTGGGACATAGCAGTCCAGCCTGAGTGGGTAATAGGGAAATGCTGCAAATATGGCATTTCATAGTCTTCACAATGATGCATTCAGTAGGTTGACATAATGGGAAAAGATTCTAAATATGTTCTAGTACCCCTCTGCAGAACATACATAATACAAGATAGACACCGGAGAGGCTGCATGGCAATATCTCTATGCGGGTTTGCCAGTAATCCATAACAAAAACTTGTGGGGATATGAGTCAGGTAATCCTTAAGACATCAGGGACCAGATATTCAAAAATGGGCAAAGCAGAGCACAATGGTTTGCACTGCACTTGCCTAGTGTCCATTTGACTGAGGATGCTATATTCTGTCTGACTGCATACTGGTGCTATCAGACTGAATATAGAGCCATGTAAGTGCAGTGCTAAGCTGAGTAGTGCTGCCCCTACATGGATCCTGGCAGTGTAGGGAACAGAGCCCCCAGACCTGAGTGTAGCTTCTGGTGTGATATTCATACAGCACCATGCAAATGTGCCTATTGGGCATGCAATGCACTAAGGGGCTATTTGCATGCCCATGATGATCACATTTGGATGGGAAACAGTGGCAGGTTTTCACCCTTGTGATCAGCTCTGCCCATACCCAAATTGCCCAGTCCTGTAAAAATAAATTCATTATTCCCTAGTGTCACGTGGTACCACCTGCCCTCCAGTATATATTTTTCAAACTTTCCTGTATCCTGATTCTCAAAGATCTATGTAAGCTGCATCCAACAGCAGCTTGAGGCAATTGCCAGTGTGCCTGGGACCCTGTGTCGGATTCATATATGACAGGGGTCCCACTGCCAAACACCCACAGTTTGCAGCAGTCTCTCCCATCCGCCAAACACAGGGAACATGGAAGGAGTACGACGGGTCCAGCTACAGCAAGGAAGTGTATTGAATGCCTGTCATGATACACATGAACAAACCACACTGACATAATGTGACAATGGTGGCACTTCACTGGCGTGGTATGTTGTCCCTTATGTGTGGTGCAGTCTGTTGTTCCAGAAAAGTACAACTCCAGCGCGCATTGATACAGGCTCCTGCAGGAACTGAGGTAGGCAGGTGCGATGTCCAGCAAGCATGGTCATACTGTCACAAAGACAGTGTGGCACTGTACCGCACTGTCAAAACAGCGACTACAAAAATACCACTCAGTAAAAACACAGAGCGGTAACAAAATTGAAACCAAACAGCAAAATATTGTGTTTGTATGTGAGGTAATGCCTCCCACACCCCATGTTTTGGGAGGCTACAACCTACCCCCCCCATTAAAATAACCTCCTCTGAGGGGAAGGCAACTCTGGGCCAGGGTGAAACCCAGGCAGGGATATTGCGAACTGTACCAAAGTGAACACACACACAAAAAAAAACTCACCTGGGAGCGGGAATAGAACCCCGGTCCAAATCCATTTCACTGTTCTCCACTGCCGATGGCTGTACTCCCTGAGCCATGGCAGCTGCTTGGCAGACCCTCCTCCAGCAGAGGTCTTATCCTCTGTAACAGTGCTTTCCAGGGAACAGCTACAAGGTTACTGCTACCTCTCCACACTATTTGTTTCATGCGACATTCTGAACCCTGTAGCTGATGTTCTGTACACTGTTAATGCTGTGCAGTTTTTCCTCCAGCATTATTGTTTCATCATATTGACTCAGTACCTGTCCAGCAAGGGGGAAGAGGGTACCTGTTCCAGCCTGCTGCACAGTTGGATGTCTCACCACCACTCTTCTGGTGCCCACTAGATGTTCCCATTGTGAATGTCTGACATGTCTGTGAGTCATGCAGTGGCACGCTGCACCCTGCAGGGTGTACCTCCCAGCTGTGCATCCAGTGCCCTCCTCTGGGCATGGCAGCTGGCTCACTGAGCATCCTGCACCACCGTGGGTCCTATCCCTCTGTGCCAATCAGAAGTTTTGCACGGGGACTTACACCAGGCACTGGCCAGAATAAGGCTTGGTGGTTCTGTGGGGCTTCTGGAATCCTACTGAAGGAGATACTGCAGTGTGCACCCTCGACAAGTCCCCTACCACCATAGTACACACAGAGACCCTTTCACATGCCTGGTGTAGGTGACTCTGATACAGGCAGCTCCCCTCCTTTTGCAAGCTGTGTTGGTGAATTGGGGTTGCTGCATGTATTGATGGAAAGTGTCCCAGTGGCTTTGTGAACTGGCCCCTGGTGTCCGGTAGTCCCCATCCTCCAATTGCTGTCCTGTATAGTCTTCACACCTTCCCTCATGTCCCTGGCACAAAAATATTTCCCTGGTGTCTAGTGATACCCCCACCAAGTGATCCACTTCCCTGTACTCTATCACATATTCCCTGGCATCCAGCATCCCCTTAAAACATGAAAACTGGGAAACCCTCCAACTGCCCCAAACCTATGGCGCCAGCAGTGTTGATAAGAGCGAGCACTGCAGGAGCCTGATAGGAAAATTCAGCAGACCTTTCTTCCTCTCACCACCTCAGCCAGATGCTGTATGCAATCACTAGGGGTTTGCGTCCCTATGCTGTGAAGAGGCCATGCATACTGTCTACTGTAGACAATGTGCATGCTCTTTACTGTACAGGGATGTGCTGCCCTACTATAGCATATGGCAGCTGGCTGAGGTGGTGAGAGGATGTCTGTGCTGGTCATCTGACAAAGCATCAAGAGTGCCGTGACACCTGTAAGGTGGAGGGGTGATAGGGTGGGATGGCTGATGCCTCCCGTGGGGTGGGGGCTGCTAAATACAAGGGAATATGTAATATTGTAAGGGTACAGGAATTGGTGGGTGGGGGTGCCACTGTACACCAGGGAGTTATTTTTTCATTCCTGGCCCAGTGATTGGAGGGTGAGGAACCACTGGACACAAGGGAATGTTTGAAAAATATATGGGATGGTGATCAGGGGGTGAGGAGGAGTACTGTACACCAGGGAAGGTGTGATGCTGTGCAGGATGGAGATCAGAGGACAGGGGGAACATTAAACACCAAGGAAAGTCTGAATAATATATGTGATGGCAACTGGAGATTGGGGGGCACTGGACACTAGACAATGTTTGAAGAATTTACTGGATGGTGACTGGAGGGTGGGGAACCACTGGATACCAAGGAAAGTATAAAGAATATTTGGGATGGTGATCAGAGGATGGTAGGGACCACTGAACACCTGGGAATGTTTGAGGACTATACAGAACTGTATTTAGATTGTGGGGGGAACAACTGGACACCAGGGAAATTTGAAGAACATATGAGGCAGTGATCAGAGGGTGGGAGGACCACTGGGCAGCAAGGAATGTCTTAGAATGCTGCCAGATGATGATGATTTGAAGGAGGGCACTTGACTGCAGGGATTTATTTTGTGTTAACAGGGCATTAGTTTGGATGGTGGGGCATGCCACTACCTACCAGGGAGCAGGTGTGCTCCCCCATTGCCAACATGGTTGTTGGCTGCAGTGGCTCCACCAGCCACTAGGGTTGTCAGAAGTAAATTCTGCTTCCTCTTGGTGACATTTAATCTGTGCAAGGTAGCCTATGTGAACCCTTTGCACAGCATAAATACACTGAATGTCACACAGAGCCTGTATTCAGGTCCTTGCCCCTTTTTACCTATTGCATACATTATTTTTTTTCATTGCTAACTCTGTTAGTGCATGCCTCAGCCCCCCTTTGAATATTGTACATGGGTGCAAACCCAGGGTCAATCAGGGCCGAATCACTTTCCTCAGTGGACAAAGTTTTAAATATCTGGCCCCAGAGCTCTGTACAATGACACAGGCCTCAACATTGGACTGTTCAAAATGTCCAAAGCTTGCCATCTGTGCAAGGCAAATTTCTAAAATGTCCGTGAGACGTGAAGGGATTCATGTCACTTCTGGTGTCTGAAAGACCTGTATTATCTGAGCAAGGTAAAGTGACATGATTGTCCATATGGCTACCAGATGTGACATGATTTAGGTCATTTCTTGTGGCTGAAGAACTTCTGTATCATACCCCCAGAGGAGGCTAGGTATTTGTAAGATGGCCACTGGAAGTGATATTGTTTGAGTCACTTCCAGTGGCAGTGAGTTCCAAAAGCCCTTTGGTGGAAACAGATGCCCTTGTGTGGGCTCCCAGTGTACCCCTTGAGTTTTGGGGGGATGTTGGGCACACTGGAGTGGGCTCCCAGTGTGCCCCATGAGTTTAAGGTGGCTGATGCGAATGGGGATTGGGCCCCGTCAGCAAAGAAAGTGTGTGGGATGGTGGAACATACCAACATGGGGGACTGGCCACCCTCAATGTCAGTTTGGGGATTGTGTGTGGCAGACGGCAGAAGCTGCCATGTTTATTGAAACATTGCACCAGAAAAGGCATGTTGGGGAGGCATGTCATCTGACGCTATACGAAAAGCTTGTCTCTGATTGCAGCAACAGATTTCCTTCAATTTGGCACTTTCCATAATTCCACTTTCCATAATTTATGTGTCAGCACTAAAGAAAGTGTGTGGGATGGGGGAACATCCTGACATGGGGGATTGGCCACCCCCAATGTCAGTATGAGGATTGTGTGTGGTGGATGGCAGGAGCCACCATGTTTATTGAAAAGTTTCACCAGAAAAGGCACGTTTGGTAGGCATGTCATCTGCTACTGCAGGACAAGCCTGTCTCTGATTGCTGTGGCAGATTTCTTTCAACTTGGAGGCACTTTCTACAATTTCTGCATCAGCACTAGCACGCTTACAAACTGGGGGATGAGGGATGAACCTACTAAAGTGTGCCCTGCATTCGCCAACACTGACACACCTCTCAATGTGGTACTGCCGCAAGATATTGCTTCTGCCTGTGTGCAAGACAACATAAAAAAAGAAATAAAAATACAGATAGAAAAGATAAGCCTGAATTCTCTAATTCTGATCAGTTTTCAATACTGCCCAAACACAAACCTGTGGAACAAACAAAAATGTGGTTTTGTAAGTTCTAGGTCTCAGAAGTTTGAAGAGCAATCTCTTTGAAAAGACAGTCTCCTGTCCTCTATTTATTTACTTATTTATTTACAAGTTTAACCAGGAAGGCATACTGAGCTGGGATTGTTCGATTCCAGATGCAACCTGGGGGACAAGTCCCAAAACAATAGCTCAAATACAGGTACATGTGGATTAACAGCACAGTGAGGGGTCCACCTGCCATACAGACAATCAGCAGATAGATACAGGAACATAGGAGGGGAGGATATACCGGGATAGTGTTACAGAGAATCACAACAACAATAGTCTAGTACATAGTGGACACTAGCTAAAGCATGAGCAGCTTGAGGTGAAGTGGGTGCCGAGTAGGCAGTTGAGGAGGCGGGATTTGGGTGAGTGTCTTATATTGACTGGCAAGGTGTTCCATAGCTGTGGGACATGAAATCTGAATGCTGCCTGGCCTTTGGATGTACACATGAAAAGGACATGGAGGAGCCTGGGGTCTGTCCTTCTGAGGGAGTGGGCAGGAGGAGGTTGTGGGGAGAGGACAGAAACCAGGTAGGGGGAAGGGTCTGGGACCAAAATTTGGCTGCGGACTTGGCACAATGGGTTTGTCTGAGGTCTTGGAGGGACGGCAGGGCTAAGGAGTCGTATAAGGTGCAGTGGTGGGTTGTTTGTGGGCAGTCCAGGATAAAGTGACAGAAGGAGTGATAAAGGGAGGCAAGGCTGGCCAAGGTGGAGGAGGGAGCAGTAGTATAGACTATGTCACCATAGTCGAGTATAGGGAGTATCATCCTTTGAACAACTGCTTTCCTGGCAGGAGGGGGGAGACATTTTTTGTTCCTATATAGGGTGCCGAGTTTAGGGAGTAGTTTCTTGTTTAAGGAGTCAATGTGGGTGGTGAACTCAAGGTGCTGATCAAGCCAGACACCTAGGTATCTGAAAGTGGTGCAAACTTCAGGGGGGTCCCGTCTAGGGTTTGGGAAGGGGGGCATGGAGCTTGATGAGATAGTCTTTGCTGTGAGCTGAAAGTTAGTGACATGGTTTTCTTTGGGTTTAGGAATAGTTGGTTTGACCGGAACCAGTCCTGGATGGCATTGAAATCATCCTGTAACAGATTTGCCACCCCGCTTGTGGAGGGCCGGTGGCGTACAGCACTGTATCATCCGCATACATTTAGAAGGATGAGTAGCAACAGGCTGATGGGAGGTCATTTAAACATATGGAGAAGAGCAGTGGGCCCAAGACTGAACCTTGGGGGACGCCGGTGGTAACTGGTAGGGGGTTGGAGATGTGTGATCTGACTTTTACAGCCTGGTACCTACCCACCAGGTAGTCATGGAACCAGGTGGAGGCTGGACTGGTGAGACCGGCTACTTTTACTTTGGACAGGACCAGTGTATGGGAGATGGTGTTGAATGCCTTGGCTCAGTCTATGAAGATGGCAGAGGTGATGTAGCCTTTGTCCATGCCAGTGAGTATGTCGTCAGTGAGTCTTAGCAGGGAGGTGGTAGTTGAGTGAGACTTGTGAAAACCGGACTGGTATGGGGGGAAGAAGGAGGAGGTGTCCAGATAGGGAGAGAGTTGAGCGAGGACAAGACATTCCTGTATTTTTGCCAAGGTCAGGAGTAGGGAGATGGGGTGATAGTTACCCATGAAGGAGGGGTCACCACCTTTAGGGATGGTATGATGGTAGCTTGTTTCCATGCATATGGTAATTTGCCTAGTGAGAAGGAGAGGTTGAAAAGTGCGGCTAGCGGGGTGGCTATGGCTGGGGCTAACAGAAATAACACCTTGGCATCTAGGGCCGTGGGGCATTTTCCTTTGTTAGGGTTCAGGGAACGGAGGGAGTTGAGTACTTCATCCGGGGATACAGGGCGAAAAGAGAAACTATATGGGTGGTGGGAGTGCTCTTGGTGGGAAGGCAAGGGGTGGGTGGATGCTGGATGGAGGATAGGAGCGAGTCAGCGCAGCTGGAGAAGTAGGTAATAAAAGCAGTGGCAACCTCGCTGGGATCGGTGATGGTAGTGCCCTGTTGTGACAGTGTCGGTGGTGGCGGGTGGGTAGGGGAGAACAGGGATTTGAATGATTTCCAAAAGTTTGTCGGGTGGTTTAGGTTTGCGCTGAAAGTCAATAGGAAATAGTTCTTTTTTGACTTGTGAATGAGCTTGGTACAGGAGTTGCGGAGAGTTCTGTAGTTTTAGAAAGTTGCCTTGGTGCCCAATTTCTTGTGAACTTTCCATGCATGGTCTCTGGAGTGGCATTGGCTGATGATATCAGCTGTGATCCAGGGAAGGTGGGTACCTCTGACCCTTTTTGTGTGCAGGGGGGGTGTGGTAGTCCCAGACATTTAGAAATCTGGCCTTGAAAGTTTCAAAGACAGCATCAATAGATGTGGCTGCTGGGATGAAAGACCAGTCTTCTTTGCCTAGGTCATGCATGAGCAATACTAGGTCCAGAGAATTGTATGTCCTTGTCCGGAGTGTCTTGGGGGGGCAGGGGCCTAAACACCTTTCTGACCATGAAGATCATGTGGTGGTCACTTAGGGAGTCTGGGAGCAGGCCCGCTCATGGGATTCTGTGGGGGTGGGAGGAAAGGATCCAATCCAGGAGAGAGTGGTTTTGCAACTTGTGGTTTAAACAGGTGGGGTGTTCAATTAATTGAGTTAGATTTAGAACCTTGATCTTTGTCTTGAGGTGGGCCTTATCTGTGGCTAGCCAGTTGTGGTTAAAATTGCTGATGGCGTGTAGCTCACCTCCCATGGTTAATGACTTTAATGTGTCCAGGTGTGCTAGGATGTCAGGTAGGATTGTGCCGGGGAAGGGCAGTAGGTCCCTGCAACATACACAGGGGTGGAACATAGGAGCGAGACTTTGATTAGGAGAGAGTCGATTTGGGCTGGGAGTGAGGGAATTTGAATTAAAGTGAACTGCAACTTAGAGGAGATGTACATGGCTGTTCCACCGCCTCTCTTATTCCCTGGATGATCATGCCTGATAATTGAGTAGCCAGGGATGGATACTTCAGCATCTGTGTGATGCAGCTTTAACCAGGTTTCAGATATGATCAGGATATCATTGTGATGGGTTAGGGAGATTGGCTGCAGCATAGTTATTTTGTTTAGTAAGCTGCAGTTGTTGAGGTGCAGGAGCCTGAGACCTTTTGGGAATGAAAACGGGGAGTGAGCGCTTGGAGTGGTGGGTCCAGGGTTGGCCTCAATATCACTGTCCAGGAGGAGTAGTAGTGTGAGAAACTGTTTGCATCTGTGCCAGAGGTATTTGTGGCTGGTGGTAGGGGTGGGATCTGAGGCTGCTGGTGGTGGGCAGCTGAGCACTTGGGTGTGGAGAATGTCATGACCCAGATTAAAAGAGGGGGGCAGGATGGTGATGCAAGTGGGCCAATTGTGTGCTTTAGGGCAGTTTTGCAGCTGGAGAGGGTATATATAGATGGGCTGGGGGATGAAGCAGGGGGTCGTAAGCAGGGGCGGTTCCTTTTTTTGGGAGTATCTCTGGGGGAAGGGATGCCAGAGGAGCAAGAGAGAGAAGTAGCAGTGGTAGAAAAGGTAGCATAATTGGTAGAGATTGACAAAGGTTTTGGTAGAGGTAAAGCGGCCACTAGTGGTAGCAGCTGATAAGCTGCAAATGGGAGAGTGAGCTGATAGATTCTGGAGCTCATGTGACTGAGTGAATAAAATGAGGAGCTCATTAAGGGCAGTGGTGGGGGTGGCGGGGCCCAAACACAGGATCCGAATGCAGCGGAGCATTGTACCTTATGGGTCTGCTGTGATGGCAATGGGGGGGGGTCCTGAAGCTTGTTGCTGGCTGGGGAGGGCTTCTGATTCAATGCTCTCGTGACCCCGACTGTGGAAAGAAAGAGAAGGGGTTTAAGTAGCCGTGGAGAGAGAGGGAGGAGGAGCTGGAATAACAGGTAGCCTAATTTACATGCAGTGCTTTTAAATAACTCTACTCTCGGTACTTTAAAATAACTCTACTCTCTAACAGTGCAGTAACCTAGAATGAGCTGTTTGACTGGGTAAATTCAGTAAAATGCATGAAATTAAAGCCTTGCAAAAGAACTGTAAGACTGGGTATTTAGATCCTTAAATGACTTTAAAGCCTTGAAATAATTCTATTAGTAGGCCTGTGCCAAGAGAAATTAGAGTCCTTAAAGCTACAGCTTTCTCAGTCCTTTTCCTTTGTCCCGGCTTTTTGAATTATTTTGGCCCCAATTTGAAAACACAGGCTCCAAATGCAGCTGAACATTGTACCTTATTGGTCTGCTACGATGGCGATTGGAGGGGCATCCTGAAGATTGCTGCTGGCTGGGGAGGGCTTCTAATTCAATGCCCTCGTGACCCCAACTTATGGGTCTGCTGTGATGGCGATGGGGGGGCGCGTCCTGAAGCTTGCAGCTGGCTGGGGAGGGCTTCTGATTCAATGCCCTCGCGACCCCAACTTATGGGTCTGCTGATATGGCGATGGTCTATCAACTCAGAGTGAGGATATTCCATAGTTGTCCAGGCTGTAAGCTCCAGAAATAGCCTCTGATTGGCCAGCAAAGCTCTGTGAGGCTTCAAAATCTTGCATAAAAGTCCTTCCTTAATAATGGTTAAATTGTGAACTATTTAGGAGGTCCATCCAAATGTAAGGCAAGCCTTCTATTTGTGGTATTCAGGAAATATTATCTGAACTATGCACATCTCTACTATGAACAGCATCCAAGTAATGAAGTGTACTGACAGCAACTCCAATTGAAAAATAAATATTATACAATAGCAAGAACATTTCCTGGATTGATCAGTGTGTGCTTGTTACAGTGAGATTATCTGAGCACAACCTCACAGCATCATGTCCAAACATACAGATGACTGTATGCCGGACTGAATAATAAGCCACAGCTTCTCTTACCAAGATAGAGTGAGCCTTGCAAATGTAATGCAAAAACAAAAGTTTAGTTTCATATAAAAAACATATTTAGTTATATTGTGGAGTACAAAACTTTTTGTCATGGCTAAAATATTTCATCGTTAGGCAGAAAACAAGTGTTGGACCATCTCCTCTATAGTGTGAAACATCTCTTTTACAGTATCGGTTTTACAGTTTTATTTTTTTATGAGGGAAAACACTACATCATGGTGCATCATGAGTATGCAACTACCTAGTTGCCTAGTATTGCATAACACACTAAAATGAGAGAAGTCAATTGATTATTTGCAAACCCATGATGCAGTGCTTTCACATGGGAAGTGTTTCCTCAAAAAAAAAAATAAATAAAACTGCACAACTAATACTATAAAATAGATGTCCTTACACATAAAATGGATGTTCCAACACTTGTTATCTGCCTAATAGCAATCTACATGTGATCATTTGTGTTCCCACAATATTAATAAATAAGAGCCATTCTATAATATCAATAATGCACTCCAGAGTATGGGTTGTGCTGGGATAACCTAACCTTTGGGGTGTTGGATGCATTTGGCCTTGTGCCCAACCAACCCAGGTGTGAGATTATCCCAGCACATCCCTCACCCTGTAGTGTATAATTGCTTAACTTAAGCCAGCAGAAGAAAACTGGTCTGTAAATAGTAAAACTGGTGTGCACAAAGTCAGGGATTTTATCTCTTAAATCAATAGTCAAGCACATTTTTCAGAGAAATAAACAAACCACTTCTCCAGGCAACATGTGACACAATTGTAAGTACTAGCATTGTTAAAACAAGATATATAATAAGAGTTGTAGGTCACAAGAACAAGTGAAGTGCCAGAAATTATGGCTATACCTAAATAAAGACAGCATTTCAGCACGATTTTAAGCTGTATACTGTCATAATGTACCTTCAATGGGCAACATTATTACAAGTAATGCAATCCATGTTATTTATCATCAATGTATTTTCACAGTCTTGAATACATTCCCACAGCCCACCAGCAATACATGAATTACAGATGAAATTATTTTCAAAGTAATAAACTCCACTGACAGGAAACAAGAAGTGTCTAATAATCATATACCACAAAACCTCAATACAGCAGTAGCCACAGACATTGCCAGACATTTCCTGAAATTTCTGTGGCATTTCTAGAGAAATCTCCTGCTTTCTGTATTTCCACAGTAGGGGCAGCAGAGAGAAACTCTGTAGAATTTTCTCAAAATATCTGGAAATAGCTGACAATGTCTGCGGCTACTACTATACAAGTAACACTTAAACCCATCCATGGACATACAGTATATTCAGATCTCTACTTTCTAAGGTCCTGTTGACCTGGGACAGACCATATCTCATCCCAGCAAAACTTCAGGGCACATCGTTGAGACGGGTCAGTGGTCTGTACAGAAACACTTCCATTTCAGTTGTCCAGGTATCCCTGTTCAGTTTAGTAACAGAAAGGGCTCTGGGTGAGTTCCAGATGATAACAATAAATTACCTGTCTTATCTATAGGAGGAATCCATCAATGATTATATTGTCCTATTTTTACGGTTGCAGTGGACATAGCCCTGCAGATGTTTTGCTTTGAGAAAAGGACTCCCTGCATAAATTACCTTCCAAATAACATGATAGAGTGTTAAAAATAGTGTCCTCCATTGTTGCCTCATTACTATGCTGCCTACATGTGTCTGGGAGCTTGAGAACAATATTTTTCCTCTGGCTTAAGAAGTTAATTGAGCCCTCCTCAGTACCGCATTTTTTTGCAAGTTGAAACCTTCTCCAACAGTTAAGCCCTCCCCAGTACTAACTTTTTTTGCAAGTTGAAATCTCCTCCAAAGTCCTTAATGGGCCTTTTCTTTGTTTAAGTTTCAGTGCTTAATTTACTACCTTTTGCAAGTTAAGAAACTCCTGCTTTGCTGGTATCCCCTCCCCCACTCTTACAGAGGTGTGAATCCTTTGTTTCCTAACCATGCTGGTTGATTTTACTTACTTGGTTCTCCCACAGTATGAAAGCCACATGTTTTGAGTAGATGATCCAACCATCTCAGTTCCACCCTCCCCCACCACACACCAACACAAGTAGAAACCATATAGCACCTGGCAGCACTTACACAAAATGGAAAGAATATGCCATTAGCAAGCAGCTCTTTAAATATTTTAAAATTCCAGTTAATATGATATTAGCTGGTTTTAACAATAAAACATGAAAAAAATCATGCAGAGGGCTCCTGGAGTAAATCACATAAAAACTAACAATCCTGAAGCCTGCTTAGCCATTGGTTAACCACAGCTGCAAAATGATTACATTTGTCTACAAACACTGTATTCAATGCAAGATACAAGAACTGAATCAAAAGTACATAATATGTTGATCAAAATGGGGGGGAGCAGGATTCTTGGCAAAGTGGCACAGTTTATATACAGATTGCATGTAGCAGTAACTGCTGCTGAGATAAACTGATGTGTCTTCTGCTATGCAGTGGAGGGAGGAGCATTGTTGGAGCATCACAGACTTGTTTTATAAATAGCTGCCTGTGCTCCATGATGTTTCCCAAACTAATTCATATAAACCATTCCAATGCTTCATATATTATTTCATTTAGGGACTACTGGAAAAAAAAACTATGAGGTGCTGTTCCATTTCTGCTACTTAGTTCTGGTGCAAAAACTGAAACGGACTAAGAGGGATAGCAAAATGAGTGCAGAAAAAACTACTTTAAACAGTGGCATGCTTAAACAGACACACACACTACCCTAAGCAGAACACAGCTGGATAAGGTACCAATGTTTAGGAAACTTATTTACACTTACCCAAAGGCCCTTGGCTACTGTGTTCTTTCTGCTGTGGCTGAGCTATAATAAAGACCCTGTAACAAGACACTGGCCTCCTGCAAGGGCTATTAGACATCAGAGCAAAGGGCACTCTGGGAAGACACCCTGGGACAAGAAGCAATTAAAGAAACCTGAATGGCAGCCCCCAGGGGTCATAAAACAGCCAGAAAAAGTTAGAAAGAACTCACCTCATGAGCCTAAGCAGAAAAAAAAACATTGGGATGAAGTAAGAACACAAAAAAAGTCATACATATATTTTCCTGATTTTAACATGCAATTTTCCTTTAATAATCCACAACAAGGTGTGGGTTGGGCTGGGAGTTACCTACACCTGGCAAGTGATCAATAATGCCAGGCATGTATAAGCCCCAGTGCACACCACACTGTGCAGCAGATTACTGTGATTGTACAACTGGTCGGAAGTAAATAATTAAAAAAAGTCTTTAAAATACTCAATTTCTAGAGTGGAGCATAGGTGCAAAGGGGATGAGGTATTGGGCTTACCTTTAGATGTCATCTGCCCAGGTATATCCCTGTCTAAATCAATCTTATCTTAAATCAAGGTAGTAGCCATTTCATAGAACCATGAGACTGAAATTAATTCTGCAGTTGATAAAGCTGTGCTGGGCAGCATATAGCTAGCTAATCTCTGGCATCAATTTCTGTCTCAAAGTTTTGTGAAATGTCTTCTGTCTTTTTTTATTACTTTGTTCCAGAGATATCAAAATTGATATTGCATAGACAGTGGACAGCTGGGTAGCCCTTCAAGCCTACATAGAAACTTTTTTTATAAGATATTACTTCCTGACTTATAGGGTCATTATTACTTTGGATTCTTCCAAAAATGTGCTCCTCATCTTAACAAATTTGAATTGAATAGACCAGAATCTTCATGTAATTTAAGGCAATTGAATGACACAGGTTTCTTAGAAACATAGAAACATAGAATCTGACAGCAGATAAGGACCGCTTGGCCCACCTAGTCTGCCCATTTCCCTACCTAATGGATAAGCTGCAGATCCTAGTTAACCAGCAGCCTACTTCTTTCTACCCCAACCCCCTAGAATTGCCTTATGGCTGTCCCATGCATGCTTGAATTCAACCACTGTTTTTGACTCCACAACCTCCTCTGGAAGGCTGTTCCATGCATCCACAACCCTCTCTGTGAAAAAATACTTCCTTACATTAAATCCTCAATGCAGCAGTATATATAGAGAATACTGAATGTGCAACTATGCACAAGTGTCTTCTGCCACAGAGGGGTTCTGATTCCCTCTGACCAGGAGAGTGAAGCTCAAGAGGTCCATGGGAATCAGAACTCTGAGGTGATGGAACACATTGGCTATGCATAAAGTTGCTCATTCTATATTTTTTATAGTGTATAGTAGTATTATATGAAATGTGTCAATTGTGGGTTTTTTTCTTTCATAATGAAACTGACTTGTGAAGTCTCTAGAGGTTCCACCACCCTTTCTGTGAATAAATAATTCCTTGTGGTACCCCTTAGTCTACCCCCTTCCAACCTCATGTCATGCCCCCTCATTCCTGGACACCTTCTTTTCTAAAAGATGTTACCCTCCAGCACCCTATTTATGCCTTTTAGAAATTTGACAGTTTCTATCATATTACCCCTGTCTCTTCTCTTTTCCAGGGTATATACATTGAGGTCTCCCAGTCTCTCCTCATATGACTTTTAGTGCAGGGCCTGCACCACCTTTGCTGCCCTTCTTTACTGCCTCCACTCTGTCTACATCCTTAGAGATGCAGCCTCCAGAACTGGATATCATATTCCAAATGAGGCCTCACCAGTGATCTGCATAGTGGCATCACCACCTCCTTCTTTCTGCTGGTGATACCTCTCCCTATGCACTCCAGCATCCCACTGACTCTCCCCACAGCCTTGGTATATTGTTTAGCAACCTTTAGGTCATCCAGTATGATTACCCCCAAATCCCACTCCTGTTTGGTGACCATCAGTCCCCCTCCCCGTAATCTTCCCCTAGTTTCCTGCAACCCAAATGCATGATTTTGCACTTTTTTGCAATAAATCTCTGCTGCCACATATCGGACCATTCCTCCAGTTTATCTAGGTTCCTCCTCATTTTTTCCACCCTTCCCAGAGTGTCCACCCTGTTGCAGATCTTAGTGTCATTCACAAAAAGGCACACTTTCCCCTCCAGCCCCTCTGCAATTTCACTGATGATGACATTAAATAGGACTGTGCCCAGGACTGATCCCTGTGGCTCCCTGCTGGTCACACTCCTTTTCTTACATTGAGCACCATTTACCATGATTTTCTATCTTCTATCATTCAGCAAGTTCAGAACCCAGTTTACCACCTTGTGACCTACTCCCAGGCCACCCAGCTTGTTCACAAGTCATATGTGGAAGGGTATTGTAAGCCTTACTAAATGCAATTCATGTTTATGTTTATGTTTAAGCCCTTGAAACACCCTTATCTAGTTAATACATTTGCAGCCTTAGTGGCTCTGCAAAAACTTGTTTTGTGATGGCATCATATGAGTCATTTGACTGGGCAGTGGAGGCACTGCAAGCCAGATGCTACGGCAATAGGATGGCAAAGTCAGATACTGAATTGGACTCTTGTCCCTTACTAGTTCACCCTGGTGAGAGGGAGATTTTAGGAATGAAGTTCAAAGACCAGTACCTCTGGATAACTGCATGTTGGTGGGCTGCGAAGTGACCTGTATAATCTTTGAACAATTTAGCATATTTCTTCATTACTAGGAGTGAGAAGAAACATAGAAACATAGAAACATAGAAGTTGATGGCAGATAAGGACTGCAAGGCCCATCCAGTCTGCCCAGAAAGAGTTGGGGCACCCAACAAGTTCAAAAGCATCGCGCCACAATGTCGGATAGACTTCATTCCCTGTGTTACATCTGCCGACAGGTGAGAGCTGTAACCGGCAAACAGGATGACTGCTGCTAACATTGCAAACTATGAGCTGACTGACTGTGTTTGCATTCATCTGTTTGGATGCATCCCTGCTTAAATATCCTGCTTACTATTGGACTGCTGCACTTTATAAAACTGCTACTGCTTAATTGTTCCTTGGGACTAACTTGACTTTGCTCCTTGTAGGCTCTGAGAGGTAAGGGGGTCCGGCTGCGGATCAGTGACATGAGTGAGAAGAAAGGGGAGGGGTGCCTGGCAAGTTCAAAAGCATCACTCCACGAAGGTGCAAGCACTGTGGCATGAGTGATTTGAGCTGCCCCCAGAAAGTTTGGTTCTTTGGGTCAGGGAAAGGAGTTTTAAAAATCTGTAAGAAAAAGTAGGGTAATAGCTAGTAAAGAAGAGTAAAGGAAAAGGGAAGAGGGACAGAAATAAATGGTGGGGATTATATATTTAGTTTTGTGAAAAGGAAACTAACAGCAATAAATATGAATGAGATAAAACATTTACAACTGTTCCTGTTTGGGTTACTAGTTCTCTTACAGAAATCTAGCACCCAGGAAAACTCCAGCATTGTAGGGGTATCAGCTATTTCATTAAGAATAATGTATAAATAGGAAAATTATCAAATGGTGATTTCTGGTAGAACAGGCAGAACCAGTTTACACAAGGTTGTAATCAGTTCAATGTTAAATTTAATGCCTCTTTCCCCCTCTCTGTTTATGTTAAAAAAAGCCTTCTTTAAGATTAATGATGGTTTTGCTTCTGAGTGGGGATGTAGAAATGAATCATGGTCCTTGCTTAATAGACAAATTTAAAATCATTTCTGATAAAGCATTGAGCCTAAAAACAAAAATGGATATTATGAAATGATGGGTTACAGAAGAAGTCCCTCATATTATTGCCATAACAGAATCGTGGCTAAACCCTCAGATTCACACAAACAAAATTGAAATAGAGGCCTTTTTTCTCCATAGAGTAGATAGGGAAGGAAAGAGAGGAGGAGGAGGGGTTCTATTATATACAAACTGGAAATTGGGAAGTTTTAAGGTAATTTACTCAGGGGCAAAAAATCAAATGGAAATTCTTCTGGTTCAATTGTTAAGTTACAATCTTGTCATTGGTGTGGTTTATTCACCCACAAAAGTGAAGGTTGGGGAATTTAAGCATTTGTCACAGCTTATACAGAATCTTACAATGAGTTGTGACTTGCTTTTGTTAGGGGATTTCAATGCAGTTTGGGGCAAGCCAAGGGGCAATGCTCTGTCACAGAGTTTAAGACCCCTCTGCCTGACCCAGGTTGTGATGACTCCCACTAGAAAAACAGATTTGAATAGTAAAAGAAACATACTAAATTTGTGTTTTGTAACAGAAAGTATAAAAATTTAAGAGGTACAGATTAATCAGCCAGTTTGGGGGTGATCATTGCTCAATTACATGTAAATGTGAATTAAAGGCTGAGGGTCAAGGAATAAAATAAGAAGCTCCTATAAAAATAAGAAAGAGATCTTTTAAACATTATAGTAAAGAATTATATTTACACACATTGGCAACTATGAAGTAGTATAGGATTTTTCATATCCCTGATGTGGACTTAGCTGTGAGGGAATTCTCCAAAAGGTTTCTTGAGGCTTGTAATAGGGTTGCTCCCTTTAAATTAATTGCAGAGAAGAAAAATCAGCCCCCATGTATGACAGAAAAACTAAAAAATGAAATCAGAATAAAACATTGACTATGGAAGAGGGCAAATAGATCTTTAAATGCAAGTGATTGGGAAGTGTATAAAATGCATCAAAATAGAATCGGCATAAAAATAAAAAACACAAAAAAAGCAATATTACAAAACAAAAATTGCTGAAACCCTAGAACCAAGGAAATATGGGTCCTTGATCCATTCCTTAGAGAAACCAGTCATAAATAAACCTCCTGTCCAAATCCAACAAAATGGCATAGTTCAAGGTAAAGTGAATTCTGCTAATATTCTGAAATGCATATTTTATAAATTTACATGGCATAGACATTCCTGAAAGTGAAAATAAATTGCCATTGATTTCCCCATCCATTGCTATCTTAAATGATCCAAGATTTAGATTCAAGAAAATTAGCTGCAACGAGGTCAAGAAAGAATTAAATAACCTAAATACAAACAAAGCATATTGGTTAAATGGAATTGAAAAGAGGTTTCTAAAAGATGCGGCTGATTTTTTGGTCCCTATATTAACCAAGATATTTAACTGGAGTTTAATGGAAAGATTTCCCTCCAGCTGGAAAAAGACAAGAGTAGTACCGGTCTTTAAAGGGGAGGATCCAACTGACCCCTCAAATTATAGGCCAATAGCCCTGTTGTCCACAGTGTCGAAGGTAATGGAAAAACTGGTTCAAAATCAACTAAGCAATTACTTCAAGAATCACCATCTACTTTCAGATTCACAATCAGGATTTCGAAAAGGACACTCCACGGACACTGCGTTCACCATCCTAATAGATCTTGTCTCCTCCCAGCTTGAGGAAAACAGGGAGGTGGGTGTGGCATTCGTTGATTTGTCTAAAGCCTTCTACACCATGGACCACAGGGTTCTACTTCAGAGACTGAAAAATTTGGACTTAGATTTTGAAACGTTAGGATGCTTTTCTTTTTATTTATCAGAAAGATCACAACTGGTTCAACTTGGAGATGTAACTTCAAAACAGCTTAAAGTAATTAGAGGGGTACCCCAGGGGTCCATTTCGGGCCTGTCCCTGTTTTTGGCTTATGTAAATGATTTGGTAAAAATTGCTACTTATACTAAAATTAAATTATATGCTGATGATACAGTTTTTCTCAAACATGATGTGAATACTAGCGAGGTTGAAAAGAGGCTTCAGGAAGATTTTTCAGGGTTAGAAAATAGGTTAGTCCAATCAAAATTAGAATCAAATAGTAAATTAAAAAACACCCTTCTTTTTTCATCTCAGAAGGGTAAGAAGAATCAAAAACAGAAACTGAATATAAAAACATCAAAACAGGAAATACTAGAACAGGTTGTCTATTATAAATCTCTAGGGGTATGGGTAGACTAGGGCTTGAAATTTGATATCCATACAGAAGAACTAACAAGTAAAGTAAATAGAAAACATGGGGCATTTCAAAGGAACATGTTTTGTGCAGATATCAGGATGCGGAAATCAATTGTAAATCAATTATTAATTCCTACAATGGATTATGGTAGCCATATATATGGGAAGGCTTTAATATTTCTTCTAAGAAAGGTTGAAGTTACCTATAACAGTTTAGCTAGGTTTTTTTTTACAGTGTGTTTACAAAACTCACTATTGTGAACTGTATCTAACATTAGATTGGTTAACACTTGAAAATAGGAGAAAATTAATATGGGTCTTACAAACACATAGATTATTAAAGACAGGGGAACCAAAATATCTCATGATAAAATAGAGGAGACAAGTGTTAAACATGATTACCAGCTAAGAGACAATGGGGTATTCCCTCACAAGCTTAAGGTAAAAAATCATTTCACTCATATAAGATTTTTTTAATTTTTTTATTTAGTTGTTTAACCAGGTATAGCACACTAAGCTGGAAGCTTTTTTACAGGAGCAACCTGGGAGATTTAGGGCTGAATATGCCTCAGATTGTCAGTTGTTAATTCCATAAAAAAGAAACCAGGTTATAAATCGTCACTGGTTACTAAGTATTTGACAGAGGAATTGAGAGTTAGCTTTATGTGCAATAGGTGAACAGGAAACACTCTAGCTTTTAAATCCGTATCCCAAGTAGTAAAGCAAGTCGTATGAACTGAGCTGGAATACAAGTATATTTATTGTATGTTTAACATTTTTGAAGATTGAAAGCGATTTTTGCAAATGTGTTTGTATTTGATGTAATTTTAAAGTCATATTGCCAGGACCATCTTGAAAAAAGGTTTCAGCCTATAGATGTGAAGCAAGATCTTTTCCTGAATAAAAATAAATATTTTACTACTACTAGTAGCCTTAGAGGCAGGCAGGTCATGGATCATTAGTTACCTTAATGACTTCCTGTTTGTTCATATGATGGGGGCTGGCAAAGTGGACACTTATTGGCCACATTTCAAGAGTTATGTGCAGACTTTGGGGTTCCACTGGCATTCAAGAAAGATGGAAGTTTCCAGTACTACCTTGTCAGTCTTGGGACTAGATATTTATTCCCAGGTGACATAATTCCAGCTTCCTCCTGAGAAGTTCTAAGCCCTCTGGGATTTGCTGGTAAAGGCTGATTGGGCTAAAAAGTCACCTTGCATGAACTTCAACAACTCCTTTGAAATGTCAGCTTTACTTGCAAGGTGAACCTTACGGTCCAGACCTTTTTCAGGTACAGCATACAAATGGCAAATGAGGGATAGGTGCTACAAACCTCATCACAGGCTCCAGGTGATCAGCAGCATGAGGGAAAATATTAAGGTATAACATGACCTATAAGTGCAGATCTCTGTGAATGAGTATGGGAAAAATTGCTACTAGTCTGCTAGTCTTCATTCAAAACTCTGTTATTCTATACAGCTTTCTTGATTGCTTTCTGTGATGCATTTAGGGTATCTGAACTGGTCCATCCTATGCAATAACCCTGTGTTTGGGTAGCACAGGGTAACAATTATGTAGCCATAACCTCAGAGGGTATCTTTGTGCAGCTGAGGAAGACTAAATCTGAATTGCTTGGCATGGGTATGCTGGAGCAGTAAGTGAGCACCCAAGGAAGTAGGATGGGACCTGGAGGCCATGGTACAATAATAGCTGGCCCAGAAATTAGACATTCTGGGTAGTTTTCCTATAGGAAGATAAGGGACTAGTGACAGCATAACAATTTAGGTATGTATTGAATTGGTCAGTAGGAAGGGCAAGGATGAACTCGAAGATGTTCAATACCCATGCCTTCCTGGTGGAAGCATGGCTTAACCCCAGATAAGATGGCCACTTAGTTTAGTATCTCTGTTCCCTGAGTGTCTTAATCCAGCTATATCCACACACTAAGGGTCGTTGCTTTGGTTTTAACGTTGCGATGGATCACTAACATCTTCTGATGTCCTTCAGTTAGTCCACAGTCACAGTGGCTGCTTGAAGATTTTGATTTTGGGGGGTGCTGGCACCTGCTCTGCTGTCTCCAAAATGGCATAGGGTGGCAACGGACCTGGGAAGCCACGGCCATTAAGGAAATGTTTAACAAGCTGCTTACACAGATGTCTGAAGTAACAGCGGTTTCTCAACAGACCACCTCTACTACCCCGATGATGGAATTACACCTGTTTCATGCTGAATGGAAAGTGGATTCTCATGAGGTTGCCATCCAAGAGTTTACAGTGAATATTCAGGAATACCACCATCTCATCCTTTGCCCTGCAGCCTAAGGTTGATGACCTAGAAAACCACAGCTGCCATAACAACTTGCAGTTTGTGGGCTTTCCCGAAGGTGCAGAGCTTCGGAACACCATGGGATTCCTCCAACATGTTCTTCCATTTATGCTGCAGCTTAAGGAAGATTGCAATATAGGCATTGAGTGGGCCCACCATATCCTGGCCACCACCAAAAAAGGGAGAATGCCTGCAGCCTATTCTCACCAGAATCCTTAGTTTTGCTACTAAAGAGATGAACCTCCAGAGGTCCAGGGGGTTAGATTGACTTACTTGGCAGAACCACCTGATTTCTATTTTCCAGGATTACTCCAAGGAGCTTTCTACTAAATGCCAAGTCTATTCAGAAGTCCACTCCATTATGCATCATATTGGTTTGCAATTCTCCCTCTGGTACCCAGCCACAATGAGAGTGGTACATAATGGGGTCCCTCTTTTGTTCTCCACTCCAGAGGCCCTTATGGGCTTTTTCCACAAGTACGGGCCTTCTGAGATGAAGAAACCTAGACCCCCCCCCTCAGTTCTGGTGCTAATGGATCTCCATCTGACAGCATGGACATGGCCCCTGTATCTTTGCAGAGTACTGACCACGATTCTCCAGCTGCAGATGATGTTTTCTGGACCCTTTCCCCGAGATTCGATAAACAGCAACACCCCTCAAAAGGGCACAAAAGGACTCTAAATCTCTACCCATGCAGTCCCACAATAACAGTTGTGATGCTGAGCCTGAAGCTACCTCGGATGAGCTAGGAGTATATCTTTCTGTTACTTGCTTTGCCCCTCTATGACCCAAAGCCCAGACATACAGTAGTAATTGTGCAAAAGTTTACCATTAGCGTGGTATATCGAGCACTGCACAAACGTGGTACCCATCAAATAACATGTATACTGCTACTGTGCAATGACGTGTGGTGTGTGGTACCAGTATACTTTTGTGTGACTACCACTGTACCTGAATCTGGTGATTCTGTCACTGTGTCCTTTACTTCCTCAGCACTGACTTCTTATGGTCAGTCACAATGGTCCTGGGCAGCTGCTGTTGCTGTGTCTCAGTCATCCACTTCCTGGCTTTCACCTCAAGAGGATGCCGTCAGTGCTGCAGTTGCCCCTGAGCCCTGACATTTGATTTCCCATCAGGTGAACAACCTGGGTTGATTTGCAGTGGCTTCTCTATTTTTCTTGTACAGCTTCTATATGGGGTGGACTTGCTTCCATGTTATTTTCCAGTTCCTCACCTCTCTTGGAGTACTTATGTGTCGTTCTTTCTGATGTACTTTTATGATGATACTCTATTTGTCTGCAGAAGGTTTTCTCTGCTACAGTCAGGCTTGAGTTTTACTGTTAGCTGTTTTGTTCCTTTGGTACTTGCTTTTTTTTTTGTCCACACTCTCCTTGTGATGGCCCCTTGTTGAGCAGCTTTCTTGCTTACGTTTGGACTGTTTTATAGCTGCTTATGCTCTTTGACTTTACTGGACATTCTTCCTGCACATACTATCATTGGACCGCTTGCCTGCAGCCTTTAATGAAGATGGACATCTGTATGGACTGCTCTCTTTGGTTTGGGTTTATTTGATGGTCTCCAATTGCCAGAAGTATCCCCAATCTTCCCCCCTTTCCTTATGAGCTCACCACTTTAACTAGTGGCTGGTCATTGTCCAACTGAATTTCATGCCTTTGTGATATGTCTCCTGTGCGTGGGTTTGGGTCCCCATACCACTGGCATGTGTCTCAGCTCCCCCTTTTATTTCATTGGTGGTTTCCTACCTTGTGCATCAGGGTAGGGTTTTTACTCTGGCTTTCTGACCTGCTGGCCAGCCCCTTTTCCTTTCTCCTCATGTATTTCCCTCCTGTGCCTCATTTGTCCTACTGCATCATTTCTACCTGACCTTTATGCCCCCCATACCCTCTTTAGCTGTAGGATCCCTCCTATTTGCCCACATTATTATTTCCCCTACATTACTAGCCTGTTTGGACTACCACCATTCTTGGTCTCCCTCCCATCACTTGTCTTGTTGAACTCGGGCAAGGAGGCTACCCTAAGGTGCCTGTTCTCTGTGTTAGAGTTCCATTGTTATGTTTCTACTTTGGCTTTCTGCTCTTGTTTGTGCCATGCTCTCATCTGAAGAGAGGCAGGCATTGGTGATTTTTTTTCTCAGCTGCCCCTAGCCCCCTTCACCAAAGACTTTGTACTCTAATGTTCTTCTATATAGTTTGCTTTGTTACTTTTGTCTACCTGTGAATAAGAAGCACAGAATTTTTCTTATGGCTACATGGGGATTGGTATCTGTTTTTCTTCTTAATGTGGGATATTCTCCATTGCTTGTCTGACAGTATACTTGGTTGCCTGGTGTCAGTTTAAAGTATCTGTCCTCTGGCATTCCAGCTGTCTTGATTTTTCTTTAATCTACCAATTTTATCTTATACTCTCATTGTTTAGTTTATTGCTGACATAGTATGCCACACCTGGAACGTCAGGTGTCTGAATTCTCCAACAAAAAAAAATACTGTCCCATCTCAAAAAACCTCTCCCACATTGCCTTTTTACAAGAAACTAAGCTCACTGCTGCTGATCATGCCTGGCTGGTGAAAGACTGGATGGGTCAGAAAGTTCATGTGGCATTTCCTTTGCACAGATAAGGGATGGTAATATTACTTCATAAATCCCTCCAATGGACCCTGTTTCCTACAGAACAAGATACTATGGGCCAGTGGGTTCTTGCCCTTATGGATATTTCCATTGGCATGATAATTTTCATTAATATATGTGCACCTAACAAAGATGACCGCACATTTTTTCATCAATTAGCCCAATGGTCTGCTGAGTTTGCCCTGGCTGGCACACCATTTTTTTGGGGAGGGGACTTTAACATTGCTCTTGCACCCTATGTGGATATAACTCCTAACTCCACCTAAACATGCCCTCATAGTGTGCAGGCCTTCACCCAGCTGATGCAGGACCAAGGCTTGGTTGACATCTGGTGCACACTTCATCCAACGGATAGGGACTATACCTATCATTCTATGGTTCATGTTTCCTTGACCTGCATTGATCATAGGTTTACCTCTATTGAGCTTACCCCAAAGGTAGTGGCTTCCACTATTCTTCATCTGACCCTTTCAGATCAAGCTCTGATGCATCTGAATTTTTATGGGGTAACCCCCCCCCCCACTTACATCTCCCTCTTGGCGGGTGGAACCTTTGCTGCTCAAGGACCCAGAATTCATTCCCTGGGTTAAAAGTGACTTAACATTTTTTGTGGATAACCCTATAAAAGACACGTCTGCTTGTACTACATGGGAGACTTACAAAGTCACATCGTGGGGCAAAATTATTGCTGATACTTTGGCTCAATGCAGAAATCAAGAGGTGTCTCCTTGAGCTGGAGAATGATCTTCATGCCATGGAAGCTTAGCTCAGAAATGCTCCCCTCAAAGCTCTCTGTTCCCCTCTGTAGCATCATATCACTCATCTGAGAATGGAAATGTATACTCTCATGTCCCAGAAGGCTGAGATCACTATCCTCTGACTAAGGCATAAATACTGGAATGAGGGTGTGTGATGAAGGGAAGTATTGGGACCATTATCTTCTCCTAATTTTGATTACTTATCGGGAGGTCCCTCAGGCCTCCACCAAGTTTTCACAGTTCCATTTGCTATATGGTCGGAATCCCAGTGGACCTTCAGAAGTGGTAAAGGAGGCCTGGGAAGGTGACCTCCAAATCAAGCATGTTAATATTTTGGAATATATGAAGGAGTTGTGAAAAAGATTAGTTCTGTATATCCAACAAGCACATAAAAACACTGTAGAAGCTCAGGTGAAACAAAAGACTTTGTACAATGTAAAAAGAAATGAAAAGGTATTTAATCCTAGTGACAAGGTTTTACTCCTCCTACCATCATCAGAAAATAAACTACTGAAGAAGTGACAAGGTCCTTATAATATCTTAGAACAAACTGGACCAGTCACATACAAACTTGAAACTCCAGGAAAACATTACTCTTATAAAATCTATCATGTTAACTTTTTAAGAAAATGGCAGGAGTGAACAGAACCAAAACCCTGTTGCTATATGCATATATACAGAGAGCCAAAATACTGACTTAGACTTAGCATATCAAATATTGTAAGACAATGTTGTTGTGCAACAGACTAGACAACAACAAACAATCACCAAATACAAACAAATAATAGAGAAAAGAGAGAAAGGACTTCAGGTTCTGGACTATAATGCCTAATAAAGAGAAGAAAAGGGAACAAAAACTTATTTAACAACAAAAAAAGGGGGGACTCCATCACAGGGGGGTGTGGGGGGAAGCGTCTGGCATACAGTCTTAGGAAATAGCAGATGGAGCATTTCATTGCTAGTCTTAAAGACTCAACAGGTTGGTGCGCACAGCTCCACAGGAGGTTAACTCCATCATGAATTCTTTCTACACCACTCTTTACTCTTTACTCTTTACCCCACAAGTGGGATGCGTCTGCCATTCAAACCTTTTTAATTCTGCTTGGGCTCCCCAAGCTTACTCCACAACATATGGCCCAATTAGATGCTCCCTTAACTGTTCAGGAGGTCACTCAGGCTCTCCTTTCCATTGACTCTGGAAAAGCTCCTGGTGGGATGGCTACCCAGTGGAGTTTTGGCAGGCACTAGATCACTGATTTCTCCTGTCCTCCATCAGGTTTTCCATGAAGCCAAAACTTCCAGTATCCTCCCTCCTGCACTTTGGGAAGTGACCATCACAGTGCTCTCCAAGAAGGGGAAAGACCCCACCTTGGTAGCAATTTGCCGTCCTATTTCTTTAATAAGCATAGATAGTAAAATTTATGCCAAAATCCTCACCAACTGATTGTATCCTTTCTTACCCCCAACTTATTCACCCATCCAAGGTGGGTTTTATCAAAGGCAGGTCCAGTGCTGATCATATTCATTCTCTTATTAATCTTATGCATATAGCAAAAGGTCTTCCTACCCCAGCAGCTGCTGCAGCCATAGATTTTAAGAAGACCTTTGATTCTCTTGAATATGACTATTTACATCTGTTCCTGGCCCACCTGGGTTTGGGTGACCATTTTCAGGCATGGGTCAGCTCTATTTATTCCCGTCCCACTGCCAGGGTTCTCACAAACTCCTTACTTTCAGATCCCTTTTCCCTAGCACGGGGCACCCACCAAGGTTGCCCCTTATCCCCCCTCCTTTTTGTTTTGGCCTTGGAACCTCTAGCAGCCACAATCCACCAGCATATGGAGACCCTAGAAATTCTGGTATGCCCCACTCAGTATTCCACTCTCATGTATGCGGATGATCACCTGGTTCCACTGCCAGATCTCCACACCTACATCGCCCCTCTCTTTTCCTTCCTTAATCACTTTGCTCAGTTTTCTGGTTTACAAATGAATACTTCCAAAACTGAGGTTCTTTCTTTGAATGTGCAGTGCTCTCCGTAGCTTGTAACCCCTCATGGTTTTACCTGGGCAGCAGCTGGTATCACGTAACTAGGCATTAGAATCACTCCTGAGCTGTTCAAACTGTGGAAGATCAATCTCCAGCCCTTGTGGTTGGCTGTTTTGACTGAGGACAACTACTAGCAGTTGCTTCAACTAACATTGGCTTGGAAAATAGCCGCCCTCAAAATGCTGTTTGCACTGAAGGTCTTTTATCATTTCTCCCATATTTCTCTTTTTCTCACTTCCAGCTGGTTTGCTAAGTTTGATAGACTGACTGATAACTTCCTATGGAATGGTGGAAAGCCCAGATACAGTTGCAATAAGTTCAGGGCACATTGGTTTGAAGGCAGCTGGTGTTCACCCTGGTTTGAAGACTATTTGTGGGCTTTCAGGATCATACAGACCCTGCAGTGGTTCTGACCCTGTAAGATGGCATCGCTTCAATATGTTACTATGGAAGCTCAGCAGTCTGGCCTACACTCCCCAGTACACTTTCTCTATTATTCCCTTTCTAGAGCCCTGGCAGCACATTCCACAATTGGTCCTGCCATTAACTATTGATGCAAACTGCATGCCAAACTCCAGGTGGATGCTGTCCCTACCCAGTTTACACTGCTGTGGGGGAACCCAGGCGTACAGATGGATTACAACCCCTTCTCTGGTCTTCTTGGGAGACCTATGGTGTTTGCTTTCTGAAGGATCTCCTTAAGCCCATACACAGGCTATAGACTCTTTTCAAGGGTTGCAGACCTGTTGTGGCCTCCCTTGCTAGGATTTTTGGAGGTATCTCAAAATATGGAGTACCTTGTAACCCATATTATGTATTCTACACTGTAACCCTACATCTGATCTTGTCTCCCACTGGCATTCCTGTCAGACAGGTTTGTCTGGTAAGATCTATAGTTGTTTGAGAGAGAGACTCCCTACCCAGTTACTGTAATCCAAGGTGGCATGGGATCACATGCTGCAGACCAGTATACCTGAATCCAGTTTGAAGACTTGTTGGAGCTTTGTGCACAAAGCTCTTAAAGATGCCAGAAGCAGATTAATCCAAAATAAGATTTTACATTCATGGAATAAGACCTCTCAAGCTCTTAAAAAGGAAAAGCTCTGCTTTCAGACTCCTGCTGGCACTGTGGTTTACTCGGTGGTGATCTCCATCACATCTTTTGTACTTGTCCCTCCATCAAACTTTTTTGGCAACAAGTTTGCCACTTTGCAACTGTGGTCCTTCACAAACAATTCACACATTCTGCCTCCTTGTTACTTTTGGGGATCACCTCTGATACTCTGCATTTCACCATTTTGGAGCATAGATGGCTTGCATTGCTGTGCATGCAGGTCAAGAGGCTTATTCTCAGTAAATGGCATACTGCTTCCATCCCCACCTTTCAGGAGCTCCTTGCTACCCTGACTCACCTAGCTACCCTCAATCATTTGTCTAACCAGGCCACCGATACCATGGATGACTACTATGCATGTTGGCTCCTTTATCTCCAGTTTATCCTTCCCAAAACTGGTGTGGGTTAAACAATGTGAGACTGGCCATCTTTGTTCTTCACCATGTCATCTGCTTCCTTTCCCTGCCAGATTCTTTCCATATTACATTGATGAACTTACCTGTTTTTCTCCATCTGGTGCCCCCTCCTTCTCCTGTGCTGCTTATTGGATCTGGTTTATTGGTTCTGGTCTGTTTGTTCTTTTTGTTTCCCTTGTGGAGCAGTTACATTTTATGACAATCGCCTAATGGTTTGGCTTATATTGTATAGTCTGGCTCCATTACATCAATGCTTGTTATATGTAGCCTATGTAGCTAATAGTGTTTGTCTTAATTATTTTACTGCTTCTGTATTGGAGCTTGCTGTTATTTCACATGCTTAGATGGGTATCCTGTCAACTGGAGTCAAGAATGAGGGTGGCAGAATGTGAGCAGCCCATTTAGCGCAAATGTGCTGGGTGGTCGGGACTTCTGGGTGGTGGTGATTGTGGGTGATGGGAACATGGGGCCCTAACTATGGTCCTCCCTCCATGTGTGCAGGGCAGGGGAGTTTATATTTATTTGAGGGGGTGTGGGAGGTAAAGCCCCTCCCACAATGGGGCCAACATGTGGTGAAATCAGCCAGGTGTAAAACCCAATTGCCTGTCATGCACCTTGCTGTCGGCTGTTTTACTGCACTCCACTTTTCTGCAAACCATTTGTTTTTGCCCTATAGTTGGTGACCCACTTAGATGTTACCTCCTATGCTGTTCATGTTTGATTGTATTTTGAAAATTTCAGTAAATAGTTTAACTAGAAAACACCCATGCTTTTATCAATGGGTCTACAACCAATACAAGGGCAGGGGAACTGACCAGTAGCCAGATTCATGCCCTTGGGTGATAGAGGTTGCAGGTCTTTAAGAGATATTTGCAACCACATTTGCTTTAACTGTTTTTGTTTTACTTGCAGATCCTCACCACAGGGCAAATTAGATTTGGATATGAGGACAATCTTTCATTTTTGGGGCTGTAAAGCTGGTGAGGCAGTATCCCAGAGACAAGAACTACTTCATCCATTTGTGGACAGAGGTGCAATGAATGGGCAGGTTTGAGATGCAGTTGAACAACTTTCTACCCTCGTTCAGTGCTGGAGCTCAGTGTTAATGTCCTTCTGATATGTTGGTGGTGCATGTGGGTGAAAATTACTTTGAACTGGAGATAATCTCCAGTACTCTGGAGTACAGTGTACAGTTCTGGAGACCATACCTATGTAAGGACATAGACAGGGTAGAGAAGGTTCAGAGGAGGGCAACAAAGATGGTGCATGGATTGCATCACAAGTCCTATGAAGACAGGTTGAAGGAACTGAACATGTACTCCCTGGAGGAGAGGAGGGAGAGAGGGGATATGATAGAGACATACAAGTATCTTACAGGGAGGAACAGGGTGCAGGAAAACACTATTTTTAAGCGAAAAGATGTTCCAGGACTAGAGGGCAAGGGATGAAGTTGGAGGGAGGACGATTCAGAGGAAACATGAGAAAGAATTTCTTCACAGAATGGGTGGTGGATAAGTGGAACACCTGCCAGAGGAAGTGGTGGGGGCTGAAACAATCACGGGATTTAAGAATGCATGGGATAGACATAAAGGAATTCTAGAGGTCAGGGGTAAGGGGCAACAGACTTCTAGGAAAACAAACTGAACTTACAAGCTCAAATGGGCAGACTGGGTGGGCCATAGACCCTTATCTGCCGACACTGTCTATGTATCTATGTATCTATGTATCTATGTAATCTCTCAAGCTGCTCTGCAGAAAGAAAGAAAGATGGATCTGTGGTCCATCCATCAAAACATGCCTGGAATTACAGTGGTTTGATCCCATATCATTCAGAGACTACCATTGGCTCTTTGCTCATGATCTCTGTGCAATGGAAAAGGCTCACAAAAGAAATAATATGGAGATGCACCTTTAAGGGCCTCTACTGGTGAGACTGTGCTATGGCACAATGGCATCTTCACAATACTACACAGATGAAGGTGAACAACTGTAGCCACAAATGCTCTGGTGCTTCAACTGTAATCTTCATCAGGGGTTTGGGTCTTGCTGGCGGGGGGCCTCCTTTTGTACCTGAGATTATCAGAGTGCAGTGCCTCCAGGTGGGTTTACTGTTTAACAATTTAATTGAACAGTAAAACAAATACCTCCTTATAAGTGGTAGCAGGTGTACCACTAAGGGAGGTAAAAGTGCAGGTAATAGTGTAAATGTTACAATTACAAAGTAACTAGATTTTTCTTTTGCTACCACAAAGTGGATAAGCGTGTACAGTAACAATTATTTAAGCAAGGACGTTTTTCAAGCCAGCCCAGTGGTGCACAGGGCTGAGACACTATGTGCCTTATCTTTTCCCAAGACAGTAACCCAAGTTTGGGAATGAGCTTGGGGCACTGGGGGGGACCTGGAGTGGATGACATGGCTGCTTGGCAGCTTTTCTCTCCCAGAATGGGAGGTTAAGCCTTCCCAGTGCTTGGCTGCCACTGAGTGGAGGCTTGCTGGTAGCAAAAGGCAGATGGAGGGCTGTTGCTAAGCCAGGGGAGGGTGGAATGGTGTCACCAGTTCCAGAGGGCATGCACGCCTCCACATGCATTTGCTACTGCTTCACCAAGGCCACGGGGTTTAAGTTGAGAAATGCCGGTGGAAAAATGGTGGAACCAGGGCATTAATGAAGTTTTGCCTGGAGTGCTGACACCCGCCATGCCAGACCACTGAATCAGAGGACAGGTGGAGGTGTATTAGGTAGGTGGACAGCCAACGGCACCCAGGGAAAGGTTTCATAGCCCTCCCAGTTCCAGCTATGGGGTGATAAAAACCTTCATAAAAAATGAGGTCAAATGCATTTTAAGCAATGTTTTTAAGACAGTTCATCAAATTCCATTGAATAAATTATAAATGTCACACAAAAAAAACAGGTAATGCTCTAACAACAAAAATGACAATAACAGAGAACTGATTAGATACTGATGCTATAGCACCAGATAAAGACAGAAATTGGCATCACAGTGGAACTATGATCATCTCAGGTAGTCTGTAGGGATGATTCTGTGTAGCTTACAGAGGGGGAACAGCTGACACTGGATCATGGTCTGCCATGGAGATACTGAAAAGAGAGAGCAAAATGAAAGAAAACAGAGAATCAATAACTGTACTGCAAATACAGAATTATTCAAAAACATCAGTATACCAAGTTAAACACTTATGCACTTTAGCTAGAGGTCTAGTATGGCTCTCACAGAATAAAGAAATGGTTTGAGATCCCAGTCATTGTTCATGGAGTTTGCCCCTTTAATGGTCAGACCAGGTTGTCCTGGTGCACCCCTTCCCTCCTGCTTAGGATGGTTGTGCTCAGAAGGGGAGGGGTAGAAAGGGGAGGGGCTAAGGGCCTGAACAATGGACAGGTAACAGGAAGGGGAGGGGCAAAGGGAGGTACATAAGGGACAGCACAAGGGGGCCTCAGCCACTTTTTGCTGGAGTTTTGATCTACATCAACTGCAGCACGTCGGATTGGCAAATTCTTTGAGGTTGGTTCACCAGGTGTGAGAGGTAAGGAAACAAAACAGTGACATTGCAGGATGAGATGTAAAAAAAAAAAAAAAAGAGGGGAGGAAGAATATATACAACATTAAGACTAAGTATGTAAAGTATATAACTGAGCAATATGATGGGTCCTGGGTAGCACGGGGGATCATATGTGTGGATGAGAGAGGGACCCAGGACCATGTGGGGCGATGCACACACCTTGCTGGGAGGGGCTGCTGTGAAAGCCTTTGCTTTGTTTTAATACTTTGAGGTGCTGTGGACTGGTTTTCTTTGCTGGTAAAAATTGGGATGCCTGGAAGACCCCCTGAGGCAGGGGAGGAAGAGCATGAACCAGGTCCACATAGCACAACACCGCACGCCATTTGGGGATGACTAGCAAATCCTTGCATTGGTTTTTCACTTTGCAGCATTTTTGCCCCCTTTTGTTGGCTGCTTCTGGTATGAATAGAAGGCCTGGAAGAGGCCTTGGGGATGGGGAGAGTAGGCCGGGACCACGTGACGTGGCATCACACGCTGTGTGTGGGGGTTGGAGAAGCCCCTTTTTTCCCTTTCTGCTGCTCCAATGGTTGTTTGAGGGCCGTTCTGGTTGCCTGGGGTGGAAGAGCAGGCCTAGGGGAGGCCTGAAGCATGGGCCACGCGGTGTGACGTCACATGCCACATAGGAGTTAGTTATAAGCACTTGCCTTGTGGTGGTGGATATGTGATGGGTGTGGCAGTTTCTTTTTGTTGCCAGTAAGATGAGGTGAGTTTGTGAGGTCTTGAAGCCAGGAGGAGCGCGGTATCTGTTCAGGACTGCGTGGCGCGAGTCACACGTCGCATGGGGAGTTGATGACTCATGTGCTCGCTCTGGTGCAATGGTGGCAGTCATGCATGGCCCCCCCATTTGTTTGGTTGCCTAGGGATGGATGGTGGGCCAGGAAGAGGCTTCTGAGGGTACCTGTATGGTGTCACACGCCATGTGGGGGTGGATAGATGAACACTTTCTTTAGATTTGGGGGGTTATTGAGGCAATGTGAGTGAATGTTGTTGGCTAAAGTAGAGAGCGTAGACCTGGAGAAAGGCCAAGAAGCAAGGGAAAGTGAGGGCGAGATAGGACCACGTGGCGTGACGTCACACGCCATGATGGGGATGGGAAAAGCATTTCCAGACACTCAGGCTGTCTTTTTATGGTTCTGGGGGCCTATTGCGGTGCACTGGGAGGGCAGATAAAAGGTCTTGGAGAGGCCTGGGACAGAGGTAGAATGATTTGTAATCGAGACCTCACGGGCGACGGCCTGCACGGCGAGGAGGTCGCATTGAAGCGCGTGGCCTCACCTTTTGTTGGGGGTTGCTTGCTGTATTTGGCCCTTCCCCTGCACTGGGAGGGGGTACTGTGAGTATCTTGGGTCGTAGAGGCCGAAGATAGGGAATAGGGAACCATATATCGGACTCGTGGAAGTTTAATTGTTTCCTAGCAGGGTGCTGACTTCAGTGGTGCTTTGTCAGCCCAGACAGACAGTGATAAAAAAAAAAAATATATGACAGCATTCACAAGGGGGAAGCTCCAAGATAGGCCAGCACAGTACAGCATTTCTGGGAGGCCCAAAAATAAGGGGAGGCACTTGAAGGGATGGAAAGGGGGGTGCAGGGTTTTTTCACAAAGGGTGCAACAGAGAGAGCAGCAGGGAACTGGTCAAGCAGGATGGGGACCTTTACTGGTGGCCAGGCTGTTTATATGGGTGGGTGGTGCGAAGGACAGGAGGAAGGCATTTCTGACAGGTACAGATATACAATTAACCCTATTTTCTCTTCCTGTAGTTGTTTCACAGAGCAAAGAAAAGAAGGACATGGCACCAAAGAAGAAGACAGTCCATCAAAGGGAAAGAGGCTTATAAGGCTATAATTGAATTGCAGAAAGGGCAACAGGATGTGGGGAACTGGTGGAGGGGAGGAACCAGGAGACCCGAGGAAAGAGAAAAGTGGCGCGAAAGATGGGCGAGAGGAAGCTTGTCCAGGGCCATGTGGTCCACGGGCACCACCATTCGTAGGGCCTGGTGCAGCGATCCAATTCTGCCAAGCCCTGCTCACGTGATGCTGTACCCCGGTCAGGTGGGATGTCCCGGTTGAACCTAGTCACGATGCCCAGATGTGTTGCTCCTTTGCAACCCCAGTAGCTCACCCTCCCTCAGCCATGGGAGAAGCAAGAGAAACCTAGAAGACTCAGGCAGCTCGGCCTGACAAGGTTGTAACACATCAGTGCAGTGGTGACAGTATAAAGAATATATGCAAATCGTGGTGGTACTAGGGACGGGAGGTCTAGGGCAGATGGAATCAGCTTGCAGAGATCAGGATGGAAGAGTTGCTGGAAAGAAGCTGGAAAGGAATGGAGAGAGAAGGGACAAGGAGATGGTGCACCTGGGATGTGGATAGGTGAGCATGTGTCGCTTGCCTGAGGAAAAATATGGAAGGGGGAATATGTGATATGTTGCTTGGTGAGCTGTGAGGCACAAGTACAAGGAAGCTGGTATGGGTAAGAGTGAGATGGCAGCTGCAGTGCTTGGGAAAAAAAGATGATAGTTCAAAAAGGAAAGACTTGGATGGTGGTTCCTAGGTTTTGCCACTTTCTCAGTCATCCTGGAAAAGGCGAGCTAGGTATCCTGGTCATGACTTATTCTCTGATAATATGTAGGAAAAGCAAAGGTGTGGGTTGGTTATACAATGATGAATCTTTTCGCAGAGAATGCAAGATTTTGGACGTGATGGACACCAAATGATAGATTTGTGGACTGATTATATCATTGATTGACTTCCACTTTCAAGGTGAATGGGCAAAGGGTTTACGCCCCAGAGATGCTTCTGGCTGACAACAGAGCCTTTTGCTCATGGCCTCATGTTGTTTCTGGCATGCTTGCTCAAATGCTTAGGGAGCACGTCAAACAAATGTTGAAATGTCAGGGCCCAGGGGGTAGGGGCATGGGGGTCAGGATCACAATGTTTTCGAGATGACCAGGCTTCAAGGCAAATATGAAATAGGGAGGCGGTGGGAATATGAATAGAGGGTGATGAGTTTGAAGGAAAAGGTCAGGAAAAACAAGAGAGGGGTTAGGGAGGGGGGCATGAGGAACGGTTGGGATGGCCAGAACCCCCATCAACGGTATGGTCAGTCTGTTGGACAGTTATCCGACAGGGCGGGTGGGATGGATCTTCATGTTTCAACAGGTTTTCTGACCACGTCATGGGTTTGAGGCGAGCAATGAGGCAAGTAACCTCAGGTCAAAAGGAAAGGAGGAGATACTAAGACAGACTTATAGAGAAAGAAAAGGCAGAGGTAAGGTAGAGGCCCATTTAACACTTCATTGCCAAATATGATTTCATGGCTGGGTTTGGTACCTAAGAAACATGAAGGGGGAGTACAGGGTGATCTAACACCTGTCCTATCTGGAAGGTCAGTGAACGATTTCATCAGTGAGGAACACAGGCAGGACATATGCAACACTAGAGGATGTAGTCCAATGATCTGGGCCACGGAGGATGGGGTTGATTGGGTAAAAATTGACATTGAGTCTGCTTAGACTGCTTCCAGTTAGAGAGAAGATTGGGATCTATTGGGTTTTAAAAAGGGGACAGTATGTTTTGACAAAGCAATGTCAATGGGTTGTTCCACAGCATGTGCTACATTGAGGCTTTCAGCATGTTTGTAGTGGATATTTCAAGAAAATGGGTTATAGATGGTCATCCATTGTCTGATGATTTTCTTTCATGTAAAAGGGTATGGACAAGGATGCTGGGTAAGTTTCAGAATTGTGTCAGAGTTAGGGTCCCACTGACACCAGAAAAGACAGAGGCCCAGCAGGTTATGGAATTTCAGATTGAGATAGATGTTTGAACACAGTTTAGACCACGGACAAAAAATAAGTAAACTGAAGGAACTAATCAAGTACACCAGCAGGGCCGGTGCATCTAAAGCTGGTACAGCAGGTACTGGGACTTGAACTTCACATGGTGCCATCCTGACAGGAAGGGCATTCATAAACAGGTTGTAGTTGCGGCAGGGTCACCAGACCATCACTGGGTGGACCTGAGGCAAGGACTGCCTTAAGGGTAGCTGGTCCATTCCACTGGGGTGTCAAACAGACAAGGCATACTGATGAGTCCTGGTAGGATCTAAACACGGTCTATGTCTTCTGTTAGCACCCTTTGCAAAGTGTGTGAGAGGCCTTTCGGCACCATGCAATTCTGCTTAAAGTTGGGCCAGCATAACATTCTGTGGTGATTTGCATATGTAGCCCATGATGCTTTGCATTGTGGGGGCATGTGTGATTTTGTATTTTCTTGAAACTTGGCTTCCCAGCCAAATGCCCTTTGGGGTAACCCTTGCCTCGGTGTTTGCGCACAGAGGTTCTTTGTCTTATGAATAGATAGGCCACTGACAGAGCAAAGGCCGATGGCACATTTATAAGGTAGAAAAAGAAATGGCCAGACTGGATGGGCCTTGTGGTCCTTATCTGCCGTCAACTTCTACGTTTCTATGTTTCTGTAGGCACACCTTATAATGATGCAGAAGAAGGTATACTAGCAACAACAATTTGAATCAGAGAAAAATAAAACAATTATATGTTAGCAACAAACAGCAGAAATCCCAGTAAGTACAAAATAAAAATAACAACACACAGTAAATCTGCTTAGCCAAAAGAAGTCTTAATCCTTTCCCTTGCTCTGGTAAGGTTATTTGCAATGTCCTTTCAAGCAATCTAGAAGGAAAGAGCTGAGGTGAATCTAGGTGCTTTGGCCAGCAAACCAAGTCTTCTACCTCCAAGTATCAACTAACCTGACCTTTTAACTCTTCTTTCTTTTGGAAATTACTGACAGTTTGCCAGCTCCACCCCCCAGATATACACCTAATCCTCTGGAAGGGCCGTGGGAGGAAAGCAATTAGCTCCTTCAATGTGAGAAGGAGACTGAAACACCTCTGAGACAACAAACCTTTTCAGCAACCAAAGAAAAACCACTGGCAAACAGTAATTTTGCTTAGCCCAATGAGAAAAAAGCCACAAAAATGTAAGCACCACCTGTAATAATTTCAGAGAAGATGTACTCTGTAAGAAACACTTTGCTAAAGAGAAAAATAAAGCAGTAACAGAAGATATACCTTGCAAAAGACAATTTGAATCAGAAGATTACAGCAGTAATCTGTTAGCCAGGTGTTGGGTTGGTGTACATCTACATCAACCTCACAACAGTGTTTAGTACCATTAATCATGCTATGCGCCTAGCCTTCATGCCCTTCCTGGGGCTCTCAGTCAAAACAATAACCTGGTTCAAAGGTTTCCTCTCGTACAGATCCCAGCAGGTGAAAATCAGCTCCACTCTATCAAATAGCCTCCAGGTCCATTCAGGAGTACCCCAAGGCTCCATCTTGGGGACCCCTCATCTTCAGCCTTTTCCTAAACTCCTTTCCCATCTTGTGCCCTGGAAAAATTCTGCTCTACACACATGATGTGGTAATCTTCTGGAGCCACCCTGGCCCTGATTCTCTCCAGCATTCCATGAAGGGTTTTTTCACTGAAGCTGAGACATGGTTCAGTTCCCACCGCTTAGTTCTAAACTATAAGAAAACAAATTCAATGATCTTTACCCACTGTCAGAGTCCTCACCTTGACTTCCCACTGACCATCATCAACTCACTAGGATCCCCACTTGAGCTGGCTGAGTCAATCAAATATCTAGGTGTCACCCTTGACACATCCCTCACCTACTATGCACATATCTAACAACTGTCCTCTGCTATTAACTTCAGACTCGGGCATCTGTACAATCACAAACACTGCCTTCCCCCAATGGCTATCCATCTGGACATTATCTCTTCTGTCCTCTCCCTGGTAGATTATGGCAGAGTCATCTATGGCACTGCTGACCCCAATGCATTGCAAGGCATCAAAGTCACCCTCAACAAAGCATGCAAATTGGTCACAGGATGTGACACATGGACACATTCCTGTAATCTCTATAAGTCTGCTGAATGGTTACCATTTGACGCCCATCTTAGATACCATACTTGCCTCCTGGACAAGAAAATCCACCTTGGTCAAGCTCCGCCTGGTCTGCATAGCCTCATCCAACCCACCCCATTGGTCAGAACCTCCCATAGTTCTACTGGGACCTCCCTACTAGTCCCAACTGTTAAACTTCCCTTGGTCAAAGAGCATTTTTATACAGAGCCCACCCATTGGCTCAATGGCCTCCCCCATCTGTCTCCCTGGAGCCCAGGTTCAGTCCCTTCAAGACTAGTCTCAAAGCTCTTCTCCTAGAATCTTCAGCCTGTGACTGTCCCTAACCCTCTCTTCCTCCTGCTCCCCCTGTTGTTGGGACTCTGTAGTCTAACTCTACCTCATAAATGGTATGCTATATATGGAAAAAATGTGTATTCATGTATTACCTAAATATTATGGATATTATGGATAACGCCGGGTCCTCCTCTCCCAAAGACTTTTGTTCTATATTCCCCCGTCTGTGTGGTTTTGTGTATTGTCTTTCTTTCCTGATCACTGTATTTATAATACTGTATAATATTGTATGCATAATTCCATTCCTTGTTTTCTCTCTTTTTTCTCTTACCTGAACACTGTACTGCTTAATACTATATGTAAGTCCTCATTGTTGTTTGATGTAGAGCCTTTGTAAAGGAGTTTATGACTCAAAGGGTTGTAATTCTGAATGTAATTAAATAAATAAAAAATAAATAAACAAGTGAGCCATCTGGCAGTACTAAATCTTACATGACTCTCATAATAAGATATATACATAATAGTATTTAGACATTATGTACAAATATTTTCAACAGTGTACTTGGAAAATCCCACACTCCACCCCTTAATGAAGGTGATCCTACAAAAAAGTAGGAACACATCATGAGTAGCATACTAGGTGCATCAATGAAAAACAATTTACACTTTGTTTTCAGGTTGTCTTTTACAAAACATATACATTTTTGGAATCAATTTTAGAAATGTAATTCAGATATCATTGTCAGTGGATCCCCTTCCCAAATTACATACACACAAGCTTACTTGGGTGCTAAATTGGCATATTTTTAATCACAACTCCATTACATCCTTTATTTCTCACAACAAATACTTTGCATTTACAAAATTTATATAACTTTAATGATTTAAATGATCACATCACTTCCTTGTCACCATTTTGGACTCAGATACATATCCCAAGTCCACCAATGACCCTCTGGGTGCAAACCCCCAAGGTGCCAATGCGTTTAGGTGCACACCCAGTTTGTGTTCTTGTTTTTCTAGACCACTACCCCTGTTCCCCTGTATCTTTATTATATAGTCCTCCAACTTCCCTTTTCATCTTTCTTGCCTGATCCTTGAAATATCCATCATGCCTGGCCACCCAGTGCTGTCCACCTTCAGCAGCCCACTGTGACCATAAACTCCACTTTTTGCACCCCTTATTGCCAACCTACCAGTTGGGAGGGAGGGCAACTTGATTAGTGAGAAAAGAAGGTAAACCCTATTCTTCCTTCCTCTTTTGTACCCCCTTTTGGTGGGCTTATCCTTCTGCCCACTCTACCAATCCTTATCCTCCTTTTAACCCCCTCCCTCTTTTGTACCACTCTTCCTCCCAGGATTCTTCAATCTCTCTCTCTTGACCTTACTCCCAGGGTGCTTCATTTTCTCCACTCTCTCCCCCCCCCCCCACAATCCTGCTGCTTCCAACTGGCACATTTTCCCATTTGTCAGGAAAACCCTGACAGTAGAGGCTGCCGTTTATGCTGGCAACCCCTTCTGTCAGTGGATCCCCTTTCCAAATAATACATCACAACCTTACTTGGGTGCTCAGTCAGCATATGTTTATTGTCAACTATATTACATCCTTTATTTTTATACCACAAATACTTTATATTTACATAATTTACTTAACTTCAATGATTTAAATAATCACGTCACTTCCTTGTCACCATTTTGGATTCAGATGCATACCTCAAGTCCACCATCGTCCCTCTGGGTGCAAACCTCCAAGGTGCCAACATGTCAAGGTGCACAAACACCACTCTTCTCTTCAACCAATAAATGAAAGAGTGGCCACTAATCCATACATTCCTCCTCCTAGCTGGCTCTGGGGGGACACAAAAATTACATTATTTCATTAATTCCCTAATGTATCACTTCTAACTCTCTGATGTCCACCTTTCCACCATCTTTATCTCTGATGCTGAGTGACCCCTGGCTGTTGTCAAAGATACTGCCCCTATCTAAAATGAATGGGATGAGAACCCTGATGCATCTCCCTAAAAATATTCCAGACCTTTCTTCAGCATTGCCATTAGTTGGTAACTGGTACAGATCTAGAAACAAAGGGTTTGATACCTTCTATTGGACCAACATAGATGTTACAAAAAGAACAGAGTGCTTAAACTTTTGGACTAACAAAGTCCTTCCCTAAAGCTTATGGCAGTTACCTAGAAACTCACGTATTATTAACACCCACATCATGCAGTACATAAAAAAACAGAAAGAATTCTCATTGATTTAAAATGCTCATTTAAACCATCACTGAAGTTAGAAACAGTTGAATCAGATCTCACCAGTTTGCCATTAGCTGAGATGACATCAGGGCCAAATGTCATCTGACTCTTATTCAGATGGCATTTGACCTTGGCATCTCAGCTAATAGCAAATTGGCGCGGTCTGGGTCAACTGTTCCTAACTTCATTGATGGCTTAAATGAGTATTTTAAACCAATGAGAATTCTTTCTATTCTTTCTAGCTTTTTTATGTATGATCTAGGTGTTAATAGTATGTGAGTTTCTAAAGAACTGTCATAAGCTTCCAAGGAAGGACTTAGTTACAAAGCTTAAGCACTTTGTTCTTTTTGTAACATCTATGTTGGTCCAATAAAAGGTATCAAACCATTTGCTTCTGGATCTGTTCTTACAAGGAGTAATACAGCAAAAACTAAATTGGTAATTGGTAGTGATGGGCAAAGTCAGCAAAATTCGCTGCACAAAATAATTTGTGAATGGGGTTCAATTCATGAAGACAATTCACAAAATTTGTGCAATCAGGGAAGCACGAATCTGCATGAAGTGTTGAACTTCACTGGTGAAGTTCCACACTTTGCGGCAAAACTTTCCTGGTATCTAGTGGGTGCCCCACCCCACCTACCAGTTGCCGGCCCCAGTGTAAGATAGGGAGTTATTTATACACTGGGACTGGCTATAGGCAGGAGATGGGGGCACTTGGCAACAGGAATCGAATCAGTTAAAATGATTTGCCATTTCTAAACTATCCTTGCTTAAAAAAACAAAACAAAAGAAAGGCAAAGTTACAAATGGTGAATTTTTCATGAAGCACATGAGCTTTGTGAAGTGATCTATGGATGCAAAGTTTTCAACTTCACCAAAAATTCATCAGTGAAGTAAAACTTCACTGCATCTTTAGTAACTGGTGACTGGGTCCTCATTACCATGTACACACCACAGCCCCTCCGCCAATGGTCAAACATCCCTGAATTCTTCTATGGCTTGCATCGGGCACACCTGTCCCCCTACTTGTCTCTTTATCACCACCTTTTCCCCATGCCCTGACTGATCCATCTTGGAGCTCCGGAGCCATAGATCCACCCATCCTCTAACCAATGCACTTCATCCAAGTGCAGCCCTTTTTCCCTAATCAGCTAACTCTGGGCCACTACTTCACTAACGTAAAATGCCACATGAAACATCAGTAAAAATACCAAAGGAAAAAGATGTTCCTCATAGTGTGAATGGCATATACTTCCCAATGCTCCCACTTACCTACCAAGCAATTGCTCTGATATTGGGTGCCTTCCATCCCAGCTTCTCCCTTTCATTCTCTGCCAAGCCTGCATCATCCTCCAGACCACCTGTGCCTTGCATGGCTGCCCCCAACATTTCAGACTGCAAATCAGTGCCAAAGCCACTAAGTGGATCCCCATGCTGGAGTGTGCTACCCCTTCCTCCCACTTCTGAGCTATAAACCTCATGACCTGTTCTTCTGTGACTGGCCCACTAATCTCCATTCTGGTCTGCTCACTGAACTCTTGAAGTACTCTCCAAGATCCCTCATATACCCTTAGCGTATCTGCAGACCGACAGCTTCTGAGCAGCAGTTGGGCTCTTTCCAACCAATCTCCAACAAGTGAAACAGGACCACAGTTCTCCTGGCTTCTACCCCTGCATAATGCATCTGAACCTGTTCAACTGAAGATGGAAAAGGCACATCACATTCTTAACCCCTTCAATGTGGTTAGCTCAAAATGACATGTTCAGTCTCAACCCCTGTAATATTAGCTGTCTAAGCACCCTCATCACTGTCTCCATTGTGGCTGTCTGCCTATTCAGCACCTCTGCCACTGCCTTATTATCACACCAGAATATCACCCACTGATTCCTCAGGCCATGTCTCCAATGAACAGCTGCTACCAATATTGGGAATATCTCTAGGACCATAATGCCCCACATCAACCCCCTCACTTTCCACTCCTCAGGTGATAGTTCTGCTTTCCAGCTTCTTCCAAAGTATGCCCCCATCCTGAAAGTGCCTGCAGCATTGGTATAGAGCTGCAAATCTGTATTAAATACCCACTCATCTGGCCAGAATATAACCCAATTTTGCTGCCTTAAAACTTCCTCCCATATGGCTAGATCCTCCCTCATGCCCTTTGTTATGTCTACCCAGTGATGCAGCAACCACGCCATCTTCAATGCCTTGGCCAACCTGCGCATGAATGCCCTGCCCAGGGCCACTGCCCTACATGCAAAATTCAAATGTCCCAGCAGCTACTGAACTACCAACAGTGGCACTCTTCACTTCCTTTTCACTTTCCCTAATATTTCTGACAACTTCTTTACCTTAAAATCTGGCAACCTGAATACCCCCTCCTGTGCACCCACTTCTATTTTCAAAAATGTGAACTTGTGGGACCGACCCTCCATTTCCCTTTCACTAATGGGGCCACTAACCTGTCACACATCTCCTGGAAACATTGTAATATTTTGCCAGTCCCTTCCTCCCACTGTCCCACAAACAGGAAACTGTCCAAATAGTGAACCATTTTCCTATACCCATATTGTTCCCCAAATGCTTACTGCAACCATGTTCTGAGCATCTAGAAAGTGGCACACACCACCAAACAGCCCATCAGCATTATCTTGCCCAAAAAATGACCTCCCCAAAATTTAAAACCCAGTAGTTCCCAATACTCTGGCTGAACTGGGAGCAGCCTGATGCTGACTCTATGTTGGTCTTTGCCAGCCATGCCCACGCCAGTGTCCAGATCAACTCTACCACCTGGCCAGTGTTGCATAGGACACTGCACTCTGCTCCTCACTAACAAAATCATTAACTGAGTCTCCCTCTGGATAGGACTGGTGATGAACCAGATGGTATTCCCTGGAGTGTTTCTTCATCACCATCCCCAAAGGTGATACCCTAAACTCAGGAAATGAGACCCCTTGAATGGATCTTCCACCCTGCTTGCCTTCACCTCCTTCATTATCTTCTCTGCCTCCACCACTTCTGTACCTTTTATGGATCCCTGATTCCGCACTTGCATTGCTAGTCTGGGCCCGTCATACTGAAGACTAAACCCATTTGTGAATCCTTCCTTCAGTATCTTCACTGTTGTCTTATCCCTGTGTCCATCTAACCATGCCACTAATAACTCCTTGTTAATTGTTGTCCTTGCTATCCCAACCCTTCCTTCCCCTCCCCTTGCCACTGCCTTTCACCTCCCTCCCATACTTACTCTGACTCCCCCATCCAAGCTGAAACCTTTTCCCCTTCCCCTCTGACTCAACCCTCCTCTGCTCAGACACCTGTAACCCCCTGAAATAGATGCCCTCAAAAGGGCTGACCCCCAAACCTGTCCTCCAACTCCACTACCTAGACACAGGGTGTGGCCCTTCACATTTTGAACACATATGCCTAAATCTACAATTTGCCTATGTGCACTGTGTCCTGTTGTATCCCCAGCAAATCTTCTGTGGGGTTCATGTTTCTACCTTCCCCCCATCAAACCAATGTCTGAGCCATTATAGTCTCAATCCATATGTCTGGATGCCTAGTATTCCAATGCACATCCCCGTGGGACACCATCCTCTGCCAGAACTTCTCATTGTACTTCAACCACCTGTATCTGACCCGCATCTATATGCACTGCGCACTAAAAGCAAATATACTAATAGCGGGATGGCTAGCTCTGATTGCTGCTGCAGCATGATGGCACTAAAGTATGTGAAACCTATCAGCCATGCCTCCATGGTCTTACCCTAAAATTCTTGTCTTCCTGTGTGTTCCCCACTATTGCTAACATTACCACAATCTCCATCTCGCCTACACTCTCCTTCTCATATTTCTTTGCTGCCTCTTTGTCTACCAGTGCAAAGATGTCCACATATTCCCTCTTCCATATCTTTTTCTTCAACTCTAGTGGCATATGATCTCTCATAGTAACCCCTCAGTGGGCTCTCAACCCCTTTCCACTACCCCATCCCCTCCTGACCCCTCTTCCTGACTCTTTTCTTGACAGGCTATCCCTTTTTCCTTGAACTCCTGTAATATCTTCTGCAGCTCCCCCAAACTCTTCTCACCTGCCCCTCTAATAATCTCCTCTATGTACTCCCTCAAACTCCCCTGTAATGTAAGATTGCCAGTGTCATTCTTACTCTGAGACCCAACTGCTGTCTTGGCCCCTTGTCCAGCTGTTATCCTTGTCCCACTGCCATTATCTACTCCTGGTGCCTTACTGTTCTCTGTCATATTCTTTTGCAGCCTCTCCTTCCTGTTAGCTGTCTCCAACATCACCTGCACTTCCTATATCATTGCCATCGCCTGTTGCACTGTATGTTCCTTGGGGTCAGTCCTTGGTGTTCCGGACCTCTTTTGAGATTGTTGCCTTCTCATAGCCATGCATACCAGCTCAATTGGATATAAAAACAAGCATTAGCAAAATTGCATCACTTGAAGCCCATGAATGTTCGAAGAAGAAGGTGTCTCTATGCCATAAACAAAGGGGACATAACATCCCTTTTGGTTTATGGTTCCATGATGAAAAAAGGGGGTACCCCTCACCTCAATTAACTTTCTAGCATCTGCATAACTCAACCAGCAGAAGTTAACTATGTTACAGGGAGATCACTTTAAAGTGAAGGTACTTGTTTTACTCAGCAGGATATTAATAACAGATAAGATGATTATAATCTACATGCTATGCATTGATGGCATCTGTAGTAGTAGATTAAATTTTGTAGATCCCTTTTGGAAAAATAAATTTTCACAAACTTACTGCCCTGCAGGAAAATCAGAATTCTCTTTACCCATGCTTACTCTCTCCTCAAAGAGGAACATGCATGGAATGAGAAAAAAGGAGAGAACACCCAAGCTACCTTATAGCATAACCAATATATACATTTTTCCCCCTACAGTAATGTAACGGCTGCCACCAGCATCCCAGCTGCCACAATGGTTCAGCATACAGTACAGATCCAAATCCCTGAAAAACAAGATTATAGGGAGCACTAATTGAATGACTGACATGCAAACCATTACTTATTGCCAAGAAAATGAGCCACCTTTTTTTTGTTTGTTTTATACACTATGCATACCTTATATAGCTTACCAACCATTAAGTAAAATGTATTTTAATAAATGATTGTTGCTATGCCATTATTGATATGTATGCCTTAAACAGAGTTACCTTGATCCTTACTGGCTCAAGTACTGATTTCTGGAAAACCTCCTGAAAACCAACTCTGCGATGCTGAGTGATGTGCTAGCAGTGTATCAACTTGCTCAGCAAGAAAAGAAGGGAGATTCTGTTCTCTCTTCCTCTTTATTATCCCCTTTTGTTGGGTTCACCCTTCTATCCACTCCACCTATCCCTATCCTCCTTTTAACCCCCTCCCCCTTTCATGCCAACCTTCATCCCAGGGTTCTTCACTCTCTCTTTCTCATTTTACTCCCAGGGTCCTTCATTCTTTCCTGTCCCTCTCCCCCCATCCTGCTGCTTCCAAATGGCAGCTTTTCCCATTTAGTCAGGAGTAGAGGTGGGCGAAATGCTCTCACTTCTCTACATGGAGCACTTCGTGTATTAACCTCCAATTCACATAGTGCTCTGCAATGTGAAGTATATTACTTCACTTTTATTTTTTATCATGAAGTGCATTGAAACCAATGGACTTCGGGCTACTTCACCTTATTTTACAGCCTTCCTTTAATTTTAATGCAAAGTGCCATTGATTTTAATAGACTTCACTTTACTTCACCTTTATATTGCTATTTGAGGTGAATTTTGCATTGATTCGAGGGATGGTAGGTCACATGGGTTCTGTATTGTCGTGCACAGTCTCAGTTCTGCATAGTGTGTGTAGTGGAAATGTGGAGACAGTTTGATCTCAGAGCTCTGAGAATCAAACCATCGAAAAAGCTTTAAAAAAATCACTTTTGATCCAATTTGTTGGTCTAAATTTAGTACATTGATTGTAAGAAACTCTCCTGCGCTTATATCATTGAGTGTTGATTGTTTTTCTGTGCATTTTGAATGCCAATTTAGAACATTCAGGCTGTGTACTGACAGACACTGTTGAAATGTACATCGGGGAGGGGTGTATCTGTGGTGGAGTGAGATTCACATGAGAATGACAGTCTTTCTGTTTTGCATTAGTAGTGTGTGTTAGTATTTGTGTGTTTATGTACACACAGTAATACTTGAAGTAATTTTTGATAATTATTTTCTGTTTGAGGTGCAGTGCATATTTCATTCTGTTTAAATGATTTGGTTATATAGTGTACTAAACTGTTACATTTTCTATGCATTACCTGTAGTGTGTGAGTGTGAGTGTGTGTGTGTGTGTGTGTGTGTGTGTGTGTGCTATTAAGTCAGATACATTTTATTGTGCCACACAGTAATCACAGCATTCTGAATCTGTTATCTGCCTATGGTATTTTTTATTGCTTCGTTCTAGCTAGATAGTGGACTGGTACTGCAGCGACTCCCCCGCCCCATACCTGCAAAAGGTATTATTTTTCCAATTTTGGATTTGTGTGACCACTGGTTAAGTCAGTGCTGTTGTGCCTGTGCAGCTGCTTCTCTTGAGTATGCAATCTTCATCTGCCTGTGTGTTTGCATCTGTGTAGTGTTCAATCTGCATCTGTAAGCCACAGTTGTTGTTTTGTGGCTTCCCTTCATCTCCAAAGTTCAGAAATCTAAATTTGTTGTGAATTTTCTGTGCAATTAAAATAATGCCTGCAAAGAGACATGGATGGAAGGATGTTTCTGGCCATGGCACTGCTGCGACTGGCAAGATCGGCCATGGGCGTGGTAGTACGCAGCATTAGTGCACAGTTGATGCCAGTTAAGGGATTTCTCTGACTATGTTTTTCACAGTGCAATCAGTTGCTTCAGTGATGGTTGGAGATGCTGTTGTCCTGCTGGTGGTGATAGTGAAATTGTTGATGGCATGGGTATTGCCACAAGTTCAACCCATGACAATGAAACAATGTAAAGGGAGCAAAATTTGAAGATAGAGGGGGGATGGATCAGGGGCAACATCAGGAAGTATTTTTTTCATGTAGAGGGTGGTGGATGCACTGACAAACAAAAACTAATGCTCCACATTATGGTGTGAGAGCAACGGTTGGAGCATGGCCATAATTTGCAGTTGGTGACCCTCGATACGTTCCAACCACTAATCCAGGTTCACAACCCTGATATTCAGGTGATCCAACTCATTCCACATCAGGCCCAAATTGGCCTGTGTGGCAGGCATTCTTGTAGGGTTGCCAGCATCCACTGCAGGTTCTGGAGCAACCACTTCCTCCATGGCCTGACCACACTTGATCCCACGAGCAGGTGGAGGCTGTGCTGCCACCTGTTGCCCAGCAGGGACAGCAGGCACATTCCATCCCTGTTCAGCAACCTTGGCCTCCCACTGTACACAGTGGTGGTTTGCAAGATGAGTGCACTGACCACCTGTCCCCAGATGTCTCCTCTCTCACAAAACCTCTTTCTCCCACATTAGGTAAGGCGAAATTAAAGTCTTTCACTGTCTTGCCTGATTTCTTGCCTGATTAACTTCCTGCCTAAGCCACGTGACTGGCAGACAATAACACATGTGATCTGTTTATTTATTTCAATCTAGGATTAGAAAATACCTTTGAGCACAGTGGAGCTCATTTACAAAGTTTCCACATCAATAATGGAGAGGGGGGTTACAAAATAGACAGAGTATAAAGCACAGTAACATGTACAGATAATAGCAAATACAGCGAACAGTAGAACAGCACAATACATAGTAAACACAGATGATTGCAATTAGATACATAGTTGGCATTCTAGGACTTTATAGGTGAAAATGTGGGTGGGTAATCCCATTTGGAAATTGGGAAGGGTGAGTCAGGGGATGAAGTGTAGCAGCAGGACAGAGAACAAGGGGGAGGGGATACAGCCAGATGGCATTGTCAAGCATGTTGAGTGAGGCAGAAAGAGGTAGAACAGGTGGGAGTGGGGGCAAGCACAGAAGGAGAAGGTGACAGGAGGGAGGGGATGGTAAGGTATGGGGAGGAGGGAGGGAGGGAAGAGGATAGGGAGGGTGAATGGTGTGGAAAGAGTCAGTCAGGGGTCATAGTGGGCGAGTTAGTGGGACAGAGTAGGAGGGTTAGGACCTGACAGGTAGGGTGGAAGGAAGGTAGGTGGGTTGTTCAATTATGACTCACTTCACACTCAACAGAAAACCAATGAGAAGTGAACACGAAGCCACCTTGACACAAAGTCATAATGGGGCGAAGTCAGTATAAGGCAAAGTATGGAATTCTATGGGGACTTCATGTAGCATTTAGAGATGCAGAGTGGACGACTTTGCCCCAGCTTCGCTGGAAGAGTTAAACTGTGCTGCATCTCTAGTCAGGAGACCCCTGGCAATCGAGGCTGCCATTTATGTCGGCAACTAATTTTTTTTATATAAGTACTGAAACAGTTCTCAGTTTAATAATCTATACTGTGTGCTGAAAAGAAACATTTAGCATATGTACAACTGTGCATGCACATGTGAAGTACATTATCTTTCAATCAATATAATAACAACAATGATAATGCAGTATATTTACAGAAAAACAACATTATATATTTGCAAGTCTGAGTCATAATTTAGTAGGTGTTATAAAGCCCACCAGGTATAGTGTAGTTGGAATGCTATGCTTTGTCAGCCAGTGTCAAGTTACAATACTGTAGTAGGCATATATCTAAATTTCAAGTGCTCTGTACTTTTTTTAGAACAGTATACCATAACAAACATCTACATGGACCAAGACATTTTAAGCTCACTGATTATACGAACTGTAAACAGTTCATTTTAAGCAGTACAGCAATCAAGGCATTACATGTAGAAAGAAACAGCACAAGAAGTAGTACTTGTCACTGTTTTTATGGCAACATGGTGCTTCATTTTCTTTTGTATAAGTGTGCCGTCAGCCATGATAAATCTCTACATGGGCCAAGATACCTTCCACTCACTCATAGTACATAGAAACTGGCAGCCTCACAACAGAGCATTGGATATGAAAATGGTACATTTTCATTAGTGAAGCAATCAAGGCATTAAATATAGGAGGAAACAACAAAAGAAACAATACTTTTCACTGTCCTTATGGCTGGATGCAATGCAGGTGTGATGGATGTGATGAATGGAACAGCATATATCCACAAGTTTAAAGTACACATGAGTCAGATGCATACTGCGACAAACTAGTGTTCTGCACCTTGTACAAGCTGTGAAATCCTACAAACAGCAGTGCACAAAGAACCACAGTGCACTGTTGCCTCTAATACAAAGCCAAACTTTACTGAATGTTCAAAAGTGCACAAACAAAGAGTAACCAGGCAGGATTTCAGTGTAGCTACCCCTAGCTCCTCGACTACACAAGTCTTCAAGGGGGTGGTGCTACAAGGACAAACCACTCCTTAAATACACATTTAACTTTCACGTCACTATGTCTGTGTCATAACTTTACTATTTAAAGTGACAATGCACTTAATAAAGTTATTTTTTAGCCACTGTACTTTTAGTTAATTATTAAGACAATGTGAAATAAGATTCATCATACTACTATCATAACAATAATTTCCTTACACATTTGTTCAAAAAGAAAAGGTAAACACAAATAAATAAAGAAAGCGAGAAAAGAGAAGACTGTAATGCTATCACATCCTAATGGTATTTGTATCCTGGGGCTAGCAAGCAGTAAGGCTGCCATACTCTATTTAGGCAAATGCCAACCATGAAGGTAGGAGCCCAGATAGGACGGGTTAGTGACACCTGAAATAGAAAGAATATACGAGAACAAAGTATTTTAAAGCAGGTAAATGCAACATTCCATCTATTGTTGTTTCAAATTACACAATACAACACTGCTAAATAAAGCAGTAAACAAAGGCAATTAATTGAATTTCTTATTATGCAAAAATGCTTAATATCCTAATTATTGTTTAATCCCTTTGGTTTTACAGTATCCAGTTTAAAGATCCACATACTTTCTTTTTTTCAATAGTTTATTAGCTCTATCACCACCCCAAAATTCTGGGGCTATCCAATCAATATCCAGAAAATTTTAAGCCATCTCGTTTAGAATTGTGGTGGGATGTGAAGTGTGTACCTACAGTGGTATCATTCTTGGCATTAACTATGGACCTCACATGCTCTTGTATGGATTGTTTTAATGGTCTCACAGTTTTTCCTACATATAGTAAGTTACACTCACACCAGAGTACATGTACCACATGTGTAGTATAACATATGATGAGGTCATTAATATTAAATGTAAGCTCAGGTCTCTTTGGGTGTGTGTAAGCATTACTCTCTACAGCAAATTTGCAAACATTACACCTTTTTCATTTATGGAACTCTTTTGTCCCTTATGGGAGCCAGGTTTTTGTAGTGTTTAACATGTTTTTTGTCCCTTTTTAGTTCTTGAATGTACCAATCTCTCTTTTAAGTTTTTACCCTTGTGAAATGTTACCCTTAGTTTAGGTCAGACATCCATCCCCACCACATCATCACTTATCAAGATAGGCCAGTTTCTGCATATTATATTGCCAATCTGGCCTGATAAGTGATTATATTCTGTAACAAAAGTGCAAGGTACACACTGTAACTCATTCCTATTATTTGGCTTTAAGAGGGAATCCCTGGGAATTTTCTCTACTTTTTGTTTAGTTTGTATTAAATGTTTTCTGTTGTAGTCTCTTAATACAAATCTGTCCATCAGTTCCCATGCCTGACATTCAAAATCAAGCTGTCTGCTGCAATTTCTCCATAATCTTAAGAATTGACTATATGGTATAGATTTTTTCAAATTTGGGGGTGGGCACTCTCAAAATGTAAAACTGAATTAGCTGCGGTTGATTTTCTGAATGTCTTGGTATTAACAGAATATCTTCTCTCTATGTCATTATCTATTGTTAAATCCAAATCCAAAAAAATCAGAGAAACAGGGTCCAACTGGTGACTAAATCTCAGATTTAAATTGTTTTTGTTAAGCCACAAAATAAAGGCTTGGGCATCTTCTGCATTTCCATCCCAGATGCATAATATCTCATCAATAAAATGGAACCAGTACTTCACATTATTGAAGAAAGGATTAGCCATCTGATTTAACACAGTCTCCATTTCCCATTTCCCTAGAAATAAGTTGGTATAGCTGGGTGCCTTCATGGCACCCATAGCTGTGCCACAGGCTTGTTGGAAGTACTCTCCTTCTAACTCAAGAACATTATTTTTTTTTTAAAATTCCAATGCCTGCATTATGAACCCTGTTGGGACCTCTGAATTTTCTGGTTGTTTAGCCAGAAATTATTCAACCACTTCCAATCCCTGTTCATGTCGGATAGAGGTATAGAGGGATTCTACATCTATCCCCAGCCATTTAAAGTTCTCATTTCATATCACACTTTTCAATTGATCCAATAAATCAGTGGTATTCCTAAAGTATGAATCCAAAACCTTGACTTCAAATTGCAAAGAGAAATCAATAAATTTCCCCAAGTTTTGTGTTATTGGACCCACCCCAGAAACAATAGGATGGTCGAGTGGCCTTTCTTTATTTTTATGTATTTTTGGTAGTATGTAGAATCCCAGAATGACTGGATATTCTTCCCAAATAAACCCATATTCTAGCTCTGAAATATTATCATTTGCTACAGCCTCTGACATAAGTTTAAACAACTCCTTTTTCTGTTGCATTAGTGGATTAACAGGTAACCACCTGTAGTTCTCATTATTATTTAATAAGTCCCCAACAATTTCTCAATAATGTTTAACATCTAAGATGACAATATTTCCACAGTTATCTGATTGTTTTATATCAATGGAATCATCCTGTGAAAGTTCAGTAATAGCAATTCTTTCTTTTCTAGAAATATTCTGCTTTCTAGTATTGGCTTTTTCTTTTATTAATTATTTCACTTATTTCATTATTGTTTTATCATAGGCACTAATTGCATTATTGTAAGTGTTGGGGCAAAAAAAAAAACAGACTTAGGTTTAAAGAGATGTTTTCTAAGAGTTTTTGATTCATATTTGCTCCAAAGATCCCATGTCCCTTTCTTACTTGGGAGGTCAAGAGGTCAAGGGGGACTTTAACTTGCCCTGCATAAACTGGATAACACAAAATGGGATTAGTAAAATTGAGCAAACATACCTGGATACATTTGCACAAATAGGGCTTGAACAAATGGTATTATGTCCAACCAGGAATGCTAACATATTAGATATCATATTAACTAACATGGGAATGGTATCACTGATGTTCAGACTTCAATGCCCCTAGGAAATAGTAATCACCTTTGTGTAAACTTTAGGATGTTACGACAATCAGGACAACCAGGAACTGGAGTTACAGAAAAACTTAATTTAAAAAATGCTAACTTTACTTTCCTAAAAGAACAAATAGCAAAATGGGATTGGGAAGAAGACTTTACTAACAGATCTGTTGAGTGGAAATGGGATTTATTGACCTCAAAGATTAAAAAAGTGATTCAGGACTATATAGCTACCTCAAAAAAGTATGCTACAAAAAGAATACTACCGAGTTGGATAAAACCCTCTATGAAGAAACTCATAAACAAAAAGAGTAGAATGTTTAAAAACATTAAAAAATGCAACCAGCATCTATTACCAGCTTACCGAGTATTGAGAAAAAAAATAAAATTTAAAATAAAATATGCTAAATCTGACCAGGAAATATTTATGGCAACAAAAGTTAAAGACAATAAAAAACTTTTTTTCTTATATCAATAGTATAAGAGGAAATTCAAATGCTGTTGGACCATTAGCTAGAAATACGGGAGACCCTACCAATAACAATGAAACAGCTGATATCCAGAATAAATATTTTTCCTCAGTATTCAATAAATCTGATCTTACTATGTTGAAGGATGTGCAACTATCCATACCTGGGACAGTAAAGATTAATCAACTAGAAGACCTTAAAAAGCTAAAATCAATGGATATTAATAAATTTCCAGGCCCCAATGATCTCCACCCTAGAGTTTTGAAAGAACTTGCAGACTACATTTATAAACCATTAACAAACATATTCCAACACTCCCTAGATTCTGGTGATATCTCACTTAGTTGGAAGGTAGCAGTAGTTGTACCACTTCATAAACAGGGACCTACATCAAAACCTGAAAACTTTAAGCCGCTCGCTGGCACAGCGGTAGGGTTACCGCTCGCGGCGCCAGCAAACCGGGTTCGGGGAATAGACTCGGGCAGCTGGAGGGCCAGCCAGGGGAGGAGGATTGAGCACCAAAAGGATGCTCTCCTCCTCTGGGTGGGCTGGGATGCAAGCCTCGCTGCTATACCACCACCTGGGTGACCACAGGTGGAGGTGCAGTGAAGGCAGCTTGCAAAATAAGGGTGGGGAAGTGCCTTCTGGAAGCCAGAGCAATAAGCGCGTCATGACGTGCTTAGCCCCTAGGCTTTCCTAGCATGTGGGCACCTCAAGGGCTGGGACCAGAAAAATGGAAATACCCTCTCCCAGGTTCCTGTAGATGGGACCCGGTCATCCCGAGAAAACCCATAACCAGGCTCTTGAGATGGGGCCAGCTGACCTCCCAATGCATACTTGAGGTGTGAGAGAGGGTAAGGGGAGACCCTCTCCTCCCCACCCGAGGGGTAAACCACGGCAGGATGGGGGCAGGCAGCTGGTACTTGGAATGGAGGTACCCGAGGCGGGACTACAGGATGCTTGCATGACCTTGGGATCCCTGAAGAGAGGTTCCTGGAGCAGTGAGAATGGGACATAGAAAAAAATAGTAAGTCTAAAAAAAAAAATCTGAAAACTTTAGACCAATAAGTCTGACTTCCTATTGGGTAAAATCTTGGAAGGGATTATTTAGGACTACATCCAAGAACATTTATCAACTATAGGGGCAATAGACACATACCAGCATGGGTCACCAAGAATAGATTGTGTTTGACTAATCTACTAGGCTTTTATGAATAAAGAGATTGACAGCAAAAACCCAGTTGATATAATATTCTTGGACTTTGCAAAAGCTTTCAATAAGCTACCTCACTTAGAATTAGCTCACTCATTAAGAAATCTTAAATTATGTTCCAATATTACAAATTGTATTGTAAATTGGTTGACAGGGAGATGGCAGAAGGTAGTGGTAAATGGAGTTTTTTCCGATTGGGCTGGAGTTACAAGCAACGTTCCTCAGGGGTCGGTGTTGGGGCTGGTCCTGTTTAATATGTACATTTCTTCATTGAAAGTAGATTTACCAAATGTGTGGTTGTCCAAATTTGCAGATGATTGTAGAGTGGGAAACAGTGGTTAATACCCTTGAAGGTAGTACAACCTTACAGGAAGCCCTGTACCATGTCTTTGCCTAGATGACACATAGTAGATTGGAACCTAACATTAATAAATGTAAAGCTGTGCATTTGGGACCCAAAAATAGACAATGCGACTACACTCTTAACAACAAAATACTAACTGTAACCACAAGCGAAAGGAATTTGGGGGTGACTATAAGTAATGATCTCAAATTTAATATGCATTGTAGAATTCAGGTAAGAAAGGCAAATCAGATGCTAAATTGTATTACTAAACACATTCATAGTAGGACTAAGGAGGTATTGCTTCCACTCTGTATGGCACTGGTTAGGTCATAGTTGGAATACTGTGTGCAAATATGGTCTTCTTTTAAAAAGGAAGACATAAACAAGGTCGAAGCAGTCCAACACTGCTTTATTAGACTCGTAACCAGCTTAAAACAGATACCATATGCTCAAAGATTGAAAATACTCAATTTGTGCTCACTGCAATACAGGAGAGTGAAAGGGGACATGTGTATGTTGTACAGGGTAATAGGACAAAATAACTACATGTCAGAACTTGGTATAAAGTTTAACCAAGATAAAGCTAGTGGTAGAAGACATTCCTTGCAGTTGCACTCCAACAAATGGAATACACTATCTAGGAAGCATTGGTACAGCCAAAGGGTTATTACTTTATGGAACTACCTCCCCAAGGATGTAATAGCCAGTAAAAAAATTGATGTATTTAAAACTAGACTGGAAAATGCAATGGTGATGAAATAAAATTTGGGTAATATAAATGAATCCATCTGGCAAGTATTAAGGATGTAAGCCTACAAAGTTTGATCTTACCTATGATACCTTGTGCTTCATTTTCCAACAATAGCTCCTCTAAAGTTAACAAGTTCCTATAATCAATCTCAAGTGTTTCTATATCAAGGTTACCTGTGTCAGTAGGTGTAGACTCCAGACTTGGTGTAAAGGGTTCAAAGTTCTCAGTCATTTTGGGTATTTCTATAATATACCTGGTGTCTTCTATTTCCTGCAGTAAAATGTCAATGTCCTCATGTGAAATATCTGTTGTAAATCCCATATCAACTAAACTGTAATCATTTTGGCTCCAGCCTCCCTCAGAAAAATGCAACTTTAAATTTAATTTCCTGAAAAATTCTCGGAGGTCCACTGCTACTGAAAAATCATTAACCTGTGGTGTAGGAATAAAGCTCAGACACTTTCTTAAAACTCTTTCTTGATCTTCTGAAAGGGTTACATGGGAGAGATGTAATATCTATAAACCAAGTTCTTCTTGTGTTCCCTCAGAAGCCTTTTGACTCCTGCTTGTTTTCCAACTCCCCCTGCAGCCTCTCTTTGTTTTTCTTTTCCTTTTTCTCTGTCCTTTGGTTCTGCACGTTTCTGAAAAGAATAATCTGCTTCTGTGTTATAGTATGATTTATTTCCTGTTGTCTCTTTCTGCTGGAGTTGATGTTTCTTCTCTAGCTCTTGAAATCTTACTCTAGACCTTTGTTTACTCAAGGAATGAGATTTACTCCATTTCAGTATGTCCCCCTTATCATAATCATTGTTATCTCTCTGGAGTTTAGTGCTTTTTCTCTGTATTAACTCCAATTCATATTTTTGAATTTTATTTTTTAACTGTTTATTAAAGTCTGAGTATTCTTCACAGGCTTTAAATTTAATAGTTGTCTCCTTTGCTTTATTCAATTCAGCGTTACTTGAACTTGTTAGCCACTGTACTGTACTAATTAACTAAAAGTGCAGTGGCTAACAAAAAACTTTATTAAGTGCATTATCATTTTAAATAGTAATGTTATGACACAGACATAATGGCATGGAAGTTATATGTGTATTTAAGGAGTGGTTTGTCCTTGTAGCACCACCCCCTTGAAGACTTGTGTAGTTAAGGTGCTAGGGGTAGCTACACTGAACTCCTGCCTGACTACTCTTTGTTTGTGCACTTTTTAATATTCAGTAAAGTTTGGCTTTGCATTAGAGGCAACAGTGCACTGTGTTTCTTTGTGCACTACTGTTCATTGGATTTCACTACTGCAGAGGTTAGCCACCTCATCTCGTGGTGCATCATCAACTTTAATGCAGAAGAGCAGTGAATCTTGGTTTTTTATGGTTACCTTGTACAAGCTCCAGGTTTTTGAGCACCAGGACATATGCATCCTTGAGATTCTTTGGTGGTTTCTCTTAGAAGGTGCATATACAGCAGCATTGTTACACTCTAGCTACCCACCTCTGAATCTGCACCACAGGATATAAAGACCAGACTGTACAGAAGGGCCATAGAGGAAAACTATTACATGAGTGTCAAAATGCCCATGTCCAAACATAATTTTACTTGTAGTAAAGTTTTTTTACTGGTGTTACAACTTTCACTCCATGAGGGTCCAATCACTGAAATACAAGCATGAGATATGTAATGTACTGAGTGACTCTCAGAGACCATATGGTGTTCCTGCCACACCTTCGGCACTATCACCCTATTTTGCATCTCTAAACAACTTTCAGAATTTCACATATGGGTCATCTGGGATATATAGAGTAATCCACAGCATGTCATCTATCACTTCTGTGTCTATGTTATCACAGCACAGGCATTTATACTTGCAAACATAGCTAACTGTGAAGTATTACCTTACTGGGTTGTTATCCTCCTCCAAACTGTTAATAACAGGCCATCATGAACTCTGCAACATCTTCCTGAGCATTATCAACAAACATTCTTCAGCATGTCCACAATAAGCTGACCGGTCTAGTCGAAGTGGTGTTGGGCTCTGCAAGGCTGGAAGTTGCTGTTGCTTGACACAACTCACTTCAATGAGTCAAAGTTGTTGACTTGCAAGCATTAATCACATCAACAAGGTCTATTATATGAAGGAATGCCTGCATTGCAGAGTTAGTGTAGCAGTTTACTCCATTACTGTTGTCAAATGTTATCATTGCTGACAGACCAATAAACTACTTTGCAGGTGGCGACATCATTTGATCAACAGCAGTGGATCAGCCATGAGAAGTGAAGGCAGAAGAGTGATCAACACTAGGTTTCTTCCACTACAACACATGTGACACATCTATGGAAATATCTCACACACTACACCAGTAGGAATGGGAATCAGAGATTGGTTGGGTTGGTACACACACAGTCCACAGGCGACTGTGCTCAACAATGCATTTTATTTCAGTGCAGATTTTATTTGGTTCACTGCTTATGATGTACAGTCCTGTCATACTTTTGACATGAGATAAGGCAACATAGCTCATGCCATGTTTGAAGATATCAGCGTCTATGTTAACTATTGCTGCATCCAGACTCAAACCTTGAGACTTGCGAAATGAAACAGCATATGCAACAAAGTGTGGGAATTACTTTCTTGTTACATAAATGTCTTTCACAAACTGGAATTTTACTGAACACCTGTTGATTATCTGTGGGTAGTCAAGGTTGTCAAACTTCACCATAACCATCTCAACAGATGTTCTCTGAACATTATATTGAAAATCAACTATGTGCCCCATTGCACCATTGAAAAGTCCATGATCTATATCAAGATTACGAAGTAGCATGATACATACATTTTTATACACTGGCAAAACTGTCTCCAAGCTAGCAGCTTGAGACATGTCGGAGGTCAATTCCTTTAGTCATTCAATTGTCTTTGATACCATCTTTGAACTTAAGCAGACACCATCAATTGAATCAAGCAATGATAGTGTCACAATTGGCTGTTGCTGCCTCTGCATCATACTTTGGTTGAATTCTGCACACTGCTTAAATCTTGGCATCAAACAGGCAATGCAGATCCCATCAGTGTATAGCTTAGATCACATGCATTAAGCATGTAAGTTTCCTTTTTTGCTATGACACATGTCTTCAAGAGTACTACATTGGAATGTGAGAAGTTTCCAATGCAAGCCTCATCAAGTGGGGTTTTATGTTGAAAATCAGCACTCTGTCTCATGTTCTGAAACAGCTCAAAATAGCTGAAAAACTCCTACAGGTTTATTCCACTGGTGTGCCTTACAGTCTTTTTTGCTTCTGCAACAGAAAGTTTAGAGGATACATGTTGACTGGTCACAAGTTCTACTTGAAGAAGGTCTCTGAAAACAACAATGTTTTCCCCCCATGGAAACATCATCATTTCTACCACCAATCTCCTGCAGATGTAGGTGAATGAAGGCAAGAAGAACATTGGAAACCATGCTGATCTCATCAATAATCAAGAGCTCTGTCTTGTCAATCATGGTCTGCAGCTCACTTGCTACTTCAAGTGGCAATTCTCAGTACTCACCTGTCTTGCCAAGTTCAAGAGGCAACATGTTACTTCACCTATGTTGTATGCTGCCATCCCAGTTGGAGCTGTCACAATGACAGATGTTGCTGGTCCAATATGTTTTCAAATTTTTGCACTAATAGCTTTAATAACAAAATTCTTGCCTGTCTCAGCAGCACCATTGACAAACATACATAGTGGTTTTTAGATGTGATGAGAATACTCCTTGTTCCAATGTCACATACCATGCTTCACAGTGTAATTGCAGCTGTGTGAATGATTTCCTGATGTCTGTTCAACTGCTGCTGCATCATGTGACTGGTTGTGCTGAAGTGGCCTGCCTGCTGCATAGCACTTTCAATCTCTGACATCAGTACTACTGTATCATTAACAGGGAGGGGTGGTTCCAGAACTCCTTCTGACTCTGGTTCATAATGTTCTTGTGAATTAACTGGAGTATCTTCTTCCAGTTGTTGTCTAGCTTTACCAGTTGATCTTTACCTAACTGCAACCTGTTAAAGTAAGCTACAGATGCTTTTGTCTTGAAGGTCTCATAGCTCAGAAGGAACAGCTCCTCAAATGTTTCACAGTCACCTTTCAGTGAGTTTTCTTCCCTTCATGGCTTGAACAGGAACTGGAGAACAAAGTAGTAATGCTTACTCTTCTCTATAGATTTCAGATTGTGTTTGCATTTGTCAATCAACCAAGGCTTCTGCTTCTTGTCGAGACTGCCCTGCAAGCCTGTCACTTTGTATGTATCTCTAGCTGGATCCGACTCAACTCCATACCATTGTGTGACTTAAAAAAGGCACATGTTGTCCATGGCGTTGTGGTACTGAGGATAGTATGTGTCAATTAAGTTGTTTTTCAAGATGTTTGCTGAAGATGGCCAGTTTGCCATAAGCTCTTCAATCTCACCAAGAGGTCTGAGGACTCAACATCTCATTTCTTTGTAGCTGACATTCAAGTTTTGTATTAATTCAGTTTTCCCATACAGGCATATTCTGGTTAACCATTCACTGACTTCATAGGCTCCACATTCACAACTTTACAGAGTTTTTAATCCTAGTGACCACAGCCATGGAAACACTGACCTGCTGCAGCTGGAAAAATCTTCCCAAGGCTCCTGCAAGCATATTTACTTGTTTTTGGTGATGTATGAAGTGATATACAGTACTAGGGCATATAATTATCTGCAACTAACTGTACATCAATGTTAGTCTGCTGCATCAACAACTATGATGGACTGTAATCATTTATAAATGCCTCAATTTCCTTTCTGGGCAATTCATACACCTTTTTGTGGATTTCACTTTATGATAATAGTGTATGGTGGAGAACAAATCATTCACATGACCATTTTCACAAACACATGTGGGAAATCTGAAAAAAACACTTCGTGTACCAGTTGCCATGGTTTTTCATCTTTTTGCAACAGTACTTAGAATGCAAATGATGCTGGAATTTCTGCACCAGTTTTCATAGTGTTGGACTGTCATACTTGTCACGGATATGAGATGTGATGTAATGCATGATAAACTCAAGGATCTCAAAGTCCTCACTGTCACCAATGTGGGGTGCATCCTTTACTCAGGGTAGCATGTGAAAACGAGGAGCCCCACGTGCCTGATATTCCACTCTCCAAAAGTAGAGTTCTACAATACCAAGAGGTATATTAGTCTTTGCTAGAATGAATCTGAATAATGCATGAAATTAATGCTGTAAATGTTCTGACACAGAGGGTCTAGAGTGCACATCTCACCAAGAATCATAGATGATATGCCATCTACATCTGCATTTGCCCACTTGAGAAGCTCTGCCAACTCTTCCCAGCTGTATTCTTCACAGCTGAATGTAACAAACCAAGTGGCTGCACCATACTCTCATAACATGACTTCAGAATGCCTGCAGTACCAATACTCTTTGGTGCCATGCATACTGGAAAGGATGAAGCTCAAATTTATCTGCAGTATGCTATCCTTTTGTTGCAGCTTTTTTTATTGACTCTGATTTTTGCCTAGTACCTGGAACTCTCTAAGGCTGGCCCAGCTCACCTGCAATCTCTCTACTGCCCATTGTGATCCTATCTCCTCAGAGGATAGCTGTCCTCCACCAGCCTCAAGCTGACAAATCCCCCAGCTCTGAGCCCCCTGAGGTAGTGCCACCTCTACTCTGGCTGTCTATCTATAATCTAGAGTGTCGGCCAAGCTGGACAAAGCACAGAGGGGGTGGAAACAAATGCCCCATATTGGGGAGATGCGGCATGGTGAAGAACCATCATCTATCCAGGAGCGGGGATTTTCTACTTATGTGTGTTTCCCCAGGAGCTCAGTTGTGCAGTGATGTCTACATGATGAAGCTGTTGATGTCCACCTCACTCCTCCCCTTGACAGCTCCTTGCAGGCTGTACCACCAGTCTCTGCCAGGGGTCTCTGTTCTGCTGAAGACACCCTGGATCCCTCTCCAGAGAGATGAGAGCAGTCCATTGGATACTCAGTCCTCTCCCTCCCCTGCTGACCCCCTGTATTCAAGCTCATTCCTGAACTCGGGTCACCGGCGTGGCACGAGGAGTGGCGTCCAGCACCTCAACCCTCAGCACCACTGGGCCAGATTTTGTTGCAACTTTTTAAGCAACTCTGCAGTTGCCATACTATGCAAATCTATTTTGAACTGTAGAGCATGTGCAATGGATACAGACAGCATACTTTGAGCACTCTCTCACAGAAGGTGAAATAATACTGGATATTTCATTGTAACTTATCATCCGAATGTAAAACTCTGGATTCTCTGTACTCAGCTCCAGGAACACGTACCTCATGTTCATACAGAAGACCACCAGTGCCATGTGGAAGCAGATCAGGACATCAACATGCTCTCAGTGTGCTGTCCTAGATACTAACAGGGATTCCTTTAACCTGCTTCATCTGGTACAACTCAAAATGTGTCAAGTACTGGATCATTCCCACGCAGTGGATGGATTGTGTACTGTTCATACACATTCTCATTTGTATTCATTGAGACCTTCTCAATCATTTGCTTTTGTGGTGTTCACCACTCCAAACTGAGCATCAATGTCAGCAAGCTGATCCACATTTATATCCTCATAAGAAGGATTTCTTTGCTTTAAATAATGTACAGCATCTTTTTACTTTCTCAGCCTTGACAACATCTTGCCAAATTTGTGGGGAATTTCTTGGCACACCATTCACCAAAATGGCAATGATGTTGTCTCCAGTTATTATCTCTACATTTTCTTGCAGTGGATGTGGCAGATACATAATAGATCCCGTCAGGGATTTAATGAGGCTTTTTTGTGGGATGTTTTTCATTTTTGTAATTAATTTCAAAATTGTTTAAAATGACTTCATTGTCTGGTTTAGAATCCACTTAAACAAATTCAAACTGGCTATCTCAGGAGGTCTAACATCTGCCTGAATCTTGTTTAGCACAGACCTAGGGGGCAAACTGTTTGATTTCATCTTTCTGAAACAGCATGAGCAAATGTACACTGGTTCCTGTGGTTGAAATTCACTCTTTAGCAAGAGGTAAGCAATCAACTATCTTATGTCAACATCTCATCCTACCTCGGAATGTTACACAGGTCAACCTTTACCGTTTGCTCACAGTAGAATAGGCAGTTGCATGAGACACATTCATAGTCAATTTTTTGTCTCTTAGCTAGCTCAGATGTGAAAATTTGATTACCAAACTTCTTAATCAACTGTGATTATTTTACTGTCACATATGGATACATATGATCCACACTGTGTCATAACAGTTCATTAGAAGGTGCTTTACATTGCTTCAGCTGTTTAATGTAATGAAGGGCACCTTCCATGTCATGTTCATTTAATAACTAATCACATTGTGTAAAGTTCTTAACAGCACTTCTGACATAATACAAATTTGCTACAAATTTTCTCATTCCTGAATTGTTTACAGCAATCACACAGAAGTGATGAAATACACTGTCACAAGCTGCAGTCTACAAACATGCCAGTAAAAGGCCCATCAACACACATTATGATCTAATCTCACAGTTGTCAATGTTTTTGATTAGTTTGTAGTTCTCATTAAGCTTTGTGGTGAGAAACACTTTGAAAAACATTTCCACCTTATGAAAATATATTTTTCTCATATTGCACATGTCATCACGTGTCCATGTTCATCACCATGCTTTTCTCTGCTCTGCATCTGAAATATTTTCTTCCTCCATCTCATGCACATGATCACCTTGGAGCACTGGCAAAACACTTTGTATTTTGACAGCTTCATCTACACAAACAGACACTTGCTAATTGGGTACATGTTAACTTTCTTCCTAAAAATATACTTCTGTATACTGAGTGTATAGCCAACATCCCTCAAATATTACATAGAAGTTGTCTCTGCTTAGATGTTTAAAGTCATCCAGTTTGACTTTAACATTCTCAACTTTTTTCATAAATTTTTCAATTACAGCCATCATGGTTAACAACAGTCGTGACTGTACATTTATGGCCATGTTGACAAACTGCCTTATTTTCAGACATAGTTTCATCCGGTTAATTCTACTCTTTATTTTTTACCAGTATGTCATACTATGGCAGATATCACTTGCTCAGTTTTCACTTTAGCAGACAACATTCTGAAATATTTCATTCTTCTGTGATGCATACTGGCTACTCTGTCATTTGCACAGTTTTTCTTTCATTTTACCTTCTGAGTCTTGGTCAAAGTTTGACTTTTGACTCTAGGATGCTTTAAGTTTCCTGTTACCTGTACTTTTTTGACTGTGGCAGACCTCTGTTTGTCAGTACATCTTCCTTTTTGCACCTTTACCTTTCCTTTCAAAGGAGAGGCCTGAGAGATTTCCTTACCTGTATTGTCTACTTGTACACCATTAGCATTGTAATGTAAACCACAGCTACTAAAATATCTCTCTCTCTGTTTTCCACTTTGTGCTCATCCTGTACTAGGCATCTTTTTGTTCTGATCAGAATTTGCCAATCAAAGTTCAAATCTGGAATCTGGAAAAGAAACAGAATACAAAATTCAACAGTATTACATAGTAACTTCCTACAGAACCTATGAAAACAAGATAACATAGCTTACTACACTGGAAATATACATTTATTACTGAAGAAGCTACTGAGCCACACAAGTAGTACACATGACTGTGAAATGCAAAATGCATAACTGTGTCAGTTAACCAACAGCTATGAATGGTTATGGACCTTTGTATGGCAAAATATGTATTACTATCCTACTTTCACTTAGCATATATCACACCAGTAGCAAACACAAGCTGGCAATTGTACAATACATACTTATCTCAAATTACAGTATATACACACAAGCACGTTGACTGTAACACATAATATCATTTTCATCTAAAAGACTATAGTCATGTACCAGACACTTTCAAGACACAAAGCTGAGCCAGTACCTTTGCACCTCACAATGACATGTTGCTCCATGTAAACTTTCACCCTCCTTGAAGGTACTGATGCATGTTAATTCATGATTTCTGGCAATAGAACTATTGTAAAAAATATTCTACATTTATAAGAAAAAGACAAGCAAAAAACGTGTGACACATATTTTCTTAAAAAAATAGTAACAGTAACATCTCTTATTTAAGCTTGCAACCATTAGCACACCATTACAAATACTTTACTTATAGAACATCAACTTTTTTCACATTTAAAATTCATTGCAAATGTCAGTTAGATAGATAACACCAAAAACAAATCCCAAAAGTTATTTGCATAAGGCAGCAGCAGTGACCATAAGGCAGGGCTTTAAAGCACCTATGTTAAAAAGTAAAAGTTAAAACAGCCAAGAATGGCATACCTATGTTAAAAAAAAATCCTGTTTGGAATCAATGGGGTTTTATACAGAAAGGGATCCTTTTTCGTTTTCAGTTTCATTTTTCATTTTCCATGATTCCTTTTCATATTATAGATATAAACAAAAATAATTTCACAAATATCAGAACGTACTCCGAAAACACCTGAAAACAGCCATTGTCATGACTCCAGCAGCAGGGGCCATGAGGTGAGGTCCTAAATAAGTTTTCAGAAAAACTTGGAGTTAAAAGGCTCAAAGATCAGAAAGTTATGTGAGACAATTCAAAACCACCATTTGAAATGCATTGCTTTCCAAATGAAACAGAATCCTTTTTCATATTACAATAATCTTTTTTTTTCATTTTCTGCATATGAAAAACGAATCTAAGTAAATAAAAAAAGATTTGAATTAAAACAGGAAATGCTTCAGAACAGCAAATGGGAAGCCCTTCTCTCATCCGATCACCACAGGAAGTGTGAAATATTGGAATTTACAGTCAGAGAAAGAGCGACATGATAAAACCAGTCCTGCAAGTACTTAATTAATAAATCAACTTACTACAATGAATGACATTGTCCTACAGCAATAAAAAATGCACACCACAGAATCAGGTTTTGTAATCTTCTGCCTCATACATTTGTATACTCTGTATTATATGTTTTATTCCAAAAAAGCTCTATTTTAAAGGTAGACTCAGTTAACTTTCTTCTAAGTGCTCACTTAATTTAAGTTTTAAACAAAAAAATAGGCATGCAGCAATAATGAGCACACATCCACTCTAGCAAGTGCTTCACTGGGAGTAGATGGCAGAGCAAGGCCCATAATGCTGCCTTCTGGAAAACCCCCCATCCACCACTCTAGCAAGTGCTTCACTGAGAGTGGTCGGCAGAGCAAGTCCCATTATACTGTCTGCTGGAACACCTCCATCCACCACTCTAGCAAGTGCTTCACTGGGAGCAGACAGCAGAGCAAGGCCCATAAGGTAACAGGTGTTCTCCCTCCACTGGAGAACCTTGAAGGGGACTGTATCAGCATACATGTTTAAAGTGATTATTTTCCTCACTTTTCTCGACTGAGTGCACTGGATTGACCACCCAATTACAGTGGAGCTTTAAGAGATGTTCTTGTACTCTTCCCACGGCCATCTCTGAGTTGCCAGGCTCTGCTTAACCCACATTTGCATGGTGAGGTGCAACTAGGGGGTTTCTGTATATTTTGGGGCTGGGATCTGTTTTTTCTTACTGGAGCTCAGAGTTGTAATATGCCTGCTTTAGCCCCAGGGCTGGACTTTATCATTTTTTCTGTTTATTTGTCTAGGAACGCTAAGTCGTATACTAGATCAGCATTGTACTCACTGTCCTGATTTCAAAGGATTTCTAAGTTGCAAACTAGTTTTCAGTTGTACTCACTGTCCTGATGTAATGCTGGTGTCTGTTGCCAATTCTTGGGACCCCCCACCGACAGTCCTGCTTGCGAAGTCGAGTAGGTTGGGACTCCATTGTCTGGGTTTCCCGCCAGAGCCCGGAGTAATCTAATCCTCCTTTTGTTTCTATTCCCACACTAGGCTACCTGATGGAACACCCCAATCCATCACTCTAGCAAGTGCTTCACTGGGAGTGGACAGCAAAGCAAGGTCCATAAGGTAACTGGTGTTCTCCCTCCACTGTAGCATCTTGAAGGGGTGTTTTCCCATTGACACTTCAGGTCGACTCCCAGCCCCGGCCACCCCCCTTTTTATTATGTAATCAGGTCACGTAACTACTTGCCTGTTTTTCCATTAGCAATTTATCATCACCTTCCACTAGGGGTCAGTATTGAACAGCCTGTTTCAGTCTCTTCCTCTATCCCTCCCCTACCCCTTGATTCCTCTTCCTGGCACTAATTGCCACCCCCAACCTAATTTCCTACCAAGTACGTTTCTTTATCACTGCTCTTTCTCTCCTCTCTTAAGCCTTGAACCTTGCACCCTATGCTTATGAGGTGGCAACCCTACCGTTGCTCCCTCTGGCCTTGATAACTACAGGCAGCATTCTGATAATGTTGTTCCCCAAGACAGAGTAGCTCAGTAAGTAAATAACACTGCCAGTTTGTTTTTGTTGTTTCAGACAATACAATTTCACCCTGCTCTGTTAACTCTCCTTGCCTTTCTTACTCTTCTCCTCTCTACCCTCACTCCCCCCTTGTCACAGACTACCATGGCAGTACTCCCATCTCATCCACTATTCACAGGGTAACCTCCAGTGGCCCATCAGCAGAGCATATCCTGTCCACTAGGTCAAATGCTATCGCTTTCCAGTGCTGTCTACACCTCTCCTTATTACTTTTTCAGCATGCTCTCAATCTTCCTATCCCTTCCTTAGGTTGGGAGGCTCTAAGCCCATTTCATGCCCCTCACACAAAACTGAAGATCCTTAAACTAGCCCACCTCCAACTTGTCCTCCTGCTCCTACGTCTCTCAGGTAATGTGCACCCTAATCCAGGACAGCCCCCCACCCTCTCCACCCGTAGTATGAAGCATAGTCTTTTAATAGCCAACATGAACATCTGCAACCTCCTTAAGAAATATGACATCCTGCTGGGCTGGATGGTGCGGACCGTCCCTGATGTTCTAGCTATTACAGAAATGTGGCTCGACCTGGTGACCCTGACTCTGCTGTTTATATTCATGGGTACTCCATTCACAGGATCTACAGGCTGGGGAAAAGAGGTGGGGACTGTGCCCTCTACTACCTGGACCTGCTATATACCTCCATTATCTCGATCACTTCCCCCTCCCATGGGGTCCAGCCCCTTATGGTCAAGTTGCTACCCAGTGGCAGAGGTAAATGCCTTTATATAATGACAGTGTATATTCCCCCTCATAAGCAAAAGCCAGCTTTTGCCATGGTCCTTAACTGCATCTCACAGTTACCCAGTAACAGTGATATCACTGCACTGGGGGACTTCAATACTAACTGGCTCTCATCCACCACAGCCCTTTTTAAGGACTCCTTTGCCACTATGGACCTTAACCAAGTTGTCCACTCTCTTATGGGATTAAACCCTATAAAGGGGTTGTCCACCCTCCTTGACCTCATCCTTACTAACTGCCCCTCTGGAGTAACTGATGTCACAGTACTCCATGATACTTTAAGTGACCACTCCGGTAATCTGCCATAAGGCATTAAGGATCCCCAACCCCCCCCTAAATTTACCTCACAACTCTGACTAAAAAAGGATACTTGTCTCACTTCAAAATTCCCCTACAGAACTGTGATTGGTCCCCCATTAGCTCAGCTATCTCAATAGACATCACCTTGGAATACTTTATAACTACTTTTAACTCAGTCTGTGACCTATATGCCCCTTACACTTAAATTGTTATCAAATGCCATGACACCCCCTGGATCTTGCAAGCCTTGCTTGATCTGATGCACCACCATGATAATATGTGGCACAGAGCCAATGCCTCTGGGAGGCCGCATGACCAGCAACTATACAGAAAAACCAGGAGGAAATTTACATGGGAAATTCATAAAGTTAAAACAGCCCACTTCCAAGAAGTCCTCCCCTCCTTCTGGGATTCAGGGTAAATGTTCTGGAACAATATCAAAGAACTTAATGAAAAGACCATTTTACCTCCCCCAGCTCAGCTTTCAATTAATGGTTCCCTATCTCTAGACCCCCAACTCATTGCTGATACCCTGAACTCCACCTTCACGGCCCTCAGCAGTGTCCTTCCCCTGAATTTCTTAAACCCTGCTGCTGCAACATCTCAGACACCCCATTTTCACCCACCACCACTTCTTTTAGATTGAGGACAGTCTCTCCTTATGAAGCCACATGCTACATGTCTAAATTTCTGGGTAAGTACCATCACAGGGGGGATACCCTTGACTTAAAGCTCCTCCACCTTGCACTTGACTCTGTCCTACTCCCCCTCACCAATCTCCTAAACAGATCCCTCTGCTTTGGTCAGTTCCTAGCCCTCTGGAAATCTGCTGTCATCACACCGATCTTTAAAAGTGGTGACCACACTGCCCCCACTAACTGCCATCCTATCTCTATTCTCCCCCATCTCCAAGGCACTTGAAAAAATCATATCTGACCAGCTTACTGACTACCTGAATACCCATAACCTACTATGCTCTGTGCAACATGGTTTCAGGAAGGGGTATAGCATCACAACTGCTCTCCTGGAATTTATAACCTTTATCAATAGTTCCCTAGACAGTGGTCACATTGTTGGTGTGGCCTTTATTGACTTAACAAAGGCATTTGACACTGTCAGTCATATGATCCTCATACAGTCCCAGCATGCCATGGGCTGTCCACTGAAGCAACCTCTTGGTTTAAAAGTTACCTCTGTGATAGAACCCAACAAGCCTCCTGTATCGGGATACAGTTCCAATAGTTGGCGCATGCGCAGTAGGGTCCTGTACTAGCCCGCTGCATACTAATGGGATTCCTTTGTTTGTCCTCCCTATATAGGCCCTGAAGCAGCCCGCTCCCCTCAGAACTCGGCCCAGCAGCAGAGACTGAAATCGGGGATTGCCAGAGCCTGTAAGAGGTAAAGTGTCCTGCACTACAGCCTGACTGTTGTGAGGCACTTCCCACCTGCCCACCCCAACCAGGGTCGGTGCTCCATATATTACTGCTGGTAGGTCACGTGTCACATCACGTGACCTACCCTCCTTTTTACTAAGTGCCCACTTTCCCATTTGCAGGTTATAGGCACCAACCACTAGGGGTCACTGCACTTTCCACTCTAGCTCCTCTGTCCTCTCTATATCCTTCCTAGCTACTACCTCACAGCTGTCCCACTAGAGGTCACTGCAGTTCCTTGGATTCCTTCTACTACCTACTTTCTGCACTCATCCTTCAGCCTATCTCTAAGCAACTGCTAGTATCAAACCTGGTACCCTTCTCTCGAAATTCTACTGACTATCCTCTAAGCCACTGAACCAGGCCAACAACTTCCTCTATTTTTATGCTCTTAACCATACCTCACTCCCTCCTGCCCAGATTTAAAATATTGGCCCTGTCTACACTCTGTCCAAACCCAGTACCCTTGCAGTCAGAGTCAGCTGCTCTATCTCTGCGCCACAGTGCCTACCTACTTTATTACTACTTTCTAAGCCTCTTAATCACTTCCCTACCCAATCTGCCAAAATATAAGTTTACCTCTTCTTCCTGCTGCCTTGCAGGATTTGAACCCTGCACCCTTGTTTCCAAAGTCCACAGTTCCACCACTCACCTAGAACGCCTGCATATTTTTACTGCATGATTTCATAACTATAAAGAACGCACTAACCCTGTGACACAACTAAAGTGTTATCTAAGTGCTTCTACAAACCTGAACCCAACTCCTGCTGCTACAGCCACCAGTCTAGCTCTCTCCTATTACCCTGATCAAGACTTGAACCTGGTACCTATGCACTTCAGGCACATCCACTACCACCACACCATAGCAGCAACTAGACTCCAGAGGTGATCTCTCACTACTATCTCCCTCTTTCATCCTAGTCCCCATTCTTTCCTCACTTCAGCTCCACCAGCCTTCCCAACTATGCACATGCATCCCCTGCTCACCAGTCTATCTCTTCTCCTCCTCCTCCCTTTGCCTTCACATACCCTAGTGTCCTATTAACCCTCAGCCTCACTACTCCAGTGTTCCTACCTCACCTCCTGTCCTCCCCTCCTCCTTTACCACTGCTCCTACCCTCCCTCCTCCTCCACACACATCCCATATGCTCCTCTCCACCTCACCCCCTTCCAGACATCACCTGTCCTCCCCTACAGCCCCTTGCACTTCTGATCACTCAGGCCTTCTCTGCCTGTGCTACCCTACCCACCCCCTTGTGCAACCAAACCCCATTCCTTATTCTATCGCCCCGGCGTAACCTCCATCTGCCTCCTCTGACCAGAGCACTTCTCCTCCTTCTGCTCCTAACAGGAACATACACCCCAACCCAGGCCCTGCCCCCTCCCATCCACCCTCTCAGCCCACTGGTCTTCGAGTAGCCTCCATGAACATATGCAGCCTGCTGAAGAAATTTGACGCCCTACAGTGCTGGGCCATGGCTCACCAACCAGACATCATAGCCCTGGTTGAAATCTGGCTGTCCAAATCAACTCCTGACTCATTTGTCTCCCTCCCAGGCTATACCTTATACCGGGAGGACCGAGTAGGCAAACGAGCGGGAGGCTGTGCAATCTACACCAGGGACACAATACCTGGACATGCACTCCCCACCCCTACCCTCATAAATGGGGCCCAGGCCCTTACCCTCAGACTCACCCCAGACCCTCTAGGAGCCCTCTCTATCTCACCACAGCCTACGTCTCCCCAAAGAACCAGCATCCAGCCCTGATATCTTTAACGGACTACCTAGCCACCCTCCACCATAAGGCAGAACAAGTCCTAGTGGGGACCTTAATGTAAATTGGCTCAGCATCTCCTCATCCACCACCAGAGACTCATTTTCCGCCCAAGATCTGACACAACTCTTCACCCAGCCTACGAGACTTAACCCTAAGAGTGGTACCAGCACCCTGCTGGATGTTATTATAACTAACTGACCCCATAAAATCGAAAACATCCAGGTCCTCCCGGACTCCCTGAGTGACCACTCCCCTATCCTATTCCACTGGGTAGCCCCCAATCCCAAGCCCAAAGCCCAGACCACCCTCCGCAGGCGCCTCCGCCCTGGTGGGCTGAAGAAACTTAAGGCACTCCTCACCCAGATAGACTGGTCCCCCATTCAGCAGGCAACCAACATTGATACTGCCCTCACCTTTTTCACCCACACCTTCAACATGGCCTGTGATCTCTTTGCACCCTTAACCAAAACCCAGTCCAAAAAACAGAACGCACCCTGGGTTAGCCCGGCCCTCCTACAATTACTTAGAAACCGGGATAACCTCTGGCACCTTGCCACTGAAACAGGTCATCTGTCTGATAGGCAAGCATACAATGCAGCCTGAAATAAATGCTCATGTGGCCATCAGGAAAGCCAAGGCAGACCATTACCAGGCCTCCCTCACCTCCTCCTGGGCTCAGCCCCGACCTTCTGGGATAATATTAAGCAACTCAATGGTAAAGCTTGCTCCCTGCCCCATCCCAGCTCACTAGAAATGGCACAACCTCCACTGAGCCTGCCACCATAGCTAACTGGTTCAACACCACTTTCACTGACCTTAGCTCAGTCCTCCTAGTAATTTCTTTGACCTCCCCCAGCCAAACTCCCCTGTCCTCCAGCACCCCAGCCTCCTCGCGTAAAGATTTCACCCGGAAGCCAGACCCATCCTAATCAAAGCTCTCAATGGCAATAATCCCGCAGTGACTCACTGGACCCCAGCATCCTCAGGCTGGTGCTAGATGAAATCCTTGCACCTCTCATGTTTCAATTAACCAGTCACTCTGCCTGGGACAATTCCCCACAGTTTGGAAACAGCCATTATCACACCTATTCATAAAGGAGGTACAGGTCATCGCCAACAACTACCGCCAATCTCCATCCTCCTCCCCTCTCTAAAGCCCTGAGAAAGTGGTGGCCATTCAAATCACTGATTATCTGGCTAGCATAACATCTTATGCCCAGAGCAACATGGCTTCCATGTGGGTCACAGTACCAAGCACTGCCTTTATTGAATTCTCCAACTTTCTACACTCCTCCTTGGATACCAGCTCCTAGCTGGTGCAGTGTTCATTGACCTCTCAAAGGCTTTCTGACACTGTCTCCCATCCACTGCTGCTGAATGCACTCTGCCTCACTGGTCTCTCGGCTGGCCCCCTGGCATGGTGTGCTAGCTATCTTGACACTGATCCCAGTGTGTCAAGATTACAGCACTCTCCGACACCTGTCCCATTCTCTGGGGTCCCCAAGGCTCCATCCTGGGCCCCCTTCTCTTCTCGCTGTATCTGAACACCCTGCCCAGTGCATGCTCTGGCAAAATTCTGCTGTATGCAGACGACGCTGTCCTTTTTGCCACCCACCGTAATCCCATCTCCCTACAGGACTCCCTACAGCAGTCTTTCAACAGTGCCGAGGCTTGGTTTAAGGAGCACAGACTTGTCATCAATCTTAAGAAAACCAAAACTATGCTCTTTTCACACCCCCAAAACAAAGCTAGCAACCACCCACTCTATATCCTTCCAAGCACCAACCAACCACTGGAACAAGTCTGCTCCTACAAATACCTTGGGGTTACCTTTGATTCAGCCCTCATATTTCACAACCACATCGACGCCCTAACATCCGCCACCAACACACGGCTTGGCATCCTATTCCACCATAAAACCTGCCTTCCACCAAATGCTCTCCGGCTAGCTGTTACATCATCCGTTCTGTCCCTTGTAGACTATGGTCTACCAGTATAATGGTGCTGCCGACACCACTGCACTCACAAAATTCACCTAACCCTGAATAAAGCATGCAGATTGATTACTGGTGCCCCAGGCTCACACACACCTGTCAGCTATATGTCGATGCTAACCTGCTTACCCTTGATGAACGGCCCGATACCAGACCTGTCTCCTCACCAAAACCCTACTAGGGCTCTCCCCTGGGGTAACGGCATCCATCCACCAGAGCCCTCCCACCATTGCAACATGGTCTTCCTACAAGACCACTCTAAAGATCCCAGACGAGGAACCAGCCGTGGCCAGAGGTCCTTCAGCTATAGAGCCCCAACTTGGTTTAACTCTCTCCTGCCACCATCACCAATGCCATCACCATCTCACATTCAAAACGCACTTGAACCACATCTTCAGCACTCGTAACTGCTTCTGTCTCTGAACATAGCCTCCACCTCTTTCTCTTGACAATGCCCCCGGCAGCTCTCCACCCTACCATCCCTCCACCACTTCCTGTACACCATGCCTAGGTTTAACCTGGCCAGTGCCAGCTGTTTTCAATGTTTATCTACCAGAATGCTCGCTGATACCGACTTGTGTAATACCTGTTATCAATTACATGTACCCTGTACCCAATTGTATTTGTCTGACCACTATGTGACGTGGCACCTCTGGTGAATGCCTATTGATTTTTTGCAAATCTTTGCTATGTAACCAAAACGCAATGTATGTCTTTATGTGACGAAGTACCTTTGGAAACGAGCCTCTGGCTCAAAGGTTGTAAACTGATTCTTAAATAAATAAATAAATAAAATTAACTCCACCATTTCCTCTCACAAATCAGTATGCTCTGGGGTTCTGCAGGGTTCTATTCTGGGCCCCCTACTTTTTAGCATGTTCTTGAACTCCCTTCCCAAAGCCTGCCCAGGTTCAATATTATTCCATGCAGATAATGCTGTGCTATATACCAGTCACCCTGACCCTCTTTCCCTGCAATCCTCACTATAGCGCTACTTCCCCGATGCAGAAGCCTGGTTCTCTGAGCACAGACTTGTACTGAACTACAAAAAAACAAGGCTATGATCTTTTCTCAGTGCCAAAACAAAAAACTGTAACTTCCCCCTCATTATCCATAACTTCCAGCACCCCCCCGATCTAGTCACCTCTGTTAAATACCTGGGTGTAACCCTTGATTCCATCTTACCTATCATAGCCATATCAATATGCTCAGCTCTGCAATTAATTATAGGATATGACTACTTTACAGGCATAAAAGGTGTATGCCTCCTGAAGCTTTTAGAGTGGCTGTGACCTCCTCAGTCCTCTCTCTCTCTCTGGTGGACTTTGGGATAGTGGTCTATGGCTCCACTGACAACACTGCCCTCCACTGCGTAAAGATTTCCCTTAACAAAGTCTGCCACCTTGTCACCAGTTATGACAGGCTTACCCACAACTGTGAGCTTTACAGGCACCAGTTGTCTAAACTTTGACTGTAGACTTAGATACCACACTTGTCACATTGCCAGGAAACTCACCCTCACCATCTCCCCTCCTGGCCTCCACCCCTACTCCAACCTACCTCCTACTCTATGGCAGTCAGAAGTGCCTCCCAGACCCCTTTTAATGTTCCCCATTGCTGGACTTCCATGGGGCAACAATTCTTCTACTATAGAGCTCCTTGTTGAATGAATGAAGTACCCCCTGCTGTTACCACTGTGATGAGGTTTGGCACTTTCATATCAGCACTCCGTTCTGAACTTATTTCACAAAGCAACTGTGACTGCCCCAACTCCTACCCCCATTCCACTCACAGTACCACTTAATTCTCATTATGTGCTCCATCTTCTCTACCTAATCATATTCTTGTTCATTATATGTTGTAACCTAGATTAACTCAGAGTGTGACTTCTCACTCCATGATTATTGTCACTTCTGCCTGCTTTGCCATTATATTTATTGTACAATTGTGTTTCTTGTTTTGCTTAATGTTTCTGCACTTGCCTGCATTACCATGTCAACTTATTGTGTTTTATATTATTGTTTCACTCAATGTTTATGTATTCTGACATGGAGCCTTTGCAAAGGAGTCCATGACTCAAAGGGTTGTAATTCTGATTCTCTAAACAAATAAATAATGGATTTCATATATTACTGCCACACATGTTTCTGAATTCAGTACAACATTTTTTTTTACCACAGAATCTGACTGTTACAATTAAAAACACATAAGTGTCTTGCAAGGACTTTATTAATTAATTAATGTTTTAGTGTCAAACCAGTACTTACCCAAAAGTAAAAATGCAATTTACAAAACCTGATTTTATTATGTACTGTCACATATATTTATTATACAGTATTGCATATTTTTCCTATAAAAATTAATTTTAAAATCAGAATCAGATAGCTGTCTTACCAGCTAGACTGCCAGCTCAAAAAGGAGGGAACACAAGCTGTATGGAAGTATGAACAGCTACCCTGCCACCAATATAATTCCTTAATATTGTTATGATTGATATGCTGCCCTATATGATAGTTTTAATTTTCCTCTAAATAAATCTATGTTTTATAAACAATTAACCAATAATGAAGTACATAGAAGACTTAAGGAAAATAATTTTTGTGATTGGTATCTAGATATTGGTCACATCCAATCAGGTGTTAAAAGAAAAGCTGCTGCCTGACTGAGTAATCTACCTCTTGACACTGAGGTACTGAAAGTCAAACAGTCACTTGGTACAGGCAGGACTTGAGCAGAAGGATACTGAACTACTGTCTGGATTCTCAGAAGTTCAATTGTGCGAAGGGCTGCACAGTTTGCCAGGAGGAGTAATTTTGACAATGACTTGCAATTACCAAACTGTGATGTCTACTGGTTTGGTAAGGGTGGCATGAGGTTATAGCAGCTCATGCCAGCTATGCACCAACTGTTATACAATCAGCCTCAGCCAGACATCCTTCTGATTCATCTCGGAGTTAATGATTTGAGTGAAAAAAGGGGTATAGACTTAGTTGAAGAAGCTAAATGTGATTTTACTGCACTTACAGGAATGTTACCTGGCTGTAAGGTTCTGTATTCAGACATTACAGAGTGCAGGATCAAGAGAGGCCAGCAGCATGCACTTGGACTTGAAAGATCATATAGAATGGTAAATATTCAGATATATTGTTCCCTTTGTGATCTGGGTATGCACACTGCATGTCACCCTGAAATTAAACATTAGAAAACTGACTTTATATGAAAGATGGTATGCACCTCTCAGACACTGAAAACACTATTTTCCTGGGGACCTCCGACATGGAATATTTTTTCCAACTTTCTTTATGTCCCCTTTTTCACTGGCCCCATAGGACCTTTTTCCAGTGTGGACCTATTGTTTCACCAGCTTTCTCCTGCTCACTGAGATCCCTCCACCCAGACCTCCATCCCAGGATGCTCCCTTATCCTCACCTGACCTAGCCAGTCTCCCAAGTCTGAGTCCTCCAAGGTGGACCACCAACTCCTCCAGTGCTCTGTCTACAATCTAGTGGGTGGCTGGAGTGAGGGCGAGAGACAGAGGTCAGCTGGGTGGATCCAGCATTGAGTGTGGGTGCTGGTCATGGGTCCCACTGTCACCGTCATGGATGCCAGGGTTTTTCCCCTTTTCTCCCAAGGTGTAGATGTGCAATTATGTCAGCTCATAGAGGGAGCACTCCCACCCCTCCACAAGATGTCTACCATCACCTCTCCCTTTCATGTCCCCACTGGTATGTAGTGCACTCAGTCTCCACTGGGAGCCACTAAAATTTGGGGATTCCCCAGTAGCTCACCCCAGGAAAGGAGACTAGTCCTCTGAATGCTCAATCCTTTCCTCCCCACAGACCCCCAGTGCCCCAAGCTCGCTCTCTAACGCAGGTCACAGTGTGGCATGAGATGCGGCACCAAGTGCCTCAACCCTCAGTGCCACCAGGCCAGCTTGACATGGAATCTTAACAGTGTTGTGAATGTGTCATAACATTGATCAACAGTACCATCATGCCACCCCACAATGGTTCTTTTCAGAGCCATATATACCTTTGTCAAAAAATAGAAGAGATAAACCAGCACAACATACAGCTGAAATTTTCATTTTTTGATTGTTTTTGTGTGTGTTATTTTTTTGTTTTTTTAGGTGATACTTCTGGTAGTATGCCCTTTGGACAGGGCTGAACCCTCACAACTGGGGGGAAGGAACTGTGTCACTGCATGTTAAGTGATAGAAGGGAAGACTGTCCTTCATCAGTGTGCAGAGGTGTAGCCCCTGATTAGTGGTGGCAGAGATTATCTGCATGCTGATTACAGGTTGCAGGAACAACATACCTGAATTTTTTTTCCTTTTGCTTCTTTTTGTGACACTGCTGACATAGATTTTGGTAGGATGGGGGGCTGTTAGCTACACAAAAGATGAAAAGTAACACTGTTGCTGCCTTTAGAGTGGTAATTGTGGGGGGAGGAAGTTTATTCCTATGTGCACAGATGGTAGGTAGCATAATTACTACTTGGAAAGAGAGTGAGGATCACAACTGTATAGTGTTTTGGGGGTTTAGGACTATGATAAATTAGTTCTTTTATTTTTGGGGTTACAACTGTGCTAGTATACACTTTGTGCAGTTCCACAACTTCACAAGAAGTGGGGTGAACCTTGTCACTGGGTGTACAGTGGCAGGCAGGCAGATGGTGCTTATTAGGTGTGTGGATATGTATATCTGTTAAGTGGTAGCAGAGGCAAAGTGCAGGCTAATTACATCTTTCATAGAGAATACACCTGACATTTCCATTTTTTTTGTGACACTTTTGCTGGCATACAGTTTAGCAGGACAAGTGGCCTGGAAGTTAAAGAAAAGGAAGATGTTACACTGTTGCTACATTTACAGTGGCAGTTGTGGAGGACAGATTTTTTTCTATGTGAACAAAGGGAAAACAGCATAATTACTAGTTGGAAGGAGTGTGTGGACCACCACTGTACATTGCAAGTGGGATCTGTGACCATGTCAAAGAAATATGTGAAAATAAACATATAGAGCAAGTGAAAAAGGAAAAACATGATGCAGACAGAAATGAAAAATTCTACTTTATAGGTCATCATACAGTCACATAATAAATATTTTTTTTTTATGTTTTTCTTTCACCACAGACAAAATGCCAAAGAACTGAAAAGATGGAGAGGTGTCTGCTCTGACTGAGGCCATGAAAGAATATGGATGGCAAGATATTATGATGTGGAGAACTAACCTACAACAGAAGAAGACCTGGAAAAAGGTCTTTCACTTCATGGGGGACAAAGGCATTCAGAAAGATGCGGATGCATGCTGCCGGAAGTGGAAACAGCTATGGCAGATATTTTATAATGCTAAAGCAGCTGACAGTGCCCAACAGTGGGATAGGGACTGATACAAGCTGATAAAATAAATGTGGGATGAATCAGGGAATCCTGAATTTGGAGACCACCATCACAGAAGTAAGTATGCCTGTACAATCATACCATGAAAAGCGAAGGAAAAAAATGTTTCTGCTAGGGATATCTTTGATATTGTATAATAATGCAATTACTCTATCAATAAATGAAAACAAAATGTATATCAAAATAATGAATAACAGTATGTAAGCATATTAGTTTCAATCTGATGTAGACTAGTGGACAATCTGTGGTGTATAACTGCTATTAACATTTCCAAATTCAGTAATATGACAGATCAGATTGAGCTGTCATGGTGTGCATACTGTATACAGTATGTGCTCTTTGACTGACAGTCAATCAATGAGCATTTACTGTCCTTGTCAGCTCAGTCCATGGCCAGCCATGGTGAAGAGTGAGGGCTGTGCCGTTAGTGTGCTCGGGGACAGGATGAGGGAGAGCGTGTAGTTGGGCACTGCCTGCTGGGGTGGGGGCCACTACATAGAATCTGTCTGCAGATAAGGACCACACAGACCACCTAGTCTGCCCAAAGACCACCAAGGAACTATACCTTTATATGAAATGGGCACATCAGGGATAGGGAGGAGGGTCCACAAGACCACCAAGGAATGATATTGTTTTATATAGGCAGATTGAGGCCAGGGGGTCCACTAGACCACCAGGGATGTGATTTTTGTGATAAATAGGAATCAGGGATGGGAGGAACTGTTAGACTACCAAGGAAATATTTTATTATATGGGCACATCAGGACTGGGGGGAATCTGCAGGACCACCAGGGACATATCTAATTTTGTTAAGATGGGGATCGGGGCTGGGCAGAGTTCACTGGACCACCAGGGATATATCTAATTTTGTTAAGATGGGGATCAGGGCTGGGGTGTCTTCTAGCTACCAGGGACATGGGTTTATTTAATAATCAGTGGATCAGGGCTGGGGGGGCCACTAGCCACCAGAGACTGTTCTCCATGGTTCCATTGCTACTTGGCCATCCCGTGACTTGTGGCACATCTTACAGATGTGCTGTCTGTTTAGCGCTGGGCCACGGTTTCTGCAAGCCATGGGACTTTGCTGCCTTTACCCTACCTGATAGTGAATCAGGTGCCGAGTCACTGGCACACCAGTGATCAGCTCAAGCTGTCTTACACGAAGCTTGCACCAACCATTGTGAATTGGGCCCAATTTTTTTTTTCATTAACTCATATTTGTTTTCCCATATTTATCCATTATTCTCCCCTGGCAGTCTGGGTGGCTGTATTGGTCAATCCCGTCCTGACTCCATGGCTGTCCCTAATCACACCAGCTCCAGGGAGCAGTATAGCACAGTGGTTTAAGGCTCTGATCTGCAAATCTGGAGACCTGGGTTTGAATCCCACATTCCCTACTTACATAATGTTTGACCCTGAGCAAGTTACTTAACTTCCCTGTGCTCCTAGGTTGCACCTGTAAACAAGCTTTCAGCTTAGTGTGTCTCACCTGGTTAAACGATGGGGAAAAAAAATATCAGATGGACTGTTGGTACTAGCTGGTAGGGGGGGCTTCATCACACTCCAACTCCCAGTTCTTCCACCTATTTTCTCCTCATTTATGCCAGAACCTCAAATAAGATAGGGTGTGCATGCTGAGGCACACACGCACACCTTGGACTGAATGACTCCACTCCTCCAACCCCTGGCCTATCACCTGGCTCCCCTCTGATGCCCACACCACCACCAGGACTCCACATGGTGGTGGGTAAAGACTGGGAGAGCCAACCTCCCCTGTGTGGGAGATGAGCGCTGTCAAGCAGTTGCTCAATTCTCACCCAGCCCTCCCCCCGGCTGACAACCAGCAACCCGTGCTCATCACTGAATATGGGTCACTGGTGTGGCAGGAAGTAAGGCACTAGTGCATCAGCTCTCCATGCCACTGGGCTGGCTGACTCATAATTAAAATATATATATATATATATATATATATATATATATATACTTGCACTTACTTTCTCCTGTCATGTTCTGTTTTAGCCCCACCCTCATGAACCTATGGGTGTCAGCTTTGAACTCCACCCAAAAATAGATGTTTGTGATGTATACAATGAAAGTTTATGGGAAACAAAACATTGAAATGAATGGCCCCAATTCATTTCAGTTCAATTTCCAGCTGGAGAAGCAGTGCATTCATGGATATTGAAGAGTAGGTTTTGAGGGACAGAAAAGCCATGATGAGGGACAGAAGTGGGTACTCATGTGGGTGAAAAGAGTGGGAAAGCATTAGTGGCTATTTTGAAACAGTTTTAGTGGGGTGAAGTATACTACTGACTTAGCAGCCACTGCAGGTAATTCTGTGTGCGTGTGTGTGTGTGGGGGGGTAATTGCAGTGTTCATGACATGGAGGATGTTGGTAGATCGCTAAGAGAGTGGTGGAGGGAGGGGAGTTACTAGGGAAAAGTGTCAGGAGACAGACAATGGGATGGGTCACCCACTGACTGCATATCTCAATTCTGGAGAATGGAGGAATCACACCAGGGGACCTCGAAAATTTGCAATGAAGTAATAAAAGACATTTTCATGAAATGCAGTTGGGGCAGGAGGGTGGCACAGGTACTACAGGATGGGAAAGGGTGGGGAATTTCATGACAAGGGAAAGGGGAAGAGATAGGTGGTAGAATGGGCAAACTGTTAAGTTTTTGTTTACTGCTTATTTAACCACTAGTGGTCATATAAGCAATAAAACTAGGTAGTTCAGGTTCTGCAAAAAAAATTGCTTATTTTTGGAATGTTCAATTTTTGCACTGCTTGTATGCAACAACTAAACTTATTGTTGTTAATAATGTAAAAAGTAAAGTATTTATTTCTGAAAACAAGCCTACTAAGAATCTTTCTTAGGCCAAATTCTAACAAACCTAGAAGTTTTAACTGTTGATGTGATGGAGGAGCTAGAATATGGGGCCAGTGCCAGTGAGAGTCTGGGGAAAATTGCATCAAGGAGGTGTAGGAGTGTGATTACTCATAGATGTCACTTGATGGGAATGCCAATAAATGAACAGATCATTCCTGTTTATCCATTGCAAATTGAGTCTGAAGAGGGATACAAATTCAAGATTCTCTGGACCTATCCTTAAGCAATGTGCTGAGTATCCCCAGTGGTACTCACACATCTTTCTGAAGCGACCGATGTTAACGGCTATCTGAAGAAAAAACAAAGCCATTGTAGCCAGTGCAGGCCAGATGAGTTGCCTCTCTTGCCAGAATTTGATTGAATCACTGTTTTTGCTAGACATTGTCTTTCTTTTACATAAGCCTGCATCATGTATACCAGATGCAAGTCTGGGTCTTTCATCAAAATGTCCCAGCAGTGCTAGAATTCAGTACCAAAAAGCTCCCAAATGTCCTTAGTTGTCTCTGGGTCATCACTATCCAAGTCGTTGATGTCAACTTGCTCACACCTATTAATTGCTCCAAAAGAAAAGTCAGCAGGACAGAAGGAACAGTACAAACAGGAGGTTGTGCATGCACATTCTTGCTGATTTCTTCAAGCTGTATTTGTTGCTCCAGGATAAGTGTGTACAACAGTTTTTGTTTTACAAACTATATGTATCCAGGGGTAACAAACATATCCTTTCATCTTGGATCCAGTAGTGCTGCAATGCCAAATTGTGTCCCTGATTTAATGCCATTAAACCCATCTGTAAAGTGTGCAAAGCACATCTCTACCACTTTATTACTGCAAATTGAATCCTACTACTGCTGTTCTGAAGACTCAGAAAAAGTATTCTTGTCATGTCCTCTTCCACTAAAATCATCACGGTGACTGTCACCCCTGCCAGTGGTGCTACCCCCACTGCTACCTCCACCACCAGCATTGTTTCATTGAGTTGCTGTAGAAAATCAAAACTAACAACATATGTGGTGTCAAGTAAACTTACCATTGGAAGGAGCCTGCTAAGGGTTGCTGATTCTGCCCTGAAATCTTAGGTGGCCTAATAATATGGTTTCAAAGGCAAAACAAGATTTTGCAGGACACGCCAGTGCTGCTAGGACCGTTATCTCCCACAGGCCACATCCTCAAATTCTTGAGGCTGGAACACAGGTTTCTGTCCTATGAGTCCCTCTGTCATATAAAAGATTGAGTACCAACATGTTGAGACACCTTTAAGCAATGTGGATGTACATTGTACTTCTGATAATGGCAAAGGAGCTCAGCGCCTCTGGGATATGATGGAAGTATCTAGTGATTTCCAATACAGTGCCTAGTATTTCTGGTAACTGTATATGTTTGTGAAGCACATGACTTACCACCATATTTAGTGTTTACATAACACCAGGCACATCACAGAAATCTTCATCATCTATCACTTTCAGCATTTTACTGCCACTGTCCATCCAAACATTCCCACCTTCAAGCTTACGAGTACATCCAGAAGTCTACTGGTGCCTGGATGAAATATAGAAAGTTTCCCCCAGTGTGCTTCCCCTCTATTACTGATACATTAAGTAAGTCCCTTCCTGTATTGCCATGCCCTTGTGAGACTGTTTGATTCAGTATAACTCATATGGAGCATGCTGTGGTAGAGTCTGGATGTGACTGATGGTGCTGCTTGATCTTGATATAACCTAGTAGGAAGGGAGACTTATGAAGCTTAGGATTGCACTGATGCACCAGATATTTTTAGTAAAATACATATAGGCACCTCTGCATCCTTCACAAGTGGCTCCTTCTGCATGCCTACCACCTCATAGATAGTGAGGAAACATGCCAAGGAAACATGAAGTATGTTGGAATGTTGTATTTGGACTTCACTTCATGTAGGAGTCTTCAAAAGTCGGTGTCTTCTACCATGGAGAATAACCGAAGATCAAGGGTCATCATCTGTGCAATGTGTTGTGAGAAATACTGAATTGGGAGAGTAAGTGACAGTTTAGTGCAGGCAGGTATTGACTCTGGCTTAAAGATGTTTGCTTCCTTGCAAGATGTTCATTAGCTGTGCTGTTGGGTGTATGTCTGGCTTGGTTCTTTCTGGTGGTGATGGGACGGATAGCATAGATACCTGAAGATGTATCAGTTGAATGCTGCAGTTGCCATGGTTGCTAGATTAGTTGAATAAAGCATCTTATCACACTACTGTAGTTCCACTCCCTAGTTTACCTGTTGCTATCCTGTCATACCTGAAAGGGGACCAGACATGGACATATCTGTTAGGAGGATAGCATGTTAACGTTTTGAAAGACCAGCCAAAACACTGGCTCCCAAAGTTCAAGAATAGTGACCCCAACTGACCTTTCTACCACGCTAACTGCAATATGCTATCAGTGAACGATGGTGTAATCTGTTAAATACTTCCACACCGAAAAAGATCTCTTAGTTTTTTTAGCTACAATGAGCTGTTGGTGGCAATGGGGGGTACTTTGTAGGAACTTGGTGGTTACAGTGAGATTACTTATTTTTTGGCTACTGTGGAAAGGCATTGCTTTCCAACCCTAGTTTTATTTCTGTTACTACCACCAGCCATCAACCAAAACTGCAGCACTTTCTCTTTAAAAATAGAAAAACCAAAACATAGAATTTCCTAGCATATAAGGACCTCTTGGTCCACCTAGTCTGCCCATTTTTTCCTGCCTATTGTATAACCACAAATGTATTTGATAAGTGGGTCTGTCAATTGATAGGACCACTGGTAGTTGCTTTTGGTATAAATAGGAAGCTGTCACATTCAGAGCCCACCAATTGACAATGATCTACCTGACTGAAGTGCCAGGGCACCTGGTATTTGGTATGTTACCTTTGTTTTCCCTGTACCTACATATTTAAGCTATCCATGCTGCTATGAACTTTTCAGCTGATGTTTACTGTTCCAAATAAAATACTCAAGTATTCCTTGACTGTACTACATCATGGCTCTATCTATCTTTGTTACAGATGAGTGGTTTGTTCTAGAGTGCTGTTATCTCCTGCATGATTTGTACAACGCTATGGAGCTGATCATGTGGTGGGGGCTGTACATGAGGTCTCTCATTAGAATTTATTTTTTTTCATTATGTTGTTTAGTTTTGCCATCTTCTCGCTTCATTGTCTGCACTTCTCAGTATCACACTGATCCCCACTAGTCGTTTGTCCTTTTATTCTTTATCCTTCTCTTCCGCATGTGCTTCCTAAAACCATTTCTTCTGCTTCTTCCTTCTGTATCTCCTCTCATAACAGGCCAAGAGGGTAGTTAAGATTTCAAAGGCAGACACAGAACTGCATATTGTTGAGGGGGCAAGGGAGGGGATATTTTTCAGATATATAAGGGAAAAAAGAACAGCTAATGGAGGGGAGCAGGGTAATACGAACATACGAACATATGAAATTGATAGCAGAAAAAGGCCCACAGGTCTATCAAGTCTACCTGATTGTGCAGCTTTTACTTTTATATCATTACAGCTGCCCCACCTCCACCCAAAACCCCTCTCTTCCTCCTCTTTCCCGGTGCTTCACCCTTTTTTGTTCTTGTCTGTACTAACCCTGCCCTTGACTTGATCTCAACCCTCTTAAAGCTATCCACTGCCCTTTGAGTGATTAACTCCTCTGGCAGTGTGTTCCAACCCCTCCACCACTCCCTCTGTGAAGTAGTGCCTCCTCACCTCCATCCTAAACCTTCCCCCTTCAGACTGTACCCCTAGTGAACCTTCCCTCCTTTAAGTGGAACACTCCTCCCTCCCTGACTTTGGTTATGCCTTTCAAGTACTTAAAGATCTCTATCATGCCCCCTCTTTCCTTTCCCTCTTCCAGTTAGTACATGTTGAACTCCTTCAACCTTTCCTCGTATGGCAATTCCCCTAGTTTCATGATCATTTTTGTTACCCTACACTGCACCCCTCCAGTAATCTCCCATCCTTTTCAAGGTATTGGCACCAGTACTGTACACAGTACTCCAGATGTGGCCTCACCAGTGATCTATAAAATGTCAGGATGACCTCCCCCTTTCTAGAAGTGACACCTCTGGCAATGCACCCCAGCATCCTATTTGCCCTTGCTGCTGTCCTCCTACACTGTGCTGATACCTTCATGTCCCCTTTAACTATTACCCCCAGGTCCCTCTCTTTCTCTAAAGCTGTTACCTGAACTCCCCCCAGCCAGTAGCTGTTCCTGGCATTTCTGGCTCTGAGGTGCATGACCTTGGACTTCTTAGCATTAAACCTCAACTGTCACTCCCTAGACCAGTGTTCAAGTTTAGCTAGATCCTCTCTGAGTGCCTACCTCTCTTACTCATTGTCCACTTTTGCACAAATCTTAGTGTCATCTGTGCACATTCTGATCTTACTTTTGACCCCCTCCACACTGTCTCCAATACAGACATTGACCAAAACAGGACCCAGCACTGAACCTTGCAGTACCCCACTCATTACAGGCCTTGACTTGATGTCTCCCCCCTTACAACTACCCTCTGTTGTCTGCCTTGCGGCCAACTCTCCACCCACCCCACCAGTTTTTCCCCACCCCATGTCCCTTAGTTTGCTCATTAACGTTTTGTGTGGCACCAAGTCAGAAGCCTTGCTAAAGTCCAGATACAGGACATCCACAGCATGGCCTTTGTCAACCGCCCTAGTGACCCGGTCAAAGAAGTCAATCAGGTTAGTTTGGTAAGATCTTCCCATGACAAACCCATGCTGTCGCTTATCCTGCAGACCATTGGTATCGAGAAAGGTTATAATCTCTTCCTTCAGAATGTTCTCCATCAGCTTTCCCTCTGTGGAAGTCAACCTCACCACTCTGTAGTTGCCCAGTTGGTCCTTGGGTCCACTCTTGTGAAGGGGCAGTAAGTAAGCCATACTCCAGTCCCTGGGTGCATTTCCTGTCTCCAAGGATGTGTTGAACAGGTCCATCAGAGGGTCTGCCAACACCTCTGGTAGTTCCTTCAGGGCCCTTGAGTATACAATGTCTGATCCTGGTGCCTTGTCCACCCACAAGGCTTTAAGGCCCTTCAGAACTCTTCTTGGATGACCCCATCTGTTATCTCTGCCCCCTCCACCCTTCCCCCCTTTCCCCATTGGTAATAGAGGAAGATGGGCAGAAATGACCCATGCTGCACAACAGCTTCTGCTCAGTAGTCACTATGGAATACAGTTGGAACTTGCCAGAGAGCTGCGTAATGTAAGCTGATAGAAGGATCCCTGAAATGAGGCTGCAGAAGAATACTAGCAAAAAAATCAGAAATGAGTTAGCAGCCCTGAAGGTAAACAGGGCCCTTGGGGCAGGATGGGATGCATCAGAAGGTATTAAGGGAACTGACATCACTGCTAGCTGAACCCCCAGGTGGGGATATACAATAGCCCATTGCAGCAAGTGGTGGTTCCAAAGGACAGGCAGAAGGCAAACATAGCTCTGCTACACAATGGAGGGAACATGAAGTGGCTAGAAAACTGCTGACCCATAAGGCTTAACTCAGTGGTAAAAAACAAACTGGTAGAAACACTAGTCAAAGAGGACCTAGTGTAATACCTAAAGAACAATAGGTTTCAGGATACTAAGAAGTACAGGCTTGTGGCAGGTAGGTCTTGTCAGACCAACCTGATTGTATTATTTGACTGTGTAACCAAGGTAGTTGACAAGGGCCTTGCAGCAGACTTTCTATACTTTGATTTCTGCAAGGCATTTAAATTGGTGCCACACCAAAGGCCGCTAAAGAAGATGGGGATCTGGGTATAGCTAGGGAAATAGTAAAGTGGGTAGGGAGTTGGCAGAGTGAAGGTAGCAGAGAGTTGTGGTGAATGGGGTCAATTCAGTGGAAAGAGAGGTCACCAGCAGAGTACCACAAGGATCTATCTTCCACCCAGTACTCTTCAATATGTTCACCAACGATACAGGGGATAGAATCCAGGGCAGATCATTTGTCTTTGCAGATGACACTAAACTATGTGGTAGAGCTGACAACATGGAGGGGATAAGAGACTGACAGAGAAACCTGAAAAGGCTGGAAAACTGGTCCAAAGTCTGGCAGATGAAATTCAATGTCTAGAAGTGTAAAGTGATGCACTTAGGAACAAAAACCCCAGAACAGTGTATCAGATGAGAGGGTTTCCGTTGGACACAACATCAACGGAAAGGGAACTAGGAGTCATCATCATTAACTCCCTTAAACAAACAACCATTGTAACAAGGTCTTCAGCAAGGCTAAAAGGTTGCTAGGGCACACTGGGACAGGGTTCAGCAGTAGGAAGCAGGAGGTACTGTTACCTCTGTATAAATCACTGGTAAGGCCCCACCCAGAGTACTGTGCCCAGTTCTGGAGTCCCCACCTAAAAAAGCACAGGGACAGGCTAAGAATGGTACAACACAGGATGATCAGGATGAGTCAAGGCCTGGAAGCAGATCATATGAGCAAGGCCCTAGAATTCTGCGGCCGTAGAATTTTGCGCAGAACTTGCAATCTACCGCAGAACTTCTGCAGTGCTGCAGAATTCACTCTTCTTGATGATTTTTTGTTAATATTTCTGTTTATCCATAGAATCTGTCTCCCTTCCCCTCTTTTTATATCCAAACCCCCCTATATGCTCAGAATATGATGTTATCACTGCTATAACATCATACATTAGCTAATGAAATGGCAGCATTCTGCAACAGAAATGAACAGTCACTTATCTACCACAGCTCCCACTGCCAGAGACGGTGGCACAGCTCATCATGCATGGTGATAGTTGCTCAACCTGTACTACAGCCTAATACAGTTTTCAGTCTTACATTATTGCACTAGGGCCAGTTTTAACAAAACCTTGTCAATAGCACAGACCTGTTAAGTCCATACCTCACTTTATACAAACCTATTTGTGCCTTTTAGGTATAGAGATGCCATCTGAAATCAATAACCGGTAAAATGAATTTAACTGCCATTTTTAAGAAAAATAAAGTAATTATGCCCAGAAAAGTGAAATATAATAATGTGTAGACCTGTTGAAAGAATAGACCTGTTAAATAAATAATTGCACTGTATGCATTTTTGCCAGGGTTACTGATTACATATTGTCATTGGTTGATAGAATCACCTAAAAGTTATGGAGAAATATTGTGTGCAGGGACAGCTGTTGGGCCAGAGGGTAGCATGCTGTGTTTTTGTGCCAGCAACTCAGGTTCAGAGATTAGCTCTGGGAGCTGGTTGGGCAGCACAAGGATTGGTGGAACACATCACAGCTCTGAGCCTGGGAAGGTATGGTGCAGTGTTCTGTCACATGGTGGACACATTGTGATGGGCTGGAGAGCACTATCTCACTATCGGTTCACATGCATGCAATGGTCTGGTGGTGTTACACAGTGCGTCAGAGAAAGCAGGTTGACATGAAAAATTAGTTTTGCAATAACTCCTCTATTCCATTTCCAATGGGACCTGTATGAATGAGGATGCAAGTTCAGGAAAATTAAAATATATATATATATATATATATATATATATATACACACACACACACAGAGTATCTCTGTCTCTCTCACCACACACACACACACACACACACACACACACATATTTGTATGTATGTTACAGACTGCATATAAATATATAAGTGATACACAGTGGGAACCTCATGAGTGGTGTAGAAAGCACATCCAAATGTATAAGTGATAGATGGTGGAAACCTCATTAGTGCGATAGATATCATGCATATAGAAATACATTATTTATAAAATAAGTTCCCCTCTGCATATCTCATTTATGCAACAGGCTAGGACCCTAAGGAAGAGACATTTGTTTTGATTTTTTAGGCATAAAATTATTTTTATAAGTCTGTTATTTTTGAACTAGTGTTACTGTGCTTTCCACCACTATAACCACTGTCATGAAAGTGAAGTCAGGATGACAAGCTGACACTGTGATGTGGTTGTTTGTTAGTGCCGCAGAACTTCCACAGAAATTACAAACCACCACCGCAGAAGTTCTGTGGCAAATGGTAGTCTTGCCACAGAACTTGGTCCCACTGTGCCGCAGGAAAGTAGGGGACCTGCATATGAGGATCAGCTAAAGACGCTGAACATGTATTTACTCAAAACCAGATGGGAGGTGGGTTATGACTGAAACCTTAAAGTTCCTGAAAGGAATAAATAAGGGGAACTGTGAAAAGCTGTTTACCAGGAACAGAGAAGCTAGGACATGGAGTCATGAGTAGCGGTAAATGAAGAGAAGATTTAAAAAGGTGTTAAGTATTATTCTACAGAAAGAGTGCTTGAGCCATGGAATGGTCTGTTGGTAGAGGTGATGGGTGCCCAGACTATAAATTACTTCAGATATGGCTGGGATAGAGCTAAGGGTATGCTAGTTACCCAGCAGGACAAGAGAAGAGGAAACACAGAGAACAAAAAAGGGAATAGGGCATGTGTAGACTTCACAAAGACAATAGGTTTTGGGGTATGATAGAATAATATGGGCAGGCTAGATGGACAGTCAGTCTTTTTTGGCCATCACCATTTATGCTTCGGTGTTTCTAACTCTATGGGACAATAAGCTTACATTGATGTGAAATTCATTTTTGGAAAATGGTGGTCACCACAGTGTGATTATGGAAAAGAGATAATGGTTTCACATTGCTCAGGAAGGACAACAAAGGTATAAAAGGAGATGGGGTTGACCTATATGTAAACAATAATATAGGCTTCCTGGCACTATAGATATATATATATATATATATATATTTATGACAGATTTTGCAACTGCTTGGGGCTGAGAGGGAGACCGACTGAATCGGCCCCCCCCCATTGCTCCAACTCAAGGAACTGAACCGCGGGGTAGAGGCGCTGACAGCTGAATCTGCCGAGCGGACTTCCACCGTAGCTGCTGAATGACCGCCGAATGCTGGTTTGAAAATCGGACCACCCCCTTACCTGAAACAATCGCCGAAGCTTAAAACTGTGAGCCAGAACTACATCATGTGTCCCTTTATTGCTTTGGCACCATAAGAGTTTTAAACAAGGCACCTGAGCCCATTGGCAGAGAGGGGTTGTGATGGACAGCAGCCTGAAGTTAAAGGCTGCATCCCCTCTCAGTGCCGAGACAGATTTTGCAACCGCTTGGGGTGGCGAGGGAGAATGATTGAATCGGTTCCCCACCTCCCATCACTCCACCTCAAGGAACTGAACAGCGGGCTAGAGGCACCGACAGCTGAATCTGCCAGGCGGACCTCCCCCATGGCTTCTGAATGACCGCTGAATGCTGGTTTGAAAATCAGACCACCCCCTTACCTGAAACAATCACCGAAGCTTGAAACTGTGAGCCAGAACTGCATCCTGCGTCCGTTTGTTGCTTTGGCACCATAAGAGTTTTAAACAAGGCACCTGAGCCCATTGGCTGAGAGGGGTTGTGATGGACAGCAGCCTGCAGTTGAAGGCTGCAACCCCTCTCAGTGCCGAGACAGATTTTGCAACCACTTGGGGGGGTGAGGGAGACTGACCGAATCGGGTCCCCTCCCCCATCGCTCCACCTCAAGGATCTGAACCGAGGGGTAAAGGCACTGACAGTTGAATCTGCCTTAGCGGACCTCCCCCATAGCTGCTGAATGACTGCTGAATGCTGGTTTGAAAATCGGACCACCCCCGTACCTGAAACGATCGCTGAAGCTTGAAACAGTGAGCCAGAACTGCATCCTGCGTCCCTTTGTTGCTTTGGCGCCATAAGAGTTTTAAACAAGGCACCTGAGCCCATTGGCTGAGAGGGGTTGTGACGGAGAGCAGCCTGCAGTTAAAGGCTGCATCCCCTCTCAGCGCCAAGACAGATTTTGCAACCGCTTGGGGCGGCGAGGGAGAATGATTGAATCGGGCCCCCCCACCCCCATCGCTCCACCTCAAGGAACTGAACCATGGGGTAGAGGCGCTGACAGCTGAATCTGTCGGGTGGACTTCCCCCCAAAGCTGCTGAATGACCACTGAATGCAGGTTTGAAAAATCTCCCGCCCACCGACCCCGTTCCTCCTCCCATTAAATACGCACTAGCTCCACCCACTGCTCCCTTACACCAATAGGGAAGGCTGGAGTCATCACTCTAGGAGAAGCTTCATCCCTCCACTCTTGCCCTAATTGTCACTCCACATACAGCCACCCTACCCATATCAATTCTCACATGAAATGGTACTCTTCAGCCCTTGATTAAATTACACCTAGCTACTGCCCTGAACTGGCCTGACTAGGTGTACCTTTTTCAGGCATCTAGTTCAACTTACTCTCAACTCACCTGATGCCCTGAACTTGTTTCTTGACTTGCCTAATGATTGAGAAGTGATGTCTCTACCTGTGTTTAATTGAACGGTTACTAGTTAGTTAGCCCTTCTAATTGCTTAAGTAACCCACTCCTGCATATGGTATCATTTCAAGGTGTAATTCAGTCACAAGAGTGGTCCGCCTGTTCTGGCAACTAACTATACTGTACAATTATGGACAAAAAAGTATATTCCAATAATTAAGAAGTGATGCCTCTACCTATGTTTATTTGAATGATTACTAGTTAGTTAGTCCTACTAATTGCTTAAGTTACTTACTCCTGCATATGGTATCATTTCAAGGGGTAATTACAGTCACAGAGTGGTCTGTCTGATCTTGCTACTAACTGTACTGTACAATTATAGACAAAAAGTATATTCCAAGTGAGACCACTATTATCTGAATGCTGGGCTAGTACTGAATGGAATATAAAGGTAGATAGTCAATTTCTCTGCTCAGCAATTATTACCAGAGTGCTGCAATATTAAGGATCTAGATTGTGCACCATTCTGTTTCCCACTGCACTTTGCCTGTATTTGAAACTGGATTAGTCCAAATCTTGCTACTACTCAGTCCAGGCAGGAATACTCAGAGAATGTACCCAGAGGTTAGGATGCCTAACCGGGAGTCAGCATTGGCTGGCAGGTTGGGCCAATACAGACCAAACAGAGGTCTCCTCCTCGCCACTCTATACATTTCCTCAGTGCTCTGGGTTGACTGGCTTGCTTGTTGACTAGGCCCCTCTACCCAGTCCCCGCATGGACCTGCCATGCACCTGGCCAGTCACTATTACTGCCCATCCCCAGTAGGCAATGTATCCCTCCTAGTTGCCTATAAATTCACTAGAAGTGGGATCTGCTACAGGTCCCTTCTCCTAATTACGAATAAACCCAGGAAAGTGAGGTTCCCATTCCTAACCTTTACTCTCCGTCTCCTGCTCACAGCTTTGCTGTTACTTGCAGGTGATATTCAACCTAACCCGGGCCCAGATATTGCTAACGTCTCAATTTCCTCCTCAGAAGACCTGACCTGGACATCACCTTGGGGCTTGAGGCTAGCCCATATGAATATCTGTAGTCTTCAGCCAAAGATTCATGAAGTTCAAGCGTGGCTAGCCCTTTATAATCCTGATGAGCTAGCTGTTTCAGAGACCTGGTTAAAACTCCAGGTTCTTGACCATGAAATTGCTGCCTCAGGATATGTCTGCTACCGTAAGGACAGAATTCAGAAAAGGGGGGCAGGGTACTTATCTATGTGAAGGCTGCCCTGATCTCCTCCCTTGTCTGCTTGAAGCACAGCACGCCCCCCGAAATTGAAATTATCTTCACACGGCTCACCCTCGGCGGTGTCAAACATCTTAACATAGAGTGCGTATATAGCCCCCCTATGAATGCTCTCCAATCCCTAGAGACACTCACTAAAAACCTAACAATAGAGTTTGCATTTGAACTTCTCATACTGGGTGACTTTAATCTTAACTGGGCCCAAGAGGCTAGGTCCTCTATAAATGGCCAGTTACACGAGGCAAATCTTGCCCAGATTATCACCCAACCCACCAGGATGAACTACAAAATGGGAAGTCACTCTACTATTGACTGGTCCTTAGTGTCAAACCCCAAAAATATTCAATCTGCAGGCACCATGGCACATGCTCTCAGTGATCACTCGCTCATTTTCTGTGTCTGGAAGAACAGGGCGGATAGGGTTTTGTCTAGAATGCTCACCTCTGGGGACTACTCCAAGTTCTCTCTGAAGCATTATAACGACTTTCTCTGTAACTTAGACTGGAGTCCACTATGTAGTCTCCCTACCCTGGAAGGGGCAGTTGCCTTCTTTCACAGATCTATCACGAGGGCCGCCGACCTCCTTGCTCCAATGAAGACCTATCGAATAAAAGGCAGCTGTTATAAGTGGATCACCCCCTCCTTAAAGGCTCTGATGACTGGCTGTGACAAAGCCTGGAAAAGGTTCAAGAGTTCTACGCTCCTAGCAGACCGGGAAATCTATAGAGCTCTTAGAATCCAATGTAAGCTGGCCGCTAAGCAAGCGAAAAAGGCTTATCTCAATCATCTCCAGAAAACTAACCTTGGCAACCCAAGGTCCTTCTGGTCCCACAACAATGAATTGATAAAGGGAAATAAAAAGGCAGCCTTAGGCTCTATTACGGCTAATGGGCAGGTACTGCAGGATGAGGCACTCATTGCTGAGGCCCTCAATACATACTTCACAAACCTAGACAGTTACAAGGCTGGGCCCTCGGTGCCCAGTAATGAGTCCTTCACACTGGATCCTCCTAACCTAGACCGCCCATCTTTTCATATGCAGCTGGCTAAGGTGAAAGAGGTCCTGGCCATTCTAAAAACCTTGAAAACAAGAGGTACAGGAGGCCTGGACGGCATCCAAACTAGACTTCTTAAAGATGGAGCCTCAGCTCTCACAAGGCCACTCACCTGGCTCATTAACTGGCCCTTTCTAGAAGAATCTATCCCGGAGTTGTGGAAGCAGGCTCATGTGGTCACTATTCATAAGGGCGGGCCTGTGGAGCCAATAGGGAACTACAGGCAGATCTCTTTGCTGTGTACCCTGGCAAAAATCCAGGAGAAATTAGTCTATACACAACTAAGGGAGTATTTAGAGGCACACAGGCTTCTTTCCCCGGTGCAACATGGCTTTAGAGCCAAACATGGGACTGATACTGCCTTAACCAAATTCTCGACTGATGTGCTTAGAGAAATAGACTCTTGATCCAATACAGGTGCAGTTTTCATAGACCTTTCCAAGGCCTTTGACTTGGTGGATCACAGATTTCTACTCCATAAACTCTGCCACATAGGCCTTGACACCCATGCTCTTAAATTGTTTGAAAGTTACCTCTCAGGGCGCATACAGAGGGTCAGGTGGTGAGACAAACTCTCCAATCCACTGCCCCTTAAGGAGGGAGTACCCCAAAGGTCTATACTTGGTCCCCTATTGTTCCCACTGTTTGTAAATGAACTGCACAACCACTGTGTGAGCAGCAATGTCATCCAATATGTGGATGATGCTGTGATTTACAAAGCCTCCAATAACCTGGATGACCTAGGAACATCCCTCCAAGTGGCCATCCACATTATGGAGGAATGGCTCATCAAGAACAAAATGGTCCTTAATACCAACAAAACTAAAGCTATGTTGTTCGGACCAAGAGCTCTTGGACAAGACAGATCACAACTACTTCAACTCACATCCCTGGTGGGTAACAAACTTGAAGTGGTTTCCTCCACAAAATACCTCAGCCTTACCCTAGACCAAGGTCTCACCTTCAAACAACACGTAGACCAAGTCACAAAAGTCATCCATGGCAAACTCGGAATACTATACCGACTTAAGGGCCATCTGATCCCTGAAGCCAGGGCTGCTATTGCCTCTAGTTTCCTGCTCCCAACACTCACATATGCTGCCCCGGTACTCCAGGGTGTTGCAAAGCTGGAGTTCAGTAAGCTACAAACCTTATACAATAAGGTGGTCCACTTTGACTCCTTATCCCACTCTAGGAGCCACCATTGTGAGTCATTATCAAAACTCAGCTGGCCATCTTTCGAAGCTCACCTCAGGTACCCGGTACTCTGCCTGCCAAAGAAGCTAATTAGCCCCATGCCTCCCCCGAGTCTCTATGGACTCCTAACTGTAAAGAGAAATCTGCGCAACCTCAGGACCTCAGGCCTAACTCTTCTAGAGGTCCCTAAGGTCGGGACCAAGGCAGGTTATAAGTCCTTTTCTCATGCTGCCCCCTCCCATTGGAACAACCTCCCACTGGTGGTGTGAGAAGCCCCATCTGTAATGTGTTTCCATACTAGACTCAGGACTCATATGCTGGCAATGAGTAAATGCCAATGCTACGGTACCTGACACTCCTACCATGACCCCTGGTCTGTGCACTTACTACATGTAAATCTCCTACACCCAAACTGGCAGCACTAACTCCTCAGTGAACTCTCTCCCCCACTGAACTTCCAAGGAGGGTTCTTAGAGACATAGTCATATGTTGCCCTGAAATAATATAATGTAACCGATAGAAAAGACTGTTCTGCTTCACATATATGTATGATTGCCGCATGCCAATAACTTGTATGTGTACTATTGCTTACCAAGTTTATGTACTGTTATTCCAGGATCACCCCTGAAAAAGGGACCTCCGGGGCCCAGTGGGCCTACCCGGTCATCAACATTCAATAAATAAATAAATAATATATTTATAAAATGGATAGGGAAATTGTTGCTCTTTTATTGGATGAGCACCACCACATAACCATGCGTATATCAGAGCGTGACCGCACACTTGTACTTTTACCCCCCTTCAAAACAATTTTGACATTTTATAAGATAGATAAACCACTCTGAGGTGTGCGGTCCCTCTCTGATATAGACACGCCTTGGGTGGTTAACGCACTCGGCCTGCGGCCTCGTGTAACAACGCACACCAAGGCGCATGATATATTAGAGCACGTCACTATACCGGTTAGAGTGGTTTATATATATATATATATATATATATATATATATATATATATATATATATATATATATATATATATATATATATAAAATCTATATTGCCAGGATGCCTATATTATTGTTTACTATTGTTTACATATAGGTCAACCCCACCTCCTTTTATACCTTTAATGTCCTTCCTGAGCAATATGAAATATATATATAGTTAGGGTTAAGTAAGCAGTTTAATGTTAAGCCCCAAATTTTGTATGTTAATAACTTTGCAACTAGCTGGCCCGGTGGTGCTGAGGGTGGAGGCACTGGACGCCAATCCTCACGTGGCCAATGACCCATGTTCGGGAGTGAGCTCGGGTGTCAGGGTCAGCAGGAAAGCAAGAAGGGAGATGGATCGAGAGCCCGCAGGGCTGCTTTCCTCTCCCGGGGGGAGGGCATGGGATTGCTCTGCACTCTGGCTGCCCCTTGTGGAAACCGTGGGCACCACAGAGTGTTTGAGTTGCACATAAGGGAGCGTCGTTGATGCAGGCAGGGATGCCATGCACCACAGCATCAGACTTGCACCATGCACTTGGAGAGGAGGGAGCTCTGGGCACTTACAGGAGGAGAAGGAGAGAAATACCCCTCCAGTTCGGATAGGTGATGGCCCTGCTAGTGCCACTGCCACACGTCCAATGCTGGTTCCCCACCATTTCCCCAGTAGTCTCTCCGGGTTGCCGTCTCCTGACCCAGGAGACTGAGACAAACTTGAATACGGCAGGCGAACACAGTGGGCGGTAATGCGAGTCGGCCAGCGCAATTGCCTGAGAGATTTCCAAGCTGCAGGGTCAGAAAGATAACCGTAAAAAAAAATAATTTTGCAACTCTTTATTGGATTTATACAAAACTTGGAATGTGCTGTCCTTTGGGGTAAGTTTCTTGATATGCCAAATTATGTTTCGATCGGATTTGCGATTTTCATGCAGCAAAGCACAAAAAAATGTGTTTTACACTTTTTTTTTGCCCATTTTTGCTGATTTTTGCCCATCACACTGTGGCTACACCATTCTCAATTTTGGTCTGAAGCTTTCAGGGTAGAAAGAGGTTGCCCAAAAGAACAATTAAGCATTGGTTTGGTGAAAAAATAATAATCTGTTCCAAAGTTTTTTCATTTTGAATTTTCTGGTTCTGAGCATGCTCAGTTCAGTCTTTGGAATATATGTATGTTTTGTGTAAGAGGATTTGGCTCACAATCAAGGATTTTGTCACCTTGCAAATCAGGATTTATAAAATTCCTGTTCCTGAGGAAAAATTCCCCGTTTGTGAGCCGCCATCTTGTTTTTAATTTTTCAGAAAAACAAAATGTTGTAACTTGCCCCAGGGATGTGTTGTGTGGTAATTGAAGCATGGGTTTTGTTCAGGATGATGCCCTCAACAAACTCATGGCTTTGGTTTACTTTGTTTTTGCAAAACAACAGCCATTTTTAATTTAAAAAATCTTTGTTCGTCACTCGCTTCCGATCCTTGTTTGCAAGGAGACAAAATCCTTCTTCACTAGCTGATCCTGGTTCGAGAGCTGTCAAAATCCTTGACAGGATTTCTGGACCAGAAGGCCCTATCTTGTGAACAAGGATTGGTTCACAAACAGGGATTTTCTCAGCAGACGAAAGGATATCGGCTTGCGAAAAGGAATTTTGACAGCTCATGAAAGGGGAATTTTTTTTGAATTCCCTTTCATGAGCTATCAAATACACTGCAAATTGTCAAAATCCTCTTTTGTGAGCTGTCAAAATCCTTGATTGTGATTTCTGGACCAGATGGCCCTATCTCACGAACAAGGATTGCCTTGTGAACAGGGTTTGCCACCTCACAAAGGGATCGGCTTGCAAAGGAGTTTTGACAGCTCATGAAAGGGGATGGGTTTTAAATCCTCTTTCACCAGCTGTCAAAATCCCCTTTCGCGAGCTGTTAAAATCCCTTTTTGTGAGCCAATACCATTTCGTGAGGTGACAAAATCCTTGTTCGAGAGATCAGGACCAGATGGCCAAAATCTGACGAACAAGGATTTCTCATGAATGGGGATTTTGACAGCTCACGAATGGGAATTCACCTGTCAAACAGGGATTTTAACACTTCATGAACAAGGAGTTTAAAAACTTTTCCAGTGTACTGCTAATAAATGGTTTGGTCTTTTATCTTGAAATTTGCAGGGTACAAAAGGGGTGTCCCACAGATGTGAATTATTCTGTTTAAGTGCAAATATGTTCATTGGTTCCATAGCTATGACATTACGAACTTTAGATATTTCCCATAGGATAACATTGCGGCACCTGCAGAGCCTTTCAGTGCCCATATCTCAGAAACTATTCAAGATACAGATTTTTCGCTCCAGGCAGCTTAATTCCTCTGAAGGGGAACTAAGCATGTGTGGATGTTTCAAAATCATGATTACAGCTGTGGTGGAACTATTTTTATAGCTGCTATGGTTACTTAGATATTGGCAAATTTGTGTTACAAGGGTTCCTTTTCAGCCCTATATGCATATCATTATGCAAAAATGGGCAGCTTGAAGGGAGTGCAGGGCCCAGACGGCCCACGCTCTAACACATACCAGTTACCACTTACATTACACTTTATCAAACAGTAAGACAATTCATAGCAAAAAACTCCTATAAGGCATCAGTTAGGGTTGAAGTGACAAAAGTATGGAAATGAGACGTTAGGGTTGAGTTCTAACCCCCACCCCCCACCCACCCTCCATCTTCCATACACCAACAGGCATCGAAAGCACGGGATTGTTAGGTTCAACTTCACCTCATTCTCCTGTACTGGTACCATATCAGCCTGTTTACATGGAATGGGGTGAGAGTTGGGCATAACGACCTCTTGGCACCCCGATGCCTGTTAGTGTGAGGAAGAGATGAGGGTGGGGTAATGATGGAGGGTTGGGGTCTTAACCCCTAACATCTCATTTCCATACTTTTGTCGCTTAATCCTAACTGGTGCATTAATGAATTTTTTTTGTAATTTATATATATATATATATATATACACTGTATATATATATATATAATCACAGCTGTAAATGACAACTACCAATTATATTTTTCATTTTTCATAGTAAAAAAAGTTTCTTAAAGCACAATATATTCAACTTGTAGCTGTATTTCTAAAATCTATAGTTTATCGAGAGACCGTGTTAATTAATTTTAATTAATTTATTAATCATTTTCTTTCGATTTGGCTACAGTTCTTGGCCAGAATCGCTATATAATTCTTAGAGCATGATCTCTGTGTAATATGACATTTCTCAATATTTTTTCTGACTGTTCTGGAGACACCATGGTCAGCTGTGGTTCATCGTCTTAAGAGAATGGTCTATCAATCAAATTTTCATAAATTATTTGTACTGTATATCAGATGGGAGAGTTTGACACTTTAATTTAATTTTTGCAATTTAGCGGCATGAAGGAAAAAAATAAGGTGTACGCAAAGAATGCAATCACCTAAGCATACAAAGACACATGAAAACTCACCACATCTTAAATAAATATTATTTTATGGTGGTGTAACTACCAGTTAGGCTATTTATGGTATAAACTGCGAAGGAGAAGGGACTTCATTAAACAGTGGAATACCAGCAGCAATGGGTAAGTAAATAAAATCTATTTCAAAAGCATGTATGAGTAAGATGTAATTATTACACAATGTTAAGGCTGTTGGAAAAAGTGAAATGACCAGAATTGTGTAGAAATTTCTTATATAACGCACATTAACAATCATGGATAACTATGGATGACTTTGACGGGCAACTTGAATAGTTATCAATCTATATTGACAATGGTCATCCATGGTCTGTCACTTGTCCATTTATCATCAGTGGATGTCCATGGTTAAAATATTGGGCAAACTATGAATGACCAGTTTCGCTGGCCATGTATAACCATGGTTTAGCCATGTACAAATAAGGTTTATCTATAATTGTAAGAGATGAGAATAGTCCATTAAACAATAATACTGAATATGTTTACATCTGTTTAGATGACACACAACATAGACTTTAGATAGTAGGTGTCAGTAAGTCACAGAGCCAGATGACTTACAAACAAGAAGACTTAATGAATTTGCAAGGGTTCTAGCCAGACCAGTTAACAACCGTAAGGGGAGGCAGTGTTCCAAGGGAATGGCGAAAAGCCATTGTGATCATAATTTACAAAATGGGACACAAGAGAAACATGAACAAATATAACCCTGTAAGTGTGGTGTCAGTTGTACCCAAAATTATGGAGGGAACCGTTAAAATAATTGTAAACAACATTTCTGATGTCAAACAATATAAAAAATTCTGCCCAACATTGTTTCACTCAGCACAAACCATGTGTTACTCTTCTGACCAGTTGTTTTAATGCATCAGCATGGCCCTAGATCAAAACATACTGGTAGACATTGTATGCTTGGATCTTAGCAAGGTCTTTGACAATTTTTCTCCACTGAGAACTATGTCATAAGCTAGGAAAAGATGGATATCTTGATTACATAGCTAACTGGGTAAGAAACTGGCTAAAGGTAGACATCAAAATGTCAGGCTAAATGATGGCATATCCAGCTTGCATATCCAGCTGGGGGATGATTTTCAGCAGTATTCTCAAGTGTTCAGTGTTGGGACTTCTGCTATCTAACCTGTATGTCTGAGATACAGGCATAAGCTGTAAGGTTTGGATCTCTAAATTCATGGAGTGCATAACAATAGGAGAGGGAGTTCAAACTCAGGAGAAATGGGATGCACCACATCGACCAAGTGGTCACATGGCAGAAATTGAAAACATGAAATTTAATGCAGACTCATGCGCTGTTATGCACTTAGACAAAGATAACGTGGTGGATACTTTTTTAACTACTGTAAATGACACAGTAATGGAACCCTCTAAAAATGATCAGAATCTTGGAGCAATCATTGATAGAAACTTTAAACAGAGGGCCTAATGTGTGGAGGTAATAATGAAATGCTATCAGATACTGGCTTGCATTTGAAGATACTTTACAAAAAGAGTCAAAGAAGTAATAATGTCAATCTGTTATTTACTGGTGAGACCAAACCCGAAGTATTATGGGTGGTTCTATGATGATGCTGAAAATATGCCAAAAAACCAGTGATCTTTATCTTGTGTTAATAATAAACAACAACAAAAATTAAAACAGAAACTGATGGTTAATTCTATAAGCTTTACACCTGTTTAGCATACAGTGATTGCACGTCTTTTAAGTAGTTATGACCACATGAATTATGATAATAGTATTAGAATAGAACTTGCCCCAGAACATCACTGTATTAGGCCAACTAGCTAGTCTAGATTCTTATAATTTCTTGCTTTGTCAAACATTAAATCCTGCAGCTGGAAACAAATCAAATAGTCAAGAATTGGGGCTATAGTATTTAAAAACAAAAACATACAATTTAATTGCAGATAAGGACCGTTTGGCCCACCCAGTCTGCCCAATTTTCCCTACCTATATTATTACTGCAGACCATACTTGATCTACAGATCTTTCTCCTTCCCCCTCCCTTTAAACTATGATTCCCTTGTGCCTGTTCCATGCATTCTTGGAAACCACCACTGTTTTCATTCCCACCACCTCTTCTGAAAGACTGTTCCAGGAATTCATCACACATTCTGGGGAGACATACTTCCTCACATCTCTCCTGAATCTACCCCTATTGTTTCATGGCATGTCCCACTGTTCCTGAGCACCTTTTTTCTTTTTAGAAAAATACTTCCCTCCTGTACATTGTTTACCAACATGAGGTATTTAAAGGTCTCTATCATATCCCCCCTCCCTCTTCTCTTCCAGGGTGTACATATTGATGTCCTTTAGTCTCTCCTTGAAGGGCTTTTGATGCAGACCCTTCACCATTTTAGTTGCCCTCCTCTGTACTGCCTCCACTCTGTCTATGTGCTTTCAGAGACGTAGTCTCCAGAACTTGACACAGTCCTCTAGGTTAGGTCTTAACAGCAATGTATACAGAGGCAACATTGCCTACCTCTTTCTTCTGGTGCTATCACTCCCTGTCCACCCCAGCATCCCACTAGCCCTCCTGACTGTCTTGTTGCATTGCCTTGCCATCTTTAGGTCATTAGATATGATTACCCCCATCGGTTTCCTGCTTGGAAGTTATTAATACCACTCCACTCATTTTGTACTCCACCCATGGATTAGAGATTCAGTGAATTTAAAATCCACCAGCAAAGTGAACATGGAGTGGCCACTTCATGGTCACACTTTGCTACATGGAGTGCCCCATAGGAAAGGCTCACTTCACCTTGTTATTATTACTTTGTGTTGTCATTCTGCTTTAAATGCGAAGTAAGGCGGAGTGACAACAATATTGGCAGCACCCCGCCCACACAGTCACCAGTATTAATGTGTATCCCCAAAGTGCTATTGTCTTGTGTTCAGAAAACTTCCCAGTGCTGATGAAGTGAAATGAGAGCACAGCAAGAAATGCACAGTTTCCTAGAATTAATGGCGTACTCAGTCATGTGCGCAGTGGTCACACGCAGAGTCACCAGAATTAATATGCATCCCCAAAATGCTACTGTCTTGTGTCCAGAAAATTCCACAGTGCTGACGAAATGCTACTGTCTTGTGTCCAGAAAATTCCCCAGTGCTGATTAAGTGAAATGAGAGCATAACAAGAAATGCAGTCTCCCAGAATTAATGGTGCACTGCAAACACACAGACAGATTAAGATTATGCTGTGCACTCAAGGGATGAATACGAAAAGGCACAACACCTAACCAGTGCTCACAAGTCACAAATCCAAATCCGGAAAGGAATACATTTTGCCAGTTGGGGGATTAGTGCACGGCAGTAACAATCCACTACCAGTAAAGATACCAGAAAGCAGTATAAAAAAATTCATGCAGGTGCGGTGGATAGCAGGTTCACACTGCTGCAATTACTCTGTGGTACAATAAAAGGTGTTTGATTTAATGGCACGCATCGCACACACACTCACACACACACACTGCAAGTAATGCGTAGCAAATTGAAAACCTTTAGTAATATAACCAAATGTTTTAAACAGACAAATTTTACACTGCTGCAACACAACAATCAGCAAAAAAATGTCAAGAATTACTGAAAATATTACTCTGTGTACTTTAACACAGTTATACAAGAAAAATATAACCAAAACAGAAAGACTGCCTTTTTCTCCCAGTTAATGTACCTACACCACAAATACGCCCCTCCCCAAAGCACACTTCACAGGACACAGACTGACTGTTCTAAATTAACATTCAAAATCTACACACAACAATAAACACTCAATGATATGAGCACAGAAGGGTTTCCTACAATTGATGTACTAAATTTTGAGCAAACAAAAATGACTCAAAAAGGCATTTTAACCAGCTTTTAGAGGTTTTGGATCGCAGAGCTCCGAGAGTAAACTGTCTCCAGCTACCACTACACACACACTACCCAGGCCAGAACTGAGGCTGTGCAGAACAATCTAGAGCCCATGTGACTTGCAATCCCATGAATCACTGCAGAATTTCATTTGGAGCTCAATTACAAGGCGAAGTGAGGTGAATTACATTGATTTCTATGTACTTCGCCTTAAAATTGAGAAGTGGTTTGGAGAAGCCGGAATAATGCAAAGTCATTGGTTTCAATGGACTTTGCGTTGCTCATTATGAAGCCAAGTACTCCACTTCACATTGTGGAGTACTCCACGGATTTCACATTACTCCGTGAATCACTTCACGGAGCGAATTGGAGCCACTTCGCCCACCACTACTTCCAGTACTGTCTGTAACTCACATGCTGTACAGGAAGGAATGCTAATGCCTATGGCTGTATTTCCCTGATGAGCTGAGCCTATACTATAAAACTCCCCAATTTAAAAGCTCCTATCAATGAGTACAGTGTTGGGGTGGTGAAGCCTGGAGAGATACTACAAAAAAGACTTACAGTACATCCAAGTAACTAGTAAAAAAAATTATGTTGTGATTCGTGATGTGATCATCATTTGTGACTGCATTTGTGACCGTGATGATGAAGAAAGTGATTCAGTGTTGACGGTGCAAGATAACCAATGTGCAACTGTATTTAGAATGCGAATGCCTATGGCTGTACTTCCCCGATGAGCTGTAGTACAAAACTCTCTGACTTAAAAACACATATTAAGGAGTACAATGGTGGGGGTGAAGCCTGGAGAGATACTACAAAACAGGCTTACAATGCATCTAAGTAACCAGCAAAAAAATTAATGTGATTCATGACTTGATCGTGAATCGTGATTTGTGACTGCACTTATGACCGTGATGATGAAGAATGTGATATGTATCATCAGTAACTCGTAATGATGGTCCTGACTTAAAAATGCATATTAATGAGTACAATGTTCATACAGAATTATGCACCACACTAGTCCAGTAGTCTGAAGGGAAGCCAAAGAAACAACTGTGACTCAAGTTACAGATGGAGATTGGGCTCTAAAGAGATGCAAATGCACAGACAGATTAAGATTGCGCTGCGCACTGAAGAGATGCAGACGCAAAGGCACAATACCTTATCAGAAATCCAAATCTGGAAAATAATAACTTTGCCGGTTGAGGCAGGCCACGGGGCAATGTACTGCACTGCTGCAGAAACAATCACTAGTACAAATACCAGTAAAGATACCACAAAGAAGTAAAAAAATCACAGAGCTGCAGTGGACAGCAGGTTCACATTGCTGAAATTACTATGTGGCACAATAAAAGGTGTCTGATCTGATGACACGCGTCACACGCATACTCACACATGCACTAAGTAATGCGTAGCAAATTGAATACTTCAGTAATATAATCACATATTTTAAACAAACTAAAATTATGCACTGCTGCACCACAACAATCAGCAAAAAAATGGCAAGAATTATTGAAAATATTACTGTGTGTATATTATCACAGTTATACAAGAAAAATATCACCAAAACAGAAAGAACTGTTTTTTTCTCCAAGTTAATCTACCTATACCACAGATATGCCCCTCCCCCAAAGCACACTTCCACTGTTTCTCAGTACACAGACTGACTGTTCTAAATTAACATTCAAAAGCCACACACAAACAATAGCTGCTCAATGATATGAGCAGAGGAGGGTTTCCTACAATCGATGAACTAAAGATCCAGCAAAACAAATTACTCACAAAAGCTTTTTTAGTAGATTTTAGAAGGTTTGAATGACAGAGAACTCTCAGAGCAGACTGTCTCCTACAGCTTGCTACACACAGTACCCCAGACTGAGGCTCTGCAGAACAATCTATAGCCCATGTGACCCGAAATCCCATGAATCACTGCAAAATTCACTTTTGGGAGCTTAAAAACAAGGCAAAGTACATTGTTTTCAATGTACTTCGCCTCAAGAATTGGTGGAGTAATGACTTGGGAAGGTGGAATAAGGTAAAGTCATTGTTTTCAATGAACTTCGCATTACCCATTATAATGCAAAGTACTCCGCTTCACGTTGCAGAGCACTCCGCGAATCCGCTTTCGCTTCGAGATTCACTTCACTGAGCAAATTGGGGCCACTTCACCCATCTCTACCCTGGGTTTCTGTGGTCTAAGTGCATTATCTTGCACTTTTTTGCATTAAAATCCAGCTGCCATACTCTTGACCACTCCTCTACTTTTCTCAAGTCTCTGCTCATCCTTTCCACCACCCTGAAGTGTCCACACTATTGCAGATTTTGGGTGTCATCCACAAAGAGACAGACCTTCCTTTCCAGCTCCTCTGCAATGTCACTTATAAAAACATTAAAGAGGAGAGTGAACTCTGTTTACCATGACCCTCTGTCACCTATTCCCTTTTTTTGTTACCCAGTTTGCCACCTTTGAACCCACTCCTAAGCTACTCAGCTTGCTTACTAGTCTCCTATGTGTAATGATGTTGGAAGGCTTACTGAAATCTAGGTAGGTCACATCCTCTGCTCCACCCTGATCTAATTCCTTTGTCACCCAGCCAAAGAAATCTATTAGATTCATTTCACATGACCTACCCCCTCAGAATCCATGCTGCCTCAGATCTTGTTAGTCACTGGATTCAAAATATTCCACAATCTTTTCCTTAAGCAGTGATTCCATTAACTTTCCCACCACTGATGTCAGGCTGACCAACCTATAATTGCCAGCCTCCATACTGCTACAACTTTTGAGTAGTGGGATTACATCTACCCTACTCCACTTCTCTGGAATCATTCCTGTTTCCTGTGAGTTGTTAAATAGGACTATCAGAGGTGCAGTCAGTACCTCTCTGAAATCCCTCAAAGCCTTTGGAAGCACCCTGTCTGACCCCATTGCTTTGTCCACCTTTAGATTAGCCAGTCCCTGCAGGATGCTGTCCTCCAAAAATGGACCAGTGTCCACTTCCCTTCTTCCAAAGTTTCTGTTACTTGTTTTGGCCCCTCCCATCTCCTTATTCTGTGAACACTGAACTAGGTATTTGTTCAGGATGTCTGCCTTTTCCTGGTGCCCCTGTGTACAGTCCCTTCTTCACTTTGTAGCCTTACAATCCCATGCATGGTCTTCCTCTTTTCACTTACATACCTAAAAAAAAGTCTTGTCCCCTTCCCTTACCTCCTGGGCTATTCTCTCTTCAGTTTGCATCTTTGTGCTCCTTACTACTTTCCCCGATCCCTCTGTTTCCCCGATACACCTCCCTATCATCCTCCCTCTGTGTCTCTTATACCTTCTGATTGCTACCATTTTAGCCTTTACCTTTTCGACCACCTCATTTGTAAACCATAGCAGTCTCTTTTTGCTCTAGCTTTTCATTACTTGTTTGACATTGACGTTTGTGTGCCTTTACTCTGCTCCCTTATAGGTTTGCCCACTGTTCTTCCACTCCAACTAGGCAACCCTTCACCAGGTCTGTTCTGTGGCATTCACTCATCTTCATAAAATTTGCCCCCCTGAAGTCCAGGACCTTTGCCTTTGTGTGGTTCAATTCTGCAGCCATTCTTATATTGAACCACACTGTACAGTGATCACTGGTGTCCAGGTGGCTCCCACCTTGAGGTCTACAACACTATCCCTGTTAGTGAGTACCAGGTCAAGTATTTCCCCATAATGAGTAGTTTCACTGACTAGTTGCCTTAGGGATACCCCCTGCAGACTTTTCAGGATGTCCCTGCTTCTAACTGAAGCTGCTGTTGAGAGGTTCCAATCTACATCCAGCAAACTGAAGTCCCCCAACAGCAGCGCCTCTCTTTTCTGCCATCTTGCCAAAGGCTTCCATCAGTACCTTATCTAATTCCTCCCCCGTGCTGGAGGTCTGTGGATCACTTCACTGTGAATAGTGTCAATGTTCCCCATCTCCAGGGTGACCCACAGTAACTCTTCTTTCCCCTGTCTTCACTGTATCTCCATCACTTTTATGTATTCCCTCACATGAAGCACCACTTCCCATCCTTTCCTTCCCACCTGATCCTTCCTGAACAGAGTATAGCCAAGTATGGTCATGTCCCAGTCATGGTTTTCAGTGCACCATGACTTGGTAATGGCCACAATATCTAGGTTGGCCTCTGCCATGATGGTCTAGAGTTTGAAATCTTATTTTCTAGACTTCTAGCATTTGCACACGACATTTCAGATTTTGTTTTCACTCTTCTTGTTGCCCAGCTTTTCTCCTTTTTACCCTCCCTCCTTTCTCCTTCTCTTTTAAATATTCCCTTTACTTCCAACCTTCATCTCTACCACCCTGCTTCCTTTTTAATTTTCACCCTGGTGGATTCCTCTCCCTTCAGGTGCTCCTTATTCTCTACTTCAGCCTGGGGGGGGGGTGCATTTTCTGCCTCCTTGATTTCTTCCACCACCTCTCTCGGCTAGTTTAAATATTCATAAAAATAAAAGTTAAACTATCCACTAAGGACTGCAGTTCCCCTCCCAGATAGATGCAGGTCATCACTCCTGCATAGGCCCTTATACTTCCAGGTGGCCCCCAGTCCCAAATGCAGCCACATCCCTCCTCTCTGCACCATTACAGTATTTCAGCCATGAGTTGAAGCTCCTGGTGCAGAGATCCCTCTCCCCCCAATCATAGACAGGTAATGCCTCAGCAAAAAACACTGAGCGAGCTACCTAAGACCACTCCCCAGCTTCCAAAACTCACCTGTACTATCCCAGCCCTGTCTCTAGCCAGGTCATTAGTCCCCAGGTGGACTATGACATCAAGTTCTCTCTCCCATCCTGCTGTCTTAGCAATCCTCGGGATCCACTTCCCATCCCTCTGGCCTGTGGCACCACATAGGCATCTAATCCTCCTCACACCCCATTCATATTCCCAAAAGAATACCCCTCACATTTGAGGTTTGACTATGCTAAGAATTTAAAACACACATTGTAAACAGAAGAGAGTGTGACCTTATTGTTATCATACCTATAATTCTTTCCAGTAATAATGGTTTCCAGCTGCAGTAGTTGCAGTTTGTAAATGAATGTATAGGCTAGAAAGTTGGCCAAACAGCTCAGTTAGTAGAGCACTGGGCTCAGTTCCTACTTAGACCACAACATTTATTTCACATTCAATGTGTGCTTTGAATGATTAGAAGTTTGTAATACTGCACTTTCATTTCATTACGTCAAAGCCTTATAGTAACTCAATGACCACCACATTTCACAATACAGAAAACTCCAAAACCAGCCAAGCAATCTCTGATATCAATTACAAGATATATACATAGAAACATTCTGTAGAAACACAGATGTTGTCAGCAAATAAAGCTCTTGTGGCCTGCCCTGTTTGCCCAAAAGCCATTTATTAGTGGAAAATGTCCCTTAGAAGGTTATTGCACAGTGAATAGAACATAACATGTTTGCAACCAGTGGGAGATTACTGTGGAGACAAACACATGCTAACTACTAACATCTCTGGAACCACCCCCCCCCCCCCAGCTTACATGATTTAGGTCCAGCTATGCAATACCTTTTCTACTTCTCAAAAGAACAAATATTTTGCCCCTTCTCCCAGAGGCAAAACTAGAGTGACCTCAAATTGAGAATTTAACAATCCCTTCAGTAATAACTTCTCTGAAAACAAGGAAACAGGGATAACTGGAGTTTTTTTTTTCTTTTTTGCTTCTTCCCCATAAACCCTGACTTGCCAGTCTTCTGATCTGCACAGCATCCCAGTCTAATCACCAGTCTCACCCTCTGCTGCAAATCACTGCTACCTGGCTCCCCAAGCTATCCCTGCATCCTCTGAAGGTCCTGCTTATCCCTGCAAGGGTGGCCCTTTTCTGGCCAGGTTGAGGGGAGTGACAGTTCCTGGGGTATCCATGGAAGCATGCAGGGCTGGGGAGTCAGTGACAATGAACTTGGTAGACTGCTGATGTGGGGGTGCATTGCTGCTATCATGCAGTCAGGCCAGGATGGCAGCTATTTTCTCATTTTCTGGACCCCTCTCCTCTACCCAGCATCTCACACCACAGCAGTACCCTGGAGGCAGAGCCACCCGATGCCTGGTCACCCTTGCCAGTTAAGGCTTCACACAACATCTGGTGATGCTTTCAGAGCAGTGCTCCACAGCCCTTCTCCCAGGAGAAGAGTGTCCACTTGAATGCTTTATCATTTGCACACTCCAAGGGGTCATAAATACTAAAGGCAAGGCATCATAATATTAATGTCAGCCTAACCGCATTAATTGATGTTAATACTTCCCTTCAGAACAGTTCATTTCACTTATTTGTTTTCCAGACACAACATTTTTTGGAATTTGCCCCAAACGCGTAAATCTACAGTATCTAACCTAACTTAACACAGCAATTATAAATTGGGTGCCAAAACAACAGAAAATTTATAAACAAGGAGAGATTTCAAAGTGGTCAATTAAACCAGGTGCTATCAAACTGCCTAAGGTGAAAATCCAAAAAGCTTCCCTTTTTAACAAGGCTGTATCTAAATCACCCCTCTCACAACTAAGGAAATATGTAAAATTATCTGTTCCAAGTGAAACTATTAATATCAATTAATGCAGTGAGGCTGGCATTAATATTTTGATGTCTCAAGTATTTAAGTCCTTTGGAGTGCGCAGATTCTTTCTTTCACATTATCTCATCAGGTAGAAGTCCAGATATGAAGACATGCCACAAGCGAGGAATAATGGAATCACCTATTCAAATCCCACCACTGAAGATCATAATGAACTTTGTTGAGACTCTGTATGTACTGCTTCCTCTTAATTCTTACCATGGATTTTAAATATATGTAATGTGCTGTTATGTTTGTGTCAGATTTAGTGTTTAGATTTATTCATATAGATTTTTGAAAATGTTGGGGTCATTTTAGCTTTAAAAGCATTTCAGAGTGATGATGTCACACTGTAGAGAGATATTTAAGCAGCTCAAGATTTGTAACATGTTACCCATGACAAAGTGACTTTTAGGGACATGAAACATCATTTGTTTTTTACTGGCACATTGTGAATATGCATATGTGCTATAATGCCCAGCTTTTTATTTAAAGTTAAGTGAGTAAACAATACATTTTTGAACTTGCAATTTTTTGTCTTGTGGTTCATATTCTCACTGTTCTGGTTTTGTGAGTGCAAGCTTTTTCTGAGTGTGATCAGCCTGCTTGCTTAATGCATCACATTGTCTTGGGGTGACCCTTTTTTATGTTTACTTGTGCGTATGCGCAAGAAACTTTTTGTCACGGCTAAGGAGAGAAGCAGGGTTTTGGAAGTGCGGCACTGTGGGGGCCCTAGTGCCTTTTGAGGCTTGGCCCGCGTTCCCCAATGTGGTACACGCTGCTGCTGACACAAGTTTAGCCAGTGTGCCACCACCTTGAAATGTTTTTGCTGCTGCAATCAGGGGCTGCCTCATCATTGCAGCATCAGCCATTTTGCTGCCATGAGGGAGCGACCCGTCATTGCAGGGCAGAACCTTGCCGTCTGCATGCTCCTGACCAAGTTAATTTTCCTGTGGGAGAGCCCACTCCCTGTTGGCATACTGTAATCCCCTCCCCCATTTGTTGTGTGCTGAGGGGGTGCCCCAACCCCTTGGCATCATACACCCCCCCAACAGTCTTTCTTTGCTGATGGGGGCCCAATCCTCATCGGTTTCAGGTCCTCCTTTCCAGTTCAATTTGAAGATGGAGGAGCCCACTCCCCATCAGCATACTGTCCCCCCCAATTTGTTGTGTGCTGAGGAGGGTGTCCAATCCCCCTCAGGTCTCCCTGCCTCAGTATATGCCAATGGGGGTGCCCGATTCCCTTTTGGCTGCAGCCCCCCCAAAATGCTCAGGTGGCATGCTGGGAGCCCACCCCAGTGTGCCAAATGACCCTGTAAAAAAAAGTCCCGTAATGTTTTTCATGAATTTTTTTTATTCTGTAGAACAGAAAATGGTTCTTCATTGAGTTCGATGGCCCCTCACCCAACTTGCTTCCACCTTCTGTGCACCCTGCCTCCCCACACCCCCCCTCACCCCATATGTACCTCTGGAGTCCAGCGCAATGATCTTCGGTGGACCTGGAACACATCTGCACTCTTCAAAGCTGACCACAAACTGAAGAAATGTCGGTAAGCTGTATAATGGCATAAATAGTTTTTTTTCAACTTTGGTGCATATCTCAGGCATTTTTGGGAATTTTGGCACCAGAGTTTCAACATGGGGTTTTTGGGACCCCTCCTTGTGTATTCAGCCACTGTCATGGCATTATTCAGTCCCGAAAGGTGATTTTGTGGTCACTGCATGGAATCACCTTTTGGACCGATTAACAGAACAACAGTGCCACTGTTCCCGAAGTGGGATCTCAAAAACCTATGTTGCAAATCTGGTTGAAAAAATTAAAAAAAATTACTGTTTTACGAGTGTGTGTTGTGCAGTTTGTACGAACGCTCATAACTTCTTGAATTTGTAATATTTTCACTCCAGATTTTCTACATTGGCATTTTTCAACACCTCCTTATGAACAGTACAGCTGTCATTTTACACATCCTGGCTGAAAGTTGTTTTCGCACTTCCAGTGCAGAATAGCATGGTCACTGTGGGAAGTCAGTGTTTGGGACAGATTAAGATCGAGCGAGTGAGAGAGGGGGAGTGAGCAAGCTCAACTGCGCTCTGTCGGGATTGCTGTGGATTTCTTTGTGGGCAGGAAAAGGTGCCAATGCAGGCTGGAGCCCAGTACAAAAGGGCAACCTGCAGCACCAGGAGAAACCGAATGATCGAGTGAGAGAGGGGGAGTGAGCGAGCCCAATAGAGCTCTGTCAGGACTGCTCCGGCTTTCTTTGTGGGCAGAAAAAGGCACCAATGCAGGCAGGAGCCCAGTATAAAAGGGCAGCCTGCAGTGCCGGGAGAAACAGAATGAGTGAGTGTAGAGGGGGAGTGAGCGAGCTCAACGAAACTCTGCCAGGACTTTAGACATGCCCACCCTCCCAGCCAGGGCCCTCTGTGGTCCTATATTACAGCAGGGTCTCTGGGGTGGAGATAAAGCAAATACTGGATACTTTTAGGATTGCTGTAATAATACAGATTTATTTGTTCTGTTTATTTCTCTAACTGAGCTGATTAATACTTGGAGTGAATAGGATTTCTAACTCGGTTAAGTGAAACTATATGAGAGCTGAGAACAAAAAGTATGGAAGCTGAGGGGTGAAAAATGGACAAGAAGGCTTTAGGATTGCTACAGTAATACAGTATATAATGGATGAGATTTGAGACTGAATTAAGCCGGTCGGCAAGAGGGCTGTAGGAGGACTAGTGTGGGGGGGACCAGAAATTTGAGTAAATAGGGGCCTAACAGTTGTAGTAGGGTACAGAAACTGGGAGTAAGAGCCCGTAACATAAGATGGAGGCCAAAATGGGGCATGTGGAACGGTGTTGAAGTGTACAGGGTGTGGGTCCGACATGATCCTGGAATGGAAGATGAGGGGGTGTATGGTCTTTAGATGACTGACTAGTTTGAAAGAGGAACTGTGGAGGTTAGGGGAGGAGTCTAAGTGGCAGGGCAGATGAGTATGGTAGGCATCCTGGTTTGGGGGGAATGGGGATGGCAAGAGGGGACAGAAGAAGAACAACTAGGGACTGGGGCCGATCCCAGTATCAGAGGCACTAGCAGAAAAGAGAGGAGAAGGGAGGGGGCCGAGGCGAGGGGAGGCTTCCTGATGGGGGAGAAAAAGACCATGAGAGGTACCATGGGGGAGAGAGCAGATGGCTGCAGGTAGGGAGGGAGGGAGGGACCAGGGGTGGGACCAGTGGTGGCATGGAGGGGAACAAGTAGGAAGGGGGAACCAATTGGGGGAAGAGATGTAGGAGGGGTATAGACTAGGAATGATTCTAGCCTCTGCTATGGGAGAGAGAGGGGGAGCAGGAACATACTGAAGGGGAGAGGGCAAGTGGGACATAGAAACATAGAAACATAGAATTTGATGGCAGATAAGGACTGCTTGGCCCACCCAGTCTGCCCATTTCCCTACATAATGGATAAGCTGCAGATCCTAGTTAACCAGCAGCCTGCCTCTTCCTACCCCCACTCCCTAGAATTGCCTTATGACTGTCCCATGCATGCTTGAATTCCACCACTGTTTTTGACTCCACAACCTCCTCCGGAAGGCCGTTCCATGCATCCACAACCCTCTCTGTGAAAAAATACTTCCTTAAATTACCTCTGAGCCGCCCCCCCTCTATCTTCAAATTGTGCCCCCTTATTCTTGCACACCTCTTTTTGAAAGATGCTACCCTCTTGGACTTTGTTGATTCCCTTGAGGTACTTGAAAGTTTCTATCATGTCCCCCCTCTCCCTCCTTTCCTCGAGGCTATACATATTAAGCTCCTTAAGTCTCTCTTCCTATGTCTTCCGGTGCAGACCCTGCACCATTTTAGTTTTCCTCCTATGGACAGCTTCCATCCTGTCTATATCTTTGTGGAGATTGGGTCTCCAGAACTGCACGCAGTACTCCAGATGGGGTCTGACCAGCTGTCTGTACAGAGGGATAATAACTTTCTGTTTTCTACTGGTGATGCCTCTCCCTATGCATCCCAGTATCCCCCAGCCCTCCTTGCTGCCCTCTCACATTGCTTGCCCACCTTTAGGTCATCTGATATGACTACCCCCAGGTCCCTTTCCATTTTTGTTGTTGTTAGTATCTCACCCCCCATTGTGTACTCTTCCCCTGGGTTTTTGTTTCCCAGGTGCATTACCTTGCACTTCTTAGCATTGAATCTAAGCTGCCATACATCTGATCATTCCTCTAACCTTGCCAAGTCCCTTCTCATCCTTTTCACCCCACCTTGTGCATCAACTCTGTTGCAGATCTTTGTGTCATCTGCAAAGAGACATACTTTTCCTTCCAGTCCCTCTGCAATGTCACTTATAAAGACATTGAAGAGGACCGGTCCAATACTGAACCCTGCTGTACCCCACTAGTAACCCCCCCTTTCTTCAGAGTGGACTCCATTTACTATTACTCTCTGTGTCCTATTCTCCAGCCAATTCTTTACCCAGGCTGTCATCTTGAGACCCACTCCCAGGCTGGCTAACTTGTATATAATCTTTGTGTGGGACTGTGTCAAATGCCTTGCTAAAGTCTAGGTAGGCCATGTCCACAGCCCCTCCCTGATCTACTACTTTGGTCACCCAGTCAAAGAAATCTATCAGATTCGTCTGGCATGACCTTCCCACTGTGAATCCATGCTGCCTTGGGTCCTGTGCCCCTCTGGCCTCTAGATACTCGACAATTCTTTCCTTCAGAAGTGATTCCATCATTTTCCCTATCACTGAGGTTAAACTAACAGGTCTGTAGTTTTCTGCTTCTGCTTTGTTCCCACTTTTGTGAAGGGGAATCACATCTGCCCTCCTCCAGTCCTCAGGTACCACCCCATCCTCCCATGATTTGTTAAAGATGGTAGTCAGTGGTGTCACTAGTTCTACCCTTAGTTCTTTTAGAATTCTGGGATGAATCCCATCAGGCCCCACTATTTTGTCCACCTTCAGTTTTAAGAATTCTTTCAGAACCCTTTCTTCTGTAAATGGGCTGGTATCAACTTCTGTATTCAGAGTGTTTCTCCTGTTTGTTTTAGGTACCTCCCCCTCTTCATTTGTAAATACTGAGAAAAAATATTTGTTTAGTAACTCTGCCTTTTCACAGTCATCCTCTGTCCACCCTCCCTCCCCTTTATTAAGCCTCACTATCCCTCCCTTGGTCTTCCTTCGCTCCCTGATGTACCTATAAAAGGTTTTATCCCCCTTCTTAACTGAGTTGGCTATCTTTTCCTCGGTTTGGGCCTTTGCTGTTCTGACTACCTTCCCAGCTTCCTTTTGCTTTAACTGATACAGTTCTCTGTCCTGTTCCTTCTGTGATTCCTTGTACTTCCTGAATGCTTTATTTTTCTCTTGAACCTTCACTGCCACTTCCTTTGAGAACCATAGTGATTTCTTACTTCGTTTCATTTTGTTTATTTGCTTCACACAAAGGCTAGTTACCTCTGTGATGGCAGTTTTTATTATTCCCCATTGTTCTTCCACCCCTCCTTCCTGCCCATTTGCTACCGCATACCTTAGGCACTCACCCATTTTGACAAAGTCAGCCCTCCTAAAGTCCAGTACTTTTGCCTTTGTATGGCTTGACTCTATTGCTGTGTTTATTGTGAACCATACTGTTCGATGGTCGCTATTTCCCAGGTTTCTACCCACGTCTACATCTGTGATCCTCTCTTCATCTCCATTTGAGAGAACCAGGTCTAAGATTGCTCCCTCTTGAGTGGGCTCCCATACTAGTTGTCTAAGGCATGCCCCCTGTAGGGCATCTAGAATAACCCCACTCTTCGAAGTGACTGCTGCAACTGCACTCCAGTTAACATCTGACATATTCAGATCACTCATCAGCAATATCTCCCCTTTTTCTGCCATTCTAAGTATACTTTCTATCATTTCCTTGTCCATTTCCTCCCCCTGAGAAGGGAGTCTGTATACAACCCCTATGCGGATTGTGGTGCCATTGCCTGTCTCCAAATTTACCCACAATGCTTCTTCTCCTCCCTGCTTACCCTTTTGTTCTGTTGCTTTGATTCCTTCCCTTATGTAAAGAGCTACTCCTCCTCCTCTTTTACCCTCCCTGTCCCTCCTGTAGATAGTGTATCCTGGTATGTTTACGTCCCAGTCATGGTTTTGTGTGTACCATGTTTCTGTGACTGCCACGATATCCAGATGTTCTTCCTCCATCAAGGCCACTAATTCAGGAAGCTTATTACTCAGACTATGGGCATTGGTACTCATTGCTCTCCATTTTTTGATGGTTTTACCTTCTGTTGCAGCATCCCCCACTGACCTTTCTTCCTTGGTCTTTTTCTCATTTAGTACCCTGTTTTGTAGGGCTAGGCTGGGATTTTCCTACTGCTTATCAGTGCCCCTCCCTTGACTAGTTTAAAAGCTTGCCAATGAAGCATTTAAACCAATTGCTCAAAAGACTTGTTCCCTTCCTGGACAGATGCAGACCATCCTGCCAGTATAGGCTGGTGTCCCTTCAGGTGGAACCCCAGTCCCCAATGAAGCCAAACCCCTGTGCTCCACACCATTTTTTCAACCATTCATTAAACTGCATGGTGCAAAGTACTCTCGCCTCACCCATGCCATTGACAGGCAGCACCTCTGAGAAGGATACTGTGCGTGTGCTACTTGTCTTAGGCCCCTCCCCAACTCTACAAAGTCCTCCTGCACTGCTCTAATCTCATGATGAGCCAAGTCATTTGTCCCTAGGTGGACAATGATGTCCAGCTCAGACTCCGTGCAGCTGTTCTCGTGATCCTGAGGATGCGCTTCCTGTCCCTCAAGCTGTGGCACCAGGCAGGCACCTTCTTCAGTTTTCCTGCTCCCCCAGTTCTATCCCCCAAATTGAGTCCCCCACCAGGAGCTGCTTCCTTTCCCTGTGGTGTCCTCTGCCTCCTTCCTGTGGGCCTCCCTTGTGACAGTTGTCCTCAACCTCCTTAGTCTCCTCTGTGGGTGCATCCATATGGGAGCTATGCTCCCCCAGAATGGTGTATGGATTGTGGAGTGGAACAACTGACTGGGTGTGCCTCTGTTCCACCATCCTCACCCTCTCTGAGCCCACTGTGGTCCAACCGCTGTGCTTTCTTCGCAACCTCTGAGGTAGTGGTGGTGGCTCTGGTGCTCCCTGGATGGGGGAGGTTCCCTTCCTACTGTCCAGTGTGGCCTGGGGGAAGGTTCCCTTACTACTGTCCAGTGTGGCCTGAAGACTGGCAGCTTCCTCCCTCAGGCAGAGAGTTGTCTGCAAATAGGGCAGCATCTCAGCCTCCAGAAAGACTCCCGGAGGACTGCTGCCCCACAGCCATTACATTGCACTACTCCCCACATGTTTATCTACTTTTTGTGTGTGTGTGTGTGATTGGTTTGTTATATAGAAATATATGTATTATACAATGTGTATGCTTATATTGTCAGTGCAGAGGTATGGCAATAGGTAGGGGAAGAGATAGTGAGGACGAAAGGATAGAAGGGAGCTAGTAAGGAAGGAGGGGATGGTGAGTGGAGGAGAGAAGGCTATGGGAAGGGAGAAGGAGAAGGACGAGAGGGGCATCACTGTCAGGGTAGAAGGGAATGGGGGCTCTAAACTGACAACAGCAGGCATAGGAGAGGGGTTAGAAATCAGCAGGGGGATGAGGGGAAGTCAACATGGAAAGCCCAGTAGGAAGTAGTCAGGCTGGGAAGGGGTTCAAGGGGGTTGGGAGGAATAAGGCACAGAAAAGGGGTGAGGCGGAAGTAGTGGGTACTGATACAGAAGTCACAGAGGGTGCAGCTGGTGGGGGTAAGAGGCAGGGAAGAACAAATACTGGGGTGGTGGAAGGGGCATTAGAAAGGAAAGGGGTAAGGGACTGGGGGTTACACATCCTGGGGGATTCTATACTGAAAGGGATGTGATGGGGTGAAAGGGGGGAAGGCACAGCTGTATTTGGGTTGAAGTTATCCCCAGGTTGACTGCAGGAGGAACAGGGCAGGGCAGGCACGGCTCAATTGAGCAGTGAGGGGGAGAAAGAAACCTCATTTAGTGTTGCATGTGGGTACAAATGACTTGGCAGGGGAGACTGTGGAAGTTGTGAGGGGAGGTTAGAGTAGTTGCGCAGGCAGTGTGAGGGTGTGGGGGAGCCGGTGGCATTCTCGGAGGTACTCCCGATACCATGAGCAAGCATGGGGAGGAAGGGTAGGATTGAGGAGTTCAATGAGTGGCTGAGGGATTGGCACCACACCAAAAATGATGGATTAGTGACTAACTGGGGTAGGCTCTGGGGGAATAATGACTTGTACGCCGGGACAGGCTACACTTGAGCAGGAAGGGGAGGGGAGTATTAAATGCAGGATTAGATGGGTATATCTCTACTAAGGTGGATTTAAACTAGTGGGGGGGTGGCCAAAAGACTGAGGTTGGTAGAAAAGTCCAGACAGGGGAGCCTAATGAGCTCACCCCCTAGATGTAGGTAAAGGCAGAGGTGTAATAACCCTGGGAGGGGGCGGGCAGAGTGGTCTGAGTATAGTACAGAAGGCACCACCACACGGTAAGAATAAGGAGGAGAAAGGGTGTGAACTACCAGGAGGAGGGACACAGGCCAAGGAGGAGAAGAGTGAGGAGAAGGAGGGTTATGGGTGGAAGGTGGTCTCTCTCAACACAAGAAGCCTATGGAACAAAATTGCAGAGCTTCAGGCACTCCTTTCAGAGGGGAAGGTGGACATTGCTGCAATGCCAGAGACTTGGGCCACAGAGTATCATGATTGGGACTTGGTAATCCCAGAACACAGGACATACAGGAGGGACTGGGTAGTTGGAAGAGGGGAAGGGTTGCACGCTATGTGAGGGAAGGGATTAAATGCATAAGCAATAAGGGAGAAGAGGAGAGGACAGAGGCGCTTTGGTGCAGCTCCTGGACTCCAAGGGCAGAAAGCTAAAGCTGGGAGTGGTGTAAAGATCACCAACCCAATCCGAGGAACTGGATGGGGAGTTGGCAGAGCAGATAAGGAGAGTGTATAGAAGGGGGGAGTGTGGTGATAGTGGGGGAATTTAACCTACCACAGATTGACTGCAGCACCTGGACCACTAGCAGTACCAGGGAGCAGGTGCTCCTTGATGCATTCCAAGACGGCCTTCTGACGCAATTGATAACTAGGCCTACAAGGCTTGGTAGCACTCTGGACCTAGTACTGGCAAATGGGGAGGCGTTGAGGGAGGTAAGGCTGGAGGACCACTAGCAGGTGGCGACCACCAAACAGTATGGCTCACTGTCATAATGGGCAGGAAGACAGGAGGCATGGGCACTAAGATGGTGGACTTTATTAAGGTGGACTTTGGGAGGATGGGAGCAATACTGCAAGGGAGACTCCAGGATAAAAGGCCGGGGATGGATGCAGAACAAAAGTGGGGGGTCATAAAGACTGGGCTAACAGAGGCCACAGTAGCCTGTACCAGGCCCAGGAGTAAGAAGGGCATAGCCAAAGATATCATGCTGTCTGAACAAGGAAGTGCTGCAAGGGGTGAGTGCAAAGACGGCTACATACCTGAAGTACAGGAGAACAGGGAAGGGAGAGGATAAGCAGGCTTTCAGGAGTTGGTCAAGGGAGGTTGCCAGGAGGGTTAAAAAAGCTAAGGCCTCCAGGCAATTAAGGTCCACACAGGAATTAAAGGGAGGGGAAAAGGACTTTTTTAGGTATGCCAGGGAAAAGCTTCTGGTACCTTACCTAACGATGCGATCACTCCGCTCTACCAACGAGGGGTTGCTAGAGATCCCGAGGGTTACCTTAAAATCATCTGGCGCCCGAGCTTTTATGTTTGTGGCACCGACCCTCTGGAATTCTCTACCACGCTGGATTAGAGAGTGCATGACGGTGGAGGGTTTTAAAAAGGGCTTAAAGTCCTTTTTATGGAGCAAGGCTTTTACTAATAACCTGTAAGTTGATTAATTGGTGTGTTACCGACTTAGTTTTTTAATATGTTTTAAGATGTTTTACTCTGCATTTTATTGTAATGCGCCTTGATATTGAGAAAGGCGCAGATAAATAAAGCTATTATTATTATTATTATTAAAAGAGGAAGTGCAAGGAACATATTGTGAGGATAAAGTTGGGAGGGGATTGGGTGGAAAAGGGGGAGGAGCAAGTGGAAATGCTAAATGAGTACTTCTGCTCCTTTTTCACTAAGGAGAGGGATGGTCCACTACCAGAATGTGCTGGTGTGGGTGGGGAAATGGGGGAGGAGGTTATGGACAAAGTGATCACAGGGAGTAGGGTGCTAGAGGGGCTGAGGGCAGTAATGGTGGACAAGGCACCAACTCCAGATGGCATCCACCCCAGGGTGCTGAGGGAGATGGAGCTGTTGGTTGAGCCACTGGCAAATCTGTTCAATGCCTCCCTGAAAACGGGATGTGTGCCCCAGGACTGGAAGGTGACCCATGTGGTGCCCATACACAAGAGTGGGCCTAGGCAGATGCCAGGAAATTATCATCCAGTAAGTCTCATGTCCATAGTGTCTAAGCTTATGGAGGCGATACTGAAGGAGAGGCTGGTGGCATTCCTAGAGAATAATGGCCTCCAAGTTGGGGGGTAACACAGGTTCATCTCAGGGAGGTCTTGTTAAACCAACCTAATAAAGTATTATGACTGGGTGACAAGGGAGTTGGACAGGGGCCATGCAGTACATGTCTTGTACTTAGACTTCAGTTAGACCTTTGTTACAGTGCCTCATGGGAGACTGGGGAGGAAGCTGACAACAGTGGGGGTGGGAAAAAAGCTGACTAAATGGATAGAGAACTGGTTACAGGGGAGGGTGCAGAGGCTGGTGGTGTTGGGGGAGCTCTTGGCACCCAAAGCAGTGACAAGCAGGGTGCCGCAGGGGTCCGTGCTGGGCCCAGTGATGTTTGGGCTCTTTATCTCCGATATAGCACATGGAGTGGGGAGCAGGGTTAGTCTGTTTGCAGATTATACCAAATTGGGGCAGTGGTGGACAAAGAGGACAGATTGGAAAAACTGCAGGGGGACCTAACAAAACTAGAGACATGGTCAGTGGAGGGGTAGCTAGAATTCAACGCAAAGAAGTGTAAGGTGATGTACTTCAGGGCTAATAACTAGAAGAGGGATTATTGATTTGGGGATCACAGAGGAGGAGAAGGACTTAGGGGTGCTAGTAACTAGGAACATGAACAACTCGGCTTAGTGCAGTAGAGCAGCAGTGAAAGCAAACAGGTTGCTGGGTGTGCATTGCAAGAGGGTTCTCATCCAGACACAGGAATGTTGTCCTACCTCTCTACAGATCATCGGTCAGATCACACCTAGAGTACTGTGTGCAGTACTGGAGGCCATACCTGAGTAAAGATATAAAGTTACTGGAGGAGGAGCAAAGGAGGGCAGCAAAAATGTTAAATGGAATGGAAGGAAAGGAATATGAATTTAGGCTGAAGGAGCTGAACATGTACACACTGGATGAGAGGAGGAATAGGGGGGATATGATTGAAGCATTTAAATACCTGAGGGGGTAAATAAACCTAGCACTGAGGGGGTGTTTAAATTGAGGAGTGGAAGAGAGATGAGGGGGTATGGACTAAGGTTAGAAGGGGGAGGTTTCAAGAGGGAAATGAGGAGGCATTACTTCTCTGACAGGGTGGTGTCTAGTTTGAATACACTGCCAGAGGGGGTGGTAACATACAGGACAGTCAATACCTTTAAGAAGGAGTGGGATAAAGCAAGATGAAGAGTCAGGGGGGGCAGGGGCTGGGACAAGCAGGGAAGGAACTGAGATGGAGGAGGCTGGGGCAGCTGCAATGTAGGGTGCTAGCTGCACACTCAGGCAGACTCACATAGACCGATTGGTGTGTTCTGGTGGCAGATTTGTATGTTCGTATGTAAAATCACAGTGACTCTGTTCATGAGCAGAGGTCCTAAAATGCTTATGTTGGAAATTTGGTGACAAATGTCCACAAAATGACTGTGTTACAAGCGTGCATTGTGCAATTTCCACACACCCTCATAATTTTGCAAATTTGTAGTATTTTCACTCCAGATTTTCAACATTGGCATTTTTTCAGACCTTCTTATGAATAGTACAGCTGTCATTTTTCACATCATGCCCCAAATATACATTTACACATCTGGCGCAGAATAGGACGGTTGCTGTGGGAAATCAATGTTTGGGACAGATTAAGAAAATCATAGTGATAGTCTTCATGAGCAGAGGTCACAAAATGCCTATATTGAAAATTTGGTGAAATAATTACACTAAATGACTGTGTTACGTGCATGTGTTGCGCAGTTTCCATGTACACTCAGAGGTTTGAGCATTTTTAATATTTTTACTACAGATTTTCAACATTGCCGTCTCTTCACACCTCCCAGTGAATGGCACAGCTGTCATTCTTCACATCTTGCCCGATCTGTGTTTTCATACATCTTGCGCACAATGGCATGGTTGCTGTGGAAGTCCAAAGTTCGGGACACATTGACAAAATCACAGTGCCACTGTTCATGAGAAGAGGTCCCAAATGCTTTCATGAGGTGGGGTCACAAAATGGCCATGTTGAAAATTTGTAGTGCAAATATCAACAAACACCCAGGGTGTTAGGGTTTCTAATCATAACATCCCGTCCTGTACAGACTGACAGGCATCAGGGATGTGCCTTTGGATTGCTGACTGTAATGCTCATACCATTCCACCCCCACCCCACCACCACGCAGCCAGTGACAGGCATCAAGGTGTGCCTTAGACTCTTCGGCCCCAGAGTTCACCCTATTCTCCTATACTGCACCCATTTCAGTGTATGTCCTTATGGAGTGGTGTGACTGTAAAGCTGAACACCCCAAGGCACACCTCAACATGAGTCAGTGTCTGCTGGATAGGGTGAAATGAAATGGCATGAAAGTTATGGGCGACAACCCAAATGAATACCCCAATGCCTGTCCGTCTCTGCAGGGTGGGGTTGGTGTGACGTTCAATACTTCACTGCCATTCCTATTCTGCATCTTTCTAACTCTTGTATTTTCAGTGCTAATACCACTAAGCAAACATTCGGCATTGACAAATGCTTGTTTGGTTTGGTGGCTGAATGAAGCCAGGCCCATCACTCAACCTTCACTGGATGGTGCTCTAGGGGGTGGGAAGGATGGACCTCCTTCCCCTTGTCCCACCACAAAGGAACTCTGCAGGAGTAGATGTAAGTGCTGGGAGAGGCAGTTGCCAGTGTGTGCATGTGTGTGTGTGTGTGTGTGTGGGGAGGGGGGCTGATAGCCCTACTGGAGCCAGGGCTGCAGAAAAATAAAAGCCTGCTTAAAAAAAACAGATGACATTACTTTTTTTAGAACTACTTTCCTACATTTACATAAAATGAATTGAGATAGAAAATGATTTCCCCAAGTATGGCACATATAAAAAAAAAGGCATACTTACGGTATTATTATCCTTTTTGTACAGACAGGCATCAATACTAAACACTTTCCTTTGTGGTCCAGGCTTTTAGTTTTTTGGTGAAGACGTTATCCATACTATAAAGGTGTTACTGACAGTAAGAAATTTTTCTAAGATTTGTAAAGGTAAATATTTTCAATAAAGGTCATGATTCTATAGAAATTCTGCTGTACCAAGAAAATGAAGTTTCAAACATTTATAGCCACTGTGATATGGCCTATTTCATGTTTTTATTTGCCATTTGTAAGGGATCAGTATTTGCTATTTCCCCCTCCATAATGGAATATTCAAATCATATGGTTGTTTTTAAGAACTCTGTGTTTTCTAACAACGAGCAGCTGGAATAAACTGCCTGACAAGGCTGAAGAGACATCAGCAATAGGTGAACTCAACATGAACTAAGAAGCATATAAAAGAGCCATCAAATGGGAAGTTTAGCTGAGGGAATGGGTGACTGGAAGGGAGGACAAAGACTAGAGCATCTCCAAGTAGGAAATCTTGGATCAGATCTGACAAATTGCTCCAGGATCTTTCTTTTCTTTTTTTATGTTTCTATGTGGTTATTGTTCACAGTCAAGGGTCCTGCTATACAGTATGTGCAAAACACGGTTTGAAAATGGGCTCACGCTGCAATTTATTCATGATGTTAACCCGTGTCTAGTCCACATCATAAGCCCAAGGTTGTTCTTGATAATTTTATCACCTTATGAAATGAGCATGCAAGGCTGTAATGACTCAATGCCTATGGGATAAAAAGGGGTGAAGCAAAAGGCTTTATTAAGTACAGTAATACATGTGAACTTGTCATTCCTGTACATCTATAATCCCACAAGAAAACATTATGCATCAGTTAGCACCAAAATTTGGAACTGTGCTTTTTCGTAATACAAAATAACTTTAATTCAGTGTATAATTATGTTCTTTGTCATTTAGAGTCCGTTTCTGCTGCTTTCCCTACTTTGAAGTTATAATTCTCTGCTGTGACATTACAACCTGTCACCATGGAAATGATTTTGATGTCACAGGTGGATGGTTGTGACTTCAAGGCAAAGAAAACAACAACAGTGTAAATGACAGAGAGCATGTCTGCTTGCAAACTGTCTTCAATAGTAAACAACTGAATATCCAGAAATTTACCAATTAGGGGGAGTACTGTGAAAATGAGCTTTGGTGCCGCCATCTGTGAAGTATTTGCTCAAAATCAGAAAATCCCTTTAAGTTATTGAGTTCATAAGGTAATACAGAGTTTGACAGCAGAAATAGAATGAAGGTCCATGACATCTGCCCTTACTATAAAACCTCATCCATTTGACCTAGGTAATTCCTTCACCCCTGTTACCCTGCCACTCAAACCTCTGCTGCCCCCTTGGGGACTGTGAGTCCCCTTTCTCTGTTCCAAATCTACTAAACCCCATTATGGGTAGCTGCCTCCACCACTTCCTCTGGTAATCTGTTCCAAGGTGCTACTACTGTCTCAGTGAAGTAGAACTTCCTCAAGTTTCTTTTGAATCCCCCCCCCCCACCAATCTCCAGTCATGCCATCTAATGACTGTATTCCTGTTTCCTAGAAATAGGTCCTCACTGTTTACTTTGCTTTTACCCATGAGAAACTTATATGTTTCAATCATGTCCCCCTGCTCCTGCCTGGCCTCTAGCGAATACATGTTTAGGTCCTCCAGCCATTCTTTATAGGTTCTGCCCTACTGGCCACGGATCATGTTGATGACCCTTCACTGTACAAACTCTAGTCAGTTGATGATCTTTCTAAGATGAGGGCTCCAGAACTGGGCACAGTACCCCAGATGTAAACTCACCAGGGATCTGTACAGAAGCAGAATCACCTTGCTCCTCCTACTGTCAAAACCCCTCCATATATACAACCTGCATTCTTTATGCCTTGCTGCGTGCTTAATTGTATTGATTTGTTTGCTTGAGGTGTCACCAATTATAAACCCCAGATCTCCTACCTCTCTTGATGTGTTCAGTCTAGCTCCAACCATCCAGTATTCTGTGTGTGGATTCCATCTACCTATGTGCATTACTTTGCATTTGCTGGCATTGAACCTTGACTGCTTGACCTTAGACCATCTCTCTAGTTTCTCGAGGTCCATCTGGAGCTCCTGCATACCTTCCTCGTGATTCACCCTGCCACATAGTTTTGTGTCATCAGCAAATAGACATATAGTTACTTGTCAAAAATCTGTAAAGTTTTTGAAAAAAGACTGACATTAGCTACAATGAGATGTTGAGTTTTATGCTTGCTGGTCTTTTATTCATTAATCAAATTTCATAGAAATGCCCATTCCAAAAGGTTTCAAAGGTTGAATGGTACTGTTTTGTGGGCCCTGTTTTGTTTTGTGACATCAAATGTGTCTCTCATCACCTTCCCCCCCCCCAGTCAACCTGCACAGTGGTGGGAGAGTAAAAGGTTGTAAGCCCGTAATGGCTGAAGAGAGGGGCAAAGGTTGGTCACCAACCATCCCACTGTGTGATTGACCATGGGAGTACAGAAAAGGAGTTAAAAGCAGGTATAGGGCAGCAATGCTCCCTCTTCTTTTCTTCTCCCTCCAGGATCCCAGGGTCAGTTTGGTAAGCTTATATAGTTAGTCAAGTTGGTGGCCATTTTACCTTTTAGGTTGTTTAGCTGTGTAGCATGCTGGGGTAAACTTATTGGTGTAAGATGGGGTGGATATTGTGGAGAAATGTTATAATCACAGTCACTGAACAGTTGGATTAAACCATCTTACCTCTTTTTTATCCAGATAGCTTAGCCAGCAAACTGTGTGTTTCTTCTGGTCACGGACATTGAACCACCATCTTTCCCTTGGAAGCAGCATAGCAAGTCAAGTTTGGGTGCTTGCTGTACAGTATGGTTGTGTGTACATCACTCTCCTGCCGGATGACATGAGAAGCGATTTGATAACTTCTTATGCATGTGTCCTGATTTCTTTAGGTATTTGGCCCCGGAGGATGGGGCCATGTGGATAGTGGTCATCCTCAGGACTAGCCAGCATCCTTTGGGTGATCGGGTCACTCCTAAAACAAGTTTCAGCTAAGTGTGTCTTAAAAGGCATTCAATGACAGCTGGGACAACATGGTCATCATCTTTAGTTCCTATGGCAAGCCCTGGTCCCATCAGTACTTCTTTAAAAATGGAAAATGTCACTTGCAGGAGTGGCAGTTTAGTCTGATGGTTAGACTACAGATTTTTGAACCTGGGGACCTAGTAGGCTGAGGTTTGAATCCCACAATAGCCATTTGCAGACTTTGAATAATTGAGCAAATCACTTAACCTCACTGGGCTAATTTTCTTGCAAGGACACTTGGGCTAATTGCACATGGCTGGGGCCTAAGTGCAGCTCTATTACGGACTGGCTGAAATAAAATAAGTGCCATCAGTGTATTGTGCAGAGTGGGTGGTAGGGGCTTTAAAACACCTTGGGCAGTGACCAAGGTGCAATGATATGCCAGAGAAAATGAAACAAAAGGGCACTGTTGACAGTGCTCGAGAAGATGGCAACAAAGGAAGGAAAGGAAAGGCACCGCTGGGGGCCTGCTTATTGATCCCAGTGCAGGAACTGCCATAAAGGAAGCAGGGAACAGGTTTCAGGAGACCAGTTGAAGGGCCTGTAAAGATGGTTCATGTAAGAAATGAAACAGTAAGGACAAGAAATTGTTAGGTAATGAAGTGCAAGCTCATTTGCACATGCTGGCTGGATTTTATCCTCAACACAAAATTGGAAGTGTGAGGGAAAGTTGCACGAAACTTCTCTACCAGCTAAGAAAATTAGGGGACTTTAGAATCTTAGGAGAAATCAGTCTCCACCCATTTTAGGTGCACCCCCACATAGCCAAAGTGGTTAAGAATTAAACAGATTGCCATGCCAGAAAAGAGAATATCAGTTTGGATACTTCAACCACCCCTGCAAAGTGGGTTCAAGGCAACTCTTGGGTGCAGCTAGCCATGAGGACCATAATCACCTCTAAGTGTCAGAGAATGAGGAGCCCCTGCAACATATTCCTATACACTGGCAGGAGACAGAAATGTGAAGTGCTAGGGAGCCTCCATAAACTGTGAACCTTTTGACATCCCTTGTAAATATAGAGAAACAGGCACAAGGGACAGCTGGATATGGTGGAGTGACACTACTCAAGCCAAGGAAGAGCCACAAGCAGTCCCTCAGAGGAAGGTGCCTGCCAGCATTAAGGAGCCCTTGGGATATACTTGTCAGTGAGAACCAGGCATGCCATTAGATAAAGTGAATGTGTGGGCATTTTCTCATTGCTACACAGGACAGAGGAGAATGAAAAGAAGGAAGGGGGCAAAGGGAAAGGTTAGAAACATAGAAACATAGAATTTGACGGCAGATAAGGACTGCTTGGCCCACCTAGTTTGCCCAATTTCCTACCTAACAGATAAGCTGCAGATCCTAGTTAACCAACAGCTTATTCCTCCTACCCCCCACTAGGACTGCCTTATGTCTGTCCCATGCTCCATGCATCCACAACCCTCTCTGTGAAAAAATACTTCCTTACATTACCTCTGAGCTGTCCACCCTCTATCTTCAAATTCTGCCCCCTCGTTCTTGCACATCTCTTTTTTTAAAAGATACTACCCTCTTGGACTTTGTTGATTCCCTTGAGGTACTTGAAAGTTTCTATTATGTCCCCTCTTTCCCTTCTTTCCTCAAGGGTATATATATTAAGCTACTTTAGTATTTCTTCGTATGTCTTCTGATGCAGACCCTGCACCATTTTGGTTATCCTCCTCTGGACAGCCTCCACTCTGTCTATGTCTTTGCAGAGATGGGGTCTCCAGAACTGCACACAGTACTCCAGATGGGGTCTCACCAACTGTCTGTACAGAGGGATAACAACTTCCTGTTTTCTACTATTGATGCCTCTCCCTATGCATCCCAATATCTCCCCAGCCTTCCTTACTGCCTTCTCACATTGCTTGCCACCTTTAGGTCATCTGATTTAATTACCCCAGGTCCCTTTCCATTTTTGCTGTTGTCAGTATCTCACCCCCCCCCATTGTGTACTCTTCCCCTTGGTTTTTGTTTCCCAGGTGCATTACCTTGCACTTCTTTGCATTGAATCTGAGCTGCCATACATTTGACCATTCCTCCAACCTTGCCAAGTCCCTTCTCATCCTTTCCACTCCATCTTGTGTATCAACCCTGTTGCAGATCTTTGTGTCATCTGCAAAGAGACATACTTTTCCTTCCTGTTCCTCTGCAATGTCACTTATAAAGACATTAAAAAGGACCGGTCCCAGTACTGAAACCTGAGGTACCCAGCTAGTAACCCTCCTTTCTTCACTGTGGACTCCATTTACTACTACCCTTTGTGTCCTGCTGTGTAGTCAATTTTTTATCCAGACTACCACCTTGGGACCCACTCCAAGGCTGGCTAACTTGTGTATTAATCGTTTGTGTGGGACTGTATCAAATGCCTTGCTAAAATCTAGATAGGCCATGTCCACAGTCCCTCCCTGGTCTACTACTTTGGTCACCCAGTCAAAGAAATCTATTAGATTCATCTGACATGACCTTTCCATTGCGAATCCATGCTGCCTTGGGTCCTGTGCCCCACTGGCCTCTAGGTACTCAACAATTCTTTCCTTCAGAAGTGAGTCCATCATTTTCCCTATCACTGAGGTTAAACTCACAGGCCTGTAGTTTTCTGCTTCTGCCCTGCTCCCACTTTTGTGAAGTAGAATCACATCTGCCCTCCTCCAGTCCTCAGGTACCACCCCATCCTCCCATGATTTGTTAAAGATAGTAGTCAGCGGTGTCACTAGTTCTACCCTTAGTTCTTTTAGAATTCTTGGGTGAATCCCATCAGGACCCATTGCTTTGTCCACTTTCAATTTTATTAGTGCTTTCAGAATACATTCTTCTGTAAATGGACTGGTATCGACCACACTATTCAGAGTGTTTCTCTTGTTTGGTTTAGGTACCTCCCCCTCCTCTTTCTTTGTAACTACTGAGCAGAAATATTCATTCAGTATCCCTGCTTTTTCACTGTCACTGTCTGCCCACATTCACTCCCCTTTATTAAGCCTCAGTATCCCTCCTTTAGTCTTTCTTCACTCCCTAATGTACCTATAAATGATCTTATGCCCCTTCTTAACAGAGTTGGCTATCCTTTTCTCAGTTTGGACCTTTGCTATTCTGACTGCCTTCCTTGCCTCTTTCTGCTTTAACTGATAAAGTTCTCTGTCCTGCTCCTTCGGGTGTTTCCTTATATTTCCTGAATACTATCTTTTTGTCCTTAACCTTCTCTGCCACCACTTTTGGGAACCATAGTGTTTTTTTCCTTCCTTGTGTTTTGTTGATTTGCTTTATACAAATGCTTGCTGCCTCTGTGATGGCTGTTTTGATTACTCCCCATTGTTCCTCCACCCCCTCCTTCTTGCCTGTTTGCTAGTGCTTTTCTGAGGCACTTTCTCATTTTCCCAGTCAGACCTCCTAAAGTACAATACTCTTGCTTTTGTATGGCTTGATTGTATGGCTGTGTTTATCATGAACCACACTGTTTGGTGGTCGCATGTTCCCAGATGGCTACCCACTTCTAAATCTGAGATTCTTTCTCCATCCCCATTTGAGAGTACCAGGTCTAAGATTGCTCCCTCCAGAGTGGGTTCCAATACTAGCTGTCTGAGGCATGCCCCTTGTAGGGCATCAAGAATGACCCTGCTCTTGGATGTGCCTGCAGCAAAGGTGCTCCAGTTAACAACTGGCATATTCAGGTCCCCCATCAACAATATCTCCCCCTTTTCTGCCATTCTAATGATGCCTTCTATAATTTCCTTGTCCATTCCCTTCCCCTGAGTTGGGGTCTGTATACAACCCCCATGTGGATTGTGGTGCCATTTCCTGTCTCCAGGGTGACCCAGAGTGCCTCATCTGCTCCCTGTTTGTCTTTAGTTTTGTTGCTTTGATCCCTTCTTTTACATAGAGAGCTACTCCTCCTCCTCTTTTACCCTCCCCTTAGAAGAGTAATAGACTGATAGTCAACAATACTTTGGAGACTTGGTCAGCTGGGTTTATGACATTAGTAACCACCATTTGTGAAAGTCTCCAGAGCTGAGTGTGGCTTGTTACACACTGACAAAATTGATTGGATCCCACTTTAATCAGGTGACTTGATGAGACATTTCAGTAATGGATGCAGTGCAACCCAGCGAAAAAGTGGCACATTCTGGACATGCCACTCTGGGTTGATGTATAGATGCCCACACCATCAATGCAATGTAGGGATTGTGGCTTCTCAATTTGTATCATGGTGGTCAGAGAGAGCTGTGGGGGAATGAACCAGGTTGTGTTGCAAATATAACAAGCATTTATCAATGCCGAATGTTATCTCGCTGGCATTGGCATTGCTAGTGACAGAGTTAGAGATGCATAATAGGAATGGCAGTGAAGTATTGAAGTGATGCCAACCCCACCCACACTCTGTAGAGACCTACTGGCATTGGGGAGTGCCTTTGGGTCATCAGCTATAACACTCATGGCATTGTACCTCACCCTACTCTATAGACACTCTCCACTGTTGTGGTGTGCTTTGGGGTCTTTGGGCATTATACTTACCCCATTCCAGAAGGAAATACACTGAGGTAGGTGCAGTATAGGATAATGGGGTGAACTTTGTGGCTGGATAGTGCAAGGCACACCATGATGCCTGTCACTGGCTGCAGGGTGGGTGTGGGGATGAAATGGTGTGAGCATTACAGCCGATGATCCCAAGTCACTCCCCTGACACCTGTTAGTCTCTACAGGGTGGGGTGCTGCAGTTGGAAATACGTGTGTTGGTATTTTCACTCCAAATGTTCAACATGGGCTTTTTGTGAGCCCACCTCATGAAAAGCTGCATATCAGTTTTTTAGCAGAAAGGTGGTTTTGCACAGTGGCTATGCCATTTGGTGACACAGGGATGAAAACACATTTTCGACAGGATGTGGAAAATGACTACTGTATTGTTCATGAGGAGGTGTAAAAAAATGGCAACGTTGAAAATCTGGTGAGAATATGAAAAAATGGTGGTCATGAGCATGCATAGAAACTGCGCAACACACGTCTGTAACCCAATTATTTTTGGGAGTTTGTTAGCCACATTTTTTACATAGGCATTTTGGGACCTCCCCTCATGAACAGTGGTGCTGTGATTTTGTTAATCTGTCCCAAAAGTTGATTTCCCACAGTGACCATGTCATTGTGCACCACAGGTGCAGAAACACATTTTGGGCAGGATGTGAAAAATGACAGCTGTACTGTTCATAAGGAGGTGTTAAAAAATGCCAGCGTTGAAAATCTGGCATGGAAATATTGCAAATTTGCAAAGTTACAAGGGTGCATGGAAACTGTGCAAAGCATGCTTGTAGTGCAGTCATTTTATAGACTTTCAGCACCAAATTTTCAACACATGCATTTTAGAACCTCTGCTCATGAACAGTGTCACTGTCATTTCCTCAAACTGTCCCAAAAACTGATTCTGCACAGCGACCTCGATATTCTGTGCCAGACATGCGAAAACACATTTTGGCCAGAATATGTAAAATGACAGCTGTACTGTTCATCAGGAAGTGTGGAAAAATACCAACTTTGGAAATCTGGAGTGAAAATATTACAAATTCATGAAGTTACGAGCGTGCGTGGGAACAGTGCAACGCACACTCAAAAAATGGCCATTTATGGGATTTTTTTCACCAAATTTACAACATAGGCTTTTTGAGAGCCCCCCTCATGAGCAGTGGCACTGTCATTTCATTACTCAGTCCCAAAAGGTGATTCCACTCAGTGACTGCAAAATCACCTTTCAGGATCGAATAACGCCATGACAGTGACAGAATTCATGAGGAGGGGTCTCAATAAACCCATGTTGAAAATTTGGTGCAAAAATTCCAAAAAATGCCTGAGATATGCACCAAAGTTGAAAAAACCCTATTTATGCCATTATACAGCTTACCAGCATTTCTTCAGTTCACGGTCGGCTTTGAAGAAAGCAGACGTGTTCCTGGTCCACCGAAGATCATTGCACCAGACTCTGGAGGTAAGTATGGGGGTGAGGGAGTGTGTGGAGAGGAAGGGTGTGCAGAGGGTGGATGCAGGTGTTGGGAGGGGGCAGGGAGATGGTGAGGGACCATTTTCTTTTTTCACAGAGTTTAAAAAGAAAAAGAAACCTCCCGGGACAGTTTTTATTTTCCAGGGTGATTTGGCACACCAAGGTGGGCTCCCATCATGTCACCTAAGTGTTTTGGGGGGATGCTGTAGCTGAATGTGGATTGGGCACCCCTGTTGGCAAACAACCAAAGCGCGGGGGCAAGAGCCGAGGAGGATTGGGCACCCCTCACATAACAAATGAGGGGTGCATGATGCCGATGGGGAGTGGGCTCCCTCATCAGCACATACATTGCAACAGGGCTTGCCAACAGAGGGATGGGGCACCCCCAAAGTCGGCATTATGGCAGGCAGTGTGCTGCCATGTTATGTACTTGTTTCACCAGGGAAAGCACATCGGGAGGTCCGCTGCATATGGCGAGCTTTGCTCGCATTGCAGCAGATGTTTCTTTTGATATGATCACCACATTAAGTATGCATGGTGTGGCGCAGGCATGCAGGATGATTGGGGAATGAGGGACGCACCTACTGATGCGTGCCCTGCATTCGCCTAACAGTGACCACACCTCCAAATCTGCAAATACCAAAAAATGTTGGCTGCACATGTGCGAACCAACATAAAAGGGGCCATGTACACAGCCAAGATGTATACTAATAATATATGTGTTCAATCAATCAATCAATCAATCAATCAAAATCTTTATTTATCCAGGTAGACATCATTGAGCAAAGCTTATTTGCAAGATGGACCTGGGGATAACAAGGTCAGGCACACAAGGAAAATCCTTATATATAAAAATATATATGCACACATACACAATTAAATACACATAATATACAAATTTACATATGTAAACAGAGGCAATAATGATGCATAGAGTACGATACCTGAATGGCATAATACAAAGAACCATATACAGTTGTGAAGAGATAAGTGATGGGCCATTCACGTGATAGCATATTGCTGGAGAACCATTTACAGATGGCAGCCTCCATGTGCAGATATAGAGCTGGTGCTTAAACTTGGGCAACAACTTTCAATGCTACTGGACTGTGCAGCATTGAGCAGGTAAGGGAAGAACCAGCTGAGGGGGTGGTCAGAACCTAGAAAAGTGTATATTGTTAAGATCCCGGAGTCGCTTTTCAGGAGTCAGGGTAAGGAAGTAGAAGAGGTGGGAGAAGAGTTGGGATAAGGACTGGGTTGCCAAAGAGGACTAATAAGGATACTAGGCACTTTGAGTGGTAGGAGTAAGACAGCGGGCCACAAATTCATATAGGAGGACAGAGGATAGGAATAAGAGCCACAGGATGCGTGAGATTACCTAGAATTAAGGGTTACAGGTGGGTATGATAAAGAACCTAGGCCGGGGTCAAGGAAAACAGTTGCAGGGTTCCTTAATGAGATGAGAATAGAGTCTTGAAAGTAGCAACACTGACCAGAGTACTCAACTTCAAAGTTTTCTGAAGTTTGTTCCAGAGAGAGGGCAACAGGGCATGTACAGCTGCTCCACCAAAGCGTGACTTGACTTTGAGGATTCTCAATGAGATGGATGTAAGGCTTCTCAGGGCATACTTGCCGAATTGATTTAAAGGGAGGCAGTCAGAAATGTATTGTAGAAGTTTGTTTTGAAATTGCTCTGAGTGTTCATATGGCAGCATTCTCTCCCATCTGTATTGGAAGGAGGAGCAGCCCATAGCTGCATATAGGGAGCAGTGGTGATTATAGAAAGGGAGACCTGTGATGAATCTCAGAGCTCTATGGTATAGCATGTCCAGTTTTATGAGGTAGGAGGCAGGACATTGACTGTACAGAAAATCTGCATAGTCTATCAGAGAGAGGAACATTGTTTGGACCAGATGTACTTTAGCATCTCTTGTTAGGAAATGGCTGATCCTAAAGAAAAGACCCAATATTTTTTCGTAGTCTTTTTAGAAGATCCTCTATATGATCTATGTAGGATAGCCTATGAGCCAGTCATACTCCCAGGCATTTGAATTTATTAACAAATTCCAATTTTTCTCCAAAAATCGTAGCAATTTACAGTATTAAGCTTGCATACACCGGATTTGCTGTATGAACCAGAAGAGAGAACAGCATTGCTTTGGTTTTCTTAGCATTAAGTAAAAGCTTTTTGTTTAGGAGCTGATTTTGTAGTAAGTTGAATTCGGCTTGCAGGTCACTGCCTGCGGCTTCTGGGGTTGGACGGCTTAAGTAAAGTACTGTATCATCTGCGAACAGATGGATGCTGGCCCTGGTTATGCAAGCATCAATGTTTTTGATGTACGTGTTGTTATATGTTGATATGCCGATAGTATATTAATAGACGGGAATTACACAAAAGTGTTTTAGCCTACAAAAGTGTATTGAGCCTAGTCCCAGATTATTTAAGCAAAAGGTTGTCTTACAGGAAAACTGACCCCCTCATCAATGAATTCTTGTTTATGGGAAATGGTGGTACCAAGCACAAAAATCTAAAAGATCCATGCACTTTTTCAGTCAACTTCTGGCTACTTACTGGAATTAGCTCCCACCTGAATTTAGAGAGTTAAACGTGAAATCCCCTCAGTTTCAGTTTTGAAAGATTGGTTCTTACATTATATACAGTATCTACTGAGAAGACTTGTTCATGCTTTGTATAAATTGTATAGTATTTTTTATTAACGCTCTTTTTTTTTCAGAAATTTGTATAATTGTATAATTGTCCCGGATTCCCCACTTTTCCCTCACAAAAAACACAGAGACCATTGCTTGTTGTGCTCAGATTGGCAATTAATTTATTTAAATCCATCAATCCATAATTCATTTTCCATTTCTTTATTGTCATATATACATAATTTTCATTTATTTCCATCCATATATCACTTTCTGATTATCCATCCCCCAGGCGAAAACCTGGGTTGCCTTCTTCTTCTCTTTTCTGTTAGGTAGCGGTGAAACCAGACCGCTTTCTCCTTCATCTTCTTCTTCCTCTTGTGTTACTCCTTTTTCTTCCCCTTCCCGTCCTCCCTCACCTTTTCCCCTGCCATCCACCTTGGCAGTCCATAGCCTATTATTATCATCTGCCCCAACCTTGGCAGACTTCAGGATTTCGCCTGCCATCCACTTTTGGCAGTCCATAACCATCTTATCCCCTGCCATCCACCTTTGGCAGTCCATAACCTTATTATTTCCTGCCATCCACCTTTGGCAGTCCATACCATATTATCATCCTCTGCCATTCACCTTTGGCAGTCCACCGTCCTAGTGGACACGTCTGTCCTCCACTGTGACAGACTCTCATACAGCCCCAAATTGACTGTACTTCCCATCTTACCCTTCCTTCTAGGGTGGGTGGAGGATCAAAACTCTAGCAAAAAGTGGCTGAGGCCCCTTGTGCTGTCCCTTATGTACCTCCCTACCCCTCCCTTCCTGCTGCCTGGCCATTGTTCTGGCTCTTGGCCCTCCCTTCCCTATTCCCTCCACTTCCAAGCACAACCATTCCTTACAGGAGGGAAGGGGTACACCAGGACAACATGGTCTGCCCCTTAAAGGGAAAACTCCATTGTCCCAAATTCCCCCCTTTTCCCCTCACAAAAAACACAGAGACCATTGCTTGTTGTGCTCAGATTGGCAATTAATTTATTTAAATCCATCAATCCATAATTCATTTTCCATTTCTTTATTGTCATATATCCATAATTTTCATTTATTTCCATCCATACATCACTTTCTGATTATCCATCCCCCAGGTGAAAACCTGGGTGCCTTCTTCTCCTTTTCTGTTAGGTAACAGTGAAAACCGAGACCGCTTTCTCCTTCATCTTCTTCCTCCTCATGTGTTACTCTTTTTCTCCCCTTCCTGTCCTCCCCCCCTTTTCCCCACTAGCCAGTCTCCAGCTTGCGTTGGATGACTGGCTTCCCCCCAACCTAGGGTATCCCTCTCCCCTACCTCTGTTTTTTTTTTATCTGTTTGTCTGTCTTCTCCATTCTTCTATGAAACCCACTGTCTCTGCATTAAACATATCTACTGCTATATCTGACAGGTGTACCCCGTCTGATCTGTAGAATTCATCCACCCATTCTTCGACCCTGCGCAGTATCACCTGTCCTCCCATCTGCCTTATCAGTGTCCCCACTCATCTATTCATCTTCCTCCTGGCCCTCTCCACTGCCCTGTGGCTGTGTTCCTGTCTCCATACTCTTCTTGGTATTATGTCCGACCATGCAAGGCATACCTGAGACCACCACAGTCTTAATGCCGCTAAGTCCTTCTTAATCTGCAAATATGTGTGCACCTATGGTCTCGTCAGGTCGCGTCTCTCAGGGTGTATAATGATTAGGTCTGACTGGCCGATGTCTCTGAGCTCTTTCAAAGCAGGAGAAGCTGTGCCCATTTCATCCCCTCAGAAGCCATGCCATACCAACCTACACTGCCTTGCATCCTGGTATAACTACTTTCCCCCAGCTTTTGTCTCCGCTCTCTTACCAGCCCAGTAAATATAGGAATAGCCACAGATCCAGACTTCTGTGCTCCTCCCTCTACCTATGGGGTGCAACAAAACAAAATTAGTTAATTTACATGTATTCTCCATATCCCCCCTGCCTTATCCCCCCACTTTATTAATATATGTAGATTTATATTCCCCTCTCCCCGTTTTTTTTTTTATGTCAGAGCTCTGATGTATCTTTTATAACTGACTGACTGCCAGCGACCTTTTACCAAGATGTCCTCCACGGGTTCACCCCTGGCCGCCCACTGTGAAGCTGCCCCAATCCACAGGGAATGGGATGAGTAATTATCTGGGTTCTCACCCAAAAACTTCATTGCCTTTTTTAACACCACTGTAATTTGATAGCCAGTGACCCTTTTTCCGTCCCCGTGTACAAAAAGCTTCCCCGTCCTGATTACCTGCCCTGCGGCGAAAGCCCACAGGGCCTGTACTGGGCATATCGCGACCTCTGATCGCCCTCTTAGTGTTATTATGCAACCTTGCCCTCTTTGGTCAGCCTTAGACTGTCTTAGTTTGATCCGTATTTCCTTTGTCCCCCAACTCACATCTTCCCATTCCACACCACCTTCCCCGTCATTTTTCCCATGGCCTACCACCTCACTCACCCTCAGAGCCCCTGCAAACATTGTCACATAAATCATGTGAAATAGCTGGGCCTCGCCTTTCGATTTGCATATTGCCGGGAGCACCTCTTTTAGCTTTATTAGCCACTGCTCCCCTATAGGCCTCCTATTGTCCCCGGTCCCTCCTCTTAACCTACCCCAGGCCTGCATCATCCTTCTGATGAACATTGCCTTTGTTGGGTCCCGCCATCCTTTCAGGCTGCAGATCACACTGATCCCTGCCAGATAAACCTCCATTGTGGCGTGAACCGTCCCTTTCTGCCATTGTTCCACCGTGAACATTCCCAACTGTTCTTCAGATAATGGCCCACTTACCTCCATCTGGTGTTCTGCCTTGAATGTTTGAAAGACCTTCCAAGCCCCATCATAGGCCCTCAGAGTCCAGGGCACCCATGAACTATGAAACAACAGTTCTGCTCCTTCCTGCCAACGTCCCAGATGTCCGCTGGTATGGGTGTTTTTTGTTCTTCTGCTGCTGGTGCCAGCTTCCGGAAATGGTCCAGCTGCAGACGGGAAAGGCTGTCAGCCAGGGTATTGTGTACCCCTTCTATATGTTTTGCTCTGAAAGACATGTTCAGCTGCAGAGCCCTTAAAACTAATTGTCATACTACCTGCATGACTGTGTCCGACCTGGCTCCTTAATTGTTCAGTACGTCCACCACTGCTCTATTGTCACACCAAATGTCACCTTCTGATCCTGTAATTCCTCCCCAAACAAAGTGCATGCCCATATAGGCATGATCTCCAGAAAGTATATCTTTCACTTTCCCATCCCTCACCCAACTGGCTGGCTATGGTTCCGCGAACCACCTGCCCCTCAGATAACCTCCCATGCCCAGTCCCCCGGCCGCTTCTGTGTATAAGCCCAGGTCTGTGTTGTACAACCACTCCTCCTGCCAAAACGAACACCCATTATAGTCCTTCAAAAATTTCTCCCATACTCTAAAATCCTCCCTGACGCTGCAAGTCAGGTTAACCCAGTGATGTGGTTTTGTGACCCCAGCTGTCGCCCTGGCCAACCTTCTGGTGAACACCATTCCTGGCCCAACTGCCCTGCATGTGAAATTCAGGTGTCCCAATACCTGCTGAACTAATTTCAATTGAACCCTCTTCTTGCTGGCGTGTATCCCGATTAGCTCCTTCAACCTCCTTACTTTTTTGTCCGGCAACCTAAAAACTTCATTTGTGGCATCAATCTCTATCCCGAGGAATTCCACAACCTTGATGGGCCCTCTTGTTTTTCTGGTGCCAGTGGGACCCCTAATTCTCACATTCCTGAAACTTAACCAGCATTCTCTATGTCTCCTCTTTACCCTTCCCAATGAGGAGAAAATCATCCAGGTAGTGGATGACTGACTTGTAAGCCATTTCCTCTTGGAATATCCACTGCAAACATGTGCTGAATGCCTCAAATGTCGCACATGCTGTGGAGCACCCCATTGGCATCGCTTTGTCGAAGTAATACCGCCCATCATTTTTAAAATCCAAAAGATCCCAGTCTTCCCTCCTGACTGGAAGCAGTCTGAAGGTGGACTCAATGTCCGTTTTTGCCATCCATGCATCCTCTGTGGCCTGTATTATCCGGACCGTGTCTTCGAGTGTCGCGTAAGTCACCCTACTATGCTCTTCCCCAATATAGTCATTTACTGAGTCACCTTCTGGGTAAGACAAATGATGTATCACCCGGTATTCCCCTTCCTGCTTCTTAGGTACCAAACCCAAGGGCGATATCTGCATGTTTTCCAATGGGGGGTCATCAAATGGACCCTCCACCCTACCTGCTGCCTTTTCCTTCTCAGTCTTTTGCCTTAACATGTCCTCTTTTCCCTTCACAGACCCCAGGTTGCTCGCCTCCCTTGCCTGCCTGGATCCTTTAGACTGCAATGAAAACCCTGTGTCAAAACCACTTAAAATCATATCCCGCATGCTCATGTCCGGGTATCTGTCCAGGTGAGCTGTCATAGCCATTATGTTGATGGGGGTTCTGGCCATCCCAAATTGTGCCTTGTTGCACCACCTTGGACCCCCCTGCCTGCCCATCTCCCTTTGTTTCAATGTTTTTGACCACCCCACCCCATTCCCTCTGACCCTCCCTCCGTTGTTCCACGTTTGTCCTTGAAAACCCTGGCCATCCCGAAAAAACTGTTAGCTTGATCCTTGCCCCCCATACCCTTGCGTTCTTTGTATACTTGTAGTTCTGCACTTGATAGCCGAGTGCCCCCTCCACATTTTGCACAGGCATGCCGAAAATGACACTGAGGCCACGAGCAGAAAGCCCTGTTATATGCCCAGCAACATCTCATAGGCATAGCCCCTTTTCTACCCCACCCTCCATCAGGTGTGGACTGATCCGTTACATAATCCGTCCATAAATCTATTTGCTTGGTGTCCCATCTTACATCCCCAAATGTCACCATTCGCTGCCGAAAATATTCGTCGTAGTATATCCATCCCACCCCACCTTTTGCTTTAGCTCTCCGTATTATCAATGAGTAAGTAATGAGCGGGATACCCAGCTCCGGCCTCCTTTCCAGAGCTATGGCTGAAAAGATTGCAAAACCTAAGAACCACCCATCCCAGGTCTTCCCTTTCGTGAATCTGTCTTCCTCTTTCTTTCCTAATAACACTATGGCAGCTGCCATCTCACTCTTACCTATGCTCTCCACCTCTTCATATTTTGCCGCCGCCTCCCGGCTCACCAGAGCAAATATATCCACATATTCCCCCTTCCATATTTTTTCTTTTGTGGCAATGGGCACGTGCTCACCTATCCTCATCCCCGGTGCCCCCACCTCTCTTGTACCTTGCCCCTCTCTTTCCTCCCCATTCTCCGTATCTCCTGGCACCCCTTTTCTTGCCTTAAACTCTGCAAGGGCCGATTCCATCTGCCCCAAACCACCCGTCCCCAGTGCTGCCACTATTTGACCTATATACTCTTTTATGCTATCTCCTACTGTATTGGATGTGTTACCTGTGACCTTTTCCTGTCCGGGGTGTCTGGAGGCCTCCAAAGATCCCCTTGCTTCTTCTTGTGGGTGAGGCAGGTGAGGTGAAAGAGGAGGGTGGGCTACCGGGATCTTTGGGTCGGACCTCCTGCTCCGAGTTTTTGGTCCCGGTTCTGCCAGGGGGACCCCCTTTGATCTGGGATGGGTGTCAGTGGGTCACCCAGCTGTGTGGGTATGGGCTCGGCAGCCCTGGCAGGCCCTGCTGCCCTCAGCACTACCCTAGAGGGACTGCGTCGTCCCCCAGGTGCCCTCTTCCCTTTGCCACCTTTTTCCCCATCTGCTTTCCTCTTCCCCCCAGGCTTCCCCGGGTCCTCCCCCTCCACCAGTTCCCACATTTTGTTTGCTTTTTCAGCCAGCTCTATTATAGCCTTGTAAGCTTCTTCCTTCGATGGCCTGCTCTTCTTGGGTGCCATGTCCGTTCTGCACTGCGCTCTGTGAAGACAACTACAAAAATGAAACATGTTACTTGTGCCTCAGTGCCACCCTCTATATATATATATTTTTTTTATTTAGCCCTGGTTCTGCCATCTGTGCTGACCTTCACCAGTGAGGTGCACCCTTCCCCCCAAGAACTGTGCTATCTGTATCACCTGGGTGTATAGAAAAGCTAAGTGACATGCCTAGGGTCATATAGCGTGCATTGGGAGCTGTGGAATCTAAATTCTGGGTCTGTCTACCGGATGTCACCGGGTTGCAGCTTATAGCCTCAACCCCCGGGTTACCCGGCCTCCTCCTCTCCTCCTGGTCTCGAGGTGCCATGCCATCCGATCCCTTCTGCTCTTAAAAATGTGGGTCCTAGCCCCTGAGCCCACTTCCCCGTAAGCTCCCATTCACCGTTCACCCCTCAATGTATGCCCCCCTTTCTTTCTCTTTTTTTTTGTCCCTGAGTGACTTGTCGTCCCTATTCCCCTGCCTCCCTCTGTCTCCACATGACTATACAAGCACTTTGCTTTGTGCTGTGGTAACGCCCTTTTAGCCGTGCTCTCCTGCCCAACAAAGTCCTTAAACAACAATAAGATCCCCCCCTTGTGGGCAATGTCATGGGTTGAGGGACCATGTGAACTCAGCAAATTGCGGCGATTAACTTTCCCATCTGATCCATTTAACCAGCCAAACGTAACTGAAAAGGGGCCCCCGCGAGGGGTGGCATCATCGTGATTCCCCACCTGGCGTGTGACGCCACGCCATGTGGTCATCTCTCCGCGATCCCCACGCCCTACAGGGCCCCTTCTGGCTATCCTCCCCATGCTCCCCTTTTACTCGCTGACATTCCAAGCCTGCCCAGTGTCCTACCCACTGCCCCAATTGCAAGCTTTACCATCCCCTTGTGCCCTGCCATGCCCCGCCCCGGGTCTCCTGCTCCTTCCCTTCTGTACCATAATCTGGTACTCAAGCCTTTTGGAATGATCCCCTGGTCACCCTACTACAAACCCCCCCCACCAAGGCTGAAACGGCAGCCCCCAGGCCTACTTGCCCATCCCACGTGGCGTGCAAAACACTGTTTCGGCCTTAGGACTCGCTCGCATGGTGTGCTGCCCCGTGCGCCTCCCATTCCCCTCTGCCAGCCTTCAAACAAACCACCTCACAGCACACACACTCCTTCTCCATCTACATTTAGCATCGTAGGCTCCCCCATTTTTCTCCCAACCGCAGGTGACGCCACGCCAACGGATCATTCGCTGCAACGCCTTTTCCTGGCCTTCCCAGGCACCTCTTCGTCTTACAAACGCATTTCTCCTCAGTCCTAACAGCAGCTAGCTACCAGTGAAATGGGGGAAAACATAGCGTACGCAGCCAAAACGCGCTTCTCCTCAGGCCTAACAGCAGCTAGATGCTAGTGACTGGGAAAAACGTAGTGCCCCAGCCATTAGCCACCCAGGGTTCTTCCGCCCCAGAGGCCTACACTGTCTCCACAGGCCCATCTGGCCCAGATCCTTGCAACCAAACGCAAAACGCATGCCTCCCATGTGCCCCCTGGCTCTGCCTCCTTCCTTTTTGGCCACTCCTGGGCCTGCTAATCCCCGCTGACCAACGTTTTCAATTTTTTTTTTTACAATTGTAAATACTCTACAAACAACATATTCCACCCTTTTTACTGCCTAAACGACACTCCCCTGATACCTCCTTCTTGTAAAGGAGTTCTCATCAGAAACTGTGCCACCTTGTCTGCTAGCCTTCACTTCTTTTCCACTAAATGATGCACATTTTTTTTTAAATTGCATATCTAAACAATCAATTGCTGCCTCCTTACCTCCTTCTGCTGTGAAACCAGCCTCAAAATTAATGCCAAATCTGACGTGCTGCAGTTGACCAAGATCAAAACTCCAGCAAAAGTGGCTGAGGCTCCCTTGTGCTACCCCTTATGTACCTCCCTACCCCCCTTCCTGCTGCCTGGCCATTGTTCTGGCTCTTGGCTCCCCTTCCCTATCCCCTCCCCTTCCGAGCACAACCATTCCTTACAGGAGGGAAGGGGTACACCAGGACAACATGGTCTGCCCCTTAAAGGGCAAACTCCATTGTTGTAATTGGTGGTATAGTCCTGTATAGTTTGTTTTGTTTTTTATGTATTACATGTTTTGCTTGCATAGGTCACCACTGTAAATGAGCCTTGCTCCACAATCACAACCTTAAAATAAATGAAATAAATAAATAAGAAAATAAAATAAATATTTGGACATGAATGCTGGTCATGCAAGAGGCATCACTCATGTATGCAGTGTCCTGAAGGGAGGAATGGCTCAGAAACAGAAAAAAGGGTCCAGCAAGCATGGTTCCAATGGAAAGGGTAGCAACACCAATAAAGGTGGACAAAATAATGCCATGACTTCAGGTGTACCCAAGCTAGAGACAGTTGCATTTTTGTGGGTGGGATTTGCTGAAGAGTTTAGGATACTGTATACAGGGTAGAGAACCCCTAGGAAAGACACCAACTTAATGTCATCACAAGATAGATTTTGAGAGGCAAGGAGTAAGCTTGTGAAGGGAGTTTGACTGGGTTGAATGTCAGATCCCTTCCAGTTTCCACCAACCCAAACATCCTGGTATTCCCAAACAGGTCTGATGCCTGAGATGGCTTTTGGTGAGTTGTGCCTTATTAATCAGGGATTTGGGGTAACAGGTGAAAACTGCAACTGAAATTGAGTGACTCAGATATGAGTGAATCAATTTCAGCATTCATTATGTGAGCTACACTGAAAGGGTAGCAAGGGGCAAATAACAAGGTGAATGGAAGAACATAAGTGGGAACCGAAGAGGCGGGAGGGTATGTGGGAGGTAATGTGGTGAGAGGCTGCCAAACTGGTTGTGTGGTGTGGTGGTGAGGGTGGTTGGCTACAGTGGGGAGAGGGCGTGGTTCAGTGCTGGAGAGGAGCAGTGTTTTGTGTTTTGCATGTGTGAGTAAATTTTTTTACAAGTTTCTCCCCCTTCCTGACATCCCCCCCAGAGTTGAGAACCTGTATTAAGAGAGGTGTGGGCAGGCTACGGAGGTCACAGCCCCTGCATAAAAACATTTGTTTTCGCTAGTGTTGCCTTGTTGAGAGTGTACATCGGCGTTTTGGTTTTTCGGCAATGTACAGTCGCTGTAACGAGATCGCTATTTGGCAATCACCGTTATGAGAACTGGGATTTAGTGAACAACTTCATCATTCCCACCTTAGCCGCAATGCATTATGACTCTTTCTACAGAGCAGTGCCAGAGATTCATTGGTGCAGTTTGAGGTCATTGATGATGAAGACTGACATACCGTGGCAGTGATAATAAACTTCTGCTTCACTACAGGAACATTTATCACATTAAGGTACTCCAATACACAGTTCCTTCTTATGGTAGTATTACTCAAAGTGTTATATTAGCCGAAGTGATTCCTTATTGTGCTAAGCACAAGGTAGCACTTCAATTTGTGTGGTACTTTGTCTAACATTTTCTTTAGGGTGACATGCTGCATTGCAGTACTTTAATGTGGTAAACACGCTGTGAATCATAAGATTGGGATGGCTACCACTGCAGAGTCCTCATTCCTGCTACTGCTGGATCATCTAGGTGATTTTAATCTGCTGGGATGAAGTTTAATGGGCAGTATTACATAGATTAATGTCAGCCAATCGGTTGCCCATCACATGCTCTTACTTCAAAAGGTTTAGCACATAGCCAGCCCACCATTGAAGTTGTTGTGCTACCTCTTGCGATGCTGACAGTCTGGGTTCGGGAGCCAATCCAGGCTGTTGAAGGGTCAGCTGGGGGGAGGAGGATCAAGCATCCACAGGACTGCTCTCCTCCTCAAGGGGGGAGGGTGGTCAGAGCCTGCAGCTTGCCTGACCCCTGGTGGAAGCTGGAGGAAAGGCAGCTCAGTGCCATGATGATCAGTGGATGTGGAAGACATCAGTGCACATTGTGTGGAATCACTTGGCATGCACCATGACACCATTGCATCTTACATTTCAGGGGGTGTAAACTGGAGGAAAACACCAGTGGCAGAATGATGATGAGCACCCACAGGCCCCACATCCAACCAGCTTGCAACACTGCCAGAACCGGATCCATTCTGTGGTGGGCTTGGAGGGCCCCACCAACCCCGATGGGGGAGGTCAAGCCCTGTGGGATGAAAGTGGCAGGTATGTCCCAGTTGATGTCAGGGTGATGAGGCTGTGGTGCTCCTCAGAAGGAGGGCCAACCAGGGGAGGAGCAAAAAACAAAAAGGTTTGGCATTCATCTACATTTTGTAATTGGCCAACAGGCAAAATCGGGGGATAGTCTACTACCTTGACAACCTCCTTTTGGTGAGGCCCTCAGGATCATCACAGTCAAAGGCACTGCAAGAGTCAGGGGGTGTGCAGAGCATTTCAGATCCCCTAAATACAAGAAAAAATGAAGGGTCCAGCCATGGCTATCTAATTTTTGGCAATAGAGAAGATAGTAAAGCTCTGAACATTGGTAGCCAGATGCTACAGAACAAAAAGGCATCTTTGAAGCAGCCACAGTTGTTGCTCAGTCACCTCACGTTCACTTACCAAGTGATCCCTGTGGGCTGGGCTGTTGTCTAGCAGTCAGCAAAGGCCACATATGAGATACAGAAGCCACACCACTGGATTAGGTTGATTATGCCAGTAAGAGAGGATCTCATCATCTGGGGATGTTCTTGGCATAATGTAATGGGGCTTCTGTGTGGCTGATGAATGAAGTCTTGAAAAAAGACCTTCAGATACACAGGTACTTCTGGCAGAACAGACTTTTAGGCATACTTTTCATGAAGGGGGAAGGAGATCTAGTGCCCAGGATCTTGGTTAAGAACATGGAATACAACATGTTTATCAAAAATGTCTCTTTTTGGAATTCTTCCAAATGGTGGCAGCCTTAGTGATAAAGGGGATTAATTGTAGTGTGGGAATGTATTAATTCACTAGAAAACATAAAGGTTGTAATTACTATCAATGGCTGTGATGCACAAATGGGTTTGATTGCCTACAGGCCACATATCTGAGGTATGTAGGCAAACCCATGCATGTATGCCACACAGCAAGGTTCAAGGTACCCCCAGCAACATTCATCACAGGTGTGCTAGTGCCTTGTGCACTTGAATCTCTGGCAGGCCATGTGACTGCACACCAGAGATGGTCCAGGGGGATACCTTGGGCATGACCACATTCTTTGCCATGCACTAAGGCGTGGAGTGGCATGGAGTGCCTGGCTGGGGTTCAAGAAATGTACCTCAATGTAAACAAGATGGACTCCCCCCCGAGTCACCACTCAACCAGACACTAGCTGGGACAAACACCAGTCAGTCTCCTGCCATGCAGTCATCATAGCCCACTGGACTGCCAGGGTGTGCTGGGGTGGTCAGTCAGATGATGATCTTCCATTAGCCAAGTGACCTCACCACACCTTCCCATCCTCTCCCGCACCCATGGAGCAGGGGATCTACTCTGTGTCCTTGGACAGGCTTCCAATTTGCTGCCTGCCTGGGTCCACTGCACCACATCCATCTGGCCCCCCCCACAGTCAAGCACACTATGGGGGAAGATAGGTGGTCAAAAATGGTGAATGCTAGCTGAAGCACACCTGTCTGTGAGTGCAGTGATGTGTGGTCAGTTTATACATGTTTTGCACATGGTAATCGCACCATAGTGAATCACAGCCAATAAACACAAGGGCACACCAGGGCCAATAGTTCAATTGTTAAAGATATTTGTCCAACAGCTATGATTCTGATTATTCAGTTTTGGACCTGACTTGCACTAAGCATGTATAATGATGTGGCTGAAACTCTATCTTGTTAACAGCGGCAGCACTAGTTGCAGCACTGGATCCTGGTACCAGAAGCAGAGGAACATACACAGCTAGTTTCTCTATTCCTTTGACTCCTTGTGGATGAGATGAATGGATGTTCATCTGCCCCTATCACCAGAAGGTTGTATAAGAAGGGAGTGTAGCAATTCCTTAAAATCAGGGATCCACATGGTTGGGGATAAGAGTGGACAATATCAAAATATCATTTGTACTGGTTTTTGATTGAGCTGAGAGTGAAGGGCATCTCAGTGGCAGCAGCAGGGAGATACCTGGATGGCATAGTGTTGTTCTCCATAACATTGGGTTTGAATGAGTTTGCACAAGCATTTAGGGTGAAGAAGGTACTGAAAGGGTGGATGGGATCTGAACCCCAGAGACCTTACAGAAGACAATCTATACGGGCCAAAAATACTAGATAACATGTTAGAGGTGCTGCCACTGATATGTCGCCCTGTGAAGCTTAAGGTGGCCTTTACACCCACATTTTGCAATGCCCTATGGTCTCAGAGGTTGTAGCAGAATCAAAAGGGGACAAAAGGAGAAGGGGTTTCAAAAGGTCTGGAATATAATTAATATGGATTGGGAACATTATGAGTCACATTAGGAAATCCAAAATGGGACTTCTGGTGATGCAGCTCTCTGATATGGCAGCCTGAGTAAGGAGCTCCAGGAAATTCAAAACGGACTATACAGGTAGGGAAACATGGACTAAATTCAAAGCAGTTAATGGGTTTCATTGGGAACTGGGAAGGAACCTTGAAGGAATACAACTGCAGGGCACGGAGGGTTAGGCTGGACATGTAGTATTTTTTGACACAAGTAGAAGTCACTGCTGATACAGGTGAAGTTTACAAAGGTTTTAGACACAGCATTGGGGGTGATGGGTGTGAATCTTAATGAGTATGGGACTCCTTCATTCAGTATTGGTGCAGTAACATGGGCAGCCATCAAGTGGGTGTCAAAGTGGAAGATAAAGATGCTGGGGGAAAGGAAACCCATGCAGTGAAGCATTATATACAACCTGATTTATTGTGACAGCCATGACTGACATTTGCTTTGCTTTCTGGTTTCTAAAGCAGAGTGACAGGTGACTGCTTTGGTGGCCTGGGTCTGCAGACACTCCTATGTGCATTAGACAGTGCTGTGTAAGAGGTGGTGCCTGTATGGGCCTCAGCTTTCATTTCCTTTTAAAAACATAAGAGAGAAACCCATAGACATCCCAGGATTATATAACAAAGTTTGGGTACACTTGTCTGACATAGGTCATGACCTATTCTGCCAGGTGATTCAGGCAACCACTGAGACTTATGCTGGGTGATGTGCAATATAAATTATGGTCCAGGGAACTATGCTTATGATGCACGGGGAGCCTCTGTAGTGCTTAGCCTCAATTAGGTCTCAGTAACCAGACATAGAGGAGGTGAAGACTGGAATATGTGACCTACATGAACAGGAAATTCATTTTGTGTTTCCAGTGGCAGCAGACTTATGCAACATAGACAGTTGGTAAATGATCTATTCTGGCCATGCCAGTCTCACATCTCAGAGACTGCCAGTGGGATGGGCCCTTGGAGTGTGCTTCCCCATTGGAGGACAGTGTTCAATAAGAAGGTGGTTGACCTAGCACTGCATCCAGTATTGGTGGTGAAAAGTACTTTTTCATCCCATTTGATCCATGAGTAGACCCTAGCTGGGGGAGCTAGGTGGCCCTTGCATGTTTGCCACAAAAAAGGAGGGTGAGGTTACCAGAGAGAGTCCCTTTTGCATATCTCACATATTGTAAGGCCCTGGTAGGAGTGTAAGTATGTAATAAACACTTGGCTGTCACAACTGAATCCTTAACAACAGTGTGATCTTTATCTCAGGGCAGGGATGAGAGTGGAGCCTGAATAACCAACAAACTGCAGTATACATCAACAATGAATATGTGGGTGTCTCTTCTTAATGAGAGTTAAGGCTTACATGCTGATACTTAGGGAGCAAGTTGAACAACTATATTGTCAGCCTCCCTGTTTTACATAGAAATGCATATCATATTCTGTAGCGACTCTACTACAGTTACAACTTTTGTGAATTCTGCTGCAGTCACTCCCTGAAGACTTGAGGAAAGCATTTTATTAGCAAAAACAAAGAAGCTGTGAAAATATGGATACTAAAATTAGATGGCAAAAAAAAAAAAATAGGCATTTAATTCTGAAATCCATCTGCAACATTGTGCAGACAGGTTTTAGAAGATAACTGTCATACTAATTTGCAGTCTTCATTGTTTAAACAATTATCAAGTTACAAATGGAAATGTATTTGCAAATAACAGGAATTGTTTTATTTTGTGAATGTACCTTTTGCAGGTACTCAGTGTTTTCATGGAACTGCATAACAGATGGTGGAAGGTTCAACTCTAGGGATTAAATGTGAAGCTTTTGAAATGTAAAATCCAAGAGAAGTGATGGTTAAAAATAATGCTATCCTGTTAGGAATTCTATTTTTTTTACTGTTGTAGCATTACCATTGATGAGAAATCAAGATTGTGCTTGTTGGGAAGCCCTCAAAACAATAAGGTAATAAATCAAGAAATATGTTAAACTGTACTTTACAGAATAATATATATATATATATATGTATATATATATATTCTTTCATACTTTATAGAAGATGCCTTGAAGTGTGAATAGCTGTTGATTTTTCCTTTATACTTTTGTAACAAACTGGAATGTTAAGTCAATATTATTTTGAGGACTTACTTTTCTATTTATAAATTATATTTATGTATAGTTTATGTGATAATGAGACTTAAACATCAAGGAAAGCTCTGCAGCTGCTACCCAATGTATGTGTGAGTAAAGTATTCCCAGTTTTAACTGTACTCAAAGGCTTTTAATAGAATTTATCATGGAGTACAAAAGGCTTGTTGATTGCTTATGTTTTATTTAAATTATATGGTTTACAGTGTTTAATCTTTAGAGAGGACAGTAATTAATTAGATAATTGCTTAAGAGTTAAGTGGCAATTAAACCTTGATTGTTACAAACTAGCTTTCTGCTATAGATCCATAGATAAAGGAGCATGGCACAGGAGGCAGTAGTATCTTTAAGCATCAGATGTTAATAATTTAGTTGCCTGTGTTTGTGTGTTCAAAGGTCTGAGAAAAGAAAAATCTTCTGGCTCTTCTTCAAACTATAACTCACTGGCCAGTACATCAAGCAGCCTAATTTGTGGAGTAGAATGTTGAAATGCAAGGAACTTGTTCTTTAAAGCTCTAGAGAAATACAGTGCATTTATCAGCTTTGAGTGGATATCATTGGGTTTATAACACAGCAGAGGCACCATGCAATTTTGCTCTTGAAATTGGTTTATATAGATGACTGGTTGCTGTGAAGCATATGTCAGAGTTCCATGCGCCTGTTATGAAGTAGTACAATTGTCATTGCCTTTTACATGGTTGTTGAGAAGAGCTTGAGAGCCCAATTCAGTCAGCTGTTGAATAGATAACCCAACACAGTTAACGTGGCATACATTGTAAAGAATTACATGCCTGCTACAATGAGCTTTGGGCCTTTGGTCTAGATAATAATCCTGGTGGGTGTACTGCATGTAGTGACTGTCTGATCACTCGGATATAACTGATGGAACATAAAGAAAAATGTCAGTTGACTAAAAGAAAAATGCAGCTGTAGGTTTGTTTAAGGTTCATGTAAACGGCTGTGGTTTCTTATTTAACCCTGAGACTACCAAACACTTGGCTGTCAAACTCAATATATATCTGTAGGTAAACTGCAAAACATGGAATTCCATTTTAGATTATGTTCTAGATTTGTCAGCTGTGATAAAACATTGACCATCTTTTGATGTTACAGTGGCCTTGTCTTATCCTTTCACTTAAAACAAAGTCATCGTGTCAGTTTAGATTTGACAAAGCTGAACAAAGTACTAAAATGATAAGTGGTCATGACTTTATTGAGTGCCATAAAATACAGCTTTTTTAAAAAATTACAGCCATTTAAATGGAGAAAATGAGAATTTACATTCTATACTAAAGATGCTGAATATGTATAAGTGCTCAAATCAAATTATTTTGTAAGTATAATCATTGATTTTCATTGATCACTGACAGAACATTAAAACAGGTTTCAGTGTAAACATTTGAAGGTGTTTACAAATGCAGAATATAGTGTAAACAATCTTTCTACCATTTTCCTTGGATTTCAGGCAGTTTGTCAGTTGTCAGAGGGACATAGCAACCAACAGTATATCTGTGCAGGGTAAACACTATACACAACAATAACACCTTATGTAACTTTATTTTGAATTCATTACTTTTATAAAACTTCAGATAGGATGTATTATGTTTTGTCAAGGGTTAATAAGGCTAATGATTTGGTCATATATCTATAATCTATTGAAGGACTGTACATTTTGTACTTTTTCTTTTGTGTACCATCTTTTTATCAGCAGAAAGCATTTTATGTTTTAGTTTGTAGATACATCTTGCTTGTTTATAACTACTATAGCTGCACAGAGAAACATTTGATAATTTAGGTATAATCCCAGTTTATGCTAACAGGGTAATATTTAAGGGTAGGTTGCTGGTATAGGCTGGTTGAAAAAGAAAATATACTGTAACAGTCATTGCTGAATTTGAAGAATTAGCTTGAAGCATCATAGTTGATTGATGGACAATATATAGGTTGGGGTACAGTATAAAGAATTCAAAGATTGTAAAATTTATGTACCTCTTTCTTTTTTACTGCATGTCTTTGTCATATGCTTTTTATATGAACATTTTATTACAATATACACATTTCAAACTGTATAATAAGAGATATTTAAGTAGCTTTTCAAGTATACACAACTATCACAAGAGTACTATAAAGCTGAAAGATTTCAAAATTATAAAAAGATTCTTCAGAAAATTTCACAACAAACTGTTATTTCAAAAAACATATCATTAGCTACAAAGCAGTTTGTTGATGCAGAGAACAGCTAAAGTATTATTGATAAAGCCAAGATATATTTTTCTTCTTTATTTTACAGTTTTAATCCTCTTTCCTGTGTAGCAACATTGTCATCAATGCAAAACTACACCCTCTGGAGCCAGCACACCCGCTGTATCACTGTTTGCTTCCTCACAGGGGTGCCAAGCAAGTGGCAGCCAAGAACCTGCAGTGAGAGTGCTGCATCCATAGCATTCAGGTAGCATGTAATTGTCCACCTTTTAAGATCCTCCCCTGTGGAGAACTCACTCTGCAATGTAGAACTGTATAAACCCATGATAGGTTTATTTTCAGTATGTTCTTATTCCAGTATAATAAGAAGCTAATCAGACATGAAGACTGGTTTAATGAACAGCAACAATGCTATGCCTTTTAAATGTGATTTTTCAAACAGTATTGTGAAATTTTATTTGCATTTTAACCATTGCAATTTGTTGAGCATGTCTGAGTAATTAAATGTTGTGAAGTATTCATACAACGCAGATTTCCTAAATTTGCCAAACATGTTGATGTGTACCTTAAGAATTTGTATAAATTATGTGCATTAAGGAAACATAAGCTTCACAAAATTACAAGTAATACTTTGCAAGTTGATACTTGCAGATCTAAAGTATTCAGTAGTGTGGTACACTGTTTACAGGCAAGAAATATGTCTTTACAAATAATTATTAAGTGTTGTGATTTTATAAGTTGGCATGTAACAAAGAGCCTTAATAATCTATTGAACATATATTTATGTTTAACCAGTTTTCAGAGTTTTTAAATCACTTATTTATATATTGTAGCTCTCTCCTTAATGTTTTGTTTTGCAAAAAAAAAAAAAAATACGGTGTGTAAATTACCAGTGGCTAATACAATTTCATCATTTCTTTTCCACCTCAATTCTCTCAACATGTATGGTATCTGTGGCAAACAGCATAACATAGTTGGAAAGGACTTGTAAAAAGGGAAACAGGATAAATGTGATTTTATTTGTTTTAGACACTGTTGGACACAAGCACAGTGTCAGGATGGGATCCCAGAATGGTGCTTATAAATCAAATGATTGATTGTACACATAGGGTATAGTAAACCTTTTCAAAATGTATGGGAAAATAGATCAGCATATTGCATCTCATTAATACAGCTGAGTCTCTCTCTTTATCTCTCTCTCTCTCTCTCTCTCCCTCCTTCTTCAAGCCTGTTTGAACTATTTTCTGTTGTCTACTATGATTACTATGTTTTCTTCTCCACCCAGTTGCTTTGGGTGGCATTCTTAATTATCTTTGGCTGGTAGAATATTTAACTTCATTAGTGCATTTCACAATTTTTGCAATGTCATAATATTATTTTGTTGTACTTTGATGGTAAAATGCTGCTGCTGTTGATGCATGTTTACTCTATGTTCTGCTACAAACATGTCTTTTTTTTTCTCCTGTTTACTATTAGCCAGTGTTCTGTAGTATAAAATTCTTTGACACATTCTTTGATCCAGCTTGCTTGAAATATACCATACAATAGTATGATCACATTATATATCTTGTCAGTGGTGAATACATATGGTAAATGAGTCATGTTACTTAGAACTAAGTATTTATTTTCACTTACAGTACATGTTATTGCAGCTGGCTCACTGGCAAAGTAGTAGAGCTACTGCTCATGATGCTGGTGACCTGGGTTTGGAAACAAGCCTGAGACACCAGAAGGCTGGCCAGGAGGAGGAGGTCAGTTGAGAGACCGATGTTCCACTCACCATTTCCAGGTGGGAGGATTTGTGGTATCCAGTGCTATAGTGGTGCCCAGTGCCAGCTGGGTGCTCCTACAGCTGGAACCACTTCATAGTGGAAGAAGAAGGAGGTGGATACCTGCATGAGCAGTGCAGGAGCATGTGCTTCAATGTGCTGTCATCATTGCAGGTCCTTCTCCATCGGGGGTGATTAAGTAGAAGACGCTTCTGCAGTGTGCACTAAGGATGCCCCCAATGGACCTCTGCTCTGCCCAGCCTGAACAAAGCCCGGCATAAGCCAGGACGGGGGCTCAACACTGAGCTTAGTCTCCTCCACTGTCTCCCTCTGGGGGGGGTCTCCATGGGGGGCAATCCATGGTCCTCCCCATCTCACTGTCATGGCAGAGGCCAGGTTGGAAGGGAGCTGAGGGGTCCTCATAGCAGGGCAGATAGGGGGTCAAGTACCCCCACCGCACAAAAGTGAATAAAGAGAGTTAAAAAAAGAACATGTTATTGCATTTAGAACACATTATTTAAATTAGAACATGTTATTTCCACTTTGAATCTGAAAATACATTACAAAGACCAGTGGACCAGATAGAGAGTTTACAACGGAAAAAGAGGGCAGTTTTAAAATAAAACAAGGTAAAACAGTAAACAACACATTAACACTAGTATAATATGACAAGTACATAATGGTTTATAATGGAATAACACATCTCTCCATACATGAATGGTGAGACCTGCATAACTAAATTATGGGTCTTTCCACTCACAGTGGAGATTCTGTAAATGTATTTTCCCATTACAAGACAAGAAATGAGGAAGGTTGAACTTTGTTGTAATTTTAGCCTTTTAGGTTTATTAATCCACCATAAATATGCCAATAATTCATGGCAGATACCACTTCTTCATAGAAGTGGGGTAACTACTGTTAAAAATATATACTGTACAGATAATTTAGATTACTGTCATATCCTTTAAAGGTTTATACATGGACATGTAGAAAATATAATGCAGAAAGTGTTTTGAACTAACTTTATCATTTAAGTAATATAATAACTTAAACTGTGTCACAACAGGATTAGTCCTTTCCAACATTTTATTATTTCATATTATCATACTTGATTTTATACTGGAAAATTAAGAAAGTAGAAGGTGATATGCCTTTAGGTGATATGCCTTTATTAACTGTGCTATGTGATAGCAATCATTACATGTACCCTTATCCATGGAACTGTCCAGAGCATGTTTAACACTGTCCTTGCTGGTGTTCTTATTTAGTTCCTTTGACAAGGAATTCCAAAGATTGACCACTCTCTGGGTAAAATATGATTTCCTCTTTGTAATTTTCAAACTCTTTGCTTTTAACTGCATATTATTGTGTTTTTATTGCTATGTATTTTTGCTGTATGTTTTATGAAGCACCCTGAGCTTCAGAAAATAGCACCATAATAAATAAATGGTAATATTACTACTACTACTGATAGCAAGCTTACCTATGGTTTGGTGAGATGGTGGGTAACCTCAGCACACCACTAAAGAGTGCTACAAGAGAACACCTGTACTAAGCATCCCTTGGATGTTCAGGTTATTCCAGCAGATGTGCAGTCACTGGTTTTCTGCCCAACCGATGACTCTTTCTTATGCTGCCAAATGGCTACTGCTTCTCGAGTCTCTGCTCTACTTAGGGGATGTCCTACTCCTCCTGCCTACCACCAACACTGGTGTGTGGCTGCTTGCTCTCCTCCAGCTGTTGGGTGACCTGTCTGCCTCCTATTACTGCCGCTTCTTCTCTTGGCTCCACTGCTTCTGGGTCTTGCTGCCCTACATGTTCACCTTCATGAGGCTGATGATTGTACACTGTTCCAGAGGTTGTCTGGCCCTCTGGTTGCCCATGGTGAACCCTGTGTTGCTTGGGGGGGTGGCCTTTCTGCTGTTTTTTGCCCCTCACCTGAGCCTTGATCCTGCTGCCTTCTGCATGCTTTTCTGTGTGTGCGTGTGTGGGCCTATTCTACCCACTTTCTGCTGCACCACATCTGCTTCCGGGGGGGAGGTCAGGTGGGGTTGGCTGCTCTCCTGGTTACCCTGTTTTGCCCTATTCTTGGGGTATACAGTTCCCTTGCTTGCTTCTGCTGTTCTACATTTATGTACCACTCTCTGCTTCATGTACCTCCTCTTCTGCTATCCCCTACTGATGTTTCTTGAGCATTTCTGCTGCTCCTGTCCCCTGCCTGCTGCCACTCCATGGAAGTTTGTAGCAGTCAATTTACCTTTCTGGGCCTTGTCTGCTAAGCCTTGCTGTGGCCATGCTGTGCCTTTTTCATTTTGGGCCTTGCTCCATTCCTACCTATCTGCTATACTTGGGTCTTGATCTGTTGTAACATCTGCATCTTCTTTTACTTGTTCTTCCAACAAGAAAGCTCCTCCAAGCTGACCACAAGGCTCTTGCCGTACCATACTTGGGTCTCCCAACACAACAACATTTCAGCTACTGCCCCAACAACTACTGGGATCCCACTCCAAAGATACTCTAGCTTTGGCCAAACAATAACTGCAGAATTCCAAATGAATTGCTCCACCTGGCATCATACTGCAACTAGCTGAGCCCCTCCAGTGCTTACTATGCTTATGCACACTGCTCCATATTGACTGACCCAATCCTGACCAGTCTCTGTCTGTGTTCTTTCATTCCTTTAATTTTAATTTAATTTTAATTTAATTAGTATTTCGGAAAGACCTTTCAGCGTGAGCTCTTTTACAAAGGTTCCATGTCAGGGTGGACAATAAGACAATTCACATATTCAGTGGTTACAGCGGCCTGATCATTAGGCATTAAACAGCGATTACATGACAATTCTATCACTACTTTCACTCCTTCTGGGATCAGCCAGGGCCTAGATTGATTATGTTAGCTTGAGGGCATAGTTTTACAGGGAAACATGTTAGCTACAGTTCTCCTATTGTGCTGTAGCCCATAGGTCTAGCTGAATCTGTTTTTGTAGTCCAAGTGATAGGTTAGCTGTCCTGTAGTTCAATCATTGTGCAAGGGTGGGACACTCTCTAGGGGTCCCTTTAGTCATACAGTTGAAACTCTGTGACACCCCTGACCTGTCAGACCCAGGAGGCATTTGCACAGCATGTTTGACTGTGATTTGTCCACTGCACCTGCTATGTACATGCCCAGTCTCCACCCATATCCCTTCCATTAGTGGAACCTTGCTTTCTAACAACTGGGGTGGGGTCACCAGTGCTTTGGGCTCCATTAGTCATATGACTGCAGCTCTGTGATACCCACTTAGGCTTAGGCTTCCTACAGATGCAGAGGTTAGACATTCCTCTATAGCAGAGTCCATGAGTGCAGAGAAGGAGGGGCAGATCTTTATTTCTTGCTCACACTGCAACAAAAGTGCCAGGTACATTGTCTTTATTCTGAACACTGACTGTCCAACTGCTACAGTGTACCTGCTGCCTGCAATTAAAAGAACTGTGCCAGTGCTCCACTCTGCCTGACACTGTGTGTCTTTTGGGACATGTCATCTCCTAGTTACCACAGCTGATTACAACAACCTGCAGCTGAGGGGGGCAGTAACTGTGGATCTACAAGTGCAGAGAAGGATGGGAATACCTTTATTTCTTGCTTGTACTGCTGCAAAAGTGCCAAGTACGCTGTCTTTATTCTGAACACTGACTGTCCAACTGCTAAAGCGTTCCTGCTGCCTGCAATTATAACAACTGTGCCAGTGCTCCTCTCTGCCTGAGACTGTGTATCTTTTGGGACATGTCATCTCCCAGTTACCACAGCTGATTATAACAACCTGTAGCTGGGGGGGGGGTGGTAACCAAGGCTCCATGAATGCAGAGGAGGAGGGGCAGACCTTTACTTCTTGCTCACGCTGCTACAAAAATGCCAGGTACGCTGTCTTTATTCTGAACCTTGACTGTCCAACTGCTAAAGTGTACCTGCTGCCTGCAATTAAAAAAACTGTGCAAGTGCTCCACTCTGTCTGAGACTGTGTATCTTTCGGGACATGTCATCTCCTGGTTACGGCAGCTGATTATAGCAACCTGCAGCTGAGGAGGGTGGTAACCATGGCTCCAGGAGTACAGAAAAGGAGGGGCAGACCTTTATTTCTTGCTCACGCTGCTACTGCATGAGCACAGTGGCACAAGCATGGGTGGTGCGAGCACCACTCGGTAGCTAAAAATTTAGGTTTGTGTTTGGGACAAGCCAGCTGACTGAGAGTAAATCACTGTTGTTTATAATTATATGCAACCTAGTAATGCATGCTAGATATTTGCTAGTTATACTATTAGCTTTAAATATTAGGTAGGAAAGTCTATTTTGTTTGGGAATTTATAATTGAAGTAGGTGTTAACCTAAGCAGTCACGGTGTTTAATGGAATGTTTTTAAACTTATTTATAATTGTGGTAACCTTAACAATTGTAAACTATCTATATGCTCCTTGATGTGCAAAACAGCTCATGGGGGGAATGTCTGTTTATCACGAAACTGGTCTGGGTTTTGCTGACTCACACAGAGTTGGCTATAATCACAGGCGTAGAAACTCTTTTAATTTGATTAGTACAGGGATTCAAAAAGTGTTACTTTCTACTAGTTTCTACAGAAAATTGACTACCCAACACGCACTGTGGATTTCCTTTATTCTCTGTGATGATGTTGAGATGAACCCAGGTCCTGAGGGGGACTTTCTTAGGATAATGCACTATAATGTGAGAAGCCTGATTAACAAGATGGATTCCCTCAGGACCTGGGTCATGTCAGAGGTTCCATATATCATGATATTAACTGAAACATGATTACACAGGGGAACACAACAGAAGGAAATTGAACTAGAGGATTATTATTTTCATAGGCAAGACAGGGGGCTGGGGGAAGGATTCTAATGTTTTTTAGATTTGCTTTGGGACAGTCCGAGACAATGTTCTCAGGGAAAATAGAATGTATTAAATGTATCCTGGTCCAACTACAGACATTGAACTTAGTAATAGGTGCTGTTTATTCTCTACCTAAAGTAAAAATGTGTACTTTTATTAAATTCTGTCATGAAATTGGAACACATATTGGAAACAGGAAAGTAATTCTTATCAGCAATTTCAATGCCACTTGGGGGGGCCCCAGGGGACAGAAATTAGAAGGTTTTATGCAGAGTCTACAGTTAACCCAGGTAATACAATCTCCCACAAGGAGAAGTTCATTAAACAGTTATGGCAACATCCTGGATCTAAGTTTTGTTTCCCCAAACTTGCAAACTAATGAAGTTAGTGTTTGTTGCCCTAATGTGGGTGATCATCATGTCATTCAGTGTAACATATGGATAGAATTAGAGAATAAGGCTCTGCTCAAATATTTTGACTTTTACAAGAGAAACTATGCTTGACTTAATAACTTGCAATTTGGGAATTACTTAGCAGCAATGCCCTGGCACAGGGTAATTTTAATCCCAGACTTGAGCATGGCTGTTGTGGAATTTACAAAATGATCCTTGATGCTTGTGACAAATTTGCTCCCCTCAAAAAAAGACAATGCATGATAGTAGAAACTTACCATGGGTAACAACTAAAATAAGTAAATTAATTTGACAAAAAAACAGCTCTGGAAGAAAGTCAATAAATCATTGGACCCAGAATTATGGTTAAAAAAAAAATAAGAAACAGAGTTAGTACAGTGATTAGGAACTCAAAAGCTTACTATTACAAACAAAAAATAAAAGAAACAGTGGACCCTAAAAATTATTGGTCTTTGATAAAAAAAACCTTACTAACCCAATTAAATAACACCTGGAAATTCAGATTAAGAAAAATGGGATGCTGCAACAAACAGACGTCTCTGCAAACCTATTAAACAACTATTTTGTTGATTTGCCTGACCCAATAATTCCACAAATAAATGAAGCAAATGAAGCAAAAAGAGACATAAAGGTAACAAAAGAAGAGATACAAAATAAAAATACACCTAAGTTTAGATTTCATAAGGTTACTACTGCTGAAGTTGTTAAACTTGTAAAGAACTTACAGATGAAAAAGGCTAGTGGCATCTATGGTATTGAAAATAGGTTACTGAGGGAATCAGCACTAGAAATTTCCCCAAGAATCCAAGGTATTGTAAATTGGAGTTCGTGTGAGGGATCCTTTCCCAAAAGTTGGAAGATAGCTAAGGTTATACCAATTGCTAAGGGTGGAGATCCTACAGACCCAACAAACTATCATTCCATAGCTTTGCTATCAACAGTTTCAAAGGTTCTTGAGAGAATAGTCCATAGTAAGCTGACAGAATATTTGGAAAGTGTAAGTATGAAAAGCTGACGAGTTATCAGCCTGGCTTTAGAAAAGGTAGGTCCATGGCCACCACAGTAGTGGACTTTCTGGATACAGTGGCTACTCCCTTGAGGATGATGAGGTCCATTGGTACGGTGTACGTGGACCTCTCAAAAGCATTCGATCTGTTGGACCATAACATCTTGATGGGAAAATTAAAAAATATAGACTTAACAAACAAATCTTGCCAATTGTTTAGTTCATACCCACCCAGATCAACATTAATGGTGTGATCTCCTCAGACCCAGCCCTCATAGCCAACCACCTCAACACCTCATTCACTGACCTTAGCCCTATCCTCCCTACAAATTTTTTTGACCCTCCTCCCCCAGCACCTGCCGTAAATCTTTCTCGCCCTTATTTTCTCCTCCGCCATGTTTCTGCCCAAGAACTTAGGCGCACCTTATCACTGCCCTCAAGAGTAATAGTACAGGCAGTGACACCCTGGATCCGTGTATCTGGCTGGTCTTAGACACAGTCCTTACCCGATCACATGCCTCATCAACCACTCTCTTTGCCTGGGGAGGTTCCAACTGCCTGGAAAGTCGCCACTGTCACCCCTATCTTTAAAGGTGGTGATAGGACTGTGGCTGGAAACTATCGACAGATCTCCATTCTCTCTCCTCTCTCCAAGGCTTTGGAAAAAGTGGTGGCCTCTCAAATCTCTGACTACCTCTCCACCTACAATGTCCTTTGTCCTGAGCAGCATGGCTTCGAGCGGGCCACAGTACCAACACAGCCCTCCTAGAGTTCTCCAACTTTCTCCACTCCTCCTTAGACACTGGTTCTCTGGCTGGCGCTGTCTTCATTGACCTCTCGAAAACTTTCGACACTGTCTCCCACCCTCCTTCTTGATGCCCTTAGTCTCTGGTTTTGCTGCTGGGCCTATCTCCTGGTGCACCAGTTATCTGTCTGACCGCTCACAGCATGTAAAAATTAATGGGACCTACTCAGACATCTGTCCCATCTTTCTGGAGTTCCCAGGGCTTCATTCTGGGCCCCTACTATTCTCCCTTTACCTTAACACCCTTCCATGCTCTTGCTCGGGGAACATTCTATTATAATGCTGATGATGCAGTCATCTTTGCCTCAAGTCGTAACCCTACTGCCCTCAGGACTCGCTGCAGAAGTCCTTCTACTGAAGCCGAGGCTGGTTCAAGGAACATAGATTGGTGATAAATCTTAAAAAACAAAACCATGTTCTTCACTCATCCCCAAAACAAGTCCTGCAACTTCAAACTCCTCATTCACTCTGGGTCCTCATTCCCCTCGAACAAGTTTGCGCCTATAAATACCTAGGGATCCATTTTGACCCTCCTCTCCTTCCATGGACACATACGCTGCCCTAGCCACTGCCACTAATATCCGATTGGGCATCTTACATCGTATAAACATTGCCTCCCGGAGCTCTTTGACTCACAGTCACCTCCTCTATCCTGTCCCTAGTGGGCTATGGACTGCCGGTGTATGGTGCTGCTGATCAGACACATACGCCATAAAATTCGCACTACTCTGAATAAGGCCTGCAGGTTAATTACTGGAGCACCTGGGATGACACACACCTGTCTACTGTATGCTAAAGCACTGGTACTTGATCTCGGCAGGCACTCAAATATCTTACCTGTACCCTTACAAAAAGACCCTCCTTGGGCTTTCCCACCAGGATTGACCACCACCATATGCGCTCTGTCCCACTAGTTCATACTCGGACCTCTGGGAAAACCTCTCTTGTTATCCCTAGAGCTAGGAACTCTCACGGCCAAAGAGCCTTCAGCTTTAGGGCCCCTCCTGGTTCAACACTGCCCCCTCCATCTCCGGCTCCAACTATATCGTGCTTCAAAACTTCCTTACGTAACCACCTATTAACACCGGCTGTAACTGCCACTAGTCAAAGCCGCATTCAATACTTTATGACAAAGCTTATTACTGAAGCTGCTAAGGACAACATAACTCTGGTATTGTTTGCATCCATCCTAGCTGTACCAGCTTGTTTGTATCTATGTCTTAATTTTACTGTTATACTTATGTGTTGTACTGCTATACTGTGTATTTTGGTTTGTCTTACTGTGACAAGGTACCTTTGTAAATGAGCCTATGGCTCAAAGGTTTTCCAAACTGCTGTTTAAATAAATAAATAAATAAATACCTAAATGGAAGAACACAGGTGGTAACAGTAAATGGATTTGAGTCAGACACTTTACCGGTCACCTGTGGTGTGCCCCAAGGATCGATCCTGGGGCCACTGCTGTTTATTATTTATATTAATGATCTCCCAGATTTTGTGAAGCACTCCTGTATCCACCTATTTGTGGATGACACAGTGTTGGTGGCTGAGGGGGGCAGCCCCTGCAAAGTGGAAATCAAAGTGCAGCAGGATTTTTTAGCAGTGCAGGAGTACTTCACTTCTTTGGGTTTGATCATCAATAACAAAAAAACACAAACAATATTATTTGGATCTAAGCAATCTAGATCCAAATGTTTATGCTTGCATATAATGACACTGGAAGGGAAATATTTGACTCAAACTGCAGTTTACAAATACCTAGGGGTTTACTTCAATCAGTATCTAACTTTTGATTGCCATATCTCAGATCTTGTAAAAAAAAAGTAAATGCCCTATAGTGGCAGCAAGAAGGTTTTCAACAAGTACAACTAAATCTATACATTTAATAATAGCAAATAATAATTGCAAATCAATTAATTTTGCTGATAATTGACTATGAGAATCATATTTACAGATATACAAGTAAACAGCAGTTGGAAAAACTTGATCATTTTTACAATAGATTGGCAAGATTTGTTTTGAGATGTAGTTATAATACTCACCATTGCACAATGTATAACAAGCTGGACTGGCAACCACCCTGCATTGGGTGGCTTAGAGTACACTCTTCATAGGTGTGATGAGCCTGACCTCACCAGGATTTTTGCTGTGAGAGCATGTTGGCACCCACCAGCAATAACCCTAGGCTCACCGAAATAGTGGGCAGCCCTCACCCTCTTTCTTTCCTGCAAACCCCCACCTCATTAGAAGCATTGTGTAGTCTCACTTTAACTACCCCAGCTTCTGAGCTACACCGCTGGAGCAGCTCTCTCAACCCTCTGGGGTTGCAATGAGCCACGTGGTCCAACCTTCCTATTGGGATGCTCGATTCTCTCGGGGGGGGAACCTCCCCTGCACTCACCATAGTGCTAAGGAAGGATGGATACCACTTGATAATGCCCTGGGAATAGGGGCTGCCTACAGCAGGGCTCTGCATCCAAAGAGACGCCTCTATATCCCCAAACTGCATGGTACACTGTGCACAATGTTTATAGATTGTTAATGTGTTTATGTATGTTTGTTTCACAAGAAACACACACAGATGTTTTGTTATTTGTTAGTATAAGGTCATCTGGTAGGGGCAGGGTATACGGGCTTTACCCACTCTCTCTCCATATCTGGTGGCACTCTATAGAAATTTGCCACTTCTGGTTGGGCTGCCCTCACCCCCTATCTGCTGGTTGTTCTTGATATATCTCTTAATTAAATATTTGCTCCTATTACTAACAGGTGATATCACTTGTCTGACATGGAACGTCAGAGGCTTAACACCCAAACAAGAGGAAGCAAGTTTTGTGCCACCTTAAGAGACTGGGAGGCGGGGTCGCCCCTGCAGGAGACCAAACTTCACTGGGGATCCTGAGAGACTGAAGAGGGAGTGGGTAGGTCAGGTCATTCATGCCTCAGCCTCCTCTAGAAAGAGAGGGGAGGTGATTCTGCTTCACAAGCAACTACAATGGAAATTGCAGAGGCAAGTGAGAGACCCTGAGGGTAGATGGTGGTGGTACTCATGGATACTGGGGAGGACCCTCTGATCCTGGGTAACATATACGCTCCAAATGAGGACTTGCCCTCCTTCTTTCACAAGTTGGACCAGGCGCGGGGATCCATAGCTCTGGAAGACACCCCCATTTTATTAGGGGGTGATTTTAATCTTACTCTGGACCCTTTCCTGGATAGATCCCCTTCCAATACTGAGCCCCACTCCAGGGCTGTAATGGCAGTTGCTCAATTACAACAAGATTTGGCCCTTACGGACATCTGGAGAACATTTCACCCCTCCCAGTGGGACTACACCTTTCATTCCCCAGTATATAGTTCTCTAAGTAGAATAGAATTCTGGCTCACCTCCCCTACTATTACTAGTAACACTGTTAATACCCTTACTTATCTTGGATCATGCCTCTGTGCATCTTGCCTTCACACGGGGTGCTCCTCTCCCTAAGTCTCCTGCATGGAGGCTGGACCCATTGCTACTTCGTTACACAGACTTCCCCCTTGGCTTCAAAATGAAGCAACAGAATTTTTTCAGCATAACCTCATAGCAGATACCTCTGTGGGTACCACATGGGAGGCATTCAAAGCTACTCTAAGAGAGGCAATAATAGGGTATGTGAGCCGGCACCGAAAGAGGAGGGAACAACATTTGAGGGAGCTTGAACAACAACTCTGAGAAGCGGAGCTTGATTTTAAGGCCCTTCGTGTCCCTTCCCTTAGGTCAGAGGCAGGTCACAAGGTCACCTCTCTGAAGATGCAAGTGAACAAGCTGGTCTCTAGAAAGGCAGAGATTTTGATCATTAGACTCAAGCATAAATATTGGGAAGGGGAGAAAGTGGGTAAGCTGCTGGCATGCCGTCTCAAAAAGCAGCAAGCTGAAAGGCATATAGCGGCTTTAGAGGATGCAGGGGGTAGGACCCAGACCTCGGCACAAGGTATTAATCAAATAATGATGGATTTTTACTCCTCGTTATATAAATCCTACAGATCCCCAGACTCCCAGGGGGTCCACCCATTTCTGGAGTCCCTACATCTCCCCAAAATCTTGGAAGCCCAAGCTAATGCCCTAGATGCCCCGATCTCAACCCAGGAGGTGGTAGACACCATCCTCTCCCTTAAAAAGGGAAAGGCCCCAGGAGGGGATGGTTTCCCTCTTGAAGTGTGGCAGCTGCTGCATCCCATAATCTCTCCAGTATCGCAACAAGTATTTACTGAGTCATTGCAAACAGGGTCTCTCCCTTCATCCATCAGGGAGGCGACTATTAGTATCCTACCAAAAAAAGGTAAAGACCACCTTAAAGCGTCCAGCTACTGCCCTATTTCATTATCGAATGCTGATAGCAAGGTGCTGGCTAAGATACTAGCTAATAGACTTAATCCTCTCCTTCCCAGTTTGATCCACCCATCCCAAGTAGGCTTTGTTAAGGGCCGCTTTAGTGTGGTCCATATTAGATCATTGGTAAATTTAATCCATAAGGCCCAAACATTATCTCCCCTGCTGCTGCCATTGCAATAGATTTTGAAAAGGCCTTTGATTCCCTGGAGTGGGACTATGTCCAACAAGTACTTTGCAGTATGGGCTTGAGGGCAGGGTTTCAGGCCTGGATTGGGGCAATATATTCATCGCCAGCTGCACGGGTACTCACCAATATGATGCTGTCTCCCCCATTCATACTGGGTAGGGGTACCCATTAGGGCTGCCCACTTTCCCCACTACTTTTTATATTGGCAGTAGAACCCCTGGTGGCTGGTATTAGGCAAAATCCTCTAATTTCCAGGGTCCAGGTGGGAACAAGGGCATACCCTACTCTTATGTATGCAGATGACCTGTTGCTCCCTATAGCCAATATCATCACTTCCCTCCCTACCCTACTGTCCACCTTGTCAGATTTGTCTACATTTTCAGGGCTCAAGATTAACCAGGCCAAGACAGAGGTCCTACCTTTAAACTCTAAGTGTACCTTTCAAATGGTTTCTCAGCATGTGCTCCAATGAGCCCCAGAGGGGATTACCTACTTGGGCATTACTATCTCTCCTAATCTGCATAAAATCTGGGACCTGAATATGAAACCACTTTTTGCGTCCATTTGTACAGAACTGGACAGATGGAAATCTCTTCAACTGTCGCTTGTAGCTAAAATACCCGCAATTAAAATGGTCACAGCACCAAAAATTACGTATCTTCTCTCCCTCATCCCTTTGAAAATACCTTGTTATTGGTTTACTAAGTTAGACTTCCTGCTGGGATCCTTTTTGTGGGAGGGTAAGAAACCTAGGTACTGTAGAAATAAGCTCAGAGCTCATTGGTCAGAAGGGGGCTGGGGTCTTCCATGGTTAGAGGGGTATAAATGGGCCTTTCAGCTGGCTCAGATGTTAAAATGGTTCCTTTTCCCTAAACACAACACTCCCCAGTGGCTGGATATGGAGAGAGAGAGAGGTATGTCAGCGTACTCACTTGGTACTATTGTTATTTAACCATCCTCCTAAGGGCACTCACTCTCATCCTACTATAGGTCCCTCTCTGGAATATTGGGCCAAGGTGCATAAGAAGTTGGGCACCTCCCCATCTCCCGTAAGACTTACCCCACTATGGGGCAATAATCAGATTACCATCAATAAACAACCAATTGCATGGCCCTCATGGGAACGTGGTGGTATCTCATTGCTTTGAGACATGCTTATTCCTGGTACAGATACCCTTAATTCATTTGCGGGCCTGCGGAGCTCTTATGGGATCTCTCCTAAAGACTTCTGGTGATTCCTTCAAAGAAGAAGCACCATCGTTATGTACAGGCATAAGCAGCACCAAGAGCAACACATCTCCCAGAAAGAGGCATGGCTGGCCCTAGAAAGAGGACAGTCAAGCTGGGTATATGCAGCCATTCGGAGCACCATCCCGTCCCAAGCAGAGGAACCCAAGCATAAATGGAAGAAAGCACTGCATGCCCGTATTATGAACCTGGAGTGGAAGTCTTGTCTAAAATTAGCTCACAGGGCATATTCTGACACCAGTAGTCAATTAATACAGAACAAGATAATTCACTCCTGGTACATGACTCCTGTAGTCCTCGCCAAGGCAAAGCTGGCTCATTCTGACCTATGTTGGAGGTGTCAGGAACTCCCAGGTGACCTGTTCCATATATTTTCATCCTGCAGGCTGATCCAGCCCCTATGGCAGGCTACCTGTGAGATGGGGTCCAAAATACTTAGGAAGCCTGTGCTTCAGTCCCCTGAGTTGCTGTTAATAGGACTCCGGATCCCGGACCCTCATCTTCGTCTCTCTGAGTTGAAACTACTTCTGACACTCAGTATGCAGGTTAAAAGACTCCTACTGTGTAAATGGCAGTCCCAGATAATCCCCTCCTTGGGGGAAGTACTTACCTCCATGGCTCAAATTGCCAACTGGGCCAGAATATCACATACTGTGACCAATAGCCTCTTTAAATATACTGCTCTCTGGACTCCCTTCCTTCTGTTTTTGAAACCTAGGGAGGGAATCGGCTGAATAGGCACAACCATGCTACTATAATGGTCTCCTCTCATGGTGCATTTAGGGACAAGTGCTAGAGAGATTGTTACTGAGTTATAGGGGACTCTGCTCTAAGGATGACATGGTATAATATCAGTAAAGGATCATATCTTCTCTGACAATGAAGACCTGTTTGCTTTGTGTGTGTATTTTGTAGGCATAAAGTAGAGGACAGTGGCCCTGGACCGCTCATAATTTCTGATGCTTTGTCAAATACTGCAGAAACTAGCAGGATGGGGCCAGGTAAGATATGTTTGTACTAGTCAGCCATAATGCAATGCAGCAACTGCTAATACTTTCAAAGTTAATCTCCAGCTGGATAGGTGTTGTACATCCAGGTACAGAGTATTATCCTACTGCTTACCTGGCTAGTATATTCAGTTCATTACTATTTGGCCAGCATGTTCCGTTCTCTGCTTCTACAGACATATGTAACAGTCTGTAAGACCTTTGCAATGTATCCAACTGTTTTAATGTTTGTATCATCTTAATAAGTCAAATCAATAAAACTTATTGACCACAAAAATAAGCCAATCACATGGCCTACAGAGATGGTGGACTAAAGCCTTTGATCCCCAGATGTTTCCTTCACACAGAGATTTGCTCTCCTCAGTGCTGAAGTTCATACCCTGTAGATAGGTAGCTTGTATTTATATTTCAGCCACAGGTGAGTTGAGAATCAGAACTATGACTCCTTCCATACAGCTGTGGCTTTCCCTCACTCCTTAGCAGAATGATGTCTTGACAGTTTTCCATGTTTGTGAATCTGGACACCTACCCTGTATTACATTCAATCAAGGCACATTGTTCATGTGGCACCTCTAGGGCTGGAACCCTCCTTAAGTGGGTTCCATAACATCATACCCCAAAAGAGTGATAGTTCCTCTGGAAACAAGTGTGAGAAAGACTAAACATATCCAATCACATCCTCTTTCACATTAGTATAAGCACTACCATTTTGTGCAAGAATTCTGCACACTTGGTCATCCAATGGACCAAAGAAATGGTAGGCTTCTTGAGGTTCAGATGGGTGGTGGACAAACTCATGACACCCCTGCCAAGCACTGTAACAGCATGACTGTCCTAAGTGTCCTCTAGAGACTCATTTTGTTGCCCCCCATTCAACCCTTTCTCCTTCAGTAACATACCTTTTTCTGTCTGGGCATCTTGCTTACAGTACCTAAAGCCAAGGGACCTCACTCCCTGTAGGGGGGAACCCTCCTCAAGAGGGTTCTGTGCTGTTGTAGCACCAAACAGTGGTAGTTTCTCTGGAACAGAGAGAGCAAAAGACCACACATATCCAACTGCATCCTCTTCAAGGGTAACATTCAGTAAGCACTACCATGTTGCACACAGACTCTACATACTTAGTCATCTACTGGACCAGAGAACTATGTCCTCGGGTTACATAAACCTCTTTTTTTTTTATTTCCAGTCCAAATGAAGCCAGTAGAGCCTTATCATTACTTGTTTTGTAAAATTATGTTTATTTAAAATTGTCTCTGAAAATGAAATTCTAGTTCTATACTACAATAACAATTGGAGTATTGCTATTCCAATCCAAAGCAAACACATTTTTACAATATTTGCAAGATCTATAAATCTATTACATTTTTGCCATCACACCATTGTATAGGTAATAGTATACAGTACATGTTACGGTGAGTGTTTGCCATACTTATGCAGTGACTATGACATATGAAAATAAATAAAAAAGCTCTGATACCATTATTATTCTTGTGCTGCACCTGTTAATGACTTTAGAATATATTATGGTTTCTTTCTACGTTTTTTTTATGTAGAAATATATTCTTAATGTTATAGGGAACGTTAAAAAGAAACAGTTACCTTTATGAGTGCTATACAGTATAAAATGTCATAATATGCTTTCAGATAAATATGCCCACCCCAAGTCTTGTCTGACAAACAGGAGTAGATAACTAAAACTTTTGTTTGTGTTAAATTTATTTATTTATTTAAAATTTGGAAACCAAGAAAGACACACAGAGCCGAGACTCGTTTCCAAGTGCAACCTGGGGAAAAGGAAAACAAAAACATACAAAGGGGAAAAAAAAGTTGAAATATTGACAGGTTTGACATCAAACAATATAAAAAACCTTAATGCTGTAAAATGCACATGACATAGAATGTTAATTTCTTAGTTGATTAGAACTATTGAAGTGTGCAAACATTATGAATTGCTATCACTTACCTATACACACTTATGTAACTCAGAATTAAAGCATTTTTACTAATCTGATATGTAGTGTTATCTTACTAAGGAGGAGTCCATGTCAAATTTGAATTCAATAAGCATGCTGAAATCAGATGTTTTTTGCACCCATGAATTCAGTCTGAAGGAATACAGTTTCCATTTAGCATATTGGCACTTCAATGTTGTGTCACACTTTATACAGGGAGTATTAACTGAGCATGTCCAAGTTGCTGGCAACAGACATAATCTGCCACAGCCAATCATCTATGCTTTTGATTGAGACATCCTCGTGCTGCAACTTGGTAACCTGTTTTTGCACTGCTTGCATATCGGCACTTTACATGAATCAGCACCTAAACTGAACTGCTAAACTATTTGCACCAGATATGTCAAGCATTTTTGGCACAGTTCCCTGATATGTATTACAACTAAGGAGCCCCTGTTGCTAATGCAGCATATCTACTTTGTTAGACTGTGGCAATGAAGATGTTCGTATTTTTAAAACCACAATATTTATGCATGAATAAAAGGAATCTGTCACTGCAAGCATGAACGACATCTGGTAACTGGCTGCTTAAACAATTTTTGGTGCACAACATGTGCAATTGCTATAAGGTCAGACACCGAGAGTGTGGGGAACAAAAACTTTGCTGTGGATCCAGACATATCTGAGTGCCACTTCCAGGTCTTTCATGCAAGGAAGAGACTGGCTACTGAAGGAGCTTGTTTTCTTTGAAAATAAGTGACTTTTGCTATAAAACTTTCTAAATAATCACAAAATCTCGCAGTACCTTTCAGGTTAGCTAATTGCTGTATAACAACATTTAACTCTAGATTCAGGCAGACAATCTAATGAAATCATATTGCACAGGAGAAGCGAGAGACAGTGCACAGTGTGAGCCTGTAATGGCAGCTGCAGGCCCTGCAACAGGAGTAGGGTTCAATGAATTTAGAGACTGGGAAAGGTGCAGGAAAGATTTTTAAAATTTTTTTTACAGATATTTTTATTACGTGCTAATGGTGAAGACGGCATATAAATCTATATGTATGTAAGTATATATTGTATGTATTATGCATGCATTTATTGATTGATTGCTTGATTTTATTTATTTTTTTACACCTGCGGTAGCAACAGGTCAGAGTGAATTTACTAGACTGGCAAAGGTGTGGGGGTTGTTTAAAATAATTATTTGACAAATAATTCTACTTTTGTTGGTACAGGGAACAGAAATCCATCTTTACTTTTTTTTTGGTTTTTTTACCTGTGAGTAAAAACTATATCCCATCAAGTTGGCAACTACATTTTGGTGCCACAATTACAGTGCTGCAGCAAGGCCAAGAGTGACAGGTGCACTCATGCCATCCTCTGCGCCCTCACAATTTTCCTCAGTTTTGTGACATGCCCACCACAGAGTTTGTTGCATTTTCTGGTGGGGGGGGGGAGAAGAGAAAAGCTCCCTCCAAAATAGGAAAGCACTCTGGCTCCAGTATGCCACAATATCTGGCACTGCAGAGCCAGGTGGTGTATTGCCTACACCCATATCAGTGTTGACAAAATGATTGCCATACTGATAGGGGTGAACCAGTAAAAACTAAGTGAAGAAAGCTGCTGCAGTGATAGTCAATGTCAATCACTGAAAGTGAGGAGGAAAGAGTGTCAGCATGTGGGAAATGTGATAGTGTGTACAGTATGGGGGCATCTGTGGCTATGTTGTGTAGAAACTATGAGGAGAAAATATGAATATTAAAGGGATGCCGGGGGAGGAGTAGGCAAAGGTTCCACCTTACTCTTTCCACCAAGTACTGCACCAGTTCTGTAATGGGTGATGGTGATCATTGTGGTGGGGAAGTGGCTATGCCTGAGTGAAGGACAGAGCACATGATGGTATGACCAAATAAGCTATATTTCATTAGTCTCCAGAAGTTCCCTTGTTCCACTCCGACTGTATGCATCTCTTATCAGCTGGCCATCCAGTGCATCTGGTGAACAAACTACCCTGCGCAATCAAGCAGCACACCAATCTCACTTGTTTAATTCCTCAAGGACTTACAGTTTAAGAAATATCCCCAGTCCTCGCCACTATTTCACTTTTATAAAATGAAGTGAGAAACATAAACTCAGGACCAGTCACAGTTTCTTGAATCCACATTTTCTCAAGTCACAAGTTCTCAAATTTGATATAAATACTTTTTGTAAAATGAAGTGAGAAAGGCAAAATCAAGAGGCAGGGATAGCGCAGTGCTTTAAGGTTCTGAGCTGCAAATCTGGTGACATCCAGCAGACCAGATGTGGGTTTGAATCCCACAACTTCCACTTGCATACTGTGTGACCCTGAGCAAGTCACTTAACTTCCCTGTGCTCCCAGGTCACTCCTGTAAAAAAGCTTTCAGCTTAGTGTGCCACTCCTGGTTAAATAGCTAAATAAAAAAAGACCAGTCACATTTTCTCAAATTATGTTTTTACATATCCCATTTTCTTGAATCTGTTATAGCCACTCCATGTAAAATAAAGAAAAAGAGGCAAAGCCCAAACCAATCACACTGTGCAAAATTTGTTGAAAAAGGCAAAGTCAACACTATAGATGTTGTAAAGTTTTAGTTTGTCAGTGAAGGTCTGGCAAACTTGTAAAATTCACCTGTGTGAAAAATGTTTAAAAGTCACCATTTCATCATGAGTTTTCCTGGAAAAATCACTCTTTTTAAGGTGGAAATCAGGTGCAGTCAGGTGAAGTTGCAATTTCACTGGTGAATTTGCATGACTTCATATGGAAAAAGTACCACTTTTCTTGCCAAATAGTTCACAAAGCTGGCAATTCATGAATTTAGCAAACTTTGTGAATTAATTTGTGTAGCAAAGTTTCCCAACTTTACACATCAGTAGTCAAGACTTCACACATCAGTAGTCAAAAGTGCCACTTTTTTTGCCAAATAGTTCACAAACTGGCAATTCATGAATTCAGCAAACTTTGTGAATTAATTTGTATAGCAAAGTTTCCCAACTTCACACATCAGTAGTCAAGACCATCACATTTTTTTTCAAGCCAGGTTTTCTGAAATCCCATTTTCTTAAGTCCCATTTTTTAGTCATGTTTTTCTTACCATGTATGAGGAAGTATGCATGCAGATGGTGTCATTTCTGAAAGATAAGTGGGGAGGGGGGCCTGATTTCAGTGCCAAGTCAGCAATCATTGGCAAGGCCATTTTCATAGTCAGTCTACATAAACACTACACACACATACACACACACACACATTGTGATTTGTGATCTTCTACAGCAATCAAGAAAATGAAGACTGATATTGATGGTAACAATGGTGACATGTGTGGCTAAAGCAAGAATTAGTGAGATGATGATGATGATGATGATGATGATGATGATGATGATGATGATGGTGGTGGTAGTGGTAGTGGAGGAGTGGGTTGTGACACATCTACAACTTTATCTCAGACACTGCATAAGTTAAATTATACAAAAGAAAGAAAGAAAAAAAAACAGAAAAGCACATCCATAGATGAACAAGATTGTTAAGGGTAATGTAATACCCAGCATTTAATGTTGTTCTATTTCTTTTTAATTTTTGTTTGTTTGTTTTGTGATACATAACTTGTTTTTATTTGGGGGGGCAGTGGAGTAATTATTATATAATTTGAAAATTAATGGAGCCAGTGGGAATGTAGTAATTTTCATGGAGGTAACAAAGACACTGCCTGGAGATATTCACCTTGATGTCAGCAACCAATGATTACAATTATTATAGCTCACACTGGGCCATGGCAGTCTTAGAGGGTGTTGAACAGTCTGTCCCACCACAAACAGAAATCCACAGCAGATGCATGTGCCAACAGAACCCGCCATAAGAAGCTACAGTAATTCATACACATTGCTGATCTCAAGGCTTTCCCCCCAAAATTTGTAGTACAGTATGCCAGGTTCTGCATTAACATAGAAACATAGAAACATAGAATTTGATGGCAGATAAGGACCGCTTGGCCCACCCAGTCTGCCCATTCCCCTACCTGATAGATAAGCTGCAGATCCTAGTTAACCAGCAGCCTACTTCTTCCTACCCCTACCCCCTAGAATTGCCTTATGACTGTCCCATGCATGCTTGAATTCCACCACTGTTTTTGACTCCACAAACTCCTCTGGAAGACCATTCCATACATCCACAACCCTATCTGTGAAAAAAATACTTCCTTAAATTACCTCTGAGTCGCCCCCCCTCTATCTTAAAATTGTGCCCCCTTGTTCTTGCACACCGCTTTTTTTGAAAGATGCTACCCTCTTGGACTTTGTTGATTCCTTTGAGGTACTCGAAAGTTTCTATCATGTCCCCCTCCTCCCTCCTTTCCTCGAGGCTATACATATTAAGCTCCTTAAGTCTCTCTTCATATGTCTTCCGTACAGACCATGCACCATTTTAGTTGCCCTCCTCTGGACAGCTTCCATCCTGTCTATGTCTTTAGGAGATTGGGTCTCCAGAACTGCATGCAGTACTCCAGATGGGGTCTCACCAGCTGTCTGTACAGAGGATAATAACTTCTTGTTTTCTACTGGTGATGCCTCTCCCTATGCATCCCAGTATCCCTCAACCTTCCTTGCTGCCCTCTCACATTGCTTGCCCACCTTTAGGTCATCTGATATGACTACCCCAGGTCCCTTTCCATTTTTGTTGTTGTTAGTATCTCACCCCCCATTGTGTACTCTTCCCCTGGGTTTTTGTTTCCCAGGTGCATTACCTTGCACTTCTTAGCATTGAATCTAAGCTGCCATACATTTGACCATTCCTCTAACCTTGCCAAGTCCCTTCTCATCCTTTCCACCCCACCCTGTGCATCAACTCTGTTGCAGATCTTTGTGTCATCTGCAAAGAGACATACTTTTCCTTCCAGTCCCTCTGCAATGTCGCTTATAAAGACATTGAAGAGGACCAGTCCTAATACTGAACCCTGCAGTACCCCACCACTAACCCCCTTTTTCAGAGTGGACTCCATTTACTATTACACTCTGTGTCCTATTCTCCAGCCAATTCTTTACCCAGGCTGTCATCTTGGGACCCACTCCCAGGCTGGCTAACTTGTATATTAATCTTTTGTGTGGGACTGTGTCAAATGCCTTGCTAAAGTCTAGGTAGGCCATGTCCACAGCCCCTCCCTGATCCACTACTTTGGTCACCCAGTCAAAGAAATCTATCAGATTTGTCTGGCATGACCTTCCCGCTGTGAATCCATGCTGCCTTGGGTCCTGTGCCCCTCTGGCCTCTAGATACTCAACAATTCTTTCCTTCAGAAGTGATTGCATCATTTTCCCCACCACTGAGGTTAAACTAACAGGTCTGTAGTTTCCTGCTTCTGCCTTGCTCCCACTTTTGTGAAGGGGAATCACATCTGCCCTCCTCCAGTCCTTGGGTACCACCCCATCCTCCCATGATTTGTTAAAGAGCCAAAGGGGATCAGCAGAATTGATGAAGCAGAATCTAATGTTCAGGCCCCAAGGCAAAGCTGAACTGAAGATGGTTATTTAGTTTTTTTGCCTTGTTTTTCCCCTACATGTGGTTTTCCTTTAGTGCTTGAGAGATGCAACATTTCTTTTTTATCTTTTTAAATTTTCAGTCTAGTGACATATTCTAGCTTGTATTGCCCTTTGCCTGTACCCTTTAACACAGCACCGGAGTGTGTGCACCTTATTCCAGTTGTCTCTTGGAATATACTTAATCACTCACACCCTGGCCACTATTCCTATAGTAAACTAAAAAAGTGGCATGCAAATTAAAGGTGAGCAATTCTTGATGGCAAAGGAGTCAGCTGTTCCATTAGGCACTCCATAGTAAAAAAAAAAAAAAAATTGTGTGCAAAAATGTCTTCATAGTTTATTCCTTGTATCCTAGATAACCTTTAAAATATAAATACTTACAGTCACTTCTTTCCTTTTTATACAATTGTCAAATGAAACCTTGGAAGATACTTAGTCTAAACTAAGAAAGCAGCCAATCTGCATCAGTGTATATGATATTGCTCCAAATCAGATTTGTAAAAACATATTTAAACCTGAGTTACATAAGTGATGCACATACATAAGATGATAGAAATCCACAACCTATGAACAGCCAACATAGTTTGATTTAACTGTGAAATGAACATTCAATATATTGCCTGTTTAACAACATTCAGTTTTGTAGTGTTGCTTTTTGTCAAAATTCTTTCAATATTTCTATTTAGCACACAAAAGTGGCAATACCTACTACTATATTATTTGTCATATAATACTTTAGTGGCCATATTTAGCAGGCAACGATTTAAGGAAAGACCCTGTAGCATATAAATGTTATTTGATATTGCACCCCTACTAGTAATTCTTTTTTTTTACACCACCCTGTAATATTAATAATGTATTTTCCCATGGAAAGAAGATATTATATATTTTACAGTCCTTTACAGAAGAAGCTGGAGAAAATTAAAGGTATTGTTGCTGTTTTAGACAGTTTCATTTGCCATAGCCACTGCATAAGTATGACAAAGACTCACCATAACATGTACTGTATACTCTACATTCCTAGTGCTAGCTATGCATGATTGGATGGAGGGAAAATGCAATATATTTCTAGTTATTGCAGCTATTGTTATAATGTGTTCACTTTATCTTGGAATAGTGATACTTCAATTGCTTCAGAAACATGGGAACAAAAATGTTATTTATTTCCATAGCGAATTGTAGACAGTCATAATATGGAGGTTTTGGAAATGTCAACTCCTATTGTGAGACAGTTTAAGTTATTATATGAGTTATATGAAAAAGTTGGTTCAAAACACATTTTGCTTTTTATTTTTTTGTCTATGTACTATATGTTTAAGTATGATTCTAATAATTCGAATTATTTTCTATTTTTATTATAAGTTACCACCAATCCCTGAAGAAATGCTGTCTGCCATGAAATTCTGGTGAACTGTATTTATGGTGGAGTTAGAAACCTTTCAGATATAAATTACAAAGGAGTTGAACCTTCCTTGTTTCTTATTTTGGATTTTTCTTTTGACTAGAGATGAGGTCCTCCAGCAATAGTTGGACACTATAAGACTGGATGAGTAGTTGGGGAGCAGGGAATATAACTGTACCCATTATTCCACTGCAACTCCTTGTATATTACCTATGGACAGTCACACATTTAAGAGTCAAATAATGAAGCAAACATCACAGATGTTGCCCACATGGAGTTCAGTATTGTCTGGAGATAACATTTCATATAACATGCAGGACTTAAGAGGATGTCTGATCATGTTAGGGAGGGGATCCCTTACAGGTAACATATGTAAATACTTGAATTCTTTCTTCATGGAATGTGTGTCTGTCCTGGAAAAATTCAAAGATTTCACTTGGAATCCTAGGTACCTGTGGCTCAGTATAGATGTCATGTCACTATATTCCAGCATTGATCATGAACAAGGCATACAGGCCTGTGCCCACTTCTTGAGATGTTACCCCCCAAAGAGGCTCTGTCCTCACTGAAATCATTACTGAGGACCTCATGTTTGCCTTAACTCATAATTATTTATAATTCAATAATGCCTTCTCTTCACAGCTGAGTGGAAAGGCCATTGGGCAACAATGGTGCCTTATTTTGCCAACCTCTTCCTAGGATTCTCAGGTGTTATAAAAGCAACATACTAGATGAAACATCATTAAGAGCACAAAGTCAAGACAAGGAATCTCTTCTCCACCCCAAACCCCAAAAATAAAGGGAATAAAGAACCTTTCTATTTTGTACCAAGTTCACTTAAATATTGGCCCACTTCACTTAATGACCCCAATCTGACCCTTGAACATGATGACTGCCTGAGAATAACATGTTCATGGGCAGAGAACATAAGAGACAAGCTTGTCCACAGTTGTTTTAACACCACTACTGTTTCCCCTCCACCCCCAGGAACTGGTTGTCACCACCATCCAAAGGCATGAATAGATGTGGTTACTGTAATGTCTGCAACTACTGTTTTCATGGTAGTGCCTTCCATTTGAACGAACTATTGAAAAAAACTAAGACAACGCTTAGGTATACTCTACTGCATTAAACATTTTCTTACTATTAAAGCCAGAATGAGACTAGTACAATCTACATTCCTACCCCTACTGGATTACACTGACTTCCTCTACATTAACTTCTCTTCTTCAGTGCTCTATAATCTTGACACTGTTTATCACAGGACCCTGTGGTTCTTTCTTAACCTGCCTCTTCACACCCATCACTGTCTGCTGTACCAAGAGTTGGGATGGACCTCGCTCACCACAAGGAGGAAAAGAAATGCCCTCCTTTGGATACATAGGGCCTTGTCCAACAAGTTACCAGCATACATCTTGAGCCTATTTGAGTGTGTCAAGAGGTCGTAGCGGCTAAGAAGGTTCTCCTTAATCTGCTTCCAAACACTCAGAGTAAGATCATCACATGGCTCAGCTGCTATCAGCTTCTCCCTTCCTTCCATTTGGAACACTATGCAAAGGTCACTGAAGCTCTCAACCCTCCCCAGTCCCTTCACCTTCAAGGCACTGATTACAAAGTACCTTAAGGAAACCTGCAACTGTTTTAGATGACCAGTGCGACCCTATTCACTTGTTGTATCCCCTGACTCTCAAGTAAATCGCAGCTCCCACCTTTCCTACCAAGGGAGCCCCAGCACTTTGTGCATCCTCTTCACCCAACTCCCTCTACCATTCCCTACCTACCTCTCTGTCTTCTATACCTCCACACCCTATACCCCTCCTTCATTCAATCCCCATTTGTGAATAACCAACAAAATACAATAGCATTTGCCCTAGTTTTGATAGGTTTGTTTTCTCATGCTCATTAGTTCTCAAATATGTTAGCTCTAATAGTTAAGATCTGTGTTAGCCATGCACATGTTTATTGTTTGCCTTTTTGTACTGTACTTTCTAGTGATACATTTGTCTATGTTAAGGACCACTTTGAAAATGAGCTTGCTCAATGGTGTTATGTCTGGTTAAATAAAGTTTTGATTGATTGATTCATCGATTGATTGATTGATTGATTGATTGATTGATTTGGATGGTTGCAGTAGGGATGTTGAAATATGAACCTCCTTTAACTGCAGCAGTGAGTTTGTAGTCAACCCTATATGGTGCCCTGCCTCTCTTGTATATAGGGTGTACAATGAGGCCTTTTAAGCATGGTGTACAAGAACATATTCACTGCATTTGCTCTGGACTATCAGACACACACCTTAGTAAATACTAACTGAAAAAGCAAACGTTTTGCCCATGTGGCACCAGTTTCATGGCTGTAGAACATGTGTGAAGAAACCCAAGAGATGGTGATAGATTCACCAAACTACTATGGAAAGAGAGCTTTTTGGATTTTTTTCATTGTCCCAGATTCCCCCCTTTTCCCTCACAAAAGACAGAGACCATTGTTTGTTGTTGTACTCAGATTGGCAATTAATTTATTTAAATTCATAATTCCATATTCCATTTCAATTCCTTTATTATCATATGTTCAACATTTTGTTTATTTCATCCATATATCAGTCTCTGATTATCCTTCCCCCAGGTGAAAACCTGGGTGCCTTCTTCTTCTCCTTTCCCGTTAGGTAACAGTGAAAACCGAGACCGCTTATTCCTTCATCTTCTTCCTCTTCTTGTGTTATTCCTTTTTCCTCACCCCTCCCTTCTTCCCCCGCCTTTTACCCCACTAGCCAGTCTCTAACTTGCGTTGGATGGCTGGCTTCTCCCATATTTAGGGTACCATTCTCCCTTACTTCAGGGAAGATCCTTTTTATTCTTTCCTTCTTTCCGGTTTTTTTATTTCCCATTTTTTGACTGTTTTCTCCATGCTTCTATAAAGCCCATTGTTTCTGTATTGAACATATCTATGGCTAGGTCCGACAGGTGCACCCCGTCTGACCTGTAAAAATCTTCTACCCATTCTTCTACCCCCCTCAGTATCACCTGTCTTCCCATCTGCCTTACCAATGTTCCAACCCTTCTATTCATCTTTCTCCTGGCCCTTTCTACTGCTCTGTGGCTGTGCTCCTGCCTCCACACCCTCCTTGGTATCATATCTGACCAAGCGAGGCACACCTGCAGCCACCACTGTCGTATTGCCCCTAAATCCTTTTTTATTTGTAAGTATGTGTCTACCCAAGGCCTGCCTGCAAGGTCATTGCCTCCTAGATGTATAATGATTAGGTCTGGAAAGGGCCGCTGTCCTTTGAGTTCTTTTAAGGTGGGAAGCAGCTGTGCCCATCTAATCCCACATATGCCATGCCAAACCAACCTACACGTTCTCACATCTTGGTATAGCTGCCTTCCCCCAGCCTTCTTCTCTGCTCTTTTTCCAGCCCAATAAATATAGGAATGGCTGCAGATCCAGACTTCCATGATCCTACTTCTACCTATGGGGTGCAAGCAAAATTCATTATTTTGCACATGCTCATAGTGTCATCCCCATATTCACCCCCACCCCATTTTACGCCCTTCCCCCGCCCTTTACCATTTCTTGTCCCCCCCAGCTCTGCAGTTCAAGCCAGGAGCCCCACCTTCACAGTGTTATTTATTTATTTATTTATTTATTTTTACTTCAGTGCTCTGATGTATCTTTTATAACAGCCGATCGCCAGCTTCCCTTTTCAATATCCCATTCACCGTCTCACCCAACGCTGCCCACTGTGAGGCGGTCCCAATCCCACAAAGGAATGGGATGAATAATTAGCCAGGTCTTCCCCATAGATTGCATGCCGCTTTTGAGTATTGCTGTGACTTGGTAGCCAGTCACCTTTTTCCCATCACCGTGTACAAATAATTTTTTCCGTCCTGTTCCCTATATATACTTGGTGAAGCCCACAAGAGCCTGTACTGAGGCATATTGCACTCTGCTTGCCCTTTCCATGTCACCATGCACCCTTGCCCTCTTTGATCCATTTAGACCTCCTAATCTTGATCCGTATCTCTGTCACCCCCAACATATCACCATTCAACCCCCTTCCTTGTCTTCTCTCCTTGTAGCTACCATTTCGCTCCACTCTCATGACCCACAGAACATTACTACATAAATCGTGTGAAATGAAATAGGACTCAACATTGATCACATATTGCCGAAACGTCCTTCAGCTTTATCAGCACTGTTCCCCTATAGACTCTATTATCTGCTGGCCGTGTTTCAACCTGCTCCATCCTTGCATCATTCTTCTGATGAGTAGTTTTGTCAAGTCCTTCCACCATACAGGCTGCAGATAACTTTTCATCTAAATAGACTCCCCATTGTGGTGGAGGGCTGTGCCTTTCATACTGCTCCACTAATGAACATTTCAAACCTGCTTCTCTGTGAGTGGCCTACTTACCTCCCATCTGGTGCTCTGCCTGAATGTTTGAAACACCATGAACCCTGTGGTAGGCCCTCGAGTTCCAAGGCACCCATGAGCTCTGAAACCAGCAGTTCTGCTCCTTCCTGCTAACGTCCCAGATGTTCATTGGTATGGGTGTTTTTACGTTGCTTCACACACACTGCTGTTACCAACCTCCAAAAGCGGGTCCAACTACTGCAGACAGGAAAGACTGTCAGCCAAGTGTGTACCCTTCATGTGTTGTGCTCAATGACATGTTCAGCTGCGCCCATACAAAACTAACAGTCATTAATACCTGCATTATTGTCTGACCTGCCCCCTGTTGTTCAGAACATCCACCACTGCTCTGTCACACCAAAATGTCACTTTCAGTCACTAATTCCTCACCCCAAGACCAATGTACGCCCATATGGGCATGATCTCCAGCAATGTTATATCTCTCACTTTTCCATCCTTCACCCAACTGGCAGGCCAAGGGTTCTGCTAACCATCTACCCCTGCATACACCCCATGCCTAGCCCCAGCATCTGTAGAGGTCGAGGTCTGTGTTGTATAGCCACTCCTCTTGCCAGAAAGAGCAACCTGTAATCCCCTAAGAAATTCTTCCCAGATTTTTAAATCCTCTGACACCTTGCCTCAGGTCCACCAGTGATGTGGTCTGGTGGCCCTGCCGCCTTCTTCGCCTGTTTGTGCCTTCCTGCTCACGATGGCCCTGCATGTGAAGTTAAATGCCCCCAGTACCTGCTGTACCAGCTTTAGCTGTGTACCGTCTCCTGGTGTGTGCCCGGATTGGTTCTTCAGTTTACTTATTTTTTTGTCGGTGGTCTAAATACCTTGTTCAAGGCATCTATCTCAATCCCAGAAATTCCCGTAACCCTGCTGGGCCCTCTGTCTTTTCTGGTGTCAGTGGGACCCCCTAACTCCCGGCACAATTCCTGAAACTTACCCAGCATCCCTTTGTGTCTCCCTTTTCCTTTTCCCATGAAAAGAAATCATCAGATAATGGATGACCATCCCATAACCATTTTTTCTTGAAATATCCACTGCAAACAGGTGCTGAAAGCCTCAAATGTAGCACATGCTGTGGAACAACCATTGACATTGCTTTGTCAAAACAATACTGTCCCCACTTTTTAAAACCCAATAGATCCCAGTCTTCTCTCTAACTGGAAGCAGTCTAAAGCAGACTCAATGTCAATCAAGAAAATACATGTAGCCCATGATGCTTGTATTGTGGGGCATGTGTGATTTTGTATTTTCTTGAAACTTGGCTTCCAGCCAAATGCCCTTTGGGGTAACCCTGCCTCGGTGTTTGCTATGAGGTCTCTTTGTCTTTAAATAGTTTTTTATTTTAATTGGTTCACCACATATATCCAGGCACACTGCCTTAAGGGTAGCTGGTCCATTCCACTGGGGTGTCAAACAGACAAGGCATACTGATGAGTCCTGGTAGGACGTAAACACGGTCTATGTCTTCTGTTAGCACCTTTGCAAAGTGTGTGAGAGGCCTTCGGCACCATGCAATTCTGCTTAAAGTTGGGCCAGTATAACATTCTGTAGTGATTTGTATATGTAGCCCATGATGCTTTGATTGTGGGGGCATGTGATTTTGTATTTTCTTGAAAACTTGGCTTCCCAGCCAAATGCCCTTTGGGGTAACCTTGCCTCGTGTTTGCCGCACAGAGGTTCTTTGTCTTTAAATAGTTTTTATTTTAATGGGTTCACCACAATATATCCAAGGCACACTGCCTTAAGGGTAGCTGGTCCATTCCACTGGGGTGTCAAACAGACAAGGCATACTGATGAGTCCTGGTAGGACGAAACACGTGTCTATGTCTTCTGTTAGCACCCTTTGCAAAGTGTGTGAGAGGCCTTTCGGCACCATGCAATTCTGCTTAAAGTTGGGCCAGCATAACATTCTGTGGTGATTTGCAAATGTAGCCCATGATGCTTTGCATTGTGGGGGCATGTGTGATTTTGTATCTATTCATACTCATTTGTATTTCTCCCTTATGCCTATCCCATGCCTGTTTGAAGCCCTGCACTGTATTCATAGCCACCACTTCTTGAGGTAGGCTATTCCATGCATCCACCACCCTTTCTGTGAAAAAGAATTTCCTCACATTCCCCCTCAATCGGCCCCCCTCTAATCTCATGCTGTGTCTTCTTGTTCTGCTATTTTTCTTATATTTAAACGTTAGACTCTTTCACCTTGTTAATGCCCTTAAGGTGTTTGAATGCCTTGATCATATCACCTCTCTCCCTCCTTTGTTCAAGGGTATACATATTGAGCTCTGTTAATCTGTCCTCATATGTCTTCTGATGCAGTCCCTGCACCATTTTGGTTGCCCTTCTCTGGACTGCATCAATTTGGTTAATGTCCTTGTGAAAGTGTGGCCTCCAATACTGCACACAGTACTCCAGATGGGGCCTAACCAGTGTCTTGTAAAGAGGAATTATTACCTCCCTCTTATGACTTGTGATACCCCTACTAATACACCCTAACACCCCCCTAACCTTACCTACTGCTTTAGAGGTCTGCTTGGATGATTGCAGGTCATCGGTGATGATGATGCCCAAGTCTCTTTCTTCCTTTGTGACTGCTAGCAACTCCCCTCCCAGCCTATAGGTGGCTTCAGGGTTTCTCTTCCCTATGTGCATAACCTTGCACTTCTTTGCATTAAATCCCAGTTGCCACTCTTCTGACCATTTTGCTAGTTTATCCAGATCTCTTCTCATTCTGCCCACCCCATCTGGATCATCACTCTACAGTTGTGTGCTAACAGATTACTGCTGTACTCTTATTCAAATTATCTTTTTGCAAGGTATATCTTCTGTTACTGCTTTATTTTCCTCTCTAGCAAAGTGTTTCATACAGGGTATATCTTCTCTTAAATTATTACAGGTGGTGATTTACAGGTTTTACAGTTTTATCTAACATTAGGATAAGCTTTCAGGGTTACTGCATTTGTTGTTGACTGATTGTTTCTGCTCTTACCTCCTTGTTCTTTCGTCTCTGGTTCTTCTTTTTCAGCAGAGGAAGGGCCCAGCCACCCACCCCCATCCCCAACCACCCCACACTACACTCCTTTTATAGGGTACCACAGTGGTGACATTTTCTGTGGCAAAGCAGGAAGGGTGGATCAGAAGGCCATCCACAAGGTGAGCTCATTTACAGGGGCACTAGTATTTTAACTTGTTATAACATGTTATACAAAAACAAAACACAAAATCAAACCATTACTTGCATTTTCTTCCTTCTAATTACTCTGACCAGGTAATAAACCCAGCAACTTATATGGAATGGATATCATTAACTTCAGGTACTGTGGAACACTTTTCAGAAGGACAGTCTTACAGGATTTAGGACACTGACCTACATGCTGGGCCATTGGAGATCTTAGGGCTCAGCTCTGGGCAGCATGGGCAGAGATTCTGTGCCTCAAATTTCATATTCAAGAGGAAATACATTATAAGAACCACCCACCATTTCCCCAACATCCAACAGAAGAACCTCGACTGCAGAGGGTAGTTGGTCTGGGAGGTTGACAGGAGGTTAGGAGGGGCAAATCGGCTGCCCCATCACTCGGTGCTCTCCAACATATTACCTTCAAAAACCATATAAACACTACCAACAGGTATCTGCCTCTATCTCTGAGATCAAACAAAGGGACAGAGAACACTGCAGAGCAGGACACTACAGCACAGGATCTAGCACAACAAAACTCACCCAAATCAGGAACCAAAACAAAAAAAGCAAAAAGGAAATCCAAAAAACTTCTGATCATGGGAGGCTCCATGATTCGGGGAGTTGATACCTATCTCCAGCCGGAGTAATGATCAGATGTCTCCCAGGTACATCAGCGTGGAGAGACACCGACCACATTGCTAAAATTGTTCAGGAATCAGGAGAAAACAATGACATCCTGGTACACATAGTGACTAATGATATCACCAGCCAGTCAGCTGTGGAGACCAAGGAACACCTGACCAGGCTGGGTGACAAACTGTTATCTATTTCATCTGGCATCCCCTTCTTTGAGATCCTGCCAGTCTGGGAGAGGGAGGCAGATGGACAGAAGGTCAGAGAAGGGGAGATAGTGAAGCTAAACATGTGGCTCAAGGGCTGGTGCCAGGAAAAAGGACACAGATTTGTGGGGAACTGGCAACAGTGTTGGGAGTGACAGTTCTTTAAATTTGATGGACTGCATCTGACTAAGGAGGGAGTCAGTGCATTGGGGCAGAAGTTTGACATATTTGCAGAATATTTAAACTAGCAAATGGGGAGGGGGTGCAGCACCCAATATGTCAAATGGGAAGAACACCCCTCCCCCTCAGCTAGTGGTCAAATGGGGATTCAGCATGTCTGCAGTTCATTTGCATTACTGGCTAAGAAATACAATGCACAGGGGAAATGCCAGACCTCATCCAACATTTAACACACTGAAATCTGGCCAATGGAAAATCATGTATACAAATTCTTACAGCCTAGGAAATAAGATCCCAGACCTGCAGGCAATAATGTCAGAGGCTAAACTGGACATAGTAGCAATTAGTGAGACATGGTTTACCAGTAACCACACTTGGGAGACTTCAGTACCTGGTTATGTACTGTTCAGAAGAGACCAAGGTGCAAAAGGGGGGTGGAGTGGACCTGAATGTCAATGAAAATATCAAAGCTACAGAAATTCAGAATACACATAAGGAGCCAGAAGAACTGTGGATCACCCTGGAAACAGGAAATGGGACAGCCATAAGAACTGGGGTTGTCTACAGGCCCCCAGGCCAGGAGGAGGACATAGACACATTACTGTTAGAAGATACACAAAACATGACAGCTAAAGGGGAGGTTCTGATAATGGGAGACTTCAACATGCCAGATACAGATTGGTCAATACTAGCAGGAACATCTGCCAGAACTAGACACATGGTGGATTTGCAGGGGAAGGGCCTCAAACAACTGGTACAACAACCCACAAGAGACAGGCCTATCCTAGATCTAGTACTGACTAACAGGGAAGGGATCACAGATCTCCAGGTAGAAGGTCACCTGGGGGCCAATGACCACCACATGGTATGGTTCAATTTGGCCACTATAACTAAATCATCCCATTCCAAGGCAAAAATAAGGGACTTCAGAGGAGCTGACTTTGATAAGATGGCAAACAGAGTTAAGCTAGCACTGGCAAAAAGAAACACAGGTAAGGGGGTACAGACAAAGTGGGCAAGCATTAAGGATGCAATACTTGAAGCAACATCCTATTGTGTTAGACAGAAAAGGAAGTGCAAAAGAAGAAGGAAACCACTTTGGTTCTCAAATACAGTGGCAGAAAAGGTCAGAGCCAAAAGGCTGGCCTTCAGGAAATATAGGGAAACACAGCGGGATGAAGATAGGGAGGCATACCAAACTGCCCTAAGGGAAGCAGGGAAGGCAGTAAGGCAAGCAAAGTCCCAAACTGAGGAAACACTAGCACAAACAGTAAAAGAAGGTGACAAGACTTTCTATAGATACATTAGTGAAAGGAAAAAGTCCTGAAGGGGTATTGCTAAGGTCAAAGGAGAAAAGGGTGTCTGTGAGGAGGAGGAGGACCCTGTAAAAGCATCTATCCTAAACATATACTTTTGCTCAGTATTTACTGAAGAGAAGGTAGGGCAGGGCCCACAGCTCAGCACCATGTACACAGGGGGCAGGGAGGTGAGCACTACTCCCTCCACAAAAGAAAGGGTCCTACAAGAGCTCACTAAGCTCAGGGTGGACAAGGCAATGGGACCTGATGGTATACATCCCAGGGTACTAAATGAGCTAAGGGTGGAACTAGCAGAGCCATTAGCAGAACTGTTTAGTGAGTCTCTGAGCACAGGAGAGGTCCCACAAGACTGGAGAAGGGCTCATGTGATCCCGCTCCACAAGAATGGTGGCAGGGAGGAGGTAGGGAACTACAGACCAGTCAGTCTTACCTCAGTAATGGGCAAGATTATGGAGGCACTCCTTAAGGAAAGGATAGTGCAACACCTGGAATCCATACGGCACAGGATCCAAGGCAGCATGGGTTACAAAGGAAGGTCCTGTCAAACTAATCTCATTGATTTCTTTGACTGGGTAACCAGAGTGGTAGATCAAGGGGAGCAGTTGATGTTGCCTACCTTGACTTCAGTAAAGCTTTGACACTGTTCCTCTAGAAGATTGATAAACAAGCTGGGTAGGCTCAGGGTGGGTCAGAAGATGGTCAACTGGGTGGCAAACTGGTTGAGCGCAGAAAACAGAAAGTGGTGGTAAATGGTATGCAGTCAGAAGAGATGCAAGTCACAAGTGGGTACTTCAGAGATCAGTCTGGGGCCAGTCCTCTTCAATATCTTCATTAGTGACATTGCAGATGGACTAGAGGGTAAGGCTTGTCTGTTTGCAGATGACACCAAGATCTGCAACAGAGTAGATGATCCAGATGGGTGGGTAGAATGAGAAGAGATCTGGATAAACTAGCAAAATGGTCAGAAGAGTGACAACTGGGATTTAATGCAAAGAAGTGCAAGATCATGCACATAGGGAAGAGAAACCCTGAAGCAACCTATAGGCTGGAAGGGGAGTTGCTGGCAGTCAAAAAGGAAGAGACTTGGGCATCATCATCACCGATGCCCTGAAATCATCCAAGCAGACCTCTAAAGCAGTAGGTAAGGTTAGGGGGATGTTAGGATGTATTAGTAGGGGTATCACAAGTCGCAAGAGGGAGGTAATAATCCCTCTTTACAAGACACTGGTTAGGCCCCGTGTGGAATACTGTGTGCAGTACTGGAGGCCACACCTTCACAAGGACATTAACCAAACTGAGGCAGTCCAGAAAAGGGCAACCAAAATGGTGCAGGAACTGCATCAGAAAACATATGAGAACAGATTATTGGAGCTCATTATGTATACCGTAGAGCAAAGGAGGGAGAGAGGTGATATGATCGAAACATTCAAACACCTTAAGGGCATCAACAAGGTGAAAGAGTCTAACATATTTCAATATAAGAAAAATAGCAGGACAAGAGGACACAACATGAGATTAGAGTGAGGTCGATTAAGGGGTAATGTGAGGAAGTTCTTTTTCACAGAAAGAGTGGTTGATGCATGAAACGGCCTACCTAAGGAAGTGGTGGCTATGAATACAGTGCAGGGCTTCAAACAGTCATGGGATAGGCATAAGATAGCAATATAGATGAGTATGAATAGATAGGCCACTGACAGCAAAGGAAGATGGCACATTTATAAGGTAGAAAAAGAAATGGGCAGACTGGATGGGCCTTGTGGTCCTTATCTGCCATCAACTCTATGTTTCTATATTCCCACAAGGTGATCATGTCCTATGGCACCATGGATGTAGGAGAAGTATTCTAGGAAGGCAGTGGTGGCGCTGTGACCCTGGAAGAAACCATGCTGTTCAGGGCACAGTAGGTTATGTTTCGACAGATGGTCCATCAGCTGATCAGCCACTATTTTTGAGAGGGCCTTGAAGAGAGGAAGGAGAAAGGGAGATGGAATGCTAGTTATTGGGGGACAGGAGGTCACCACTTTTGACAATAGAGGCGATGATAGATCATTTCCAGAAGGCGGGGAACTGACCTAGGCTGAAGGATAGGTTCAATAGTTTGGTGAGGGGTTATAGGACCTCCTCAAGGGCTAGATGGAGGAGTTTCAGTTCAATGGAGTCACCACTGACGTGGGGCTTGGCAAGGGCTTTGGAGAGGTATCTCCTAGCCTCCCACGTTGAGATGATTCAGAGGTGAAAAAGGGGGATGTTTAAAGGTGGGCTACAACTGGGGGGTGGGATCTAGTGGGGGGATGGACACAACTGAGATCAGAGAATGTGGTGTTTAGAGTATCTGCAATGGACATAAGGCAGTCCTAGTGGGGGGTAGGAGGAAGTTAGCTGTTGGTTAACTAGGATCTGCAGCTTATCTGTTAGGTAGGAAAATGGGCAGACTAGGTGGGCCAAGCAGTCCTTATCTGCCATCAAATTCTATGTTTCTATGTTTCCTGTGTTAGGTTACCATTAACTGAGAGCTGGGAAGGTGGGGAGGTGGCAGATTTCTTGTTTAGTTTCTTTATATTTTTCCAGAAGTGTCTTCCTGAGCCCCAGGTGAAGGAGAGTTCCTGTTGATAATGGGTAGCCTTGGCTTGATGAATGGCCCAGGTACATTTGTTTCTGGTCTCCTTGTGGCAGCGCTGCCTTGTGCTGCCAGCTAGGGAGAATCTTGAGGCATGTTCTTTTCCTTCTTTAAATAAATCTACTTTGCTGCAGCAGTCTTTTCTAACCTTTTCTAACTCATCTTACATTTCCCTTTTCACATTATGATAGGGTGGCCACCTATAATAATTCCTCTCTATATCTTCTCAGCTGTTTTCCTTTTTTATTTCTTTGCCTCAAGATCCGGGGGGGGAGTTATTTCGTCTGCAAGTGTTCAAAACCTGAGAGTAGTATAATAACCCCCCCTTCAAACAAAATGCATAGCTCTGAGTAATGTTGAAACATCAGCAAGTAGCCTACTTTCCCTAAAATAATTATTAATGTTAGACAAATGCAGAAGTCTAAACATTTTTTACCTGCCCTGAAATATCCTTAAAGGTTTTTCAAGACTAAGGCAGATTCAAGCCTAGCTCTGCTGTTTTACTTTACTGTCCTAGCAACACATTGTACTCTGTTTCAAGGAGTTCTTACCTAGAGCCCAGTGTTAAGCTTGGAGATAGGTTTGACCTTAGGAGGGCAGCAGCCCAATGTAAAGCTTATTTATAGGGTACAACCTGGAGTTGGCTTCTCCTTGTGGGTGGCTCCCTTATTAGAATAATGAGCCCTTGTGTATTTATGCTGCATTTTAGGCTCCAACAGTCATAATAAAATAATATGAGAAGGTTTTTGTTTTATTAAACTTTAGTATGCCAGATATAGCTATGTTTGATCCTCCCAACTTATTGTATTAGAGTAGATTATGTGAATAATTTCAGAATAGGGGAGGATCAAACTAGTCAGCTGATCAATTATACCTGGACAGAGGAATATTTAAAAAGCTTCAGTGCTCATTTTCCACAGAGACGTTGGGGAGAGAGTGTATCTCTTTTCTTTGGTGAATTTACATAGATGTTGGTGGGAACTTGACCTACGCTTTTTCCACCCTATGTGAGAAGTGTTTCCTAAAAGCTTTTGGTGAGCTAGGATTTCATCTGTATTTTTATACCAAAGTGTTTTCTTTTCATTTTTTCTTTCTTTTTGAAGTTTATGGTTATCAAATAAATAGTCCTCAAGAACTTTTGAGGTCAGAACTTGAAGTACTGTCTCTGGTCTCTGCTTATTTGGAGTTATCAAAACCCACACCCTGTGTCACTCATTATATCATTGTCTATCCAGTGGGAGTTGTGAGTCTAAGGCCTTATGCCATAGATTATCATGGTGTTGCATTTGGTCAAGCAACTGTTGAGATATTCAGGGAGTGTTACAGTTTTCAGTGCTTTGTTTCGAGAAAGGGGCAAAGATGTCACAAGCAGTGTTGAAGGTATTTATAAAGTGGGAGAGGGCGGTATCAATTGATTGGGTGCTATACATGGGGGACTCAATTAATTGATACCACCCTCTCCCACTAGGTTAGTTTTGAAGTGTTGAAGCATACCCTTTTTTAGGTGCCTACATAGAAACACAGAAGTTGATGGCAGATAAGGACAGCAAGGCCCATCCAGTCTGCCCTTTTCTTTATCTACCTTATGAATGTGCCATTGGCCTTTGCTCTGTCAATGGTTTATCTATTCATACTCATCTGTATTGCTCCCATATGCCTATCCCATGCCTGTTTGAAGCCCAGCACTGTATTCATAGCCATCACTTCCTGAGGTAGGCCGTTCCATGCATCCACCACCCTTTCTGTGAAAAAGAACTTCCTCACATTGCCCCTTAATCGGCCTCCCTCTAAACTCATGCTGTGTCCCCTTGTCCTGCTGTTTTTCTTATATTGAAACATGTTAGACTCTTTCACCTTGTTAATGCCCTTAAATTGTTGGAATGTTTCAATCAAACCTACGGTAGGAGTCAGTGGGAGGAGCAGTAGGTGTTTTATTGAACCATAAGCAAGTTACTGGGCAATGATTGCTAAGGGTGTCTGGGAGTACTGAGACTTTAGTAATGTTGTTGGGAAGATTGGAGAGAAAAAGGTCCAGCAACAAGGTGATGCCCAATTTGTCATTTGGCCTGATAGGAGTTAGTATAACCTGAGTAAGATCAAGCGCAGCAGTCGAGTCCTTTAGGAATAGAGGATGGGGATGGCCAGTTGAAATTAAAGTACCCCATTGTGATAATGTTGATGTTGGAGAGGAGTTGAGAGATATAGGACATGAGCCAAAGCTCAGACAGAAGAACACATTGCAAAATCAGTGGTTAAAGGGGACAAAACCTTTTACAGGTACATAAGTGAAAAAAGAAGGACAAAGGGAGGGATAGTGAGACTGAAGGGGGAGGATGGGATCCGCGTGGAGGATGACAACAGTAAAGCTGACATATTGAACAGGTATTTCTGCTCAGTCTTTACTAAGGAAGAGGGGGGTAATGGGTCTGAAGGAGTACAAGGGTGAGAATGGTACAGAAATGGACACAAGTCCCTTTACACGAGAAAGGGTCCTGAAGGAACTGGAAGTAACAAGAGCTGATAAAGCAATGGGTCCAGATGGGGTGCACCCAGGTCCTTAAAGAACTAAGAGAGGTGGTGGCTGAACCTCTGGCTATCCTGTTCAGCCAATCACTGGAAACAGGGAGGTACCCAAAGACTGGAGGACAGCAGATGTAGTCCCCTATACAAAAGTGGGAACAAAGAGGAAGCAGGGAACTACAGACCAGTCAGCCTCACCTCTGTAGTGGGAAAGATCATGGAAGCACTACTGAAGGAGAGATTGGTGGAACATCTGGTTGTCAATGGACTACAGGACCCAAGGCAGCATGGTTTCACCAGGGAGGTCATGTCAGACCAACCTCATTGAATTTTTGACTGGGTGACTAGGGAGGTGGATCAGGGGAGGCAGTGGACATGGCCTATCTGGACTTCAGCAAGGCCTTTGACACTGTGCCACATAGAAGACTATTACACAAACTGGGGAATATGGGTGTGGGCAGGACAGTAGTGTGGTGGGTAGGTAACTGGCTGGGTGGCAGGACACAGAGGGTGGTGGTAAATGGCTGTCACCCACAGAGGGAAGAGTGACCAGTGGGGTACCACAGGGATCAGTGCTGGGACCGGTCCTATTCAACATCTTCATCAGTGACATTGCACAGGATATAGAAGGCAGAATTTCACTGTTCGCTGATGACACAAAGCTCTGTAACAGAGTAGACACACCAGAGGGTGTAGACAGAATGAGAAGGGACCTGCAGAAACTTGAAGAATGGTCAAGGGTTTGGCAGTTGAAATTCAATGCAAAGAAGTGCAAGATAATGCATATGGGGCACAAAACCCTGGCACAATATATCAGTTGGGGGTGAGGATATAGCATGCACCAAGCAGGAAAGGGATCTTGGGGTTGTCATCTCTGATGACCTCAAGGTAGGGAAACAGTGTGACAAGGCATCAGGTAAAGCAAATAGGATGCTGGGATGTATAGGCAGGGGCATCACCAGCAGGAAAAGGGAGGTCATAATTCCGCCATACAAGACACTAGTGAGGCCCCACCTGGAGTACAGTGTACAGTTCTGGAGACCATACCTATGTAAGGACATAGACAGGGTAGAGAAGGTTCAGAGGAGGGCAACAAAGATGGTGCATGGGTTGCATCACAAGTCCTATGAAGACAGGTTGAAGGAACTGAACATGTACTCCTGGAGGAGAGGAGGGAGAGGGATATGATAGAGACATACAAGTATCTTACAGGAGGAACAGGGTGCAGGAAAACACTATTTTTAAGCAAAAAGATGTTTCAGGACTAGAGGGCATGGGATGAAGTTGGAGGGAGGACGATTCAGAGGAAACATGAGAAAGAATTTCTTCACAGAACGGGTGGTGGACAAGTGGAACACCCTGCCAGAGGAAGTGGTGGGGGCTGAAACAATCACGGGATTTAAGAATGCATGGGATAGACATAAAGGAATTCTAGAGGTCAGGGGTAAGGGGAAATAGACTTCTAGGAAAACAAACTGAACTTACAAGCTCAAATGGGCAGACTAGGTGGGCCATAGGCCCTTATCTGCCGACACTGTCTATGTATCTATGTATCTATGACTTAAGGGAAGGCAAGTCTCGGATTATGCAGTGGGAAGTAGACAGCCATGTTTTGCCAGGGCTGCCAAGGAGCATCTTGGCTGTGAGTTTGGGCATTGTGCTTGGGGGGAGAGGTGAGCTGGCAGTGATTGGAGAGTGTCCCTAATGTAGAGGGTGCAGCCACCACCTCATCTACGCAATCTGTTGACATGGAAAAGGAAGTAGTCAGGTAGGGTTACAGCCGAGTCCGGGGTGTCATGGAAGAGCTATGTCTTGGATAGGGTCAGTATGTCTGTGGAATGCTGGGCTAGTCACCCTTTGGAGTAAGATAAACTTCTATACAGGCTACATATGTTAATTGCAGCGAGCTGGAGCCCATGCATCCTGTTGCTAGCAAGGGAGTGGCAGAGAGTCAGCCCAGGATTAGGGTGAACATTTCCTGATAGGAGGAGGAGGAGGGCATACTGAAGGAGGGCTGCCTTAGCAAGTTTGCATTTTGGCGGTGTGGGGCTTCTAAAGGGGGAGGGTATTGTGGTAGACAAGGGGATGGGAATAGAAAGGGTGAAATGAGAAAGGAAGGAAGGAGGTGGGGGAAGGGTGGGGGGAGAGAGTTGATGGGACTACTGGGGGTGAGAGTAACTCCGGCTCAGTGAGACTGGAGGTACCACAAGGTACATGGAGGGGGAGGGGAATGATAGGACGAATGGATATTGTGGAAAGAGGACATTTGGAGGATAGAGATGGGGAGGCAGGCCACAGATAAACAATAGTAGGCTCCAAAGGTGAGGCATAGTGATGGAAGGCCAGACTGATGGGCTAAGATACTTACTGCAAGGGACAGAGATGGTCTGGTCATTTAGTACAGTGGTAGGACTGCCGACTCCAGAGTAGAAGGTACTGGGATCAAATCTCAGACAGAAAGGAAGCACATAACTACTACAAGTGTGTGCTGCCCCCTGGTGGAGATGTTTCAATACACCTGTGGTTTGTTCCAGGTACTAATTTGTTCCTGAAACAAACATTTTGTGGAACTAAGTCAAGATCTTTGAATTTCTGGCCCGGTGTCTTTAAACTGTGGGGCTAAGATACTTAATACAAGGCAGAAAGATGGTCTGGTCACTTAGTACAGTGGTAGGGTTACTGACTCCAGAGTGGAAGGTACAGGGATGGAATATCAGGCAGGGAGGAAGCACACAGGTACTAATACAAGGGTGTGCTGCCCCTGGTGGTGATGAATGATAATCTGCTGATGGAACAGTGGAGACTTAGAAAAAAGTGTAAGGGTAAAGGTCACATGACTAGTGACTTCAATAAAAAGAGCTCTGGCCTTGAGGGGGGTGGAGTGAGTGAGTGAGTGAGTGAGTGAGGAGGGTGGGAGGGTGGGAGTTGACGCAAAGCATCGATGAGTAAACACCCTTCTAGAGTGTGATGAGCAGGAAATCTCAGAAATAAGCAAGCTGCAAGGAGGGCTTTCTTCATCTCTTAAGGCAGATCCAAACCATCCTCTCCCAGGGAGCTGTTGGCTGTGTGTGGTAGTGGGGAGGTAGGGTGCTGGCTTGGACACTGAGAGAAGCAGAGAGGAAGAACAAAAGAATCAGGTAGGGCTTCCAGAACAGGCTTCAGGCTAGAGCATGCACTGACTGCAGAACTGAAACAGTGGAGCAGAATCCAAGATGGCAAATGACAGGTAAGCACTGATTCAGTTACTAGCAGAACAGGCACCACAAAGAAATAGCTCAGAGGAGAAAGCACTGACTAGAACTTACACCACATATTAACCCACACCCCAGCTAAGCTGCAAACTGTGAGACTCTTAACATGCAAGCTACAACCACTCTAAAAGTACACAATATATGAGAGCAATAAAGTACTAGTTGAAAACTCTCAAAATGTATACAAGAATTAGAGCAACAAACACTGCCAGAATCTAACAGTCTGAGTCTGCAGTCAATTAATTACAAATCATCCTGAGCTAACAAGTAACAAGACCTAACAAGAAGGAGAGGCAGGTATTCAGTCCAGTGTAGAGTCAGAGTTTTGAGAAAAACACTCTCAGAAACAGGCACACTGCAGGGAGGGCTTTCTCTTTACCTCTTAAGACAGATCCAAACTGTCCTCTCCCAGGGAGCTGTTGACTGTGTGTGCTAGGGGCATGGCTGCTGGCTTGGACACCTAGAGTAGCACAGGCTAAGAAAAAAAGAACCAATTCAGGCTTCAATCCAGAACAGAAAGTTGGCCTCAGGCTCATCCACACTGAGCATACACTGATTGCAGAGCTGGAACAGTGGAGAAGAAGCCATGATGGCAGTCCACAGGTAAGCACTGATTCAGTTACTAGCACAGCAGACACCACAAGGAAATAGCTCAGAGGAGAAAGAACTCACTAGAACTTACACCAGTGGTGGGATATTCAAAAGGGTTGCGCCTGGCGCAACACAGTTGCACCATGTGCAATCCACTGATGCGCCCTGGTGTGATATTCAAAAGGGGAGCATCAGGAATGTATGCAGCACAAGTAGGGGGTGTGTGCCCATGCATACTCCACACATCCCAATATTCATCCCAGGATGTGCTGAGCAGATGCAGGCGCAACCCCTACCTGCGCCACACACAGTTGAGCCAAGAAAAATAGGAGCAACAGCTGGCCACCCACAGGTGAGCCTCCGTATTGCAGGGTGCAACACGGCAGCTGCCAGCTGTGGGTGGCCACCCGAACTTCTGCAGCACCATCTGTCATGGTAGCACCCCCCACGCCTGATCACAGCATATATTTTGAATTAAATATGTCCAATATCCCTGGTGGTCCATTGGACCGCTTCGAGCCCGATTGAGGGCATAAGTATAAAATAAATGTCCATTATCCCTGGTGGTCCAGTGGACTGCTTCCAGCCCAATCGTGGGCATATGTAGTAAATACAATGTAAAAACCATCCCTGGTGGTCCAGTGGTCTACCCACCTCCCCAGCCGCCCACTGAGCCTCACTACCCTGCTTCCCCCATCAGTGGCATTCAGTATGGCTGTATGCCCATTGGTCCACAGCACAGGCTAATGGGTGTGCAGACCATATACTACACAGTCCAGATTTGTGAATGGATTCATTCACATATCTGGACTGTGTAGTACGGTACGGTCTGCACGCCCATTGTCCCATGCTGTGGATCAATGGGCATACAGCTGTACTGTAATCAGTCAGTCAGAGGTGGCCAGGCGGCTTGTGGGTGGGGGAGCTGTTGCCCGCTGCTGATGGGGGGTGGGGTCACGGGCTCAGTGGGCGGTGGGAGGGGGTACCGCTGGACCACCAGGTATGCTTTTTATGTTGTATTTATTACATATGCCCACGATCGGGCTGCAAGCAGTCCACTGGACCACCAGGGATATTGGACATTTATTTTAGACTTATGCCCACGATCAGGCTGGGAGCGGTCCACTGGACCACCAGGGATTTTGCACAGTTTATTTAACTCATATACCCACGACTGGGCATTGGAGTGCGTTGTCAGTAGATGCAGGGGGCGTTGGTCCCTGACGGCTGCTGCCTGGCAGGGTACCAGGTGCAAGTTGCCAGGGATCGGCACACCTGCATGCAAATGGGGCCATAATGACATGCTATCGGCCCCATTTGTGCCTTGCATACATTATGGCTCCATTTGCATGTCCACCACTGAATAGCGTGGTTGCTACGCCTAACACAACGGCACTTGTGCTAGTGCATTCCCCTGCTCCTCACTGGCCACTTGTGCTGGCGCAGTGCCACTGCACCATGCGCAATGCAGGTGGCCACAGTGTCATATTCAACAGTGCAGAGCCATGGTGCAGCACCGTTGAATATCACCAAGGCCACACCCTGGCGCATCCCAGTTGCGCCCCTGCCTGGCGCAGTTCTGAATATCCCACCCCAGATATTAACACACAGCTCAGCTAAGCTGCAAACTATGATACTTTTAAATTACTAACTAAAACCACTCTAAATTACACTATATATTAGAGCGTTAAAGTACTAGATGAAAAATCTCGAAATGTACACAAGAATTAGAGCAACAAACACTGCCAGAATCTATCAGTCTGAGTCTGCAGTCAGTTAATTACAAATCATCCTGACCTATCAAGTATCCACAGGAAAGAGAGGCAGGTAATCAGTCCACTGTAGATTCAGAGTTTTGAGAAAAACACCCTGAGAAACAAGCAAGCTGCAGGGAGAGATTTCTTTACCTCTTCAGGCAGGTCCAAACCATCCTTTCCCAGGGAGCTGTTGGCTATGTGTGGTGGTAGTGGGGTGCTGTCTTAGACACATTTAGAGTAGGAGAGAGGGAGAACAAAAGAATCAATTAAGGCTTCATTCCAGGACAGGAAGCTGGCATCAGGCTAGAGGACAGTGAGCATGCACTGACTTCAGAGCTTGAACAGTGGAGAAGAAGCCAGGATGGCAGACCACAGGTAAGCACTGATTCAATTACTAGCACAGCAGGCACCACAAAAATAACTCAGAGGACAAAGCACTCACTGGAACTAACACAAGATATTAACCAATAGCCCAGTTTAGCTGCAAACTGTGAGACTCTTAAAGTACTAGATAAAACCACTCAAAATGTACACAATGTATAAGAGCATTAAAGTACTAGCTGAAAACACTCAAAATGTACACAAGAATTAGAGCAACACACACACACTGCCAGAATCAATCAGTCTGAGTATGCAGTTAATTAATTACAAATCATCCTGACCTAACAAGTAATCAGAGGAAAGAGAGGCAGGTAATCAGTCCACTGTAGAATCAGAGTTTTGAAAAAAACACTGTCAGAAACAAGTAAGCTACAGTGAGGGCTTTCTTTATCTCTTCAGGTAGCTCCAAACCATCCTCTCCCAGGGAGCTGCTGGCTGTGTGTGGTGGGGGTGGGGGTGCTGACTTGAACACCTAGAGTAGCATAAGCTAAGAACAAAAGAATCAATTCAGGCTTCATTCCAGCACAGAAAGCTGGCCTCAGGCTTGACCACACTGAGCATACACTGACTGCAGAGCTGGAACAGTGGAGAAGAAGCCAAGAAAGCAGACCAGAGGTAAGCACTGATTCAGTTACTCAGACAGCTGGCATCACAAAGAAATAGCTCAGAGGAGAAAGCACTCACTAGAACTTACACCAGATAGTAACCCACAGCTCAGCTAAGCTGCAAACTGTAAGACTTTTAACGTACTAGCTAAAACCACTCTAAAATACACTATATATTAGAGCATTAAAGTACTAGCTGAAAACACTTGAAATGTACACAAGAATTAGAGCAAAAAAAAAACACTGCCAGAAACTATCAGTCTGAGTATGCAGTCAATTAATTACAAATCATCCTGACCTAACAAGTAATCAGAGGAAAGAGAGGCAGGTAATCAGTCCACTGTAGAATCAGAGTTTTGAGAAGAACACCATCAGAAACAAGCAAGCTGCAGGGAGGGCTTTCTATATCTCTTCAGGCAGATGCAGACTATCCGATCCCAGGGAGCTGTTGGCTGTGTGTGGTGGTGGGGTGCTGTCTTGGACACTTAGAATAGGAGAGGGGAAGAACAAAATAATCAATTAGGGCTTCATTCCAGTACAGGAAACTGGCCTCAGGCTAGAACACAGTAATCATGCACTGGCTGCAGAGCTGAAACGGTGGAGAAGAAGCTAAGATTGCAGTTCACAGGTAAACACTGATTCAGTTACTAGCACAGCAGGCACCACAAAAAAAATAACTCAGAGGATAAAGCACTCACTAGAACTAACACCAGATATTAACCCATAGCCCAGCTTAGCTGAAAACTGTGAGAGTATTAAAGTACTAGCTGAAACCACTCAAAAAATACACAATATATGAAAGTATTAAAGTACTAGCTGAAAACACTCAAAATGTACACAAGAATAAGAGCAACACACACTGCCAGAATCTGTCAGTCTGAGTCTGTAGTCAATTAATTACAAATCATCCTGATCTAACAAGTAATCAGAGGAAAGAGAGGCAGGTAATCAGTTCACTGTAGAATCAGAGTTTTGAGAAAAATACAATCAGAAACAAGCAAGCTGCAGGGAGGGCTTTCTTTACCTCTTCAGGTAGATCCAAACCATCCTGTCCCAGGGAGCTGTTTGCTGCATATGGTGTGGGGCGGTGCTGGCTTGGACAATTAGAGTAGCAGAGTGGAAGAACAAAAGATTCAGTCAGGGCTTCATTCCAGGACAGAAAGATTGTCTCAGGCTAGACCACACTGGGCATGCACTGACTGCAGAACTCGACTGGTGGAGAAGAAGCCAAGATGGCAGACCACAGGTAAGCACTGATTTAGTTACTAGCACAGCAGGCACCACAAAGAAATACAGTAGCTTAGAGGATAAAGAACTCACTAGAACTTACACCAGATATTAATCCACAGCACAGCTAAGCTGCAAACTGTGGGACTCTTAAAATACTAGCTAAAACCACTCTGTAAGTACACAATGTATGAGAGCATTAAATTACTAGCTGAAAACACTCAAAATGTATACAAGAATTAGAGCAATACACACTGCCGGAATCTGTCAGTCTGAGTCTGCAGTCAATTAATTACAAATCATAGTGACATACCAAGTAATTAGTGGAAAGAAAGGCGGTAATCAGTCTACTGTAGAATCAGAGTTTTGAGAAAAACAGCATCAGAAACAAGGAAGCTACAGGGAGGGCTTTCTTTTCCTCTTCAGGCAGACCCAAACCATCCTATCCAAGTGAGCAATTGGCTGTTTGTGGTGGTAGTGGGGTGGTGGCTTGGACACCTTGAGCAACAGAGGAGAAGAACAAAAGAATCAATAAAGGCATCATTCCATGACTTGAAAATAGTCTCAGGCTAGACCACACTGAGCATGCAATGAATGCCGAGCTGGAACAGTGGAGAAGAAGCCAGGATGGCAGATGACAGGTAAACACTGATTCAGTTACTATGACAGCAGGCACCACAAAGAAATAGCTCAGAGTATAAAGCACTCACTTGAACTTACACCAGATATTTACCCACAACCCAACTAAGCTATAAACTGTGAGACTCTTAAAGTACTAGCTAAAACCACTCTAAAAGTATACAATATATGAGAGCATTAAAGTACTAGCTGAAAACACTCGAAATGTACACAAGAATTAGAGCAACAAACATTGCCAGAATCTATCAGTCTGAGTCTGCAGTCAATTAATTACAAATCATCCTGAACTAACAAGTAATCAGAGGAAAGACAGGTAGTTAATCAGTCCATAGTAGAATCAGATTTTTGAGAAAAACACACACAAGCAAGCTGCATGAAAGGCTTTCTTCACCTCTTCAGGCAGATCCAAACCATCTTCTCCCAGGGAGCTGCTGTCTGTGAGTGTGGTGGGGGATAGGGTGCTGGCTTGGACACCTAGAGAATCATGGGGGAAAGAACAAAAGAATCAATTAGGGCTTTATTCCAGGACAGGAAGATGGCCTCAGGCTAGACCACACTGATCATGCACTGACTGCAGAGCTGGAACAGTGGAGAAGAATCCATGATGGCAGACCACAGGTAAGCACTGATTCTGTTACTAGCACAGCAGACACCACAAAGAAATAGCTCAGAGGACAAATCACTCACTAAAATTTACACCAGATATTAATCCACGGCTCAGCTGAGCTGCAAATTGTTAGACTCTTAAAATACTAGCTAAAACCACTCTAAACGTACACAATATATAAGAGCATTAAAGTGCTAGCTGAAAACTCTCGAAATGTACACAAGAATTAGAGCAACAAACACTGCCAGAATGTATCAGTCTGAGTCTGCAATCAGTTAATTATAGATCATTCTAACCTAACAAGTAACCACAGGAAAGAGACTCATTTAATCAGTTCAATGTAGATTCAGAGTTTTGAGAAAAACACCATCAGAAACAAGCAAGCTGCAGGAAGGGCTTTCTTCACCTCTTCAGGCAGATCCAAACCATCCTCTCCCAGGGAGCTGTTGACTTTTTGTGGTGGTGGTGTTAGGGGGTGCTGGCTTGGACACCTCTTCAGGCAGTTCCAAACTGTCCTCTCCCATGGAGATGTTGGCTGTGTTTGTGTGTGTCTGGGGGTGCTGGCTTGGACTGTTCCATGTTAAAATCGTGACTCCAAAATCACGTTGGAAATAAAAGCGAATGAATAATTGTGCTGTGATTAAGTGTGACGATGCAGAATGGCGAATGCATAAAAGCGCCATAGTCAAATTAGCTCATTAAATGTGTATAGTACCAATCTGCATAGTCACTAGCAGAAAGTAGGCTCTGGGTCTAGCAATCAGGTAATCAACCTCCCCTCGTGGGGTGATGGCCCCGTGAGGCACAATATCTCGAAGGATTACACTTGACTGCGATAAAGACACAAAGGATGAATGCGAGACTGAAATCTATAAGAGGTCCCAATGGAGTGAGCTGAAGGAGCAGCTTATGAATGGAGATAAAAGAAACCACAGTCGGAGCTAGGGCACAAAACATCTCTAAATTTATAACATCCTTTCACAGGTTTCACATCTTGTGATGCTTTTGCAGCTCAGAGCCTCCCCTGAGAGGAAATACATTAAATGGAGATTCTGCTGAAGATGTCACTTTGGGGACGAAAGAGGGAAGCATCTTGAGTGGATTTTTCCCTAAATAAGCAGCCTTTTCTGTTATTGCTTCAGAGACACTACAGAAAAACCTGGGGGGCAGGTGAAGAGTCTGTAACCATTATATACAAGCCTCCACAAGGATGTGGGGGGAAAGGATGGGGATGCCAGATTTTTCATTAACCACAGCCACATTTAAACACAATGTCAGCATTTGACCCTGTACCAAAAAGTAGTGATTTTTGAATAGTCGCTAATGTTGCTTACTGATTGGAATGGTCTGTCGCGATTAGTGTATTGCTGCTTTTTTGTATGGTTGCTGCAATTTAAGTCACTTTTCTTGAGTCACGGATCTTGCAGTCACTTATCTGAAGTCATGATTATCACGGGATACCACTTGGGCACCTCTTCAGGCAGATCCAAACCGTCTTCTCTCAGGGAGCTGTTGGCTGTGTGTAGTGGTGGGGGGGGTGGTGCTGGCTTGGACACCTCTTCAGGCAGATCCACACCATCCTCTCCCAGAGAGCTGTTGGCTGTGTTTGGTGGGGGTGAGTGCTGGCTTGGACACCTAAAGTAACAGAGTGGAAGAACAAAGGAATCAATTGGGGCTTCATTCCAGGAGAGGAAGCTGGTCTCAGGCTAGTCCACTAGCCATGTTTGTGGCATGGAAGATACTTTTTCTTGTTCAAAGTACATAGTTTTTCATCCGCTCCAGAAAAACAGCTATAATTTTGCCGTGTTTCAATTGCATGTTTTCTAATAACCTTTTTTTTTTTTTTGCAAATAACTATGTTTTATTGAAAAAGTATTACAAAAGCAATGTGCACACCAGATAATAATATACAGACAAGTGCTACACCATAATACATTGAAGGCACATTATAACAAAATTTTAACAAGAAATAACAATACAACAAAACAAAGACAAAAAAAACAAAGACAAAAAACACAAAGACAAACCCCCCCACCTTCCCCCCTCTCCACCCCCACAGCTATCCTTGTAAACCACTTTATCATATTACAGGGTGGTAAGGCAATAAAAATAAGACTATTAACTAACGCTCTAAACTCAGGGATGGGGGAGAGACTTACAAAAATATAAGAAGAAAAGGACCAAATTGCGTCAGGCTGCCTAGTACCGTTAGGATGCAGAAGGGATTATAAGATAAAAAGCATAGGAAAAGGAGGGCAGTAAAAAGGGGGTAGTAGGGAGATAATTACAAAGAGAAAGTAAAGAGAAGAGACAGGAAGGATACCTTCTCTAGTAACTGTATCTAACCTTAAGGCTATGTGTAAACCACCCCAATACCTTTGAAACTTGGTCGATGCATTAGCAAGTGAATAAGCAATCCTTTCTGCATTCAATGCTCAGGAATTCCTCCCACCATTCTTTGAAGGAAGGAGTCCAATCATCCCGCCAATGACGAGAATTACTAATTTAGTAACCAATGCCACCAATGCCATTTGACGCCTTTGAATATTATGGGATGTAATTGTACTTCCTAAATATGCAGATCTCTAAGTTAAAAACGCTGTTAGGCCATAATATGGCTTTATCCAGCATTTAACCGAGTTCCATAACCTAGATATTTTAGGGCAGGACCAAATTTTATGGAAAGTAGCTGCTAAGGGATCATTACAATCCCTGCATACAGGAGAGCAATGGCTATTTAACCGATGAAGTTTTGCCGGAGAAAGATAAAGGTTGTGCAACAGCTTAAATTGGATATCTCTTAATCTATCTTGCTTAACACATGAATAAGTATCCACCCAAATTTTCTCCCATTCCGTCTCTGACCACTCTAAGGACATATTAATTTTCCAGTAAAGGGGAATCGGAGATATGGTAGAGTCCAACCTTACTAAAATATATTTGTAAATTTTTGAGACAGCTTTACCAGATAAGCTAAGGTCGCACATCTTGCTGCATAGGTCCCCAGCCTGATCAGATCATTTGCCTTTGCCCAAAAAGGACCTAATGCTGCTCCGAATTTGTGCCAGCCATAACAAGGACTGAGGTTTAACCCCAAATTTAAGAGATAGAGTTGATAATGAAAGCATGGAGCCGTCAGAGTAAAAATCCCCAATACGAATCTTAGAGGAGGGGATTGGATAAAATTCTAATAACCTTTTTAAACTTATGTTTTGTGTCATGCCTCTTTCTTCATAGGCAACGATAAAATCCTCTGCGGTTCTATTACAATCAAGTTAAATACAGTTTAGTGAAGATATTTCAAGGGTGAATAGCATATGTTAAATAGTTCACAGAGTTTTTCAGTTGGAAACAGTAACATAAACAATTGATTGTTACAGTTTCAGGCTGAACAAAACGGTCAAACTTGATACAATTCATAGTGTGGACAAGTCTTCACGATATATGGTTATTTGATGATCTCATGCAATAACTATTGCACATACTCTTTAGTACTATGGGGTGTGAAAAAGTATACAACATCCAAAACAAAGTGAACACAAATGAGTTGTGAATACATTCTCAAAAAGTAAGGAAGTTAAATGCAGAAAAACTTTGTTAATGCAACATTTAGGGTTGATATCAAAGCAACAAAAGTAGGGAAATGCAGTGCTAAGGTTTCCAACCCTAACTTCTGATTCAGTCTCCACAAGCAGCGGATGGGCTAAGTCAACCCAAGCAAGCAGAGACAGTGATCATCAGGTATGATAAACAACATACAACTCTCTGAAGATAATATAAGAGACATCTATCATCATGGTCCACCAGGTGTATGAGATCTGCTGCCATGCCAGTGTGTGGGGGTCATGCCCGCATACTGGGTATGACTGAGGAGGGACCACTGCATGCCCCACACCCCAAAGTGCTCCCTAGAGACCTACTGGGAGGCTGCTAGGGTTGTTGAGGATGAGGCAGTGCATAGAGAGGGCTGGTAGGAGGCCACATGTCGACCCAAACATAGTACCATGGCAATATAGAGCTAGGCACCTTACCTAACACACTAGCATGGCTGTACAACTCATATAGCCCCAATGTGTTGCTGCTGCCACCTGTCTTGTCATGCATCAATCAATCAATCAATCAATCAATCAATCAATCAAAATCTTTATTTACCCAGGAGATCACCATTGAGCAAGCTGATTTACAAGGTGGACCTGCAGTTTGCAAGGACCAGGGTACAGAACAGAGTACAAGTAAAATATATATAAAACAACAGTAGCAAGACATATACAACAAAATACATACAGTGTAGAAATAAAGGTAGATAATATATACAGAGATGCCTTTATAATCCTATCCATCGATAACATGTTCATAGCCTGTAAAGGAGGCCCTGGGATGTGGAAAACTGCACACTTAGGAGGCAGAGACACTGGCAGAAAGATTCTGGGATACTCAGCAGGTGGTATCAGGGCATAAAAGAGGGAGATGGAGGGTGTGTTGCAGTGAGTACGTAGGACTGGTGGTACTGCAATGGACTCAGGGAGGGGGGAATAATCTTGGTAAGGGAACACTTAGTTTAATGGGAAGGACTTAGAGTGAGTGGAAATGTCAGCTGGACAACTAGTAATGGTGAAATCAGTTACAGAGCTCCACAAATGTTTTGTCATATAGGGTCCTGAACATGACTAACAGGGGAGCTAAGTGTCAGCAATTTCTGTATCCTATTCCAAAGTGTGGGCAGGACAAAGCTTATGGCTGCTCTGCCTAAGTGGGTACCGACCCTAGGTACTTTCAGGGAAACCAGCGAGTGACTTCTCAAGGCATAATTCCCAATCAGGCTTAGTGGGAGACAGCAATGTATTGTGGGAGTTTGTTGGTGATGGCTCGGAGTGTCCAGAGGGCTGCATTTCTATACTGCCTATGTTGAAGGGAGGGCCAACCCACAGCTGCATATAATGAACAGTGGTGGGTGGAAAAGGGGAGGCCTGTTACAAATCTCAGAGCTCTATGATACAGTATGTCCGATTTAGTAAGGTGTGAGGCTGGGCACTGGCCATATATGAAGTCAGCATAGTCAATTAGTGAGAGGAACTTGGATTGGATGCATCTCTCTCTCTCTCTCTCCATTCACTCACACCTCCCACATGACCCCACCAACCTATCCATAGGTCTCTGTTCCACACCATGCCCTAGCAATATGTCATAACAGCAGAACTTTAGGTAGCTCCCAAACATAGTGGCATCGCAGTGGACCTCAGAGATGCCCAATTTTTGTGCAGTCATCACATCTTCTGTCATGCATCTGTCTACCACATGCCCTAGGAATGCACTGCCACCCCTCGCAGGTGGACTGCATGTGGGTGGCCTCCAACACAGTAATATATATAGCATTGGACATATAGACCCCTCCCAATACATTGCCATGGCACTGGAAGTCATACATCCTCACTGTGGTGCTGGTGGCACCCATCCCCTCGTGCATCTGTCCTGCACCAGTTGTCTCTATCCAGTGCCCTGTCATCCACAACCCCGGTAGTCTTCCAGTGCACATTATGTGCACGACCCCCCAACACCCTGCCATGGCAGTAGATCTGATACAATTTCACTGTGGTGCCGCATGTGTCCTGTCACTTATCTGTGTCCCACCAGCCATCTTCATTGAATTGCCTATCCTACGTAATCCCTGCAGTCTTATATTGGGTCTCTCACCCAGGTGTAGGCCAAACAGAGTTACATGGCAGCAGACTTCCGAGCACTCCACAGATACAGTTGGCATGGTAGTAGACCTCATATAGGCTTGTTCTGGTGCTTGTGTAACCATTTCTGTCAGCAATGAAACTCTGATCAACCCTACGTATGCACTGCTGTGCCCTCTCTTCCCTTGGATGGCCAGGATGCAGTTGCCTTCTCAACACATTGCCATGTCAGAAGACAACCACGCACCTCTTTAATACCCTGGCATAGCACGGAGGTCATATAGCCCCATTGTGTTCTTGGTACTACTCATCATGTCACTGACTGGTCTCCCACCATCCATCCCTATGCACTGCCCTATCCCCCATGACCCCAGCAGCCTCCTGGTAGGTGTCTAGGGAGCACTTTGGGGTGTGCGTGCATTGGCCCCTTTCCCATGGTGCCCAGCATAGGGGTGTCCCCCAACATTCTGGCATGGCATTGGACCTCATGAACCTGGTAGACCATGATGATGGATGTCTCTTGTATTATCCTCAGAGTTGTATGTTATTTGTCTTACCTGATGATTGTTGTCTCTGCTTGCTTGTGTTTCCTTGCCCTTTCTGCTGGTTGTGGGGGAAATGTGGAGTTAGGGTTGGAAATCCTAATGATGCATTTCCCTATTTTTTTCCCTTTGATAACAACCCTAACTGCTGCATCAACAATTTTTTTTGCAATTTATGTATGTGTGTGTATATATATATATATACACCCAAAATTTTGCACCTTAATAACTTTGCAACTGTTTAACAGATTTGCCTGGAATTTGGGATACAGAATCAAGACCTATACACCTTAAGATCTGCCAAGTTTTGTACCAGTCGGATATCTTGGCTGGGTTGATAAGTGTGATCTGGGCGTGTGTTTATGCTTTTTTTGGAATTCTACGCTTGGGCCTAGAGGTCACACGGTTTGTGCGACTGGTCCAAAATCTTCAGAGAATGTGTGACTGGGGTCCCCAATTTGCCTTTCGCTGATTTCGTGAAAAAATATTGAACGGTTCAAAAGTTATTCAAAAAACAAATTCTCATTATAAGTCAATGGGAAAAGTTAACAAAAAGTTCAACACTTTCGCAAATGCAGTTTTTACTTTCACAAATGGCCCTTTTACTGTCGCAAATCCAACATTTTGTTTTCAGTTGGTGATCAGAAATATGCTTGGCATTTAAATTTGGGACCCTCTAGCAACCTAATTCTTTCTGTATTCACCTAGTTGGACCCTGAGGATGCTAGCCATGTCTTTATTTTGGGGTAAAACACCCCAGAAATATGTTTTTCAGATTTCTGAAAGAAGTACTTTTGCAAAGTAGTGTCGCACACAGGAAAGTGTCACAATTCTTTGTGAAAGCTTTTGCAAATTGCGACACTACTGCGACACTATGCCCAAAATAACAGTAATTCTTTGGCACTCCGCTGCAAAAGAACAGTTTGGAGTTTTGGGCTGAAATTTGAAGGGAACGCAGCCGACATCTCACGGATGTGCCTTTCAGTGTTTTTTTAAAAAAAATATTACATGGTGGCAAAGTTACGGTACTCCAAATTTGATGCTTTTTCCCATAGGATAACATTACAGCGTACGACGCATTGCAGCATTTGTTTGATGCCCTGCTGCAAAATAACGGTTTGGTCTTTTGGGCTGAAATTTGCAGGGAACACAGCCAACATCTCACAGATGTGCTTTTCAGTGGTTTGGTGAAAACATATTACAGGGAGGCAAAGTTATGGTACTCCAAATGTCTGTTTTTTTCCCATAGGATAACATTACGGTATCTGGTTAAGGCCAGGGTCCGTATCTCGAAACGGTAAAGTAGATAATGGACTTTCGCCAAAAAATGCTTAGCACCCATAAAACTAGCCAGGAAAGTGATAATTCATATGACTTTTAAATTTTTTTTCTATGTCGTATGATTCCTGAGATATAAGCAATTTACAATTCCAAGTCCTCATTTTTCTGTTCCGAGAGTCATTATTTTGCATACATTCTTTGTACTCACTGTCTTTCTCTATACAGCTTTTGGGGAAAACCAGCCTGTGCGCTTACATTACTGTTACCATTACTGTTTCCGCTTGCGTTCATGTATTCGTTTACTTACATTCAGTTTACGCCTACCATATGCGCCATCCTTTTTACGTTTTCATTTGCTGTCATGCTTGCTTTGTTTTTAACATTTCTGTCTACAGTACTGTTTCTCTTTCTGTTTGCTGGCGTCACCATGCGCATTACCATTTTGCGTTTGTGGGCACAATGTTACTATGTGACAAGACATCAAATCGAACGCGGTGAGCACGATCGCAGGGCCCCACGCCCCGCCACTGCATTACATCACTATTTCTCATTATCATTCACAAAAGAAGGAAATTAGAGGCAAAACTCCGCTTAATGCATCAGTTGGGTTGTTCCACAGTGGCAAGCGAGGAAATTCAATAGTAGGTTGAAACCCCTTTGCACCCTCCAGCCCACCCGTCAACTGGAATCGGGGTGTGCATTGATCATCGGTCCCAACTCTCACCCCATTCTCCTATTCCTCAGCTTCTTTCCACATGTGATGGGGTGAGAGTTAGGCCGATGACCCCAACGCCGCACCCTGATTCCAGTTGGGGGTGGGCTGAGGTGCAATAGGGTTTCAACCCTAACATCGAATTTCCTCACTTTTGTCACTGTGGAACAACCCTAACAGATGCATTAAACAAAGTTTTTGATATATATATATATATATATATATATATATATATATATATAGCGAGAGAGAGAGAGAAAGAGAGATTCTTTGCCAAAAAAAAAACTGTGTTACTGCCTCAGTTAGTGTTCGGATTAAAGTAACAAAAGTAGGGAAATGTGTTATTAGGCTTTCCAACCCTAACATCCCACCCCACCTTCCAAGTAGTAAAAGGAAAAAACATTACAATTGAGGGTGTGCTGGGTCTTGGCAAATCAGGGCGGGGGTCTTCCTTGGGGTTATCAACCCTTATACCACCAATTTCATCAGTGAATAACTTCAGATGTGCAGACTACATGGCATTTTTTTATTTATTGAGATGTTTCACCAGGAAGGCACATTGAGCAACAATTTGCTCGTCTCCTGGTTCGACCTGGGGGGAAGGGAACATGGGCATAGTAAACAAAGTTCTGGTACACAGTATATAAACACAATTTGTATACATTCAAATGTAAACAGAGATTAAGTAAACAATATATGAATACAGTTTGATTACAACAATACAGTGAGCAGTCAGTTCAAAAGTACTGAATTGAGGAATGCTAACCTGTTAGAACAAAATGGATTTGGAGCTAACAGTGAGAGCTAGATAAGTACAGTAGCACAACTAGCATATGGCAATACCTGGTGAGGCATAGTTTGTAATTAGAAAATGGCAGAGTGGGATCAGGAGGCTTGAACTGGGACATGGAGAGGAGAGATGTGGACAAACGAGAACTACAAAGTGAACAAGAGTGCAGGTTAAAAGTTGAATATAAGTGCTTTGAGTTTAAGAGTTAGCCCAAAAAGCTAGGGTTAGTTAAGGGGAGGGGTTTGGAAGTGGAGGCAGGGAGCAGTGGAAGTGGAAGGAAGAGGAAGGTGAAGGAGAAGGGGGAGAGAGGTGGGTTATCCCCTCCAGCTTGCTGGTGACCCTGCCTGCACAAGGCAGTGGTCTAGCATGACAAGAGGGAACAGGTTGAGGGCAGAGAGAGATTAAGGTAAAAGCAAGGTGAAGTGAGGGGGGAGGAAAATGGGCTAGCCCCTCCAGCATGATGGCAACCCTGCCTGCACAAGGCAGGGGTCAAGCATGACAAGAAGGACACATGTTTAGGGCAGTGAAAGTTAGGGTAAAAGCAAGGAGGAGTTAAGGGGGAAGGAGAATGGTCAGCTGGGGCCTAGCTACACCAGTACACAGAGGAACCCTGTCTGCACAAGACAGAGGTAGAATGTGTGGAGAAGGGAAACAGGTATCAAGTGGGGAGGAGTAAAGTGGGAGGGGAGGAGGCTGGAAGAGTAGGAGGCAGGGGACTGAACCTGGGCCAAATTGCATAGATACAGGAGGTGAGGAAGGGACACAGGTATTGGGTATTGGGACACAGGTATTGGGTAGGGGAGGAAAAGAGAGGGAGGGGAGGAGGCTGAAAGGTGAAATGGGGTGAATGTTAGGGTTGAAAACCCCAAGGAAGACCACAGCCCTGATTCGACAAGACTTGGGGCAGTCAAAACAGTACTGTTTCTTCCTTTTGTTGTTTGGAAAGTGGGGCTGAGGGTTAGGGTTGAAAACCCTAACACCACATTTCCCTACTGTTGATGCTTTAATCTTATCCCTAACTGGTGCATTAATGCAGTTTTTTGCAAACAATTGTAAGCCCCCCCCCCAAAGTGGACTTTCCTGATCAGGAGCTCCATTCTCCCCAGCTTTTCTCCCTGGCTCTCTTTGTTCCAGTGGCTCTGGTGGGATTTGCACCTTGTGACCCCCTGTTGTGGCTTGTGGACATTTTCTCCAGTGTCTCAGTCCAACTGGGGCCAGGCTGAACACTGGGGTGATGATTCCTGCTGCCAAGTGCAGGGTTGTGTGGCCCCCGGTCTGGTAAAGGACCAGACTGTGCTCGGGGACATCACCAGGGATCAGAAATTTAAAGCAGCAGTGACTCCTTTATGCACAGTAGTTTTTGGTGCCAGCTGGCACCATGGGGCACTAGATTAAAATATTAAATTCGGGATTACAAGTCCCATAGGGCATAGGTACAGGAAGAGGAATGGTGCCAATGCATATAGTACATGATTGGACCAAAGGGCTGTGGCCCCAAACTGGTGAACTGATAAAAGGGAGGGCTGTAGGAAGCAAGAGAGATTCATGAGTGGAGAGTGAGCTGTGAGGATGACTGTGTGGTCTCCTGGGCAAAGTTTCAAAAGTGCCTGGTTGTTCCTAATCCCAACTAAATTCCATTTTACAAACCTGTGAGCAGGGGGAATAGCTGTTGTCTGGGTAGAAAAAGCAGGATAAATTTTTCTTTATTGGCCCCCAGCAGTTGGACAGTTTGACCTATGAGGAGAATTGGGCTGCTGATACTAATGGAGCACATGTCCCCACAGCAGACAGATGGGACTGTGAAAAGACCGTTCAGCCAGGGAAGAGACTGGGGAAGACTTGTATCCCTGCACATGTCCTGTAAGGTTGCTAGAGGTGAAACAGAGGGGTTTGGGGAACCACATCAGGCCTTGTTCCCAGGACTGAAGACAACACATCTGGTGCAGAAGGATAGAATAGGCCTGCCTGAGTGAACTCAGTCTATAAAGGCCCGTAGGTAAAGCTGGCAAGGCCAGGCAGCTAAAGATCATCATGGCTTGAGTTTCCCCTTCATCCAGAGGTCCCATCTGTGGTGCACCACCAATGGAGACCTTACATGGTACCATGCAACTTATCTGGCTGTGAGCCCCTGTGTGAACTGCAACAAACTGTGAGTACCCTGAGCTATGGCTGTGGGGAGTTATTAGTTAAATAGATAGGATACTGGGGGAAATTGCCATACAGGACTTCCTAGAATGTTCAAATTGGCCAGACCCAGAATACAAGTTTGAAAGGGTGTTTGCCAGTTTATTCTGTGTTTATCTGGGCCCTGATGAAAGACCTCAGGCCTGCATCACTGAGCGGTGAGGTACCCATTGCACAGGGACAATCTGGGTGCACCCAGGGGGTAGGAAAGGAGTTGCTATGGAGATAGCTGTTGTCTAAAGTAAATGTGGTTGACATTTTCCTCATTGTGCCCCCTTCCCAAATAAAGAAGGGTACTGTTTGCATTTTACCCACTGTCCTGTGTTATTGAAAGAGTGCTGCTGGGGAGGAGCAAGGCTACTGTGTGGGAAACTGTTACTGTGTGGGGTAAAGTATTATTGGGGCAGCATACTATTTCCTGAAGGGTGGTAATCTGTTTTTTATCCACAGGAGTCCTTGCCATTACCCCAGGTGGACGCACCGTGCCATATTAGCTACCACAGCGGACACCAGGCCGGCCCCCTCAGAGGTGGGTGCTGAACTACCCTGAGGGCCCCGGAGTAGCCAAGGTGAGTCAAGGGGCTGTTACAAGTGGAGGATACTGCTGGGATATGCTGCCCCTTAGTGACTACCCCAGAACCTGCAGTTTGAAAATTCGGTACCCCCCCCAGTTGGGATAAACATAATGGCATTCCAAGAAGTTGAGGACTGGTGTGCATTTGAGGGCCTGGACCACCAGAAGGTACTTCTGTTAAGAAATGTGAAGGGGGTGTGGGCAAAACAAATTGTCTTGGGAGTATTAGATTGGGCCCTGGCAGATTGTGGGAGGATGAAAATTCGAAGGGTGACCAAGGACCTCAGCATTGGGCTTAGGGATTTAATCTTAGAGACTGACAGGGACTCAGTGCCTGTTGATGTACCCCCTACTGTGACACTAGAAGGGTTCCAAGACTACTGGGTGGTACCAAAGAGAGGGAGCCTGACCAGCCCACCACCTGCTAATACGCCCCTCCCAAATCCCCCCTGCCCAGTGATGAAGGGAAGTTTGAGGCTAATTTATAGTCCTTGTTCACTGGAGAAGGGAAGTCCATGAAAGACCTTCAGGCTATGTTCCTTGGTGAGGGACCCCCTCATATAGTGCTACCTGGTGGAATGACCCCCATGTGGTGGTGCCGTATGAACAGTACAAGTGGCTGCACACCTTCTCAGGAGAAATCCCCATGCCTGTCAGGGTAGATGATTTTGAATCCTGGATAAGTCAGGCCACTCAAATGGTCCATGTCTGGAGGTGTTCTGATGAGGAAAAGTGCAAGAGGGTAGTTGAAAGCTTGAGGGGCATGGCCCTGGATGAGATTCAGTCTCTGCAGGCCAGACAGCCTAGCTGTACCACAGATGAACATTTGGCAATTCTGAAAAGCACCTTTGGGGTCATTGAGAAGAGGGAGGCCACCCTGTTTCAACTGTGGGGCACCATGCAACAGCACGGAGAGAAATTGTCACTGTACATTACCAGGGTGGAGGCCATGGTGCACAATATTTCCTAGGCTGGGGGAAATCCCGCAGAGAGGGTTGCTCAAATGAGGCTCAACCAGATCCTTAGAGGGGCTGCACACTCTCAATTGACCCTAATCTCCCTTAGGTTGCTGGACCAAAAGACTGACACCCAATCTTTTCAACAGTTATTGGATGAAGTGAAGGAGGAAGAGGCCCAGGAGGATGTCAAAGACCTGTTGCCAGTGCCCACAACCACCATAGCTGTCCTGTGACCCCAAGCCCTTGACCCCCTAGACCTGCCTTGTTCTTTTGAGTTGGGAAAGGTGCTGAAAGGGCTAAGGGATTGTGTGTAGGACATTAAGGGAATGAGAGAAGTGGCCCCCTCCCCTACTATGGGTGAGTTCCAAGAAATCAAAGACTATGTGAAGGCCTTGCATCTGGCCTTAGAGTCCCGGCCCTTTCAGAGTGTTGTTACATCTGACCCTAGGTGACAATCCACTCGATAGACTGCTCCTAGTCCTAGGCCTCAAATACCCCTCAGGCCTCGAGAGGCTGGTTCTGTTTCAAATGTGGACAATATAGTCATACAAGGCATGGTTACCTTGGTGTAGAAAATTCCTAGCTATTGATCAAAAAACACAGGTGGATGGACCAGAGAAATTCCAGTGGGGACCAGTAATGGAGCTACCTGGGCCCCAGCCATTGCACTTCTCCACCAAACAAACTGACACCCAAATCCCACTCAATAGCCGGTGCCCCTGGCCTGATTGGCCCCTGGGTTAATGTGGAAATCTTGCTAGAGGGAGTGCCTTGATTTACTCTACTAGACAGCGGGTCACAAGTCACAGTCATACACTGGACTTTCAATGACAGACATTTGCATCATTTGCTCCTCCTACCCGTCTTGTTTGTCACTGTGGGGGATAGGTAGTTTGGACTACTCCATGATGGTTACTGCTTAGTACAAATAGCATTAATCTCGAAGGGACCTGAAGAACACCCCGTCATTGAGGCTTTGGTCTTGATATGCCCAGAGACAAAGGGAATGACTGACACACCCATATTAATTGGGACAAATGCTGATATATTTGGACAGCTGATGAAGATGCGTACCAAAAGAGGCAGGACTGATGAGCTAGTGAACCCTTTGGTAAAAGCTGTGGTAAAGAAAGTTGGTTTGACTGTGGAAAGTGAGAGAACCAATGTGGTGGAGGAGAGTGTTGGTGTGTGTGCCGAGTGGATGGCAAAGAGTTGATCCTGCCTCCAAGTTCAGAGTGCCGAGTTGTGGGAATTGCGCAGTATGATCAGCCACCACAAGGACCAGCCTTCAGAATCGATACTCCACCACCTGATAGTTTACCAGAAGGTCTGCTGGTGCAAACAGGAGTGATTCCCCCTCCAGATACAACCAAATAGCACACTCAAAACCTTTTCATTGCTCAAAATGCAATTCACATTTCTGGAGAAGGGTGCTGCTGGTGTGTGGCATCCAGTGCACCCCCCCAAAAAAACATGGCATATATTCAACATTTAAACATTTTAACTGCCTAATTGCTTTTCTTACTTTAAACTCCATGTAAAAAGGGGTCCTCTTAGTTTTCAGATTGGAATTTCAAAGTGAGCAAGCTATACCACCCCTTCATGGTGGGACCCTTTCAGTATAGCCCTTGCACTAGCTTCTCCACTCTGAAATGCTTGCAGTGGCTACTCATAAATATAGAGTACTGCATAAACTGGCTTAAGTCACATGGCCTTATTGGCTCCTTAAATTGATTCCACCCAGGAATTTCCAAAAGTGGTGGCAGGGAGCATGCTAAGTGGAGTACCACAACTCCCAAAACTCTAAAAATAACCAAATTGCACGCTCAAAACCTTTGGAATTCCAATCTGAAAACTAAGAGGACCCCCTTCTTTACATGAAGTTTAAAGTAAGTAGAACCAGTTGCCATGAAATTGTTTAAATATTAAAATATTCCATGTTTGGGGGGGGGAGGTTGTGCACTGGTATCTTGTTTTTAACTATTGTTATTTACCACAACCCAGTAGCACCCACTAGCAGAAATGTGAATTGCATTTGTGGGCAATGCAGAGTGGAACATGCTGATTTGGGGAAGGTGTGGCACCCCCTTACAGCATGCTCCCTTCCACCACCTGTAAATGTTTCTGGGTGAAAGTACCTTATTTAAGGATTCAATTAAGCAGGCCTATTCAGGCAACACTCTATATTTGTGAGCAATCACTGCAGGCATTTCAGAGCTGAGAAGCTAGTGTAGGGACTACACCAAAAGGGTCCCACCATGAAGAGGTGGTATAGCTTGCTCACTTTGAATTCCAATCTGAAAACTTAGAGGACCCCCTTCTTTACATGAAGTTTAAAGTAAGTAGAGCCAGTGGCCATGAAATTGTTTAAATATTAAAATGTCCCATAGTTTGGAGGGGGTTGTACACTGGTATCTTGTTTTTAACCCCTCCAGATACACCCTGGGCCAGATGGGATGCGGTGAGGGTTGGAAATGAATCAAGGAAACTCAGAGTCATCCGAAAGGGTCAAATGTTAGTAAGTATCTACAGGTGTGACAGTGCCATTGCAGTGAACCCAATGGTAACCACAGAGAAAGAAACAGATCCACATTTGTTCAAGTTTGGAGATTCCCCTATACCCGCCGGTAACCGGTGGAGCTTAACTCAGAAGTTGGCAAAGCACCGAAAGGTCTTCTCACTCCATGAGTGGGACATGGGGTGTGTGAAAGGGGAAGAGTATCAAATTTGACTGAAGGATGATTGCCCCTTTAGGAAAAGGTCTTTGAGGTTGGCCCCGGGTGACATTGAAGATGTCTGGCAAAACACCTGGGAAAAAAGTGACACAAAAAACATTTCTGATCATAGGAGACTCCATGACTCAGGGAGCTGATACCTACCTCCAGCCAGTGGTAATGATCAGGTATCTTCCAGGTACATCAGTGTGGAGAAACATTGACCGCATTGCTAAAATTGTGCAGGAAGCGGAAGAAAACATCGATGTCCTGATACACATAGGGACTAATGATCTCTCCTGCCAGTCAGCTGTGGAGACCAAGGAACATCTGACTAGGATGGGAGACAAACTGTCATCCATTTCATCTGGCATCTCCTTCTCTGAGATCCTGCTGATCTGGGAGAGGGGGGCAGATGGACGGAAGGTCAGAGAAGGGGAGATAGAGCAGCTAAATATGTGGCTTAGGGGCTGGTGCCAGGAAAAAGGACACACATTTTTAGGTAACTGGCAACAGTTTTGGGAGCGAAAGTTCTTTAAATTTGATGGACTGCTTCTGATTAAGGAGGGAGTCAGTGCATTGGGGCAGAAGTTTGATATCTTTGCAGAATATTTAAACTAGCTAATGGGGAGAGGGGTGCACCTCCTGATACATCGAACAGGAAGAACACCCCTCCCCCTCAGCTAGTGATCAAACAGGAGTTCAGCATGTTTGTAGTTCATTTGCATCACCAGGTGAGGAAAATGGTCCGGCTTCCCCATACGATGCACAGGGGAAATGTCGGACCTTGCCCAACAACAAATGCACTGAAATCTGGCCAAAGGAAAATCATGTACACAAATGCCTGCAGTCTGGGAAACAAAATCCCAGACCTGCAGGCAACAATGACAGAGGCTAAACTGGACCTAGTAGCCATTAGCATGAAATGGTTCACCAGTAACCATACTTGGGAGACTTCAGTACCCTGCTATGTACTGTTCAGAAGAGACCAAGGTGCAAAAAGGGGGTGGGAGAGTAGCCCTTTGTGTCAATGAAAATATCAAAGCAACAGAAATTCAGAATACATATAAGCAGCCAGAAGAACTGTGGATCACCTTGGAAACAGGAAATGGGACAGCCATACAAACTGGGGTTGTCTACAGGCCTCCAGACCAGGGAAAGGACATAGACACATTACTGTTAAAAGATATACAGAACATGATAGCTAAAGGGGAGGTTCTGATAATGGGAGATTTCAACATGCCAGATACAGTTTGGTCAACACCAGCAGGAACATCTGCCAGAACTAGACACATAGTGGATTCCCTGCTGGGGGAGGGCCTCACACAACTGGTACAACAACCCACAAGAGACAGGGCTATCCTAGAGCTAGTAATGACTAACAGGGAAAGGATCACACAACTCCAGGTAGAAGGTCACATGGCGCCAGTGATCATCACATGGTATGGTTCAATTTGGCCACTAGAACTAAATCATCCTATTAGAATGCAAAAATATCGGACTTCCGAGGAACTGACCTTGATAAGATGGCCAACAGAGTTAAGCTAGCCCTGACAAGCAGAATTACAGGTGAGGGGGTACAGGCAAAGTGGGCAATCATTAAGGATGCAACACTTGAAGCAACATCCCATTTGTGTTTGGGAGAAAAGCAAGAGCAAAAGAAGGAGGAAACCTCTTTGGTTCGCAAACACAGTAGCAGAAAAGATTAGAACCAAAAGACTGGCCTTCTGGAAATATAAGGGAACGCAGCAGGATGAAGATAGGGAGACATGCCAAACTTCCCTAAAGGAAGCAGGGAAGGCAGTAAGGCAAGCAAAGGCCCAAACTGAGGAAACAGTAGCACAAGCAGTAAAAGAAGGGGACAAGACTTTCTATAGATACGTTAGTGAAAGGAGAAAGTCCAGAGGAGGTGTTGCTAAGATCAAAGGGGATAAGAGGAAGTGTGTGGAGGAGGATCAAGGAAAAGCATCTATCCTAAATAGATACTTCTGCTCAGTACTTACTGAGCCCACAGCTCAGCACCATGAACACAGGGAGGAGGGAAGTGTGCACAAGTCCCTTCACAAAAGAAAGGTCCTACAAGAGCTCACTAAGCTCAGGGTGGACAAGGCAATGGGACCTGATGGCATACATCCCAGGGTACTAAAGGAGCTAAAGGTGGAACTTGCAGAGCCATTATCAGAACTGTTTAGTGAGTCTCTGAGCACAGTAGAGGTCCCAGAAGACTGGAGAAGGGCTCATGTGATCCCGCTCCACAAGAGCGGTTGCAGGGAGGAGGCAGGGAACTACAGACCAGTCAGTCTTACCTCAGTAGTGGTCAAGAGTATGGAGGCACTCCTTAAGGAAATGATAGTGCAACACCTGGAATCCATAGGTGCACAGGATCCAAGACAGCATGGGTTCACAACAGAAAGGGCCTGTCAAACTAATCTCATAGATTTCTTTGACTGGGTAACCAGAGTGGTGGACCAAGTGGGTGTAGTTGATGTTGCCTACCTTGAGTTCAGCAAAGCTTTCGATACTGTTCCACATAGAAGATTGATTAATAAGATGGGTAGGCTTGGGGTGGGTCAGATTTGGTCAACTGGGTGGCAAACTGGTTGGTGGGCAGAAAACAGAGAGTGGTGGTAAATGGTATACAGTCAGAAGAGATGCAAGTCACAAGTGGGCACCTTAGGGGTCAGTCCTGGGGCCAGTCCTCTTCAAATTCTTCATCAGTGACATTGCAGATTGACTGGAGGGTAAGATTTGTCTGTTTGCAGATGACGCCAATATCTGCAACAGAGTAGATGATCCAGATGGGGTGGGCAGAATGAGAAGAGATCTGGATTAACTGGCAAAATGGTCAGAAGAGTGGTAACTGGGGTTTAACACAAAGACGTGCAAGACCATGCACATAGGGAAGAGAAACCCTAAAGCCACCTATAGGTTGGGAGGGGAGTTGCTGGCAATCACAAGGGAAGGTAGAGACTTGGGCATTATCATCACAAATGACCTGAAATCATCCAAGCAGACCACTAAAGCAGTAGATAAGACTAGGGGATGTTTGGGTGTATTAGCAGAGGTATCACAAGTCATAAGAGGGCGGTAAGAATCCCTCTTTACAAGACACTGGTTAGTCCCCATCTGGAGTACTGTGTGCAGTATTGGAGGCCACACCTTCACAAAGATATTAACAAACTGGAGATACTCCAGAGAAAGGAACCAAAATGGTGCAGGGACTGCATCAGAAAACATATGAGGATAGATTAATGGAGCTCAACATGTGTACCCTAGAGCAAAGGAGGAAGAGAGGTGATATGATCAAAACATTCAAATGCCTTAAGGGCATTAACGAGGTGGAACAGTCTAACATGTTTCAATATAAGAAAAATCATAGGACAAGAGAACACAGCACGAGATTAGAATGAGGCCGATTAAGGGGTAATATGATGAAGTTATTTTTTACAGAAAGGGCAGTGGATGCATGGAACAGCCTACCTCATGAAGTGATGGATATGAATACAGTGCAGGGCTTCAAACAGGCCTGGGATAGGCATAAGGGAGCAATAAAACCTGAGAATGAATAGCTAGACCATTGACAGAGTAAAGGCCTATAGCACATTCATAAGGTAGAAAAAAAAATGGACAGACTGGATGGGCCTTGCGGTCCTTATCTGCCATCAATGTCTATGTTTCTATGTTTCTTTGATCTCCAGAGTGGCTATTATCAAATCCCCATGGCAGAGCAGGACAAAGAAAAGACCGCTTTTATTTGCCCATTGGGGTTCTACCAATGTGATCGCATGCCGCAGGGAATATCCAGAGCACTGGCCACCTTCAGTGCTTGATGGAGAAGGCTATGGGGGATATGAACCTGCTCAAAGTTATCATCTACCTGGATGACCTTATTATATTTGATCGCAGCCTGGAAGAACATGAGACTTGGTTGATGAAGGTCCTGGCTCGTCTGGAGGAGTTTTCCCTAAACGTGTCAATTAACAAGTGCCAGTTCTGCCAGTCCACTGTAAAGTATGTGGGACACATCATCTCAGTGGATGGTGTTCAAACTGACCCAGCTAAAGTGGAGGCCCTCACCTCCTGGCCCAGGACCTCCATCTTATGATCCCTGCAATCCTTTTTGGGGTTCTGCGGCTACTACCATCATTTTGTGAAGGACTACTCAATGGTGGTATGCCCTCTTAATGACTTGATTCAAGGCTGTCCTCCATCAAACAGGAAGAAGAGATCCCAGCAGTTAGGGACCAACCCTCCAAGGGAGTATTTGCGAGTTGGTGAGCCTTTTGTTAACCGGTGGACCCCTGAGTGTGAGGTTGCTTTCTGGGAGATTATCCAGAGACTAAGTGAGACCCCAATTCTGGCTTTTAGTGACCCCAACAAGCCCTATGTCCTCCACACCAATGCCAGTTTGAATGGTTATGGGGCCGTGCTGTACCAGGAGCATCCTGAAGGACTTAGACCAGTGGCATTTGCTAGCTGTAGCCTGACATCATCCGATAACTACCCTCTGATGGAGAAGGCTATGGGGGATATGAACCTGCTCGAAGTTATCATCTACCTGGATGACCTTATTATATTTGGTCGCACCCTAGAAGAACACGAGACTTGGTTGATGAAGGTCCTGGATCGAGCAGCGGTTATAATCCAGCCATAGCACCTCTATGGTGCAAGAAGCCTGATCCACCTACTCCCCAAAGAGATAGATAAGGTGCCACTTGCCCCCATGGGCAGCAGTCACGATCCTGCCATAGCACCTCTATGGTGCAAGGAGCCTGATCCACCTACCCCCCCAAAGTGATAGATAGGGTTGATGCTTGAAAAATTGCCACGATTTCTCTGGGATGTGTGAATGCTGAACCGGATCATCACTTGCAATTTGCGGTTTTCAATTTCAGTGCCTTCTCAGGGTAGCACTATTAGCTCCACGCCTGTGTAGAGCTCCCTGATTGGCTGGTCTCATTCACCCAAGACAGGAGCACCCGAGACGTGTGGCTTAATGTAAGCCTGCATCCCTGTACTCGGCTTCTAATTTATGTATTTTAATTTGGCCTGTTCTGCTCGGCCTGTGTAAAGTAATTTAATATTCCCCCCACTGCATTTTTTCTCTAACTGTATGTGCACTGATTCAGCGCTAGCTCTGCAAACTTCCCCTTGATTTTTCCCCAATTAAGCCTTCACTCTGTACACTGCCTTGAATTTGAGTTTGTAAAAAAGTTTTACTGGCTTTGTTAATATATATATATATATATATATATATATATATATTTTAATTCTATTTAAGACTGTACTGGGTTTACATGCTTCCTGCTATGGACTTTAGAAAATTCAGTGAATTGTAAAATCTGTGTAGCCTGTCTTGAGCCTAAGGCTCCTGCCCTTGACTAACATTCTTAATCATCTTCCTTTGTCCCCCTGTCCTCCTCTGTCTCTGTTCTGTCCCTCCTGCTCTCCCCCATCAGTCTGTTCTTTTGTGCTTGTTTTGGATTCCTGAGTTATCCGGCACCTTGCCTCTGTCTGAGACCGCCCCCTGACTTGTCTTTCAAGTTGGTGCTCAGCTCTCTTTCTGTGTCTCTGTTTAGACACACCCCCCGATCTGCTCCTATTTAATCTGCTGTCTCCTTCCTTACAGGTGCCACTTGCCCCCACGGGCAGCGGTCACGATCCAGCCATAGCACCACTACAGTGCAAGGAGCCTGATCCACCTACCCACCAAAGAGATAGATAAAATACGACGCTTGAAAAATTGCCACAATTTCTCTGGGCTGTGTGAATGCTGAACCAGATCATCACTTGCAATTTGCTGTTTTCAATTTTGGCGCCTTCTCGGGGTAGCATTATTGGCTCCACGCCTGTGTAGAGCTCCCTGATTGGCTGGTCTCACTCACCTGAGACAGGAGCACCCGGGAGTATGCAGGGCTTAATGTAAGCCTGCATCCTTGTACTCGGCTTCTAATTTATATATTTTAATTTAGCCTGTTCTGCTCGGCCTGTATAAAGTAACTTACCATTCCCCCCCTGCTGCATTTTCTCTCCAACTGTATGTGCACTGATTCAGTGCTAGCTCTGCAAACTTCCCCTTTATTTTTTGTCCCACCTCCCCCCCTCCCAGGCCTCCTTTAAATGCACACAGTCTCTTGCCACTCCTATCTGATGTTTCAATTTATTGGTTACTTACTGTCAACAACTGCAATTCCTCCCATCCCTTTTTGCAACTAAGCTTTCTAGCAGCTTTATCTCATTCTGTCTTGCTGAGGCATACCATTTTGGTACTTTAGGTTTGCATATTGCTGACTAGCATATCCTGTCTTGCTGACTAGTATATCCTGTCTTGCTAAAGCACTGTTTTACTTGAAAATTGTGCTACAAATTACTGAACTGTGACTGATTTGCCAAAAAACTGTGTTTATGGTCTAAAATGTTCCCAGTAACCAGGTGTTACAGCCCCTTTGTGACTTTGTAGCTCTCTCCAGACTGCAAGGTGCCAAGGAAATTGCTGGCTTTTCAGTTGCTAATTGAGCTGTTTTCGCTCAAACTGCTGGCCTTTGTGTTGCCCCACTATTAATTCGAGCTCCTCTCTCCTTTCTCTAGCCAAGAACCCGCTAGGGATCCCAGCTCAGATGCCCTCCGCGTGGACCGTGGACACTGGGCAGTCGGCACTTCCGAAACAGCCGCCCGAGACCTCCTCATCGGACTCCACCACTTGAGAGGTACGGCAAAGCTGCAATTTTTCACCCACCCGCCAAATTCCCCCTCCTGTGTGCTATTATATAGACCCGTTAGCACTGCCCACTCCCATCCCTAACGAATCTCCTGCCTTCTCTTTCTTTCTAAAACAATTTGTTACTGCCAGGGTTTTGCCAGGGGAGTCCTGCAACCAGCAGCCAGCGAGCTACTCTTGTTATCAGCCAATCGCAACGTGGGCGCTTTTTTGAAGCAAGCCTCGATTGGCTCAGATAAAAGGCGCTGCATATCTGTGCTCTGGGTTCAGTCCCTGCTGGGCTTTTTCTTCCCACCCCCACCCCTCCCAGGCCTCCATTAAATACTCAATTAGCTCCACCCCCTATAGAACTGTTTCACTGTATTCGCTCACGTTAAGGGCATAGACCGTGCTGCAAGCCACCCTCTCTCTAGGCACCCTGCCCCTTTCCCCTGCACTAGCCTGCTCAGCTGAACCATAGCTCACCTCCCCATTGTCATTTTATTTTTGCTCACTAATATTCTAACTATATGCTATCACAATGAAGTCCCAGGTTCAAAACCTACCCTGGAACATCTCATTGCTATTTACCTCGCCCCCTTTCATTGCACTAACGCTCATCCAAAGCCCACCCCTCCCTTTAATTACAACCCACTCCCCACTCACCTGCTTTTATTACCACCTTCTCACATGTCACTCAGAGCATTATCCCTACTATCTATTAACTGCCACATTAGACTGTACCGTAATAGCACTAAAATGGTATCCCCTACCAGTACTATTAGCCAGTCACAACTTAAAAAAGCTTCCAGATCCATCACAACAGCTATAAAAAAAACTCCTGCTCCTGCTCCTTCTCTGCTCAGGTAATGTAGAACTAAACCCAGGCCCTCTGCCAACGTTCTCCTTACCTACCAAGTCTGCTGCCACTCCTGGCCTTAAATTCATGTTGGTGAACATTTTAAGTTTGTCCCAAAAAATTGACCTTTTACAAGCCTGGACCGCACACACTGAGCCTGACCTCATCATTATCACCGAATCCTGACCCAAAAATGCTATTACGGACCAGCAAATTACTCTCCTTAACTATAATCTCTATAGGGATGATAGGAATACTGGGAGGGGGGTAGTTATTTATGCCAAATCCAAATTCACTATTAGTGACATCTTCTGCAATTCTTAATCTAAGGAATAAGAAATTGTATCTCTGAAACTCCACCATCCCTCCAATGAAATTATTACAGTAATCAGCGGCTACAGACCTCCAACTAGTAGAATTGAAATCATCAATGTCCTAAAATCCTTAGTTACAACAGCCAACACAGAAACACTGATATTCGGGGACCTCAACATAGATTGGCTCACACACAAATCGCATAGCCTGAAATCCCTTTGTGATGAACTAGGTCTTGCCCAGATAATTAGTGAGCCCACTAGAATTAACACCACTGACATTGGCAATAGTTCTCTCATCGATGTCATACTTACCACCCATCCCCACAAAATACTACAATCAGCTGTTTTTTTCAATGATATGAGTGATCATAGAGTTGTGGTCTGTACAAGACATCAAACCAAAGCCCGCAATCAGCCTAAGTTCATAATCAAGCATTCCTTTTGTAAATTCAACACCCTGAGTTATCTGACTGACCTTAGCAAGGTCAAATGGCAAGATCTGTACCTCTCTAAAACAGTTGACGAGGCTGTCTCTAACCTAAATGAAAATCTCACCACCCAGGCTAACAAGCATGTCCCATTTATTAAGGTACATACGCACAAGGTCTCCCACCCCTGGTTTACACCTGAGCTCAAAACCACACTTATAAACCGAGATAAACTTTGGGATCTAGCAAGAAGAACGAAGAATCCGACAGATTGGCAGACATTTAGAGCAGCTAGGAATGCCTGCGTAAAACATATTCGCTCTACCAAAGCGAATTATTGCATTTCCACACTGGAAAAAGCCAAAGGAAACTCGCAGAAAATTTGGAGGACCATCAAGTCTATTGAAGGTCAACCGGCTGCTCCCTCCATTCCAGTTAAGATCAACATAAATGGCACAGTTATTGAGAACAATTACCAAATCCTCGAAGAACTGAATTCTCACTTCACCACAGCTGGTCTAGCTTTCGATGCATCACCGTACGTATCTCATATTAGTATCCATGCTAGCCCTATCACTGTCCCGAAAGCTACAGCCCATCCTTTCCAGCTGCTCCCCCTCAGCTTCAAAGAAGTTGAGGATTCACTCATCAATTTAGATACCACAAAAAGTGCTGGGGACTATGGCTTAGAACCATTTTTCTTAAAAGTCGGCTACCGCTATCTTACTGCTCCCATTCTCCATATATTCAACCTCTTTCTCTTCTGCCGTAGTTCCATTATGCTGGAAATCCACTCATATCATACCCTTATTTAAATACGGTGACCTATGTGACTTAAACAATTACAGGCCAATCTCAATCTTGCCTATCCTTTCAAAAGTCCTCGAAAAATTGATTTATATGCAATTAAAGAATCATCTGGAAACCTACTCTCTCCTCAATCCAGCCCAATCAGGTTTTCGCTCTAATCAGAGCACTGTTACTGCTCTAGCTAAAGTCACTGATGACTGGATCTCAGCCAAGGGTGCTAAAAAAATTACAGGTGCAGTATTCTTAGATTTGAATAAAGCATTCAACACCATTGCCCATACTCTAATTGTGAACAGCCTCACCAATCTTAAGCTACCCTAGCTACTACCAAATGGTTCTCCAGTTACCTAACAGGTAGCATGCAGAAAGTCAAAGCTGGTGGGCTGTTCTCTGCCTCCTTACCAGTTACTAGGGGAGTCCCGCAAGGTTCCGTCTTAGGTCCAATACTCTTCTCCCTATATATCAACAACCTCGATTCTCAAATAACCAGGTCAACCTTGCATTTCTTTGCAGACAATACAGTTTTGTATACATCTGGCCATACAATATTGGAAGTCAGAGATATACTTCAAGTCGATTTCACACAGCTAGAAACAAATCTCATCGATACCAAACTCCTCCTAAATGCTAAAAAAACTAAGGCCATGATTTCCCCCAAGACTTCCTCCATCACCCTCACTGTCCCACCTAAAGACTTCATCGTTACATCCATAGGTGAACCACTGGAAGTTGTCTCTAAATTTAAATACCTCAGCTTTTGGTTAGACAACAAGCTCTCCTTCAATGATCACATTGACAACCTGTCTAGAAGACTAAAAGCTAGACTAGAAACATAGAAACATAGACTCTGATGGCAGATAAGGACCGCTTGGCCCATCTAGTCTGCCCATTTCCCTACCTACAGGATAGGCCGCAGATCCTGGTTAACCAACAGCCTATTTCTTCCTACCCCCCACAAGAATTGCCTTATGTCTGTCCCATGCATTCTTGAATTCTCCCACAGTTTTAGATCCCACAACCTCCTCAGGAAGGCTGTTCCATGCATCCACTACCCTCTCTGTGAAATAATACTTCCTCACATTGCCCCTGAACCGCCCTCCTTCTATCTTTAAATTGTGTTCCTTTGTTTTTGCAAGTCTCTTTTTCTGAAAGATGCTACCCTCTTGGACTTTGTTGATTCCACTGAGGTACTTAAAAGTTTCTATCATGTCCCCCCTCTCCCTTCTTTCCTCAAGGGTATACATATTAAGCTCCTTTAGTCTCTCCTCATACGGCTTCTCTTGCAGACCCTGCACCATTTTAGTTGCCCTCCTCTGGACTGCCTCTATCCTGTCTGTGTCCTTGCAGAGATGGGGTCTCCAGAACTGGACACAGTACTCCAGATGGGGTCTCACCAACTGTCTGTACAGAGGGATAACAACTTCCTGTTTTCTGCTGCTGATGCCTCTCCTATGCATCCCAGTATACCCCAGCCTTCCCTACTGCCTTCTCACATTGCTTGCAACCTTAAGGTCATCTGATATGATTACCCCAGGTCCCTTTCCTTTTTGTTGTTGTTACTACCTCCCCATTGTGTATTCTTCCCCTGGGTTCTTGTTTCCCAGGTGCATTATTTTGCACTTCTTTGCATTGAATCCTAGCTGCCTTACTTCTGACCATTCCTCCAACCTTGCCAAGTCCCTTCTCATCCTTTCCATGACTCCTTGTGTATCAACCCTGTTGCAGATCTTTGTGTCATCTGCAAAGAGGTATACTTTTCCTTCCAGTCCCTCTGCAATGTCACTTATGATGACATTAAAAAGGACTGGACCCAATACTGAACCCTGTGGTACCCCACTAGTAACCCCTCTTTCTTCAGAGTGGACTCCATTTACAATTACCTTCTGTGTCCTGTTGTCCAGCCAATGTTTTACCCAGGCTACCACCCTGGGACCCACTCCCAGGCTGGTTAATTTGACTATTAATCTTTTGTGTGGGACTGTGTCAAATGCCTTGCTGAAGTCTAGGTTGGCCATGTCCACAGCCCCTCCCTGGTCTTCTACTTTGGTCACCCAGTCGAAGAAATCTATTAGATTCATCTGACATGACCTTCCCACTGTGAACCCATGCTGCCTTGGGTACTGTGCCCCACTGGCCTCTAGGTACTCAACTATTCTTTCCTTCAGAAGTGACTCTATCACTTTCTCTACCACAGAGGTCAGACTGACAGGTCTGTAGTTATCTGCCTCTGTCTTGGTCCCACTTTTGTGAAGGGGAATCACATCCACCTTCCTCCAGTCCTCTGGTACCACACCATCCTCCCATGATTTATTAAAAAGAGCAGCCAGTGGTTTCACTAGTTCCCCCCTTAATTCTTTTAGAATTCTGGGGTGAATTCCATCAGGTCCCATTGCTTTGTCCACCTTCAGTTTTAGGAGTTCTTGCAGAACTCTTTCTTCTGTGAAAGGACTGGGATCGACCTCCTATCAAGAGTGCTTCTGTTAATTGGATTAAGCACTCCCTCCTTTTTTGTGAATACTGAGCAGAAATATTTGTTCAGTATCCCTGTTTTTCACTGTCCCCTCTGCCCACCCACTGTTCATTCTATTCAGCCTCACTATCCTCCCTTGTCTTTCTATGCTCGCTGATGTACCTATAAAGGGTTTTATCCCTTCTTAACCGAGGTTGGCTATCTTTTCCCTCAGTTTTGGCCTTTGCTATTCTGACTTCTCTCCCTGCTTCCTTCTGCCTTAACTGGTACAGTTCTCTGTCCTACTCCTTCTGTGTTTCCTTATACTTCTGGAATGCTATCTTTTTCTTCCTGACTTTCACAGCCACCTCTTTTGAGAACCTTAGTGGCTTTTTCTTTCATTTTGATTTGTTTATTTGCTTCACACAAAGGCGTGTTGCCTCTGTGATGGCAGTTTTGATGATTCCCCATTGTTGCTCCACACCTCCTTATAGCCTGTTTGCTAGTGCTTTTCTGAGGCACTCTCCCATCTTGCCAAAGTCAGCCCTCCTGAAGTCCAGTACCCTCACTTTTGTATGGCTTGACTCTGTAGCTGAGTTTAACGTGAACCATACTGTTTGATGGTCATTTGTTCCCAGATGGCAACTCACTTCTAGATCTGAGATCCTCTCACTGCCCCGTTTGAGAGTACGAGGTCTAAGATTGCTCCCTCATGAGTGGGTTCTGAAACTAGCTGTATGAGGCCTGTCACCTGTAGGGCATCAAGAATGGCCCTGCTCTTGGATGTGGCTGCAGCAAATGTGCTCCAGTTAGCATCTGGCATATTCAGATCTCCCATCAACAGTATCTCCCCTTTCTCTGCCATTCTAAGAATGCCTTCTATCATATCCTTGTCCATTCCCTCCCCCTGACATGGGGGTCTGTACACAACCCCTGTGCAGATTGTGGTGCCCTTTCCAGTCTCCAAGGTGATCCACAGCGCCTCCTCTCCTCTCTGTTTACTCTTTTGTTCAGTTGCTTTTATCCCTTCCTTTACATAGAGAGCTACTCCTCCCCCTCTTCTCCCCTGCCTGTCTCTCCTGTAGGTTATGTACCCTGGTATGTTAACATCCCAGTCATGGTTCTTTGTGTACCATGTTTCTGTGACTGCTTCGATATCCAGGCATCCCTCTTCCATCAAGGCCACCAGCTCAGGGAGCTTGTTGCCCAGACTATGGGCATTGGTACTCATTGCCCTCCATTTTCTGGTGGCCTTACTCCTTTTTGCCCCATCCCTGTCCTTCTTGCCTTTTCCACTTTCTTCATTTACCCCTGCCCTTCTCCCTATCGACACCTCTATGTTGGTGTTTACCGCACTTACTACCATGATTTTCTTTGGGGGGATAGGATTTCCCTGCTCCGTTCCAGTGCCTCCCCCTTTGGCTAGTTTAAATGCTTGCCAATGAAGTATTTAAACCTATCACCTAGGATCCTGGTTCCCCTCCTGGACAGATGCAACCCATCATGCCAGTATAGGCTTGCATCACTCCAGGTGGACCCCCAGTCCCCAATGAAGCCAAATCAATATAGTCCTAGCAGAGAAGTCCAGTCACACAGCAGACCTTTCTCCTGGTGTCTTCTGCCAAGCTACTAGCAAAATCTTTCTAAGACAGTCTTTAAATGTAGCTTCCTTCTAGCTAAGCCACTCCCCCACTTACTAGATCTTTCTACAAGTAATTTAAACCTCACAGCTAACAAGTCCTTTCAATCACCTGAGATTTACACCTAGATAACTGTTCAGATAACCATTCATTTCAGTTAACTCAGACAAACACACACTTTTTTTTGTTTTGTTTGTTAGTTTTTTTTACCCTAAATTAAAGTTACAAGTACAAGAGTTCTACTTCTTTAGTCCCAGTAGAGAAGTCCAGTCACACAGCAGTCCTTTCTCCTGGTGTCTTCGGCCAAGTGACTATGCTTCTCCTTCCGAAATAGGTCCCACTTTCCCCTTGAAACCAGACTCAGGCTTGTTCAGACCACCTTCCACCCTTTACTTGACTATGGGGACATATTATATACTTCTGCAGCAATTACTAACTTAAACAAATTGAACATTCTTTATCATTGCACCCTGCGCTTCATTACAAACTACCCTTATCGAACCCACCATTGCGAACTATACAGAGCTGTTGGTTGGACGTCACTTACAATTAGATGTACACACCATGCTGGCATTTGGACCCTAAAACTTCTTCTGAGTAAATTACCAAGCTATTTAGTAGCACTTATCCGTACTGCCCACAGCTCTTATTTCCTTAGGAAATCAGATTTTATCCTACTCGGCGCATTTAGGACTCGTACCTCCTTTGGCAGATGAGCCTTCTCAAGTGCCCTACCAACTATTTGGAACCAGCTGCAATCCACTCTGAAACTATCCAGTGTAGTCTCAGTAAATTTCTTCAAAAAACTGGCAGCTTCAAAAATAACGGACACCTGTAACTGTTTCTAAACTCCCTCCCTCCCTAGCTTTCTCCTTACTTCCTTAGTTTGTTCTCACTACACCACCTTCCTTAAACAACTTGTACTAAATATTTTTTTTGGTTTTTGTTTTTCACCCAGGACTGTTTACCCAAGTACCTTGTAGGACCTGGTCCATCATTTATGTATTGTTATGTTATTGCCTGCATTGTATATTTGTTGTAACCATGCACCTAGAACCTCCTTGTGAATGAGCTTGCTCAATGGAGCTTTCCTGCAATAAACTTGAACTTGAACTTGGTGCATAAACTGGAATTCCTGGCATTAAAAAGGGCCGTAAGGGACAAGTTCCATGAATACCTGTATGGGGTCCCTTTCACAGTTAGAACAGATAACAACCCCCTGCCCTATGTTACCACTGCAGCTAAACTGGAGGCTGCAGGGTACCAATGGCTATCTGCCTTTTCCATCTACAATTTCAGTCCTGGTTATTGAAGCAGACAAACTAACATAGATGCTGATGCTTTGTCAAGATGTTCGCATGGTGATGCCTCTGAACCCCCAGTTCAACTTGAGAATGCCTTTGTTCAACTGCTGTGTTCCAACTTATCGCTGCCCACTTTCAATCCTGTTGTAAATCCCACCAGAGCCATAGATATGTTGGGTGCCACTTCTGAATCTATCCCATCTGAATATTTGAATTTCACTGGACTGGACATTTCTTCGCTGCCCCAACCCAGCAAGCCTGAATTACAGTGGACACACAGAGAAGTCCCAGCCATCCAAAACCTAATTTGGGCCATTGAGATGAGACAGTTAGATGACCAAGTACATAGCCGTCACCCTGACACCAAAAGCCTCTTGAGAGAATGGGGAAAGCTGATTCTACTAGATGGGCTGCTACTGCGAAAAGTGCATGACAAGGACAACATCTAACATCCTAAGCTCCAGCTGGTACTGCCACGGGGTACCATGATGCCATCCTCAAGTCCCTGCATGATGGCATGGGTCACCTGAGCTATGAATGCATCCTAGATCTGTGTAGAACAAGATTTTACTGGCCCTGTATGAAAACCAATGTAGAGAGACATTGCAAAAGCTGCCTGCAGTGCATGCAGAGAAAGACCTTACCAAAAAGAGCTGCTCCCTTAGTCAACATTACTACCAGTGGGCCCCTTGATTTAGTCTGCATGGATTTTTTGACCCTGAAGACAGATAGAAAAAACACAGCTAATATTCTGGTTATCACTGTCCACTACACCGGATATGTGCAGGTATTTCCCACCAGAGATCAAAATGCCAGTACTGTTGTCAACATTTTGCAACACTTTGTACAACACTATGGCATACCCAAGAGAGTCCATTCTGACCAGGGCTGAGATTTTGAAAGTTGACTGGTGAAGAAATTTTTGGCCACATACGGTATCAAGAAATCTCACACCACACTGTACCATCCCCAGGGAGATCCTCAGCCAGACTGCTTCAGTCAGACTCTGCTGAACATGTTGGGTACACTGGACCCAGCTGACAAAGAGAACTGGAGTCAGAAAGTAAGCTATCTGGTGCATGCGTACAATTGCACCAAGAATGATGCCTCCCAATGCTCCCTTTTCTACCTCATGTTTGGTCGTGAAGCCCAGGTGCCAGTTGATCTTTGTTTTGGTGTGTCCTCTGATGGCACATCCCACAGAACTTACCTTGAGTACACCCATCGTTTGAGAGAGCAACTTCAAAAAGCATATCAGCTAGCATCTGAAGTGGCAGCCCATAGTAACCGGATAAACAAGCAGAGATATGATAACAGAGTTCAAAATCAAGACTTGCAAGTGGGGGATCGTGTTCTGCTTTGAAACTTGGGGTAGCAGGGCAAACGCAAGCTTCAAGATCAGTGGGCCCAAGAAAGTTATGTTGTGGATAAAAACTGCTTGAATTGCCAGTGTACTGAATCAAACAAGAGCAAGACTAGGGTCTAGGAAAGACTGTTCATTGAAACCACCTACGCCCCATTGGCAACATCATGCCTGAACCTGACCCTAGTCCTGAAACTCTAGTTGCCAGAAGGCCCACGACACATACCCAAGCTGCTCAGAAAAGACAACAAAGCCTGAGCCCCTCTATGCCTATTGAAAAGAACACATTGAACTTGAATACTGGTCCAGCTGCATTTTCTGAGAGGCCCAACAGAAGTGATACTGCTATTGACATGCCCCCCAAGAGGACCACATTGAACCTGAACACTGGTTCAACAGAGCCTCATGGGAGGCCTGGCAGCAGCTCTTCTGAAGAAAGTGAGGTGGAGGATTTTTAACTTTGTCCTTGTGAACCAAATCCTGAGCTCACCCAGTCCCCATGGGAATGATACTGTTGACACTCACCTCCATCCACCAGCACCAACCCTCCAGAGACTCTGTTTTCACTGAACCCAAATGCAGTGCATTTCATTCCTGAGAAGAGGCCTGTTATCCCTAGTCCTGAGCCTGATTTGGACCTTGAAATGGACTCTGAAAACACTTTGGACCCCACCCAAACTGTGGTTGATGCACCAGCCACCCCTTACCCTGCCCTTGTTCCAGTCCCTGAGCAGATTCATGCAGTGTAGGTTTACCTGACCATGCCCCTGGGTTGACTGTAGAGCCTAATGAAGCAGGGATGTCCTTTATTCCTGGGGAGAGTCCCATACCAGACAAAGCCTTGCCTAGAAGGTCAGCAATGCAGCCCAGGCCCATTGTTAAACTCATGTATGATATCCTGGGTACCTCATCTGACCTTCCCCTCCATGTTATTCATGAACCTGTGATCCCTGTCATTTATCCCCCATTGTGTTGCCATATGTGGGAAGGTGTATGTGCATATGCGTAGTTACTTGTACATAGTTAACATCCAATGTTTAGACCAGCAATGTTTATGGAATGGTCCATGGGATTGAAATGAGGTTATTGTTGGTACTAATTAGGAATCAGGTGTCTAGTCAGAAAAGTGCATGTTTGTATGTTTGCTGCATTTAAAGGCCTCATCTGGATGCCAAGCATTCAGCCAGGGCAGAGTGTAAGCCCCCCCAAGTGAGCTTAACTGATTGGGAGCTCCGTTCTCTTCAGTTTTTCCCCCTGGCACTGTTTGTTACAGCGGCTCTGGTGGGAGTCATGCCATGTGACCCTCCGATGTGGCTTGCAGCCATTTTCTCAGATGTCTTGACCTAATTGGGGCTGGTCCAAGCACAAGGGCGATGGTTCCTGCTGCCAGGTGCAGGGTTGTGTGGTCCCAGGTCTGTTGAAGGACCAGACCAGGGTCGGGTACTGAAAGTGTAAACAAATACTTTTTTTTAACGGTGGTATGCACGTGCTAAGCACATGCATGGATACTGCCAGGGATCAGAAATTTAAAGGAGCAGTGGCTCCTTTATGCACAGTAGTTTTCTGCACCAGCTGCCACCATGGGGTACCAGATTAAAATATTAAATTCGGGACTACAAGCCCAGCAGGGCATCAGTACAGGTAGAGGTTTCATGCCAATGTGTACAGTCCATGATTGGACTAAGGGGTTGTGGTGTCAAGCCAGTGAGCTGATAAAAGGGAGGGCTGTAGGAAGCAAGAGAGATTCACGAGGGGTGAGTGAGCTGTGAGGAGAAGGAATGTGTGGTCTCCTGGGCAAGGTCTCAAAAGTGCCTAATTGCTCCTAATCCCCATTAAATTAAATTCTATAAACCTGAGGGCAAGGGGGAATTGCTGTTTGGGTAAAAAAAGCAGGAACAATTTTTCTTAAACAGCCCCCAGCAGTTGAACAGTTTGATCTGTGAGGAGAATTGGGCTGCTGATACAGAAGGAGCACTGGTCTCACCAGAGGTGGGAGCTCATAAAGCAGGGGGTAGTGGAGGCAACCAAAACCTGCTGCAAGGCCCAGAGCAAGAAGGCTAGGGCTAAGAAATCAAGCTGGTTGAGCAAGGAGGTCATGGAAAAGGTAAGGAGGAAAAGAGCTGCCTTTAGGAAGTACAAGAAAACAGGGAGATGGGAGGACAGGGAGGAGTACTTGATGGAATCAAAGGAGGTGACAAGGGCAGTAAAGGGAGCCAAGGCATCTACAGAACTCAGGCTGGCACAAGGCATTAAGAAGGGGGAGAAGAACTTCTCTTTAGGTACATCAGGGAGGAAAGAAGCTGTAATGACCACATAGTAAGGATTAGGAAGGAGGGGGGTTGGGTGGAAGCAGAGTGTGCAATAAGGCAGAAGCACTAAATGAGTACTTCTGCGCAGTATTTACTAAAGAGAAGAGGGGGTGACACCCAAGGTGGGATAAATGGCAGAAACGGGGGGGTGACAGATGGGGAAATCATGGAGGGCAGAGTTTGGGAGGGTTTGAAGGCACTGAGGGTGGATAAGGCGCCAGGCCCAGATGGCATCCACCCCAGGGTACTGAAGGAGCTGGCAGAGGTCCTTGCAGGACCTTTGGCAGGCCTATTCAATGCCTCACTACATTCGGGGTGTGTACCTCAGGACTGGAGGATGGCTCATGGTGCCCTTCCACAAGAGTGACCCCAAGGATGAACCAGGAAACTATAGACCAGTGAGCCTCACATCCATCGTGGGTGAGCTAATGGAGACTATCCTGAAGGAGAGGCTGGTGGCCTTCCTAGAGGCCAAAGGACTACAGGACAGCAGACAGCATGGCTTCATAGGGGCGGATCCTGCCAAACCAACCTGGTGGAGTTCTGTGACTGGGTAACTAGGCAACTGGACAGGGGCCATGCAGTGGATGTCCTGTATCTGGTCTTCAGTAAGGCATTCGACACAGTGCGCATGGAAGGCTGGGAAGTAAGTTAATAGGCACAGGAGGTGCAAAGCTGGTGAGATGGGTAGGAAACTGGCTTCAGGGAAGGCAACAGAGGGTGGTGGTGGGTGGGGAGCTCTCACACCCAAGGGTAGTGACGAGCGATGTTCCACAGGGCTCGGTGTTGGGACCAGTGTTGTTTGGGATATTCATTGCAGACATATCATTGGACATCAAGAGCAAGATCAGTCTGTTTGCTGATGATACCAAGGTAGGAGCAATGGTGGATGACTTAGGGGGATGGCAGGGGTTGCAGAATGATCTGGCAAAGCTTGAAACCTGGTCAAACACCTGGCAACTGGGGTTTAATGCCAAAAAATGCAAGGTGATGCATTTTGGGATGAAGAACCCATGGAGGAGTTACCAGCTGGAGGGAGTGCAGCTAGCCCAGACAGAGGAGGAGGAGGAGAAGGATCTGGGGGTTATCATTACAAGGTCAATGAACAATTTGGCACAATGTAGGAAGGCAGCTGCAAAGGCCAACAAAATGCTGGGTTGTATTGCAAGGGGTATATCCTCGAGGAGGGAGGAGGTGATTCTGCCACTGTATAGGTCATTAGTTGGACCGCACCTGGAGTACTGCATGCAGTACTGGCGCCCGTATCTGAAGAATGACATTAAGTTACTGGAGGGGGTGCAGCATAGGGCGACAAAGATGATCAAGGGGCTGGTGGACTTATCATACTAGAGGAGGCCGAGGGAGTTGAACAGGTACTCACTGGAGGAGAGGAGGGACAGGGTGACATGATTGAAACCTTTAAGTACATGAAAGGAATAAACAAGACAGGTACAGAGGGGCTGTTCAAAGTAAAGGAGGGGAGGGACACCAGAAGCCATGATATGAGACTGGAGGGAGGAAGGTTCAGGAGGGAGATGAGGAGACACTTTTTTACAGAGAGGGTGGTGGCTGGGTAGAATGCATTACCTGCAGAAGTGGTGTCCAGTAGAACAGTGGACTGCTTCAAAAGCGGTTGGGACAGGACAAGGGGGAAGGTCAATGAAGGGGAAGGGTGGAAGGGAGAGGCAGCTGCAGAATAAGGGGTGCTAGCTGCACATTCGAGCAGACTTGATAGACCTCTAGGCCTTTATCTGCTGGCAAATTTTATATGTTCTTATGTTCATATGGTCCCCACAGCAGACAGCTGGAACAATGAAAAGACTGTTCAGCCAGGGAAGAGACTGTAGAAGCCTCGAATCCCTGTGCAGGTCCTGTAAGGCTGCTAGAGGTGAAACAGAGGGGTTTGGGGAACCATGTCAGGCCTTGTTTCCTGGACTGAAGACCACACACCCAGTGCAGGAGGACAGAACAGGCCTGTCTGAGTGAACTCAGCCTATAAAGGCCCATAGGCAAAGCTGGCAATGCCCGGCAGGTGAAGATCATCACTCCTCTAGTTGCCCCTGTGTCCAGTGGTCCCATCTGTGGTGCACATCAATGGAGACCCTCCACGGTACCATGCAACTTATCTGGCTGTGAGCCCTTGAGTGAACTGCAACAAACTGTGAGTACCCTGAGCTGTGGCTCTGGGGAGTTATCAGTTAGTTAGACAGGATCCTGAGGGAAATTGCTGTACAGGACTTCCTAGAATGTTCAAGTTGGCCAGCCTCTGAGTACAAGTTTGAAACGGTGTCTGCCAGTGTGTTCTGTTTTTATCTGGGCCCCGATGAAAGACCCCAGGCCTGAATCACCGAGCGGTGAGGTACCCACCACACAGTGACAATCTGGGTACACCCAGAGGGTGAGAAGAGGGGTTGCTACGGGGGCAGCTGTTGTCTAAAGTAAATGTGGTTGATATTTTCCTCAGTGTGCCCCCTTCCAAAATAAAGAAGGGTACTGTTTGCATTTTATCCACTGTCCTGTGTTATTGAAAGAGTGCTGCTGGGAGGGAGCAAGGCTACTTTGTGGAAAACTGTAATTGTGTGGGGTAAAGTATTATCGGGGCAGTGTACTACTTCCTGGGGGGTGATAACCTGTTCTTTATCTGCAGGAGTCCTTGCCATTACCCCAGGTGGAGGCACCACACCATATTAGCTACCACTGTGGATCCCAGGCTGGCCCCCTCAGAGGTGTGTGCTGAACTACCCTGAGGGCCCCAGAGCAGCCAAGGTGAGTCAAGGGGCTGTTACAGAATGTCCTTATTTTTTAAGATAGTATAATTATATGCTCATTCATGCAGATGTCTTTGAGACCTGTGTAAACACAACCATTTGGTGGCCCTGTACTTCCACCCCTCTATAGATGCACAGATCCATCTTGCTGTGGATGTGAAGGAGAGGGCCCTGTGCTTCTATGCCTCCAGAAAAACAATGTATGTGCTTGGTTGTAATTGTATTTTGTGGGGCTCACTTCAAAGGGAAAAATATATTCAGTGTCCCCCTTAACTGCCAGTGCTTGATGTATAGGGGCAAAAATGTTATTTTTTTTACCCATAATTCAGTAAAGCTTTGTCAGTTTGCTCTGAAATTTGCTATGGTTGTACTGGAAGACTTGATACCGCTTTGCAGCATTTTCAGTGAAGACTGGACTTTCAGTGTGGATTTGGCACCATGGTTAAGATTGGAGGTAATTTTGGGGTGCAGCGTGTGCCCTATGAATGTTCAGGGGGATTATGTGTTAGTGTTGCACTACTCACTGACACCTTTTTTGGATACATGCATTGTTCCTGAACTCCAATTATTGACTGACTTATGACTTGTTTTAATTTTTATGGATTTTTATATCGCTTCTAAATTGTTTTGGGGGGAGGGTGTTATGTCTGTATAGTACTCATCATGACCTTTATTTTGATATATAGATTGTCCCTTAACTGTGAATATTGATGGAGTTATAGTGTGTTAAAGTTGAAATGTGGAAAAAAAAACTAAGTCCAGATTCTTTTCTTATATATGAAGGAATCTTTTTTTTTTTTGAGATTTTGTCATTTTCTCGAAAAAGATTCTTTCATATGAAAAAAAGTATGTTAAAATAAACTCAGTCCAAATTGTTTTTCTGTATGAAGAAAATCTTGTTTTGTATGGCCCTATTCTTGTTTCGTGTGGTCATACGAAAAATGAAAATTGTCTCACAGAAAAATAATTTTAAAATGTGTTAAAAACACCTTTCTGGGTCATTTTCCCAAAATGTAACTGCAGAATCCACTTAATGAGGTCCCAATTAGCAATATACAATACATGTGTTGCTGTGTTACCATGATACCATTTTTATGGGTTTTCAAAAACTGAAAGAAAGTAAACAAGATGGCAGCAACATGAAACAATATTTATTTTTCTCACAAAACAATATTAACCCCAATACGAAAAAGAATCAATTTTTTCACATGGCCCAAATTCTTTTTTCATATGAAACAGCTATCCTAAAGAGCGTACTGAGCATGCTCAGAATTGATATTTCAAATCCTTATAACTGTGGAATGAATTAATATGTTTTCACCAAACCAACAAAAGGCACCGCTGTAGGCAAAGTCCTTTCTACCCTGAAACATTTCAGATAAAAATTCCAAACCATTTGGGTGCTAGGTGATGAGCAAAAGTTGGGACAAAAACAGGTTTCTTTCACTTTTTTGCCATCTTTATCTCGGAATCCACATAGACGATGAGAATGAAATTTACCACATCAAGAGACCATTCCCTGATACCATGCATGCAAAATTTTTTTGCAAATCCATTGAAAGATGGTGAAGCTATTAAAGTGCAAAGTTAGGGGTTTAACATTTAATAGCTTACTCAGCCCTAACCATAGTGGTGCTACTATGCTTTTTTTTCACTTATATTTCCCTCCTCATCACTGCTTGGCTGGGGCACCATTAGTCACCTCTCAGCTGTTCCCATCCTGCCTGAGTTCCTGTGTACCTTGAGGTATAGTACCCCAACCCACCAGTGACTCACCTGTGTGAAACCCCTGGTCATAACACCCTGGGGTGGGGCCGCCTTCAGCTCCACAGCAAACATATTTATCTAATGCCACGGCAAACAGAAGTGAAGGAAGGATACAGTCAGGACGCAGATGAGCTTGAACTGATATTGGACGTGGTTGCTGGAATGACATTTTACTCATAGTTAGTGGAAGTTTTCTTCATTACCTCTGGAGACAAGGATGTGCAGTGACATCCAGCATGAGACGGGCATGCTCTCACACCTTACCTGCAAACTCAGCCATCACCTCCACCCCTTTTCTGACATGGTCCTGGCAGCTGTACACTCAAGCCTCCATTGGGTGTCACTGTTTTGCTGGGACACACAGCCCACCCTCCCCAGGAGAGTAGCGCTGTCCTCCAGATGCTCAATGCTCTTCTACCCGGCCAGCCCCTGGCAACCAGAGCTCCCTCCCAACCCCGGGTCACCACCATGGTAAGTGGTAAGGTGTGAGATGACTCAATCCTCTACATCACCAGGCTGGCATGGCACTACTATGTTAATGCACATTATTTATTTAATTTCTATTTATTTAACAGACTTCAGGATTACAACCTTTGAGTCAGGGACTCATTTACAAAGGCTCCATGTCAGAAAAACAAACATAAACACAATACATATAGACATAGAATGGCAGCTAAATGTTACAGTATTTTTAGTTATACAATATTGAAGAATCATTAGAGTTGCTACTGCACAAAACTCAGACCCCACAAAGGTTGAAAATATACTATTAGGGTTGTCAAGTAGAACTCCCATGTCCTCTCTAATGTCCCTTACCTTCAAAAGTGAAGGTAAGTATACAGCTACAGGGCTGTGTATGAATGGCCTGCCACCTCATGTAGGTCCTTGATTTTTAAAACTGATGAATTGCAACCCTAACCACCACTCCCTCCTCTCATAAACCAACAGTATTCAATATGTCCAAACTTATGCTATACCTATATGTCATAAAAATACTATGAACTGTATTTCTGTAATTATTGATACTTAGGAAAATACAGCTATAGAGTTTATATGAATTTATAACACTTGTGTTACTGATTAGGAACAGAATATTTGTTATACCGGTGCAGTAGCACCAGTATACATAGGGTTGAAGGATGACTTCTATGTTAAAGCCCAGTTTTTCTACTTTAATAACTTCACAACAGTTCAACAGATTTACATGACATTTTGCATGCATAATCTTGTGGAGTAGGCCTGTTGACATGGCACATTTTGTTTGAATCAGTTTTATGGTTTCTGAGATACGGTCTGGCAAATTGTCAAAGTTATACTTTTTTGCTGTTTCTTTGTCCACCTATATCTCAGAAACTGTTTTAAATAGTGGTCTGAAATTTTCTGGGTAGAAAGTCATTCCTTCACAGATGTGCCTTTTACTGGTTTGGTGAAAAATATTAATCTATTCCAAAGTTATTAAATTTTGAAGTTCCCATTATTTTCAATGGGAAATTACAGATGTTCTGCACGAAAAAGAATCCTGTGTTGCAGGAGCATAATCCCTTTTCACAGATGCTTCATCCTGTGTCACAGGAGGAAAATCCTTTTTCATGGGATAACCATTTTGTTTTTCAGTTACAGAGACAAAACAAGTACAGAATAAAAAAAAAAAACATGTTTATTAAAAACTAACACATGTATCCTGGTTATTGGGACCCCTAAACTGGATTATGTAGTTAAATGTGGAAGAGACAAGCTTTAATTTGTTATTTTAAAGTTCAGAAATCTTTTACTGTGACTAGAGATGGGCGAAGTGGCCTCAATTTGCTCTGTGGAGTGATTCGCGGAGTGAAGGTGGATTCGAAGAGTGCTCCACAATGAGAAGCAGAGTACTTCACGTTATAATAGGTAACGCAAAGTCCATTGAAGAAAATGACTTCACATTACTCCACCTTCCTAAACCAGTACTCCACCAAATCTTAAGGTGAAATATATTAAGAACAATGTACTTCGACTTGTTTTAAAACTCTAAAGGCACATTTTGCAGTGATTCATGGGATTTCATGTCACATGGACTCTAGATTGTTCTGCACAGCCTCAGTTCAGGGTAGTATGTGTAGGAAGCAGTAGGAGACAGCCTGCTCTGAGAGCTCTCTGTGATTCAGACCTTCTAAAAGCTGTTAAAAAAGTATTTTTGCGTAATTTTTTTGCTGAAACTTTGGTTCATCAATTGTACGAAACCCTTCTGTGCTCATATCATCAAGCATTTAGTGTTTGTGTGTGGATTGTGAATGTTAATGTACAACATTCAGTCTGTGTACTGAGAAACAGTGGAAGTGTGCTTTTGGGGAGGGGCATATCTGGTGTAGGTAGATTTAAGTTGGAGAAATAGGGAGTTCTTTGTTTTCTGGTTACATTTTTCTTGTATAACTGACTGTGGTAATGTACACACAGTAATATTTTCAGTAACTGTTGACATTTTTTTGCTTATTGTGTATGTTGTGGTCTGGAGGGATCTGGTGCAGCACTGAGGTTGTTTAAAATATGTTGTATATTACAGAAGTTTTAAATTTGGTACGCATTACTTGTAGATAAATTCTGTGTTGGAGTGTGTGTGCGGTGCATGGCATGACATCAAATAATACTCCTTTTATTGTGCCACAGTGTAATTGCAGGTGCAGCAGTGTGAACCTGCTATCCACTGTAGCTGTGTGATTTTCTACTGCCATTGTGGTATCTTTTCTTGGTTTTGCACTGCAGTAATCTGCAGTCAGTGCCCCCCACCAGCAAAAGATATTCTTTTCCAGATTGGATTGTTTGTGACTTGAGAACGCCACTGGTTAGTTAAGGTGCTGTTGAACTTGTTGTGCCTTTGCATCTGTATCTGTTGTTGAAGCCACAGTTGTTTCTTTGACTTTACATCCAGCATCACCCCTTCCCAGCCCCCACCCAAAGTGAACGTTCCAAAATCTGAATTTGTTTAGAATATTCTTGTTGATCCCCCGAAATGCCCACAAAGAGACATGCAAGCAAAGCTGTTTCTCACCATGGCACTGCTGTCAGTGGTAAAATTGTCCGTGGGCATGGTAATAGCATGCAGTCGCAGAAGTGCATTGCTGATGTGAGGAAAGGTATTTCTCCTTCAATGTTTTTTACAGCACAATCAGTAGCTTCACTCATAGTTGGAGGAGATGATGTTGTCCCAGCTGGTGGTGTTAGTGCAGTTGCTGGTGGTGGTATGAGTATTGCTGCCTCAAGTTCCAGTTCTGACCAGTTTACCGTGTCCAAAAATATAGTGGAGTGTAAAGCAGTGGCAGTGAATGACAGTGTAGATGATGCCATACTCCCCAGTAACATCCCAGTAACTGAACATGAGGATTGTGATCATCATGTCAACCATTTTACAAAAAGTGACATTTCTTCCACCGTGGTTCATGTCACACATTTTCCATGCGGTGATTCACAGTGTGGTGAAAACATTTTGGGTGATGTTGGTGCTGCTGATGATGATATTGCTGTGGTTGCAACATGCAGTCCATATGCCAGCATCCAAGCAGAAGATGTGGATGATGTTGATGAATATGATGACAATGTCAGTGACCCCTTTTGGGAACCGGAGAAAAAGAAATTCAAGGTGGCTGTGTCTGGGTCTGTTTGCATTTTCCCCCATCCCATAAAAAGTTGTGATTTACCAGTTTCTGCTGCTGATGATGACTCAGTAATAATGATATGTAGTCGTGGTGGTCAGTTGCAGTCCAAGTGTGTCCTGCCTGAAAAGTCTTGCAGCACACCCACCACTTCATGGCTTAAAAAAACAGATTCTGATAAGCAGCATCGGGGGAACAAGTTAAAACTAGAGCATCAAGATTCCTTGTTTGGGATTTTTTTGTGGAAGATGCAAATGATGAGTCAATTGCAGTCTGACAGGTTTGCCATGTGTATGTGAGTTGAAGTAAAAAGGGGAGCCATATGGGCACAGGGGGACAGCATACACATCTTAAGAATAGGCACATGGCACTGTGGACTCAGCACAAGATGGCAGCTAATACCTGTACCATAGTGGGATGTTCACCCTCATCATCAACAATAACAAGCATGTTATCCCCTTCCATGACTGTAGCATCAAAAGAAAATTAAATGCTTGCAGTAGTGATGAAATAACAACAGAGGATTACTACAGGCATGATGAGGTGGAAGAGCAGAGTGATTTTGAAGTCTTGTCTAGAGATGCAGTGAATTTAAATTCCGGCGACGAAGTGAATGCGAAGTGGGCACTTTGCTTGCCACTCCGCTATGGGGAGTGGACAATGCAAAGTGCTCACTCCGACTTGTCATTACCACTTCGTGTTAAGGTGGAATGGTAACGTGAAGTAAGGCGAAGTCATTGTTTTTAATGGACTTCGCATTCTTCATTATCATTCTAAGTGACCCACTTGGTGTTTCAGATTTGGCAGCCCCCCCCACACACACATCACATGGCTTACAGTACTGTAAGTCACATGCTCTTTAGCTAGGCAGGAGGAAAGTGAGTCATACCAGCAGACAATTTTACTTTCTGCTGTGTAGACGAAGAGAGAGAGTAGTGTGTTTTGTGACTGCTGATACTTTGAGATCAGAGAGGAGGAGATATAAACTTTGATTTAGACCCAACAGCTTTTTTAAAAGCTACATTTTCTGTACTCTTTTTTACTTAATTTGCTCTTTCTGTAAATGTTATGTTTCTTACAGGCTTAAAATACATCCAAGTAACTATTACAAAAAAAATTTATGTTGTGATTCGTGATGTGATGGTAAATCGTGATTTGTGACTGCATTTGTGACCGTGATGATGACAAAATGCAAATGCCTATGGCTGTACTTCCCCGGGCCCGCCCCCGATGAGATGTGACACAAAACTCCATTACTTAAAAACACTCATTAATGAGTACAATGGAGGAGAGGTGAAGCATAGAGAGATACTACAAAACAGGCTTGCAATACATCCAAGTAACTATTAAAAAAAATTAATGTTGTGATTCGTGACTTGATCGTAAATCGCGATTTGTGACTGCATTTGTGACCGTCCGTGATGATGAAGAACCTGATTTGTATGACAAATGACTTGTGATAATGGTCCCAACTTAAAAATGCATATTAATGAGTAAAATGTTCATGCAGAATTATGCACCACACCTGTCCAGTACTCTGAAGGGAAGCCAAAGAAATAACTGTGACTTAAGTTAAAGATGGAGATTGGGCCCTAAAGAGATGCAAATGCACAGACAGATTAAGATTGTGCTGCACACTGAAGAGATGCAGATGCAAAGGCACAATACCTAACCAATGCTCTCCATCAGAAATTCAAAAATCTGGAAAATAATTCCTTTTCCGGTTGGGGCAGGCCTTGGTGGGGCAGTGTATTGCACTGCTGCACTAACAGTCACTAGTACTAGTACTAGTAAAGATACCACAAAGAAGTAAAAAAAATTACACAGCTGCAGTGGATAGCATAGCAGGTTCACATTGCTGAAATTATGTGGCACAATAAAAGGTGTCTGCTTTGATGACATGCGTCATAAGCATACTCACACACACACTAAGTAATGCGTAGCAAATTGAAAACTTCAGTAATATAACCACATATTTTAAACAAACTAAAATTATACACTGCGGCACCACAACAATCAGCAAAAAAATGGCAAGAATTATTGAAAATATTACTGTGTGTACATTAACACAGTTATACAAGAAAAATATCACCAAAACAGAAAGCTCTGTCTTTTTCTCCAAGTTAATCTACCTACACCACAGATACACCCCTCCCCCAAGCACACTTCCACTGTCTCTCAGTACACAGACTGAATATTGTACATTAACATTCAAAATCCGCACACAAACAATAAACGTTCAATGATATAAGCACAGGAGGGTTTCCTGTAATTGATGAACTAAAGTTTCAGCAAAACAAATGACCCCAAAAGGCTTTTTTAACAGCTTTTAGAAGGTTTGAATCACAGAGATCTCAGAGCAGATTCTATCCTACAGCTTCATACACACACTACCCCAAACTGAGGCTGTGCAGAACAATCTAGAGCTCATGTGACCTGAAATCCCATGAATCACTGCAAAATTCACCTTTAGAGCTTAAAAACAAGGTGAAGTGAGGCGGAGTACATTGTTTTCAACATACTTCACCTTAAGAATTGGTGGAGTAGTGGTTTGGGAAGGTGGAGTAATGCAAAGTCATTGTTTTCAATGGACTTCGTGTTACCCATTATTACACGAAGTATTCCGCTCCGCGGTGCGGAGCACTCCGCAAATCCGCCTTCACTCCGCGGATCACTTCGTGGAGTGAATTGGGGCCACTTCGCCCACTACTAGTCTTGTCCAGTGGTGGTTAGAGTAGCAGTTTTGGTGGTGGTGGTGGTCAATGCAGTATGTCTAGTGCAAGTGGTACATCAATCCCTGTTGATAAATCCAGGAAAATAACTGCATTTCTGGGTTTGTCATCACCTGTGCAACCGTCTTTATCACACGTCCACACTCCACCCCCTGCCATTCACAAAGCAGAACAATTTGTCATCACACCCCATGTAAAATGTTTAAGTCAGCCCACATTACGAAGTGTTATTGTGCATAAGCTGAAGTACCCACCCAATCATATAGTGTCAAGTGAACTTAATGCTGCTGTAGCTGAAATGCTGGCAATTGATCTTTTGCCCTTCTCCTTTGTGGAGAATTCTGGGTTCCTGCAGTTTGCAGCACGTGTTTGTGCAAAATGGAAAGTCCTATCCAGGACATACTTTTCGACCCATGCTGTCCCCAAGTTGTACTGTACTGTGTCTGATTCAGTAAGACATGCCCTTCAACATTCCTCCTCTCCATTCATCCATTTAAGTATGGATATGTAGACAAGCGGCAAAACAACAGGGAGTTCATATTTGTGTATAAATGCACACTGGGCGCAGGTGCCAGGGGTTGTTTGTGCTGTTGGTAGTGTGAATAATCAATGTAGTAAGGTGGAGTGCCATGGTAGCAACCTTCCAGGAATTCGACAGCATGCAACTATTGCTATGCACAATGTGACCTGTTCACACACTGGTGAAAACTGACAAGTAGCTGAACTCCCTGTCCCTGAGAGCTGGGTTCCTAGCAAGTGACAATGGGTCAAATGTGGTGAAATGCATCATAAATGATGGCTTTTTTCCGGTTCCATGCATGGCCCACTGTTTAACTCTTGTGGTGCAGGAGTTTCTGCAGCACCCTGATATACTGTAAAGGAAATGCTGACAGTTGCACGCTGTATCTGTTCTCACTTTTCACACTTTGCAAAGGCCCGAGACCAACTTCAGCAGTTGCAGATCTGAAACAGCCTCCTGCAGCACTGCTTGAAGCTGGAAGTTGTCACCCAGTGGAACTCCACTTTATACATGGCAGAGAGGCTGTATGAACAATACAAAGCCATCTCAGAATATCTTGACATGCACACTAGCTGTGCCAATTCTGGGGCCTCCATGTCTATGACGACTGAACAGTGGTGCCTCAAGAACTCTGTAATAAGAATCTTGAGGCCTTTTGAACATGCGTCACAGACGGTGAGTGGTGAATTGGCCTCCATTAGCCAATCAATTCCACTGCTGCGGGTGCTGAAGCAGAGATTGGTGAATGTACAGCGTAGCCTTGATGTTGCTAGAGACAGTGTTAGCAGTGTATTGTTAAAACACATGCTGACAGTATTCAACCAGAATTGTCACATCTTGAGCATTCAGCTTAGTGACAACTTTGCAATAGCAGCAATGCTGGAGCCACGATACAAACGTGGAATTTCCTCAGTACTGGAGGGCTGGTCTGAATAGGTAAAAAATGTCAGTGGGCAACTGGTGCGCTTGGTTCATGGGGCACAGAAGTCAAATGCCAAGGTCAGAAAACCTGAGCAGCATAATCAGGCTGAAGGTGATCCTGGAGGAGTAGCATCAAGCATATCCTGCAAGGGGAAGGGGACTGCAGTTCCAGGTGGTCTGTCATCAAAAGCGGCTGGCATTAACCCGCTTTGGGAGGCTTTGTCCCAAGTGGGGATTTTTGACATAAATGATTCCGGAGAAGCGGATGATGCATCAACCACTGGACTTAAAGCAGCACAATGAAAGGTTGAATCATACGTGTCTGAAAACAGGCATCTGTCAATCACTGATGATCCCCTTTCATACTGGAGTGGAAAGGTCAGTGAATGGCCAGAGCTGATCGCTGTGGCACTGAAGTACCTGACATGCCATCCTCCAGTGTGAGTGTCAAGAGGGTATTCAGCTCAGCAGGTGCAGTAGCTCAGGATCATCATACAAACCTCTCTTCTGCAAATGTCAGTTTGCTGACATTCATAAAAATGAATGAGAGGCACATACCAGCTCAGACTGTAAACTCTGTATTCGTACCCCAACATACTCATGGTTTTGCTGATGTTGAGGAAAGGGACCATTCCGGTAGCAGTGACAGCATGAAGTGGCCTACCACTGATGTAGATGACAACACAATGGAGAAATAATTTCCCCGTGGTCAGAACTCAGACACAGAAGACTGCGAGGGTGGCTTTCTTTCCAAGGATGATGATGAATGATGATGAGGTTAATATTGGCAGGTTTTAACTTAAGTGGTTAAAAGGCTGTCACATGTCTTGTAGGCAGTATAGCGCAGTGGTCTAAGGCTCTGAGCAGCAAATCTGGTGACATCCAGAATACCAGACCTGGGTTTGAATCCCACAGCTTCCACTTGCATACTGTGTGACCCTGAGCAAGTCACTTATTTTCCTTGGGCTCCCAGCTGGCACCTGGAAACAAGCTCCGGCTTAGTGTGCCTTTCCTGGTTAAACAATTTCCTCTCCCCCCTTTTATGATACATGTTCTCTTTTTCATAAAGTTAAATCACTGTCCCACTCATATTGACTCAAATTCTGTATGTTATGTCATCACATTTATAACACAGAGCACAGTACATCCGGGACCCCAAACTACCACCACCATAAGACCGCTGTTCTCCACTACCACCATAAGGAATGTGACCGTGTGTCCCCTCGGACTACCAACACCATAAGACCACTGTTCTCAACTGCCACCATAGGGAATGTGACCATGTGTCTTCCCCGGAGTTGCACCACCATAAGACTGCTGTTCTCCACTGCCACCATCGCCAGATGCAGGAAGATGTGAGAGGGAATGTCATCATGTGCCGCAGCTATGACCATCAGCATCCACCACCAGTGTCACTGTGACAATGTTTTTCCATTACATTGACCATGCCAAGGCAGAGGGAATTGAACAGGAGACCACATCCTTCAGCCACAAGCACAAAGCTTCCTACTATTAAAACTTTAAAGTGAGTATGTGTACTAATGTTTTTTATGCTCTTCAACTATCTTTAGCTGTGTGTTTTGTTTTCTGTTGCTTTTCTGAGATGCAATGGTCAAACACATATGGTCAACTTATTTTGTTTTTTTTACAGGTTAACAACAAATGACTTTCCTTTGCTGAAGGTCTGTATCAATAGTACAGCAGCAGTACTGTCTACAGGAACCTATGAAATATCCATTTCCAATCCATATTGGTAAGTATATAAATTTTATTTCATCTCTTCCTTTTTTTTTCAAAAGAGTGCAACAAATCCAACTGAGGATTCAGTAACTAGGTGACTTGTATGTCACAAAAAATATTTCTGCAATATATCATTCACTGTATTCCAAATTTACAGCTGTGCAGCCGTGACAGTGTTGAAAAAGTGGGAACCAGGTTGTGTTACTTGACAAGATGTGTTTTTGAAATGTAACTTGAGTTGAGACACAGGGACACTGACACAGTGTATTTGTTACACAGCCTGGTACTAAATTAAGTTGTGATCTGAAATTGTAGTGGGACAGCTTACTATCTGTGTTAATCCAGATACCTATGGAACAGCCACAGCTTAAACATAACATCTTACTGCTACAATCAAGTTGTAATAAGTCCTTCATTTCTTTTTTTAAGAAATTTCCAGATGCTTTGTTGTGTGACTTGTGTCATAGTTGCCATATCCAAAGAACTTCTTCAACATCAGCCCCCCCCCCCAGCTGGGGTAGACAAGCAACACGAAGAAGTCATTTCAATCAATGACCATGACCATCATTACCAGACTGGAGAAGGATGCAGATGAAATCTGTGGAGAAGTAACCGAATAATAAACCATTAATGAGAAATACTTGCAATTAGCAAATATGCTTCCCCCCCAAAAAAAAATACTTACTTTCATTGGCTTGAGAGTATTTCATTTCCAGTTTCAACACCAACATTTCTCATCAAGCACTGGAATGTGTACACCAACAGTATGTGACCTGTGATACAAAACAATACAATGAGTACATGTCTATATATGTCAACCCCCCACCTAGAAAATACACACACAATATATATATATATATATATATATATATATATATATATATATATATATATATATATAACTCAAAGGTTACTATTAGTGTACACACAAAGGGCACCCTTCCATCCAGTTGAAGTGATCGCATCGCATTCATGGGACTCACAGCACAGTTTGAACCAGCAACAATTCTCTCACGGTCATCATTTCTGACAGAAAGCTGAATTGATTCATGTCATGTTATCCCTCCTTCACACAGTTTGGCAAGACACTGTGCATCGTGACATAATCTCACAGAGTATGTAAACTTTCTGGACACAAGACAGTTGCATTTTGGGGATGCAGAAAAATTCTGGGGTCTCTGTGTGACCACTGCACCTATGAGTGACTATGCAATACATTCTGGGGGACTTTACATGTGGTGTAACACTCCCATTTCACTTTCTCACACTTGGGAATTTTCTGGACATGAGACAGATGCATTTTGGGGATGCAGAAAAATTCTGGGGACTCTGTGTGACCACTGTGCACATGAGTGACTGCACAATAAATTCTGGTGGACTTTGTATGAGGTGTAACGCTCCCATTTCACTTCCTCAGCACTTGGGAATTTTCTGCGCACCAGATAAATGCATTTTGGGGATGCAGAAACATTCTGGGGACTCTGTGTGACCACTGCACACATGAGTGGCTGTGCAATACATTCTGGGGGACTTTGCATGTGGTGTAACATTCCCATTTCACTTCCTCAGCACTTGGGAATTTTCTGGATACAGGACAGATGCATTTTGGGGATACATAAAAATTCTGGGGACTCTGTGTGTCCACTGCAAGCATGAGTGACTGTGCAATAAATTCGGATGGATTTTGCATGTGGTGTAACACTCCCATTTCACTTCCTCAGCACTTGGGAATTTTCTGGACACAAGACAGATGCATTTTGTGTGTTGTGATTGTGAGCACATAATGTTATACTTAAATTATAAATTAAAGTAGCAGTGCAACAATGTGGTAAAGATTTTGACCTATACTTTTTTATTCTATTTTACATTGCAAGCCACTAGTTACTCCTTCCTAACTTGTATGATACCCTTCTTTTCACAATTTGTGTCTGCTTTACTACTTTTTCTCATGTCTTAAAAAAGAAAGGAGCACGCCTTTTACTATGGCTCTGACCAGGTTTCCATCACTATTTGCAGCTGTTTTTGAATACATATTGTTCTGTGATGTCATAAAACACGGTTTGCTGAATAATTGTTAATTTTACAACAGACGTAATATATAACAACTGATGGAGAAAAACAGCAGAAAATACTGACAAAGACCAACTGGTCCACACCGTATTAAAAGGAGTGCTCCTTTTTATTATTTCGGACATGAGAAAAGTACTAAAGCAGACTCAAATATTGGAAAGAATGGTATCATACAAGTCAGGAGGTAAGTATAGTGGCAATGTAAAATAGCATAAAAAAGTATAGGTCACAATTCTCAGCCAGATTGTTGCACTGCTGCTTTGATGTCTATTTCAAAAAAGAAATATTTCTGGAGCCTCAGTAATGTTTACTTTGTGTCAGTACTCATGATTTGAAGTGTTTCGCAAAAAGCATGACTGAGCAGTGGAAGTATGTCGTGTCAAACTGCATGTGTGCCATCAGCGTTCTTTCCTGTGTGTGCGGATATTGTCCAGCTTCGTGCAAACATATATATGGTGTGACTTGTTGCAGTATGTCAAGAATAAAGATAAGAAAGAATATATGACATATATTTCATTTGTACCATCAGCACAGGCAAAGTAAGTGATATGATACTTTTTCAGAGGTTTCGGGTCACTGTGCACCTCAGTCACTCACAGTGCACACATGACTTTGCGGAGATCATTGCACAAAAAAAAACATGCTTTCCTAAAAGTCATATGTGCAGTATGTGACTAAGGTGCACTCTGGCCATACACTTCTGGAAAAAATATCATATCACTTAGTCCGCCGATGATGATGGTGACAATAAAATATAAGTTATTCTTATCGCTATTCTTTATACCATAAACACTGCAACAAGTCAGCAATATATGATTGCAAGAAGCTGGACAATGTCTGACATCACACACACACACACACACAGGAAACAACACTGACTGCACACATGCAATTTAGCACATCATACTTGCACTGCTCACACCAGCTTTTCCACAACCACTGCACAACAGAAAGTAAACATTACTGAGGCACTGGATTATAATAACAGCAGGGCAATAAGAAGCATGTATGTCTGTATGTGTATGCATATATTTAATGAGAAGCAGTCAGCAACAGAAGCTTCTGCCCCCTGAAAGACTTACCCTCCGGTTAAGCCTTTTAAGTATGTTGCAGCGTTCTTCTCATGCCGCAACATACTTTATTTTAATAAAGAAAAGTCAGAGACCCAGAAGTAAGGTGGATGCTATGGGGGCTCCATTATGTGTAAAGGAAAGGTGTGGTGGAGACACACCATGCACTTCAATACTTTTGTTTTGAAGCACATGGTGTATCTCCATTGCACCGATACACATAATGGAGGCCCCATAGCATCCACCATACTTCCGGGTCACTGACTTTTCTTTATTAAATAAAATATGTTGTGGTGTGAGAAAAATGCTACAACATACTTAAAAGGCTTAACCGGAGGGTAAGCCTTGCAGGGGGTGGGACCTCCTGTTGCTGACTGCTTCCCCTTAAACTAATACTGTGGTCTTCCCTTTGTCTGTTATTAAACATAAACATAAACAAAAGACAAAACACTACAGCAGTGGGGGGGGTGTGCTGAAAAAAAAAAAGCTAATGGAGGATCCCCTGATGTTCCAGAAGCAGATGGAGCAGCTGGTGTTGCTCGATCTGCTCCACCTGCTGCTGGACAGCACACAATCTCTGATTATTTTCCTCCACCACAGCCCACGAAAGTTCTATGTCTGCGTGAGTTGCAGCCATTGTGGGGTCCACTGGTGTAGGGGGGAACCAGGTAGTGGTGGGATTGGTGGGGGTAGTGGTGGAGCAGCTGCTGCTGTGGCCCTCCTCCTGCTGCAGCGATGCACAACAGCAGCACCTTCTGCCACTGCCACTGAAGGGCCAGCAGGTGGAGGCCTGGCTCATTCGGTGGCAGCCTGCCACTCCACCTTGTGGTGGTTCAGCATATGTGTGCACTGGCCCCCAGTCCCCAGATGTGTCCCCCAGGAGCCACGGTGAACCTGCACACCACAAAGCAGTCACACATAAGGCTGCTGTCCCCCCCCGACACAGTTGAAAAATTGCCAAACTGAGGAGCTGCGAGGGGGAGGACCAAGTACAGGAGGGGCAGATATTATGCTCGCAGCATGGTCATGCATCTGGGTCTCCATCTGCTGCTGTGGAAGTGGTGCTGCTGGAGCTCCTGCAGCTGCTACTGATGGTAGTGGTGGTGGAAGACTTGGTGAATGTGGTGGTGGCACTGTGGTGCTGCGCTTCCAGAGGAGGGGAGGCAGGACCAAAGAGTCTGGAGTGGTCCAACTCCACCCGGCTATGACCCCCAAGCATGCGCACTCCCCTCAGGCCAAGGGCCACATACTGTCCCTGGTCCATCACACACAAAAAACACTCCTTCTGTCTCCAACACAATGAGCGACTTCACACACACTCACACACAGGCACATACACACACACACCAAAACTCATGAAACGAAAAAATCAGTCACAAAAAAGAACTGACAAAACAGTACAAATAAAACTAAAGAATTAGCTTTTAAAAAACTTTTGGGTTTTTGGAATTTGCTCAGGAAAGAAACTAATAATGAACTCTCTGCTTCTACACAAAATGCTTCCTCTTTCTACCTCTGCAAAGGAGAAAATGAAAGTATCTGCTTGTATGACTCACTTCCTTCCTGCCTGGCGAAAGCATGTGACTTACAGTACTGTAAGTCATGTTATGTGTGGGGGGGTGTCTAAAGTGCCTATATTGTTGTCATTCCACCTTACTTTGCATTAAGGTGGAATAGCAATGTGAAATCATAATAACAAAGTGAAGTGAGCACTTTTCAATGGCCACTTCACTTTCACTTCTCAGGCGGAATTTAATTTTGCTGCATCTCTAACCTTGACTTGTAATATGAAGAAAAATTCTATTGCCTATCACAAGTCATGGTAAAGGATCCTTTTCTTGGTGCCAAGTCATTTTCCCTAGTGTCTAGTGGCAACACCCACCCTAAGATTGCTGTCCCCTGTGAAACATTGACTCCCTGGTGTCTATTGGCACCTCCTACCCTTCCGATCACTGTCCCCATATCAAATATTAAATCCCTGGTGTCTACTGGAACCCCCCCACCCTCAGATTACTGTCCCCCATGAAATATTGACTACCTGGTGTCTAGTGGCATCCCTACCCTTCTGATCACTGTCCCCATATCAAATATTAAATCCCTGGTGTCTAGTGGCACCCCCACACTTCTGATCACCGTCCCATTTTAAAATTATTCCCTGGTGTCTAGTGGCATCCCCCCAACACCCTTTTGATCGCTGTCCCGGTATTAAATAAAATATTCCCTGGTGTCTAGTGGCACCTCCCCACCCTTCCAATCACTGTTCCCATTTTAAAATTATTCTCTGGTGTCTAGTGGCAACCCCCACCCTTCCAATCACTGTTCTCATTGCTTTTAAAAGTTTTTGAAATGAAGAAAACTGTACTGATTTCTTTTTTACCTGAGAAAAAAGAAACTGGTCCCATGCTCATCAGACCCCCCCCCGCCTTCACCTCCCAATGTGCACCCACCACCCCACACCCCCCAGTGAACCCCACATACCCTCATTAATCTAAACAGGTACCATGTTCGAGATCCAATCTCCTAGTGAAGACACATTTTCCTACTGGAACTAGCAACTACAATATGAGAAACCAAGGTAAAATGCAGTTCAATGTATTTCAATGGGGGGTTTTAACTTTTCTGCATAACTTAGCAATTTTTTCATATTTTGACAATACGTTTTCAACATGGCCTTTTGGAGACCCCACCTCATGAACAACATGACTGTCATTATATGACTCCTGCCTGAAAGGTGATTTTGTGGTCGCTTTGTGAATTACGCTTTCCAGTGGGATATGAAAATTTTCTTAACATTGTAAATGAGGTGGGGTCATAAGAAGGCTATATTGAAAATCTAGGGTCAAAATGTACAAAAATGACAAAGTTACTGCCATTCATTGCAATTTTGAGATGCATGCTCTCAACTTTGGAAATGTTAAATATTTTAACACCAAATCTTCTGCAAAGCCTTCTTATTCCTCCACTTCATGAATGTCACAGCTGTCAGTTTTCAAATCCTGGTCAAAATGTGTTTTCACACCTGTAGTGTAGAATTGCATTGCAGTGGTGCAGAATCACATTTTGGTGGTCATTTTAAAAATTTCAGCACTGGATACATGGCACGGGGTAATAAGAAGTATGCTGACAATTTGGTTGCTTTGGTACAACAAATAGAAATGCAGAGCCCAGAGGGCCCTACATTTCCATGACAACATACATATACACATCTATGGAGGAATGGGAACACAGAGCCCAGAGGGCCCTTTGCGCCCACAGGCTAATAAAGATATGATTACTTTATCTCAAAAACTATGGGTGTATGAGACTGCAGGGCCCTCTGGCAAATAAGAATATGATTAGACTATCTAAAAAAGTAAGGAAATTCATCACAAAAAAGTACATTAATGAATCAGTTAGGGTTCACTAAAGTGAAAAAAGTAGGGAAATGTGGCATTAGGTATTTCAACCCTAACACCCCACCCTCAACCTGGACGCAGCAAATCAGGCATGATATGGGGTTATCAAACCTAATTCTCACCTCATTCTCATTCAGTATATATATTTATGTTGTTTTAGTGATGGAATGGGTTGAGCATTAGTTTGAGAACCCTATAACACACCTGATTTGCTGCCTCCAGGGTGGTGGGGCGTTAGAGTTGAAAACCCTAACACCACATTTCCCTACTTTTTTCACTTTGGTGAACCCTAACTGATGCATTGACATTGTTTTTTGTAATGAATAATTTCTATAGAAGATTAGAAACAGTTTTATTGATATTATTGCATTTTATGGATGCTGACAATATTTTGCCACTGTACATATATCTATACTGAATTTGTGCATTTTTACCCACTACAAATCCCCCAAGTGATACAAGTCAGAAAATTAAGTTTCAGCCATCATGGAAGTGATATATATATATATATATATATATATATATATATATATATATATATATATATATACAATATACCACTATATATGAAGTTTGTTATTATGTAGGAGGAATGTACTGTTATTTTATGAAAATGCTTCTCTCTATTATATTGTATTGTAACATATTGTACTATACTATACTATACTATACTATACTATACTATACTATACTGTACTATGCTATAACATAACATGCCTTACTATACTGTCTTATACTATACTATATTGCTATACTTTTTTTGTAAATAAACAACATCACATCAAATGTACAGTTGATTTGCTTCTGTAAGCTTCTGCATATTTTTTATATTAAGTAACATCTTATGATGTTATACATGGTTTTCAAATCAATAAAACTTTCAAACTTTCAGTGGCTATCACAAAACATGGATAACCCCATACCTCCTTGCCCTGATGAGCTCCAGGGACTGCCTATGGTATAAGTACAAAAATAAACTCACAGACCAGGATATGCAAAACTATAAGGCAGCATTGAATAAATGCACCCACGCAATCTTTCAGGCAAAAGCTAATTACCACAGATTCGAGCTAAACTCCTCCTGGAGAGACAGCTGTAGATTCTGGGAGAACATCAATGCAATCATTGGGAAATGGGATACCTGTCATCACCCACAATGCTGAGTCATGAAGGACCCATTACACAAGACCCCAAATCTATCACAGACATCTTTATCAAAGCTTTTACTGACCTCAGTACAGTGCTTCCCTCAATTTCCATGACCCAGCCAGCATTAACCCACCCAAACCTCCAAGATCCCTACCAACAAATCACACACCCCTGTTCTACCTCAGAGTATCATCTAAAGGAGAGGTAAAAAAATGCTTCTTCAAAGTCTTTGGGAAGTCCAGGCATAGTTCTGAGGGCCTGGACCTAAAACTAATTTCCCTTACTCTTGACGAACTGCTAACACCACTGACCAGAATCGTCAACCTGTCCCTTACCACAGGTACTTTCCCAAAACTCTGGAAATCTGCAGTCATAACCCCTATCCAAAAAGCAGGTAATAAGACTGACCACACCAACTACAGCACAATTTCTCAATTCTCCCCCAATCTCAAAAGCCCTTGAGCAGATAGTCTAGGATCAGCTGGTTGAACACCTCAACAAATACCAGCTACAATGCCAGCAGCAACATGACTTCTGAAAACTCCACAGTACTACTACTACAGCTCTTCTTGAGTTCACAGTTTACATACACAACGCCTTCGACCATGGGCACTTGGTGGGGGCAACCTTTATTGACCTCACCAAGGCCTTTGACACAGTCAGCCATGACCTCCTCCTGGCCCAATTAGAGGCAACTGGGCTTTCCTCTGACTCCCTGTGCACCTCTTAGGACAAGAGCAATGGGTAAAAATATGTAACATGGTCTTGGACCCCAAGCAAGTGTCTACAGACATCCCCCAAGGATCCATCCTAGCCCCCCTTCTATTTAGCCTCTTTCTAAACAACCTACCACTAGCCTGCCAACAAAAATCCTTCTCTACGGAGATGATGCAGTAATCTAATCTAGTCACTCTGACCCAACCACCCTGGAACAGTGACTTCAAGAGGACTTTAATTATGTGGAGGACTGGTTTAGTAAAACTAAGCTACTATTCAACCATAAAAAGACAAATTGCATGCTCTTTGCCTCAGCCCATAGCCACTACAGGACTTCTACTTTGAATATTCAGAATAAACAAAATGTCACCATAGAAATGGTCTCCAACTTCAAGTAACTGGGGCTCACCCTAGACAGCTTCCTCTCATTCACCTCTCATGTCAATCATTTCACCACAACAGCTAATAGAAAGCTCAACCTGCTATATAAACACTGAAGCTGCCTCACTGATAAAGCTCTCCAGCTCACCATCATCAGCTCGGTCTTCTCAACTCTTGATTATGGCCTTGCCATCTACAGTGCAGCCCCTGACTGCACCCTAAGACGGCTTGCCACTACACTTAATAAAGCCTGCAGACTTGTACTAGAAGCCCTGCATCTAACCCATACCTGCCACCTCTATCAACAAATGGGGTGGCTTAATTTGAATGACAGGACTTCTATCAAAGCTGTCTTCTTGCAAAAAAAGCATTCCTGGGCCTACTGCCTCCTGGACCAAGCTCCCTCATACACCAGGCTGCACCAACAAGGACTACAAGGGCATACAATAATCTCTCCATCAAGGTCCCCTTCTGGTGCACCTGCCAAGGTCAGCAATCCTTTGAATACCATGCCCTGCTATGGATCACCTCGCTTCCTCCTGAACTAGCCACTATCAGAAAAATCAGCCAGTTCAAATCCGTACTTAGATCCCACCTGTCTAGCCAAGTGATATGCTCCTGTTACACCTGATTAACTCCTCCTGAAATTATTATACTGGCTATCCCCCAACCTAGCACTTATACACTGCTCAACCTGCTACTTACCCCCCCTGCTACCCACTCCCCCAACCCCTCCCACACTGCAGTCTTTATTCTCTTTATTCCACCTGGGTTCATAGCCTGCCCCCTGCCAATTTTCAAACCCTCTATCCTATCCCTTTCCCCATCACCCCCACCCATCCCGACAAGGTGACCCGAGCTGTAGGTTGCTACTAGCTCCCACCTCTACCATTCCCCGACCCCCTCTCCTACAACCCAGAACTGCTGTGCCACCTCCTGCTCTTTCTCTTCTACTAAATACTATGTATGCACCAACTTAGCCCAGATGCTGTATCTCGTACCAATACCATGTAGTTTGTCATTCACTATTATTGTCTCTTTTTTTGATGTACCAGCAACTCTGTGTGTTCCAATTGTTCGTCACATATTCCCAATGTGGAACCTTTGTAAGTGATCTTGTTGATCAAAGGTTGTAATCCAAGAATTCAACAAAATAAAAATAAAAAATAAAAATCCATGAATGCTTTACAATAAAGAAGACATTAACACAGTTATGTGGTTATTTTGCAAGTTAACTTTGAACCTTTACAGAATTACACAATCTTGCCTATTCTTATACAACAGTTTGGTACCTGTAGGATAATATTTAATCAAAATCATAACAACACTAATGAATTCATAAACTAATAGAACATTAAGCCAGTAGCTTACAAAATCTAGCAGTCAAATAAATATTTTGGAAAACCATCATTACTGTATTAAAAACTTACCACTGATTTCATGATCAAATAATCAGTTGATCAGTAATTTTTCAAATCTATTGGCCAGACAAATTCTTTCAATAGTCATTGACCAACTGATTACCAAAAGTATCACACCCTAATTATAAACTTGGGGTCAAGAGGGAGGAGGTTTTAATTAGGGTTGCTATTAACCAGTTTTAAATATATAGGCCCTGTATGAGGTAGAACTCCACTGATGCACAGCCTTGTGTCCATATACTGCTTTTCACTTACTGTATGAAGGTAAAGGACATCAGGGAGGACATGATAGTCATAGATTACAACCCTAATAGTATTTTGTCAATCTTTGTGAGGTTTGAATTGTGTGCAGTAGCAACTCTAATGAGCATTAATCTAGTTTTTTTTGCAATACATGACCATACTTTCTGAGACATTTCTGTGGTAACTTCATTTACACATGACTTTTAAAAGCTAAAAAAGACAATAGGTGACTCTTAATATACTTTTCACAGGACTATTTCTGACCTATGAAAATCCTGCAGCTCTTCAGCTTGGGGTGGGGGGGGGAATGAGAGAAATCAGTCCTGTCCTGGACTGTTGTATATCATGATCACCTGCTGTAGTGGGCCATGGGACGATTTCTTCCTTTCAGCTGCAAGTCAGTAGTCTAAATTAGGTCCGTGCTCCAGGCTGCACTGCACCGTCTGTAAAACTAAAGAGCAACACATTACTACAGTCAGATGTTGTGAATCCCAGCCCCATCTGTCCAGCTGGTACCAGGTGCACAACATGCCCTTTGTGGCACACACTAAATCTGGTGAGGCATAAAGCCCACTGTGTATCTAGTTATACATCTCCCTCACAGATAATAAAATATCATGCTTAACATTTAAGTATTTAATTACTTATATTACATTAAACTTTCTGTTGATCAGTAATTAAAAACTTTCCCACTGCACATAGGTTTTCAAAACAAGTATATTTATGCAGCACATAGATTTAGAAAATGGTCATGTAGCACAAAGAATGTCAAAATGTTCATGCTGCATATAGATTTTTAAAAATTTCATGAAGCACATTGATTTTCGTAAGTATCAGAAAGGGTTTCTGTCTCTACAAACTTCAAATGTGTGGTGCAGTACAGCCCCCTGCTGACAACAGACCCCCAGGAGCAATGCCAGATAATGTGTCCCACTTAGGATAGCGTAATTTCCTCCTGTGTGCCATATTCAGAGGCCACCATGCTAATGCCACATAGGGCATGAAAGGTGCAAAGGGGCCATTTATATAGCAGTATGTGGTCATTACTGGCTCTGTGCAATGCCTAATTGGAGCATGATGCCCAACAAGCCATCTATTGAGAAAGTCTGCCTGCTCAGTATTTCTTGTAAGGAAGACTTTAATATTTAGTATATCTAAAGTATATATCCCATTTGATAACATGAATTATGAACTGGTTGCCAAATATCTAGCAACCTGATTGGCTGAGCCCTCTCCTTACCTGTGATTAAAATCCACAACATAATCATGGATAAGAAAAGATGTCAGCCAACAGGTCATTTTATATGTTCCCAGTCCATCCCCCCATAGTTTTCAGCACCCAGAAAGCAGATCTTAAGTTATGGTCTTTGGCAGCACCAAATAGAAAAATGAAACTGAAGTCAGCAGCATAAATGACTTCATGGCCCCCTTCCCCCATACAGCAGAGTGTCTACCTTGCTCCTAACTGGGAGTCCTGTTCCAGACTTAATTAAATGAAAAAAAACAGGCAAATATCATAATTACCTAGCACTGTCCTAACTAAAAAAAATCAATAAATTGCCACATTGCAGAATCGTCCTCCACAAGCATTCCGATTTTTCAGAGGCCAACTGGTACACATTTCAGAATAGCAGTGCTTGCTTCACTTGCTGAACTCCTCCTTTCAGTCCCATTGCTTCCATTCTTTTAAAATAATAAAAAAAAAAAATACTAGAACTTACCAGGAGCAGACCAACACTGGTAGGCGACGATGGTGGGGGGCTAAATACTGAGAGAGTGATGACGAGGAGGGATGGAGCTACACCAAGAAATAAAAGCACAGCATGGGAAGAGGAACAATAAGTTGCAGCATCCTAAAAATGCATCACATCCTTAAGTTCCTAGGATTTCTGCCAATGAACAACTCGAAACAATCACTATGGCAGCATTTAATAAATGGGTTATACTAATGGAAAAGTACAAAGAGCACCTTAAAGAACTCTGACTACAAGTTTTGACAAGAACCATAGAAAACTAACTCACCTGACAACCAGATAAAAGTGTCACTGACCCTAAATTGTATCAAATTACTTTGCAAAGTATGATGAATTCAATAAATTTGCACCAGCAATTTATATGCTGTGTTTAATTCCAACAATGTGTTGAATGTTTGGAAACATATCTATCTGTCTGTCTGTCTGTCTGTCTGTCTGTCTGTCTGTCTATCTATCTATCTATCTATCTATCTATCTATCTATCTATCTATCTATCTATCTATCTATCTATCACTAGCTGGCTATCTGCATTAATACCCCAACTCTACCAACAGAGCTTATCTAATTAAGCACATAACTACAGATTCTTGATCTTTACCACTGGAGTCTATATTATAATGTGTAAAAAAAATCTAATACTATGATTGGCTGAAACATCAGTACAGCTTTATAATTATGTTCCCATAAATAGACACCTGCACTACTTACAGGGTGTACAAGAAGCCATATGAAGAGAAACTAAAGAAGCTTAATATGTATACCCTCAAGTATGGGGGGACATGATAGAAACTTTCAAATACCTCAAGGGAATCAACACAGTCAAGGAGGGTAGCATCTCTCAGAAAAAGAGATGTGCAAGAACAAGAGGACACAATTTTGAAGATAGAGGGAGGACACCTCAGGGGCAACTTTAGGAAGTATGTTTTCATGGAGAGGGTGGTGGACACATGGAACAGCCTTCCTGAGGAGGTTGTGGGGTCAAAATCAGTGGAGGAATTCAAGAAAACATGGGACAGATATAAAGCAATTCTTGTGGGGGTAGGAAGAAGTAGGCTGTTTGTTAACTAGGATCTACAACTTATCCAATAGGTAGGAAAATGAGCAGGCTGGGTGGGCCAGGCAGTCTTTATCTGCCATCAAAGTCTTTGTCCTATGTTTCCATGTTTTTATATAAGTCACTTTACAGCATAAATCCTCATGCTGATGTGGCTCAAAATGAAATTGCCATTCCGGCTTGTCAGCATTATGCAGACGGCAGCACAATTTTTACATATTGCACCCACTCTAACCAGAAGCACCAGGAGTTTATGGTTCTGGTAAGACATCTCTACATATGGTTCTGGAGAGCGCTGATGCCACATGGTCTGTTAAAGCATTTTGTCCCTCTGTTTTCCTGGAAGCTGCTTGTGCTTGAATGGTCTGGATAGGAAGGAACTCTTTTTTGTAGTTTTACATAGATTCTTACATTATTTTAACTTTATAACATATGTAGAAAATTAATTGCTGTTATTTGTCTTACATGTTAGTGCAATAAAACACTCCAAAGTTGTCTGATTATGGTACAAGTGTCTCATGCCTAACAACAGCTTTGAGAGGTGTATGATTATTAACCCACAATTGCATAGCCTGTTGTGCATTATTGAATGTATAATTTATGCATTGGATAGGACACAGAGAGTTTCGTTAGGTTTCCAAATAATCAGAATCAAACATTAAATGCATGTCCCTTCCACAATGTTATTTCTAGTCATACTAATCATATAACATTTTAAAAACCCAAACTATGCCAAAAACCTAACAGAAAGCATATTTTAAAATGAGAAAATAGATTCACGAAAGTGGAAAATAATTAATTATGACTATCTGTAAAAACACATTTGATCATCCATTTGTAGTCCTTGACAAAAAAAAGGACTGCCAGACCAGGTAAGTAAATGCCAAACTGTCCAGTCTGGCCAGACTAGCCAGGCCATTCTGGTCAGTCCAGCCATAGAGGCCATTTCATCTTTTACTGATCTAGTCTGGTTCAGTTTAAACAATCTGGTTGTAATCCATGCCTGTACTGGGTTTAAAACCAGACTGCTGGAACTGGATGGATAAGATAAGTAAAAGCAGGACCAGCCCACCTGGATAGACAGGCTGGACCAGTACAATTAGTATAACTTGTGCCCTGTCTGGTCATCCAGTTGGACTGGACAGTCGGTCATTTGCCGATCTGGCATAGTCCAGGTCCAGCAGTATGGTTTTTACCCATACTCTCCATTTGTTGATGTTAATTGGAGGCCAATTTATTATTTTCGCATATGTTAACATTTCTACATTGTAGCCTTCCTATAAAAGAAAAACAAAACGATACGTAAACCAAATATAAACTGCCTTACCTTGTTGTTGACTATATTTCATAAGCAATTGCACATTTCTTGTTTACATGACTCTGATTACTTAGATGATGGAAACAGATCCCCCCCCCCAAAAAAAAAGCACCAAAAACTGCAATCTTCCCCAGTCTTGCTCAGCTGCCAAAATAATTCCAGAAAGGAATCTTCATAAGTGGTTTTATATTCCATAAAGTGCTCTTTAAAACACAAAAAAGGAAATCCTCTCTGTGCAAAAACACTTGATTGCAGATCTTCGCCAGTCTTCTGACAGGCAACCAGTATGCTCCACAAAGTAAAAGAAACAAGAAACTAGTAAACAAACAAACAAAAACTATTTAAAAAAAATCTGCCCTCAAGCTCTGAAATAATTTAACCATTGTCACCATGACTAGTGATCCATATGATGCCAGAAAAAAAACAGTCATGCAGCCATTTTTCTCCTCACTTTTCTGAGACCTCAATTACATCCACAGAGGCCCAATGTTTCTTTGAGGGAAAACCGGCATAGTACATCCCTCAGTTGACATCCTTCCACTTCAGCTGCTGACCAAAAAGTGACTTAATGCATGTGCATTACACAAAAGCCACGCCTCAATTCCTTAACAGCAAATCAATGACAGTTCACAGTTACTTCATCCAATAGGAAGAGGGTAGCTGCAATTCCATAGCAACCCATCCCATAAAAACTGTATAAAGCAGTGATCCTCAGACCGTGGCTCTAGACCCTCATGTAGTTTTTTAGCTTACCACCTGCGGCTCTTCCCAGTTAGCAATGCAAATAGCTCCAGCACTATACAGTATCAACCAACCAAGATGCACTATAATACCACTGCATCGTACACCGGCAAGCATTATTTGCTAATTTTTTTGCAAATTTTCTTGCAAGCTGCACCCTGTCAGACTGTGCAAATGTTAACTAATGTTTAGTAAATCAAATAATTTCCTTTTACACTGGAGTGTGTTTGTCAGAATTTACTAGGAGGTGTATGTTGCGACTCTTTCACTAACACTGGCTGCTCATGTGGCTCCTGAGCCATTCAGGACTGAGGGACACTAATTTAAAGGAATACCATTGTTTTTAAAACTGGCGTTCTTTTATTTTATTTGTCAAAAATACATACTGTTTGTTACTATGCACTTGCAAGAAACTGAACAAAAGATTTGCTTTATTTTTTCACTATTTTAAAAAGCAGGAAGTCACCTAATTTAATCATTTCCAGTTTGGCAATTTAGCTATATATTAATAAAGATATATTTGCCCCCTGTTTGAGTGAGGTGTCCTTTTTGTGTTCCTTATTTGCAGAAGCTTTGTGTATGGGCATTCATTTTCTATTTTGGTTCTAACTGTGCTTTCTCTTGGTGGTACAATCCTGTCTGATTTGAACAGTCTGGAGATCAGAAGGGAGAGACTGGGAAAGCGGTGGTGGGATTAGGCACACAGCACTGGTGTAATTGTTTATCAGATCTGCCAGGCAGGGTGTTTTCTAGTGGTGTGATTGGATTCCCACTGTCGAGGATCCAGCATATCAAACATCGGGAGGATGAGGGGGACCAGTTAGGAGGGAGTTCGTAAGTGTTGTCCCTTACAGAAATTTAAGTATGTTGCGTACATGCAGAATGCATGCCACATGCTTTATTGTGCAATGTTTTCATGTGGCTCACATGCACAAAGTGAACATATGCTAACCAGGTCTAAAAAGCAAATCACATTTGCATGCTGCAAGCCTGATAAGTGTGCAGTAGGTAAGCTGGTGTGAACATCTTCCAAAAATCACATCAGGTTCATGTGTTGCACACTTAACATGAATGCAGCAGTTAAGCTGGTGTGAACATCATTTAAAATCACATCAGGTTCACATGTTGCAAGCTTGCCATGTATGCAGCTGCTAAGCTTGTGTAAATCTCATCTAAAAAAATCAGTTTCTATTTCTTATACTACTGCTAGCAATTAGAGCCATTAAAATACATTTTTCATTGAGTTCTCATTAAAATGAGGTAAACTCATTCATTCTGATTCTTTTGCAAGTTGTTTAATGGCTTTTGATTTTTGTCTTTAAATCACCATTAATTTGTAAAGTATTGTTTGCATACTGCTTTAAATGCCTAGAACATAGTGAGCCAACATCCCCCATTCTAGATGTGCGAAGAGGGGCCTCTGCATTCTGAAGCCTGAACTTTTTGTTTGGTGCCATGCAAATCCCCTTAGGCATATTTAGTGCTGTAAATGTGTTTCTCCATGACTGTTTTGGATCACTTACTTTCCCTTTGTCATTCTGTATGAAGCATATATACTATGCCCATGCTTGGCACTGTCTGTGCTGAGTTGGAACTTTGAAGCATGCACCATACCTCGCATTTTACAACTGAATTGAGGGACATGGACACTGAAAATGAGGGATACGAATGCTCATGGTGATCAGGACACATCCTGAAACATTGAGTCACAGTACCTCAGAACACAGTGAAACCATTGTATTTACTTGTACTGATATTAATATCTACAATAAAGCAAGGGTGACATTTATGTAGGGCAGAGGGGAGCAGTTGCCACCCCCCCCATTTGATGCCTAGGTTGTTCTTATGGTGTAAAAATAATGGCATTAAATTTGGATTTAATCTTTTGCAGAAGTGCCCCCCAGCCCTGTGTGCACCCATGCTGTAGGTGCACTCCTAACTTGACTATGTCTGTATTGTGTTGTCCACTCTCTCTACCTATTAGTGGCAGCACCATCACATGTGATGTGGAGGAGCTCCAGCCAAGCAAGAGCACATGAGTCATGTGAATGTAACACTGTCTTTCCTGCTACAGAGTAGAAGGGTTGCACAATACAACCTGGAGAAATCGGTGACCACTGAACTCTCAATAGCAATGTTGTGTTGGCATATTTTTGTTGGTCTGTCCTTAATGAGTCTCTGTCTTCCCTGGTTTCTAAAGGGATAGATGGTGAGCTAGAAGCTAACTCAGGACTATGCTACCTACTTACTCTACTAGGCTTGCCTTGCAAACAAAACAGCACAGATCCTGTGATAGCAAGCTAGGCCTATCAGCAGTGGTGACAGAAGTGTGGGTGGCCTTCATAGGCCTTGATCAGTGCATTTTGGCAGTGGCCAAGCAAGAAGCAAGCAATACAGGTTGGGTGGGTTTGGTTGGTGAGGTGACTTGGTCATGGACCATGTTGGGGACCTAGGATGGTCAGTTCTAGCATTTAGCTTCTGGCAAAAGGACTGAGGAGGAGTGGACTGAAAACTGGGCTGGCAGCACACTGGGCCAGGCCACAGGTTCCTACTAGATGGCTGGGTAAATAAAAACTAATAATGTTTTTACAGGGGGAATAGGGAAGGAGGAAGGACTGAAATATTGATGTGTTTTTCATGTTTCTGCACCTTTGGGTGGCTTCATGATCCATATGGGATAGGCATTGAATGGAATGGAGTCATGGAGAGAAATTGAGAGAAAGGTTTTTTGGGAAGGGGGTCAGAACTTCAGTCAGGAAAAAAACAGGGTTATTAACTGGGTGGTTTTAAGCCCAAATTTGATGCACTTCTCCCGGGTATAGACAGATGAATCTTATACATTTAAATGTTTCCTGATTTGCATATCACTATTCAGTCACAACAAATAAGTTTGACCTTTTAGAGATGTTCCAAATATTCTAGAGCTTGCCACCTAGGGGCTAACTAGCACCAGTCCACAACTGGTTGTTGGCTCCCCCCTGCTTAAATCTGAAATGGCACCCCTGCCATAAAGTCTAAATTTACAGAACATCCTCTGTGTGAGCAGCATGATTTCCATGAGGGATGGATGAGGTCAGAGCAGTTTTTAGGGGTTAAATTATGGCTGTCCCTTGCATTCAGGGACAGTTGAGTGATATGGTATGCACAGACTATTGGAGCCCCACTATAGTCAGGCTTGTGTCCCCCCAATGAAGCTGACCTCCACATTCCCACACTCAGGCACATTATGACATAGGGCAAGGGAGATTTCAGGGGTGTGCACCATTGAAATTATTTTTTTATTATCATTTTATACATATTTGATGGAGAGCTGAAGATTAAAGAAGGCCACTACTCAACTAAGAAGGGCCTTGTTAGTAGAACAGTGTTCTTCATTATTCTTCAATTTGCCATCAAAATGTATAAAATAGTAATAACAAATAACGAAATTCATTTCAAGGTGGTATAACCCAGCACTCTGACCCATGGACATCATCTGTTAAAGACTCTTGCCTCTGGCTCCCTAGTACTCAAGTAAGAGACTCTCAACTTATATCTATACTTGGTGAGTTGTCTGTAGCAGCATGGTCACAGCCGCTGCAGTGTGTGTGCATGGGAGGACTGGCCATGTGGGTGGGTGTTGAGTTATTACTACTTTTGTGTTTGCCCTTTAAGTCTATTTGCATGGAAGTAGTCAAAACTATGGATATATAATTGTAGGAGTACAGGCCAGACAGAAGTAATTAAGTAGTATTGTGGGTAAGTGTGTGTATTGGGAGTGGAATGAACCACATGTGTTTCCATTGTTATGTGTGTTACAGTTCAGCTGTGCAGCCGAGAGAAGAGGGAGACAAGAAAATTAAAAATTATAACAGTGGCTATAAGCATGCTGCATACATGCGGATGTATTCAGATTTGTTTTGAAGTACAAGAGAGCTATATGTGTACAGGTAGTGTGGCTTAGTGGTTAAAGGCACTGAACTGTAAACCAGAAGACTTGGATACTTGAAGACTTGGGTTTGAATCTCATCATCTCCTACTTGTATATGGTGTGATCCTGAGTAAGTCATTTAACTTTTATGTGTGCAGTTATCAGTGATCACTTGCTTTTTGCACACAAGCCACATGCATGCAGTCTGTTCTAATTTTACATTAAAAGCATGCTTTCCGCACTTGTTCACTGCATGCATGCCATGTGCATACAATTGGTTAAAATGTAACATTTAAATCACACTTGCAGCATGCATGTCACTTGGGTAGTGTAATGAGTGCAGCATGTAAATATTTCATATAATTATTTCTTTAAGAGAATTTGGATTTAATCTTTAGCACAGTAAGTGCCCACCTGGCCTGTGTGTGCTCACACTGCATGTACTCTCCAGACTCAACTGTGTCTGTATTGTGTTGTCCACTCTCTCCACCTATTAGTGGCAGCACAATCACATGTGATATGGATGAGCTCCAGCCAGGAAAGAGCACATGAGTCTTGCAAGTGCGACACTGTCTTTTCTGACACAGAGTAGACAGACTGCACACTACAGCTTGGAAGAGATGGTGAGCGCTGAACTCACAATAGCAGTGTTGTGGCAGTATATTTTTGTTGGTCTACTCTTAGTGAGACTCCATCTCCCCTGGTGACTGATGGGGCAGAGGATGAGCTAGAAGCTAACTTAAGACTAGGCTACCTACTTACTCTACTTGGCTCGCCATGCACAAAAAAAAGCACAGTTTCCCATGTCAGCAAGCTAGGTTTAACAGCAGTGGTGACAGCTGTTTGGGTGGCCTTCATAGGCCTTGATCAGTGCAGTGTGGCAACAGCTACGGCAGCAACCAAGCAAGAAGCAAGCATCCCGGGTTGGGTGGGTTCAATTGGTGAGGTGACTTGGTCACAGATCACGTTGGGGACCTGTGATGGTCAGTTCTAGCATCCAGCTACTGGCAGAAGGAGAGAGGGGGAGCAGACAGGAAACTGAGCTGGTGGCACACTGTGCCAGGCTGCAGGTTCTAGCCACATGGCCAGGTAAGTAAAAGTAACTAATTTTTTTTTACAGGGGGATTGGGGAAGGAGGAATGACTGAAATATCGATATGTTTTTCATGTTTCTTCACCTTTGGGTGGCTTCATGGCCCATTGGGGATAGGTATTGAATGGAATGGAGTTGGGAGAAAAATCAGGACAAAGTTCTTTTTTTTGGAGGGGGGCAGAACTTCAGCCAGTAAAAAAATTGATTAGTAACTGGGTGGGTTTAAGCCCAAATCTGATGCACTGCTCCAGGGCATATACAGATGAATCTTATATATTTGAATATTTCCTGCTTTGCATATCACTTTTCAGTCAAAACAAATAAGTTGTACCTTTTAGAGATGTTACAGACATTCTAGAGCTGCCCCTTGCATTCATGGACAGTTGAGCGGTATGGTATGCACAGACTATTGGAGCCCCACTATAGTCAGGCTTATGCCTCCCCCAGTAAAGCTGATGTCCACATCACCATGCTCAGGCACATTATAACAAAGAGCAAAAGAGACTGCAGGGTTGTGCACCACTGAAATGAACGGGAGTATCTTTTTAATTATTATTACTTTATACATTATTGATGGAGAGTTGGAGATTAATGAAGACCACCTCTCGACTAACAAGAGCCTTGTTACCAGAACAGTGGCCTTCATCATTCTCCAACTCACCATCATAACATATAAAATATTAATAAAAAAGTAACTCCATTCATTTCAAGGGGGTACACCCCAGCACTCTGACCTATGGACATCATCTCTTAAAGACTCCTGCCTCTGACTCCTTAGTACTCAAGTAAGAGACTTTTTACTTATATCTGTACTTGGTGGGTTGTCTGTAGCAGCATGGCCATACCCACTACAGTGTCTGAGCATGGGGGGGACTGGTCATGTGGATGGGGGGTGTCAAGTTATTGCAACTTTTGTGTTTGCACATTAAAGACTGTTTGAGTGGAAGCATTCAAAACTATGGAGAGAAAATAGTAGGAGTACAGGCCAGACAGAAATAATTAAGTGGTTTTGTGAGTAAGTTTGTGTATTGGGGTGGGAAAAACCACATGTGTTTCCATTGTTATGCATGCTACAGTTCAACTGTGAAACTGAGATGAGTAAGAGAAGAAAACTGAAAAGCATAACAGTGGCTACAAGCATGCCACATGCATGCAGATGTAGTCAGATACAGTATGTATTGAAGTACAAGTGAGCCATATGTGTGCAGACAGTATGGCTTAGTGGTTAAATGTACTGAACTACAAGCCAGGATACTTGGAGGCATGAAGACCTGAGTTTGAATTTCAGCAACCCCCACTTGTGTATGGTGTGATCCTAAGCAAGTCACTTAACTTTCACGTGTGCAGTTATCAGTGACCACTTGCTTTTTGCACTCATGCCACATGCATGCAGTGTTTCCCAACTGAACATAAAAATCATGGTTTCCACACCTGCTTGCTGCACACATGCCATATGCATGCAATCAGTTCCAATTTGACATTTAAATCATACTTGCAGCACTCATATCACTTGGGTAGTTTTATGTGTGCAGCATGAACATATTTCATATAATTATTTCTGTAAGGGATCTGCCCCACTACTGGGTGAGTGATGCAAATTGCAATGTAGCAGCTGTCAGTAATGCTGGGAGTCTGGGCATAATGAGTCAACCTCACATCAAAGTGTTGAAATGAAACAGTGCTGAAGTTACAATTAAAATGGAAAATATGTATCAAAAACAAATGATAGCAGAAACAGATGCATCCTATCAGAACTAAAAGCAATATTCTGTGTGTGCATATCTATTACAATCCTATTCTTCTTTTACTATTCAGCCCTAGCTCTATTTGTTGCACCCCCCCCAACAAGGATGATAGACATGTTCTAATCTCTCTGGGAAAGTTACATTGCCATCTATATTGGGCTTGGTTCTCTGTACTTCTGATTTGCTGTTAATTGTAATTATGAAATGAACTCTATAAATGCTGTGTTCTGACTGGTCAGTAACCCAAATGACGAGGGCCAATATCTGAGCACAACATCATGCTGGCACTACAACGACCTCACCACAATCCATGCCCTCTGACAGAGACAAACATTTTAACTTGGCAGCCATTACTAAACACCACTCTGACAGGAAAATGTACGCCAGCTTTGAGTTATTTGCTGACATGCTGAATGAATTTCAAACTGAAACTGAAAGAAACTCAGCAGAAATTCCTGAAGTACCCAAAGAACCAACACCAAATAATCACATGAGTGTAAATCAAAGTACAGCAAAGAATGACACTACTGTTGTAAACCATCACTTGACAGCTTCAGAAATGGAGTTGTCAGGCCTTGAAGGCAGCCATAATGAAATGAATATCATTAGGCAAATGACCTGGGCAATAAATCAATTTCAAGACTGGCTAAAAGAGAAGAAAATACTGTTAAACTATGAAACTGTAGGAAAAAGTGAGCTTAATAATATTCTGTGGCAAATGTATGGTAGCATCAGAAACAGTACCAGAGAAATGAACAGTGTCTCCTCATACAGTATGTTTCACTCAGGGCTGGGTTTAACAGACATGTCAACTATCTGCCCATCCACTGTGGGTTCAACTTAATGGCAGACTCTGAGTTTAGTTCAGCAAAACAATGTATTCCTTGTTATACCAAAATTTCTCTGGCAGCAGAGCAAGACAAAGCCTGTCACCACTCTTGCATCCCACCTGGCACACTCAATAAAATAAGAAGCAGTGCAGCAATAAGTACAGATACAGTGGCAGGGCTCATACAAAAAGTCTGGTTGGATGTTTAAATTTTCTTTGCTTACCATGGTAGAGAAGGTCTCTGTGCCTTGACACCGAGCAATTTCCAAATAGTGACTGATGAAAATGGACTGAAATATGCCCAAATGTTGTACAATGAGGCCACAAATAATCACGGTGATCCACATAAATTGAACAGAGTAAAGCACCATGGCTACATGCCCGAGTTCCCCCACAGATCCTCTGTGCCCCATACGATCATTACAACTGTACTTAAGTAAGCTACCGCCTGATGCCCCCTGCCTTTTATTTGCACCTGAGGCAACTACCACAACAGCAACTAGAAAATGAAGCAATCTGGTTTTCTAAAGAGCCCATGGGCAAGAATTTCCTAGCCAGTATGTTGCAGCACATTTGCAAATTAACAGGCATACCTCCCCTACACAAACCACAGTTTGTGTAGCACTACTGCACAGCTCTTTTCTGCTGCAGGTCTTGAAAGCCGCAAAATTATAGCAGTAACAGGGCATCACTTGGAGTTCTCATTCTGTAGTTATTGGGGTCCCTGTAATACAGAGACAGAAGAATATGGTCCTCATTCCTAGCAGGAAAACCACTGGGCACAGCTAAAAGTGAAGACAACATCCCTGAAGAAAAGAAGAACCATGTTGCTCAATGGCATCACAACCACAAGCTCTGCCTCCTAATGTAATCCCGAACCAAACGTGTTTTGCAAGGCAGGAAATGTACTCCATAACAACAGAAAACAGTGCTGAAAATGCAACTCAAATACGAAATGAAGTGGAGTCTGAGGAGGAAAACAACTTTCCCGAGGTGGCAACACAGAGCTGATGCTCAGCATATCCAGATGGCACCAAAAACTCAGAGAATCTGTCCACTGACGAAAACGCCACTTCATTCAAAACAGCCGAAATCACAGAGATGCCTGCTGAAAGGTATTTAAATATTGTAGTGTTAAAAGGAAATGTGCAGTTCAACGTCTACAACTATGGACCAAAATAAGAAGCAGTGACTTTTTTGTGTATGCTAACTGCGTCAGCAGATAAATGTTTGGGTTCACTATAATAGCATATAATAGTGTAATTTCTAATCCCCCCAACATCAAATGTCCTTGGCTCTTGCTAATTCAAACTGTTTTTTATAAAAAAAATGTATTTATTAAAAATATTATTCAAGATATTTTGAAGTTCTGTTCCAATAGTAACACCAATTAGACAAGCTGCCAAGTGACCAAAGTTACACATGTGTGTAGAAATTATGGAATGCCCAGGTGTAACTTAGCCATTTTTGGAGGTGAACCCCACATTTTCAACTTGGCCTTTTTGGGAACCCTCCTCATGAAGTGTGCCAGTGTCACTTTATTCACCTGTCCCAAAAGATGATTTCGCAGTGCGATGATGCCATTATGTGCTACAGATGTGAAAGCACATTTCTGGCAGGATGTGAAAAATGACAGCTGTACTGTTAAAAAGGAGGTATGGAAAAATGGCAATGTTGAAAATCTGGAGTGAAAATAATAAAAATTGGCAATGTTAGGAGCGTGCATAGAAACTGTACAATGGATGCTCATAACATAATAATTTTTTTGACTTTTATCACCAAATTTGCAAAATGGGCTGTTTGGGACCCCACCTCATGACCAGCGTCACTGTTGTGTTGTTATTCAGTCCCAAAAGATTATTCTGCACAGTGACCATAAAATCACCTTTCAGGACCGAGTAACAAAATGACAGTGACACTGGTCATGAGGTGGGGTTCCAAGAACCCTATTTTGAAAATTTGAGGCCAAAATTCAAAACAATGTCTGAGTTATCAACTTAAGTGAAAACCCCATTGAATGCCATTATAGCATGCTTAACTTTAATTCTTCAGTTTGTGGTTCAGCTTTGAAAGTACAGATGTGTCCTAGTCCAGAGAAGATGACAGCACCAACCTCCAGAGGTAAGTATGGGTTTAGGGGGGTGCGGGGAGGTGGGTGCTCAGTGGTAAGGCAGGGATAGGGGAGGGGGGACTTGGTTGATGATAAAGGACCATTTTCTTTTTTAAAGGTTAAAAAAAAAACCATGTCAGGGGAAGGTTTTCTTTATTTACAGGAAAAGAATTTATACATTTGAACACACTGGGGTGCACTCCCAGTGTGCCTCATGAGTTGGGAGGGTGGTTACTTGATGCCGATATGGGGACTGGGGACCCCGATGTTGACGCAGGGCAAAGAACTAAATTTGGGCACACTGGGGTGTGCTCCCAATGTGCCACATGAATTGGGGCACCACGTAATGCTGACATGGGGACTGGGGACCCCGATGTCAGTGCAGGAGGACAGCAACAGTGGGAACATTTTTTTCTGGTGGCAGCAATGCAACTGTGCATACACTACACTTGCACATGCATAGTTGAGGTGAATGGCATTTTGTCAATCACAATATAACAGCGCCATGGAACTGCACATGTGCATGAGTCATGCATGAGCAATTCATGCCCCAGAATGCAGAAGTAACAGCCGAAATAGTGCAGCTTGTTATTCCATTGTGGCCTATCATGGTGGAGGGTTTCAAGCTCCATTAGACTTTTGGAAGGATACTTCCAAAAGTCCAACAGGAGGGTCCATGATCGGCCATTTTTGTAAGCTATGAGCTGATCCCAAAAGGGCATAGGCTCCACCCACATCCCTAAAAATGGTTTACTATAGCTTTCTGACTGTAGTTTATAGCCTTCTCAGGGACTGTTTTATCTTAATTCAAGCGTAAAATATAAAATGCACCTCTTAACCACTATAAACTTACTTTTAAAATATTAAAACAAGACTCTATTTCTTACATGTTAGCTATTCAGTGCCCATTTCATAATCGCAATAAGGCACTCCGGGGGGGGGTGTTGTGGTGGGATAACGTCCCATCTTATGTGGGTTGAAGCACTTGGCTTTGCCTTGCGCTTCAACCCACATGAGGTGAGCCATTATCCCACCACAACGCCCCCCTGTCATGTCTTATTGCTTAATTTGCATACTGAAGAGTAGACATCGTTAGATGTATTATAGCCCAAGGTTAGGTTGGTGTCTGTGGTGCTTCACCAACAGTAGAAGCCTTGTAACATTAATTGAATAATTTACTGTACTCTGCATGCCACTGTCATGAAAGATCGACCCAGTTAAATATTACTATGGTCAACTGCAATTGCCTATCTGTAAGCAAGTGCCATAGATGGCTGACTCTGAATTTATCATGAGTATAAGAAATCCCCATCACTTAAGAAATGTTGATGTGCCTCCTGTCAGTCACGTAGCAGACTCCCTATACATTAGTTGTAAAGTATAGCCTCCTCATGTACCTCTGTAGAAAATCTTTGCTTTGTGCAGAAGTGGTCCTAAAACAGAATTTATATATATATATATATATATATATATATATATATATATATATATGTGTATACATATTTTTTTTTAATTTAGTGAACTTTATTGAAAGTTTAACAAGGAAAAATACAACATTACCAACAAACACTAAACCATAAACACAGTTCAACAAAGAAGGAACAACAATAAATAAACAACAATATCCCCTCTCCATCTCTTGAGTGAGATAACTGTACAAATCCCAGAGAATGCCTAAATAATCTAAAAAAAGTGTTGAGTGTAAAAAAAACACAGACAAGTGCCAAATTAACCCCAAAAAAGAAGGGACAAGGGACCCCATATGACACATTTAATGCAAAAATCAGTAAAACAACAAAGCGGATCTAAAAAAGAAAGGCACCATATCCAGTCTGTATTAAAAGTAAAGTATATAGAGGTTCTCAAATCTCTTTAAACACAGCCAGATGGTCTGCCATACTAGTAAGCATTTTCTCCACCTGTAGAGCAAACACAATTTCTTTTATCTACTTATTTATTTATTTGGAATCAACATCTTAATAACATTCCAAATAAGTGAGAATGGCTTGGTCACTCCAGTAACACAAACTAACTTTCTTAGCACAGGCTGATATCAAAGCCATATGGTTTCACTGTTGACCAATCAGATTATCTCTATACATACCCAAAAGGCACATTTCTGGAGAAAATTCATGTTCTAACCCCAGTTGCAGATCAAGATGTTAATGTATGGTGTCCCAAAAAGGTGTTACCTTCACACATTCCCACATAATATGGAAAAAAGCAAGTATCTTTGCAACAACATGTACAAAAATGAAAGGGTGCCTTACCCTTTCTCAATAATTTAACAGGAGTGTAATAAAGATTATGTAACAACTGAAACTGCATATAACAATACCTGTCCAACTTAAGAAACCTATACACATACCCCAAATATAAAGCCAATCATAATCTTCAACAGAAGGGGAAAAAGCCCATTCCCAATAACCCACACGTTCTACCTCTTTATTGGGATGTAAATCATAAAACTAAGAATAAAAAAGGAGATAGAATGAGGAGAGAAGAGCCTAGGGGCTAAAATAAGTAATTTCTGACCATAAACACGAGACCATGGCCCTGACCCGAAATGATGATATAGAGAATTAGAAAGTTGTAAATATTTAAAACAATCCTTAATGGGATCTTGCTGTATATATTAAAAATTCAAAAATTTAAAAAGGACCCCATTACAGGTGAGCTGCTCCACTTACTTGATCACTTGATATGACCAAAAAGCTATCATAATAACCTGACCAGCTGTCTTTAAATTTAAATTACCCAATATAGGTCGAGAGATAACCTTAATGGGGTCCAAATGAAGCAATGAACACAACTGCTTATGAACCAGTACTGAGCTGGCTAAAGGTGTAGCATGAAGGGCACGAGGAGACTATTAGACAGTGCATGTAAAAGGGCAGCAATATTAAGTTTCAATTGGCTACACTGTAAACATTCAATTTCCAGACAGGTAAATACATGGAAGTAGAGTCCTCTGTGCGGTCTCGATACCACTGAAAGTACTGACTACTATGTATCACCAGGCAGTATAAATAAAAGTTGGGAAGACAAAGACCGCCTGCTTCCTGAGGAGTAGTAAGTTTAGTAACTGCCCATCTAGGTGGTTTCCCACACCAAATAAAACATGTTCGGACTCTCTGCAACCCAAAAACCATGTCTGAGGGATAACCTGATTAAGCATGGTAAGAGGGTTGAGAACCCGGGGAAGAACATTCATCTTAACAATGTTAACCCACCCCCTAAGGGAGAGATGGAGATGGGCCCAACGATCTAGGTCATATTTAACTTGGTCAAGCAACAAGTCTAAACTATAATATTTCATTTTCTTGGGAGATGAACTTAAATAATTGCCCACATAATTAAGCTTATTGGGTACCCACACCAGCCCAAGATGAGCTACATCAGCCCATGATGCCCACACATTTAGGGGCATAACTTTGGTCTTGTTCAAGTTCAGCATATAGATAGAGAGGACTTCAAAATGCTTAATAACATCCAAGGTCACAGATAAAGATGTAGAGAGATGTATTAAATGTAAAAGGATGTTGTCTACATAAACAGACAGCTTATATTGCCGCAGCCTGATGGAAATACCCTGAATCTATGGGATAATATTAATTTTCTGAATCAAGGGCTCCGAAAAAAGATTAAACAGCAGGGGAGACAGGGGGCATCCCTCTCCGGTACCCCACCTAAGATTGATTGCCTCCGAATGGACCCCATTACACAACACCCTGGCACAAGGGTTAGTATAAAGTACTCAAACCCACTTATTAAATTCTGAGGGAATACTGAACCTGGGCAAAACCATGAACAGATAATCACAAGAAACTCAGTCAAAAGCTTTTATGCACCCAAGGAATCCAAAACCACTGGGGTAGAGGAATCCCTGGATGTGGAGAAAAGATAGTCCAACTTCCGAAGATCATCCGAAGAAACTCGCCCAGGAACAAAACCAATGTGTCCCTACTAATTAAAGAACCCCATACCTTATTTAAATAAGAAGCCACAATTTTGGGTCTATGTGATAATGGCAAACGCCTAAAGGCGAACACCGTTATTGCTCAGTCAGAGTGTCAAACACATTTTTCCGCACTCTGACAACCCTGGCACACCAGCACCCCCCTACTTAAGGATTCTCACCTCCAGAGGGGTGCATGTTGGGGGGTGAAAGTAGTAAAAATAAAAAGGTTCAGGCTGGGTGCAATAAAAATCTCACCAGTGCCCGGACCTGAACTCAGTACCTCAGCCACCCCAGCCATTGCACAATCCCCAATGCCACGCTGCAGCTCGACCGATGACTGCAGTACCACCCCCTACAGCTTCTCCACCCCCCAGCCCACACTGGCCATGCTCGCTCCTACCCCCCCACATGCGTACATATAGTGACATCCTGTCATCTAGTTCACCCACCCCCTCATCCAGTCGCCCTACCCGTTGGTCGCCGTGAGTGGATTGCGCGAGGAAGGTGTCGCTGTAACGGACGGCACCCTTCCTCATGCTCCCACTTCATGGGTTACACACAATTTTAGGTAACATTTTATAATCTAAGTTAATTAATGAAATAGGCCTATAAATACTAACTTTTGAAGGGTCCTTACATGTCTTTTAAAAGAACCACTATAAGGGCTTCTGTTAAAGAAAGGTCTGAGGTACTATGTGAATATATATAACTAAAAGTATCCAATGATACAGGGCCTAACAGATGATTAAATTTCCTACAAAAGTTGGGATATAAACATCAGGCCCAGGTGCTTTGTTCCCAGTTAAGGAATCAATAGCATCTAAATACTCAGCTCTACCTGTCTTTTCCACCTGACCAGGATAGAGCTCTCTTGGTCATTAATAGCTGCCTCACCAAAATCCAAGGCTGGATGAGTTCAAGTGGGCTAAATTTGAACTCAGAGAAGATGGAGGTATTGATTTTGGACCCAGGTCACAGGGTAGAGGGGATGGGAGCCGGTTTATCCTCAGGTTTATTTCTGGGAGGTATACAGCTCCCTACCTCTGAATGGGTGCAGAACCTGGGGGTGATTTTTGACAATGAACTGACACTGCATTCGCAGGTGTTGCCAATTGTCAGACTTTCCTTTTATCATCTTAGGAACATTGCCAGGATTAAGCACCTTGTTCTGCCAGCTGACCTTCCTATGTTGGTCCACACTTTTGTGACCTCACACCTGGATTATTGCAACTCCATTTATCTAGGACTTCCTGGGTTGATATCTGCCACTTGCAACTGGTGCAGAATGCTGTGGCCCAGCTATTGATTGGTACATGTCATACCTGTCATATCTCGCCGGAACTTCATGATCTGCACTGGCTGCAGATTCAGTGGCGGATCACCTTTAAAGTTGGTCTTTTGACCTATAAAGCATTACATGGACAAGGTCCAGACTACTTGAGTTTTTGGTTCCCTACCGCCCCGGGCAATCTCTGCTCAGCAGATGAGGGTTGCTAGAATTGAGGTTTCTTTAAAGTCATGGTGCTCATGCTTTTATGTTTGTTGCTCTGACCCTCTGTAGTTCTCTACCCCGTCTGCTTCATCAGTGTGCGACCATGGAGGAGTTTAAAAAGGCCCTCAAGACCTATTTATGGTCAAAGATTAATTTTAATTAATTGACTATGAATTGGAGCTCAGATTTAGTGTTGTATAAATTATTTATGGATTTGTATTTATTTATTGTTTGTTGTTTTAAATATTGTAAACTGCCTTGGTTTCAGAAAGTTGCCATATAAACAAAGTTTCATTTAATTCCATTTCATAAATCTTCTTGTAAAGAAAGTTGTGATTTTCAAAACACAGATTGAGATTCAAGGAACTGAGGTAAATCAATGTCCTGGAAAAAAATCATCAATGGCGAACCTTGGAGTACTGCTGGGTCTGGGGAATATAAAGACTAATAATAAGCATGAACATGAGCAACTATATCCTGAGGAGTAGTAGCCAACTAACCCAAATCCAAATGAATATAATGGATGATTCTATCAGCTACATGAGTATGTAAGCATAGAGCTAGCAAATTTCTTGTCTTCTCACCTTGATAAAAATATTTAATTCTAGTTCTTTGAAGAAGATGTTCCACCTGCTCTCACATGAGTTCATTATACTTAGCATTCAGGCCTCTAATTGATCCCAAACATTCTCTGGGGAAGAAGGAGAGAGTCAGTTCTCTGATTCTTGAATTTGGTCCAGTAAAATAGACTCCTCACGTGCCATTTGCTTTTTACGTTTAGAAGCAAGGTGAATTAATTCTCCCCATAGCCCACACTTAAAAGCACCCCATAGAAGGTCAAAATGTGGCATAGAGGGGGAATTAATCTCCAAAGAAGATGTAATAAATTTTGTAATACTATTTAAAATCTCTGGTGACTTCAGAAGTTGATTATTTAAATGCCAAGATGTATCCAAATCACAACTCAGTGAAAAGCCTACTTTTAAAATGGGCAGGGTGGTGATTGGACAAGACTTTAGCACCATAATGACATAATCAAATTCCAGAGACTTTCTCAAGCCCCAGTAAAAAAAAATCTATTCAGGAAAATTAGTTATGGGGTACCGAGTGAAAAGATTACTCCGGCTGCAAAGGGTTCAGTACCATCCAGGGGTCCAAAACCTCAACAGAATCTATCAGATCCCTTAACACCCACTGCCCTGGAGTCAAATTCTGCTGTCTCACCCCTGACCTATCCAATTCATTGCATACAACAATATTCCAATCTCCTGCTAAGAGAATTGGAAGAGTCACCAAGGATGATAAGATAAGATACCAAAGACATAAATAAAATCAATAAATAAATATTAATTATAGTAACAAAAACCAGTGTCATCAACCATAGGCAGATATAAAAGTGGCAGCCATAGACATGGTCATATATTTCCTGAAATGTCTGTGATATATCTGGAAATTTCTTGCCTGCCTGCAGTACCACTATGGGCCACCAGAGAAAGAATTTCTTTAGATATTTTGAGAAATATCTAACCATATCATGGCTGCCACTGTAGATCCCAAAATAACCTCCTGATGACCCAATAAACCCCTAAGCAGAATATACAGTACCTACCCTGAGGGTCTGAAACTTCCTGAAGAAGATGAAAGGGGACTCAACATGCTACCAGAATAGCCACACTCCATTTACAAGTATCAGTCACTGCCCAAAAACCTGCCCCACCCAGTATCTATGTAACAATGGGAGTTGGACAGTAGGTAAATGAGTTTCTTGCAACATAGCAACATCAACTTGCAGTCTGTTAAGGTGGAGCAAAATCTTATGATGCTTAACTGGGGATTGAGCACCTTTAATATTACATTAACAAAACTCATATACTTGAGATATTTTAAGCTAAGGTAACATTATTAAGGCAATAAAAGCCTCCCCAGGGATACCGGTTGAAGTAGACCAAAGAAAGAAAATGTTCCGCTCAGGAGTAACAATCCCACCCCCACCCAAACAACCACCAACAAACAAATATAAAAGAACCACAAAGAACAAACCATCCCGACCCCTCTCCCCACCAAACCAAAGAAAATCCCATACTCCCAACATGTGATCAGGTGGACAATGCACAATACCAGCATGCACAACAACCCCAGCTCCCCATCCTCCTGGACTAGCAGAGAAATCCCATATGAAGCATAAAACCACCCAGGAATTACCAAGCAAACACCAATGGAACAGAGGAGGCCAGAGGTATGATACAACACAACATACAAATATAATGGCAGAATCTTATAAAAGAAGGAAACCCAGAGAAACCTCCCAAAATACATTTCCAAAAACCCCCATAGAAGAAAAAAAAAGGACACAATACGAGTTGGTCCAGAACAGTTATAATAAACCTATCACCTTCTCCAATACACCTATAGCCCTCACAATCACCCAACAGGACATCAAGTGCTCAGTTATCCAATTATATTAAAAAAGCTATGAAAAAAGTCCACCAACTTAAAAATTAAACTATACATACTTAGCACCCATAAGAATATACTGAGCATGTAGAACAGTAAAAAGTAACTAATATTATATAAAAAGGAAACATATATAATTGAAGTACATCAAATAATATAAGTCCTATATACACAAAACATGAGGTCCTTTAGGGGAGCGAATAAAAAAACATGTAAGAACCAGGTCCCATCCACCATATGTAATTTTGTAATAGTGGAACAGTCCCAAATTATAGAAAGCAGCCCAGGTAGTATACAAAGTGATTGACCGGATAAAACAAGAACTGCTATCAACAAGGATCAGTGCGAGCAATTGAACTCCAGTTGTCAAATGTGGAATAATGTCCGAAAATCCACAGTCAATTTCAATTATATGAATGTCCACATTGCAAAATGAGGTTAAAGGAGGCAAGTATAATTCTGTGACTCAGAGATCCAGGAGGGAAAAGTAATAAAACTGACAGTTACATATTAGGATCCTTTCTGCTGCAGAAAGAGATCAGGGAAAATTGAAGGTAAGCCTGCCCACACCTCCTTTGATGACTCAAACTGCTTGTTACCACTCTCAGTAGTAATCAGTAATTTAGCTGGATAAAGAAGGCAATAATGAATACCAGCTGTTATGAATTTAGGAAAGATACCCCAATATTCCCAACAAAGTTGTTGAACATGAGGCATGTAATCACTAAATATATAGAATCAACAAGAGTTCCAATGCAGTTCCCCTTTCTCCCGAGCTTTTTTCTGAATATGAATTTTCTCTCTGCAGTTTAACGGTTTCAGGATTATGTTCCATGGCCATTCAGAGGGCTGGGAAAGGGCCTCAAGCCACGGTGGGCTCTTTCCACAATAAAAGACCAGCCATGGGGAGAAAGGCCAGCAACTGACAGCAGATTTTGAACAATAGTGAGCATATCCGAGCCTTCTTCATGTGGTATCCAGTGAACACAGTGACCATGATTAAGTGCTTTCACAAAGGACGACTCAATCATGGCGACTGTGTTCAGGGCTACCTAGCAGGGTACTGACTGGACATCTGGGTGGGTGAGGTAGGCCGATAGGATGTAAGCGCATATACATGCATGGGGGGGAGAGGAAGGGGAAAGATATGTGGGAGGAGGTGTTGTGAGCAGCTGCTGAGCTGGTCTGCTAGCATGGTGGGGAGGGTGGTCAGTTGGGAGGTGTAAGGTACAGAGTTTGGGTCCAGTGCAGCATGATAAGTTTTCTGCCGGCAGGTGTCTTTTAATTTTTTAAGTATTTGCCCCCCCCCAACATGCACTCCCCCCTGGAGTTGAGAATCTTTTAATAAGGAGGTGGGGGGGGGGCAAAGCACCTCAAATTAAACAAACTACTGTGGATCTCGGGTGCCCTCATCCCGTGCACCGTAAGTGTGCATTGCCAAAATTTATTTTCAGTGATGTACACTCGCCCTAACAGCGATCGCTATTGTGCGATTGCCATTATCATATAGAACTGCTTCATGTTTGGCAATGCCCACTAGAACCAGATTGTTGCTGCAAATTCTCCCTTCTTGATCCTGAGATTCTAACTTGGCAACGTTTTGCTGGAGGGCGACAATGTCCTTTTCATCTCGAACCTGACAGCCTTCCAATAAACTTATGTGGCCCTCCGCATTCAGAACCTGGCGTGCAATAGCTTTGAGGGCTGGGTGGAAACTTTTCATATCATGAGCTAACTCCAAAACAATCACCTTAATGGTGAAAAGGTCCACCTGGAAACTAGCCAGTGAATGTTACAAGTCTCCCCACCCAACCAGTGTAGTAATAGGTGATTATGCCACTTTAAGCCATTTCAACACCTGTGGTTTCTCTGGTGTTGCGGGGGTATGCTGCATAGAAACCTCTAGAGTGGTGGCCACCTCCATCAATTCCATAGTGAGAAAAGATTGCAAGATAAAGAATCCACCTCCCAATTAAAGACTGCAGAATGTGTGAAGAAGCAATGAAGGAGTAAAAAGATGCACTAAAACTCCTCAGAGGAAACAAAAAAAATGATTTAATCCCAGAGTCAGGACGGAGCAGTGAGAGGTGCATCTTACCAGTAAGCTGCATCACATGTCTACCTATAACTATAATTTTATAATAAAATAAGGTGTAGGATGCAGGGAAGCAGGAGGAATGAAAGTAGCAAATGGATGCAGTGCATGCAGAAGCTACATTTCTTACAAGTGAAATGGTAAATTCTGAGAGTCAAACACGGTGCTGGGAAGTGAGTTGCACATCTACAGGAAATATTGTGACAGACTGTTGCACCCAACTTTCATGTTTCTTTTTGTACATGTCTATATCTTTAACAGTAAGTCACACTTGGTATTCCAGCATCTTGAGCTGATTACATATTTGAATGTGTACTTTGAATTTGGTAATTTGTCCCCAACCTTTTAGTTCATGTTTCTTATCCTAAGGCATGGGTCCATGCAGATATGTTTGCCAGTCTCACCAAACAAAGCAAGCAAGTGCAATTAATATATAGTACTGCGGCATCTTATGTGACTGAACTTGCACAAATGTGAAACAATGTTACTACCAGTACAAGGCAATCATGAGTGCTAGCAAAAAATAAATGTCATTTTATTGAAAAAAAATAACAGGAGTTTCCAAATTCATCACTGAAACTCATAATGTTATAACACATTTGTACAGGAGCACATCTTCTACACCCACCTTCAGGACTATCTCAGTCTCCACCATCTGCTCTCCCCATTACAGTATGGCTTCAGGAAAAATCATAGCACATTTACTGCCTTAACTAAAGTCACCTCTGACCTGTTCCTAGCCATGGACCAAGGCCTTACAACCGAGGCTATTTTTGTCGAGCTTACTAAAGCCTTCAAACTGGTCAGTCATGGTATCCTGCTTCATCAGCTTCATCTCTTCAGTCTTGACTCCACTGCCATACATTGGGTATGGAGTTATCTCTCTGACCGCTCACAGAGGGTCAAGTGGGCTGGATCTTTCTCCAGTCTCAGACCTCTCACATGTAGTACCCTAGGGCTCTATCCTAGGCCCACTCCTATTCTTCCTCTTCATTAATGAGTTACCTAACAACTGTGGAGGGTATAGTTGTACAAAACTGAAAAATTTCACCCAGCAAAATATTTCTCATCATTTGCACATTTCGCAAAATATTTCATAGGGTGAAATGTGAAATTTCATCCCTGGAGCGAGCAAAATTTTGCCTGCAAATTGGCAATAAATTTCATACCCATTGGCGAAATTCAGCCACCCGTGGACAAAATTTATAGTTTCCAAAGTTCTCCCTGGTGTCTAGTGATCCGCCCCCGGATGATCACCGGCCATAATTGAATAAAGCCCTCCCAGTTACCCTGGCCCCCTCATGTCCTTTTTTAATTAACAAAAAAAAATTAAACCCATACTCCTTGGTGTGAGGTCCCCCTCCCCCATGGCCACTCATGGCCCAAATTATTCTCCCTGGTGTCTTGTGATCCCCCGGCCAATCAGCAGCCTTAATTGAATGAACAGGTCCCCCAGTTACCCTGGCCACATCATTACCTTTCATTAAATAAAATAACAAAACCTACACTCCCTAGTGTCTAGTGGACCCCCCAATCCCTACCCTGTCATCATAAGCTAGCACCCACCCCAATCCCCCCCAGTACCCCAGTCAATTCACCAGCACAGCCCTCCACTCACCTCCATGGGTGGCAGCCTGACTGAGCACTTGAATGAATGAGTGCATGCTTGCAAAGCATCATTCCATTCAAGCAGCTCAGTGTGCTTGCCGCCATGGAGGTGAGTGGATGGGTGCTAGCTCATGATGACAGGGTGGAGGGTGGGGGGTTCACTAGATACCAGGGAGTGTGGGTTTTATTTATTTATTTAAATAAAAGAAATGACAGGGCCAGGATAACTGGAGGCACTATTCAGTACGGCTGAGCCGATCTCCGAGGACCACTAGAACACCAGTGAAATAATTTGGGCAGTGAGCGGCCATGGGGGGCACTAGACACCAGGAGTGTGGTTTTGATTTTTTTTTTTTTATTAAAAAAAAGGGAAATGAGAGGGCCAGGATAACTGACTGGGGGGGGGGTATGTTCAATTATGGATGGTGATTGGCTGGGGGGGGGAACCACTAGACACCAGGGAGAGTTTACATAGGGAATGGCAGGGTGTGAAATTGTGGTGAAACGTCACCATTTTGCTACAATTTTGAAACAATTTCACACTGCGAAATTGCCAGTTTCACAGGAATTTTGCCAGTGAAATTTAATTTCGCAACATCTTTAGTGGAGGGACTTCTGTATACCTCTATGCAGATGATGCCATTATCTATCGCTCCTTATCTGACATTGGATAGCTCAACCACACTTCAGCACAAGACTTTCAGAGCTCTTGAGGACTGGTTCCTTGAACATCAGCTACTCCTTAACACAAAAAAAAAAAATAAAAGCACATTGTTCTCCCATCCCCCTCCTTCTTGCATAGCAAGGCCCCTCTTGTGATTCCTGCTCGTAATGGTGATATCCTAGAATCTGTACAATCCTTTAAATACTTGGGTGTCACCCTAGATGCAGCACTCTCTCTTGACATTCGTGTCGCCCTCATTACCAAATCTTTAAACCAAAAGATTGGCTTGCTCTACCACATTTATCCTTTCCACACATCGGCCTCTGGCCAGAAGATCACATCTGTCTCTCTCCTTCCCCTCCTTACTTATTGTGCATCTCTATTGCTTCTGCCAGCTCAACTGTACTATCTCAACTCAAGCAGGTGTATCATAGGGTGGGTAGATTTGCTCTGAGGGTCAATGCCGTCTCCCACCACTGTGATGTCCTCATTTCCTTGGGTTGGTTAATCTATGAATCTAAACTTCATCTTGCCACCCTCTGCCTGATGCACAAACTTGTCCATAAATACACTCCTCCCTACCTTGGCGAGGTTGTTCTGCTTCAGCAACCTCAGCGTGTCCTTAGATCTGCATCCCTGCCCCTGCTCATCATGCTCAAACCACGGCTAGCAGTGACTCAAAGACCATTTGTGTTCTGTGCTGTGTACGCCTGGAACTCCTTGTGCCCCATGCCTTAATATCCTGTCCCTCCTTCCCCAAATTTAAATCCTCTTTACTGTCCCTCCTCGCTGCCTCCTCTGCAAGTACCTGCTCTAGATGAAGATCCTCGCTACCCACTAACTGTATTACATCCTAACCCTATGGATCTTGTCCTTTGCTATTCTAAGTTATTTTGCATAATTGTCCTTTCTGTTTTAAGTACCATCCTACTGTTTTTTTAGTTCCAAGTCAGGCTATTTTGTCACAGTATAACTTACGTGATGACTTTTGACTTCATCCAGTTGTCTTGGAACTTGTGGTAATCCATTACAGTATAACCTGTAAATATAAATGCACTGTATTGCTTTGTATTACCAAAGATTATTATCCAGAAATCCTGAAACTTGTTGTAACCCATGTCTATTTGACATGTAAAAATTAACTGAACTGTATTTTTGCATTGCTCTCCCCGGGTCACCCTTGTAATAGGGATGGCAACATGACAGTGGGCTTACCCGGTTACCAAAATTCAATAAATAAATGCTACAGTAGAAATGGGATTCTGTATTTATGAGATGTGTGTGTGGGGGGGGGTATCGTGCCCTACTCTGTGTGTAGACTTTTTATCTTTCAGGCTTCATTTGCATAGATTTTCTTATTTAATTACACATGTTTACTATTTTTGCAAAAACAAGAACAAACAACATGGTACAGTATGTCTCTTGCTACCACTCCCTCACAAAGAGTAGCATCCCCTTATCTGTTCAGTATTTAAAAAGTAACATTATAACTTCATCTCTGTGCAGAACTTTAACATGGAAAAAATACCTATGTAATTCTAGCTATTTGATGATGATGGTGATGTTTTATGATTACACATATGCAAACAATGAATCACATTTATCTTAAAAAGAAATACTTAAAATAATTGTTTTACCAAAACCCCCAAAATAACATATTCTTATATCACACCTACAAAACCTGTAAGCTTCATATCCCAACTCTTAGCCATTTTCAACTAGCAGAGAGCAAAAAATAAGATAGTAAATCAGGCAAAATAGATAATTCTGGCCCTTAATAACTTAAAATGTGCAAAACATATCCTCATGAATTTTGGGGAGTTGAGATACCCAAGGACTGAGAAGAGGCACACTAAATTAGATAGTCCTAAAGTTTAAAATGACTGAGATATAAGCCTCTGAAAATGGCCATTTTAAATGGAACACCAGTGCAGCCCTTATATACAGGTGGGAAGATGTGTTATAAATGATTTATCTGTACAAGTCCTGTTTGACTTTAACCTCTCAAGTGGCATAAGCCAGAAATAAGTTATCCAAAGTCAGATAGCACGAGTATAGATAAATCATTTATCACACAGTGTCCACTTTGTGTAATGTATTTCATTTATGCAATATAGACTACTTCAGATAGTGCAGGCAGATCTGTTTTAAAATGGTCATTTTTTATGAAGTTTAATAGAACATTTTGATGCTTTACCATATATAATTCCACTTTACGGTATGGTTGCTAGGTAGTTGCTAGGAACACTTTAGTGCACTGACACTCATGACATCTCCAAAGTGTGTATCTGTTGGTTGGCTGGTTGTGCTGTGAATAATTATTGGACAGAAATGGCTTTCCTTCTTAGTGAGTGGGCAGGAATGCAGCTTCTTATCATAGTTTAGGTATGCTACATTCATTATTCTGCTTCTTTTTTAGATGTAAAATGAAATCATGACTTGAATCTTTATTTGTTATTGCTGTGCTATAGTTTTTTTGGTGGCTGTGGCGGTGCAGTGAGTGTGAGTAGTGGGGTAGTGGCAGCAATTGCTGTGAAGGGGAGCAGTGACAATTGTAGTGAGAAGGCTTGTGCTTAGTATTTGTATGAGTGCTGCATCTGCAATCTTTTTTTGTTTTAAATTAAGGAATATTGTCATTTTGTGAAGGAGCAAGCCCAGCTATTGGGGTCAGCTGATTGCTGGGTGTCCTGAATGACAGGTGGCATGCAGTGGTGGAGAAAGCATGTGGGATTGAGGTTTGGCATTTCAAAACACAAGGAATGAAAAAGGGAAAGAAAAAGGTACTCTTTTCTTTTTAAGGTTAGTAACTCTGACAGTGTGGACACACCAGGGGCAAAAGCCATCTGGACTGATAGACAAGTGGAGCTCTAAGATGGACAGGAGAGGGAAGTAACATATGTAGCACGATGATGCAGTATGTAAAACAAAAATGAAAAATTGAAAAAAAAATTAAGTGCTTATCTGTTTGATTCTGGTTTGTGTGGGGATTTATATAAAACAAAGCTGAATACAGCAGTGAAGTGTTAAAAAGTCTAAGTGATGGGAGAACCTCCATGGACACTGGGAAAGCAGGTATGTCACAGAGGATGAAGCAGTGGCAGCCAGCCAACTGGCGGAGGCTGGGGTTCATCTGAGGAAGAACTAACTAGATGTATAAACAAGTGATGATGAACTTACTATTAATGCTGTGTGAAAAAAATCTTCCACTGACAGAATATGTGTGAAAATCAAACTTTCGTTTCTGTGAAAGTTTGGAAATCATTTTGGAAACTTTTGCAAAAATTCCAGCTTAGAACGGCATGCAATTCATAAATTCATTCAGCAGCTCGGTGAGTAACTGAACTATGGAATTAATGTATGAATTGTCCCTTCCTGGTGACTAGTGGACCCCTCCTTATCCCTGAGCACTCATCTCATTTCCCTGGTGTCTAGCAGACCCACCCTCCCTATCCTCAAGCACCCATATATTAATTTCCCTGGTGTCTAGTGGAACCACATCCCTCTCTCTGACTGCCTGTATAGTTTTAAAATCAAATTATGTTTCCCTGGTGTCTAGTGGACCTCTCATCCCCCAGCCCTGGCAGGTAGTTCCCCACCATCCTGCTTCCCCCCTCTCTATCCCCATGCAAGGGACCGGCACTGCCCTCCACTCTCCACCATGGCAAGCCACCCACTGAGCTGTTAGTGAGAATGAAAGCTATTTTATTTTAATACTATACAAGCACTCAGAAATTGGGAGGAGCATCTGCTAGAGAACAGGGAAATTAATATACTGGTGCTTGGGTTTAGGGCCGGGGGTTCACTAGACACCAGTGAAATGAATATACTGGATCATTGGGATGGGGTGGCTGCTAGACACCAGGGAAATGAATATACAGGTGCTCAGGGATATGGAGAGAGGTCCATTAGACACCAGGGAAATGAATCTACAGGTGCTCAGGGATATGGAGAGAGGTCCATTAGACACCAGGGAAATGAATATACAGGAGCTCAGGGACAGTGATGGGGTCTCCACTATCACCAGGAAAATTAATATATGGGTGCTAAGGGATAGGGAGGGGGTCCACTAGACACTTGGGAAATTAATATATGAGTGCTTGGGGTTGGGGGGGTCCACTAGATATCACAGAAATTAATATATGGGTGCTCTCATGGATAGGGAGAGGGGTCTGCTAAACCAAAGGAAAATGAATATACTTACACTCAGGGATAGGGAGAGGGGTGCACTAAACACCAGGGAAATGAATATACGGGTGATTGGGGATAGGGATGGGGGACCACTGGGCACCAGGGAAACATTACTTTGGGTGCCACAGTGGCTAGACTTTCAGAAGATTTTTGATTTCTCCAAAGGAGCAAGTTCAGAAAATTCTACTAAAGTTGTAAAATTTTGTGGAAGTTCCACTAAAATGGAATTCACAATTTTCATCCAGCTCTACTTATTATATGTACAGTATAAATGTAAGAGTTAACATTTATACATACAGTTGCTCTAATAAATACATTTATTATTAGCCTCTTGTGTCCACACCTATTGCATACATTAGAATGGCATGTTAGAGCCACTATAGTTAGGGTTGGGTTAGGCTGTCTAATTTTAAACCCCTAAACTTGCACTTAAATAACTTCACCCCAAAACAATGGATTTGCATGAAATTTTGCATGCCTGGTCTGGGGGGCAAAGTCTCTTGGCATGCCAGGTTTCTTTTTTGGTTGGATTTTCAGATTCAGAGACTCATGTAGTATGTTTTTCAGAAAAAAAAATTTTTTTTTTTTTTTTATTTTGTACGTATTACTATTATTTATTTATTTTTTTTTTTTGCTGTTTTTTTCCTCTCATTGCCTAGTGCCCAGACAGTTTGAAATTTTGGTCTGATATTTTCAGGGCACAAAGGGCCTACCCCAAAATCGTACCTTTCATTGGTTTGGTGAAAAAATGTTAATCCATTCTCAAGTCATAAGGACTTGAAATTTCAGTTCTGAGCATGCTCAATAGGGTCAGTTGAATAGATGTTTGATACCACTCTGCCCATGCTCAGAACTGAAATTTCAAATCCTTATAACTTGGGATCAGATTAATATTTTTTGACAAAGTGATGAAACGCACCATTCTGTGGCAAGCCTTTTCTACCCTGAAAATTTCAGATCAAAATTCCAAGCCATCGAATATGTAGGTGATGACAAAAAAAAGGAAAGAAAAACATGAGTTTTCCTTAAAAGGCACTAAAAGGATTTTATTAATAATAATAATAAAAAAAAACTGAACCTAGCTATACGGGACCCATTTAGCTAGGTTATGCTGTTTTTTTTTTGTTTGAAAAAAAAAATAACTTGTAAAAATACCTTTTATGGTCACCCAAAAATCCAATCCAAAGTGCCCAGCTTAGTGAGGGGAGCCATTCACCTGTGTTCTCTGTATGACAACACCAGGGGCTCAATTCTCAAAGTCCATAGATTGATGCAAGGTGCCTGCGCCAAACATAAATGGCATAAGTGGCACCTTGCATCAACAATTTACCCCTGAGCTATTCACAAAGGCAGCCTGTGTCAAACTCAGCCTGCATGCCCCAAAGGGGACTTTCACCAGCCTTGCCCCACAAAATGGGCTGCAGCATGGTGCTAGGAGGCTTGTGGCAGATGCAGGTTGCCATGTCCCTTAAAGTAGGATTCACGAAACCCTCCCAGAGGGAGAATTTTTAAGTATCTTTAGACCAGCCAGGGCTGGTCTAAGGGTACTTAGAAATTCTCCGTCTGGGAGACTGTAGCACCTTGCTGTACCCTGTCCAGATCAGTGTTCCTTTCTTGGTAACTAATGTTAAATATTGAAGATGTGTGGCAGCCCCCCATCCCAAGCACCGATCTCCCCTTACATGGGGCACTGGAGAACCAGCATAGCTCTGGTGATCTAGCAGCCCCCCCTCCCCAATGTCACCTGTATTTACAATGCTGAAAAACAACCCCCATTCCCAGGGGTCTAATGGCTCCCCTCCCTGATCCCTGATCTTGCCCACTGTTTCAATATTTAATACATTACCCATTCCTGGTGGTCTAGTGGCTCCCTATCCCAGCAGGTAGTGCCCACAATCCCACTCCCCCCAAATCCCAAAACACATCTGGCAACCGGCACATCCCACCTCTCACCTCCGCAGCCAAAGGCCAACTGAACAGTCAATGAGTAGGTACTGCAATCTGTGCAGCACTCATTAAAGTGCTATACACATTACTGTACCCGCTCATGGACTGTTCAGTCATCTGCCAGCTGCAGAGGTGAGAGGTGGGCTGTGCCGGTCATCAGCTGTGTTTTGAGGTCGGGAGGGAGCAAGGTGGTGGGCACTACCTGCTGGAGTGGGGGGTTGGGACCATCAAGAAAGGGACATTTATTAAATATTAAAACAGTGAGTGAGATCAAGGATCAGGAAGGGGATCACTAGACCACCAGGAAAGGGCAAGTAATTACATATTTAAACAGCAGGCAACATCAGGGATCAGGGAGGGGGGATCACTACACCACCAGTGCAGTGGGAAGATTGTATCAGATATACTACATAAGATAAACAATAAATAAGATCTATTAGGGTGTGCATCATTGGGATCTGGGAGGGGGGACTGCTAGACCACCAGGGTCTAGAGTGGTCCATGGCTGCCCTGCAGCCTGTGGCACACCCTAACAGTGTACCTTCTGTTTGGTATTTGGCCACAGTTGCTACAAGACATGGGACTTTGCTGCCAGGACCCTGCCCGATTAAGACTCGGGCACAGGGTGTCTGGTGCATGGGGCTTCACAGCAAGCTGCTGTCTGCCACAGCTTGCACCAATCTAAGACCCCTTTCAGAATCGAGCCCCAAGACTTCTGCAGCTACAGCTAGAAGTCATGCTGTGGGTTGCAGTGAGCCACCAATCTCCTGTTTTGTCAGTCTTTGTCTCCCTCTCTCTCTCTCTCTCTCTCTCTCTCTCTCTCTCTCTCTCTATCTATCTATCTATCTATCTATCTAGCCATCCACCTATCTATTAAGCTGACTGTGGTGCCCATCCTGGTACTGTTCTTTCTCCCCCCCCCCAGCTCACCCGCTCACTGTTCCAAATGTTTATTTTTGTAATACATAGGTGGACTGGGGTGCCCATCCCTGGTTTGACTTCTACATGCCCCCTTCTCTCCAGATTACCCATCCCTGTTCCCCAATGAGTAGCCCAACACTGGAGTGATCGGTTCCCAGTGTTGGAATCTCATCTGTAATAAAGAAAACCATCCTTTGATGTTTTTTTCTTCTTAAACCTGTAAACAAAACAGTCCCTCACCAATCTGACCCAACCACCCTAGCCTCCCAGTAAGCACTCATCACCCCACACATCCACAACATCCCCCACACACCCTCACTCATCTGAACATGCCCCTCGGTATACATCCATTCTCTAATCAAAGATACGTCTTGCTGCTGGAACTGGTGACTGCAGTATGAGAAACTAAGGTAAGTGCAGTTCAAGGTATTTCACTGGGGTTTTGAAGTTTGATGCACAACTGGCAATTTTGCATATTTTCACCCCAAATTTTTAATATAGGCTTTTGGGACCACACCTCATAATCAGTGGTGGTGGAATTTTGCAAATTAGGCTCAAAAGGCAATTTATGGGGGTCACTTGGCGAAATCACCTTTCAGGCAGAATTTAAAATGTTCTCCACCATTGTTCATGAGGTGGGGTAATAAGAAGCCTATATTGGAAATGTGTGGTCAAAATATGTAGCAATCACCAAGTTATGAGCATACTGTACATAGAAATTTTTTTATGCTCACTTATAACTTCAGTAATTTTAAATAGTTTGACCCCAAATTTTCAACATAGCCATTTTGTTGCACCACTTCATGAACATTATAACTGTCATTTTTCAAATCCTGGCCAAAATGTGGTTTTGCACCTGACGTGCAGAATTACATTTTGATGGCACCCAATGATGTTTCTGTGAGGATTCAAAATGTTCATTTGTCTGGTTCATGAGGTGAGGTAATGAGAACACTGTGCTGAAATTTGATGTACACATATGGTAAAATGCCCAGGTTATGACTGAATGTTGCAATATTTCAGCATTCACTCAAAACTTTGCTAATTTTCAATATTTTGACTCCAAACATTCACTTTTTTTCTAATTTAATTTTGTCCCCAAGTTTTCAAGATAGTCATTTTATGACTGCCCTTATAAACATGACATGTAGCATTTCTAGTATATTGGCTGAAATGCCATTTCATACCAGAAATTCGAAAAGACATCTCAACCAGCACAGGTATAATTTTTTAAATCCTGGTTGAGATGTCTTTTCGAATTTCTGGTGTGACATGACATTTTGGCCCATATATTATAAATGCTACACGTCATGTTTATAAAGGCAGTCATAAAATGACTATCTTGAAGACTTGGGGACAAAATTAAATTAGGAAAAAAATGAGTGAATGGGCCCAGTTTTCAAATGCTTGGGACTGGTGCAAGGGGCTTGCATTAAGGAGATTTGGTACAAGGAGCCCTTTGCACTGCACCTTGTGACAGTCCTGATTTTGTACAGCACCATGCACCATTGTGGGGACCGCCTGCACCAACCAGTCATGTGCTGTCGTTGTGACAGCAGCAATGATGTGCCAAGGCAGAAGGGGGACTTACACCGTGGCAGCGCTGCAATATCCCCTAAAGTGGAATTTTGTTAACCCCCAATTAGCACTGGACCCTGCTGTTAGACATGCCCAGAACTGGTCTATCCTGCCATGCACCACTCTTGGAGCCATCACTGGGTAAGGGTGACACTGTGCTCCCCTTGAGAAGGTATCCTCACTGCTCCCATCACCTGCCAGACCACCGCTGGAGGGGCAAGAGGCTGTGACTGGTATGAACCCGCAACCCCAACCCCCATGGTAGTGCTGTAGTGCTGGTGTGTCTACAGCCCCACATGGAACTGCACTGATAGGTGGCAGTGGTGCATTTGCCACCCCCTCCCCATCTCAACCCATCCACCCCCCAGAAAGGCATGCCACGCACAGGATGACCCACCAGCCACCACAGTGATTGGCCAGTGGGTCACCATCACTGGCTACCGCAGCCACAAGCTGGTCCCACGGCTTGCAGAATTCATCTGCCATGTATTACTTACTCTGTCCAGTTCTTAGCTTGTGGCAAACTTGGGGACTGTTGTGCTGGGACCCCTCTTATTCTTAAATCTGGTACAGGGTCCCTGGCACTACTTGAGTTTGCTGCAGCTGTGTGTTTGACACAAATTGATTTGCCTATCCACACCTAAGGGGTGGATAGGCAGAAAGAGGGCAAAATTCAACATAAGGGCAGACAGCAGGGAGAACCAGGGATAAAGGACAATCAGGGAGGGGGCTGGAGTAGAACAGCTAAACAGTCCAGTGAGTTCACATCATGGAAAGCCATGTGTGCCAATGCCAGGAGCCTTAGCAACAAGATGGAGGGTCTGGAGGCTGCCATGGTGCAGTAGGACCTGAAAATTGTGGCCATCACTGAGACCTGGTGTAATGATAACCATGATTGGGAGATGGCCATACCTGGAAAGGAGGAGGAGGAGGAGTGGCACTTTATGTGAAGGATGGCATAAAGGTCACAGAGATCCAGGAGAAACAAAATGGGGGAGAGATACTGTGGGTTAAGCTGGACAGGAAAATGGGGTCAGCCATCTGCACAGGGGTAGTCTACAGACAACCAGCCCAGGAGGAAGAAACAGATAGGAAGTAGATACTTGCCATCCAAAGGGTGGCAGACAAGGGGGAGGTGGTGCTGGTTGGAGCTTTCAATATTCCAGACATATACCGGAGCCTCCCAGCAGCAGCAGCATCAAGCCAGGAGCAGATTTATCCTGGACTCCCTTCAAGGTGCCTTCTTTAAGCAACTGATTATGGAACCAGCTCAGCAGAAGGCAATACTGGACCTCATGCTCACAAACAGGGACAGTGTGATAGGGGTAACAGTGGGATTGCACCTGGGGAACAGTGACTCCAGTCACTGTGGTTGGAAATCACAGAAGGAGCAGAACCAAATTGCACAAAAACACATATCCTGGATTTTAGGAGGGCAGGCTTTGGGAAAATGAGTAGATGCTTGAAAGAGGCACTAATGGGAATGGGGAGGGAATCGGGGTGGAGGAACAGTGGACAATATTTAAAACAGGGATTACAAGAGCAACAAAATTATGCATTAAGCAGGTTGGCAAGGGGAAAAGGAAAAGGAAGAGGAAGAAGAAGAGGAGGCATTATAGTTTTCCAATGATGTAGTGGAGAAAGTGAAAGCCAAAAAGATTGCATTCAGGCAATACAAATAGATGCAGGAAGAAGGGGATATGGAGAAGTACCAGGAGAAGCAAAGGGAGGCACGTGGGTCAGTAAGGGAAGCCAAAGCTCAGACAGAAGAGCGCATCGCAAAATCAGTGGGTAGAAGGAACATCTTTTAGAGGTACATAAGTGAAAAAAGAAGGGCAAAGGGAAGGATAGTGAGGCTGAAGGGGGAGGATAGGGGCTACTTGGAGAATGACAAGAGTAAAGCTGACATACTGGACAGATATTTCTGTTCAGTCTTTACTGAGGAAAGGGAGGGTAATGGGCCTGAAGGGGAGTACAAGGGGTGGGAACAGCACAGAAATGGACACAAGTCCCTTTACATGGGAAAAGGTCCTAAAGGAACTGGAAGTAATAAGAGTCGATAAAGCAATGGGGCCAGATGGGGTGCACCCCAGTGTCCTAAAGGAACTAAGAGAGGTGGTGGCTGAACCTCTGGCAATCGTGTTTGGCTAATCACTGGAAACACCCAAATAATGGAGGACAGTAGATGTAGTCCCCTTATACAAAAGTGGGAGCAAAGAGGAAGCGGGGAACTACAGACCAGTCAGCCTGATCTCGGTAGTGGGAAAGATCATGGAAGCACTACTGAAGGAGAGACTGGTGGAACATGTGGTTACCAACGGACTACAGGACCCAAGGCAGAATGGTTTCACTGGTGGGAGGTTATGCCAGACCAACCTCATTGAATTTTTCAACTGGGTGACAAGGGAGGTGGATCAGGGGAGTGCAGTGGATGTGGCCTATCTAGACATCAGCGAGGATTTGACACTGTGCCACATAGAAAGCTATTAAACAAAATGGGGAATATGGGAGTGGGCAGGACAGTAGTGTGGTGGGTGGATAATTGGCGGGGCGGCAAGACACAGAGGGTGGTGGTAAATGGCTGTCACTATACAGAGGGAAGAGTGATCAGTGGGATACCACAGGGATCAGTGCTGGGACCAGTCCTATTCAACGTCTTAATCAGTGACATTGTGCAAGACCGAGAAGGCAGAATTTCCCTGTTTGTTGATGACACAAAGCTTTGTAACAGAGTGAACATGCCAGGGGGTGTAGACAGAATGAAGAGGGACCTGCAGAAGCTTGAAGAATGGTCAAGGGTTTGGCAGTTGAAATTTAATGCAAGAAGTGCAAGATAATGCATATGGGGCATGAAAACTCTGGAACAACATATTAGTTGGGGGCGGGTTGAGGATATAGCATACATCAAGCAGGAAAGGGACCTTGGGGTTATTATCTCTGATGACCTCAAGGTAGGGAAACAGTGTGACAAGACAGCAGGTAAAGCAAATAGGATTCTGGGATGCATAGGCAGGGGCATCACCAGCAGGAAAAGGGAGGCCATAATTCCACTATACAAAACACTAGTGAGACCCCACCTGGAGTACAGCGTACAGTTCTCTAGACTTTACTGTACCTATGTAAGGACATGGACAGGGTAGAGGAGGTTAACAGGAGGGCAATAAAGATGGTACAGGGATTGCATCACAAGTCCTATAAGCACAGGCTGAAAGACTTGAATATGTACTCCCTGGAGGAGAGGAGGGAGAGAAGGGATATGATAGAGACATACAAGTACCTTACAGGGAGGAACAGGGTGCAGGAATACACTATTTTCCAGTGAAAAAGATGTTCCAGGACTAGACGACATGGGATGAAGTTGGAGGGAGAGTGATTCAGAGGAAACAAGTGGAAGAATTTCTTCACAGAAAAGGTGGTGGACAAGCGGAACACACTGTCAGAGGAAGTGGTCGGGGCTGAAATAATCACATGATTTAAGAATGCATGGGATAGACATAAGGGAATTCTGGAGATCAGGGTAAGAGGCAACAGACTTATAGAAAAACATAAAGGGAACTTACAAGCTCAATAAGGCAGACTAGCTAGGCCATAGGCCCTTCTCTGCCCACAGTGTCTATGTATCTATATATGATTTTTTAAATTAAGCCTAATATGTGAAGAGTGAATGAGTGAAGAGTGAATGTGTAAAGAGTGAATGTGCCAGACCCAGCACTTCTGTAGGTGGATGGAGTCATCCCATGGTGCATGGCTCAAAGGGCCCTGCACATCTGCACCTGTTCATGCAGATCACAAAGGGACCTGTGTGAATGAGGGCAGAATTCAACTATCTCAAAAAAGAAAGGAAAGTCTTTGCAAAGAAACTTTGTTAATACACCAGTTAGAGTAACTTAACACCACTAAAGTAGGGAAATGTGGCATTAGAGTTCCCAACCCTAACTCCCCACCCCCAACCCCGAAGCAGAAAAAAGTAAAAAATATTAGGGTTTGGGTCTCCAGAGTCCTGGCGAATCAGTGCTGGGAATCTTCTTTGGGATTGTCAAGCCTAATGCACACCCCTCTACATAGCTACATAGATAATGATGGCAGCAAAAGGCCTATAGTCTTGTCCAGTCTGCCCACCCTACCTAACTACTCTGCCCTAACTTTGGTGGCTACTACCATTTGTTTCAGTCACCACTTTCCTAACTACTGTAATCCCATTAGCCTGGCCCATCCTCTTTCAAGCTGCTTACTGATTTGCCCTGTGCCACTTCCTCCAGCAACCTTGCCCACTTCTCTTTTGTTGAAAAGGTGCTTGTGAAAGTTCCTTTTGAATTCCCCCCCCCCCCAACACACAAGTTTCTGTAAGTTTTTCCTTCTTCCTGTATTTAAGCTTATGGAGAACAGCACTTAGAAATCTACCCAATTAATCCCATGCAGGTAGTTGTATGTTTTGATCCTGCTAGCCATTTTCCTCCTTTTGTCAAGGGTGTACAAGCTCAGGTTCTGTAGCCTCTCCTCATACTGTTTCTATTGCCTCCTACTCTGTAGATTATCTTGGTTGCCTTGTTCTGTACTGCTTCTACCTTGTCAGTCTTTTCTCAGGTGTGACCTCTAGTATCTTGCACAGTATTCCAGATGTGGGTGCACCAGTGACCGGTACAATAGGAGGATTACTTTCTGGATTTTGTTGCTTATCCCCTTACCTATCCATCCCAACTTCTTGTTTGCTTTACGTACAGGTGTATTACACTGCGCTGTTGTTTTTAGGCTGTCCGATGTCACGACCCACAAGTCCTTTTCTACTATGGTGCTTTCACAGAAATGTAGAATTTGTTGGCAGATAAGATCCAGAAATAAATGGTTTGAAATCTTTTATTGGACCAACATATATGTAACAACAGAAAAGAGTGATTTAGCTTTTGGACCAACCAAGTCCTTCCTCAATAGCTTTCGTGGAAGGACTTGGTTGGTCCAAAAGCTTAAGCACTGTTTTCTTTTGTTACATCTATGTTGATCCATTAAAAGGTATCAACCCATTTGTTTCTGAATCTGTTCTTATAAGGACCAGTATGGCAACTAACTAATTCTGTGTTGGCAGATAAGGATCATTTGGCCCACCCAGTCTGCACATTCTTCTCTGCCTAAACTGTCACCCAGACCCTACCTGTCACTGACTGCCCCTACCCCCACTTTCCTACCAAAATTGTGCTTATCCCATGAATGCTTGAAGCCCACCACTGTTTTCATCCCCACCATCTCTGCAGAAAGACTGCTCCAGGTATACACCACTCCTTCTGTGAAGAACTTCCTCATATCCTTCCTAGATTTTCCCCTTGCAGCTTCATTGCATGCCCACTTCTTCTCTGAAAAATACTCCATTCCTGAAACATATTCACTGCCGAGAGGTATTTGTAGGTCTCTATCATGTCCCCTCTCTCTTCACTCTCTTCCATGGTGTACATATAGAGGTCCCTCAGTCTCTCCTCACAGGGCTTTTGATGCAGCACCTGCACCATTTTAGTTGCCTTCTTCTGGACAGCCTCTACCCTGTTTACGTCCTTCCTGAGATGTGGTCTCCAGAACTGGACACAGTATTCTGGGTGGGGTGATCTATACAGTGGTAACACCATCTCTGCCTTTCTGCTGGTGATACACCTCCCTACGCTCCTAAGCATCCCACTGGCCCTACCAACTGCCTCGGTGCATTGCATCACCACCTTGAGGTTATCTAGCATGATTATCATAGGGTCCCTTTCCTGTTTTGTGACCATCAATACCTCTCCCCCAATTTTATACTTAGCCTCTGGGCTTCTGTGTCCTAGGTGCATGGTTTTCCTCTTTTTTGCATTGAAACCTAACAAACATACCATTGACTTTGAGTATTCTTAACCCTCTACACATTCTCTCCGCACCCTCCAGAGTGTCTACCTTATTGCTGATTTTGGTGTCATCTATAAAGAAGCATAGTTTCCCTAACAGCTCTTCTATAAAGTCACTTATTAAATAATACTGGTCCCAAAACTGAGCCCTGGGGTATCCACTGGTCACACTTCTCTACCCAGAGTGAGTGCTATTTACCACCACCCTCTGTTGCTTATCAATCAATCAATTTTGTAACCAGTTTACCACCTTGGGACCCACCACCAAACTGCCCTGTTTCCTTATGAGTCTCCTATATGATGCGGTGTTGAAGGCCTCACTAAAGTCTAAGTAGCCATGTCCACCGCCCCATCCTGATCTAGTTCACTGGTCACCCATTCAAAGAAATTGATTAGGTTCATTTGGCATGACCTGACCCCCATAAATCCATGCTGTCTCAGGTATAGTAACTAGTGTTGTGCAAAATTGGAATATTTCACTGAGCAAAACATTTCACGTACTGTAATTAACGCATTATGCAAAATATTTCACTTGGCAAAATGCAACATTTTACAGGCAGTTGTGAGAAAAATTTTGCCCCAAAGCTGGTGAAATTTCACCTGCGGGTGAAATTTCGCAACAGTGGGTGAAATTTTGCTACTTCCGGTAGACTGTCACCACTCGCCAGCAAAATTTCACCTCCGACAGGCAAAATTTTGCCATCTGTGCTGGACTGGTAGACTGGCAAAATTACGGGCAAAATTGCAAAATTCCGTTCAGTTATGCGAAATATTTCACATGGTAAGATTGGCGATTTTGTAACAATTTTGCCCGTGAAATTTAATTTTGCTGCATCCCTAATTATAACCCACTGGATTTAAGATACACTATTAGCCTTTCCTTTAATTTAATTTCATTTATTAGTTTTACCAGGAAAGTGGATTGGATCCGAAGACCCTTTTTCAACCATGCCTGGGAAAGGGAATTACAAAAGATACAAATATCATAACAAGCCCGGTTTCGAACAATTAATCATAACTAACATTAAAATAATATAAACTTCACTCTTTCATCAGGTAACAAATATCATACAGTATATACAGGAACATAATTACACAGTATCTCCTTTAACTAACCCACCACTAATAACAGACTGACCAGCCTATAGTTGCTACCCTGTTCCCTGCTGTGTTTTTATTAACCAGGACTACATCTGCCCTCCTCCAGTCCTCTGGAACCACTCCTTTTTCAAATGAGTTGTTTAATAGGGTTGTCAGAGTTGCAAAGAATACCTCTCTGAGCTGTCTCAGCACCCTTGGGTGTACTCTGCACAAGCCCAAAGCTGTATTCACTTTCAGATTAGCAAGTCCTTTCAGGATATTTTCCCTGTGAACAGTCCTGCATCTACCTCCCTCCTGTTAGCTTTCCTGCTGTGTGTACCTGCCCCTTCTGCTTTGAAGACCGAACAAAAGTATCTGTTCAGGATATCTGCTTTTCCCTCAGCCTTGTCTGCACAGTCTCTCCCTGTCCATCTTAACTTCACAATTCCTCCCCTTCTCTTCCTCTTATCACTTATGTACCTAAAAAATATTGTCCTTTTTAGTTATTCCTTTGACTATCGTTTCCTTAGTTTGCACCATTGTGCCACTCACCACCTTCTCTAGTTCTTTCTGTTTTTCATGGTGCACCTCCCTATCCTCTTCCCTCTGCATCTCTTTGTACTTCCTGAATACTACCCTTTTAGCCTTTACCTTTGCAGCCACTTCCCTTGAGAATCATAGTGATCTCTTTTTTTCTCCTGTTCTTGCTTATTTCTTTCATGTGGGGATTTATTGCCTTCACTCTGCCATCTCTTAATTTGGTCCACTGTTCCTCCACCTCAGCAGGTAACACCCCCAGCCATCTCTGATTCACCTATTTTTTGAATCTTCCCTAATGATGTCCAGGACCCTCATCCTTATATGATTTGTCTCTGGTGCTATCCTTATGTTAAATCACACTGTATGGTGCTCACTGGTACCCAGGTGGCCTCCCACCTTGATATCTGCAATATTGTCTTTGTTTGTGAGCAGTAGGAGCAGTATTGTCCCATCACAAGTGGGGTCCCTGACTATTTGCATGAGAAAGACCTCCTGAAAGGAATCTAGCATATCTCTGCTTGTAGCCAAGGCCATGGCTGAGAGACTCCAATCTACATCTGGCAGATTAAAATCCCTAACCAACACTTCTCCTTTTTCTGCCATTGTGCTGATAGCTTCTCTCGTCAGCTTATCTAGTTCTTTGCCCTGTGTTGCAGGTTTGTATATCACACTAGCATGAGTGGTGGCTCTGCCTCATGTCTCCATAGTGACTCACAGTACCTCCATCCCCTCCTCTCCTCATGATTCCCTGGCATTTCTGTCACCTTGATACTCTTCCTCACTTGCAGCAAAATCCCTCCTCTTTTCATCCCCTCCCTACATATACTCAACTGGATAGAGCCTGGTATGGTCAAGTCCCAGTCATGGCTACCTGTGCACTACGACTCAGTAACGGCCACAATATCCTGTGCTGCCTCCTCCATGATGACCTTTAGGTCTGGAATTTTATTTTCATGACTCCTTGCATTTGCACACATGGCACTCCACACATTGCCCCCACTCTGCCTGCAACCCTATCTTCCTCCTCTTTCCCCTCCTCATTTTGAAAATGTTGTTCCTGTCCCCATTGTCCTCTACTTCTCTGCTGTTTCCATTAACCTGCTTCCTGGAGGATTTTTCTCCTCTTGTGTTCCCCCTTCCTACTGCTCACAACTAAAATGGTGCAGGGTCTGCACCGGAAGACATATGAAGAGAGACTTAAGGAGCTTAATATGTATAGCCTCGAGGAAAGGAGGGAGAGGGGGGACATGATAGTAACTTTCAAGTACCTCAAGGGAATCAACAAAGTCCAAGAGGGTAGCATCTTTCAAAAAAAGAGGTGTGCAAGAACAAGAGGGCACAATTTGAAGATGGGGGGCGGCTCAGAGGTAATTTAAGGAAGTATTTTTTCACAGAGAGGGTTGTGGATGCATGGAACAGCCTTCCGGAGGAGGTTGTGGAGTCAAAATCAGTGGTGGAATTCAAGCATGCATGGGATAGTCATAAGGCAGTTCTGGGGGGTGGGGGTAGGAAGAAGTAGGCTGCTGGTTAACTAGGATCTGCAGCTTATCCAGTAGGTAGGGAAATGGGCAGACTGGGTGGGCCAAGCGGTCCTTATCTGCCATCAAATTCTATGTTTCTATGTTTCTATGTTTCTTAATACTTCAGTCCGTAAGGGGTGGGAAAGTTTCTGCCTCTCTTTGTCTTTTTGCCACCCCACTCAGCTACTTTAAATGTTCATCAAAGTAATATTTAAACTATCCACTGAAGACTGCAGTTCCCATCCCAAGCGGATGCAAGCCATTGCCTCCATATAGGCCCTCATACATCTAAGTTGGTTCTCATTCCCCAGTGTCGCCGAATCCCTATTCTCTTCACCATTCCTTCAATGACAAGTTGAAGCTTTTTGTGTGGAGTACACTATCCTTCCCTCGGTGTAGACAGGCAGCACCATGGCGAAAGCCACCGTGCATGCTATTTACCTTAGGCCTGTCTGCAGTTACATGAATTCTCCCTGCACAATCCTAGTCCATTCCCTCACTAGGTCATTAATCCCCAAGTGGGAAATGACATCCACCCCCCACCCTGATGCCCTAGCAATCTTTAGGATCCACTGCCCATCCCTGTGAGCCATAGCACCCACGAGACACCTTACCTCCCTCTCATTTCCTTTCCTGTTCTCAAATCTAGCCCACCAACATGGAAACATAGAAACATAGATAAGGTCTTCAGAAAAAGACCAGTGGCCTCGCCAGTCTGCTCATGGTTTCCTGCTATTCCTGGGACCTAATTGTCATCTGTGGCACTAGTTCTTCCCATTTTCCTTCATAATCTCCACGCTGCTACTATTGCCCTGAGTAGCCACAGTTGCTTTCACTTTGTCCCAACTGTAATTGAAACCATTTACGGTATTGGCCTCTACCACCTTGGCTGGCAGACCGTTCCAAGGTTCTACCACCCTCTCAGCAAATACTTCCTCACATCCCTCCTAAACCTTCCCTCATCAGTTTCCACTCATGTTCTTGTGACCACAAATTTGTGCTTATGATAAATAATTCCTTGAAGTATATCTCATTTATTCCTTTCAGAAATTTGAAGGTCTCTATTATAGCACCCTTCTCTCATTTAGTCTCAAGCAAGAACATGTGTAGTGCCTTGAGCAGCTCCTTTAAAAATCTGCCCTCCTGTTCCTCTGTCTTCCTGGTAACCCTTCCTTGCACCATCTCTAGCCTGTCCCTTTCATTCCTGAGGTAATTACTCCAAAACTGGGTGTAGTATTCTAGGTGAGGCATTATCATTGACTTATTAAGAGGTAATAGTACCTCTTTCCTTCTACCGTCTTTACCCCTCAAGATACATCCCAAAATCCTATTTGCCTTATTAGTGGCCTTGTTGCAGAGACTTGACTGAGTACGTTGCTAATGATGACTCCTTGGTCCCTTTCCTCAAACATAGTGCTAAGCTTAACCCTACCCATCCAGTAATCCATCCTAGGATTCTTGCCCCCTAGGTACATCACTTTGCACTTTTTGGCATTGAATTTCAACTGCCAGACCTTAGACCACGTGTCCAGTCTCTGCAGGTCACTCTGCATCTCACTAATTCCCTTGTTCCTCTCCACCTTCCCACAGAGCTTTGTGCCATCTGGAAAGAGACACAACCTGACCTGGATTGCTTCTCCAATGTCACTGATGAACATACTTAAGAGGACTGAGCCCAGGACAGATCCCTGTGGCACACCACTTGTGATCTTCCTCTCTTCCAATTTGACATAATTTACCACAACCCTTTGCTGCCTCCTCCTCAGCCAATTTCCCACCCATTTTATTATATTCCTTGCCACTCCCAGATACTCCATCTTTTTCAGCAATTGTCTGTGAGACACTGAGTCAAAGGTTTTGCTGAATAAAGTAGATTAGACCCACTGTGTCCCACATCCAGTGTTCTCATCACCCCATAAAATAAAACTATTTGGTTCATCTGACAAGATCTTCCTGACACAAACCCATGTTGTTTACTATCCTGGAGGCCACTGCTGTCTAGGTAGTCCACATGGTTCTCCTTGACTAGTGATATCATCAGTTTCCCTACAACTGACGTAAGACTGACAGGTCTGTAAATCCCTGCCAGCTTCCTGTCCCCCCACTATGTAAAGTGGAACCATGTCCACCACCCTTAAGTCCTTCAAAACTATCCCTGTCTGTATTGAGCTGTTGAACAGCCCCAGTAGGGGTTCAGCTAGTTCTGCTGCCAGCTCTCCAAGCACACTTGGATGCATTCCATCTGGTCCCTGGGCCTTATCTATTTTAAGGGCATCTAACCATTTCCATAACCTTTGACTGATAAATACTGACTGCCTCATCTCTGGAACACCCTTAGTGGCTGCCTTGATTCCATTCTCTGGTAAGGGCCCACTGTCTTCCCTGGTGAAGACAGATAAAAAGTAGTCATTTAGGACTGCTGCCTTCTGCCTGTCCTCTGTTACCATGCCTCCGTTTAATAGCTTAATCATTTCTTCCTTTTTTCCCTAACATACCTGAAGAATTTCTTCTCTCTGATCTTAACTCCCTTCATCAATACTCAGCTCAGTGTCTACCCTAGCTTCCTTAACCACCCCCCTAGCTTCCTTAGTTCTCAGCTGGTGTTTTTTCCATTCTTCCTCCCCAGCTTTTCTTTGTGCTTTATGAAGGCCTTTTTTTGGTCCTCACTGCTACTCTTATGCTGTCTACCCTAACTAACTTGTCCTGAACTACAGTAATTCCCTCATTGTTTTGAAGTCTGTCCTTCTAAAGTCACTGACCTCAGCTTTTGATTGGGGTTTACTGATCCTCAGGACTAGCTCAAACCAGGTAGATTTGTGGTTACTGTTCCCTAGTGGGTGTTCTACCTGCAACACTCCTACTATTTCTGAGTTGGTAAACACCACATTGAGGATAGCAGTCTACCTGGTGAGTTTTATAACCGGCTGTACTAGCAGACAGTCTTGTACTGTATCCAGCAAGGCATGATGTTCGGTGCTCCTAGCGGTTGAAATACTTCACAGTCGATATTCACCAGGTTCAGGTCACCCACCATCACCACCTCCCCTTTTGCCACTACCCTGACTAGTCCTTATTGATTCTTACCCAACCTCCCTATCCCTCTCCTCTGCCCATCCTGTTGGTCTATTGATCACCCCTACCCACATTTGCTTGCCTTTGTCCCCCACCAGAATCTTAGTCCCCCACCAAAACCTGTTTCTCTAATAGGATCCTCCACCTCACACCTTGGGGATTCCCCTATAAAGGACTCCCACATCCTCCCTTGCCTCTACTTCAGGTGCCTCCTCCTGGCAGTCCTGTCATGCCTGAACAGTAATGGAATTCTGCAGTGGAACAGGCTAAGGAATGTGCTTCTGACCTGTCACTCCCACCCTCTCAGAGCCCACCATGGTTCAGCTGGCCCTTCTTCTCCTAGGCAACCTCTGGGGCAATGTTGGTAGACTTGGTGGCTGCTGAGTGTAGAAAGAGGTCTTCTGGATCCTAGCCAGCTTGGCTCAGAGACCAGCAATCTCCTCTCTTAACCCAGAAAGGTGCGTGCAGATTGGGTAGCACCTCAGCCTCCAGAATGTCTCTCTCAGAACTGCAGCCCTGCATCCATTCACTGCACCACTCCCATAATTGACATTATGTATCACTACCTACTGTTATCAATTGTACAATTGTTCTTCTTGCCCCCTTCCTGTGTTCAGGTAATTCCCACCCAGACCTTCTATCAGTATTAATTTTTTTGTTACTTTCCAGTACCATCCCTCCATTTCATATTGCACATTTGCCAGCGTGCATCACCTTGCTTTTTGTAGTATTCAAGCCCACATTCCATATCTCTGATCATCTCTCCAACCTACTCAGATCCTCCCTGAGTTCCTTATCCATTCCTCTGTTTCCACCCTTGCAAATAACTTTGTGTCATCTGCAAAGAGACAAATCTTTTTCTTGATGCCTTGTCCTATGTCACAAATAAACATACTGAAGAGGATTGAACCTATCACTGACCCCAATGGTACACTGTTTACTATATCCTTCAGCTCTGAAAACTCCCCATTTATTTCTACCCTCTGTGTTCTTCTTCTCAGCCAATTTTCTACACACATTGACAATTCTGTCTCCACCCCTTGGTCCCTTAATTTTTTTACCAGCCTCATGTGGGACTGCCTGTTCCTTATCACCAGCCCTGGTCACCTAATCAAAGATATTGATTAGGTTTGTCAGGCAAGACCTTCCTCTTATGAGCCCATGTTGCCTGGTGCCCTGAAGCCCATTTCTGTCCTGGAAATCCACCAGTTCCTCCCTTAGTATAGACTCCATAATCTTTCCCACTATAGACATAAAGCTGAGTGGTCTATAATTCTCTGGCTTATCCTTTTTTTTATCTTTGTATAGTAGGACCACATCTGTTGTTGTCTAGTCCCTATGGACCATTCTGGTGTCCAATGAGCAGTTCCATATGTCTGTAAATTGTCCTACTATCACCTCCACTACTTCCTTAAGTATTCTTGAGTGTAAGCCATCAGGTGCCATACATTTATCTACTCTTAACCCTTTAGGTTTTTCTAATAACCTATTCCCGGTTATTTTAGCTCTGGTACTAAGTACCATCTTTCCTGTCTTCCATTGTTAATCCCGCATTCTGTTAGTGGCCCATCCTTTTTCCTTAGTAAAGAATGAGCAAAACTATTTGTTCAATATCTTTGCTTTCCCTTTGTCCCTCTCCTCCCATCCTTTTTCAGTCTTTGGCCTTGCAATAACCTTGTGCTTCTCCTGGTTATACCTGAAGAAAGCCTTTACCCTTTGCTTCTCTCCCATTTTAATCCTGAGTTCTATCTTGGTCTTAGCCTCTCTCACCTTTCTGCTGGCTATCTTTGTTGCCTCTAAGTACTTCTCTCTATCCTCCCCACTTTGGAATACTTTGTACATTAGTAATGCCCTTCTTTTGACTCTTACCACCTTTACTTTAAGCTTGCTGCTGCCTCAATGTATTGCTTTTTTAAATTCTTCAAAGTTCCAAAATAGCAAACACACAGGCAGATATCAGATAAGTTTCTTCAAAATCAGGTTTACTTCTTAAGTAAATTCCTCACTAGCCACATACAACAACCAACATTTCTCTGCACAGAATTAAAGCTTTATTAAGGTTGCGATCCTACAGGTGGGAAATATATAGCATTTGTAACCACAATGCTTAATACAAACCTTATTAGATATTTTAACAAGCTCAAAAAATAATTCAGATTTGTATCTCATCAGTTCATGGTTCTAAAAAAATGTGCCAGCAGGGATATTGCTTCAATCATAAGGGAGGAAGAGTTTTCCTCCACAAACACCAAACAGAGCTAGCTGCCTGATGTCTCTGTGCTCTTTTACTTTAAAGATCCACACAAAGGTGGGGACATGTTACCATGGTGATGTGCAGGTGCTAGTGATGTGCTTACCTCATTAACTCACTACAGTGAACACCAGTGGCTTGAATTTCAGAGCCCAAAAATTGACACATGGTGCTTGCATCAAATAGAATTGACCAAAGGGGCCCTGTGCATCAAAACTTATGGCAGTCCCAATTTTTGTATGCAGGCTGCAATGAAACTGGGTGCCCTTGCACTAGACTAGCCATGTGCCAACCCTGTGCCAGACATAGTACTATGTCATTGTAGAAAGGGGCTTATCGCTTCCCAGACTGCAGGGTTTTCAAAGGTCCTCACTGGCTACAAGCCATGGCTGTGGTTAGACAAGCCAGAGCTGGTCCAATGGCCTCCTGCACTACCACCATAGTCATGGAACAGTGGAGATAGGGCTTCCCTGTGGCAGCAAGTGGCACATTGAACATAGACTGCAGGTGTAGGTGGTATTCTTGCAGCTGAACTGTAACTGTAGAGTCCAACAGCAATATACCGGAGCAGGTGAGAAGCAGTAGAGGTGCACAGATGGCTGTGGAACAGTGGTGATTACCAGGAAACACCTATCTGGGAAACAACAATGCAGAGAGATATTGGAGATAAACACCATGGCACAGATATGTACTGGACAGAAAGAGGTGTGCCTCAGGTATGCACCATGAATATGAGCACAAAATTGAAGGCGACACAGTGAAGGGTGTTGGCAGTGCTGGTAGCCTGGAACATGGCACAAGCACGCATGGGGCAGGCTGTCCCTTGGGCAAGAGTATGGCTGGTTCGCAACAAAAGGAGTATGTGTGGAGTATCCCACTGTGTATGGCAAATGACTGTATGCATCCTGTGGAGTGATGCAGGCAGGACAAGCCTTTTGTGTTGGGGAGGTATAAGACCAGTGTGTAGCATGTAGATGATACACGTCACCATGGGGACATATCCAGGAGACACCACCTGCACATTAGTTGACTGCACAGGCCATGAAGACACCAAGCCAGGATGCCTACTATGAACATTGGGAACAATAGAGCCCACTTCTGTAGGGTTGGAGACCCCTGTAGGACCCCCTCCACCACCCACTCAGTGCATGCCCTTGGGCACAGTACTGTGGCATCCTGTGAGGCACTACTACCACTCTCCATTCTGCTGCATGTTAGGGCTTGCTGTGTGTGTACTGCCGCTGGTGAGCCAGAATGTGAGTAAGTCCCTATTGCATTGTACACTGTGTAGTGAGCAGTGTGTGAGTACCTGGAGCCTGTGTGTGCATCCCTCTGCTTTGATCAGTGTGTGGGAGTGTCAATTGTGCTGTCAGCTTTATGGCACAGCTGTGGGGGTATGACAACAGGCACTGTTTCATGACCAGACAGTGCTACATGTAGGGCACAGCATGGTCTGTAGCATCATGATCCAGGTCACACGTCACCCCTTCCACATTACAGTCCTGCTCACTAGTATGTGTGCCCCTGTGTCTTCCTATTCTGTACAGCAACCACACCCTTGATGTTCACAATAAGTTGACCCCACCAGCACTACAGTTACGCTCACACAACACCCACATCCATATTGGGGCTATATGTGCTGCTGTGGCATGGGGGCATGATGCCATAGAGGTCCAACTGTGACTCCACAAACAGAGCCTGCAGCCTGGCACATGATGAAGCACTGATAGGTAGGACTAGCATGTTGACACCACTGATTGTAAGGCTCTTTTCCCAGTGTTTGTGTTACTGTGTACATAGGAACACTGCTGACTTGCCAGTTGTCCTCTGAGAGGGCACAGACATTATTCTCACATTAACCTTCATGTTCAGTATCTGCCCATGGCACTCACAGCATCAGCAGTTAATATGTTTATTGTTCGACTGCATCAGTCATTACAATTAAAAAACACATAGCATATAAAAAAGACATCACAATATCATCATCACATACGAAAAGGAGAAAAGAAAATCTTTAAAATACACTAATTGTGTAACATTTGATTGATATGATTGCATTTATATCTACTCTTCATACTTTAATTTGCACACATCACTTTTCTTTGCTTCCTTATTCTATTTATGGAGCAAAAATTATTTGCTAGACATTTAATTGCATATTCATCTGCATTATAAAAAAAACATTTTTGTCAGAGAGTGGATGTCCATTACATTATGATCAGTTTTACGAATATTTAGTACTGATTTTAACAAATGTCTCCATGCCTTTAAATACCAAGAGCAGTGCCATAATACGTGCAATAAATCTTCATTGGCACCAACTGTGTAGTCACAGTGTGTTGTTTGGTCAGATGTTTTTTTATATCTTAAATTCAAACATCTACTCTCAAACATTTCAAACTTATACCTTGAAAAGGTTGCTCTTAGTTCTTGGTCAGTTAAGTCCAGTAGCCGCCATATGGCGTCGGAACCATTCATTGCTGAACCTGACCCAAAATGGCCATCTGGACCCAATGAGTTAAACTTTCAAGATAATATCAAGGCTTGAAATTACTTTCATTATTCCTTGCAAGCCAAGGAGAAAACCTAGTACTGCAAATGTATTCTTTGTCCACTTTTCCCCAATACACTATCACCTTCTTTTTAATGTATTTTTTATACTGTAAACTTAGGTTAAAGTTTCTCTCATTACAGGTTTTTAAAAAAAATCAGGTTATATCCCTGGAGAGCTTCGTGAATACCAAGGAGCCATTGTGATTTATAGCAACCCCTCCCATAACAATTCATTTTTTACAGCTGTGGGCACAGCCTACAGCTGTTTTGCTTTTGTAGCTTAAAAAATGGCCGACCATGGCACACTTCCATTGGACCTTTGGAAGTATTCTTCCAAAAGTCCAACAGAGCCTGGAACACTCCACCATAGTTGAGCACTATGAAGTAACAGCTGTACTATTTCAACTGTTACTTCCGTATTCTGAGACAAGACCTGCACATGTGTGCCTCATGTGCATGCACAATTCCACTGGCACTGCCATCTTCAGAATGGCATAATGCCATTCACTGCAACTATGCATGCACGAGTGCTGCTCATGCACAGTTGCGTCACTGCCAGCATCTTGGAGATGGCAGTTGGCGGCCCTCGTTCTCTGAAACTTTAGAAGCTCAACAGAGCTGTATCAGATCTGGCTAGAGTTTGTTCTACAAGACACTGCTTTGGTAATCTCCCCTTTTACAATCTTATCAGTTTGAGCCAGTAATTAAGCTTTTTAGTATCAACTATAGCATTTATATTAGCTTCCCCCAATTCTGCACACAGATATGCTGCTGGAAAAGAATGTGGCACGCCTAATTTTTTTTCTAAGAGATATATAGGTACCATCAACTTTTCCCTATTACTTGTATCCCAAAATTCAGTTGCATATCCAATCTGTGCTATATACTTTACTCTGATTGCCTCAAGCATTGGTAGAATTGACATACCCCCATAAGAAAGATAAAACTTTCCCAGCACCACTGCCATTTTCTAACTATACTTAATACTTTCTCAGTATGTTTTGACCATAAGTTCTGTGTTAAAAATAAGAGGCCTAAATAAGTGTATATTTCTGCAATTAACAATTTATCCTGGCCTAGCTTCCATATTTCTTTATGATTACCTTTGCCTAATACAGAATTGTTTTTGTATTAATATATAATTTGAGCTCTTTTGTTTTAGTTTCCAGCAGTGAGATTTTTTTTGTAGTCCTTTTTGAGACAACGAGAACACAATTTTATCATCTGCAAACACCATACATGGACATATACGCTCCATTATTCTTGGGAGTCTGATTCTAGTTGTTTAGTAGATTCCAAAATTATATCCACATAAATTGAAAACAATGTAGGTGTCAGAACACACACTTGTTGAACTTCTCGGGTAATCTTTACTGCTTGAGACTGTTGTCCACCAGGGCCTACATGTATTTTAGCACAGGTAGCATCATACAACCTACTTATCACATGCAGAAGTTTATATTCTATCCCCTTTTCAATCATTGCTTTCCAGAGATTATTTCTGTCTACTGTATCAAATGCAGGCCTAAAATCTACATACAGTACATAGAGTTTTTATTTCCTTAATTTGGTATATTCCTCAATAAGGTGAGAAAAAAACAAAACAGTTATCTATAGTACGAGTGACTCTAAAACTCACTTGAAATGTACTTAGTCCACCCCAGCTCCTCCAGATTCAGTGGTAGCATTTATGTGGACATGGTGTCCTGCCTTGTTAACACACCAGGGGATGACAGTACCTCCATCAATATGCTGCACTGACCCATCTGTTTGGCACATAGGACCGCTTACAACAACTGTTGAAATGTCCAAATGAAACTCATCATTGTAATATGTACAAATGTTTAGGGTGGGTTTCCTGTACAGATAGACGTCATTTACATATATTTGTTTTAGCCTACAAAAGTGGATTGGGCAAAGTTCCAGATTATTTAATAGTTAAATTGCAGGTAATGACAGTAAACCCATCCCTTAGGAATTCAGCTTATCAGGAACTGACTGTTCTTATAACTATTTATTTATTTATTTATTTAGACAGCAGTTTGGGAAAACTTTTGAGCCATAGGCTCATTTACAAAGGTACCTTGTCACAGTAAGACAAATGAAAATACACAGTATAACAGTATAACACAGTATAACAGTAACTTAAGACATAGATACAAATAAGCTGGTACAGGTAGGACTGATGCAAACAATACCAGAGTTATGTTATATAACACAAAGGTCAATGCATTTCTTTAGTCAAATTGTCCCCATTTATTGAAATAACTTATCATACAAGTTTTGGTTGTTAAGTACTAAGCCCCTCTCAACAAATGTAGTAAAACAATGATTTTTAGATAATATCACTAGCCAGACTAGATTTTGCTATGGTGAAATTTATGACTGATTGTATATTTATAATGTGTTGCAATACTTCTTTACTGTCTGTAACTGTTTACCATGGGTTACCATTTCAAATGAGTTTGCTCAATGGTTAAACCCCAATAAATGAATGAAATGAAAAATGAAAATATAGAACTGTTGGGTCTTTGGCACTGAGACCCGTGCTGTACCAAAATACAGTGGAGGGTCCCTGGCACACTCAGTTTTGCCACAAGCAGTAAGTGGATGCACCTTGTGTCGATCTAGAGGGCTTCTGGAAATCGAGCCCCTGTGTTCATTCTGTGTGACTTGTACAAAACAGATCTGGTACATTGCACAGTAAGATAGGACTTAACGAATACATTGATTGGACACCAATTATATAGGTGAGCTTTCATAACAAGCTACAGTTTCATCCCTTTGGTCCATCTCTAGTAAAAGTTAACTTCCATCCTGCCCACTGTTGCAGTTATGAGCCTTTTCTTGCCTTCTCCCTCTCTTCCCTCAATTTGCCATTTTGTTTTACCCCACTCTCCTCACTGCCCCCCCCTTTTACTTGTGCCTTTCCTGATTCACTTGGCCCCTCCTTGTTGTTTGTTCATATGTTTTTTATTTTCATGAATTTCTTCTTCTTTTTATGTTTTGGACCCCAGGTGCTTATGCTTTAGCAGCCATGGTCACCTTAGGAGGGAATCTGCCTTTCACAGCCTAACCCCTAACACCCATGATTGTCAGCCACTTCACTTTTCTATCATTCAATGGATGATTATTGGAGTGTATTTTTGCTATTAGAAGGAATGTACATTTAATGTTACAATTGGAATTATGTTACGTTGAAGCCTTGTTTCCTTACTGGAGGTTACTTTGTTTTGTGCAAGGCACACCAAATGAACACCTGGGGCTCGATTCTCAAAGCAGTCCTTAGATCAATGCAAGCTGTGGCAAACAGCAGCTTGCATCATAGCCTGGTGTGCCAGGAACCCTGCACCTGATTTTTGTACTTGTGGGGTTCTGGCACAAAGATGGCTGGAACCTCTCCCATTGGTCAGTGGAAAGGTGCACAGGAGAGGTTTGATAAAGGCTACAGTGCACCCCACCAGCAGTGCCTCATGGAACCCTGAGCCCATGGCTGACTCCCCCTGGCAGGCACTGCACTGTAGGACAGTATGTGCTGCAAAGGTGGGCAGGATGACACACCAGGGGTGGAAAACTGTTTACTGATGCATCTGAGCACTGGTGCCAGATGTACCAGATCTGTGTCCAAAATGATAGGCGACAATTGAAACCATTGACAAATTTAAGGATGGCAGACCCCTATCGATGGCAGGGACCCTGGCAGTGTGATGATGTGACATATCAGATGTAGACCTATTTGGCAAAGGGATGAGCATGCGATGGGAGAGGACAGACTGGCAGCTGCAGTCCAATCTTAGGTGCCATAGAACAGAAACCAGCACTGCACCCAGCCAGTGCTACCGACCAGTGCCCATGACAGCTATGCTGTGACCCTGCAAGCAGTTCATATCTACTGGTGCATGACATACTGGGGTGACATACCTGCTGAAACCCCCCACCTCCCACAGACATTACTGCAGCCCCCATCCACACAAGCATGATGCCTCCCAGCTGTGGCATAGTGCCATTAGTGCCACCTGGCAATGTCCATCTCCCTAATGAAGGGTTGCCCCAGCATGACCCGATACCACATTCACCACAGTTTTTGCACCTCGCACCCTGCCAGCCCAACACTTTGAAAATTTAGTCCCTTGTGTTCAGCTAGGTGAGCTAATGACATTAGCATGTCACTAGCACCTGTACATCATAAGGCCCTGCACCTGTGTGGATCTTTAAAGGATGGAGCACAGAGATATCAAGCAGCTTGCTGTGTTTGGTGTTTGTGGGGGAAGCTCTCCCTCCCATGTGATTGAAGTAGTATCTCTGCTGGTGCATTTATAGAACCTCCACCTTCTTTACCTGTCTTATTCTCCAAGTGCTTCTTTACAACAGCTACAGCATCCTGTTGAAATATATATTTTTAAATTCACATACTCTTACTGCATTTGCCCTTTGGCAGTCCCTATCTGGACTTCCAGCTCTACTGCCATGTTTCTAGGACTACCACACTTTGGATTCTCTTATTTTAGTGAGTACCAGATCCAACAGAGTCCCTTAACTTATTGGGTTTTGGACTAGCTTTGCTAGTAATGCCTGCTGGCACTCATCTACCAGGAGCTGATTCCTAGTTTTTGCCACTATTGTGATTTTTCCATTCATATCTAGCAAATTAAAGTCCTGTACAGCCACCACCCCTGCAGGCTTGGCCACATTCTAACCATCTCCTCCATTTTTTGTCTGTCCCTGATCCTGATGTAATGGCCTGTAGACCACCACAACCCTGACTTATTTTCTATTCCCTGTCACTGCTAACACCTACAGGATTTCTAGTTTTTTTCAGAATCCCTGAGGCTGATTATCTCATTTGCCCCTATCCCTTCTTTTACATACATTGCTATCACCCCTACCTTTTGCTCTGTCCTTCCTGAACAGTGGCTTTCCTCATATAATCATGTCCTATTCATGGTTCGAGGTTGCTCACGTCTCTGTGACAGCCATTAGGCTGAGGCTCACAACTGTGACCATCTCCTGAAATTCTGGCCTTTCATTTTCAATAATCCTTGCATTGGTGCACATAATTTTCCAACATCTATCTCTGTCTCCGCCTTTCTCCCATATCTTGGTTGCACTTAATTCTGTTGCATTGTTTAATGGGGGAGGCTGACAAAGCCCCCACCCATTTTGACACTGGTTGTGTACCTTGCCACACTGATAGCTCGCCCTCACTAGTTAAAACAGGCTATATGCAGTACCCACCTTTCTCCTAGTACCCTCCTGCCCTTCTTGTTGGGATGTAAGCCGTCCTTTTCCCAAAATTCTCCACTCCCACCAGGAAGCAAAATCCCTCTTCCCTGCACCAATCCTTTACCCACGCATTGCATCTGAACACATGGCCTGTTCTGTTTAATTTAGGTTTGGCCATAGTAGAACACTACAGAATGTTATTGCCCCATTGTCTCCTTGGCTACCTTTCCCAGAACACAGAAGTGTGACTTAACCTGATCAGTATTCTGTTTACTCATATAATTCATGCCCATGTGCCGAATTAACTCTGGCCTCCCCACATCTCCAGTGACTTCTGCTATCCTGGTTATAAACCTGCCCGCTGTTGCTACAGAGAAACAGCAGTCAACCTCTTTATCATCGGGGGTAAAACCCAGATCTCTTCCTGAGCCCCTCACAGTTGAATCCCCCCCTATGATTACCTTTCTCTTGCCCCCTTTGGTGTGTGAACCACATACTGGCATGCTCTCAGGCAATGCCTGCTTGATAGGTATGCTGGTTCCCTTTCCCTTGTAGGGTAGATTGGGTAACCTCTTCTTGCAATAGGGTTAACTTACTGCTGGTGCATAGCCCTGGCTCATTAGGCTTTGACTTCCCTCCTCCTTCTTCACTTCCTCCCCCCACTACTGTCCAGCCCACCTCTCTGACCTGTGGTAGTTGCGGTGATGACTGTGGTAGTACTGCCCAACAGTGCCTGGTAGTTACAGCTTTCAGGTGACATATTTCAGCACTTGTAGTTGTTACTTCAGCCCTCATGGCATGAAACCTCTAGCAGTTCAGACAGTGGCTAAATTCCAAGAGCAACCTCTGTCTCACCACTGACCCACACCCACTACATTCACCCCACATCCCACCAATGTGTATCCCTGTATCTTTGCATTACTTATATTTGTGTTTTGGGATTAGTGCATTTTTTTTCTTTCAGTATATCAAAGGACTTAGGCTCTATGCATTGTTTTTACTATTCACACTATATATTATTTGACTATCCTAGATAGAGTAACCCCATGACCCCATATACAGCCTTTCTTACTCAATTACAATTCATTCTGTAAGTCTAAACCAGAAAGTCCTTTTCCAGGATCTCTTTACTGAATCTGCATTGTCCCTTACAACTGTACTAAGAGCTACCTACAACTTCCAGTATTCCCAATCGATCAGTGGATGGTCCTGTGGACCCTGCAGGTGCCCATTAGGTAGATGTGACACTCCTACTCTTGCACAATCACATGCTGAGGCACCATATGATGGGATGCTTGTAGGTGTGGGGCTTAAATATACTGTCTCATCTAAGCCTGCTGCAGGTCTTCCCCGAATCGGACACCTGTTTCACAGGTTGTAATTAACTACTCAATCCACAACAGACTACAGATATGCTGTAGCTTTAGTAGGTTCCCCTTCCTTACTACTAAGAGTTACAGAAATTTTAAATACAGCCCTAAAACACTGACCAAAAAGCACTTACTTCAGCCTACTCGATCACACAAACCCTTTTGTATTAAATAAATTATATTTTGGGTTTGGACAAGTATCACGAGCGGTTACTGACTTCTCTTTCCCTGCTGCTTGAACACCTCACTTCCCAATAAAATTCAGCCAGGCACACAGGATTTAACATGGAGGATTTATTCTGCAAAAATCAAATCATAACATGAGCTGCAATCTGTTACACAGAACAGTAGTTTACCTCTTCAGCATGCCTCCTTTAGTCTACTGCAGACTGTAGTCAGAGCAGAGGTTTCCCAAAATGTCCATCATGGTCAACAGAGAGTAACCCTATACTTACCAGAACAAAGTTTAACAAAACAGCCACATACTGTACAAAGGGGCTTGTAATTTTAGTGGAAATTAACAGCTTAACAAAATACATTAGTAAACCGGTTACACTAGCTGGTTTGGTCTCTCCTTCCTCTCAGCTCTCATTAAACAGGGCCCATCTAAGCCAACTTCAACCCTTACCCTGAGAGAGAAAAGCTGGTACACATGAAGATATAGCATTCCAATTTAAAAGCTAGTCATATAATTTAAAATGTGTCAATGAACTTTAAACAGTATAGAAAAATCAGGTATCATACTACTCAGTGGAGAGGGACAATCATATTAATTGCTGCTTTGGAAGATACTGGTTGTATTCTGTAACAGAAAACCACACATTTTTTCTTGTGTAGTTTTACAGTCTATAAAATATTCGTTATCCATTTTCTTTTTTCTTCAACTTTCCAATTCACTTATTTGCATCTCAGTGACCTACTCATGTCTCAGTCATGACAGTAAAGCAATATTCACTGGCAGCTCTGGGGCTTTGACACAGTATGCTGCAAACTTTCTTAGCACAGGCTTTCACAGTTCCAAGTGTGGACAGCATTCATTTCCATTTAAATACTGAAAACATTGAATCTCTCATCATCAAGGCCACTGATTTACGGTGATTAAAATAATGAAATTCCGTTTTAAAGACTTCAGATTCCGGAATTACACCGGTGACTGTTACTCTAATTTCCGGATTTTACTGGGATTCTGATATCATTCTTTTAGTATGTGCATAAGTAATCAGAATTAAAGAAGGCTTAATATACAGAGCATTAAATAGAGCAAATTGAAAATAGTACAGGAAGGAATTAAAAGAAAAACACAAGTTTTGTAGATCTATTGATCTGATATAAAATGCCAGATTCCATGAAATCTTTGCTTTTACCGGTCTTCAGGCAGCCCTAATTCCGTAATTTTACCGGATTTTCCGGTTAAAACCGAAAAACAGTGGCCTTGCTCATCATCCAGCTTTTCTCTCTCAGGGGAGTGAACAACCACTTCAGAGATTGCAATACTTTTACTACCAGGATATTGAGGACTGGACGCTTGCTCCAGTGCTGTGATTCTGAATCTGAGTCTCAGTAACACATTTAGAATTTAACCTTACAGCATTTGAAATGTAATTTGACCCATACAATAGTGTGCTGGTTTATCCTATATTCTTTTTGTCATGATAGTTAAATACTGTGGTTCCAAAACCTTGTTATGAGGAAGTATCAGAGCAGAAAATGTGCAATATTACACTAATGGAGCATTATCTTACAAAATGTATAATAGTAAAGCAGGAGCAAGCAGTGGCCTAGACCAAAAATGTCGGGTTTTTTTTTTTGTTTGTTTGTTTGAATGATAAATAAATGAAATGCTTTCTTTAAGCTAGTGGCAAATGAAATTGCTATTTAAAGTGCTGTATGCTGCCAAAACTAACAAATCTTTAGACAGCTGTTACAACTAACTACTGTACATAGCAGTACTAGACAAAAAGACAGTCTTTGTGTAGATAATGGGAACATATATTTGATCACTAAGTGACTCATGTCTGTTTTGAAATATTTATATTGTATAGTGTATTTAGTATTTATTTGTTTGCTTCTGTTCACCAAGGAAGTACCCTATATGAAAAGATGCCAATTTCTAGGTATAACCTGGAAGAGTACAGTACAAGAAAAACAGTGGCAACATAACAATACAAAACAATGGAAATACAACCATATAATTCAGGGTCATGTGATCACAATTAAGAAAATATAGAATAATATATGAGGTGGTGTGTATAATGAGAAGTTTACACACACCCGCGGGGTAAGGTGCCACATAAACCCCGAGAGTGAAGCTCGAGTGGTTTGTGCAAGCATCTTACCCCGAGTGTGTGTGTAAACATCGAGTTTACAAACAACACCCCATATTTTATTTTTTATAATTACTGGTGTTTTGCACTGTTTGTGCAGCTTTGTGTGGCTTTGCCATTATAAACATTCCTTTATAATGACAAATTACACCATGGTTTCCCTATGGGAAAAAGGGGAAGCCAGTTATTATACTGACAATTGCAGCAAAAAAACAAAGCACAGCAAGTATAGTGGTAAAGCCAAGACAAGGCTAGGAATAACATATATTATAGCAAATGCAGTAGCAACCTCAGTCATATAGAAACAAAGAATGTGAAGGCAGATAAGGCCCACTTGGCCCACCTAGTCTGCTCATTTCACTACCTACCGAAAGCTGCAGATCCTAATTGACCTACAGCTTACCTTCCCTTCCCTTTCCTACCACAAGAGTTGCCTTCTGCCTATCCCTACAAGAGATAGAAGTGCCTAAAGTGCATGGCATGACACAATTTCACTCCAGAAATAGTAGCAGTACTGAAATATAATTGCAAATGGTCCGCTAGCACAACTTTGAATCCTGAAGAAATCAATTTCTCACAAAACATCATAGGAGAAAAGAGTGATATCCAGACAGGTACAGTCTGACCTGGCCCATGTAGTGCAGGCAGTTGTGTATAAGCTGAGAGCTGGCATGGACAGTGAGAAATATTGTTGTATGCCACATTCCTCTTTGAAAGGCTTGTTTTATTTGTGCCTGTTATTGCCTGCAAACCATAGAAAACAATCTGGCAGCAGCTCCCCTTGTACAATGACCAGGCATGCTTTGAGAGAGAGGTAATGTATAACCCTGTAGGTCATGTCCAGTTGAGAGGTGAGAGGTTTACAAAGTAATGCAATATCAAGAGAGAAATCCAGTGAATGACCCAATGTAATCCCTGAGTATTTGAAACTGCTGACTTATTGTACATGGCAGGGGGAGATCCGGCATGCCTGGCAAAAGATAGTTAATATACAATGAGAATAGAAGGAGAAATCAGTATTGAAGCTCTGGGAACATTGACATTTACATCAGCTAAGTCCAATACAGAGGGGGTTCATTTGACTTGCTACTTTCAGACATATGGTAAAAAAAAGGGAACCGTTTTGTGACAGTAAGCAAAACACCAAGAGAAAGCTCAGTGGCATGGAGGTCAGAGGCACTGGCACCTTACCTCCTCCACAATGGTGGCCCGAATTCAGGAATGGAGTTGGGTTGTTTGGGGGCTGCCAGGGGAGTGAGGATTGAGCATCCCATTGGACTGCTCTCCTCCCTCGAGGACAGGTGGGGTTGTGTGACTCGCTACTTGCCTGCCATCTGGAGATGTCCAGGCAGTTGCCCAGATTCAGGCACACACATAGCCAGCTAACACAGGCATTTGAGGATGTCTCAATGGAAGTGGAGCTTTCCTGTTATGCCATTGCATGTGGATGACTACCAGGGAAGCAGGGGAAGAAATATGGAGGAAAACTCCTCTGGCTGCAGGATGATAATGGGACTCCTGTCCCCACAACAATGACCAAAAACACCTTGCCATGAAGATGAAGGGGTAAATACCAGAATGGGCTTTGTAGCGCTGGGGGAGGGTCTGTTCAGAAAAGTCTGGCCAGGGGCTTAGGAGCACAAAGTACTAATGGAAAAACACCAAGAGAAGTTAATTTGGAGCAGAGGAGAGAATGATTAATGAGGTTAAATGTTTTGGTGTGATCAGTAGACATTGCATCAGGTAAAAGGTCTGAGTTCATTGCCAAGCTAATATCATTAGTGAGTTTAGTTAGAGCTAAGGTGGTTCTGCAACCTTTCCTGAACACATATTGGGCTGAAGATAGAAGGCCATACTTAATACATAGCCAATGAGCTGTGAAGTCACTAGTTTCTCAATGATTCTAGAAAAGACAAAGAGAATAGCTATTGGCCAATAGTTGTTCATTATTTGGGGATCACCTGTTTTCAGGATAAATACTACAACTTTTCTCAAATCTAGAACAACCCCAGATGTAAGAAAGATTGTGTAATTGATTTCAATATAAATGTGGCTGCCAATTTTTAATAATTTATTTCCCATACCATCAGAGCCTTTATTTTCATTTGGTGTAATACCACTAATCAGTTTCAGTACTTTTGATATCCTTACTGCCCTGAGATAGAAGAAAAGGGAGCAAAACTTCATGGAGGGAAAAGGAAGAGAGACTGAAGTGGTGACAAATGTGATCATGTTAGGGCTGATGGTATAAGCCAATTGGTTCAAGAACATGACATTAAAAGCATTGTCAGTTTTAGTGGGGTCATTACAATTCACAACAGACATGATCACATCAGCTAAGGAGTTGATTTTTTACTCACATGATACCCTTAAACCCATTTCCTCCAATAGCAATTTTAGACATCCAAACATTCCATTGCTAAACCTTGTTACAAAATAATCACCTCAAAGGTATTGAGTTAAGGGTATCCCAAAATATGTAGGGCTTAATAGCAGAATTAACAAATTACTCCCTACATAATGAACTTTTTATTTCTGATTCCAGTTTTGAAATGTTATACATACCATTTCCAATAATCAGCCAAGTCAGATATTAGCCAAGATTTTGTGAATCTGTTCTAGCATGTATCAATCTTTTTCCTTTGGGCTAGCTGGTCACCTTTGTACTAATTATTGGCATAACCTATGTTTGATACGAGTCTATGTTTAGTGATCAATGCATGATTATTTGGAATTGCAAAGAAAATATCTAAAAACAGGCTATGGCTGAATTTGCATAAGAGTGAGTGATTAGGCCTGACCAGTCAGTAACGATAGGATCATGAATAAAGTTACCAGGTTGTTTATTAGAGAATTCCATTAAACAAATCTGCCTAGGTCTGTATAACTGGACAGTTGTTTGGTCTGCCATGTTATGTTTCAATATGATGCCATTCAGAAATTGTACTTATCCCTCTGTGGATGTGTTGCAGTTGTACTGTCTAATAATGTATATATAGCACAATGATATGGTACAGAACTTTGTAGTAATCTACATGAGTTGATGGATATTACCATATTAAATATAAAGGCATATGCACCCTGCCAGGTGAACAGCAATCCCCTTTTTCCTGCTGTCTTCCTGACTCCCCCTAAGCCACCTCCTGTGACCTTCAGTCCTGTGACCCCACATTTAGATCCCCACAACTCGCCACAGAGTGTGGCACTGGCGCAAGGCACTTAGCCCACCTCCTGACTGGTCTATGTTGAGCCCTTTGCTGCTTCTGTGGTGGGACTTACACAAAAACAAAAAAGGGGATGTTTCTGCCCTGCTGTGATGCAAGCCCTCTTGTGGCCTGGTGCACCTTGATTTAGGTTGCAAGCGTAGTGCAGCAGCTCCCCTTTTCGACTCAGACTGTGTTTGAAAATTGGAATGGCACATCTTTTGACACAAGGAGCCACTTGTGTTACTTATATTTGATGCAGGCACCTTGCATCATTTCTCCAGCTTTGAAAACCAAGCCCTTTATGTTTATGTGGGCTAATTTACATCCTTTTGGACAGGCCTAGCAGGGGTTCACAGCATACAAGATCGGGATGGGCAGGGACCCAGGCTCAATATCCCTAGATTGCAAAATAATCTTGAATGAGAAAATAGACTTCAGTGACCAACAAGGGACAAATGGCCAGAGGAAGTCAGACTTACAGTGTCAGAAGGGCATACAAAATGTATGTTTTTTAGTTAACAGATCACTGGCAAGCTTGACTCTATGGACATGCCACTTACTGTATGAAACACCAAGGCTAACAAGCAGTTAAAGGAACAGTTTAGACTGAGCTTTATAACCACAAGAACCTCTTAGTTCATTGCATTTTCAAAAACTTCCAGCTATGCTTTCTCCAGTTCATGTGCAAGACAACATAGATTTACTGCCTCCACCACCAGAACAGCCAAACTTGGCACTGGTGTCAAATTCACAGAAGTAAACCCCTAAAACATCAGACTCTAAGGTTTTGCTAGATAAAACAAACAAAGAAAAAATACTTCCTCAGGACAGAAGACTGTGTCACCTAAAGCAACTCTGTTGGCTGCTCTTCCTGGAAGTCCTATACATTTTCCAAAATTTAGATCTAAAGAAAAAACTTCTCCTGGGTGATCCAAAAGCCCCAAAATTCCAACTAGCCCAGTGGTTCAACCTCAGGGTTTTCCTTCTGTGGCCAAGACAGGAACTCCAAAAAGAACTCTTCTGTTGGCACTAGAGATGCAGCGAATTATTAATCCACCTGTGAAGTGGATGCGAAGTGGGTACTTCACGTCCATGGAGCATAATGCAAAGTGGGCCCTGTAAAGTGCTCACTTCGAGTTATTGTTACCACATCACATTCTCATTATGTCTTAACGCCGAAGTAAGGCAAAGTGAGAAGAAAATAGGCACATCACATGGCTTGCAGTACTGTAAGTTACATGTTTAGCCAGGCAGGAAGGAAGTGAGTCAGAGAAGCAGTTTCACTTTCTCCTTTGCATTTGTAGAGGGAGAAAGCAAAATTATGAGAAGAGAGAAGTTTGCTTGGCTTTCGTTTCCTTTTACTGCCTGAACCCAGAAAAAACAAACAGCTTTTTTAAAAGCTATTTTATTGAGTTTTTTTATTGTCTTAGTGTTTTTTTGTTTGTGAATTTTTTTGTATAAGTTTTGTTTTGTTTTGTGTGTGTCACTGAGAGTGTGTGTGTGTGTGTGTCCACTGTCTATCTGTGTGTCATCCCGTGGACTCAGGAGGATGGAAGGTAACATAGGAGAAGGTAAGTCACTGGCCCATGGGCGCATTAGGAAGGGAGGAGCGCAGACCCATGGGGGGCAGGGCGGTTATGTGATATTGGACCACTCCAGACTCCTGGCTGGTGTTGCTTCCCCTGCTGAAGCAACAGGAGCAGCAGCAGCAGCACCAGTGCCACCGGTGGCTGCTGTGTGTGCACCTTCTCCGCCACTATCACCACTACCACCACCACCATCAATAGCTGCAGTACCCCCTCCACCACCTCCACAGCCACAGGAGGTGGCCTCGGCAACTGTAGATGGTGGTGAGACCCGTGCCTGACATGTGAGGACTGTGTCTGGTCCCCCCGCAGCTCCCCAGTGTGGGAGTTTTTTAATTGTGTGGGGGGAGACAGCACAGTGGTGGAGTGCCATGTATGTGGTGTGTTAGTACACTGTGGCCCACCTGGAACACATTTGAGGACCAGTAGCCAGTGCACCCATATGCTGAACCACCAGAGGCAGAGTGTCAGGCTGCTATGGAAGGGGCCAGGTGTCCACCTGCTTGCCCTTCCGTGGCAGTGGACAAGGGTGCTGAAGGGGTGGGAGATGTGCCTCACAACAGTCACCACCGCAGCAGGAGGGGGAGGGCTATTACATCAGCTGCTCCACCACCACCACCACCACAACCACCACCACCACAACCACCACCACCACATTGTCCACCAGCAGCCCCACTACCTGGATTACCCACTGCAGTGGACCCACCACAGTCCCTGCAAGTCAGTCTGACCTCGGCCTGGTGTGGGCAGCGCTCAAGGAAAATAATGAGTGTTTCAGTGCTTTGGAGCAGCAGGTTAACAGAGTGAAAGCACAGCAGCAGCAAACATTTTCAATACTGCACCTGCTGCTGGACCACCATGGCATCACATGGCCATAGTAAGTCAGGGGATTGTTTTATGCCTCCCCACACCCATCCCCACCCCTGACCCCACCCCACTACTGTGTTGTACTTTTTTTGAGTGTTTTTTGTTTGTTATTGTTTAATCATACACATTTTCCCTTCCAGGGGAAATTTTCTTGCAACACATAGTGCAATATATTTTTGTGAAAACTAGCCATAATTTCATTACAGTGTGTCACGTGACAGAGGAATTCACATTCTGAAAATCTGCCCACATTCTGCCTCCCTTCTCAACAATGTTAGGACGTGATGGCAGGGAGAACGCATGTGCGTGCTCCTTACAGTGAATATCCAATTGTCTGGCAGGTTTCCGAATGTTTCTTTATGTTATAATGGTCAGTTTGTGGTGAAATGTGTGGCCACGTTTCCAGTCAAAAGAGCCTTGTTAGTGGAAACATCACCACAAAGTGAACCTTATAACATACGGAAACATTGGTTGGGATAGCTGCCGGACATTCACTATAGTGGAGCATGCACCTGCGCTCCCCCTGGCATCATGTCCTAATGTTACTGAGAAAGGGTGGCAGAATTTGGGTGGCTTTTCTGATTGATAATTCCTCCATCACGTGACTCGCAGTAATGAAATTATGGGTGATTTTCACAGAAATGTATTGCACTCTGTGGAGCAAGAAATATTCCAGTGGTAGTAATGACCCCACATATTAGTTGATGTGCACCACCACAACTATGTAATGTGGTGAATGTCTGTAAAGCAGCAGCACAACAATGTGTTGATAACTCTGACCTATATTTTTTAATGCTATGTTACATCTTCCTTTACTTACATCCTGACTGACTGGAATGACACAATAGTTTGCAGTAGTTGAGTCTGCTGTACTACCTTTTTTCATGTGTGAAATAATGAAAGGAGCATTCCTTTTAAATTGGTGCTGACCAGGTCTTTGTCATTGTATTCCTCTGCTTTTCTCCATCACATCAAGTAGCTGTTATATATCACTTCTGTTGTTAATTAACACTTATGCACCAGGCAGTGTTTTATGACACCACGGAACAATAGTTATTGAAAAGCAGCTGCAAATAAATACAAAGCTGGTCTGAACAATATTGGAAGATGTGCTAATTTTTTTTTTCATACATGAAAAAAGTAGTCAAGTTGGTAAAGCAGACATAAATTGTGAATAGCATCGTATCATTCAAGTCACGACTCAGAGGTAAGTAGTGATGGCTGTGGCAATGTAAAGTAGCATAAAAAAGTACAGTTCAGAACTGTGAGGACATTCTTGCAATGTTGCTTTAATTGTAAAAATGTCAGTATGACATCATGAGCTCACAGCAACAATCACAGAACACACAAAAGTGGCACAGAGTCCCCATATTTTTTCTGCAGTCCCAGAATGCATCCTGCTAGTGTGCAAAAAATTGACAAGTGGTAACGAAGTGAAATGAGAGTGTTTCAGCACAAAGTCCCCCAGAATTAATGATGCACTCAATCATGCATATAAAAGTGGCACAGAGTCCCCAGATTTTTTCTGCAGGCCCATAATGCATCCTCATTGTGTGCAGAAAATTGAGAAGTGGTAACAAAGTGAAATGGGATTGTTTCAGCATATGCAAAGTACCCCATAATTTATTCTGAAGTCACTCGTGCATGCAGTGCCCCTAAAATGATGACCGTGAGAGAACTGTTGCTGGTCCAATGTGTGCTACTATTTGAGCAAAAGCAATATGATCATCTCAACTAGATGGAAGGGTGCCCTTTGCCTGTACACTAATAGTAGCCTTGGTGAGTTGCTATATATAGATATATATTTCTGTAGTTTGTAGATGAGGGATGTTGACATGGACATGTACTCATGGTATTGTTCTGTATCACAGGTCACAGATACTGTTGGTGTGCACATTCCAGTGCTCAATTAGAACTTTATGAGTAGAAATTTGCAATGAATAACTGTCAAGCACATGAAGGTAAGTATTTTTTTTTTTTTTGGGGTGGGAGAAGCATATTTGCAGGTTTGTCTGCAATGGTTACTTATTTTCTTACCTCTTCACAGATTTCAACTTCATCCTTTTTGAGTCTGGTGTGATGGTCATGGTCATCTAATGAAACAGCTTCTGCATGTTGCATGTGAGCCCCAGCCGGGGGCTGATGTTGAAGAACTTGTTCGGATAAGGCCACTTTGTCAGAACAACAAAGCATCTGGAAGTTTCCTAAAAAAGAAATGAATGACTTCTTACAACTTAATTGTTATATGTCTCTCCCTGGTTCTCAAATCTCAATCCGTAAAGTCAAGTTACATTTCAAAGACACATCTTGTCAACTAACACAACCTGTTGTGTGCAATATTTGCTGCAGTCTTTACAAAACAATGAAATGGATGAAATAAGGTATAAGACTTGGTTTGCTGGCCAAGGTACCTAGCTTCACCTGAGCTCTTTCCTTCCAAGACTGCTTGAAAGGCAGAGTAGAGAACCTTACCAGAGCAAGGAAAAATGATTAAGACTTATTTTGACTAAGCAGATTTACTGTGTGGTGTTGTTTTTATTTTTTACTCACAGGGATTGCTACTGTTTGTTGTTAACATTTCATTGCTTTATTTTTCTCTGATTCAAATTGTTGTTGCTGGTATACCTTCTTCTGCATTATTACAAGGTGTGCCTACAGGTGTGTGCTAACAGATTACTGCTGTAATATTCTGATTCAAATTGTCTTTTGCAAGGTATATCTTCTGTTACTACTTTATTTTTCTCTGTAGCAAAGTGTTTCTTACAGGGTATATCTTCTCTGATATTATTAAAGGTGGAGCTTACATTTTTGTGACTTTTTGTATCATTGGGCTAAGCAAAATTACTATTGGACACTGTTTTATTTTATTCTTGTTTTTTTTTTTGTTGAAAAGGTTAGTTGTCTCAGAGGTGTTTCAGTCTCCTTCTCACATTGAAGGAGCTAATTGTTTTCCTCCCACAGCTCTTCCAAAGGATTAGGTGTTTATGTGAAGGGTGGAGCTGGCAAACTGTCAGTAATTTCCAACAGAAAGAAGGGTTAAAAGGTCAGGTTAGTTGATATCTTGGAGGTAGAAGACTTGGTTTGCTGGCCAAGGCACCTAGCTTCACCTGAGCTCTTTTCTTCCAAGACTGCTTGAAAGGCAGAGTAGAGAAACTTACCAGAGCAAGGGAAAAGGATTAAGACTTCTTTGGCTAAGCAGATTTACTGTGTGGTGTTGTTTTTTATTTTTACTCACAGGGATTGCTACTGTTTGTTGCTAACATTTCATTGCTTTATTTTTCTTGTAGCAAAGTGTTTCTTACAGCGTATATCTTCTCTGAAATTATTACAGGTGGTGCTTTACAAGTTTTACAGTTTTATCTAACAGTAGGATAAGCTTTCAGGGTTACTGCATTTGTTGTTGGCTGATTGTTTCTGCTCTTACCTCTTTGTTCTTTCATCTGTGGTTCTTCTTTTTTGGCAGAGGAAGAGCCCAGCCACCCACCCCCATCCCCAGTCACCCCACACTACACTCCTTTTATAGGGTACCACAGTTGTGACATTTCCTGTGGCAGAGCAGGAAGAGGTGGATCAGTGGGGCATCCACAAGGTGAGCTCATTTACAGGGGCACTAGTAATTTAACATGTTATAGCAAGTTAAACAAAAACAAAACACAATCAAACCATTACTTTGATTTTTTTTCCTTCTAATTACTCTGACTAGGTTATAAACCCAGCAACTTATCTGGAATGGATATCATTAACTGCAGGTACTGTGGAACAATTTTCAGAAGGACAGTCTTACAGGATTTAGGATACTGTCCTACATGCTGGGCCATTGGAGATCTTAGGGCTCAGCTCCAGGAAGCATGGGCAGAGATTGCATGCCTCAAATTTCATATTCAAGAGAAAATACATTATAAGAACCACCTGCCATTTCTCCAGCATCCAACAGGAAAACCTCGACTGCAGAGGGTAGTTGGACCAGGAGGTTGGCAGGTGGTTAGGAGGGGCAAATCGGGTGTCCCATCGCTCTCTGCTCTCCAACATCTTATCTCCAAAAACCACATAAACACTACAAACAGGTATCTGCCTCTATCTCTGAAATCAAACAAAGAGGCAGAAGACACTGCAGAGCATGACACTGCGGCACAGGAGCTAGCACAGCAAAACTCACCCAAATCAGGAACCAAAACAAAAAAAGCTAAAAGGAAATCAAAAAAACTTCTGATCATAGAAGACTCCATGATTCAGGGAGCTGATACCCATCTCCAGCTAGGTAATGGTCAGATGTCTCCCAGGTACATCAGCATGGAGAGACACTGACCACATTGCTAAAATTGTTCACAAAGCAGGAGAAAACATTGATGTCCTAGTACACATAGGACAATGATCTCACCAGCTGGTCAGTTGTGGAGAACAAGGAACACCTGACCAGGCTGGGTGACAAACTATCATACATTTCATCTGGCATCTCCTTCTCTGAGATCCTGCCAGTCTGGGAGAGGGGGGCAGATGGACGGAAGGTCAAAGAAGGGGAGATAGTGGAGCTAAACACATGGCTCAAGGGCTGGTGCCAGGAAAAAGGACACAGATTTGTAGGGAACTGGCAACAGTCCTGGGAGCGAAAGTTCTTTAAATTTGATGGGCTGCATCTGACTAAGGAGGGAGTCAGTGCATTGGGGCAAAAGTTTGACATCTTTGCAGAATATTTAAACTAGCAAATGGGGAGAGGGGTGCAGCATCCCATACGTCGAATGGGAAGAACACCCCTCCCCCCCAGCTAGTGGTCAAAAAGGGATTCAGCATGTTTGCAGTTCATTTGCATCACCAGGTAATAAAAAAGGTTTGTCTCCCCATACGATGCACAGGGGTAATGCCAAACCTCACCCAACAACTAACCCATCAAAATCTGCCCAATGGAAAATCATGTACACAAATGCTCACAGCCTGGGAAATAAGATCCCAGACCTGCAGGCAATAATGTCAGAGGCTAAACTGGACATAGTAGCAATTAATGAGACGTGGTTTACCAGTAACCACACTTGGGAGACTTCAGTACCTGGCTATGTACTGTTCAGAAGAGACCAAGGTGCAAAAGGGGGAGTGGCCCTGTATGTCAATGAAAATATCAAAGCTACAGAAATTCAGAATACACATAAGGAGCCAGAAGAATTGTGGGTCACCCTGGGAACAGGAAATGGGACAGCCATAAGAACTGGGGTTGTCTACAGGCCCCCAGACCAGGGGGAGGACATAGACACATTACTGTTAGAGAATATACAAAACATGACAGCTAAAGGAGGTTCTGATAATGGGAGACTTCAACACTGCCGGATACAGATTGGTCAATACCAGCAGGAACATCTGCCAGAACTAGACACAGTGGATTCCCTGCAGGGGGAGGGCCTCAAACAACTGGTACAACAACCCACAAGAGACAGGGCTATCCTAAATCTAGTACTGACTAACAGGGAAGGGATCACAGATCTCCAGGTAGAAGGTCACCTGGGGGCCAGTGACCATCACATGGTATGGTTCAATTTGGCTAGTACATCTAAATCATCCCATTCCAAGGTAAAAATATGGGACTTCAGAGGAGCTGACTTTGATAAGATGGCCAACAGAGTTAAGCTAGCCCTGGCAAAAAGAAACACAGGTGAGGGGGTACAGGCAAAGTGGACAAGCATTAAGGATGCAATACTTGAAGCAACATCCCATTGTGTTAGACAGAAAGGGAAGTGCAAAAGAAGAAGGAAACCACTTTGGTTCTCAGATACAGTAGCAGAAAAGGTCAAAGCCTAAAGGCTGGCCTTCAGGAAATATAAAGGAACACAGTGGGATGAAGATAGGAAGGCATACCAAACTGCCCTAAGGGAAGCAAGGAAGGCAGTAAGGCAGGCAAAGTCCCAAACTGAGGAAACACTAGCACGAACAGTAAAGAAGGTGACAAGACTTTCTATAGATACATTAGTGAAAGGAGAAAGTCCAGAGTGGGTATTGCTAAGTTTAATGGAGAAAAGGGAGCATGTGAGGAGGAGGACCATGTAAAAGCATATATCCTAAATAGATACTTTTGATCAGTGTTTACTGAAGAGAAGGTAGGGCAGGGCCCACAGCTCAGCACCATGGACACAGGGGGGAGGGAGGTGAGCACTACTCCCTTCACAAAAGAAAGGGTCCTACAAGAGCTTGCTAAGCTCAGGGTGGATAAGGCAATGGGACCTGATGGCATACATCCCATGGTACTTAAGGAGCTAAAGGTGGAACTAGTAGAGCCATTAGCAGAACTGTTTAGTGAGTCTCTGAGCACAGGAGAGGTCCCAGAAGACTGGAGAAGGACTTATGTGATCCCGCCCACAAGAGTGGTAGCAGGGAGGAGGCAGGGAACTGCAGACCAGTCAGTCTTACCTCAGTAGTGGGCAAGATTATGGAGGCACTCCTTAAGGAAAGGATAGTGCAACACCTGGAATCCATAGGAGCACAGGATCCAAGACAGCATGGGTTTACAAAAGGAAGGTCCTGTCAAACTAATCTCATAGATTTCTTTGACTGGGTAACCAGAGTGGTGGACCAAGCAGGAGCAGTTGATGTCGCCTACCTTGACTTCAGCAAAGCTTTTGACACTGTTCCACATAGAAGATTGATAAATAAGCTGGGTAGACTCGGGGTGGGTCAGAAGTTGGTCAACTGGGTGGCAAACTGGTTGACAGGCAGAAAACAGAGAGTCATGGTAAATGGTATACAGTCAGAAGAGATGCAAGTCACAAGTGGGGTACCTCAGGGATCAGTCCTGGGGCCAGTCCTCTTCAACATCTTCATTAGTGACCTTGCAGATGGACTAGATGGTAAGGCTTGTCTGTTTGCAGATGACACCAAGATCTGCAACAGAGTAGATGATCCAGATGGGGTGGGCAGAATGAGAAGAGATCTGGATAAACTAGCAAAATGGTCAGAAGAGTGGCAACTGGGATTTAATGCCAAGAAGTGCAAGATCATGCACATAGGGAAGAGAAACCCTGAAGCCACCTATAGGCTGGGAGGGGAGTTGCTAGTAGTCACAAAGGAAGAAAGAGACTTGGGCATCATCATCACTGATGACCTGAAATCATCCAAGCAGACCTCTAAAGCAGTAGGTAAGGCTAGGGAGGTGTTAGGGTGTATTAGTAGGGGTATCACAAGTCGTAAGAGGGAGGTAATAATCCCTCTTTACAAGACACTGGTTAGGCCCCATCTGGAGTACTGTGTGCAGTATTGGAGGCCACACCTTCACAAGGACATTAACCAAATTGAGGCAGTCCAGAGAAGGGCAACCAAAATGGTGCAGGGACTGTATCAGAAGAAATATGAGGACAGATTAACAGAGCTCAATATGTATACCCTTGAGCAAAGGAGGGAGAGAGGTGATATGATCATGGCATTCAAACACCTTAAGGGCATTAACAAGGTGAAAGAGTCTAACATGTTTAAATATAAGAAAAATAGCAGGACAAGAGGACACAGCATGAGATTAGAGGGGGGCCGATTAAGGGGGAATGTGAGGAAATTCTTTTTCACAGAAAGGGTGGTGGATGCATGGAATGGCCTACCTCAAGAAGTGGTGGCTATGAATACAGTGCAGGGCTTCAAACAGGCAAGGGATAGGCATAAGGGAGCAATACAAATGAGTATGAATAGATAGGCCACTGACAGAGCAGAGGCCGATGGCACATTTATAAGGTAGAAAAAGAAATGGGCAGACTGGATGGGCCATGCGGTCCTTATCTGCCGTCAACTTCTATGTTTCTGTGTTTCTATAAAATTGTCATACTTACCAGAATGGATTTTACATGGATATTACATTGGTTCCTCTCTGTGCGGTACAGCTACAGCATCATTCCCAATGAATTTTAGCAATGGAGCCTCTTTTTTGTTACCCTGTAAAAGAAACAAAAGAAGTGTACTTTATGTGTTTTACCACTGCGGCTCTGAAAAGCTAGACAAAACAAAACATACAACTAAAGGAAGTGAAGCAGCATAACAAACATGAGTACACATACTCACTTTACGGTTTAAATATTAAAAAGCTGGTGGTGGTCCATGGGGGGCAGATAGACTCATGGTGGCAGACTTGGATAACTTCAGTCCAGGTGGTGGTGGTCCAGGGTGCAGTCAGACTCATGGTAGCAGACTTGGATAACATCAGTACTGGTGGTGGTGGTGAATCAGGGGGCAGACAGACTCATGGTAGCAGACTTGGATAACATCAGTCCTGGTGGTGGTGGTCTGGGGAGCAGACAGACTCGTGGTGGTAAACTTGGATAACATCAGTCTTAGCAGTGGTGAAGGTGGTCCAGGGGGCAAACAGACTCATTTTGGCAATGGTGGCAGTGGATAACATCAGTCCTGGTGGTGGTGGTCCAGGGGCCAGACAGACTCATGGTGGCAGACTTGGATAACATCAGTACTGGTGGTGGTGGTGATTCAGGGGGCAGACAGACTCATGGTAGAAGACTTGGATAACATCAGTCCTGGTGGTAGTGAAGGTGGTCCAGGGGGGCAGTCAGACTCATGGTGGCAGTGGTGGCAGTGGATAACATCAGTCCCAGTGGTGGTGGTCCAGGGGGCAGACAGACTCATAGTGGCAGACTTGGATAACATCAGTCCTGGTGGTGGTGGTGGTCCAGGGGGCAGACAGTCTCATGGTGGGTGGCAGACTTGGATAACATCAGTCCTGGTGGTGGTGAAGGTGGTCTGGGGGCCAGACAGACTTATGGTGGCAGTGGTGGCAGTGGATAACATCAGTCCCAGTGGTGGTGGTCTGGGGAGCAGACAGACTCATGGTGGCAGACTTGGATAACATCAGTCCGAGTGGTGGTGGTCCGGGGGGGGGGGCACATCGCCTTTTAAATACTGCAGCTAAAATCTGCCAACATTGACCACATCATTATTCTCATAAAGAAAACTGCCATCACAGTCATCGATATCTGAAGTCTGACCACTGGGAAATTCTTTCTCCATTGTGTCGTCATCTACGTCAGTGGAGGGCTGTTTCAGGCAGCCACTGTAAGTGCCACCAGGATGCCCATTTCCACATCAGCAAGACCATCATGACTAGGATGGGGTACAAATACCAAGGTTGAAGTCTGTGTTTCTCATTCATTTTAATGAATGATAGCAAACTAACATTTGCAGGAGACAGGTTTGTCCAACGATCCCTGATTATTGTACCTGCTGAGCTGAATACCCTCTCAGCACTTACACTGGGGGTGGGCATGTGAGGTACTTCAGTGTCACTGCAGTCAGCTCTGGCCATTCACTGACCTTTTCACTCCAGTACAAAAGAGGATCTTCACTTCAGATGCCTGTTTTCAGACAAATATGACTCAACCATTCTCTGTGCCACACTAAGTCCAATTGTTGAGGCATCATCCTATTCTCCCGAATCATTAATTTCGCAAACACCCACTTGGGACAAAGCTTGCCAAAGTGGGTTGATGCCAGCCACTTTGGATGACAGACCACCTGGAAATACAGTCCCCTTCCCCTTGCAGGATATGCTTGATGGTCCTCCAGGTACACCTTCAGCCAGATTATGCTGCTGAGGTTTGCTGACCTTGGCACGTGACTTCTGTGCCCCATGAAACCAAGTGCACCAGTTGACCACTGATATTTTTTACCTGTTCAGGCCCTCCCTCCAATACTGATGCAATTCCATATTTGTATCATGGGTCCAGCATTGTTGTTATGACAAAGTTGTCACTACACTGAATGGTCACAGCATGACGATTATGGTTGAATACTGTCAGCATGTGTTGCAGCAACATACTGCTACCACCGTCTCCGGCAACATCAAGGCTATTCTGTACATTCACCAATGTCTGCCTCAGCACCCGCAGTGGTGGAATTGATTGGCTAATGGAGGCAGCCTCGCCACTCGCTGCCTGTGTGGCATGTTCAAAAGGCTGCAAAATTCTTATTACAGAGTCCATGAGGTGCCACTGTTCAGTCGTCATAGACATGGAGGTCCTGGAACTGTCATGGCTAGTGTGCATAACAAGATATTCTGAGATGGCTTTGTATTATTCATACAACCTCTCTGCCATGTATAACGTGGAGTTCCATCGGGTGACAGCTTCCAGCTTCAAGCAGTGCTGAGGCAGGCTGTTTTGTATCTGCAACTGCCGCAGTTGATCACGGGCTTTTCTAGATCTTGAAAAGTGAGTGCAGTTACATCATGCAATGATCAGCATTTTCTTTATATCAGGGTGCTGCAGAAACTCCTCAACTACAAGATTTAGACAGTGGGCCATGCATGGAACATGAAAAAAAACACCATTAGTAATTCATTTCACCACATTTGACCCATTGTCACTTGCTACGAACCCAGCTCTCAGGGACAGAGGGTTTAGCCATCTGTCAATTTTACTCAGTACCATGTCCAACATGTTCTCACCAGTGTGTGAACAGGTCACACTGCGCATAGCAATCTTTGCATGCAGGGGAATTCCAGGAAGATTGCTACTGCGACAATCCACCTTACTGCACTGATTATTCACATTACCAACATCACAAACAACCCCCGGCACCTGTACCCAGTGTGCAGCTATACACAGATATGAACTCCCCAAACTTAAGTGGATGAATAGAGAGGAGGAATGTTGAAGGGCATATCTTACTGAGTCAGACACAGTGTGGAACAACTCGGGGACAGCACGGGTAGAAAAGTATGTCCTGGATGGGACTTTCCATTTTGGACAGACATGTGCAGCAAACTGCCGGAACCCAGAATTCTCCACAAAGAAGAAAGGGCAAATGATCAATTGGCAGCATTTACACTACAGCAGCATTAAGTTCACGTGACACTATATGATTGGGGGGATACTTCAGCTTAAGCGCAAAAACACTCTGTAACGTGGACTGACTTAAACATTTTACACATGGTGTAGTTGATCACAAATGGTTGTGCTCTGTGACGAATGCCATTGGCAGTGGGTGGAGTGTGGACATGTGATGAAGACAGTTGCACAGGTGATGATGACAAACCCAGAAATTATGTTATTTTGCCAGATTTGCCAACTGAGGTTGATGTACCACTTGCACTAGACATACTGCATTCACAACCACCACCACCACCACCACAAAAACTGCTACTCTCACCAGTACTAGACAACATTTCAAAGTCGTTATGGTCCTCCACCTCATCATGCCTGTAGTAATCCTATGCTCTTATTACTGCAATACTGCACATGTTTGGAGGTAGAAGACTTGGTTTGTTGGCCAAAGCACCTAGCTTCACCTCAGATTGCTTGAAAGGATAGAGCAGACAACCTTACCAGAGCAAGAGAAAGGATTAAGACTTCTTTTGGCTAAGCAGATTTACTGTGCGTTGTTATTTTTATTTTGTACTCACAGGGATTGCTACTTTTTGTTGCTAACATTTAATTGCTTTATTTTTCTCTGACTCAGTTTGTTATTGCTGGTATACCTTCATCTGCAGTATTACAAGATGTGCCTACAGGTGTGTGCTAACAGATTACTGCTGTAATCTTCTCATTCAAATTGTCTTTTGCAAGGTATATCTTCTGTTACTGTTTTATTTTTCTCTGTAGCAAAGTGTTTCTTAAAGGGTATATCTTCTCTGAAATTATTACAGGTGGTGCTTTACAGGTTTTACAGTTTTATCTAACATTAGGATAAGCTTTCAGGGTTACTGCATTTGTTGTTGACTGATTGTTTCTGCTCTTACCTCCTTGTTCTTTTGTCCATGGTTCTTCTTTTTTGGCAGGGAAAGGGCCCAGCCACCCACCGCCATCCCCAACCACCCCACACTACACTCCTTTTATAGGGTACCACAGTCATGACATTTCCTGTGGTAAAGCAGGAAGGGGTGGATCAATGGATCATCCACAAGGTGAGCTCATTTACAGGGGCACTAGTAATTTAACTTGTTAAAACAAGTTATACGAAAACAAAACACAAAATCAAACCATTACTTGCATTTTATTCCTTCTAATTACTTTGACCGGGTTATAAACCCAGCAACTTATTTGGAATGGATATCATTAACTGCAAGTACTGTGGAGCACTGTTCAGCAGGACAGTCTTACAGGATTTAGGACACTGTCCTACAGGCTGGGCCATGGAGATCTTAGGGCTCAGCTCCAGGCAGCATGGGCAGAGATTGCGCACCTCAAATTTCATATTCAAGAAGAAATACATTATAGGAACCACCTGCCATTTCCCCAACATCCAACAGAGGAACCTAGACCACAGAGGGTAGTTGGTCTAGGGGGTTGGCAGGTGGTTAGGAGGGGCAAATCGGGTGCCCCATCACTCGGTGGTCTCCAACATATTACCTCCAAAAAACATATAAACACTTCAAACAGGTATCTGCCTCTGTCTCCAAAATCGAACAAAAGGGCAGAGGACACTGCAGAGCAGGACACTGCAGCAGAGGAGCTAGCAAAACAAAACTAGCCCAAATCAGGAACCAAAACAAAAAAAGCAAAAAGGAGATCCAAAAAACTTCTGATCATAGGAGACTCTATGATTTGGGGAGTTGATACCTATCTCCAGCCAGGGGAAATGGTCAGATGTCTCCCAGGTACATCAGCGTGGAGAGACACTGACCACATTGCTAAAATTGTTCTGGAAGCAGGAGAAACCATTGACATCCTGGTACATATAAGGACTAATGATCTCACCAGACGGTCAGTTGTGGAGACCAAGGAACACCTGACCAGGCTGGGTGACAAACTATCATCTATTTCATCTGGCATCTCCTTCTCTGAGATCCTGACAGTTTGGGGGAGAGGGGCAGATGGACAGAATGTCAGAGAAGGGGAGATAGGGGAGCTAAACATGTGGCTCAAGGGCTGGTGCCAGGGAAAAGGACACAGATTTGTAGGGAACTGGCAACAGTTTTGGGAGCGAAAGTTCTTTAAATTTGATGGACTGCATCTGACTAAGGAGGGAGACGGTGCATTGGGGCAGTAGTTTGGCATCTTTGCAGAATATATAAACTAGCAAATGGGGAGAGGGGTGCAGTACCCCATATGTCGAATGGGAAGAACACCCCTCCCCCCTCAGCTAGTGGTCAAACAGGGATTCAGCATGTTTGCAGTTCATTTGCATCACCAGGTAAGAAAAAAGGTCCATCCCCCCATACGACACACACAGGGGAAATGCCAGACCTCACCCAAAAACTAACACACTGAAATCTGGCCAATGGAAAATCATGTACACAAATGCTCACAGCCTGGGAAATAAGATCCCAAACCTGCAGGCACAATAAGTCAGAGGCTAAACTGGACATAGTAGCAATTAGTGAGACATGGTTTACCAGTAACCTCACTTGGGAGACTTCAGTACTTGGCTATGTACTGTTCAGAAGAGACCAAGGTGCAAAAGGGGGGGTGGAGTGACCCTGTATGTCAATGAAAATATCAAAGCTACAAAAATTCAGAATATACATAAGGAGCCAGAAGAACCGTGGGTCACCCTGGAAACAGGAAATGGGACAGCCATAAGAACTGGCATTGTCTACAGGCCCCAAGACCAGGGGGAGGACATAGACACATTTATTGTTAGAAGGTATACAAAACATGGCAGCTAAAGGAGAGGTTCTGATAATGGGAGACTTCAACAAGCCGGATACAGATTGGTCAATACCAGCAGGAACATCTATCAGAACTAGACACATGGTGGAGTCCCTCCAGGCGGAGGGCCTCAAACAACTGGTACAACAACCCACAAGAGACAGGGCTAGCCTAGATCTAGTACTGACTAACAGGGAAGGGATCACAGATCTCCAGGTAGAAGGTCACCTGGGGGGCCAGTGACCATGACATGGTATGGTTCAATTTGGCCACTACAACTAAATCATCCCATTCCAAGGAAAAATATGGGACTTCAGAGGAGCTGACTTTGATAAGATGGCCAACAGAGTTAAGCTATCCTGGGCAAAAAGAAGCACAGGTGACGGGGTACAGGCAAAGTGGGCAAGCATTAAGGATGCAATACTTGAAGCAACATCCCATTGTGTTAGACAGAAAAGGAAGTGCAAAAGAAGAAGGCAACTACTTTGGTTCTCAAATACAGTAGCAGAAAAGGTCAGAGCCAAAAGGCTGGCCTTCAGGAAATATAAAGGAACACAGCAGGATGAAGATAGGGAGGCATACCAAACTGCCCTAAGGGAAGCAGGGAAGGCAGTAAGGCAGGCAAAGTCCCAAACTGAGGAAACACTAGCACAAACAGTAAAAAAAGGTGACAAGACTTTCTATAGATACATTATTGAAAGGAGAAAGTCAAGAGGGGGTATTGCTAAGCTCAAAGGAGAAAAGGGGGCATGTGAGAAGGAGGACCCTGTAAAAGCATTTATCCTAAATAGATACTTTTGTTCAGTATTTACTGACGAGAAGGTAGGGCAGGGCCCACAGCTCAGCACCATGGACATGGGGGGAAGAGGTGAGCACTACTCCCTTCACAAAAGAAAGGGTCCAACAAGAACTCGCTAAGCTCAGGGTGGATAAGGCAATGGGACCTGATGGCATACATCCCATGGTACTTAAGGAGCTAAAGGTGGAACTAGCAGAGCCATTAGCAGAACTGTTTAGTGAGTCTCTGAGCACAGGAGAGGTCCCAGAAGACTGGAGAAGGGCTCATGTGATCCCGCTCCACAAGAGTGGTAGCAGGGAGGAGGCAGAGAACTACAGACCAGTCAGTCTTACCTCAGTAGTGGGCAAGATTATGGAGGCACTCCTTAATTAAAGGTTAGTGCAACACCTGGAATCCATAGGGGCACAGGATCCAAGGGTTTACAAAAGGAAGGTCCTGTCAAACTAATCTCATAGATTTCTTTGACTGGGTAACCAGAGTGGTGGACCAAGGGGGAGCAGTTTATGTTGCCTACCTTGACTTCAGCAAAGCTTTTGACACTGTTCCACATAGAAGATTGATAAATAAGCTGAGTAGGCTTGGGGTGGGTCAGAAGTTGGTCAACTGGGTGGCAAACTGGTTGACAGGCAGAAAACAGAGAGTGGTGGTAAATGGTATACAGTCAGAAGAGATGCGAGTCACAAGTGGGGTACCTCAGGGATCAGTCCTGGGGCCAGTCCTCTTCAACATCTTCATTAGTGACCTTGCAGATGGACTAGAGGGTAAGGCTGGTCTGTTTGCAGATGACACCAAGATCTGCAACAGAGTAGATGATCCAGATGGGGTGGGCAGAATGAGAAGAGATCTGGATAAACTAGCAAAATGGTCAGAAGAGTGGCAACCGGGATTTAATGCAAAGAAGTGCAAGATCATGCACATAGGGATGAGTAACCCTGAAGCCACCTATAGGCTGGGAGGGGAGTTGCTAGTAGTCACAAAGGAAGAAAGAGACTTGGGCATCATCATCACTGATGACCTGAAATCATCCAAGCAGACCTCTAAAGCAGTAGGTAAGGCTAGGGAGGTGTTAGGGTATATTAGTAGGGGTATCACAAGTCGTAAGAGGGAGGTAATAATCCCTCTTTACAAGACACTGGTTAGCCCCATCTGGAGTACTGCATGCAGTAATGTAGGCCACACCTTCACGAGGACCTTAACCAAATTGAGGCAGTCCAGAGAAGGGCAACCAAAATGGTGCAGGGACTGCATCAGAAGACATATGAGGACAGATTAACAGAGCTCAATATGTATACCCTTGAGCAAAGGAAGGAGAGAGGTGATATGATCGAGGCATTCAAACACCTTAAGGGCATTAACAAGGTGAAAGAGTCTAACATGTTTAAATACAAGAAAAATAGCAGGACAAGAGGACACAGCATGAGATTAGAGGGTGGCCGATTAAGGAGGAATGTGAAGAAATTCTTTTTCACAGAAAGGGTGGTGGATGCATGGAATGGCCTACCTCAAGAAGTGGTGGCTATGAATACAGTGCAGGGCTTCAAACAGGCATGGGATAGGCATAAGGGAGCAATACAAATGAGTATGAATAGATAGGCCACTGACAAAGCAAAGGCTGATGGCACATTTATAAGGTAGAAAAAGAAATGGGCAGACTGGATGGGCCTTGCGGTCCTTATCTGCCGTCAACTTCTATGTTTCTATGTTTCTATCCACACTTCCACTCACTTGCACTGCTTCACACTGAATATGTTTGGATACGGTACACAGGTCAGGAAAACATCATCTCCTCCAACTATGAGTGACGCTACTGATTGGGCTGTAAAAAACATTGCAGGAGAAATACCTTTCCTCACATCAGCAATGCACTTCTGCATCTGCGTACTACTACCACGCCCACAGACAATCTCACTGCCAGCATTGCCATATCGAGAAACAGCTTTGCTTGCATGTCTCTTTGCAGGCATTTTGGGGGATCAACCACAAATATTATTACCAAATTCAGATTTTGATCTGTTCACTTTCTGATTGGAGGGACGCTGGCTGGATGGGAAGCCAAATAAACAACTGTGGCTTCAACAACAGATAAGAAACTACTCTGAGATTGTCACAGAATTAAAACAGCTTCAGTAACCAGTGGTGCTGATGGGGTCAGAAAAACAATCTAGTCTGGTAAAAAATACCTTTTGATTCTGGGGGTGGGGGGGAGCACTGAATACAGACAGTGCTGATTTTTACGGCACTACAAGCAGCAAAACTAAGAACAAAGAACACGATTGCAGTAAAAAATCAGGCAGCTGCAGTGGATAGCAGGTTCACACTGCTGCGTTTAGTTGCAATTACACTAGTCTGTGTCACAATAAAAGGTGTACTATTTGATGCACACAACACTGCATGCACACTCACACACAACACAGAACAGTTTGTGTAGAATGCTGAACAAGGAATGAGATGCAAATGCAAAAGTTCAGTGTACTGTACTATGCCATGTTAATGTAAATTTGTAATTTAAACAACCTGACCTTAAGAAATGCTGCACCACATCCACACAACAAACAGCAAGAAAATTTGTACTATTACTGACAATATTATTTTGTGTACGTTAAAACAGCCAGTTATATAACAAAAATATAACCAAAAAACAAAGAAATCACTATTTCTCCAACTTAAATCTAGCTACACAACAGATACTCCCCTCCCCCAAAGCACATCTTCACTGTCTTTCACCACAAACACTCAATGTTGTAAATTAACATTCAAAATCCACACACAAACAAAAATGTTCGACGATATGAGCTCAGGAGGGTTTCCTACAATCGATGAACTAAAGTTGAATCTCCCCAAAAGAAGCAAAAATGCTTTTTGAAAAGCTTTTACCAGATTCCTATTACAGACAGCTATCAGAACACACTGTCTCCTACTCTTTCCTACTCATTCTGCCCCAAACTGAGGCTGTGCAGATCAATATAGACCCATGTGACCAGACATCCCATGAATCACTGAAAAATTCACCTTTGGAGCTCAAAAACAAGGCGAAGCGAACTGTCATCAATGCACTTCACCTTAAAATTGGAAGAGTAGTGGCCTGGGGATGTGGAGTAACGTGAAGTCAGTGTTTGTAATGGAATTTGCGTTCCTCATTATAACACGAAGTACTCTGCTTCGCATTGTGGAGCACTCCATAAATCTGCCTTTGCTCCACGAATCGCTTCACAGAGCGGATTGAGCCCACTTTGCCCACCACTAGTTGGCATGAAGTGAACATATAGGGAAGGAGATTTTGCAAGCAAAATAGGGACAAGGGTTGTCAGACTCTACAAAACAGTATTGTGACAACCAGCTAAAGAAACTACAAAACCAGAAGAAGCAGCACATACAATACTGAACAATCAAGGATTTAACTCTTAAAATTACTTTTCGTTTATTAAGACATGTATTCATGCATATAGCACACAATCAGATGCATACAGATAAACAACATTCTTAGGGCTGAGGTACTGCTTTACTAAAAGGACAGTAAACATTCACTTGTCCATATCAAGAGTTAACATAATAAAATAAATACTCACTGTAATGAGAAGAACAGATAACTTAGGCTAGTGGCCCCAACATTTCACCTTTCAATGTGAGACTTTGACAGGGGGCTAGACAGTTAAAGAAACTGCCTGCAACAGACAAAACTATCGAGTTTGTTATTGCTTTTATAGCTCGTACATACTGTATACTGAACAACAGGAAACTGACCAGTTCAAGTTTCCTTCAGGATTAGAATGAGAAGGTAAGAACTTTGTTAACCCTAGAAGATGAAATGTTTCAGAACCATCTACACACCAAATTTCTTTTGACTGAAGCAGCCGTACCAATGCTGGAGACATGCCATTTTCTTCTTCAAATGAAATGTGAATCTCAGATGTTTCTTGAACAATGGATGACTCCATCAAAGAAGTCATTCAGAAAGTGAACATGGCAGCCCATCAAACTCACCTGTCAATCTTTCCTACTCCCCTTCACCTTCTGCACCTCTGCCAACATCAGAACCTCTTCTTAGAGTACAGAAAGAAAAAAATACAAAGTTAACTTCTTCATCAAAAGTGAAAAAGAAACGCAAGAAAGTGTTAACTACTAGAGATGTTGTGACATTTTATGCCTATGGCAAAGTTCTGGTGAAGTTGGGCTTTGTGGAAAACTGTGAGAACTGCCTACTTCACCACAATGGCACTTCACAATGTTTTTTCCTAGGGAAGTGGAACTATCCTGGGGAAGGGACACTTTTTCAGTTACAGTCAGGCAAATTCATCATGAAGTTGCAACTTCACCACTGAATCTGCATGACTGCTTCATGAAGCTGGCACTCTGCACATCATGAACTTGGCACACTTTGTGAATTAATTCACAAAACTTGGTTTTCCAACTTCACACATCTCTACTAGAGATAAATATTAAGAAAAAAAGAGAATAAAAAGCAAAATGATGTAAACAGATAAAAAAGTAAGGAGAAAAGCAAGATGAGAAGACTAAAGAAAAGAATTGAGTAAGGAAGCTAAGTTGCCGTGCAACAATTTAACCAAGGAAGAGAACCATGATCCATTTGAGTTCACATTTAAAGACTGTGATGCAAAAAATTCTCTGGATGCATCACAGAGTATTCTTATGCAATGGTTGTGAGGCTTGCAGTATGCTGTCATCAAGGTTACACAAACAACAGGAAACTGACTGGGAACTAAGTTTACCAATAGCTGCTTTTATTGATTGCAAATATATGCTATCATTATGCACACTTGCACATCTTGAATAGTGTTGCTGTTATTATTAATGACTGCTATCTGAGTCCTTGATTACATATGTAAGTTGCTACACACTGTATTCTAATATACATTTGCACCTTGTATGTTGTTTGCTAATGTTATTGATGATTGTTAGTGTGGAAGCATGGTGGGATACAAGAGACTGACACCAGTGTAGACGGAATTGTGCTGCAGCAGTTTTTTATTCCAAACAAAATCCAATAAAAGAAAGTGAACTGTTCGATTACAAAATAAAATAAAACAAAACAAGAAGGGATGCTTCTCCCAAAGAACAAACGTAGAATTTCCAAATATAGAAATAGGCAATCAACCTTCCTTAGAACAAACTAAGGTACGGGGGATAGTGCCTTGCTGAACCCCTGAGCTAGACTGATTTTTGGATACCTCTGTGCTTTCATTTATAGTGCTAGATGAGCATGTGATTCTGTAAACCACTCCCCTTCTTATATAACAGGTAACAAAAAGCTTATAAAGCAAATAAATAATATTTTTAAACATTCCCAGAGGTTAAACAATGAGAATGAAGATGTGTAGAAGGGCTGGAGTATAATAATAAGTTTAAACTCATTTGTACCACATTCATGGGCTGTTCCTAAGCTCTCTGGACTCCTCCCACTCAGACTGTGCATAAATGCTGGAGAGGTTGGGCCGGGCTGTGCTTAAATAAACAGAGAACAAGCTGAGTGGAGTCCTGATTACATGAGGTCTCAGTACTGAACAAGGAAACCAAAAATACAAACATATTGCCCTTCAGGTAATACTTTTAAATCTAATCCATTTGACAATTCAGTTCAGACAAATAATATCTTTTCAGAATCTTTTAGTAAAGACTCTTTTGCAGCAACAAACATTACTGAAACAGAGTTAACTCTTTCTACAGGCTAAAGCTGTATGTCTTCTGGGTGTGACCCTGTATTATCATATATCTCAACAGGGCTGTTATTTGTGCTTTTACTTGAGCATTCATTCAGCAGGCAGGCTGAGTCCCAGGCTAGCGTTTAAATGGGGGAGTTATTCTAACTTCTTTAAAGCGTAAATACTGCAGTGAAGGCTTCTCTGAGCTTCAGTTTGCCAGCTGACATGCTTAGCGTCTCAAACGCAGAGTTCAGACTTTCCCTGGAATTGGGCTGCTTATGTTTCATTGTGGAAGTATATTTTATGAAGCTACCAGGGGATTTCGACACTACTTCATTGAAAACAACTTCCCCTTGCATACAGGCTTAAAGAAAGGAAAGCAAACTTTTCAAAATGCCCGATTTGCTACGCGATATTGCGCTTTGTATTGTAGGGCAATGTGCGCCACGATCATATAAAGCGAAGATCATGGAACGATCGCTAAGGACGTAAACAGGATCGTGACTGCCCTTGGAGACAGAATAAAAAAGAAACAAGGAAAGGGACAGCAAGAACACTAGGTAGGTGGCCTTCCTACCTAAGGGGAAACTAGAAAGAAGTACAGGAAGGGGGGGGCAGAGATAGACACAGTGGAAATGACAGGATGCTGTTGCAACAGTCTTGAAAGGGGGTGTCTCCAAAGGACAGTAACGCAGACCCTGCCACATACTCCTCCCCACCTAAGAGGGAACCCTGTAAGGGTTCAAAGATACCAGATCTCTCCGAGGAGAGCTGGAGCTTCAGCCCACCCACTCTCCGAAGCTCCACCTCGTGGTCCCATAAAGGATATCATATTAAACACATATGATATCTGAATCAAAATGATAACATGTATTTAGTTATTCACTAATTCATTACCCCAAGGTCTGTTTCTATCTGTTGAGTCTTACTGAGTTCTCCTCCATACCTGGACATATAGTCAGCGTTTTTATTAGCAGATCCAGGTCTATGCTTGATGGTGAATTTATATGGCTATAATGCCAAATACCATTGCATAATTCGGGGTTTTTTATCTTTCATGGCGTTAGGCCAACATAGGGGGTTATGACCCATCCATACTTCAAAATCTACCCCCCAAAGATAAAATTTTAAGGCATTTATCACCCATTTCATGGCCAAACATTCTTTTTTGATAGTGAAATATTTAACCTCTCTTGTATGTAACTTCCTACTGATATATACCACTGGGTGTTCTTCTCCCTCTACCAGTTGGGACAACACAGCACCTATCCCGGTATTGGAGGCATCCGTTTGTACCACAAAAGGGAGGTAAAAATCAGGGCTCCTAAGTACGGGAAAAGCACATAAATGTCCCTTTATGGTGCAAAATGCCTCCTCACAGGCAGGTGTCCATTTTACTTTGGTAGGATTGTTCTTTTTAGTTAGGTCAGTCAGGGGGCTTGCTATAGAGGAGAAATTAGGCACAAAACACCTATAATAGCTAGCAAGGCCTAGGAAAGATCTCACTTGACGCTTTTTCAAAGGTCGAGGGCTTTTGGCCAAAGCATCAATTTTATCGACATCTGGCTTTATCTGACCATATCCTATCCTGAAACCTAAATATTTAACTTCTCTCATAGCTACCGCACACTTGGTCGGATTGATTGTTACCCCTGCTTGAGATATGGCCTCCAGAACCTGGGTTAAGTGTTGTATGTGTTCTTCCAACTAGGGCTGAACACTATTACATCATCCAGGTGTGCTGCACTGTAGCCCATATGAGATCTGAATACTGTATCCATGAATCTTTGAAATGTGGCTGGTGCTCCATGAAGCCCAAAGAGCATAGTTCGGAACTGGAAATGACCTAGTGGGGTGCTAAAGGCTGTTTTGTCTTTAGCTAGGGGGTCAAGGGGTATTTGCCAGTACCCCTTTGTGAGGTCTAGGGTACAGATGTATTGCACTTTCCCTAAATGGTCGATGATGTCGTCAATTCGAGGCATAGGATATGCTTCAAATTTCGAGACAGCATTAAGGCGGCTGAAGTCGAGGCATAATCTTATGCCTCCCTCCTTCTTATCCACCATGACTATTGGTGATCCCCATTCTCTAGTGGAAGGTTGTATTACCCCTAGGTCTTGCATTTTCCTTAGCTCTTTAATGACCTCACCCCGTACTTTCTCTGGCAAACGGTAGGGTTTTTGTCTAAGAGGACCTTCTTGTTTCAAGTGTATATGATGTTCCACCCCTACAGCCCTCCCAGGTTGGCAAGAGAACACTTTTTTATATGTTTTCAATAGACTGTCTAAGGTATGTCTCTGTAGGGGGTCCAAGTCTGGATTTATTTTGTTGAGACTTTGAAAATGACTGAACTAACTTTATTTTCCTGATTTCTGTGAATCCTGAAGTCAAGTGTTTCCTGACAGAAATAAAATAAGTGCCTTTCCAGCACTTTTTATGCACTAAATTTGTGGGTCTGCTTGATTTGTTATCCTGACTATCCCAACCCCGCTACAATTGGTGTCAGAAGTGGAATACCGGCTGAATGTCCATGGTATAGTGAGGGAGTTCAGTCTGGGGTGCCAGACTTGGCATCGCAGGACAATAACAGACCAGTGCATGGCACCAGAAATTGAAGTGTCTGAGGGAGCTAGTGACCTGGGAGAAGCTCCACTGAAGATGGACGGAGATCGGATGGAAGAGTTGGTGAGGCTGGTACACTGGCTTAGTGGTGAATGGCTGAAGGCAAACCAGCACCAAAAAGAGGCTGACCAGCGCAGGAGTGAGGCAGAGTACAGCTGCAGGGTACTAATGGAGGAGGCCAGACTGTGAGATGCTAAAGAAGATGTGGTGAAAGCGATGGAGGACCAGGACTCAAGGGTACTGGTGGAGGTGGACCCTCTGTTGGATTTATCGTGGCATGCTGGGGATTTATTGCTTCCAGAGTTACCAATATTTCTGGGCTGTTACTGGGTGGAAGATGATGAAGTCAGTGAGACCCCAGGTAAGACTATATCGGGACATTGTAAACTGGGGGAGAAGTCAACAAGCAAGACTGAAGAAGCCATTGAGGCTGAAGGGACACTGTCTTGTTCAATTACCCATGAAATGTTTAATGGCATGTATAATACTGACTGGGGTAAACTGCAGGCTGAGGATCCAGAGGTAGCCATGTTTAAGCAAAACGTTATAGAGAGAGAAGGTAGCCATGTTAATGGGGATGTGGGGTCAAAGCCAGGGTGGTGGTATGAACAGAAAGAGGGTGTCCTATACCACATGCGGCCCAACCCCCGTACAAAAAGTATAGACGCACAGGTTGTGGTGCCTGAGGTCTATAGGCAACATGTAATAGAAGCTGCACACTTCAGTCCCTGTGGGCACTTGAGCTCATGGTGGAGTGTTGGCTAGACTCACTCCATTCTATTATTGGCCAGGTATGTATAAGCAAGTAGCAGTTTATCTAAAGAATTGCCATGAGTGCAACCAGACAGAGGTTCCTGGTACTGCTGGGAATAGAAGGTATCAGGTTAGCAAAAATACTAACACAGGTACTATAAAGAAAAGGTACCAAAGGGAAGGGACCACCACAAAGTGGCACTCTTGGAGGTGAGGGAGGGGCTTAGCCTTATTGAGATTAATTAACTCTATGAACATTGTTTTAGGACATCAAAGTAAGGTTATGGGATTATTTAGTACAAATACTGTTACACACTTATATACCTGATGTTTAGGAATGAAAATGTAAAGTAAAAAAGGAACCTGTAGTATGTTATTTTGATTTTTCAAAAAGGAGGAGGATCATCTGATTATGATGTCACTCCCGAGAAATGTATAAAAGATTACCACTAGGGAGTTAAGAAAGAGGATGTCAGTTGGAGCTGACTGCCAGAGGTGGTGGACCTCTGAAGTATATATATGTTTGCAAGGAGATAGCCTGGTGGTACTGCTGAGCAGAGCAGTGGCTCATCCTGAGTATAGCTCATCTGTTCATTATTTTGTTGAGACTTTGAAAATGACTGAACTAACTTTATTTTCCTGATTTCTGTGAATCCTGAAGTCAGTGTTTCCTGACAGAAATAAAATAAGTGCCTTTCCAGCACTTTTTATGCACTAAATTTGTGGGTCTGCTTGATTTGTTATCCTGACTATCCCAACCCCGCTACAGTTAGTTTTGTAAATCTCCCTGTTCACTCTCACCCATACATACCTGGAAACAAGCATTGGCTCATTGTGCCTTTTCAGGTCACCAAATTAAAAAAAAAAAATAGAAAATGTATTTTTTCACACATAGAACTGTGGTGTCAGATATTATGCAGACCATTAAAATGAAATTACAAACCGAGGAGAAGGATGGTGCCTTGCCCATGGGGGGGTGCTAGTAAGGGGAAGGTGCTACCCAACAGTAAGCCACCAGTAAAGCAAACAGTGAAAATAGCTAAAGTGGGAGTTGGACACATAGTGAGAACTGGGGATCCAATTAGCTTCTCAGTATAAAGACAGATGAAAAATAGCCAATTATAATAATAAATTTGGAACTCAGTTCTACACAATTTATTTATTTAGTTTTTGTTAACCTGGTAGGTAGACTAGACAGCATAGCTGCCTATTTTCAGGTACGACCTGGGAGATTACAACAAAGGGAACAAATAGAAGTCAGACATAGTGCACTTATAGGACATTTTCAGCAATTACAGTACATTTGCAGGAATCTATATGTAGTAACAAAACAGGAATATTAGTGCACATAACTAACAATCACAAGTCACGCAACTAGTGAGTAAGTGCTAGAAGAGAGGAAATAATAAGATTTCCAGGCAGGTTTTAGAGTAGTAGAGGTTATAGCCGGTAGGCAACTAGGAGGAACCAGTACAGGAGTTGGTGAATAGAGAACAGGAGCAGGATTCAGAGCTTAGAAGAGCCATGTGAGGCTCCCATTTAAAGCTACGTGGAGAAGAGGTGATTTTTAGATTCGATGGAAGGGAATTCCATAGTTTTGGGACCCAGCTAGAGAAAGCATTCTCCCCCATTTTGGTTTTACATCTCGGTTGGACAAAAATGGATTTGTCAGCTGATCTCAGTGGGTAGGCAGAGATCACAGGTTTGAGCAGTAGAGCCAATTTGCAAGGTATCTGGGAGGAGATTATATTCTTTATAAAACAGTTGGCAGTAAACTGACGTAAGGCTTGAGTGGGTAAACCATCTCAAACTGGAGTATAGTGTGCATCGGTGAGTAAGTGTGGGTAAAGACAGAGCAAAATGACCCTACAGTAGTTGCCGGAAAGGCTATTAACCCATATGCCAATTTGGTTCTCAGGATCACCTGTTCAATTGCCTTCCTTGCCATGGATGTTAGGCTATGTCTCACCTTATATGCCAGTCCAAGTTGCATATTGATGGATTTAATGACTGAGGCTAGGTGCAGATCAAAATCCAAGGTGGGATAAAGGGTTACTCCTAGATACAATAGCAGGACAAAGTAAGCATATAATAAATGAATTAACTCTTATGATTATGACAGCCCTCACAGCCCTAGGGTCATAAGGGGGAGGATAGAAGCAATATCTGTAAGTATACAATAATTAATTTGCCTGTTCCTATACCCCTAGTGTCATAAGGTGAAAGGGTTTGAGTAGCACAGTAGTTTTATGAGAATGAATTTGTCAGTCTCCACACCTCTCTGTATACAGGATAACATTTTGACCAGCCCTCACACCTCTCAGGTCACGAGAAGGGTGACAGCAGTATAAGATAGGTACAAAATACATTACAGCCTCTTATATGCTATCCTTAAAAATGCACACTCCAAATGCCACAAAGCATCATGAGGTCAATGATGTGCAAGGGTTGAGACAAGCTCTGGACACAGAGACTAAAGAAAGCGTTATGATTCTGCATATTTATATGACTAGTAAGGTGAGTCTCTTACTAAGTAAGGTTATTTTGCTGTGTTGGTTAGAAGACTGCTTAACAAATCTGAGCAGTTCCATCAGCCATAAACGGCACAAGATATAGATGATAATGGCTGGGCAACAGTGAACAACATTGCTGTGTTCACTTCAAGAGGTTGTTATGACAACCAGGTAGACCTCAAGAGCAAAGCTCGAGAGGTCTATGGTGTCATAGCAACCTCAAGAAGTGAACTCAGCAGTGTTGTTCACTGCTGCCCGTGCATTGTCTTATATAGGTATGGGCAAGTGTGAACAGTTTTTTTTGCATAATATTTTTGTTTTGTTTTTAAGTTGCATATCCTACCTCTCCTGATCCTCTTACATTGCTGACACTGAAGAAATGGTAGCAACTCACAACCTCTTCTTGTCCTCTTACATTGCTGATACTAAAGAAATGGCAGCAACTGCTAACAGATGCTGAGAATCTCATAAGTCATGTACGGCAATTAAAGGGTACTGTACTTACTGGCCGAGACTGCTGTTTGTTTTAAAAATCATAAATTAACACAATAAAACACAATTTATGTGCTAAATTCTATTTTTTTTTTACGTTAGCAGCTCATGACATCTTCAGTTCCCAAATGACTAACATTGCTGCTACCCATGTCTGTTCCCCTTCCCAAACTTCAGTTCTGGGATGAGCACTTCTCCCTGACAACTATAACCGTAGTCTGAATAAAATAGACTAGCAATGTGTTCCCACTGTGTTCACTGATAGCTACTGTTTTGCACAGCACTGACAGAAAAAAAAGATAGCCACAGTTGTTAGAGTCTGATGAGTGCAAGGGCATTCTAAGTTGTTGTACAATCGTGGTGACATACTCAGGATGGTACAACAACATTCTGACATCACTACAATGGAATAACAATGCTAGAAATTCATTGAATTCCATCTGTATTAGAGCACTCCCATACACTATAACATTCTTATTCAGTAAAAGACACTGATTATTAGCCATATAAACATAACAAATAAAAGGAAATTAAATAAAAACACATATAAAGAAATTATTAAAATTACTGATTTATTGATATAATTATTTAGCTCTTTCTCTGTTGTTTTTTGCACTGCTGGTATAGTCCAAGATGATACATTTCTTTCCATTTTGATGAATATGCATATTCCCTGTGCATGATTGTTGTGATGAGCAGGATTACTATTTGTGGTGGGATTCAGCTCTTGGTGTAGAAATATTTTTATACCACTTCGGTTTTAGTTTTTGCATTTGAAGGGTGAAGAGCAACATGAAAACGTCATCATTAATAGCATTGACATTTTCTGACAGGAAATGCTGAGACACTGTGGGGCCAATTCCAGGATGAACGTCACAACTCGCAGGTGTATGCAAGTTACGTCATTTGCCACTACTCCGGGGACCGTATGCTGTATTATAACAGCAGCAGGATTCCAGCTTTTATGATGTGTGACTTGCAACATGCATAGGCTAACAACACTGGTATGGCATAATAGCTCCCACATGTCACAAGCTGCAGTCCATGGCAGACTGCCCCCCCAGATCCCCCCACCCAGGAACACCATGACATGCAAAAGGAGGCATGGGGGGCTAGACAGGTAGCACAGGAGTCTGGGGGGCAGTGGAGAATGGACCCCTTGGGGTCCCTGATATTTGGGGGTGGGGAACATGGTCATGTCCATGGGGGCACAGGGAGCACAGTGGGACCATTGCTTTGGCACTGCAGAGTGGGTCTCCACTGGATGGCACCAATGGATGCCCCTTAGAGCATCTCCAAAATGTTCTAAGTTAGCTCCACCAGTATAGCTCCTGGAATTGCAGTAGTGGGTTACAGCAGCTGGCCTTTTGGAATCAGGCGCAGTTGCTGCTGTAACCCACACTTACGCCATGTCAATGTGGGTTGCAATATAGTGGGTGGCATATCTCATGGTTGGCCTAGCCCACAGCTAACATGGTGCAAGGTGCCTTTTTGGAATAGGGAACAGCGTAATGCATGACACAAGTCAAGAGTTACGCCATGGGGTTTGGCATAACTCAACTTGCACCAGCTTGCCATCTTGGAATTGGACCCTGGGAATGGTGTAATGAATGGCACAAGTCGTGAGTTATGCCGTGGGGTTTGACATAACTCGGCTTGCGCCAGAGTACACCATCTTGAAATCAGACCCATGTATGTGAAGAAATAGCACAGGCATGCAGTAGGATGGAGCACAATTTATTGCACTAGCAAGTGTACAACTGTGTGCTGAATAAGAGGCACAGGTGTTCTTGAATCTGGCTATGGTCATTACTTTGATTCATTTATAGTAAATGAAGGTAGGCAGTCTACCAGAAACATTTTATTATGCAACTGAATATACAGTACTGTAGTGAAAAAAGATTTCAAGGTTTACTGTGCGTACAGTTCACCAGGTTAAGGACCATATTCTACAAACTGCATGCATAGCAAAATAAGACCTTGAAAATGTTTCCAATGTAACTGGGCTCTGATACACAAATTCTTAAGTTTCAGCATTTTCAAACAAAACAGTATAGTCCAAAATTGGTTTTTGATAGCCAAATGTGCATTCGGCAGGTGTACTATACATAGCACAACTAAAACATAGTTAATTTTCATACGGTAAATTTGGTTTGCTCTATAAATTTCTTGCTAGTTAAAAAAACTGTTAGAGTTCACTTCTGAAAGGTCCTGCAAAACAAAAACCCTTTATGATCAGTAATGAGACCTATAGTTTGATTTGCATGTTTCCAGGCTATGTAGGAAGTAATGAACCAAACAAGATCTGGAAAGTATTATGGGAGACAGCAAAAATTCACAGCTCTAAAGAGGCTTACTGAAATAAAACACTGATCCAATATTTTAAACTGGTTACTGCAAACACATGTGTTTTTGTGCATATAGTGAAAATCCTGGGGGAGGAAAGGGGTTAACAGAAGCACTGTTCCATATATGACTTTTGATTGGTGCCAGATCATCAAGTTATATCACAAACATTACTCAGCAATACACTTCAGCATCTTGGAGTCAACAGCATAATGATTGTAAAAAGTATACGTTATACATTAAAACATCTCCCATAAGATTTTTGAATAATTTTGCATTACAATTAGCCTAGTGTCTCCTGTAGAACACTGAATCATTTCTTAGACGAATGTGTACTCATCTTCTATATCTAACAGAGCTACCACATCACTGAAATATAACTGCCTGTGGTGCTAGCGTAGGTTACAAGTACAGGTCAAGTTTGTTGTGTCAAGAGGATGTACAGTAACTATCTGTTACACACTGTCAAGCAGCAACAGAAGGAGTTTGATTAGCAATGCCAGTTTTGAGTCCTGCTCTCCCAGTGCAGAACTTCATGTTGAGAGGATATGTAACAGGCAGCACATAACCTTTCACACTGGTACTACAATGCAGTTCTACACAGAACAATTCTATTTTTGCATAGTGCCTTTCATGCAACAGTGTTCACAAGACATAAAGCAGTGCAGTTAAATAAGAATGTGCTTGCAGCATGTTTTTTTGCATCCACCTTACAGAATATATTCAAATAATGTATGCCAGAGAATGTATTACTGTCTGCACCCTATGCATATGAGAACCACACCTGTATTTTAGTTTTTTGCAGAGTAGTGAGACATTTGCACAGTGCTGCCACTCTACAAACAGTTAATTTACAAAGGCAGTTGTAACAAACTTTTAATGTCTTTTCAGAACATATCCTTTATTGTTTTAAAATTAAGGCTAACATGAATCTGCAGATCAGTTTGATAAATCCATGGAGGTCTCTAGGGTATTTAATCCTAGTATGATTGTTCCTTCCAATATCCTCCATAATAACCATGTACAAACAAATAAGATCATGAGAAGGCTTATAGAAAATCAACTTCCACTTCTTGCTATATTTGATCAAGCCAAACAATCAAATGGGGTCATTTTTTATGGAGAAATTGGCACTGACAGATTTTAACTGAAAAGGTGATTTTTTTTAAACAGAAACATTGAAGTCTGTATTAGCAAAACTATTGATGGAAAATGGGGAGGAATACTAATGAGACACATTACTTTTTTATCAGATATATATTTAATAATTGAAGTGAGCAGTGTTGTTATGATACATATGATTTACCTTTCCAGACTCTATTGACACTTTTTGCTACAGACACAGAAAAAATAGCAGTGTTGCCATGGCTTAACTTGTCACAAAATCAAAGAAAATATTGAAAGTTACAGAAAATTAAGATTATGTACTGTATCTGTAGTTCTTCCAAATAACGTTCAGGAAAGGATATTTAACTAAAATATTTAACATTTCACTGCCAAAGTATGCCAAACTAAAAGAAATCCATGTATATTCTATGTATTACATATTTGTACAGATATAAAATGTATACCGATATTTAAAAAATGTAAACATATAAGCTGGCATGGCTGTTTAGATATTGGTAGTATCAATAGAAACATTCATTCTGCATATGCTGGTTGATAATTTTTGCTATGTATGAACACTTCATCAAAATATTTGCATATGAGCATGAACAGCAATTTCATGGAATTACAAATTCGACTTTGTTCTTGAAAAGGTCTAACGTCTTTCCTTTCAATAACAACATTTGCATTCCACTGAAAGTGCATTTCTGTGTAGTCTTATGGTATCTAATAGTAATATAAAATCTGCCAATTCAATATGCACATTGTTTGCTTTGTCTGTGTACCAAGCTGAATATAGGCATTCATGCAGATTTCAGATATTTAATAAGAGTGATGCATGCAAAAACCCCAAATCAGGTAAAAGGACAGTCACTTCATTGTTCTGCATAAATGGGACTACCTGTTAAAATTATGCTGTCTAGCATATATGTAGTGTATTAATTCAATAAGATTGATGCACACAGTATTGTTATACTGTATATGGATACATAACTATTTTAAATCTACAAAATGCAATATGTCAGAATGTAATGTAAGTGCATTTATAGTTTAGCAAATCACATAAGCAATATGTATGTTGAGAATACAACCACAGTAGCAGGTTCTTTTGTTCCTAACAAATTTGTCTTAGTAGTCCCCATACCCTTCCCCTGAACAAGCACACACAGGAACGGTCTTGGAGAAATAGCCACAACCAAATGTTATTTACATATATTACACAATTACATAAATAAATACATAGAAGTTGTCAGCAGATAAGGACCTCTTGGCTTAACTAGTCTGCCATATCAAACCCATCTCTACTGTGATGCCTGATGCACTATTAGAACTCTGGAACACCCCCTCTGGCCTCCAGGATACCCATGTGTTTAGCCCATTCATTTTTAAATCCCTTGACAGTTGTACCCCATGGCTACTTCTGGTAGGCCATTCCAAGAATTCACCACCCTCTCCATGAAAGAGTACTTCCTCCCATTACCACTGAGCCTTCCCCCTCCTCTAACTTCATACTGTGCCCCCTTATCCTTGAGCATCTCTTATTCTGGGAGATGGTCCCTTCCTGTACTCTGTTTATACCAGTGATGTATTTGAATGTCTCAACTATATCCCCCGCTCTCTCCTTTCCTCCAAGGAATGCATATTAAGTCTGTTGGTCTATCCCCATAGGTCTTCCCATGTAAGACCTGCAACATTGTAGTTGCCCTCCTCTACACCGCCTACATCCTGTCTATGTCTTTAATGGCATGAAGACTCAAGAACTGTATGCAGTACTTGAGGTGGGGTTGTACCACTGTCTTATACAGGGGTATTATTACCTCCCTCTTTCTACTGGAGATACCCCTCCTAATGCATCTGAGCATTTGGCTAGCCTTTCCTACCACCCTGTCACATTGTCTAGCCACCTTTAGGTCATCCAAGATGATAATCAGTAGCTGTCTTTCCTGCTTTTTGACTGTCAGTAGTTTCCCTCCCAATTTGTATGTTGCTCCCGGGTTCCTATGCCCTATGTGCATGATCTTACACTTTTTGTGCATTAAATTGTTATTGCCAAACTCTAGACCATTCCTCCAGTTTTTCTAAGGTCCACCTTTATCCTTTCAACCCTCCTTGTCATATTTACCCTATTGCAGATCTTTGTATCATCTGCAAATAGGCATACCTTCTCCTCCAGCCTCTCCACAATGTCACCAATAAAGACATTGAAGAGGAATGGTCCCAAAACTGACCCATGCACCCCCTATCACCCTCCTCTCTCTAGAGTGTACCCCATTTGCCATCACCCTTTGGCTATTGGAGAGGAATTCATAGCTGAGAGATGTCAGCAGATGCCTTAGGCTAGAGCACCTCTCCCAGTGAAGGATCAGCTCCTTGTATGGACAGAGGAATGGCTGTACCATGTGGGTTGGCACCCAACCCCAAGAATCAAGAGGTCATGAGGCCAAGTGGAGAGCAACTGTCATTCAATGACAATTACTGTATTTCACTGATTAGAAACCATGGCTTCTATTTAAATTGTTTTGGTTTTTGCTGTGGCTTCTAAACATGGTACCTTCTAAATGGGGCAGCTTTAATTATTAACATGACAAGAGCAGTCATCTGACAGTGCTCCCTTCCAGTGGGCAATGATTTCTTTGTCTGCAGGAGGTATGTTGTAATGAATTCTCTGCTTTCTCCATTATGTACTTGTATACCATATTTGCAGATTGGGAGGCAAGTGGAGAACAAGTCAGGGAGCAAGTCAACTCCTTAATGGATCATACCACACCCTTCATTTACTACTAGTGCTGTGCTTCTTTCTGTGAAGGACCATAAAGTGCAGTGAGGAGCTGTTTTTGTTTAAACTGAGTTACTAGGGTTTCAGTTGTGATCATAGGAGGCTTCACTTTTGAATGCTTTGCCTGACTGCAGGATCACTATGTGACTGCTGTAAGTGCTACTGATTTCTAGCTCACCGTAAGTAAAAAAAAGCCATAACAGCGTTCCTTTTGTCCTAAGCTGAAATGTAAATAATGCAAAATATGGAGCACTTTTCCAAAAAAAATATTTGTTGTTAAATGAGCATTTTCTGGATTCTTCACTTGATTTGCATGAGGTTAATCATTTATGCTGCTGTGGCAGTTCTGGTAGGCATGGGAGAGGGGAGGAAAGCTTTGAGACCATTACCGTCTACCACACGGCACACTCACATGACTTCACCATTCTGCTTGGTACCCCCTTTAGAAGCTGTGGCTACAAATTGGGGGCATCTTCTATTAATAAATCTTTTTTATGTGGCTTTTATTCAGGAGCAACTTCTAAATAGGGGTGGCTTCAAAACTGTGAAATACTGTAAGCCCTTTTTTACTACAGTTTATTGTGACATGTCATTTACTGTAAGTTATTACATTGCATCATGGATGGTTCCACTGCAATCTTTATCAATCAGCTTGGTAGCACCGATTTCACTCTAAGAGCCACAGGCATAGAAAAATATTATTCATTTAAGGGGAGCTGGGCTTTATAGTGCAATCTTTTTTTACTATATTTCATTGTATCTTTAACCCCCCCATTCCTTGTGATTGGTTTCTGCTTGGCATCCCTATGTATCAGACTGTGCAACCAATGAAAATTTAAGACTGCATCTTTAAATGATTGGTTTATTTATCTTAATTTTCAGATACAGTCTTTGAGCTCAGGGCTCATTTACGAAGGCTCCAAATGAAGGAGAACAATACAATGGCAGACATGTATATTGGGTATACAGCAGAAAGTATGAATTTACAGAGCACATAAAATCAGTAGTCAAACCAAGTACAAGTACAAGTACTGTAATGCTATACAATAAGATACAAATATGACATATAGACAAACTATAAAATATAAGGGAGGGTATGGAGATCCGTAGGCCAGCACCCAGAAATGTGGGGTTGTCACAATTGTATCAGTAAAGTGAGGATGGGAGGCCAGAAAGTAAGAGATAGGTGCAGGTGGTTAGGGGAGGAGGGGGGGAAGGAGGTTCCATGGGGAAAGTATCGGGTGAAAGGTGTGCAGTTGAGGTTGGGTAGGCAGTGGGGAACAGGAAGTAGAAAGAGGAAGCTGGTGGCAGGGAGATGATGGGGACGTAAAAGGGTCAATTAAAGGTCCCTGGGATAAGGACGTGGTGAAGTCAGATTTGCTAAAGCAGAAGGGAAAAAGCAGTCTTGAGCACAAAGAGTTCGAGGTTGTTTAGCAGTCCCAGCTGCTGGAGGTAGCTAGATAGTGCTTCAATTGTTTTTTTTAAAGAGTAGATGTTGTTGGAGTTGACTATCTGCAGGGAATTCATTAATCCAATGTGGGTCTCTGTAAACAAAAGAGCACTGAGCAAGGGAGGTTCTCTTGAATGGTGCAGACAGTGAGCATCGTGCAGTACCCCAGGTGCAGTGCTGGATTTGCGAGAGTTGTAGTAGGTTGTGGATGGCAGATGGGGCAAGGCCAAGAAGAGTTTTCTTTCTCATGAGGCATACTTGGTACTTTTTTTGCCCTGATAGGTTTAGCCATTGTGTTTCAGCATACAACTTCCATGTGTGAGTGAGCCTGTCGGCATCCAGAATGAGTCGGCAGGCTTTGCTGAGTGCTGTTCTGAAACACTTTAGGGCCATGTCAGTGGCAATACTATATACAATCAGCCCATAGTCAATAACTGACAGAACTGAGCTGGTGATGGCGAGGAGTGGAACAGAACAGCAGGGGTTAGGTGGCTCCTGTGCTTATACAGGACTCCAAGTCTGACATTGACAGCCCTGACTACACTGTCAATATGTGAGGAAAAGGAGAGGGAGTTGTCAATATGTACTCCGAGGTATTTGAATGTCCTTACTTGTTCGAGGGCTTCATTTTTTTATTCACTATGTTGAGACTGAGGTTTTCCTTTTTGGAGTGCAGGCCGGTGAACAGCATTATTTTAGTTTTTTTTATAGTTAATCAGCAATTTGTGCCTGGTGAACCAGTTCTCTAACTGGTAGAAACTGTTTTACAGGTCCTGGGAGAGAGGGCCTAGTTGTGGGCTGCGACTAATGATTATGGCATTGTCCATGTAGAGGATAATTTTGGATGTGCAAGCTTCAGGGAGGGTATTGAGAAATAGACTGAGCATCAAGGGTCCCAGGATGGACCCCTGGGGAACCCCTAGTGATACCTTCCTTTGGCTGGACAGCACAGAGCCTATCTTCATGCACTGCATTCTGTCTCAAAGGTATTTAGAAAACCATCCAATGGAGGTAAGGGACAGACTGAGTTCTAGTAATATGTCTAGCAGTAGGTGGTAGTTTACTGTATCAAAGACTTTTGTGATGTCAATGAAAATTGACCCCACTAGGTGGCTGCTGTCAATTGCATCATGTAGGAGGCTTGAGAACTCGATTAAGGTGGTGTTAGTACTATGGCATTTGCAGAACCCATGTTGTTGGGGGCATTGCAGGTTGTAGCTATGTAGATACTCATTCAATTGGTCTGCTACTATACTCTATTGGGCCTTTGACAATGGTGATAGAATGGAGATGGGCTGAAAATTGAAGGAACCTGTGTGGTCCCTGCTCTTGTGTACTGGTGTGACAAGAGCCATTTTCTAGAGGTTCAGGAAGTTATCAAGTGTGAGGGACCTATTAAAGATTTTGATAATTGGGGCTATTACCTCATCAAGTGTGAGCTCCACCATTTTCATATCTATGTTGTCGCTGGTCAAGCACGTTTTCCCCACTAACCTTTTGACGTATTTCTTGGCTTTAGAAATAGTTGTGCATTTGAGATAGAACTGCAGTACATTGTTCACTGGCTGGGTTGACGGGTGGAGTCTAGGACCTGAGGGGGCTTATGGTGACAGATAATCAGTTGGTAGGATGGAGCTGAGGTCCCTGAATGCCACGTTAAAGGCTTCAGCAATGGAAAGGGGGTCCTTGGTGAGAGTGCTGTTAACATTTAGAAGTGAAGGTTTTTTTTTTTGGTCCTTCCCATTCAAGTCATTAATGTTAACCCAGAATCCTTTACTGTTACTCCAGTTCCTTTCTAACTGTTTTTTTTTTGTAGAAATTAGCCTTAGCCAGCCTGATTGCTTTTGTACATATATTTCTCTCTACCAGGTAATTTTAAAACTCATGCCCCCTGTGGCCTTCACCTTATGCCATAGGTTGTCTCGCTCTTTCATTTGCTGAATCAAGCCCCCAGTGACCTACACATTTAGTGCACCCCTCACTTTCCTCTTTCTTATTGGTGCAAAAATATTACAAGTGGCATTAAATCTGGAGATGAAGAAATCTAGGGCTAGATCAATGTCCTTGTTATTATCAAGTGTTGACCAGTTGATCTGGGCAAGGTTAGTTATGAAGGAGTTTAGGAGGCCTTTATGAAGTACTCTGCCAGTGATGATGGAGGGGGCAGCCTTTGACCCTTCGTTTTGACCAATTGCAGAGAATAGTCTAGTGGGTATCAGGGAGAACTGTAACATTGGACAGCTTTGAGGAGGAATTAGACAGGACCCAAACTATGAGGAAGCTGGTACCAGTTTTGTAGTTGATTCTTCTTGGTTCTCTAACCTGTTGGGAGAGGTACACTCTGGCAATCAGATCCTGTTGTGGGGTTTAAAAATAGGGATGGTAATTTGTATTGTTACACACTTTAACAACATCCTAATTCTGTGTGAAACATTGGAGGTAGTAGGAGGTGTCTCTGCTGTTAAATTTTAAATACATGTTTTAACCTTTCTTCAAGCTTTGAAGTTTCTGTCTGTTTTCAGTGAGCCTGGCTCCACTGAACTCATGCATTTTGTATGAGGTAACTCACTAGATAGCATGATCCATTAGTGCATGCTTTTCTTTATGCATCTGCATAACTGAAAAAACAGTACCCCCTTTAACAATTTCTAGATCTGTTCAAACTGTTATATCCACATTGTGACAGTACTTCCATCTGCATAACTGCAGACCCCAGAGGGGTGTGCTCCTCTCAAACCAGAAGGTGGTGTGCATGTCTTACACCTGTGGCTAAAGAGTCACAGGCCACATGGGGACCGGAACTTCTGCAGACAGAAGTAGTGTTGTAATTTTGGTATCAGGGATTTTGTGGTGCCTGTGCTTCTGCAACCAGAGGTTGGTATGTGTGTCATATACCTGTGGCTGCAGAAGCAAGGGTCCATTAAGTGTGTGTATGTCTAATAGTGTGCATGAGCACCAGAAGTACTGGCCCTTAGGGACATGTGTGTCTGCAGTCAGATGAACTCTTGTAATTTGGGTATCTTGGATTTGTATTTGTAACTGCAAAATCCTGTACTTCTATACACAGAAGCAGTGTTGTGATTTAAGTTTTTTGGACTTGTATCTACACTAACAAGTAAGTCTGTATGTGTTCCAGTGTGCATTCCACAAATACAAATCCATGAAGACAGCACATAAGTGCTACTGCACTTCTGTCATCTGGAAACAGTTGTATGTTTTTTGTCTTTTTTGAGGTTGACTGTGGTTGGCTGTGTGTTAGTCTCCTTTTGCTTCTTTGGAGAAGTGGAAGGTTAGGTTTGTTGCTTTAAGTTGAACTTTAACTGGAACCTCAGCCTAAACACACTGAGGCAAGTGCTACTCAAAAAGGGCACTGACAACAAAGCTATGCTTCAGAGAAATACAAATTCACACATAAAAGCATGATGTGGAATACCTGCAAAGCACCATGAACATTTATCCCAGTTCTGCTTTAAACAAGAATACATAGTGCCAAGCGCCCTCTCACACAATCTATTAAGTATTAGAACAGAAGACACTGATGTGTTTTGTCCTACACAGGACTAATTAGTGTGCCTTGTCTATATCTCTCCCCATTAGAAATGAGCCAGCCCTAATGTAATCTTCCAGATTTGTGTCATGGTGTGCCCAAAATAAGAAACCAAGCTAAAAAGATAAAGAACCTCTGCACAAAAGCACGGAGGCAAGGGTTAACCAAAAAAGGGTATTTACAGCAGGACCAAGCTTCTCCCTTTTTGTCTGCCCACACACTGATCATATTTAGATCTGCCTGAATAGTCATATCCTCCTCAGTGAATTGACATGCCCCACCAATTTTTAAATTGTCTGCATATTTAATTGACTCATTCATTAATCCATCTGAGATATCTGCAACAAAAATACAGAAGATGTGTGGGCTCAACACTGAGCCTTGTGGAATGCCACTGGTCACCCGACCCTCCTCCGACAGGCAGCCATTTAAAATACCCTCTGAGTTCTGTCTTCCAACCATTTTGAGATCCATCACACATACCTAGGGTCTATGTTTCTATATACTATTTTTTCTAAAATGGCTTCAATGATGGATGGTATCAAAGGCCTTCCCAAGTCTAAATATATAAGACATCAAAGGGGATTTTATTGTCAAGACTTGCACTAAACTTCTTATAAAAGCAGAAGATATTTGTGAGACATGATTTGCCCTTTGTGAAACCATGTTGAAGTTTATCTAAGCTGCCTTGATGTTTTTCAAGTCTCTCCTTTATTATTCCCTCTAAGATCTTTCCAACTAGTGAAGTCAAGCTGATAGGCCTACAGTTTTCTACCAATTGTTTATCTCCTTTCTTGGAGAGGGGTGTTATGTAAGCAGAACTCCAGTCCTTTGGTGCTTGTCCTGAATTCAAACTACTCTGAAATAGAATTTTGAATGGATATATTAAATATTGAACCATTCGTTTTATCATATTACTTGTAATAAAATCAGGTCCCGGTGAACAGTCTGCCCTAATACGGTCTATTCTACTTTTAGTTTCATCAGTTGTAATATTTATGCATTCAGCTGGTACTATGATAGGCAGTGGGTCTGGCTTTGTCTTGCTGCTATATACACTAATAACATGTTTGTTGAATAGTTCAGCCATTTCATTTACTTTCTGCACAACTTGATCTTTATGATCCAATGGCCCTACCTTGCATGCTGTTCTTTTCAAGGCATTTACAGTACATAGCTATAAAAGGCTTTACATTTGTGTTTAGAAGCTTGTTTTGCTAAACTTTTCTCTGTTGCCTTTTCAGATTTTCTGATTTCTTTTTAAAATTCTTTTAGGGCAACTTAATATTTGTTCCAGTTTAGGGTTGTTGTTGACTTACGATGAATGTTTAACTTTTTTTGTTTTTTCTTATGAGTTTGTTAATTTTATGAGTTAACCATCTGTGTTTAGGCTTAAGATTCCCACTTGTTTTTTTTTTTATACTGAGGAATACAGGTATTGCACATATTAAAGATTGTACGTTTATCTGTTTCCATATGGTTTCAGTGTCACAATTTGAAAGCATGGAGTCCCAGTCAACAGCTGTTGACATATTATGAATCTTAACTGTGTTTGCATGTTTATAGTTATAGAAAGTTGTTTTATTATGATTTATTATATACGATAGGTTTAAATCAAACCATACTGAATAATGATCACTATTACTCAGTTGTGGGCCTGTACTGCAGCTTGTGATGTTTAATCCCAGTGTTCCCAATACGATATCTAGGATACTAGTTTCTCTTGTTGGCTCATTCACATACTGATTCAGCATAAGTTGCTTGCAAGATGTTAAAAAGGTTTTGCCTGTCTTTAAATTTGTAGTAGGTGCCTGCCAATGAATATTTCCCAAGTTCATATCTTTCTAGAGGTGAATCCGGATGACAGTAACCCATCCCTTCTATAAATTTACCAGTTTTGCTGGGAAAGATGCATACCCAAGTTGTTTCAGTCAGAATATCCTTCTTTTTTTATTTCACTGTTAGTTATGTTTATAGGTTTGCAATTGTTATTTATCAATAATACTACCCCTCCACCTTTTTTTTTTCCTGTTAAGGTTGAAGACAGTATAACCTGTTATATGTTTTTCCCATGCACTATTACCAGTCCACCAGGTTTCTGTCACCACTATTATATCTGGTTCTTCCTTATTAATTATTGCCACCAGTTCGTCGAATGTGTTATTCAAACTTCTGGAATTATACAAGCAACATTTTATTTTATTATTTTTTAGCTTGTCCCATGCAGTAATGTTCTCAGTACATTTAAACAGAGGTTTCACTGAATAGGGCGGACTGTTAGTTTCTCCCATATTTATTAGTTTAAAAACAATTTTTTCAAATGTAACCATGAAGCTTTCCCCTAACAAGTCAGCACCTTTTTTATTTAAATGAAGTCTATCCTTTGAATATAAATTGTTTTTCTTCCAAAATGTTACCCAGTTGTCAACAAGTATTATACTCTCTTGCTTGCACCAATTTAGTAATCAAGCATTACTTCTGGATATAGTATTACTTTTGTCAAAGTGAGCCCTAGGATAGAAAGTATTCCCATTATTACCAGTCGACAGCCCCTTCCTCTCAATTTTTTGGCATGATTAATTAAATCGGGACATATATCTTTTTTATACATTTTTCCCATGTCCTTAGTTCCAATATGTAATATAATAGATGAGTTACCATCTAGCTTTGATCCGTCTGTGGCATGAAAGATTTCAACAATTTTAGCCCCTGGAAGATATGTTGCTGTGGTGTGCAGTTTATCTTTTTTACACATTGTAATATCTGTGAAGCAAATTATAAAATCACCTATGATCAGTTTTTCCATGGGTACTTTACGAGGTTCTGAAGCAAATCATGTTGCTCTACATTTGTCTGCAATGTGTTCAATACTGACAACTGATTTGAAAGTGGTATTTCATTATTTCCAAAGGTACATCTGTCCTTTTTAGTTGTTTATTGGAGATCAATGTCCATGCAATATCTTTGTCAGCTTGGTCAGAGTCCCTGCCTCTTTTAGTCAGATGTACATCAATAGCAGAAATTTCTGAGTTTCTGCTGCTATTTCTTTTGTTGCTAAAGATTTTTGCTATTTCCAAAATATGTATTAAACATACAAGTTGTGTGCAAGGCAACAGCCCAAAACTCATACAACAAAATAGCACATATAATGCAGGGAAATGGAAAATCATGCTTATGCTACCCATGAACTTCAGGTTTAAAATAAGTGCCCTTTACATGGGAACTGGAAGAATCCAAGGCATGTTGGACTAAAATTGGAACAAAATCCACTCCTATTTCTCATTCTCTTTCCTTTTTCAATATAACTCGATGACCCACTGGTCTTTTTTATAGTGGATTTATTACTAAGTTTTTTGAAGCTCTCTGCAGAGATTAGTGACCTCTGATATCACTTCTGTGTACTGCTTACATTTGTGACATACAAATTCAACCATGCCTTCATTCCAGTTTTCATGAGAGCTTAAGGTGTACATATCACATTTTATGCATTTTCATACTAAATCATCCTGACAAAACATGTCCAAAAGGTTTTCTGTAAAACCAGTTCCTACTGCCATTTTTTTTGTTTTGTTTTGTTTTCTTAAGTTTTATAGTGCTCCTGTAGTAATCACTACAAGGATATACTCTGCTAGCTTTGCTTTCACTGTCCAAGTAGAGCAATCAGTATGATACGCAAAGCTACACCTCCAGTCTGGAGATAGGAGACGATTCTGCAAGACATTATTATTTTTTTTTTTCAATTGTTTAACCAGGTGAGACACACTAAGCTGAAAACTTTTTTACAGGTGCAACCTGGGAGCACAGGGAAGTTAAGTGACTTGCTCAGGGTCACACAGTATATGCTAGTGGGGGCTGTGGGATTTAAACCCAGGTCCCCAGATTTGCAGCTCAGAGCCTTAAACCACTGTGCTATACTGCCTCCCTATTATTACATTATTACAATTCAGCAATTCCTATTTGCTAATTTCTACAAATTGAACAGTACTGCTGATTTTTACCTGGTCCCCACTGCCCCACTGTCATGCTGGATATGCTAGACATGTGCAATAATGTGTGTGTCTCTGTGCACATATCCATGCATGATGTTGTGTCCTCACCCCACTCAAGCTTGCCCCACTTGCTAGGGGCATTGTTTAAGTAGTACGTGACCCAGAAGTTAGTAATCAGGCCACATGACCTCTCCACTGCATGCAGTTCCCAGAAAAATCCCCAATTAAATGTTAAAAAGCAACTAGAGTTGCTATACAATGTAAATCTGTGTATTTGATACAGCACTGAGTAAAATATATAAAACAATCCCAGTTGGTAGTTCCCTGAGTTCATCCCAGGGATTACAGTATTTAATGTACTTCCTGTATCTCTTGGCTGTGTAGTCTTGCCGAGAAGACATCCCCTACACCCTTTTTTTCCTCACACAAAGGCACAGAAGTAGTATAACATGGGCTAATGCCCAAAAATCAAGATATATGCAGGCAAAAAACAATCCCACCAATACAATATAGTTCATCAACATGTCTGTGGTTATTTGAATAGAAACATAGAAAATTACAGCAAAAAAAGACAATTTGTCCATCTGGTCTGCCCATAATACTGTAACAAACCCAGGACCTATTGTCCATACAGAGTTTTAACCCACACTACCCAACCCCATGCTCCCACCCTACTACTACCACTCTGAAAAACCACTTAACTCTTCACTATCTACTATCCTATCCGTAAAATAAAATCATCTCATTTCCTACTTGAACCTGCTCCTATCAGTTTCCACAGCTGCCCCTGTGTTCTTGATCCAGTAATTATGTTAAATAGTACCTCACAATTTATATTTTCATTTATTTCAGGAACCCTGAGGTCTCAATCATATCTCGCTTGTCTCATCTGGCATCCAGTGAGTACATGTTTTCTGTGCCTCATAAGATCTGCGCTACTGACCCTAGACATACACACTCACAGATGGTAATCTGTGAACAAGGTGACCACAATTGAGCACCTACAGAAATGGCTACTCAGTTATGGTGCCTGTATTCAGGGCTACCTGGCAGGGGGGCAACTCTATACTGGGGTGGGCGAGGTAGGGCAATGGGAAGTAAGCATGTATACGTGCACACACGCGGTGGTAGAAAGGTGGGGAAGGGAAGATATGTTCAGGGGGGGTGTGGCAGGCAGCTACTGAGTTGGTCCAGTAGCATGGTGGGGAGGGTGATTGGTTGGGAGGTGCAGGGTGTAGGGTTCGGGTGCAGCATGGTGTGTTTTTTCTTTTGCCGGTAGATGACTTTTTATTTTCAAAGTATTTCACCCCCATGACATGCACCCCTTGGAGTTAAGACTCCATTAGTAGGGGAGTGTGGGGGCACAGCTCCCTGCATTAAATAAAATGTCCTAGATCTTGGGCACTCTCTTGTTCTGCACCACGAGTGTGCATCACCCAAATTCATTTTCAGTGATGTACACTAGCCCTAATGATGATTTCTATTCCTTGATCACCGTTGAGACATAGAACCCACAAAGACAGATAGATAGATAGATAGATAGATAGATAGATAGATAGATAGATAGATAGATAGACAGACAGACAGACAGATAGATAGATATTATATAGATAGGGTTGAGTACACGCTGCCATGTTAAAGCCAAATTTTAGAACCTTAATAACTTTGCAACTGTTCAACAGATTTGAATAACAGCTGGCATGCATAATCTCTCAAAGCAGGTCTCTTGATGTAGCAAATTTTGTGTGAATCCGTTTTGTGGGTTCTGAGATACAGAATGTCAAAAATGCCTACATTTCCTGTGTTTTGTTGTTTCTTTGTCCATCTGTATCTCTGAAACAGTTTTAGGTCATGGTCTGAAAATTTCAGGGTAGAAAGCCTTTGTCTCACAGACATGCCTTTTGAAGGTTTGGTGGGAAAATATTAATCCATTCAAAAGTTATACATTTTTTAAAATTTTCCCATTATTTCCAGTGGGAAAAATGTATATGTCAGGTACAAAAGTACTTTCAGTTTTGCAGGAGCCAATATTTTCACACACAGGATCATACATTGTTTTTGCAAAGTGCTCCTGTGTCCACCATCTTGTTTTCCAGTTAGCAAGAGAATGAAAATAAAGAAAATGCATTAAATGAATGAAATTGAAAAAACAAACATCAGAACCTAGCTTAACAGGACCTTTTTAGCTACATTCTAATGTTTGTATCTTCAAATTGTGACAAGAAACACCTTTTCTGGGCACCCAAAATCCCTGGTACCCAGCTTAGTGAGAGGAGTGTTTCCCCACGTTCTCTGTATCAGAACAGTGAGATTTCTTGACTTGTGCAGCCGTAGCTGGAATTCGTGCTGCCGGCTGTGCTGTCTTTTTTTTTTTTTTGTGTAATTTAAAGTTTATTGAAATTTCAGCCATAACCATACATGACTATAATGCCAAACAATAACAAGGTATGAACAAGAGCATATAACCCACGAAATAAGTCTTTCCCCACCCCTCCCCCTCCTCTTAGAACAAAGGATAAATATAAGCAATAAAACTAAATAATGAATAGCCCAACTAACACCCCTCTTCCCCCATCTCCCAGAGCACTGTGATGTCTGTGACTACTTTGAGCCACTACTGGGCACTACTGTGCCTGAGAGAGTGCCTGACAGTGGAGAGCTTTAAATCTGCTTTGAAAACATATTTATTCCATCCTGCCTGTTTTGATGTGTAATTGTAATGATATTTAATAATTTTAATATTTTTTTATTACTTTTTAGCTGTTGTTTTATTACTTACATACAGTGCTATGGTCCTTGTGTGAATAGCACTGCTTTATAAATAAATGTGCTTGCTTGTTTGCTTACTTAAGGTAAAGAGTGAAAATATAATGAAAGAAAAAAAACCCTAAGGGGCAATCCAAAAAAGTTCACTATTCCGGGACTGCATGAATAGATAAAAGTATGTGCAAAGTCTCCCAACACTGCTGGTAGTGGGGGAGAGCCTGGTGTAATCTAACTCATTATACCATTCCTTAAATGGGGTTGTTGAGTCATCCCTCTAGTGTCTCAGTATAATGACCTTTGCCACTGCAGAAATCAGGGCCATATGGGCCTCACGGTAGCCAATCAGAGTGGAGGGATAATAATCTACCAAGCAATTTTTGAGTGTGAAAGCCTCTTTGAGGACAAGAATCAGGCCCAGTGAGGCCTTGATTCTTGACTAGAAGGGTACCACCTTAGGACATTCCCATAACATATGAAACAGGTGACCTGTAGTGAGACCACAATGGAGACATAGTGGGGATTCAGACCTACCCATCATGAAGAGTTTGTGAGGGGTATAGTAAAGATTGTGCAAAATATGAAATTGGGTCCATCTGTATCTGTCTCTCTTAGTAAATCTAGAAAGATTCCACCAGATGATTCACCATCATGAACTGTTGAACTAACAATTAAAAGTTTCCTGCCAATAGAACATATGCCATTTAGGGCATTGGGGTCAACCGTTTGTAGAAAGGCATACAAACCTACCATTGGTTGAGGTAGTGTGGTTAATGATATGAGTTGAGATAGGATGTCACTGTCATTGGTGTCAAAGGGTGAGGACTGAAGGCAGATACTATGGCTCTGGTTAATTGCAAATATTTAAAAGTATGAAAAACTGGACTAGTAAAAAGGTTTTGCAGTTTATCATGGGGAAAATAATGGCCTTGGTCTAGTAGTGAGAGAACCAAAGCGGCAACCAGACAAGGACAAAAAGAGGTAGATATCTGGTGGCCACCAATATGAATATTAGGATTTTCCAACACCGGTTGAAATAGGGACTGGGATCAGTCCAGACAGAGGAATTGTTCCAACTGTCAACAGGCCTTAACGGACCACACCAGATGGGGGTATGTAGAGTTGTTGCTAAATTAGAAGATTTAACATACAACAAACTATCAAGATGAATGCTGTCTGTCTGACAGAGACATGCCTTTATTTGTAGCCAGAGGGGTTTGTAGTCCTCCTTTTCCATCTCTACTGGAGGAGTAGCCCATTGCAAAAATTTGATGCTGTGTAAAGCTAAGTAGTAAAGAAAAAAGGTAGACGCAAACCACCAATCTCTCTCGGAAAGGTGAGTTTGGAATACACATGCCGTACCACCCCCTCCTTCCAGAGGAAGTGATTCAGCAAACATTGAAGTAATAAAAAACAGGTTTTGGGTAGGAAGGTCCCCAACATCCCCAAAGGGTAGAGCAGGCATGGAAGATTATTCATCTTGATAATATTAGAGAGGTCCCAGAAAGTTAAAGGCAGAGAAACCCATTTCGCTGGGTCCTTCTTAATGGATTGAAAAAGGGGAAGGAGATTTAAGGGGATGAGATCATATAGTAAACAAGGCAAATGGATGCCCAGGTATTTCAAAGCCGTAGGTTCCCAGGACAAGCCTAGTTCCATGATCTCCTGCTTGAAAACAAATAAATTTAGGGGCATGATCTGAGTCTTGTCTAGATTCAACTTCTAACCTTCCATTTTGGAAAAGGAGTCACTCTCAGCAAGAGCTGCTGGGATGGAGGAAACTGGGTCTTCGAGATGGTGGAAAAATCATCGCATAAGAGGATAGCGTATACCTTACCCCACCAATCATAACTCCTTTAATAGCTTGGGAGGTCTGCAATTTGTAGAGATGGGGCTCTAAATACAAATTAAACAAGAATGGAAATGGGGCAGCCCTGCCATGTTCTGTACCCCTTCTTAATTGAAAGGAGGAAGAGGAAGAAGAGAGACCATTACATTGGATCCTGGCAGTAGGCACGCTGTACATGTCCTGTATCCATGTACAAAAATATATGGTATGCCAAACTTTTGAAGGACCACCAATAAGATGGGCCATGATACACAATCATGCTGGCTGCACTGTCATGTGTGAGCCACCATTTCCATGGTGTCAAGTGGATCCTGGAGCCCTCTGCAAAAACATATGCTCCCTGTGACACTCGTCTGCCTCTGTATGCACAAATGTAGTAGGTCCTCTTTTCCCTGGTGTCTAGAGGCACTCCATCCCACCCCACCCTCTAATTCCCATTTTTTTTTGTTTATTATGTGTTACTGGTACCACCTATCTTCCCCTATCTTTCCCTGGTGTCTAGTGGCACCCCCACCCTCTGATTGCCGTCTCCCTTATTTTCTTAAATACTTGTATAGGCCAACACTTTGATGGCCACCCCACAACCCCCCACCCATCCCCTTGTTTATTTTGTAGTGCTGACCTCAGGGGCCCAATCCCTGTGTTAGCAATAGAAGCCCCCCCAGCAGTGTGGGAATGTAGGGACTCACTCCCAGTGTCCCAAAATATTTCTTAACTTTTCACCTCTAAAGAAGAAATCCATCCCCCAATGTTTTTTTCACCTAAAAAAGAAAAAGGCTCAGTGTTCCTGCCATCCCCTTCCCCATCATGACCCTCCCACTGAGCACCCACCTCCCCACCCCTTACCCTGTACTTACCACCTGAAGTCATAGGCTGCCATCTTCTGTGGACTGGGACATATCTGCACTCTTCAAAGCTGAACCACAAACTGAGAAATCAAGGTAAGTGCTGTTTAATGTATTTCAATGGTGTTTTGAACTTATGTTCATAACTTTGCCATTATTAGGAATTTTTTCACCAAATTTTCAACATGGACTTTTTGGAACCCCACCTCATGAACACTGCAACTGTTGCTTTGTTAATCTGACCTGGAAATTGATTTCACAGTCACTGCATGAAATCACCTTTTGGGATGGAATAACAAAATTTCACTGTCACTGTTCATGAGGTGGGGTCCCAAAAGGCCATGTTAAGTTGGAAAAATTCCCAAAAGTGTTTGAATTCTGAGCATTCATTCACATTTTTCTGTGCACGGGCATATGTTTGGTATTTTTCAATACAGTGAAACCCTGCTTATCTGAAACTGTTGGGGGGCATGTATTTTTTCAGATCAGCAGGGTTTTGGTTAATCAGGAGAACACTTATTTTTGGATCTCGCATAGCACTGTGATGTCGGCACACAATACGGTGCAGCAAATATGCACCGCAACAAAGAAAGTGCTTATAGTGGTTTAATTAAAACTATGAGCTTTATTTCTAAACTTTATTCTAAACTTTGTTTTAAACTTTATTTTTCATAGTAAAAAAAGGAACGGAACACTACTGTATTTCATTCCATTTCATTTCATTGTCCAAACTGAACGTGTTTGAAAAAATCATTAATTCTGGTCTGCTTCTTCTTGTTATTCTGCATTTTTCTTGCCCTATTTTTGAGTTGTCCTAGCAGGAAGATTTGCAGTTGGTCAGCTTCAGGAACATTTTCAAGCCACATCAGACACTTTCAAAATGTTCAACCACATCACTATCAGTCAGAATTTTTCTGATATTGGCATCTTCAGGCTCATCAGTGTCATTCATCTCCTCCATATCCATGGTTGTTTCACTGTCCTCCAGAACAGCTGACACAATTTGGGAGTCTGCCAAAGGTTCTGGAGCAGTTTCCTCATCCTATAGCTCCCATTCATTCATATTCACATCATTATCCTCTGTTAAGGCTTCCAGTGCAGTTTGCAGTTTGTCCTCCTGATCAGGACATGCAGCAGCCAAAGGAATGGAATCATTCATCAGGAGTTCAGACATAGCCCAGGAGTTTACCACTGTATACTTTTGGATCTCTATCCAGCTTTCTGCAAGCATGTAAATAGCATCCTTAATTGTAAGTGCCTTTATGATTTCACAAAGTGCCATTTCATTGTCCTCCTCATTTAGAACATTTGACAACATCAATAGAAACAATCAACAATAGAAATATGCAGTGTCACTGGCTCAGGAGGTAGCACACTTGCCTCTGAGGCTGGGAGATCAGAGGGCTGTGGGTTCAGTTTCCACATCTGGCACTTGGGTTAATATCCCAATACTGACACTGTAGTGCAGCATGAGGGGTGTGCTGCACTTTTGAGGTGCTGTCTTTTGGATGAGATGTTAAACTGTGGTCCCATCTGCCTGGATTGGTGGTAGTTCAGGTGGATGCTAAAGATCCCATGGCACTTATCAAAAAAGAGTAGGGGAATTATTTATTGTAACAAACAAAAACATCAATACAGAATCACAAAAACAATTGAAAAAAGAAAAACATAGAGTCCCAACATAGTAAATAAAACAACAAAAAAAGCAAAATAAACTGTGCAATCACTAGTAAATAGCTCATTGAGAATCAAATCCAATAAACATGTTTCCAGTATTCATGAAACAGATGAGCTGGTAATGTCCATGATTCAGTCTTTTTGAGTCAGTAAAGCTGATTCAATGTGTTGGAGAACAACAGAAGATAAAGTATCAGTATACTGTAATGAAAATAAACATTGTGCCTGCCACATGTAAAACTTAATGCAAGCAAAAATCATAGTAAGTGTGCTAGGACAATACCGGGAAAATAAACCAGAATAGTCCCTAAGTACTAAGCATTCATAAGATACATGACAAGAAACATCCCAGCCCCACTTAGTAAGCAAAACAGACCAAAATAGCCAGGTTTAATGACAGGAAAGAAAAAAATGATCCATGGATTCTTCGGGCCAAAACATTCTATATGAATACATTGCCTTTCAGAAACTGCTTTGTGCTTTAAATTCCCCTTGACCCCCAATCTCCTATGGCAGCTAAGCCATGTTACATCCCACATCCATTCAGAAATCCACTTATCAGTAAGAACCCATAAAGCTAAATGAACTCTGGGGTGAAAACATCTAGGAAATTCAACCACTACCAAAAAAATTGGTAGACATTATCTCAGTATATAAAGCTTTCCAAGAAAGTCGATCAACCTCAGGTTAAGCAAGTTTCCACAGACATAATTTAGCAGCCACTGAGTAAACAAAAGAAGGTGCACCAGAATTTGACTTAATAATAGGAGCCTCAACAGACCACCTGGTCAAAAAATCCCAGATTAGAAAAAACGTCCATAAGTCCCAGGGATGGGACTGATACTGTGCAGGCTCCTTAAATGTAAATTTAATAAAAAAGGAAAAATAAAACAAAGGATTTATTATACAAAGGCCCCCTGCGGTGATTAGCAAATAAGGAAAATCCCATTTAAGTGAGTTCAATTGGCTTCCCCACAGCATTTTGAAAAAAATGCTATAAAGGTGGGTCTTATAATATCTAGGCAAAGGAAACACAGAACTAAAATATAAAAACAAAGGTAGAAGAAATTTCTTAATAATCAAAATACTCTTTATTTTTGAAAATGTATAGGATTTCCGTAACTGTACCTTACCCTTGCCCAGTTCAATGCGTGGTTTCAAGTTAAGGTCAGCCAAATCACCATTATCAAAAAAACAACCCAAAATTTTAATAGGGCCAAGCGAAAAAGCAATCTGCCCAATAGAGGGTTCAAAAGGTCCCTCCACCTAAAAAAAAAAATTCTGGTACTCTTCTCATAATTTACTGAAGTCCCAGAAATAGAGCTGAACTGTGCCAAAATATCCAAAGCTAAAAGGCCAGAACCTGGATTGCGTAACAGAAGACATATGTCATCAGCATAAACAGCCAAAACTTGAGGAGAAACATCAGTGGCAGGCGTAAGACCCAATATATTCTGATGATGAAGGAGTTCCCGAATTAAGGGATCCAATACAAAGGTGTACAATAAAGGGCTAATTGGGCACCCCTGAAGTACTCCCCTACAAAACTCTATCCCATCACCCAGTAGGCCATTAACCAAAGGAAAATTTTGAGCATTAGTATATAAAAGACCAACCCAAGTTCTGGGTTTTTCAGAAAAAACATGTTGCTGAAGGACTTGAAATAAAAAAAACACATGGGAAACCTTGTCAAAAGCTTTAGCTTGATCCAAGGAAAGTAAATATCCTGTAAGATTCTGCAGACGGCTACATTCACAAACATTCCTAAGTAGGGTCAAATTTTGTTGAATGTTCCAACCAGGAATAGAACAAGTTTGCATAGGATGAATAAGAGTCGTGGCAAGTTGTTGAAGCCTGTGACATAAGATAGTGGAAAAAATGTTATAGTCCATATTTAATAGACTAATCGGCCTCCAATTTCCAATAATACGTTTGTCGCCTTTCTTAAACAAAAATATCATCAATGCATCGGAGAATACCAGAGGTAGAGAAGTGATGGTGAGTATTTAATTACAAACTTGAGTCAAAATGATACCAAAATCATCCACAAAAAATGTATATATCCATCTGGGCCGGGGGAAATTCCCATTTTCAAATGGTTAATTTCCAGCCTGACCTCAGCCTGAGATATGGGTAGGTCTAAGTCCTGGGATTCAGAAAGAGTCAACTCAGGTGGCACAAAGGAAAATAGCTCATCCAAAGTACCTGTCAGTATGAAAACCTGTCCATGTTGATCCTGTAAAAAGTTTTGAACTAAGTGTAACATATCTGCATCTGTGGATTTCAGGGTACCTGTAGCATTGTTAAGGACATCCATAAGCTTTTTATCTAAGACCTGTTTACAGGCAGAAAACGGGTCTGAGACAGTAGAGGACTTTAGTCCATAAGACAAGTCATCATGTACATGACAGGCTTTCCCATAGTGAAATTGTCTCATTTTATTATGAAGTATAGAAATTTGTTCCTGGATTCTAACATGCAAGGAAGTGGGGAGGGACAGTAATTTATAAAATTGAGCCCAATGGCCCAAATAAGTAATGTACTCCCGCAGGCTGAGTAGATCTATTAAAAAAAGTGGAGACCCACTTAAATTCAAGTTTAGTGTCCACCCACCAATCTCCCCAGGAGTCATACAGCATAGCAACCAACCTCTGTCTTTCAAACATTTGAAAAAGGGCAGACTGAAACTGAACATGAGTTAGTAAAACAGGATTCAGTTTCCATCTAGTGGGTAAGGCAGAAAATGAGGTGGAATGCGGGAAAGAGAAAAACAAACCTTCAACAACATGTGGTCAGAAAACTCACGGGGTCAAACAGAAACAAATAGGTATTAATGATGGGAAGAAAAAACAAAATCAATCCTAGTAGCTAGACTGCTACGTCTATAAGTAGGCCCAGGGTCAGAATGAAGAGCCCTATATGCATCTGATAAAGAGGCTGTCATAATGAGTTTATGCAAAGCATGTGAATCACAGTATACCTTTTGTTGTACCCGATTCCTAAATTTCAAATCCAGGCCACAGTTAAAATCACCCCCTCCATATGATATGACTAAGGGAAAAAAGGTGTTGCTCAATCTCATGAAAAAGATCTGTCCTGGCCAATTTAACTTGGGAAGCATAAATGTTTATAAGACGAAGGGGATATCCTTTACAAAAACAATCCAGGAGTAGAGCCCTACCTGGAACAAGATCCACCAACCGGATAACCTGTACATGAGCATGATAAAAGAGTATCCCCACCCCATCAGCAGCATCGGGGCCATAGGACCAAAAGGAATGCCCTTGAACCCATAATTTTTTGGTATAGGCAACATCAAACAAGGAAGTAAAGCGGGTCTCCTGCAGGAACAGAATGTCTGCAGTTTGAGATTTGCAAAAATGCAAAAGCCCCAAACGCTTCCTTGAATTTTTAATACTACAAGTATTTAAGGAAATAATAGTCAAGGAAGCCAGAGAAATAGATCAGAGTTTGTTCTTTTTTACTCTTATGGCCTGATTTTTTCTTAGACTCCAATAAGTCAGGACCACCTTAATCATCACATTCCACACCAGACAAAGCCCCATATTTAATGGAAACATCAGATTCTGAATCCCCATCCTGATCCTGCAACACCTGAAAGGAGCTGTGTTTGGGAGGAGTGGCAGTCGTAACAAGTTTCTTGGAGTGGGACCTCATCACCTATTTTGGGTGAGGTTTCTGAAACTCTGAGTCCGGGGGAAGGGGGGTAGAAGTTGATGTACTGGATAGTGGAAGCCCCAGAGCCTTGGAAGGCTGTTGAGCATTAGGAGTATCAATGCTGGGATGCGCATCAGAGGGTCTAGTTTCAGGACCACTGGGAGGTGCCGTGGTGGAAGGGTCTGGGGCAGAAGGGTCTGGATCAGAAGGGTTGGTGTCCTCAGATCTAGGCCTCAACCTGTCTTGGGCTTCAGAATCAGGGTTTCTTTATCAAGATCCCCTGAAAACTCCATCCCCCTAGCCGTGTGCCTTGTTCCCTCTCACAAGGCCTTTAAGTCTGAGCTTCACAAGTATTTAGTCTCAACAAATGTTTGTTCCTGCTTCAAACCCGCTTAGCCCTCTCCCTCAATACCAGCACTGTCCTGCACTTACACTCATCTCTCTTCCCTAATTCCTTTTCTCTCTCTGAATCTCTCTACATTCTTCACTGCATTAACTATTGTTAAGGTATACTGCTGTAATGTTTGATGTATTTACCCATCTCTCTTGACCTACTTTGTTTTTTGTTTGATATTGTTCTCCCCAAAGATGTTCCTGTAAATACTGTCATATCTTATTGTTTTTTGTACTGTATCCTCCCAGGTTGTGCCTGAAAATAGTCATGACCATGGCTAGTGCATCTACCCGGTAAACAAAAACGAAATAAATAAATAAATAAATTGTTTTGTCCAGCATACGGACACTGATGGAAGGCATGGCCCTGAGCATCACATAAGTTACAGCAGAAAATATTGTGGCAGGCCCCATTGTCATGATCTAGCTCCCTACAAAGTGCACATTTGATCTTATTGCATGCACTGCTCAAATGGTGGGTGCTACCACACTTATAGCATGCCTTGGGCTGACCAGGGTAAAAACACACCCCTCTATATCCCCCCCCAAAAAAACTGTTAGGAATATGCTGTACAGTATCTCCCACAATATGCAGCTTAATTTTGATTTTTCCAGCTCCCGGTCCAAATGCTCTCCCCATCAATGATAGGCTCAGGGGGCCCCAACACAGTACACTTACTCTCCAACCAATACAGGATATCCCTCACATTAACACCTTCATTTCGGAACATAACATTTCAAGTTTTAAACAAAGATTTGGTAATGGGAATAGCCCAAACTGGAGTCCATAGTGGAGTGGATGTTAGAGTGTCATACTTTAGTCAAAACTTGTCAAGGCCAACAAACGACCGAAAGCTGAAGTCAAAGGTGTCCTCCCCTCTGACGTTAATGAGGGCATATATATCAGAAGCCAGGAAGTTCATAGAGTTTTTAAGCAACCTCCGAGCTACATAAAATCAGTGAGGGTGCTCCTGAAGACTTCCCTGTACCGGAGGCGTACAGCATTCCGTCTTGGGGCTTGATATAGCCTATTGTTTCTAAAAAGGTCAAAGAAGCATGGGCCAGTGTGAAACTGTTCACAACAGTGAGAGGGAGAGGGGGAGGCATTAGGCAACTCAGTTCCTGCCCCATCAATAGTGACCGAATCAGAAGAAGGCAAAGGCTCAATACTATTACCCGAGGGTCATGAGTCTGGAGGTACCATATCCAAGGAAAGAGATTAAATCCCAGAAACCTGAGGCACTTCAGGTGTAAAAGTTACCCATTCTGAATCCAGCAGCCAGTGACCATCCTGAAAAATCCAAATAGCATCCGTCAAAGCCGACTCCTTACTCCAGTCGCCAGAAGGGAAGGAGCCGTCAGCAAGTCTTGACTTCTGTATTCCAGTACGCGAGTCCTCTGACAGATCAGTCATCGCTGAATCCTTCACTGAGCAGTGAAACGGGCAAGCTTCCATCATAGCAGGCGAATCCATAGTCGAAATGCCACCAGCCCCATGCGTTTCATCAGAATGATGAATCTGTACCAAAAGATGAACTGGAGGTAGCTCTTCTAGGGCAATTCTGCAGAAACCTTCACGTCAAGAACTCCCTCTGCATGGTTTGAACCATGCATATCTCCAGGTAGTTCTGAAGGTATGTCACTAGCAATAGTTACAACCCCAGGCATAGCCGGCTCAGGCGGTGCAATAGAAATCTCCATTCCAAATGTAGGCATAGCATCCATCTCCATTGAAGGCTGAGCACAGTCTGCCATTCTGCAGACTAGCACCGACAGCTACCCCTACCACCAGCAATGCAGTAGGGGAAATTCCCCCGTGCCCTGGCCAAATTTCTCCCATTCACTAAAAATACCACCAACAGCTTAATGTGGTTCAATTTCAGTTGCTTACCATCTGTATCCCTAGTCCCACCCGGTCACCATGAAAAAGGGACTTTTAGGCCCAGTGGGCTTACCGGGCCAACAAAATTCAATAAATAAGTAATAAATAAACATCTTGCTACAATACAGCCATTTCAGCTTGGCAGGTATGCCTTGGCCCATGGCTGTGTTTTTGCTGTAGTGTTTGCAGGCAAAAACGCACATTGAATGCTGCCATCCTCATTCATAAACCTTTCACTGTTTGGATGTGTGCCAACATTGTCAATTAACAACACAGCCCTAGACTGCAGTCCCTTGGTTCTAAGGTGTGCTTTCACTGACAGCACATAATATGAGAAAAAACACTCTTTAAAGATATTGGAGACATCCATGTACTCTTTTAAGCTCTGTAGATCACAGGTAGATTCCCCATGTTCACATGATTGAAACATCTGAGGTTCTTCGATTTACCAATGACCAGGAACGGAAGCATATGGTTACCTGTGGTGTTACCACAGATCAGCACTGCCAGGTGCTTCTTATTTTTCATAAAGCAAGTGGCATTTTTTTTTTCATTGCTGGCAGTGAGTGTATTTTCAGGGAGCAGTTTCCAGTAGCTCCCTGTTTTGACCGTGTTATAAATTTGTTCTTCAGACAATGATTCTCTCTCCATAAGCAGAGAATAGTGGGGGACACATCTTTGTTTTGGATAACTGAGATTTTCGGATATTTGAGTTTGAGATAAGTGGGGTTTCAGTGTATTTTGAGTCAAAATTTTTAACATAGCCAATTTTCACACCACCTCATGAACAGTATAGCTGTCATTTTTTACAGCCTGCCCAAAGCATGTTTTTGCAACTGTGGTACAGAATGATGTTTTGGCATGGATTTGAACATTTTTACCTATGGGGTTTATGAGGTGGGGGTGATACAAAGGCTATGTTTAAAATATGGGGTCAAAATATGAAAAAATGCTAAATATATGACCATTCATTGAAATTTGGGTAAGCCTGCTCGTAGCATCGAAAATGTAAAATATTTTGACCCTAGATGTTCAACATAGCCTTATTATTAATACTTAACCGTATGTATGTCACAGCTGTTATTTTTCAAATCCTGCCTAAAATGTGTTTTTGCACCTGTGGTGCAGAATGGCGTTGTAGTTGTAGAAAATTATGTTTTGGCATGGATTAAAAAAAATTTCTGTATCGTGGTACATGAGATGGGTTAATAAGATGGCTAAGCTGACAAACTGGTCACTAGACAAATAAGGACATGATTATACTATCTGAAAAATTGAAGAAATTAATAAAAAAAAACTGTTAGTGCATCAGTTAGGATTTTACTACAGTGACAAAAGCAGGAAAATATAGTGTTAGGGTTTCCAACCCAAACATCCCACCACCACCCTGTAGAGACTGACAGGCATTGGGGGTGTACCTTGGAATCATCAACCCTAATGCTCCACCCCATTCTACTATACCATACCCATCTCAGCTTATTTACTTATGGAATGGGGTGAGTGTTAGGGCTGATGACTCCAAGGCACACACCCCGATGCCTGTCATTCTCTGCAGCATGGGGTGAAGTGTTAGGATTGGAAAGCCTAACACCTCAATGCCTTATTTTTGTTGCTGTAATATGAGCCCAAATTGATGCATTCAGGAGTTTATTTTGCAATGACTATATATATATATATATATATATATATATATATTCATTGCAAAAACCTCCATGAATGCATAAGTTTGTGTTCATATTACAGCAACAAAAATAAGGAAATGTGGTGTGTTAGGGTTCACAATCCTAACACCCCACATCATCCCCCCCCCGTTCATTCAACAACAGGTGTTGGGGTGTGCTTTGGAGTCATCGGCCCAAAAGTTTAACCCATTCCATTTGGAAGGAAGATAAGATGGTACAGTATAGAAGAATGGGGTTACCATTTGTGCCAATGACCCCAAGGTACACCCTAACACCTGTTGCTGTTGATGTGTGAATGGTGGGGGTGGTTTGGTAGGGTTGTGTGAGGGGGTGAAGTGGGGTGTCTCAGGACACTGGGAGTTGGCTCCCCGGTATCCCATGCTGGCAGGGGTGGGGGGAGGCTTCTATCAGGGACACTGCGAGTGGGTTCCCCAGTCTCCCACACTGGTGGGGAAGGGAACTTCTACTGCCAACATGGGGATTGAGCACCCCGATGTCAGCAAAAAACATTTTTTATAATATAACCATGCCTCCACCCCCTTGGATGCAGTTAAAGGATAAAACATCCTTTACATAGCTAAACACCAATGATGTTTACCTAAACAGGAGTCAAGGAATCAGATTCCACAGTTATTTGGGCAAAAAAATGGGCAGAAAAGGTTTTGCCTTTTCACAGGGGCAGATGTCTTTTGTTTTCTTAAAGTAGTGCTGTAGATTACCTGTACGTATTGTATATACATTTTTTTACTGAGTATTCTGTGTATTACTTGCTCACTGAACAATGCAGTCTCACATTGTACACTGTGCCTATGATTTGTTTGTTTGTACCAAGTCTTCTCATGTCGGATATTGAAACCTTGTATTCACTATTCTCAAATGGACCTATGCATCAAACCTGTATATTGTGTCTACTATTGTTTCTTGCATCAAATCTGTTTCATGTGTGTTACTGTTACCTTGTACTCCACTGTCACCCTGCGCCATATGTTATGGCCCGGGTTGTGCCTGAAAACGGTCCCTGGGATCAGTTCACTCACCCGGTTATCAAAGTCATAAATAAATAAATAAATAAAAAGCTTTCATGAAACAGTGCCACAATTTGCTGCAGTTTTCATGCAACAGTGCTATTTGTTGTGTGAAAACTGCTGGAACTCAGAAGTAATCATACTTGGTGACTGCAGTGTTAACTGGCTGGCCCACAGTGCAAACAGCTATAAGGATGCCCTGACTACCATTAACTTCATGCAAATAGTTCAATCACCTACCATGATAAATTACAGAACGGGGATGTGTATGCTTCTGTACTGGGTGCTTACCAACCATCCGGAGCACATCACAAAACTTAAGTTCTCCCAGACTCCTTAAGTGACCATTCTTCCATCCTGTGCTCCTGGACCAACAAATTCACCAAACCCCCTCCAAAAACTATCAACAGCAGAATGCTGGCCCCAGGTCACCTAGGACCTCTAAAAATTCTCCTACATGAACATGGCAGGTCTCCATTTGATTCTGCCACTGATGTGGACACAGCACTAGATTACTTTATTGCCAGCTTCAACACAGCCTGTGACACCAATGCTCTTTTAAAAAGCGTAAGATCAAGGGTGACAATAACCCGTGATTCACTCTAAACCTTCTTAAACAATTGAAATCCCATGACCATCTCTGGTACCATGCCAAGGCGACTGGATCTCCTGCCGACATACAGGCTTATAAAACAGCAAGAAACACTTGCAATCACGTTATTCACCTTGAGAAAGCTAACTATTACAGAAGCACACTTACCAGCACCTGAAAAGATGGGAGGAAGTTTTGGAACAACCTCACTGAAGTAACAAGGAAGGAATCCAGAATAACACCCTCAATGCCGAACATAGATGACATCATTAGCCTGGACTCTGTAACCATAGCTAATGCCTTCAATGCCATCTTTTCGGACCTTAGTCACATGCAACCCCTGACTTCTTCGACCCCTCCTCTGGCACCATGAACCCCAATGATTTGGGTCTGCAACAGCGGCACCCACCATTCTACTTCAAAGCTGTTTCAGAAAGCTTAGCTAAAAAGCACCTTCCTAAAGTGCTCACAAAGACCAGATACAGTGGAGACTCCCTCTATCTGAAACTTCTCACCCTCACCATTATCAAAATTCTTCCCCCTCTTACCAAAATTCTCAACCTCTCCTTCATGCATTCCCAGTTCCCCCCAAAATGGAAATAGGCAGTGCTTACCCCAATTCACAAAAGTGGTGACAAGATTCTTCCAAATAACTACAGGCCAATCTCCATCCTTCCTCCCCTCTCAAAAGCTCTGGAATGGATAGCTGCTGATCAACTTAGTGAGTACCTTGAAAAGTACAATCTATAATGTTCACAGTAGCACGGCTTTCAAAAAGGCACAGCATTCCTCAAATTCTCCACCTTCAATCCACCATGCCCTGGATCAGGGCCAACTTGTCGGCACCACATTTATTGATCTAACAATGGCATTCAACACTGTCAACCATTCCCAATCCCTGCTGATCAAACCATTATCAACTGATACTACCCACTGGTTTCAAAGCTGCCTCAGTAACCATACCAAACAGGTTAGGATTGGTGAATCTCTCTCATCCTCCCTTCCTGCCTGCTTTGGAGTTCCCCAAGGATCCATCCTGGGCCTCCTGCTTTTCAGCATTTTCCTGAACAAATGCCCTGCTTCCTGTCAGGACTGAATTCTTCTGTATGCAGATGATGCAGTAATTATCACATGTTGCCCAGACCCATCTCTGTTACAGCTACAACTGCAAAAAAGTTTTAAGGAAGTTGAAGCCTGGTTTAGGTCACATAAACTCATACTCAACTACCAAAAAACCAAAACAATGTTGTTCCATGGAACACACAATAAGTATAAGGACCATGAATTAATTATAAGAAATGGTGCGGGTGCTGCCCTGTAGCAGGTGGACCTATTCAAATATCTGAGAGTGACCCTGGACTGCACTCTGTCATATACCAAACACATTGATAACATCACAAAGGCAGTGAATACCCACAGAGGGCTTTTATACAAACGTAAGCATTGTCTGACAACCAAAGCCCTAAATCTTGCCATTCAGAGCTCTGCAACCTCAATAATTGAGTATAAGCTCATGATCTATGGCTCAGCCACTGACTCTGCCCTCCAACGCATAGAATTAGCCATTCACAAGGCATGTCTGCTTCTTACCTCAGCTGCCTGGCTCTCTCACACTTGTGACATCTACAAGCAGGCAAACTGGCTCCAGCTCTCCGCCAGACTAAAGTACCAGACTTGCATCATAACCAAAAAGACCTCCTTTGTTCTCTTGACCCCTGGGGGCAAGAATATGCTGACCACACACTGCATCCCATGTATAACTAGAAGGATGGATAGTCAATCATTTTCCATACCTCACTGCCAGACTACCCAAGGACTTCAATGACAGGGCCGCAATCTGGTTCAACTCCCTTCCTTCGGATAGTACCAACACTCCCACACTAGGTAACTTTAAGCATAAACGTCACCAACACCTTGCAGCCAGTACCTCATATGACTGCTTCTCATAACCAGTTCCTGGTCAGGCTCCCTCTCTTGCCTCTCCTCTCACTCTAACTCACCCCCAGCCACCCACCCACCTCCCCCTACCCTCTCTAATTTCACCTTTCTACCACACCTCCCCACCCTGTTCCCCCTTTTTTCTTCTCCCCACTACCCCTCCATCACCTCTTGACAATGCCTCTATGCTGCTTCCCTTCCACCACTCCCTACCCCATTCCTCCCCTACCTAAGCAACTGGCTAATCTGTTGCCCTCCACACCTGTTATCTGCTGCCTCCTCTCTAACCTCTCATTTTTCCAAGGCCACTTGTTGTTCAATATAGAGTATTGCTTGTTTTTTTATTATTACTAGCTTTTTTAATCCTAGACAAGGACACTGGCTGCTCCTATTGTCCATCGTATTTTGTTGTAATACATATTTTGTTAAACTATTGTCTACTTGTCAATGTACCAAGACATGGAACCTTTGTAAATGAGCCACTGGCTCAAAGGTGTACTCTGATACGCTTAATAAATAAATAAAGTTGTAATTTCACAATAGTAGTGCCACAGCTTTACGACTCTACCAACAGCAAATGTGAAAAAACATACTTCTGGACACTATTTTTAAATAGTAACATCAGAAGCATATTCTTCTGGCACTGATTAGGTAAACACAACTGTTGGTGTTTACCAAGTGGCAGTATTTTCTGAATTACAGCATTTTTCCCCATTGCTAACTGAAAACAAGATGGTGGCTGCATGACACTACTGATCCATCTGCAACCACAAAAAAGTGCTTATACAAAATCAGAAACTGCTTCCGCATGGCAAATATTGCATAATTTTTCCCAAAGGCTATAATGGGAAACTTAAAAGTTTAACAACTTTTGAACAGATTAATATGTTTTCAGCAAACCTTCAAAAGGCACATCTGCGAACCAGACCCCATGTAGCCTAACAATTTCAGACCAGACCCCAAAGTCATTTTGGAGAAAGGACACGACAAATGATTTGCACCTAAAAGGTAATTTTCAAATTTTTTGACACTACGCATCTCCACAACTGCACATCTGACCAGAACAAAACTTGTCACATCATGAGATCTATGGTACCTGATGGCACATGAAACATTTGGTGCTCATCAGTTATAGAGTTGCAAAGTTAAGAAAGTGCACAATTTGGGATTTAACATAGAAGTGGTTTTTGAACCCTATACCATATATATTCAGTGCAAAACACTTTGTTAATGCATCAGTCAGTGTTGTTACTAAAGTGACAAAAGCAGGGAAAATATGGTGTTAGAGCTTCCAACTCTTTCACCCCAGCCCCACCCTGCAGACAGTGACAGGCATCATGGGGGTGCCTTCGGGCCACCAATGCTAACGCTCACCCCATTCCATAAGCAAATAAGCTGAGATGAGTATAGTGTTGGAGAATAGGGAGAGAGTTAGGGCTGATGACCAGAAGGCATCCCCCGCTGCCTGTCACTTTCTGTAGGGTGGGGATGGGGTGTTAGGGTTGGAAACTCTAACAGCACATTTCCCTGCTTTTGTCACTTTAGTAACAACCCTAACTGATGCATTAACAAAGTATTTTGCAATAAATTTCCTTACTTTTTCAGATAGTATAATCCTGTCCTATTCCTCATAAGACCAGTAGCGATCTCAGCTCAGGTCTTTGAAACCTCCCCTTCACCTTTTTACGCTAGTATGGTGTTTTAAATAGCACTGTTATTGCCCACTCAGACTTGAAGGCACCTTGCCTAACATTTTGGTCTGCAAACCCACCCCCCGTTTAAGTCAGTCTGCATTTCTTTTTAGCTCCATGAGCAGCCTCACCCCCTCTGACTTTCTTATTTAATTCTCCTATGCCTTCTCCTTCCAGGTAGTCTTGAGAGCCACAGCCGTGGTTCTCTGATGAACCCGACCTGCCACACTGCCACCCGCAGTCCAGGTCTCAAGCCACCAGCCCCTCACAGAAACGCAGGTACGGACTTGCCCTCAGGGACTGATTACCTCCAGGAAGGGAGCGCTAGCTGCCAATTTTTTCACCCAGCCACCCACCCCCTTCCCCGGTCCTGATTAAATACACATAAACCCCGGCCCGGCCTTCTAGCTCACTCCTACTGGCTATTGCCAGCCATGCCTTATTAGTTATCTAGGCCTTAATATTTCATTGGTACCCTATCCTCCCACAAGATCCACTCATTTTCTTGGCCCTGTCAAGGAACTGTTGCAAATCCTGTGGTTTTACTGGTAAAAGGAAATATCTCCACGTTAAGAATGCCATCTGTGCCTATCCTTCTCTATAGCTGCCTTATATTACTTTGTTATACTCTACCCAAAATTTCGGTTTGCAACTCGGACAAAGGCCAGTTTCCATCTTCTATCATCTACCAAGATATAGCCTCCCACATTAGACCATGGCATTCTACATCAGGGACATCTCCTCTATGGTCATGCCCCTCCTCCCACCAGGCCGTAACTATAGAACATGTGCAATTCCCAAGGATGGTGTCAGCTCTATCAGTTCTCTATGCTTTATCCCTTGCAAATAGCAATCCTGCCCTTAACACAGCCACCGCTACACCAATGTACACTATAAGGAGTAACAAAAGAATGTTTAGCAGGCTAAGACACCACCTTAAAAAACTACTACTGCTTCTCCTACTGTGTTCGGGAAATGTTGAATTAAACCCAGGTCCACCTATTTCTCTGGACGCCCCTGTGGACCTCCCTCAATATAAAGGCATTAGCATTCTCCATATCAATGTCTGTAGTTTGCTAAAGAAGATTGACTCTATACAGACCTGGGCTCTACATGCATCTCCTGACTTCTTCATGATAACTAAATCCTGGCTCACACACTCAACCATGGGCAAATCTATCAACGTACCTGGATATATCATCTACCGCTGTGATAGACCAATTAGAGGGGGAAGGGTTGCAATATATGTCAAAAGCAAATTCACAGTCACAGTCTTTGATTGTACCTCAAAGGCTAAGGAATCTGAATGCCTTGCTCTAAAATTATCACTTTCCAGCAAGAAATCACTCCTTATGGCAGCATGCTACCGACCACCGTCTGGTGGCTGGGCACTTCTGCCACACTTTCAAAACCTTCTTGACTCTGCTGATACTGAGTGTATTCTAATGAGGGATTTCAATCTAAATTGGAATGATTGCAGCTCTAAGAAATTAAAGGATCTATGTGATGTTAATGGTCTGTTACAAATGGTGACTGCTATAACCAGACCTAACAGAAAAAACCCTGAGCACAGCACCCTCCTGGACCTTATCCTAGTAAACAAACCTAACACTGTCTTGCATACTGGAGGATTCTTCAACGATATAAGTGAACATTGCACTACTGCCTGCACAGACATCCTTACCAAATATAAACAGCCTCCAAATTCAAACTGAAAAGATGCCTGAAAAAGTTCTGCCAGTACTCTTTCCTGAAAGATCTAAGCAACATTCGTTGGCAGGATTTCTACCTAGCCCCCACCTTTAACGAGGCATTTAACATCTTTCACAGCCTCTTACTGGAGCTAATAGACAAACACGCCCCATTAAGACTGATCAAATCAAAAAATAAAACTCCTGGCTGGTTCTCTCTCATCCTGAAGAAAGCACTTAGGGATAGGGACTACTGGTGGAAAAAAGTGAGGAAATCCCACCTGGAGGCTGATTGGTTAGCATTCCGTACCACTAGGAATGCTTGTACCAAGCTAATTAGGTCAGAAAAAGCTAGGTACTTCCAAAGAGAACTAGAAGACAATAAAAACAACTCTGCCAAATTTTGGAACATCCTCAAAGAAGTCGAAGGCCAATCCACTGCAACACCCCTTCCAAACAAAATTGTGTCTGATGATACCACCTATACAGACAAAACTGATATACTAGAAAAGCTTAATGATCACTTTGCCACTGCAGGGCTTGCCTTTGACACCTCACCTATCAGCAAACTTAGCCCAGCAAGAGACTACACTGTTGGCTTCACTGGTAATCACAACCATAACCAACCACATCCCACCCCCTTCAGCTTCCTCACAATTACGTTCAAGCAAGTGGAAGACTTCCTCCTTTCTCTGGATACAAAAAAGAGTGCGGGTGCAGATAATATTGAACCTTACTTCCTAAAACTTGGCTATACCTATCTGACCGCACCCATTACACACTTATTCAACACCTTTCTGATTCAAGGTGAGCTACCTGTCTTGTGGAAAACTGCCCACATCCTTCCATTATTCAAGACTGGGGATCCGAGGGATCTGAACAATTACCGGCCTATTTCTATATTATCCGTCCTCTCTAAATTACTTGAAAAAACTGTCAACATCCAACTTAGAGAACATTTGGATTCACAAAAGTTGCTAAACCCAGCTCAGTCCAGCTTCAGAGCCAAACACTGTACAATATTGGCTCTTGCCTAAGTAACTACAGACTGGCAAATAGCCTTGGACTCTAAGAAGCATGTATTTGCCCTCTTCCTTGATCTAAGTAAGACCTTCAATACTGTGGATCATACCATCATGCTTACTGCACTGAGTAACATCAGACTTGATAGTTCTGCCATTAAATGGTTCACCAGCTAACTAACCGATAGGTTACAACAAGTTAAAGCCATAGGAGATCTGTCCCCACAAAAATCCTTGTTACAAGGAGTCCCACAAGGCTCCATCCTGGATCCTATCCTCTTTGCAATATACATCAATAATCTGGACTCGCAGCTGGGCACGGCAAATATGCACTTATTCACAGATGATACTGTACTCTATACCACAAATTCATCCTTGGATCTGGCCCATGAGTACTTACAGAAAGACTTCGTCACCCTCCAATAGAACCTTCTCACTCATAAGCTCCTCCTCAACACCAAAAAGACTAAAGCAATGATCCTCTTACCAAAGTCTACTTCCAGATGTCCACATATCACACAGATCTGAACACTCTTAGATGAACCCCTTGAAGTAGTTGATACCTTTAAATACCTAGGGTCTGGCTGGATAACAGCTCAACTTTCTGTGCCACTTAAATGAAACCTTGAAGAAACTAAGACAGCAATTAGGTTTATTCTATCTCATTAAACATCTACTCATGTTAGAAGCCAGAATGAGACTAGTACAACTACATTCCTACCTATACTGGACTACGCTGACTTCCTTTACAGTCATTGCCCATCAACGATACTAAACAAACTGGACACCCTTTATCACCGGGCTTTAAGATTTATCTTAAATCTACCCCGTAGTACACATCACTGTCATCTATACCAGGTTTCGGGATGACCTCACTCTCAACTAGAAGAAAAAGGAATGCTCTCCTCTGGTTTTTTAGAGCATTATCTGATAACCTCCCTGCATACATCTCGAACATCTTCAAATGGGTTAAAGCTTCCTATGGCCTGAGAAGCTTCTCCTTAATCTGCTTCCAGATTCCTAGAGTGAAAACTACCCTTAGCTCAGCAGCAATCAACTTCTCACTTCCATCACTTTGGAAAACTATGCAAGACTCATTAAAATTATCCTCACTTCCAAGCATTTTCACATTCAAAGCTCTATTAATGGATTATCTGTAGGAATCATGCAACTGTTTCAGATGCCGATGACCCCTAAGCCCTGAGTGCCACTCTCAAATCCTATGCCTAGTTCCCTTAATCCAAGATGACCGTGCCTATTCTCTACCTTTTACCTATTCTGGCCTCCATTTTGGCTGCCTACTCATTCACCCCAGTTTCTACCCTATTCCTTAATACCTCCTTATTTTTTATCATTTAGGTATGAGCTCTTACTCAGCAGAGACTATATGGGATTGTTGTCTCTTCTCATTTCAGTAAAGCTTATCATTATGTACCTTTGCATGTTAATTATGTTGACCGGTATGTATAGGCCCATATTGACAGTCACCTTCACAATGTTTTTTCTTTTTTTTAATTTTTTGCACTGTTGTCCACCATAATTGTAATCTTATGAAGTGTACTGTGTTGTATTTATGCCCAGGACCACCTTGAAAATGAGCTTGCTCAATGGTGTTTATGCCTGGTTAGATAAAGTGATTGATTGATTGATTGATATCCTTATTTGTCTGGACCCTGTGCTCCCATCCTTCCACAGAATTGGACATCAGGGGAAGGGGAGGAACCAGTATACCACCAGGATATTTATTTTATGATTTATTTTATAAACAGACAGCAAACATAGAGGAGAGAGGGACAAGTAGACCACTAGGGCCAGTACTGCAGTTTCTTCAATGTAACTAAATCCATTTTCGTGCATACTACATTTTTATACATGAAATATACTCTTGCTACATTGAAGAATGAAAGCAAGGAGTAAAACAAAAGTGAGGAAAGTGTGGTTTCGAACCCAGGACTCCTGTATCTTAGGCTTGTGTGTCTTGTCCTCTGGACCACATAAGAACTTCAGTAAAGAGAGTGTTTTTTTCCTTTAGTAATGAATTTTTCAAAGATTCCATGTTTGACGACAAGTGAATATTTTATCTGGGAAAATGTGGTATCTGGGAAAATAGCTATAGCTTATGTTCGCACATACCACATTTTTGCACATGAAATATCCACTTGTCATCAAGCATGCACATCATTGACACTAATGCATGGAAAACACCATTAACTTCAATCTTCATTGCAGGTATAACCATTCCAACCTGACACCTGGTGAGCTTGTAGCCCTCAGATTTCTGCAATGTAGGAATGATGTTATTATTAAACCAACTGATAAGGGAGGTGCTGTTGTGGTCTGGCAAAAGGAGCTATATATCACTGAAGCCACACAGCACCTCTCCAACACCAGGTTTTATTCTTCTCTTCCACAGAACCCCACTGCTGACTAACAGACTGAGGTCACCACCACCATCACCTCTGCTATTGAAAATAAATAGCTCCCTGCTTCTGCTAAGAGACTCATAGTTCAGCATCCCCAGAAATCCAGGTTTTATCTCCTTCCCAAAATCCACAAAATAGGTAATCCTGGTCGTCCTATTATGTCTGCCTGCTCCTGCCCCACATCCCACATCTCAGCATTTTTGGACAACCTCATGAAACCCCTCGTTGAGTCCCTGCCCTCCTATGTTAAATACATTAACCATGCTCTCCAGTTATTTGACAAGTTCAGATTCAGTAACTCTCATCAGCTCATCTTCACTATGGACATCAAGTCTCTCTACACAGTGATCCCTCATGATGATGGTCTGACAGCTTTTGCATCATTTCTCGAATAAGCGAGAAGTTCAGCAGCCACACACACACTAACTTATCTGGCAGAACTTGTTCTTACATTCAGTTATTTTTCTTTTAATAACAGTTTTTTCCAGCAGGTCAGTGAAGTTGCCATGGGTACCAAGATGGGTCCCAGCTTTGCTAATCTGTTTATGGGTCGGGTTGGGGAATGTTTTTTTCTCTCATTCACGGGGACTGTGCCTGAACTCTACAAATGCTACACAGATGATTGTGTGGGAGACCCTCCAAGTCTTTCTTGACAAGTTTACCATGGCCCATCCTTCCCTTCAACACACTGTTGAAGTATCCTCCTTTACACTGCCTTTTCTGCATATCCAACTGTCAGTACAGAATACTAGTCTGAAGACATCAGTTTATTACAAACCCACGGACTCTCACAGTTTCCTCCTCCACAGCTCCTTCCATCCTAAACATGTCAAGAATGGCCTGCCTTATTCACAGTTTCTTAGACTTTGCAGGTTATGCAATGAAGAGGATGATTTTGCTGAGCAGACCCAAATAATGCACAGTTTTTTTATCAACAGGGGATACCCTAAATCGCAGTGGACAAAGCACTCTCCCGGGTCAGTAACATGCCCTGTAACCTTGATCTCTGCATGAAGGATACTGTCATGCAAGAACAAAGGCAAATTCCACTAGTGCTTCCTTTCCATCAGAGCACACCTTCTCATCACAGGATCATCACCAGTAACCTTCCTGTTTTGCAAACTGACCCTAACATTGGTGCTTCCTTTACAGAACTACCTATTGCCTCCTACTGCTGCCCACCTAACCTGTGGAATCTACTGGTGAAAAGCAGCCAACTACTCCTAACAGTTACTCCATACCAGGTACCAAACCTTGCAACAGGACTCGTTGCTGCACCTTCAGCTTTATTTCCAGTGTAACTGAAATTTGGGGGCCTACTGGTGTTTTTCACATTACCAAGGAGTTCTCATGCACCTCCACTAATATGGTATATTGTATTCTTTGCAGGAAGTGTACAGCTATTTACATTGGAGAGACTGGAAGGCGCCTTGCTGACCATTTCAAGAAACATTACAGAGCTGTCAGGAATAGTGACACTGCTAAACCCATTGTATCCCACTTTATCTCCAGGGACCATGGTGTCAATGACCTTTCTGTTTGTGTCCTTCAGCAGGGCTTCTGGGATTTTGACCATAGAAAAAACATGGAAGCCAAGCTGATCATCCTTCTTGGCTCCCAGCAGCCCTCTGGTTTAAATGATAGACTTATTTTCCACTAACATCTTTCAGCCACCCTTTATTTTCCCTAAAGTCTGTTTGTATCAGAACACATGTAATTTCTTTTTCATTTTCACCAAAAGTCTTCATCTCTGTCTCCTTCCGACACATTTGTAACCTTTTGGCCTTCTTACTAGGCCTTCTTAATTAGTTCCCACCTGGGGACTTCTCCAGCCCTTTCACTCCTATTATGCTTTTTCTTTCCCATCATCATCTTTTTGTTTCATAGATTCTCTCTTAATCTTGCCATTTATCACTTCTCCCTGAGCCTCCCCTTTTTTCTTTCCCCACATATATATCCCTCATTTTACCACCCCTGTACACTAACTTTTTTTTTTTTTCTTTTAGGCATTTCCTGAAGAAGACCTATGGTCAAAACGTAGATTTTTAACTCTATTTTCTATACTACTTGCATTTAATATAACCATTTTGTTTTGCTTTTAAACCACATGCTGACGCAGTGCCTTGTTTTTGTGTTTTACATCATTGACACAATTATTTATCAAAGAAAAAAACAACCTCTCAACTGTAGTTCCTCTCTGGTGCAGAGGAAATGGCACAGGAACCTGAGACACAAAGGTCCTTGGTTCAATACCTCCCCTTCCTTTCATTTCTCATGCTGCCAGCTTAAGTTTGTGTTGTGATCCACCCCTTTCCTTTGTGTCTACTGACAGCCACCACCTGCCGATCGCTGTCTGCCAGTCACATTTAGTAATAATACCATATGTGTATATATACTCTCAGGTGTCTAGTGGCACCCCCACCCACCCATTACCCTTATGTTCAATATTATGGTAGTCTTGTGGTCCCTCCCCGATGTCCGATCTCCCCATACCTGTATACATGAAAACGCCCTGGTAGTCTAGAGGTCTCTCCCAATGACCCATCTCATCCCTGTATAAAACAAAGAAATTACCTTGTAGTCCAGTGGTCCTCCCCCCACCCTGAAGTCCAATTCCATCCCCATATAAAGCAAATTGCCTGGTAGTGAAGTGGTCCCTCCCACCTCCCTGATTCCCCACCATGAAAATCCACTTATTTCCAGGTGGTCTAGTGGCCCCCACCTCCCCACCCTGTTAGGTGATGACCCCACCACCCCACCACCCCACTCTCCCCATCTAGATTCTACATCTGTGGCCATCATAGCCCTCCTCTTACCTCCACAACTGGCTACAGACTGCCATAAGAATGACTCCTGCTGCAATATGTTCTACAAATGAATGCCTGAGTATGCTTATTCATGGCGCATTCTATGGCACCACTCATTCTTATCGCAGTCTGCGGCCAGTCTTGGAGGTGAGAGGAGGCTTATGCTGGCTGCAGATGTAGAATGGGGATGGGGCAAGTGGGGAGGTGGGTCATTACCTGACAGGGAGGTGGGCTGGGGGGCCACTATACCACCAGGAAATCAATGAAATTTTTGTGCGAGTAGGTTGGGAAGGGGGGAAAGAACCACTAAACCAACAGGCAATTTCTTTTGTTTTATTTGGGGATGCGATTTGACATCAAGGGGGGATGAGGAGGGACCACTAGACCACAAGGGTCATTTTCATGTATACGGGGACAGGGTGGTTGGACACCTGGGAGAGGGGGAGGGACCACTAGACTACCAGAAAATGAAACATATGTGCAATTAGAGACTGGTATTGCTAATAGACACCAGAGAATACATATACATTTGTCTGACATTGAAAAACCTCAGTGGCAGACTGTGATCCGCGGGTGGGAGCTGTCAGTAGACACTCAAAAAGGGTGGCTCACAGCACACACTGCAGTCAGCAGCATGACTTTCATCTGCAGCTGCACAAGTCAAGAAAATCATGTTGTTCTCATACAGAGAAGGTGGAAAAGGGATCCTCTTGCTAAGCTGGGCACATGGTATTTGGGGTGCTCATAAAATGTGCCTGTTGGCCTAATTTTAAAAAAACAAACATCAGAACGTAGCTAAACGGGTCCCGTTTAGATAGATTCTGATATTTTTTTTAATCCATTAATTTTTAATTGTTTTATTTCTTTTGTTTCTCTCAATAACTGAAAAACAAGATGGTGAGCACAGGAGTACTTTGTAAAAATACATTTGTCTCCCTATAGCACTATGTTACCCAGTCTGCAAAAATGCAAAAGATCCTGTGTTTTCAAAAGTATTTTCATGCAGCACATCTAATTTTTCCTATAGGAAATAATGGAAAACTTTGAAATTTAATAACTTTGAAAGGATTATTATTTTTCAACCAATCTTCAAAAGGCACATCTGTGAGGCAAAGGCTTTCTACCCTGAACATTTCAGATCACAACCTAAAACAATTTCTGAGATACAGGTGGACAAAGAAACAGCAAAAAACATGTAAATTTAGGGATTGTTGAAACTGTGTACCTCACAAACCACAGAACGAATTCACATGAAATTTGTCACATCAAGTGACCTACCCCTAGAGATTATGCATGCCAAATTCTTGCAAATCAGTTGAATAGTTGCAAAGTTACTAATGTTCAAACCTTTGGCTTTAACATATATGTGTGCCCTCAACCCTAACTATTCTGGTGCTTCTGCGCCAGTATAATATATATAAAATACATATAAATAAATTGCAAAAAACTGAATTAATTCTCTAGTTAGGCTCAAAGCCACAAAAGTAGGGAAATGTGGCATTCAGGGATTTTAAACTAATACCACACACCCACCCTGCACACACCAATGGGCATCATGGGGTGCCTTGGGGTTGTCAGCCCTAGTGCTCACACCATTTCATATGTAAATAAGCTAAGATGGGTACAGTATAGGAGAATGGGGTGTGCGTTAGGGCTGATAAACTTAAGGAACCCCCCCCGATGCCTGTTGGTGTGTGCAGGGTAGGTGTAGGGTATTAGTTTTGAAAACCCTAATGCCGCATTAACCTACTTCTGTGGCTTTGACCCTAATTAGAGCATTAACACAGATTTTTGCAATTTATTTCCTTACTTTTTGAGATAGTATAATAGTATCTTTATTTTACTGTGCACTGCCATAAGTTCATAACGGTATCTATATGAGCATGTGGGAGCACAGGGCCTTGTGTGCTCTGTGCTCCCATGCATGCACATTGAAATTGTCCCTCATTTACATGTGGGAAGGCAAGGTCATTCCTGGTCCTGCACTTCCATGTATCCATAGATTTAGAGAGATTATAATGAACCCTCATTTTCCTGTGGGACCACAGGGCCCTTGTGGCTCTGTGGTGCCATCAGTCCATAACGTTATATGTCCATGTACTCCCATGCATGCATATTGTAAGTGGCCCTCATTTTGTGTAGGCAAACTAGTACTGATGTTATGTTGTAAATGTATGGCACAATATCACAGTCACTGTAGGCCTATTCATAAAACATTTCCATGCACCTGTAAACAAGGCCCAGAAACATGCATAGCAGCTTAGTACACCTAAAGATGTACTAAGTTCTGCATTGCAGTGAGTCCGTATCTCAAAGCATTTTCCACATATAGCTTCGGAAAGGTTCCCCCAACCATTGCAATGTTATCCTACAGTATAGGCAATTCCAAAACTTTTAAATCTTACAGCTGTGCAACAGATGAAAATGTTCTCAGCGAACCAACAAAAGGCGCAGCTCTGGGGCAAGCCCTTTGTACCCTAAAAAGTTCAGCCCATAAGTGCAAACCATTTGTTTGCAATAAAGTGACAAAGAAACAGACAGATATGGAAAAGTAGGGTCACAAATTCATTTAGTGATGCAACATTATTTATTCTACTGCAAAATCATAAGTGTTGCTGTGACACCATTTTTTATGCCACAATACTTTTTTGATGCCACAATAGCATAAAAAGTGCAAATCAGAAAAAAAAATTATGAAAACACTAAAATTTAAAGCCTCGTAACTCTGGAACCCCTTCATATTTTTTCACTAGAACTGTCAAAGGCACTACCTTGGGACACGACACATGTCCCCTTCAAGTTTGGGGCAAAAATTCCTTTCCATGTAGGTTGTAGATGAGAGTTAAAAAAACAAAATTAAGTAAAGGAAAACATTTATTTTTTTCTAGAAAAGACACAGCTGTATGTCAAAAACTGCACAAGCTGCCATCACAAAAATTTTCAAAAATCAAGACCTTGCCTCCTAGACCACACATAGAAAAGTTCAGCTCATTTCATCAAAGGGAGGCAAGGATATTAATGTTCAAAATTGTAGGTTTAATATTAAACAGGCTACTTAACCCTAACTATAGTGGCACTATCATGCCACTATATATAGATAGATAGAGAGAGATGGATAGATAGATAGATAGATAGATAGACAGACAGACAGACAGACAGACAGAAAGACAGATAAACAGATGGACGGACAGACAGACAGACAGACAGACAGACAGACAGACAGATAGATAGATAGATAGATAGATAGATAGATAGATAGATAGATAGATAGATAGATGTCTTGGCTAAAAAATGTTGTAAATGCATCAGTTAGGGTTCCCACCACAGAAAGTGTACCTTGTCACCCTGAACAATATCACATGTCCCCGCATAACTACAGTAAACATATAATGTAACCCACACCAAAACCCGAACCATAACACTAACTGCAGAAAAAGTAATATTTAAGTGGAGGACACATGATGGAAGGTGTACCCCAGCACACTGAACAAAATGAGACATGTGCCCCCCCTTAACTCCAACAGAGATGTAACCTAACCCACAATATTTAAGGGGGGGCACACACAACAGAAAGTGTACCTCAGCACCTCGAACAATATCATGCTGTATATGTGTCCCCCCTTAACTGCAACAGACATTAAACCTAACCCATACCCAAACCCGAACCCTATTGCTAACTCCTGAAGAAGTAATATTTAATGGGGGGCACATACAACAAAAAGTGTACTATGGCACCCTATATAATATCACGTATGTGCCCACAATTAACTCCAACAGACACAGAGACGAACTATAACCTAAGTTGTTCTGGACCTTGTGGTCCCATCCATGCATAATTTTTGAAATATTGTAGTGCTCTCATTCTTTGCTTGTAGAAGTGAAGGGCCCTCTGGGCCCTGCGCTGCCATCCTATAGAGTGCAGCATGAAAGAAACACATAACTTTGCAATGGAATCCTATACAAAAACTGTAAATTTTGAAACCTGCATTCCCATCAATCCATAATGGTATTCTTGGACGGGGGGGTGGAGTAAGCCTTGGGCTGTACTCCACACCCAAAGATGTATTACTACATGGCATCTCATATCTTACTTCACACCCCAGGGGCATAATAAGGATCAAGGATCTGCTTTCTGGGGGGTACTCACCACACAGCATACACCTAATTGTAGGCAAAGTAGTACAACTCACAAGTTGTGAACGCATGCCACAGTACCACAGTCACCTTAACCCCATATGTTACAATTCTCCTGTAGCTTTAAACAAGGCCTGTAAACATGCAAATTGGCTTACTACACCTACGTAAAGGTGTAATAAGCCACAAGTCCATATTTCAAACCATTTTTGAGATATAGCTGTTGAAACACCCCCTGACCATTGTAATGTTATCCTATGGGGAAATGACAAAACTTCAAAGTCTTATTAGTATGGAGCAGATGAAAATGTTCTCACCAAACCAGCAAAAGGGATATTTTCAGGCAAAACCAGTATAACAAAAAAATGTCTTCCCAAAATTCCCAATTATTTTGGACATATGGCTGGACAAAGACTTGCCTAAATGCCAATGTTATCCTATGAGAAACATAAATTGTATATAACTATGTAGCACTTTAATATATTTTCATCAAACCACCAAAATGTACATTTGTGGGGCAAGCCCTTTGCACCCTGAAATTTTCAGGTCAAAATTCCAAATTGTTTCTTTGTTATGAAGTGATAAAGAAACAGCCATATAAAAGTTGTTTCACAAATTGCAAAACAGAAATTCATTTTCAAGCTTGTAGTTTTACAATTTGGGAAATAACTAAATCCTTCTTTCACAAATTGAGAAAAAGTTTTCTTTTATTCAAACTTTATTACATTTCCACAATAATGCCATAACATGGAGGACAGTACATACATAGATACATGAAGTTTCAAACAGTAAAATCCCCATGTTAGGCCACCCTCCCCTCCCGCCCCCCAGCTTGGCACTTTAAGATTCAGACTATCCATATTTACCAAGAGTTATACAGCATCAGACAAAGAGGCAAAGGAAGGTAATGGCATAAAAAGCAGGCCCACCTAGATGTTCCCAGGTAGACACCCAGAGACTATTCCAATGAAGAGCCAGTTTGAAGTAGGTATAAGGCATGAACATCTTGCCAAATTCTTTTGCAATGGGGCATGGAGCACCAAAGGCTAGCTTTAAGTTACTCAGCCCAGAGATTGAACAATAGTTCTTATAGCCACTTTGTATATGTAACAATGTCCCTGTCCATCCAGTGGCATAGAACCAGCTTTTTCAGGGTTAACATTATCATAGCCATGTGGTAAAAGGTCATGTTTTGCAGCACAACTTTTACATGATTTGAGCCTAAAGAATTCTTCAGATAAAATAAACACATTTTGGGGCATTATTTTTAAAAATTGACCCCAGAATCCAATTCCTTGGGCCCCAATCAGGTAAACACAACTGTTGATGTTTACCATCTGTCACTATTTTTTAAATCTTTAAATTTGTTTGCCTTGCTAACTGAAAATAAGATGGTGGAATCTTGACAATACAGTCTGCATTGGTGACAATAAATACCGCTCTTGCAGCAACAAAACAGTTGTTTTGTATGACACATCTAATTTTTCCCATAGGAAACAATGGGAAAATTGAAACTTTCATAACTTTTGAATGGATTAATACTTTTTTACCAAACCTTCAAAAGGCACATCTGCAACCAAATGCCAATATACCCTATACACTTTAGATCAAATACCCTAACCATTTCTGAGAAATAGTGTGACAAAAGATTTACATAAAAATGGTAATTTTCACATTTTCTGACACTCTGCAACTCCGCACTCACACATCCATCTGGAACAAAATGTACTACATCAAGATATCTTTGGTCCCCCATGTCCCATGCAAAATTTTATGTGAATCGGTCAAATGGTTGCAAAGATATTAAAGTGCAAAATTTGGGGTTTAACAAAGAAATAACTGATGAAGCTATAATATAGTGGCACTACCACGCCACTATAATATATATCTGTGTAAATATCTGTGTGTGTGTAAGTATATATATATATATATATATATATATATATATATTCATTGCAAAAAACGTAATTAATGCATCAGTTAGGGTTGATAGCACAGCAACAAAAGTATGGAAATGTGATGTTAGGGTTTCCCCACCACCACCCTCCACACACAAACTGATGTCGGGGTGTGCCATGGGGTCATCAGGCCTAACTCTCACCCCATTCCATGTGTAAGCAAGCTGACATGCTACAGTATAGGAGAATGGGGTAGAGCTACGTCTGATGACCCCATTGCACACCCCTACATCAGTTTTTATGTGGAGGGTGGGTGGGATGATATGGAGGTAACCCAAACATCACATTTCTATTCTTTTGTCACTGTGATATCAACCATAAATGATGCAATAACATTTTTTTTGCAATGAATTTCCCTTCTTTTTGAGAAAGTGAAATGTATCTGGTAACTGGCATGTGTTTGTGGGAGTGCCGGCCCTCTAGGCCCTGCACTCCCTTCACATTGCCCGTTTTTTACATAATTTTATGCGTCTGTGGTAGCATGGGCCTTCTGGTCCCTGCCCTCCCACTTATACATAAGAAAGGAGCCATACAACATCCCCATAGTACTGAAAAGAATGCTCATAACACTTATTTGGCAAAATGTGGCCTGATGGGATTCATCCCAGAATTCTAAAAGAACTAAGGGTAGAACCAGTGACACCACTGACTACCCTCTTTAACAAATCATGGGAGGATGGGGTGGTTCCAGAGGACTGGAGGAGGGCAGATGTGATTCCCCTTCACAAAAGTGGGAACAAGGCAGAAGCAGGAAACTACAGACCTGTTAGTTTCACCTCAGTGATAGGGAAAATGATGGAATCACTTCTGAAGGAAAGAACTGTTGAGTATCTAGAGGCCAGAGGGGCACAGGACCCAAGGCAGCATGGATTCACAGAAGGAAGATCATGCCAGATTAATCTGATAGATTTCTTTGACTGGGTGACCAAAGTAGTAGATCAGGGAGGGGCTGTGGACATGGCCTACCTAGACTTTAGCAAGGCATTTGACTCAGTCCCACACAAAAGATTAATATACAAGTTAGCCAGCCTAGGAGTGGGTCCCAAGATGACAGCCTGGGTAAAGAATTGGCTGGAGAATAGGACACAGAGAGTAATAGTAAATGGAGTCCACTCTGAAGAAAGGGGTTACTAGTGGGGTACCGCAGGGTTCAGTATTAGGACCGGTCCTCTTCAACGTCTTTATAAGCGACATTGCAGAGGGACTGAAAGGAAAAGTATGTCTCTTTGCAGATGACACAAAGATCTGAAACAGAGTTGATGCACAAGGTGGGGTTGAGAGAATGAGAAGGGACTTGGCAAGGTTAGAGGAATGGTCAAATGTATGGCAGCTTAGATTCAATGCTAAGAAGTTGCAAGGTAATGCACCTGGGAAACAAAAACTCAGGGGAAGAGTACACAATGGGGGGTGAGATACTAACAACAACAAAAATGGAAAGGGACCTGGGGGTAGTCATAGCAGATGACCTAAAGGTGGGCAAGCAATGTGAGAGGGCAGTAAGGAGGGCTGGGGGGATACTGGGATGCATAGGGAGAGGCATCACCAATAGAAAACAGGAAGTTATTATCCCTCTGTACAGACAGCTGGTGAGACCCCATCTGGAGTACTGTGTGCAGTTCTGGAGACCCAATCTCCATGAGACATAGACAGGATGGAAGCTGTCAGAGGAGGGCAACTAAAATGGTGCAGGGTCTGCACGGAAGACATATGAAGAGACTTAAGGAGCTTAATATGTATAGCCTCTAGGAAAGGAGGGAGAGGAGGGACATGATAGAAACTTTCCAAGTACCTCAAAGGAATCAACAAAGTCCAAAGAGGGTAGCATCTCTTCAAAAAAGAGGTGTGCAAGAACAAGGGGCACAATTTGAAGATAGAGGGGGCTGCTCAGAGGTAATTTAAGGAGTATTTTTTCACAGAGAGGTTGTGGATGCTTGGAGCGGCCTTCACGGTTGTGAAGTCCAAAAACAGTGGTGGAATTCAAGCATGCATGGGACAGTCATAAGGCAATTCTAGGGGGTGGGGGTAGGAAGAAGTAGGCTGCTGGTTAACTAGGATATGCAGCTTATCCATTAGGTTGGGAAATGGGCAGACTGGGTGGGCCAAGTGGTCCTTATCTGCCATCAAATTCCATGTTTCTATGTTTCTATGGTAATATCTCAGTAATTGTGGCAACTATGGAAAAAATTCCACTGCAGTTGTAATCATGACTTCAAAACCTCCATGTGTGCTGTGGGTAGCAAAAAATCTGTATCTCGAATCATTTTCAAGATGCAGATGCCGAAAGGCGCCGTGGGGGCCGCAATGCTATCCTATCGGAAATTTCTCAATTTCAAAACTCTTTGACTATAGACCTATTTAATATTTTGGGACCAAACCACCAAAAGGCACATCTGTGGGACCAGGGCTTGCCATCCAGAAAATTGCAGCCCAAAAGCACAATCTGCCTTGGCACAATGAAGTGACAAAGAAAACAACACATGGGAAAATGTTTTCGAGCACTGTTTTCACAAATACAAAAAATGTTTTTGTGACACCCCTATACCTTATAATGAAATCCTTTCATGCACAAAAATATGTTGCCAAGCCACCTTTTTTTGTGCATGGTCGTCTAATCTTTAAAAAAAAGTTTTCTAAAGCAAAATGCCAAAATGGTGGAAACATTTTGAAAAAACATATTTCCAGACTACTTGCACAACTGATGCCAGAGACAAATTCCTCAAGGCTTGAATAAGTAAACACAAGTGTTGGTGTTTAGCAAGAGGCACTTTTTTTTATTTACAACATTTTTTGTATCAAACTAACTGAAAGCAAGATGGCGGCAGCATGAAAACAGAAATCCGGAACATGAAAACAAAAATGTTTTTCTGAAAGTTTTTGCAGTTCACATATACATTTTGCAATAGGCAAAATGGGACAAGAAAAAGCGTGCATTAGGTTTACCCCTACCACACCCCCCAACCCTCCACACTTTGCAACAAGGCGGCACAGTATTGCCATAGGGTTCATCAGGCCCAACTTTCACCCGATTCCATGTGCAAAGCAATGACATGCTACAGTATAGAGAGAAATGGGCACAGCAATTATGTCTGATGTCCCAGCCATACCTTAGTCATGTTGGTATGTAGAGTGGGTAGGTGGTAAAAGTAACCCTAACATCACATTTCCATACTTTGCTGCTGTGCTATCAAACCTAACTGGTGCATTAATGAAGTTTTTTGCAGTGAATTTTCATTTTGTTTGATAAAATGTAATGTAACTGGTAACTGGGATGTATTTGTGGGAGCGCGGGCCCTCTGGGCCCTTTGCTTCCTTCATGTTGCCCATATTTTGCGTAATGGTATGTGTCTATGGCAGTGCAGGCCCTCTGGGCCCTGTGCTCCCACTTATACATAAGTACGGAGTCATACAGCAGCCCAGAGTACTGAAAAGGAACCCTCTTAACACTTATTTGGCAATATCTCAGTAACAGTAGCAACTATTGAAAAAAATTCCACTGAGGTTGTAATCATGACTTTGAAACCTCCACACATGCTTAGTACACCTAAAGGTGGACAAAGCTGCGGGTAGCAAAAAATCAGTATCTTGAATTATTTTTGAGATACCGGCCCCGAAAGTACTGACTCAGATGCGACGTCAATTTTAAGATCAGCATACTGGCGTGGACACTGCAAATAGAACCCCAACTCTTTAAGCAGCCTTACGAAGAGTAAAGGCTTCTCGAAGCACTGGGGCTCTGTTTATTGTACTGTAAGTGGGCTGCATCTAACCTGGTAATTTACTGTACCTCACATCTGGGTGTATGGTAGGCCAGATTTAAATAAACACTGCACCTGAATGAACACGTGATGCCACAGAAACATAGAATTTGCCAGCAGAAAAGGACCACTCAGCCCACCCAATCTGCCCAGCTGTTCTCTACCAACTTGTAACTCCTGCCTGTATATGTTACTGCATGTCTTATTCTACCTGCGTCCATCAGGACCTCCTTGTGAATAAGCTTGCTCAATGGATTTTTCCTGAAATGAACTTGAACCTACTCCACCTCCATAACACTATTAATCTCTGTTGACCTCCTCCTTCCCCTTTTTCTAATATACTCATATGTTTATCCCATGCATGCTTCATGCCTCTTACCATTTTAGCTTCCACCACTTCTCCTGGCAGTCTGTTCAAGGTGTCTACCACCCTTTCAGTAAATAAATATTTCTTCACATCTATCCTGAACTCCTCCATCCCAGCTTCATTGTATGTCCCTGGGTTTGGGTGCTCATTCTCATTTGAAGAAAACTCCCCAACTGTACCCGGTTTACCCCTGTGAGGTACTTTGTAGGTCTTGATCATGTGACCTCTTGTGCTCCTCTCTTTCAGAGTGTACATGCTGAGATTCTTCAGCCTTTCCTTGTCGGGATTCCTGTGAAAATCCCGAACCATTTTAGTTGCCCTCTTCTGGAAAATCTGCACCTTATGCCCGTTTTGAAGTGTGGACTCTAAAACTGGACACAATACTCCAGCTGGGGGTATACCAGGGAGTGTTACCACGGCAGCACAACATCCCTCCTCCTCCTACTGGAGATGCCACTCCTTATGCACCCCAGAATCCAATTTGCCCTGCCCATATCCTTGTCACACTGTACTGCCATCTTGAGGTCCTCTGATATAATAACCTCAAGGACCCTGTCATGTCTAGTAAGTATCAGTACCTCCTGTCATCCTATACTCAGCAACGGAGTTCATATGCCCTATGTACATGATTTTACACTTTTTGGCACTGAACCCCAACTAAGTAAGAAAATGGAATTGATTTGAATGAATTACAGGCTTTTAAGCAGCTTTTCAGGGCATGTGTATGTGTGAGTGTGGGGGGGGGGGCTCTTCTACTATAACTATTAGCTTTTGATTTTGGCCTCAACTCAGGTGGACTCCTGTAAACAGATGAAACATGTTTAAGAAAGGCTCATAAGAAATGTGATAAAGTCTTTATACATTAGCCTGGGCTGAGTTTGCAGATAGGAGAGATAGACACATAGACTTTGACAGCAGATAAGGACTGCTTGGCCCACCTAGTCTGCCCATTTCCCTACATACAGGATAAGCTGCAGATCCTAGTTAACCAACAGTCTATTTTTTTCTACCCCCACAAGAACTGACTTATGTCTGTCCCATGCATTCTCCCACAGCTTTAGAGCACACAACCTCCTCAGGAACACTGTTCCATGCGTCCACCATACTCTCTGTGAAAAAATATTTCCTCACATTGCCTCTGATCTGTCCCCCCTCTATCTTCAAATTGTGGCCCCTTGTTTTTGAACATTTTTTTTTACTGAAAGATGCTACCCTCTTGGACTTTGTTGATTCCTCTGAGGTACTTAAAAGTTTCTATCATGTCCCGCCCTCCCTCCTTTCCTCAAGGGTATACATATTAAGCTCCTTTATTCTCTTCTTGTATGGCTTCTCTTGCAGACCCTGCACCATTTTAGTTGCCCTTCTCTGGACTGCCTCTGTCTTGTCTATGTCCTTGTGGAGATGGGGTCTCCAGAACTGGATGCAGTACTCCAGATGGGGTATCACCAACTGTCTGTACAGAGGGATAACAAGTTCCTGTTTTCTGTTGGCGATGCCTCCCCCTATACATCCCAGTATCCCCCCAGCCCTTCCTACTGCCTTCTCACATTGCTTTCTAACCTTAAGGTCATCTGATATGATTACTCGCAGGTCCCTTTCCATTTTTGTTGTTGTTACTACGCCCCCATTGTATAATCTTGCCCTGGGTTTTTGTTTCTCAGGTGCATTATTTTGCACTTCTTTGCATTGAATCCAAGCTGCCATACTTCTGACAATTCCTCCAACCTTGCCAAGTCCCTTCTCATCCTTTTCATGCCTCCTTGTGTATCAGCCCTGCTTCAGATGTTTGTGTCATCTGCAAAGAGGCATACTTTTCCTTCTAGTCCCTCTGCAATGTCACTTATAAAGACTTTAAAAAGGAGATGCAGTCTGTTCCTAATTAATGAGCTTCTCACTGGCCACCTGTGAGCCTGTTATGGGCCAGAGCTTACTACATAAGCATTTGTCAATGCCAAATGGTTGCTTTCTGGCATTAGCAGTGAAAGTGCAGGAGTTAGACAGATGGGGCACCAATTCTCAAAGCCCTGTGTCAGACGCAAGGTGTCTGCAGTAAACAGATATGGTCCAAGGTGCACCTTGCATCTATGATTGCACTCTGTGTGATTCACAAAGGTGACATGAGTTGACCACTGTCCACCTGCCCCAAACAGGGCTTGCACCTGCAATGCACTGCGGCATGGCAGAAGGAGGACTACGGCCATTGCATGCTGCATCCTGTGATTCAAAGACATCACCAGGTGGGAGAATTTCTAAGTGTCCTTAGACCAGCCAGGGCAGACATAAGGGGACGTAGACATTCTCCATTGGGTGACATGCCTGTGTGCAGTACACTATGGGTGAAGGTCCACCCACCATACACTCCAGAGTGTGGCCACGTATGTGTGACCCCCATCCTAGTGGTCCAATGGCACCCCTCACAGCTCCCTGATGCCACCTGTGTATCATGTTGGTACCCCCATCCTGATGTGGCTCTCCTGATCCCATATGCCTGCCCCATCAGTGCTATTGCAGCACCAACGTATGGTGGTACAGTGAAGAAGAAGAATCAGCATTTATATAGCGCTTTTCATACACAGTATCCCAAAGCGCTTTACAAGCAATGCTAGACTGGTAGTGAAGTGACTGAATGTGTGGTGGCAGCCATATCGCACATCATCACCCACACACAGCCTGGATAATTGCATGATCCGGTTTTATGGGAAGGGGAATGTTGGCCAGGACACCGGGAATGTTCCCCGCTCTTTGAAAAGAGTGCCCTGAGTTCTTTATCTTCCACCTGGACACCCACCAGGACAACACCAGGATGGGCAGAAGGGACCTCGGTTTAACGTCTCATCTGAAGGACGGCACACCTCAGCAGTACAGCACTCCCAATACTGCACTCTAATGCCAGCGATTTTTAGGTGAAAGTCCAATTCCAGTGTGGGACGAGAACCCACAACCTTCTGGTCCAGAGATGGATGTGCTACCAACTGAGCCACACTGACACCAGTGCCCACCCATGCCCCAGCAGGTGGTGCCCAAACCCCCCGTACACCAGTCCAGACTGCTCCCCAGTGCCCAGCACATCCCACCACTCGCCTCCATGGCCAGGCACCAATTGCACCAAACATGGTGGGGGGACATCGACTCACCAGGTTGGGTCCACATGCCTATTACCTAGTGGGACAAGGGGTCCTATGTTAGTCTCTGGTGGCCTGTGGTGGACCTGTGCAGTGTGTCAGGGGTTTGCCACAGGGTTCCAGTCAGTGCTATTGTGGAGACTTAGCCGCTGGGACCCCTCCTGTACCTGAATCAGGTGCAGGGTCCCTGGTGCACCAGGCATTGGTGCAAGATGCTGCTTGCCACAGCTTGTGCCAGATGCAATCCCCTGTGAGAATCAGGCTCATGCAGTATATTAATGGCAGTGAAGCACTGAACTGAAGCCAACCCCACCCCCACCCTGCAGAAAAGGGCAGGCACTGGGGATGTGCCTTTGGGTCATTGCCCATAACGGTTACATTTCCCCTCACCCTACCTTGCAGACCCTGACAAGTGTCGAGGTGTGCCTTGGGTGTTCGGGCTTTACTTATCTCATTCCATAAGGAAATATGCTGAAATGAGTACAGTATAGGAGAATGGGATGGATTCTGGGACCAAAGAGTCCAAGGTGCACCTCGAAGCCTGTCACTGGCTGCAGGATGCGGGTGGGAGTGGAATGGCATGAGCATTACTGTCGACAATCCCAAGTCACATTACTGACACCTGTAGGACATTATGGTTGAAAACCCTAAGACCCTGGGCATTTCTTGGCATTTTTACTCCAAGTTTTCAACATGGGCTTTTTGTGATCCCACCGCATGAACAGAGACGCTATCAGTTTGTTAGCCAAAAGGTGATTTTGCACAGCAACTGCAGCATTTGGCCCCATAGGTGTGAAAACACATTTCAAACAGGATGTGAAAAATGACAGCTGTACTGTTTATGAGGAGGTGTAAAAAAATGGCAATGTTGAAAATCTGGAATGAAAATATAAAAAAACTGGCCAAGTCATGAGTGCATAGAAACTGCACAAAGCACACCCGTAATGTAATTAGTTGGGGGAATTTTTACAGCAGAGTTTCAACACAGACATTTTGGGACCTTTGCTCATGAACAGTGTCACTGTGATTTTCTTAAATCAATCCCAAACACTGATTTCCCATAGTGACAATGCTATTCTGCACTTGAAGTGCAAAAACACATTTCAGCGAGGTTGTGAAAAATGACAGCTGTACTGTTCGTAAGGAGGTGTGGAAAAATGCCAATGTTGAAACTGCACAATGTATACTCGTAACACAGTCATTTTATGGACTTTTGTCACCAAATTTTCAGCATAGCCAGTTTAAGACCTCTGCTCATGAACAGTGTCACTGTGATTTTCTTAATCTGTCCTGAACATTGATTTTGCACACCAACCACACCATTGTATGCTGCATGTCTGAAAACAAATATCAGGTGAAATGTGAAAAATGACAGTTGTACTGTTCATAAGGAGGTGTGGTAAAATGGAAATGCTAAAAATCTGGAGTGAAAATATTAAAAATGCTCGAAGGTACGAGCGTCCGTAGGAACTGTGCAATGCACGCTCATAAAATAGTCATTTTGGTGAATTTTTTCACCAAATTTTCAACATAGCCATTTTAACACCTCTGCTCACAAACAGTGTCACTATGATTTCTTAATGTGTCTCAAAAACACTGATTTCGCACACAGACTGTGCCATTGTTCGCTACATGTGCAAAAACACATTTCAGGTGAGATGTGACAAATGACAGCTATACTGTTTATAAGAAGATGTGGTAAAATGACAATGTTGAAAATCTGGAGAGAAAATATAAAAAATGCTCAAACTTACGAGCGTGTGTAGGAACTGCGCAACGCACGCTTGTGAAACAGTCATTTTGGTGAATTTTTTCACCAAATTTTCAACATAGGGTTTTGGGGGCCTACCTCATGAACTGTGACACTGTCATTTTGTTACTCAGTCCTGAAAGGTGGTTCCGCGCAGTGACTGTAAAATCACCTTTCAGGACAGAATAACAAAACAGTGACTGAATTCATTAGGTGGGGTCCCAAGAACCCTATGTTGAAAATATGGTGAAAAAATTCCTATAAATGGACGCGATATAAAAAAAAACATTTATGCCATTATACAGTTTACCGGCATTTCTTCAGTTCGTGGTCAACTTTGAAGAGTCAGGCGTGTTCCCGGTCTCACCGAAGATTATCGGCCGGCTCCATAGAGAAGTATAGTATGGGGTGGGGTATGGGGAGGTGGAGTACGAGAGGAGGGGTGGGCGCCTGGTTGGGGAGGAATCGATAGGGACCATTTTCTACTTTACATTTTTTGTTTTTTTCAGGAAGGTTTTCTTTTCAGGACATTTGTTTGGGCACACTGGGGTGGGCTCCCAGCATACCACCTGATTATTTGGGTGAGCTGTAGCCAAAGAGATTGGGCACTCCGTCAGCACCTATCGAGTGCTGGGTGGGGAAGACAAGAGCCGAGGGGAATGGGCACCCCTTGGCAGACAAGACATTCTGGGGGTGAGCATTATGCCAGTAGAGTGGCTCCCCATCAACCAAAAGATGTATAGAGGGCATGCCAACAGGGGGACTGGGCATCCCTGTTGGCACATAAGTGTGGGGGTGGTGGCAAGAGCTGAGGGGGACTGGGCACCCCCCTCGGCACAGGAGAAATTTAGAAAGGGGAGGATTATGCCGACGGGGAGTGGGCTACCCCATTGTTTTTTATTTTCTTGAAGCATTTCACCAGGAAAGTACACTAAAGGGGGTGGGGGCCGGTGGCTTGCAGCTCTGTAATTGGCTGCTGCAGTCAGGAAGCATACTGAACAGCTGATTGTGTATTGACAGGGCACTCCCTGATTGCAGCAGTTCAATTTCTTTGATGTAGTGGCCTGCTTGTTAACTGTGGTGATCCAGAGCATGGTCCTCTATTGGCCAGGCAGAGACCAGCCCCTGAATGGGCTGCTGCCATTCAACACAACACTGCCGTGCCTCCACAACCTGCTTGTGAAAAACTGTAACGCAAGGTGTTTCTCTCACATGCATGCAAGCAACACAAAAGTGAAAGCTAGTATTGTCACAGTTTGAACAGCAGAATCAGTAGTATTATCAACAGTGTATAAACATGATTGCACTATTTAGTAGACATGGACAAAATATATCAGTATTTGGTTTTACTTGCCTGATATATGGAGATGGAAAGTCTGACTAAATCATGGATATGGCCATAAATCATGAATCATCATCGTTGTCATCAGTACTACGACTCATCCTCTGGACAGTCGAAGACTATACACAATGGGTGGGATATTCAAAGCAGTTGTACATGGCACAACTGAGATGCACCTGCGCAAGTGTGAAAATGCACCAAAGAGCGATATTCAGCAGGAGTCAATGCACCACGCAAATCGCAGTGCACCAATTCGCAACCCTAATGAATGTATGCGCAAGTACAGGGGGCATAGCCATGAATAAGCGGCGCAGTGCGATATTCAACAGCAAGCAAAGGGTGCAAGTGTAGAGTAACAGGGACATGTGTTGAGCAAACTTGAGAGCATAAAAAGAGGAAGCAAGCAAGGGATGGAGGCATGCACCACAGGGGAGCAGGAGAGAGAGGGAGAGTGAGTAGGCAGGCAGGACAGCAGGAGGGGTGCAAGACAGAGACAGAGGCAGGTGAGAAGTGCAACAGAGTGTGGGACTGGGCGTGTGACACTGAATGAGCCTGCGTGTGTGTATGCATATGTGTGTGTGTGTGTGTGTGTGTGTGTGTGTGTGTGTGTGTGTGAGAGCAGGGGGGCAACCACAGCAGCGTGAGTCTGCGACACTGAGCTGAGGAGTGGCAGCGAAAGTGCCCAGACAGGTGGGAGGTGGAGGCCACAGCCAACAGGCCACCAGCTGATAACCCCGAACGCAGGTGTGCACCCAGTGCAGGGGCACACGCAGCAACACACAGCCGGTGGGGGCCTGGGGAGACAGCCGCCGGGGGGGGGCAGGACAGCCCAGGCCATGGCCAGTGCCATCTTCTAGATGGAGGCAGTAATGAGGGGTATGAGGAGGCAGGAGTCAGAGCAGCGCAGCTGTGGAAGGGCCCATCAATGGTTTGCCTGGAACAGGTGGTACCATGCCCACACTGCCTTTGAACAGTACAGTGGCACAGAGATCATGGGCCAGTACCACCTGAACCGGGCAATCCTGAAGCAGTTCTGTGAACTGTGCAGTGATGAGATGCTGGTATCCACAAGACGGAGCCACGCCATGTTGGTGGAGACCAAGGTCACGGCCATCATGTGCCTGCTCACCACGGGTACCTTCCAGAGACCAACAGGGGACACCACAGGCATAACCCAGTCAGCCGTGTCATGGTTCCTCACACAATTCCTCAATGCACTGCTGCCACATGCTGCAGAATGCATCCATTTCCCCAGCACACAGGCAGAGTGTACAGAGAACATGCAGGAGTTCCACAGGGTGACACGTGTGCCTGGCATGCTGGGGGCCATCGACTGCACCCACATAGGCATCTGCACAACACCTGGGCAGGAGGGGGTAGTCTACATCAACAGGAAGGGCTACCCCAGTGTCAACTGCCAGGTGGTGTGCAATGCCAGGGGATGCATAATCAACATCTGTGCCACACACCCTGGTGGAGCACACAATGTCTTCCTCTGGCACCAGTCAGCACTGAGCGACAGGTTTGAGAGTGGGGACATCCCCACTGGCCACCTAGTAGGTGAGTAGACAGTTAGAATGGGCAGCCTGGCACAACAGGGTAGGGTGTGGGGGATGCTAGGCAAGGGGCATCAGAGAGTGTGGCCGGGAAGGCAATGGGGTGCAGCTACACAGACCACCATGTTAACCACACATGTCAACACCAGCTGGCAGCAGATACACACTCCAACCCTGGCTGCTCACCCCATAGCGGTGCCCGTTGACCCCAGTGCAGGAGCAATACAATGATGCACACGCCAGCAGATGGAACATCATTGAGCATGTGTTTGGGCTGCTGAAGGCCCAGTTCCATTGCCTGGACAGGTCTGGTGGTGCCCTACAGCACAGCCCCTCAAAGGCCTATGGCCTATTCCTGGTCTGCTGTATGCTACACAACATGGCCACCGACCATGGGATAGCTGTCGAGGTTGAAGAGAACAACAGTGGGGACAACACAGACACCAGGCCAGGTGGTGGTGGGCAGCCCCCACTGGGTGAAGGAAACCCAGGCTGAACAGGATGGCCCAGCTGCACTGGGACACAATTGTGGAGAAGCACTATGATGCAAGCAGGTAGGTGAACATGACCATACGCATGTCCCAGGGACCATGGCACAGTAGTCAGGCATGCAAGGCTGGGCCCCATGACAGACACGGCTGGTGGGTAGCGTGGATGGGCATGGGACTGGAACCCGTGGAAGCATCCTGTACAGCACTGTAAACCCCACCCACACACCCGCAAACACATCTACATGCACACAGGCATCCACATGCGCACGCCCAGAGGCTGCCAATAGGCATGTGTCAGACGCTGAACACTGGTGCACAGTAGTGGCCGGTGTTGTGTTGGCATCATCATGCACATGCCACAGTGGCCAGTAGCTGGATGGGTGTCCACAAGGCCTATGTGCACTGCCAACCACTAAATGACATGTCCCTGGAATGCACACACACACACGCCACACAGATGTGTACACAGGGCAGTGGCAGACAACAGACAGGGAGGATGGCAGCTCAGGACTGCCGCATGGTCGCACGGCCGCCATGGATACATGGGTGGCCCCACCAAGATTGCCCAGCAGATGCAGGGGTCTGCAGGCTCCCGAACATGCCCGCTCCAGGCATGCCTGGAATGCCCACAGCAGATCCCAGCATCAACACTGATGGGGTGGCATGATGCCGTGAATGAGGGGTGGATAAGTCACTCCACAGGGTCTGTGGCAGACAGCCATGCACCAGGGTGGTCAGTGGTGCTAGACCAACCGTGACCGCAGTGATAAGTCAATCCAGGGCTGCAATCGTGTCCTCCTGCATACGTGTGGTCTCAACCAGGAGCTTCTCTAAGTACCTGTCATGCCTCTCTGTGGACTGGAGCAGCTCTGTGCCGAGTGCACTCACCCCTGACATGACCAGCACCTGTTGCTCCACGGATGCCTGTAGCAGACGGGTGTGCTCAGTTATGGGGTCGGCACCCTTGGGGGCATGAGCATTGTGCCGACCCATGGATGGTGCTTGACCCCGCAGCACAGCCCCTCACCCTGGTGGGGGCTGATCAGTCTGTGGTGCACCATTGGCAGCTACTACAACCGGCCCCCCCATCGACCTTGTCCTGCTGCCGCTGCTGCCCCTCCAGCCACTGTGAATGGATTGGCTCCAGTGAGGCTGCACCACCACCGCCACCCCCTTCAGACCGCCCTGCAACAATGGCACCCACAGCATCGCCACATGTGGTGGCCAGTGGGCAGTCAACTGCGGCCAGGACACTGTCTGCGCTGCCATGGTGGGTGTGTGGTATGGGCGCCTCCACCTGAACAGCAACACCACTATCCAGGATACTAGCCATGTCATCATCATCAGTCCTGGACCTCACCCCGATCTGTGTCTCGGCATACTGGATGCTATGGCTGGCATACTGCTGAAACACAGACAAGGCCTCATCTGCAACAATGCCACAGGCATCCGGCTGGACAGTGGGATTGGGCTGACTGTGGTCCAGACCCCAGACATCGGTGGAGGTGGATGTTCGGTCCTCCAGGCCCAGGACGCCACCATGGTGGACACCCCCACCCTTGCTGCCGCATGCAGTCGCTCCAGAGGTGAAAAGGAATGCAGTCACATTAGTGGCACTGGCACACACTTCTGCCCCCTGCCCCCCTTCCCCAGGCACTGCTGTACCCACCATGCAGTGATGGGCTGCCCCCCATCTGGAACCCACCACTGGGCACCCCTTCGATGTCACTGCACCGCATGGACACCACCACCAACTCCTCCCCGCGGTGACAGCTGTGGCACGTCAGGCTGTACACCGCCAGTGGCAGCACATGCAGCTCAGATGGCAGCCACCTTCTCCTTGATCCTCATCTGGTCAGTGCCTACCTTCTTCTTGCACTCCTGTGCTGTCCTTTGATGGCTACTCTGCTGGTTCACGGCCCTGGTCACACCATCCCATGCTGTTGCCCGAGTCTGTGGGGTGCCTGTTGAGCCACTCAGGAGAGGCTCCTGGTCCAGGTAGACATCAAATAGGCATTGCTCTCTGCCTTCGTGAAGTTTGGCCTGTGCTTCCGTGCTGGCCCAAGCTCCTAACCTCCTCATGTTCCATCATGCTTAGTCCTGTGGGTATGAACATGTGGTCAATGATGACTACAACCACAATGCCCTCCCATCCCACTGTCACAATAGACCCATGGCCTGGTGGCTTACCTCTGAAGGATGCAATACCGGTCTAGTGAGTGTGCAGTCCCGTGGTGCATTTATAGCACATTACATGCAAATGAGGGGGATGCACAAATGTAATAAGATGCAAATGCCTCTGATGCACCGCCGATATGCTGAATAGTTAATCTGCATATGCCAGCTGAATATCACGATGTTGCACATGGCACATTGGTACTGCACATGAACAAGACATGGCGCAACATTATGACATGCACAGTTGGACTGGCAGTGCTCATGCATGCAGTGCCATTGCGTACGTCAGTGATGCATCCTATGCACACTGCGCCAAATGTGGTACAGTGCTCTGCTGCTATTGGGCATGTGGTGCTCGAGTGCTATATGGTGCCCGTGCACAATTGGCCCATGGCCCGTAGGGCCCACAAGCCCCTATTGCGCACCATGCATGCTGCCCCTTGACCCCACGAGTGCCCTTTAACCCTCCAGGTGTCCTACAGCACATGCCAGTGCTGCACCAGCTCTATCACACAGCATCATGGATGTGCAATTGGGGATATCAGTGCATCACCAAGTGGGTCGCGCACCCACAGCACGTGTGGATTGTGCGCTACTGGGTGCCATTTTGGTTGTGCAACTGCTGGAATGACCATGCCATGCTGCAGTACTGCTAGGGCTCCCAATTGGTCCCAAGCACAATTAATGAATCTTGTGGCCCTTGTGGAGCCACATGTGGGTGGTTTGTATGGCCAGATGCCCCTGGATCAGCCACATATGGAGGTGTGGCAGGAGGTGGCTGAGGAGCTTGATGAGGCCACTAGGGTGCAGCGCAGCAGTGAGCAGTGCTGCTACCGCTACGGTGACCTGCGGAGAAGGAACCCTGAGCAGCTACAGTCACTACTGGCACGCGTCCAGAGGGGCTCAGTGCCACATCCAGGTGAGTGCACTATGTCCATGTCCAGGCCATTCCAGTGTTCTGTGGGGTCCAGCAGGGTGTCACACCACACTGTGGGGGGGGCTGTGGATGTGCATTCTGTTGGCCATGTCAGTACACCATGGGTGTGCTGTGCCACCACACTGCCACTGCATGGGGCCAGGGGGCTTGCTGTGCTGTGGGGGGGGGGCTTGTGGTGTTGCCAGGTACTGATGTGTCATTCTCAATGTCTCCCTACTAGGCCCTGAAGATAGATAATGTGCACATCTGGCTGGTGCTGCAGGTGGGCAAGGGCAGTCCAATGCTGGGGCATGGGCATGGGATGCAGGCCGTAGGGGCATTGCCACCAGACAGGCGCAGGGTGCGCCACAACAAGTAGGTAGGCACTCTTTCAGGGTATGATGTTATACAGGGTGGAGGGGGGTCACAGCCCCGTATGCACATGGCCATTCCAGCTGTGCCCTGCCGGCAGTGTCCATTGCACCATGTCATGGCTATCTCACATGTGTGTGGCTGATGCAGGTGGGCTGTGGGTGCACCTGGATTCCAGCTGTGCCACTGCCATCCCGCTGCTTAATCTTGTCACCTGGCTGCCATGGTTATGGTGTGAGGCACATGGGTGGTGTTGGTGTGCAGTGCTTTGCGTGGCTGTGGATAGTCGGGTTGGCGGCTCATGTGGGTGCACTTGCTGCAGGAGGCTGCATGCCATCTCAGGGGCACATGACACCGCTGTCCGCTGTGCATGGTGGGTGGGCTACAGTCATATGGACTTGCACTGATACCATGTCCCCTGCTTTGTCCTAGGTGTCCATCACCCTGATGTCCACACTAAGCTTTTGAGGAGGATCTTGCAAGTCTCTTCTGCCACGCTCCGGGTGGCACATCTGATTCAGCAGGCTCTGTGCAGGCCACGCCGACGACATCGGCGTCAGGCACCAATGAGGTGTCGATGACCATAGGGCTTATTGGCCTACACCCGCTTCCCTTCCCTTCCCTGTCTCCCCCTTTCCCTATCTTGTACCCTTGTACAGCTATTACCCCTGTCCCCCTGCCTCCCTTCCCCAGCCTCCTGGTTTGTTTGTTGCCTCCACATTCTTTGCTCCCTGTACCTGTTCCTTTTACTGTATATAGTTGTATTCTGACTGGTTTTAATAAATAGTTTTATGGTTAGCCATCTGTGTCTGTGTCTTATTTGCAGCTGGTGTGTGGAGCTCTGCTGCACTGGTGTGCATGGTGGCTGAGTGGGACATCTGGGGCTGACTGGGGATTGTGTCTGGTGGTCTCTGCCCAGTGGCTGGTGGCTGTGCCCTGGTGCGGCCTTTTGCTCTCTGTTCATGTTGTGTGGCATGTGCATTGTGTGCTGCTGGCATGTGTGTTGTCAGCTGTGGTCCAGGTGGCATGTCCCATCCCTTCCCGTGGGTATTGCTGGTGACTGTTTGCCAGTGGGCATTGATGCCACCATGCCTCCATACACCACTATGGTGCACATGGTCAGGGGCCTGCTGCTCTGTGCCTGCCATGCCTCCCTCCTGGCATCCTCTGCACCCTGGTGGTGGTCTATCCCACCCTGGTGGCATGCTCCTTGCTGTGCCTGTTGTCCTGTGTCCTGGTGCATGCTCCTCTGCCCCTTGCGTAGCCCTGGTTGCACTACGTCGCATGTTGGTTTGCTCCCTGGCACCACCCTGGTTGTGCTATGGCACATGTGTGTTTGTTCCCTGTTGCAGCCCTGGTTGCGCTATGGTGAATCCCTGCGATATTCCATCGTGTTGCGCTGGTGCTTGCAGTCATGCGCAGGCTTTGAATATCACATTCAGTGCACCATGGCACAGTGTGCTTGTGCTGCACTGCTGCTGTGCCAGTCTCTGGCGCATTTCTGAATATCCCACCCAATGTGTAAGTCACATACCTTCCAGTGATGGATTATGTTGATGCAGTATGTTCAGTATATCAATGAACTGATACTATATTTGGAGCTGTCTCAGTCTCTGTGCCTCTTTTATTAAAGTGCCAGCATTGACATCAGCACATATTTTTTTATGACAGCTCCATCTTCTAAAGGGTGTTTGGAGTATTTGTAAAACAATAACAGCATATGGACCCTTTTAATTCCTTCCTTTTGTCTCACTCCGTGCGCCTACTTTTTCTTTGCTTCCATTGCCTTTGTAAGAGTTGGACTGAAGAAATTATCAAGGATTGTTGTTCACACAGATGTTTTTTCTACAGGGTGTTTGACATACTTGTACAATGCTCCCAGCACATATGCTGAGACATATAACAAACATTGCCTTTTGGTGTACTCTGTACACCATTACATTGTCATTTGTACTCCCCCTGAAATCAGCCACACCCACACCAATGTTTAGGTTCAACAAATTTAAGCTTTATTAGGTAGATTCTCAATTACACTAACCTTTTAACTTTTAATATAATCTCCAACATTTTCTTATTTACAAAACTCTTTTGGGGTTGCCCCTTTATTCACATAGCCACAAAATTCACAGCATTATGGTTGATATTCAGCTCTTCTTTGGCTCGGGTGTAAAAGACCTGATGCCCCTTCATCACCTTTCAGATCTGTCTGGGTTCTGGTGTTCCACCTGATCCCCCAGACCAGTCCCCCTGAGGTGAATACCTCATGTGGAGCCCTCCTGCCCTGCCATACCTCCATCCAGCTGTGCCTCCCTTTTCCCACTAGCCCACAGGCCAACCATCTGGTCTGAGCCTCTGGGCTTCCCCAGTAAAATCTAGCAAATACCGCACATAAACCCTGCCATTTCTCAATTGCTTCCCTGATTGCCACATTTAGAGCAGCGTTGCCTACCACTGACATATGTACCTCATCTGTGTTGTACATCCCATTTGTGTCGTGTGTAATCAATGCATGTTTTATGTATAGTCCACCTGCCTTCCTACCCAGTCTGCCATTTTTCTCTTTACCCACTTCCGGGTTTTGTCTACTGCTAACACATCTCTAGCATGTTTCCAACATTTAATTGGTAGAATTTCCAATCATACTATTGTCACCTGCAGTCACCAAGATTTTATCACATCAAAGCCATTGAAGATCATGTGAACCAAAGCCACTCAGGGCATGTTTCCCAGGTCATTCTCCCCCCCACCCCATATATAACAATCAGATACAGGGACAGAAAAAAACCTGCTGATATCATCAAACAATGGCAAAAGCTGCCTCCGCTTTAATCCCCTCTGCCCACGCCACTTGATATGGTCTTATCCGGATCGTGTCCCATCTGCCGACCCCCCGCTGTGATTACAGCCCACTGTTCTGCCCAATGGATAAAAGAATGGCTGAAAATCCAAACCACCCAGCACCGTCCAAACCCTGGAAAACATAAAAATAGATGTTAAATCTCATTTCCTTACATACCTTCTGTAAGCCTGGAAGGACCACCTTCCCACCCTCTGTACTTTGGTGGAGGTGCCCCCAAGCCTAGCCACCTTTATGGCAACTCCGATCCTTAATGGGTGTGATGCGAACCTCTTGGGGTCCTCCCCAAGGAAGCCCATCCCCTTCTTTAGCACAGCCATGACCTGGGAGGTGGTGACTGGATCCCTGTTGCCATGCCTAAAAAAACACCCTTTTCCCTTGGGCCTAACTGCCATGTACGCCTCTAAAGCTTGATTACCCTCCCCAGTCTCCCTATCATGATTCAATTCAACCTGTATTCCCTTCCCAGACTAGTCCATCTTGGACCATCTGAGCCAGACTGTGGTGGCCCCAGCTGACCAAGACATGTCCTGGTCCTGTAGCCTACCCCGTATGTTCATCTTACCCCTGGCCACCACCTTACTGACCCTAAGTGCCCCTTTCTGCATCACCTTAAAGATGGCCACAAACAATCAGGCCTCATAATCCAAGGAGCATATGTGTGTCAGGCTAGCAACCAGCCTTTTCAGCAGTTCCCCGCAGATTGGCCTCTGCCTGTCCAGCTGTTGACCCTGAAGCCTGATCCACCCTTGCTGCATCCGTCAGAAGGCCAGAGCCCTGGTGGGGGTTCCCCACCACTGTAATTGGCAGACCATGCCAATATTAGTGAGGTGGATACAAATAGTTGATCCTGACATCCTCCCTCCCATTTTTCCAACATATACCTGATGACCTGGGGTTCAGATACTGGGCCACTTACCTCCAGCCCGGCCCTCTCACAGTACTCCTGGAAGCTCCTCCACATCATTTCATAGGCTGTCAGCATGTTAGGAGCCCATGCGCTCTGAAAGAGTAGCTGGCTCAGTCCATCCAATCTCCCAAAGGCATGGTGGCACCTGCATTCTCCGGACTGCCACCCTTGGGGCTACTGTCTGGAACCTGTCCAGCTGTAAATGTGAAAGGCTGTCAGCTATGTCATTCTTAACCCCTTCCACACGTCTTGCCTTTAAAGACAAATTCAGTCTCAGACCGTCCCATACCAGCATCCGTGCCACCCTTAGTACTGCTTCTGTGGACCCGATTTATAACCGACACCACTGTTATGTTACCACACTGGAAAATTACCTTCTTGTTCCTAAGGTGATCTCCCCAGACTACCATAGCTACCCATATGGGGAATGCTTCCAAAAGCATGATGTCCTTGGTGAGGTCCAGTTCTACCCAGCGGGTCGGCCATTCCTCCTATATCCATTCACCATGACACTATGGCCCCATGCCAAAGCCCCCAGCTGCATTCGTGAACAGCTCCTGGTCTTCGCCTGATTCCCACTTGTCCTGCCAGAAAGTTCTCTTTTACCTCTTTGCAAACTCAACCCAGTCATGGGGCAACTTGGCCTTAGCGGATGTCTGAACCAAGTGTTTGGTGAACACCCTCCCCGGGGCCACTGCCCTGCAGGCAAAATTCATATGCTCTAGTACCTGTTGAACAGGTTTGAGCTGTACTCTCAAGTCTCCACTTCCCCTTGAGTCCCTGGATGAGTCCCTTCAGTTTCTCCACCTTGCCCACTGGGAGTCAAAAACACTGCTGGTACAAATCTAGATGTATGCCTAGGAATTCTAGCTGCCTGCTAGGCCCCTCAGTGTTATCCTAAGCCAAAGGTACTCCAATCTCCCTGCACATGTCTTCAAAACCTTGGAACATGGCCTGTGTGTTCTCCCTGCTCTCTCCTATGAATAAGAAATCATCCAAATAGTGGATGACAACCCCCTGATTGTGGTGGATGGAAAATATCCATTGCAGCCAAGTACTAAAAATTCCTGTGTAAGGCTCAGCAATGTCATCAGCTGGAAGAGGTCAGAACCAAATTGTGAGGATTCATTATCAATCTGTGCATTGAAGTCCCCAAGATGCCTCGGACTGCTCCTATCCAACTGTGAATAGGGGTAGTCCAAGGCATCAGTAACCCCAGTACAACCAACACTACAGAGAAACATAGAAACATAGAAGTTGACGGCAGATAAGGACCGCAAGGCCCATCCAGTCTGCCCATTTCTTTTTCTACCTTATAAATGTGCCATCGGCCTGTGCTCTGTCAGTGGCCTATCTATTCATAGTCATTTGTATTGCTCCCTAATGCCTATCCCATGCCTGTTTGAAGCCCTGCACTGTATTCATAGCCACCACTTCTTGTGGTAAGCCATTCCATGCATCCACCACCCTTTCTGTGAAAAGAATTTCTCACATTCCCCTTAATCGCCCTCTCTAATCCTTTCATGCTGTGTCCTCTTGTCCTGCTATTTTTCTTATATTGAAACATGTTAGACTCTTTCACCTTGTTAATGCCCTTAAGGTGTTTGAGATGCCTCAATCATATCACCCCTCTCCCTCCTTTGTCAGGGTGTACATATTGAGCTCTGTTAATCTGTCCTCATATGTCTTCTGATGCAGTCCCTGCACCATTTTGGTTGCCCTTCTCTGGACTGCCTCAGTTTGGTTAATGTCCTTGTGAAGGTGTGGCCTCCAATACTGCAGGCAGTACTCCAGATGGGGCCTAACCAGTGTCTTGTAAAGAGGGATTATTACCTCCCTCTTACGACTTGTGATACCTCTACTAATATACCCTAACACCCCTAGCCTTACCTACTGCTTTAGAGGTCTGCTTGGATGATTTCAGGTCATCAGTGATGATGACGCCCAAGTCTCTCTTTCTTCCTTTGTGACTGCTAGCAACTCCTCCCAGCCTATAGGTGGCTTCAGGGTTTCTCTTCCCTATGTGCATGATTTTGCACTTCTTTGCATTAAATCCCAGTTGCCACTCTTCTGACCATTTTGCTAGTTTATCCAGATCTCTTCTCATTCTGCCCACCCCATCTGGATCATCTACTCTGTTGCAGATCTTGGTGTCATCTTCAATCAGACAAGCCTTACCCTCTAGTCCATCTGCAAGGTCACTAATGAAGATGTTGAAGAGGACTGGCCCTAGGACTGATCCCTGAGGTACCCCACTTGTGACTTGCATCTCTTCTGACTGTGTACCATTTACCACCACTCTCTGTTTTCTGCCTATCAACCAGCTTGCCACCCAGTTGACCAACTTCTGACCCACCCCAAGCCTACCCAGCTTATTTATCAATCTTCTATGTGCAACAGTGTCAAAAGCTCCGCTGAAGTCAAAGTAGGTGACATCAACTGCTCCCCCTTGGTCCACCACCCTGGTTACCCAGTCAAAGAAATCTATGAGATTAGTTTGACAGGACCTTCCTTTTGTAAACCCATGCTGTCTTGGATCCTGTACCCCTATGGATTCCAGGTGTTGTCCTATCCTTTCCTTAAGGAGTGCCTCCATAATCTTGCCCACTACTGAGGTAAGACTGACTGGTCTGTAGTTCCCCGCCTCCTCCCTGCTACCACTCTTGTGGAGCGGGATCACATGAGCCCTTCTCCAGTCTTCTGGGACCTCTCCTGTGCTCAGAGAATCACTAAACAGTTCTGCTAATGGCTCTGCTAGTTCCATCTTTAGCTCCTTAAGTACCCTGGGATGTATGCCATAAGGTCCCATTGCCTTATCCACCCTGAGCTTAGCACTTAGCATCCACTACCCCGCTAGCACTTCCCCGACATGCAGCCAGAAGCATGGGCACGCAAGGAATAGTGCAGGGCACTATTTCCAATTCACAAAGGCAGCCATGCAAATGAGCCCATTGGGAATGCAAGGTGTAAGGTGGCTATTTGCATGCCCATTATGGGACCATTCGCATAGGCTGTAAGGAGCATAGCACGGCCTTCCCAGACCCTGCGCCATAAGCAATTGAAGTCCCTGGTGGCTAGTGGTCCCTCCCACCCACTGATCTCTGTCCTAATCACCTAATTATATTACAAGATATATTGCCTTATGGTCTAGTGATCCCTCCCCCCACTGATCACTGTCCCAATCACACAGTTATAGTAAAATATACTGTATATGTGCTGGTGGTCTAGTGGTCTCTTCTCCCACTGATCATCATCCTGATCACCTAGTTATAGTAAAAGTATTATGTCCAGGTGGTCTAGTGGTCCCTCTCCCCACCAATCGCCATCCCGATCACCTAGTTATACTAAAATATATATGCCTTGCTGGCCTAGTGGTCCCTCCCCCACCGATTGCTGCCCTGATTCACCTAGTTATTGTACAAGACGTATACCCTGGTGGTGTAGTGGTCCCTGCCCCTGTGATCAATGGCCCAATATCAATAATGATATTAGCTGGATGTCTAGTGCTACCCCACTGGTCACCAATCACTACCCAATAACACTACTCTAAGATATCTCTGGTGGTCCAGTGGTTCCCCCCACCTGAAGCCCTGCCCAAAACTGTATTAGTATTCCCTGGTAGCTAGCGGTCCCTCCTTCTAATTGGGCACCTGCCTGATGTTGCATCACATTTGTTGGTGTCCCGTGTCACCCCCCATCCCAATCCCCTGTATAATCACTATAACCATATCCCTGGTGGTCTAGTCAACCCCTCTCTCCCCATCCCAGAGTACAAGTAAGTTAAATATATTTAATTTTTTTTATCATATCACTTTTTATCCTCCTACAGTGTGATCAACAGGGGCATCCAGCCACCGGCTCAACCTGCCCAGAGGGCAGCAGGCTCACTTGCATGATGGGGAGTTGATACGGCCATTCTCCAACCCACTGGGAGGCCCCCTATGCCATCCTAAGCCGGTTCGAGACTGAACCCTCACCAGTGCAATTCCACGACAGACCTCCGGGCAGTACAAGCGTGGCTATCGAGCTGCTCGCTCACACCCAGCCCATTTTCCTCCATGTTTTGGCCCCCTTGAGTACAGACATGCAATGACATTGAATGCATGCGTACTGACATTTGCTGCACTCACTTCAAGCACACCAGCTCTGGTGAAGCCACTGATCATCACCAGGGACTGCTACTGAGTGGTGGGATCCCTCAACCCTCCCCAGGGATGGGAAAGTAGTCTTTGGATGCTCAGTCTTAACCATCCCCTGCTGACCCCTGATGACCTGGCATGTTCCCGAACCTGGGTCACTGGCGTGGCATGAGGTGTGGCATCCAGCGCCTCAACCATTTGATACAGTCCCACACAAAAGATTAACACACAAATTAGCCAGCCTTGGAATGGTTCCAAGGTGGTATCCTGGACAAAATATTGGCTAGACAACAGGACGCAAAGGGTAGTAGTAAACAGAGTCCACAGTGAAGAAAGGAGGGTTACTAGAGGGGTACCACAGGGTTTAATACTGGGACCGATCCTTTTTAATGTCTTTATAAGTTACATTGCAGAGGAACTGGAAGGAAAAGTATGTCTCTTTGTAGATGACACAAAGATCTGAAACAGGGTTGATACACAAGATGGAGTGGAAAGAATGAGAAGGGATTTAGCAAGGTTGGAGGAATGGTCAAATGTATGGCAGCTCAGATTCAATGCAAGGAAGTGCAGGGTAATGCACCTCGGAAACAAAAACCCAGGGGAAGAGTACACAATGGGGGGTGAGATACTGACAACAGTAAAATGGAAAGGGACCTGGGGGTAATTATATCAGATGACCTAAAGGTGGGCAAGCAATGTGAGAAGGCAGTAAGGAAGGCTGGGGGATACTGGAATGTATAGGAAGAGGCATCAATAGTAGAAAACAGGAAGTTGTTATCCCTCTGTACAGGCAGTTGGTGAGGCCCCATCTGGAGTATTGTGTGCAGTTCTGGAGACTCTATCTCTGCAAAGACATAGACAGAGTGGAGGCTGTCCAGAAGAGGGCAACCAAAATGGTGCAGGGTCTGCACCAGAAGACATATGAAGAAAGACTAAAGGACCTTAATATGTATACCCTTGAGGAAAGAAGGGAGAGAGGGGACATGATAGAAACTTTTAAGTACCTTTAGGGAATCAACAAAGTCCAAAAGGGTAACATCATTCAGAAAAAGAGATGTGCAAGAACAAGGGGGCACAATTTGAAGATAGAGGGGTGATGGCTCAGAGGTAATGTGAGGAAGTATTTTTTTCATGGAGAGGGTTGTGGATGCATGGAACAGCCTCCCTGAGGAGGTTATGGAGTCAAGAACAGTGGGGGAATTCAAGAATGCATGGGACAGACATAACGCAGTCCTATCGGGGGGTAGGAGGAAGTAAGCTGTTGGTTAACTAGGATCTGCAGCTTATCTTTTAGGTAGGAAAATGGTAATCCAAGGATACTAGCGCACACCACCCCCTGCCCCCCCACATAACATAGCATAACATTTAAACTTTCCTCTGCCACAGTTGGCTATATTTACTTTCAAGCTCCATGTGAGGAGAGGTCCCTCTTAGTTTCAGACTGGAATTCCAATTTGAGTAAGCTAAATCACCAACATCAAGGTGGGACCCTTTGATTTAGACCCTAACTTTCCAGTGCCACAATGGCTACAAACTGACTCCTTTTATACTGTGCTCCCAGCAAGGATTTTACACAGAGTGCCTCATTGACCACTAATTAACTCACTTTATACTGTGCTCCCAACAAGGATATTACACAGGTGTTTTAAAGGGAGCATGCTAAGGAGGAGTACCACAAACTCCCCAAACTTAAACAAATCCAAAAATAGCATGCTCAAACATTTTATGTTACTTCACACTGGTCCCACCTTGACGTTGGTGATTTAGCTTCCTCAAATTGGAATTCCAGTCTGAAACTAAGAGGACCCTCTCCTCACATGGAGCTTGAAAGTAAATATAGCCAACTTTGGCAGAGGAAAGTTTAAATGTTATGCTATGTTATGTGGGGGGGGAGGGGGTGGTGTGTGCTAGTACCCTTGGATTGTATGTTGTTTACCACAACCTAGCAGAGCCCTTTAGACGAGATGTGAATTCCAGTGTGAAGTAACATAAAAGGTTTGAGCATGCTATTTTTGGATTTGTTTACGTTTCTGGAGTTTGTGGTACTCCTCCTTAGCATGCTCCCTTTAAAACACCTGTGTAATATCCTTGTTGGGAGCACAGTATAAAGTGAGTTAATTAGTAGCTGATGAGGCTCTCTGCATAAAATCCTTGCTGGGAGCACAGTATAAAAGGAGTCAGTTTGTAGCCATTGTGGCACTGGAAAGTTAGGGACTAAATCAAAGGGTCCCACCTTGATGTTGGTGATTTAGCTTACTCAAATTGGAATTCCAGTCTGAAAGTAAGAGGACCCTCTCCTCACATGGAGCTTGAAAGTAAATATAGCCAACTTTGGCAGAGGAAAGTTTAAATGTTATGCTATGTTATGTGGGCTGGAGGGGGTGGTGTGCGCTAGTACCCTTGGATTGTATGTTGTTTACCACAACCTAGCAGTGCCCCTTAGAAGAGATGTGAATTCCAGTGTGAAGTAACATAAAAAGTTTGAGCATGCTATTTTTGGATTTGTTTAAGTTTGGGGAGTTTGTGGTACTCCTCCTTAGCATGCTCCCTTTAAAACACCTGTGTAATATCCTTGTTGGGACCACAGTATACCATCGAACAGTATGGTTCACAATAAACACAGCAATAGCGTCAAGCCATACAAAGGCAAAAGTACTGGACTTCAGGAGGGCTGACTTTGCCAAAATGGGTGAGTGCCTAAGGAATGCACTAGCAAATGGGCAGGAAGGAGGGGTGGAATAACAATGGGGAATAATAAAAACTTCCATCACAGAGGTAACAAGCCTTTGTGTGAAGCAAATAAACAAAACAAAACGATGTAAGAAACCACTATGGTTCTCAAAGGAGGTGGCAGTGAAAGTTCAAGAGAAAAGAAAGCATTCAGAAAGTACAAGGAATCACAGAAGGAGCAGGACAGAGAATCGTATCAGTTAAAGCAAAGGAAGCTGGAAGAAGGCAGTCAGAATAGCAAAGGCCCGAACTGAGGAAAAGATAGCCAACTCAGTTAAGAAGGGGGATAAAACCTTTTAGGTATATCAGGGAGCGAAGGAAGACTAAGGGAGGGATAGTGAGGCTTAATAAAGGGGAGGGGTTGGGCAGAGGGTGACTGTGAAAAGGCAGAGATACTAAACAAATATTTTTGCTCAGTATTTACAAATGAAGAGGGGGAGGTACCTAAAACAAACAATAGAAACACTCTGGATACAGAAGTTGATACCAGCCCATTTACAGAAGAAAGGGTTCTGAAAGAACTCTCAAAACTGAAGGTGGACAAAGCAATGGGGCCTGATGGGATTCATCCCAGAATTCTAAAAGAACTAAGGATAGAACTAGTGACACCACTGACTACCATCTTTAACAAATCATGGGAGGATGGGGTGGTACCTGAGGACTGGAGGAGGGCTGATGTGATTCCCCTTCACAAAAGTGGGAGCAGGGCAGAAGCAGAAAACTATAGACCAGTTAGTTTAACCTCAGTGACAGGGAAAATGATGGAATCACTTCTGAAGGAAAGACTTGTCGAGTACCTAGAGGCCAGAGGGGCACAGGACCCAAGGCAGCATGGATTCACAGCAGGAAGGTCCTGCCAGATGAATCTAATAGATTTCTTTGACTGGGTGACCAAAGTAGTAGATCAGGGAGGGGCTGTGGACATGGCCTACCTAGACTTTAGCAAGGCATTTGACTCAGTCCCACACAAAAGATTAATATACAAGTTAGCCAGCCTGGGAGTGGGTCCCAAGATGATAGCCTGGGTAAAGAATTGGCTGGAGAATAGGACACAGAGAGTAATAGTAAATGGAGTCCACTCTGAAGAAAGGGGGGTTACTAGTGGGGTGCCACAGGGTTCAGTATTAGGACCGGTCCTCTTCAATGTCTTTGTAACGACATTGCGAGGACTGGAAGGAAAAGCATGTCTCTTTGCAGATGACACAAAAGATCTGCAACAGAGTTGATCGCACAAGGTGGGTGGAAAGGATGAGAAGGGACTTGGCAAGGTTAGAGGAATGGTCAAATGTATGGCAGCTTAGATTTAATGCTAAGAAGTGCAAGGTAATGCACCTGGGAAACAAAACCCAGGGAAGAGTACACAATGGGGCTAGATACTAACAACAACAAAAATGGAAAGGGACCTGGGGGTAGTCATATCAGATGACTTAAAGGTGGGCAAGCAACGTGAGAGGGCAGTAAGGAGGGTTGGGGGATACTGGGATGCATAGGAGAGGCATCACCAGTAGAAAATGAAGTTGTTATCCCTCTGTACAGACAGCTGGTGAGACCCCATCTGGAGTACTGTGTGCAGTTCTGGAGACCCAGTCTCCGCAAGGACATAAACAAGATGGAAGCTGTCCAGAGGAGGGCAACTAAAATGGTGCAGGGTCTGCACCGGAAGGCATATGAAGAGAGACTAAAGGAGCTTAATATGTATAGCCTCAAGGAAAGGAGGGAGAGGGGGGACATGATAGAAATGTTCAAGTACCTCAAGGGAATCAACAAAGTCCAAGAGGGTAGCATCTTTCAAAAAAAGAGGTGTGCAAGAACAAGAGGGCACAATTTGAAGATGGGAGGGGGGCTCAGAGGTAATTTAAGGGAGTATTTTTTCACAGAGAGGGTTGTGGATGCATGGAATGGCCTTCCGGAGGAGGTTGTGAAGTCAAAAACAGTGATTGAATTCAAGCATGCATGGGACAGCCATAAGGCAATTCTAGGGGGTGGGGCTAGAATGAAGTAGGCTGCTGGTTAACTAGGATCTTCAGCTTATCCATTAGGTAGGGAAATGGGCAGACTGGGTGGGCCAAGCGGTCCTTATCTGCCATAAAATTCTATGTTTCTATGTTTTTATGAGTTAATTAGTAGCTGATGAGGCTCTTTGTGTAAAATCCTTGCTGGGAGCACAGTATAAAAGGAGTCAGTTTGTAGCCATTGTGGTACTGGAAAGTTAGGGACTAAATCAAAGGGTCCCACCTTGACGTTGGTGATTTAGCTTACTCAAATTGGAATTCCAGTCTGAAACTAAGAGGACCTTCTCCTCACATGGAGCTTGAAAGTAAATATAGCCAACTTTGGCAGAGGAAAGTTTAAATGTTATGCTATGTTACGTGGGGGGGAGGGGGTGGTGAGCTCTAGTATCCTTGGATTGTATGTTGTTTACCACAACCTAGCAGTGCCCCTTAGAAGAGATGTGAATTCCAGTGTGAAGTAACATAAAAGGTTTGAGTATGCTAATTTTGGATTTGTAGGTAGGAAAATGGGCAGACTAGCTGGGTCAAGCGGTCCTTATCTGCCGTCAAATTCTATGTTTCTATGTTTCTAACCCTCAGCTCCACTGGGCCGGCCCAGTAAGTTAAATGCTAACATACTAACACACTAAGAGGCCAGCAGAGTAGGCCTAATAGTCTATCGAGTCTGCTTGAAAATCAGCACCTGGTCAGGACACTATTGCTGCCCTCCCTGTCTCCTCTGTAGATCCCCCAACCCCCTCCACCATTGGTGTTACACCTACAGATCTTTCATTTCTCAGTTTTACCTTCCCCTTTCACCTGTCCCAGCCCCTCTTGAATCCCTCCAGTGAATTAACAGCCACCAGTTCCACAGGTAGTGCATTCCAAGGGTCCACCACCCTCTCTGTAAAGTGGTGTCTCCTACTCTCCCCCCACCAAATCCTCCCGCCAACTAGCCTCATGGAGTGCCCCCTAGTGGCCCCCTCCTCTCTCAGCTGGAAACCCCTGTTTGGGCTGACCCAATTTACTCCCTTAAGATAGGTAAAGACCTCGATCATATCCCCTCTGTCCCTCCTGTCCTTCAGGGAATACAAGTTGAGCTCCTCAAGTATCTCCTCATAGAATATTTCCCCCAGACCCTGTATTATCCAGGTCAGCCTCCTCTGAACCCTCTCCAGAAGTGTAGAGTCCCTTTTCAAGTACAAATGCCAAAACTGCATCCAGTACTCTAGGTTCTGTCTAACCAGGCATTTATACAGAGGGAGAAGCACCTCCCGTCTCCTAGAGGTTATCCCCCTGGTGATGCACCCGACAAATTCATTTGCTTTAGCCGCAGCCCTCCTACACTGCTCAGAGTTATTCATTTTGGCATCCACAACCACCCCAAGATCATTTTCCCCTCCCAAAACCTGCAGTTTCTCCCCACCCAAAAAGTACTCCTGAGCTGGATTCCTAAGCCCCAGATTGAGAACCCTGTATTTCTTGGCATTAAATCTCAGTTTCCAGATATGTGATCACCCACCCAGAGTCTCCAGGTCCCCCTGTAGGGCTCTTATACCCTCCTTCCCATTCACCACTGCCCCCAGCTTTGAGTTATCAGCAAAGAGGCTCATCTCACTCCTGCACCATCCCTGATGTCAGAGTTGTAAGCATTAAACAAGAGTGGATCCAGCACCGACCCTTGTGGGACACCGCTAATAACCCTCCTTGGAGATGGAACCTCCCTCACAACCACCTTCTAAAACCATCCAATTAGTCAGTTTCCTATCCATCTTACCATCCTTTCCACCACCCCCATTTCCCCAGCTTATCCAGCAACCCAGAGTGTGTTACCAAATCAAATGCCTTGCTGAAGTCTAGAAAGAGGACATCCACCTGCCTGCCCTGGTCCAGCTCCTTTGTCACCCAGTCATAGAACTCCACAAGGTTAGTCTGACATGATCTGTGCTGAACAAAGCCATTCTGGTGATCATCCAGATGGCCTCATGTCTCTAGAAACACCTAAAGTCACTCTTTCAAGATGGCCTCCGTCATCTTGTCACCGACCTCAGGCTAGCAGGCATGTAGTTACCTTGATTCTCCCTTGAGCTGCTTTTGTGGATAGGTATGACATGAGCCATCCTCCAAACCTAAGGCACCTACCCCATCTGAAGGGAGGAGTTGAAAAGGTCTCCAGAAGTGCAGCAAGTACATCCACCATCTCCTTTCACATCCTGAGATGAAGGCCATCCAGACCCAGGGCCTAACCCATTTTCAGGGATTTAATGGTTTCCCTCACACTACCAACAGGAATTTCAATGTCCGTGATCTCTCCCTCTTCCTCATTTCTAGGCCATCTCCCCCTGTAAGGTGTTGACCGTCCATCATCCCTAGTGAAGACCGAGGCAAAGTATTTATTGAGTACTTCCACCTGCTCCCCGCCTCTTCAGCCCATACATTCCCTGACCTTAGTCTGCCAATCTGCCCCTACTCATTCCTCCTTTTCCTGAGATACCTAAAGAACCATTTCTCCCTGCTTCTGACCCCCTGTGCCAACCTCTGCTCCATCCATGCCTTGGCCAATCTTACCACCCTGATAGCCTTTATGGATATCAGGTCGTACACCCCCCAGTCCATGACCCCATGCGAGCACTAGTATCTTCTATAAGCTGCTCTTTTCTCCTTCACCACCTCCTGGACCTCCCTGGTCCATCAGCTTGGCTTTCTGGCTCTACCAACCTTGTGCTGGACCTTCATGCAGGCCTTGGTAGCTTCCAGGAGCCCTCTTTCAATAATTTCCCACCTGCTGTCTGTGTCCATGTCTGGTCTGATCCCCTCCAAATGCCCCTTGAGGATCCCCTCCATACCCTTAAAGTCCACACCCCTAAAGTGAACAACCACCGTTTTAGTGTGATTTTCCCCTCCTCCCGGGTCCAGGGAAAACCAAACTGTGACATGATCACTCCCTGCCAGTGGGTCTCCTACCACTAGGTTCCTAACCAGATCACAATCCAGCAGGACCACATCCAAGATACGACCTTCCCTTCTTGGGTCAGCCACCAGTTGAGAAAGGAATGCATTCTGGAAGACATCCAGCAGGCATTGCTCCCTAGTTGATGAGGATGCCATGGTTCCCCAATCAACCACTGGCATGTTAAGGTCATACAGCACCACAGTTCTACCCTCCCCTGACCACAGTGGTCTCTGAGATTTGCCACCAGGCCTTCCTCAAGTTCTTCCACCTGCATGGGCGGACAATAAACGACCCGCATATTTGCCCTCTTACCCCCAGGTGCCTGCAAGGCAACAAATAACACCTCTATGATTCCCCTTGCTCCTCCACTCTGCATATATTGATGCCATTCCTAATGATGAGTGCTACCCCACCTCCTCTGCCCACAGCCCTGTCCTTCCTAAACAGTGTACCCCATCAGGTTTAGGTCCCAATTGTGCCAAGGAGTGGCTCAAATTTCAGTGACTGCCACCACATTCACATCCCCTTCATTTAGCATCCCCTGAAGCTTGGGCATCTTGTTTCCCATGCTCCTGACATTAATCAGGGCTACCCTCCATCCCTGACTCCTGCCCTCACCCATCTCTCCAGCCCAAGATCCCCCAGTTAACTGCAGGCCCCTGCTCCCTTGTACACAGTCAGGTGCCCCAGTTAGGCACCCCCTTCCCTCCACTTGGGGAGAAGGCTATGTCCTCCCTTGATGTGCCTGTTAGCAGCAGCCTCTATCCCCAGCCCTCCCCCCTCACAAGTTTAAACCCCACCTAGCTTCGATGAACTCAGTCAGTTTTAGCTTCCAAACCTCCTTCTCCCCCAAATTCAAGTGGATCCTATCCCTAGCATAAGGCCCCTTGTCCTCCCAAGTTGCACTCCAATCCCTCACCAACCCATACTCCCCAGCCACACACCATGCTTTGAGCCATTCATTAACCTCCCTGATGTTCTGTTTGTTTCCCACGCTAGCACTAGGCACTGGGAGGATCTCTGAGAAAGAGACTGTGCCCCTCACAGCATGACACACCCTAGCTAACTCACGGAACCTTGCCTGTATCTCCTGCACACTATTTCCCTCTATATCATTAAAGCCTAGGTGCACTAATATTTCAGGGGATCCTCCACATTCCTTCACCAAAGCATAGACCATTGCTTGGCCTTGTGTACAGTCAAGCCAGATATACTCTTGACCCTGACAGCACAATCTTGACCCTCACTTCTCCCTTCCCACTTATTACCCCTGATCATGGAGTCCCCCAGCAGGAGCAGTTTAACCACCTCCTTCCACCTGAGCCTACCTCCCTCTTCTGTAACACCGCCCTCACTCTCATTAGCTCTCTGTTTTATTTGGCCACACCAACAATTTGATTTCCATTGGCTGCCTTAACCCCCCCCCCGATCCAACTATTTCTTCTGTCTGCCATTCTTCTCCTAGCTCCTCCCTTCCCACTTCACCACTCTGGCCTGTCCCAGCAGCACTTCTGTTAACTTGTGGCCCCTCCTGACCTTCAGGGGCTCTTGCTTCTACCCCCTCATCATCCTTTTTTCTGCTCTCCCCCACACTTAATCCATGCCGGTCCCTTTTCCCTAGAATCCCTGCTCCCTCCTTACTGTCCCCTCATCCTCCCTTCCCTGGCACGTCCTACTCCTGGCTCCCCTTCCTATGCTATCCCTGGCTCCTCTATTAGTCCCAGAGCCAATGCTCCCATCCCCCCCACTTTCATCCTCCTTCTCCTTCCGCCCACTGCTTACTACACCCCTTGCATCTACTGAGGCCCCCCTCCATGACACCTGTCAATGGCAAGTACCTATTTGAGACCGGGATCCCCCCCCCAGCAGGTTGCCTACCAGTGATCCCATCCTGTGAAGTGAGCCCCCTTGCCATGGTCCTTGAAGGCCCTTTTGCCCATCTACCATAGCCTCCATTTTCTGCCTTCCTTTGCCCTCCTCCCTGTCCAGTCTCCTCAATCCCACCCCTGTTTCTTCCCCCAGGGCTGGTCAGACCTTGCATGAGTTCTGTTGGCCCCCATCCTCTTGCACCTGCATTTGCAGACACCCTTCCCCAAACTGTCTGTAGATATGTGCCTCCCATCCCTTGTACTCATGCCCTTCACCCACCTATCCAGTTCATACCTGAGCCTGCGCAACTCAGCCTCCAAGCCCATTAACCTAGCACATATGGGACAGTGTCCTAGCTGCCACAGTGTATTCATGGCCATTGCAGCTCCACAGCCACTGTAATCCACCAGCCTGTTTCCCCTTCGTCCTGTAACCAAAGTCCCCCCGGGGCTGGTAGTGACCCCGGACAGTCCAACTGTCCCTGTCAGTCACTCCATGATGCGTCTCCCTCCCCCATACCAATTTCCTTTAGCATGTCACCAACTAATTGCAGCCATATGGCCCTGTTCCCCACAAGGACACTAACTATTACCCAGTGGCTCCCCTGCTGCAGGAAGCAGATTGATCCAAAGCAGACCAAATCAACCCAGAGGTAGGCAGTATCTTGCTAGCTCCAAATGTGTCATCTAACTATACAACCTACATCTTCTCACTTGTTAATATCTCCCATTGCTCCTACTCCCCTTAGGAAATCTTTGACTACATCCTTCTTGATGTACCTCAGACGCGTACCTCCCTAGGCAAGGGTGCCATTAGCTATGCCATCCCATTGGCATGGAATCTCATCCAGACATCACTCAGACTCACCAGCATTGTTTATTTAGTTATTGAAAATATCGGATAACATGCCTTTGAGTCAAAGAGTCCTTTATAAAGGTTTCACGTCAGAGAAATACAGAGACATCAAATACAGTGATAACAGCTAGACAAATACAGTTACAATAAGGAGCATGTACAATGAGCAGTATTGCATCAAAAGTTATAAGTAACAGATAATAACAGTTGGAGATTCACAAAGTACAGTGGTTGCATCATCAGGTACATAGTAACATTGGTAACAGTTACCAGACACAGACACTGCAGGTTGATGACACCTAATAGGCGCAGGCAGTTACTTGATTACATATAAGGGTCAGGCTGCACTGGGGGTGTCCATTGTCTACACTAGTAAGCAACAAGGTAGCAAGACCAGGGCATAGTCCATTGTCAGTACAGAGAGGTGGGCAGTGCTTGAGTTAGTGACAGTCACAGACTGAGTCTTGGGTGATTAGGTTTCGCAGGTGGGTTTTGAACTGACCAACTTAGGTTTAGTGACGAGAGTTTGGGAGGGAGTTGAGTCAGACGGGGGCCCGGTACCGAAAGGTTCTATGACCCAAGGAGGTCTTGCATTGGGGTACCCGGAAGTGAGTAGTCACAGATTGCTGAGTGAGCCAGGTGTACAAGGGTGACTGGAGTGGGGGGGGGGGTGGTAAGAGCAGGTGGAAGTAGTCCAGCTGTAATTTTTTTAGCAAAGAGGCAAGTCTGATATTTTAGCCTGCCATCAACGCTTAGCCAGTTGGTGGCAGAGTAAAGCGTGCAGGTGTGTGTGAATTTGTCACAACCAGTGGCTAGTCTACAGGCCTTATTAAGGACCATAATGATTTTGTTAAGGTGTGCGGTGTCAGCCTCCCCATAGATTATGATACCATAGACTACAAGTGATAGGATTGATGAGGAGATAGCTAGATGAAGAGCTTCAGGTGGGAGGCAGTGCTTGTACCGATGAAGTAAACCAATGTGCACATTGACAGCAGTGCTCGGTTTCCAGATGTGGTCATGGTAGGTGAGTCCAGAGTCTAGGGTGACGCCCAGGTATTTCAATGAGGTAAACTGCTCAAGGGAGTCATTTAGAGAGTTCAGTATGAGCAGAGGTAGCCCATTGTTTTTATTTTGGGCATGAGCAAATACCACAGATTTTGTTTCTTTATAGTTTAGGACTAGTCTATGCTGTATGAACCAGGATTCTGCTTCATTAAATGATTTTTGGAGGGCGCATTGGAGAGCGTCGGAGTCAGTATGGGTTCTGATGAGGACAGTGTCATCTGCGTACAGGAGTAAGTTCCCAGTGCAAGCCTTGGGCAGAGAGTTGAGAAACAGGGAAAACAGTAGCAGGCCAAGAATGGAGCCCCGCGCGACCCTTGAGCCCACTCGAAGGGGGGAGGACTGTCTGTGGGCAAGCCTAACTTTCTGAGTTCTATTGGACAGATAGCTGGTAAACCAGCCAGTTGACTCATGAGACAGATCTATATGTGTAAGGGAATCCAGGAGAAGTGTGGGGTGCACAGTATCTAATGCCTTGGATAGGTCTATAAAAATGGCACCAGCAGTGAGGCCGTGTCAAGAGATGTGTGGAGAGTGTTGGTGATCTCCAGGAGGGCCGTTGTGGTGCTATGGTTGTTGCAGAAGCCATGCTGCTTAGGACACAGGAGGTTATATTTGGAGAGGTAGTCAGTAAGCTGAGTGGCAACAATTTTCTCCAAGGCTTTGAAAAGAGGAGGCAGTATTGAAATGGGGCAGTAGTTCCCCGGTTGGGTGCAGTGATGAGCGCTGATTTCCATTTAGTGGGAAATTGTCCCAGTGATAGGTATTGGTTCAATAGCATGGTGAGGTGGTAGAGAACTTCATCGAGGGTTAACCTAAGCAATTTAAGATCCAGTGTGTAACTGCTAAATCTTAATTTGCTGAGGGTCTTGCAGAGCAGAGGGGCATATTCATGCTGCAACACTGTTTTAAAGCGAAAGGGGAGCAGAGGGGGTGGCGGGGGGTGCTGGGGTGGTGGGGGAGAAGAAATGTTGGGGGAGAACACTGCTAAGGTCAAAGAAGGAGGTGTTAAGCATATTTGCAATCAAGGCAGGGTCTGTGGCGATATACCCATTAGCCCAGAGCTGGGAGGGAGGAGCTGTGGAAGCTACGCCACTGAGCTCTTCAAGAGAGTCCCAGAACTTGCGCCCCGAGCCTCAGGTTTCCATGAGTGAGGTTCGATAATATTCAGCTTTGGCCTTACAGATGTTCCATGTACATTTATTACGCGCCTCTTGGTAGCGCTGTCTATCAGAAGGTTTACCGGTTTCCAGGGCAATGTGCCATAGATTGTCACAATCATACATTTGGTCTAACAGTGCTTGCAACATCCAGGGTGTATTGACCCCTTTGATGACCTGTTTGCTTAGGGGTGCATAGCGGTCACAGGCCAAATTGAAGGTGCTGATGAAATATTCTAGTAGAGTCAATGTCCATAGGGGCTGAGATGGGTGACCAGTCACAATTTGCGAGGCATTGTCTCATTAAACTTCTTCCAAGCCCTGACCTGCAAATTCTTCCTAGTAGTCTGCCACTGTCATAGGCCCTAGCATCTCATGCTGATCTCTTTGCCACTGCTATCAAATGAGTACCCTCTGTTTACCTGCATCCTTCACCTCAGCATCCCTATCCACCCTGGCCCCTGTTCTCCCCAGTCCATCCTCCACTCTAATGTCCAGGGGCCCGATTCCTAGTCACATGGTGAAACTCGTGGATGTATGCCAGTTGCACCACGCGGCGCTATGCTAGGGCTCCTGTGCCATATTCCAAGACAGGCAGGGTCCCCGGCACCTATGACCCGTGACTTGCGGCAGCCACAGGCTAGCACCACAGGAATGGCGCAATGGACCTGGGTGCTGCAGGTTGCGTCCCACAAGTAACTGTCCCCAGAGCCCCCTGCCGCAAAATGCACCCTCAAGCACCTGGGGGCATTGGGGAGGCTGGCCAGGTGGCACAGGCTTATGGGGTGGCACTGTGGTAAATGGACCCCAGGGGAGCCCTGACATTTGAGGGCGATGGCATGACTGTGCTGGGATGGTACATGGAGCAGGGATATGTGCTTCCTGCAGCACTGTTGGGTGGGCATCCATCAATTGGCAAGCATGGATGCTCCTTAGATCACCTCCATTTTGGTCTAACTCTGCAGCACCATAGCGGGTTTTAGAATTGCGTAAGTGGGTTACGGCAGCTGCCCTTCCGGAATAGAGCACAGTTGCTGCCATAACCCACCCTTGCACCATGCTGCAGTGGGTTGCGGGTGTAGTGGGTGACAGAGCCCACCTTTGGCACAACCTGCATATGGCATGGCATAAGCTGCCTCTTGGAATTCCAACTTGCAGAATGCATGGCGCAAGGTGCGATTTATGCCACAGGGTCTGGCTTAAAGCACCTTGCGCCATGCGTACGTTATTTTGGAATCGGGCCCCGGGACACCTTCTAAACCCTCTATCCTTGATTCCTGCCCAACTCTTTCCCTTGTTCTTTTGTCTTTTCGCAACTTAATTGACCTATCCCTTGCCCCCTTAGTTGGCCTCCTTCCTCACCAGAATGTGTATATGTATATATATATATATATCTATATATATATATATATATATATATATATATATATATTTCTTGTTGCCCCTTCTTTCCTTTCTGCTGTTTCAGCCAACTCTGGAAGTTGATAAAACCCTTAAAAGTACTTACTGACACTACTTTTTGTCTCTCCCTTTCAATATGAATTGGTTCCTGTATGTTTTACTATTATTTTTTCACTGACCCCGTATGTATTCTCTACCAGTTACTGTTACTGTATTGTATGTCACCAATGCTTATCCAGGCTCCTGATGCCGATATGTTTTATTATTGTTTTTACTAGTCCTGTATGCACTTTTATTTTTTTGTACCAATTATTGTACCTATATGCAATGTCATCACTGTTTATTGTAAGCTGTTTAACGATGTCTTTACAAGACCTCCTTGCAAATAAGCATGCTCAACGGAGTCTTCCTGCCAATAAACCTGAAATGAACTTGAAAAAAAAATGTAAGCAATTCAGCCTGCAAACAGTTTGCCCAGATTCACCTCAAATCTAGAGCAGTTCAGGGCCACTCTAAGAAGAGGAATATGGTTTTACACTATCCAACTCAGTTTGCCCTTATTTAGCCCAGAGTAATCCCCAACCCAAAGTAGATCCCTTGAACAATCCAGATTTACTACTACCCAATGTAATGCAAGACGCATATACAAGCCCCCCAATGTTCCCAACCCCTGTCAATCCTTTAGCATACTCCTTTAAAAACAGTCCCGAATCCAGAAGTCAACAGACCCACAACTTAATAGAAATTCACAACCCTAGGCATATCCCTATAAGCAGCCCCTGACCCAGAACACCCACAGTTTAAAAAGACAGAGTTTCCCAGCAAGCATCTGTCCCTTTAAAAACAGCCCTGAACCCAGAAGCCATCAGACCCACAGCTTAAAAATAGAATTTCACAACCTTTAGCATACCCCTATAAGCAGCCCCAGACCCAGAACACCCACAGCTTAAAAGACAGATTTTCCCAGCAAGCAGCTGCCCAGCTAGCACCAACTCCTCAAGCTCACAGACACCTGGGGCATCCCACACCAATGTACTTAGTTCAAGCTTACCACCTCTATCAGTCATCCCCTTGGGCTCAGCCCAAGTCTGCAGGAATGATCAGCCCTTTAGTTATGTCCAGATCAGGATACAGTGCTTTAACGCAAGGTTCATAAAAATCCAGACTCTAGGTTTCTGCCCTGCCTCCTCCCTTGAACATTTAATAGAGGTTGGGACCAAAGTGGGTGGGCGTGAGTAAAATTTCAGGTGAGGAGCAAATCGACCCCCCTGCACCTCCACTGAGGATGCTTTGCCCTGGTGGTCTAGTGCACCCTCACTCCCCACCCTAGCAGGTAGTGTACCACCATCAGGCTCCCCCACATTCCGAACCCAACCTGGTGACCAGCACTGCCGTCCTCTCTCCACCATGGCTGGCCACCGAATGAGCTCTCAGTGAGTGCATACTGAATACAGTACATGCTCATTGAATGACAGATCACTCTGCGTAGTCCATCAATGTCAATGAGTGCATACTGTATACAGTACATGCTCACTGAATGACAGATCACTCTACGTAGTCCATCAATGTCAATGAGTGCATACTGTATACAGTACATGCTCATTGACTGACAGATCACTCTGTGTAGTACATCAATGTCAATGAGTGCATAATGTATACAGTACATGCTCATTGAGAGCACAGTAGGCAGCCAGCCATGGTGGAAAGAGCAGGGCTGTGAAGGTTCTGGCTTGCGTTTGGGATGGGGGGAGCATGGTGGTGGGACACTTCCTGCCAGCGTGGGGGGGGGTGCACTAGACCACCAGGAAAGAGATGTTATTTAACTTACTAGAGCTCAGGGATAGGGAGGGAGGGTTCACTAGACCACAAGAGCTATCTTTATATTGACTATACAGGGGATCGGGATGGGGGGTTACACTGGACACCAGGGAATATGATGCAATGACGGGAGGGTGATAAGGTGGGGGGAGGGACAGCTAGCCACCAGAGAATGCTATTACTATTTTGGGCAGGGCTTCAGGTGGGGATGTGATCACTGGGCCTCCAGGGATATCTTAGAGTATTGTTATCGGGTGGCGATCGGCGACCGGTTGGGGGGCACTAGACCACCAGTGAATATTGTTATTTATACTGAGTTGGTCATCTGTGGGGAGAGGGACCACTGGATTATGAAAGGATTTATCTTGTACTATAACTTGGTGATCAGGATGGTGATCGGCAGGTGAAGGGACCACTAGACCATCTCGGCATATATATTTTACTAAAACTGGATGATTGGGATGTGATTGGCATGTGAGGGATCATTAGACCACCAGGGCATATGTATTTTATTATAACTGAGTGATTGGGATGGCAGTGGGTTGGGGAATGACCACTGCACCATTGGACCACCATGGCATATGTATTTTGCTATAACTGGTTGATTGGGACAGTGATCAGTGGGAGTTGGGACCACCAGACCAACAGGGTATATATATTTTACTGTATCTGGTTGATCGGGGTGGGGATCGGTCGGGTGAGGGACCAATGGACCACCAGGAAATATCTGCAACTTATATCAGGCTGGCAATCGGTGATGGGTGGGCACTGCAGTACCTATGCCAACCACTAGGGTTACATGGAATTAAAGCAAGGTCTCCCTCTGCAGAATTTTCTCCTGCAAGGGAATTTCACAAGAGGCACTTGCATGGAGAAAAAACTTTGTGAACGGGACTCTGTCAGTATGCAGGTCCCCTCCCCCTCATTTGCACTGCAGCCTACTCCAAACTTTGCTCCAGCGCAATTCAATTCAATTCATCTTTAATTTTAAAAAGGTGCTCTTAAAAATGATCATAGTGCAGACCCAGTTTGCGCCTGCATACAGGGCTCTGTGAATACCACTTTGGTGAAAAACACAGTTTGTTCCACGCAAACTGGGTTTGCGCCAGGGCAAAGTTTTGTGAAGTTGGCCCCTGGACCCATATTCAAATTTAACATAAGAAGCATTTAAAATCAGTCTCGACACTGAGTCTATTAGGAGTCAATGAGCTTGATTTTCAAAGGTTAACGCAGCACTTGTGTCAAGCCCTGCATCAACTCTGTTCTTTGATGCAGTTGCACCAAACTCCTTCTGTGCAACTTCACCTGATTTAAGTATGTTGGGCTCAGCTGTAACACTTTCCACACTTTACGGCCACTTGTACCAAATATTTGGTGCAAGCCCAATAAAAATGGTCCACAGCATGTCGCAAGTTAGACCGGAGGGAGCTGGTGTAACTTGTGGTATCTGGAGAACAGGAGTGAAAATCCCAATCAGCACTGGAAGAATATTGAAAGCCCAGTGTGCAATATGATTGGCACACCAGGGACTTGTGGCATTCTCAGGCTTTTGAAAATTGAGCCCAATGCCTTTAAAGAAGTGATTTTACTGAATATTGAGTCAGATCTCTTTATTAGATAAAATGTTCCCCCTCCCACTTCGGATCACCTTTCCTTTTCACTTTTCCCCTTTCTCTTTTTCCTTCCCCCTCCTACCCTCACAAGTTCCCCAGCACCCCTTCCCTCAATGTCACCGACCCTCTCTTCTAATATCCTACCTTTTACAATCCCTCACATCTCCTCTCCTTCACTCTCATTTTCTCTTCACTCCTTCATTATCATTCCCTCCCATCCCCTTCTTTTTGACTCCCCCTTTTCCTAAATCCTTCATCTATGAAAAATTGAACATTTTTCATGGGTCAGCATTTATATTTACTGGTCTCTCAAAAATCTGCTTTTTTAGAATGTGCACAAACAGAAGTTTTATTAGCTAGTTAACTGCATATACTGTATGAAATGTCACAGTCTAACTGATCATTTTCTTGTTCGATTGTTGTGTGTGGGACCTTTCAATTTTCTTTTGTGACTGTGGTTAATGTGGTTATTTCTGGTGCTGGTGCAATTTTAGGACACTCATGTTCAAGTTAAGGGATAGAGATGAGGCTTTGTTTGACTCCCACCAGCACCATTGGGAAGGCACATTTATAATTGATGCTATAGTGTCTTATAATTCTTATCAATTGATTGGGGGGAAAGATGGGGGGAAAGATTTTTGATAATCAGAAGTGAGGACATATGCCCATGTGTAAAAATATTTCTAAAGTCCTGTCTGGAGTATTCTGGAAAATTGCAACAAGAAACAAAAACAATAAGATGTAACATTTTCTGGGTTAACCAATCGATTGGTATAACAAAGATTGTTTTTAAAATATTTTTCTTAAAATGATGGAGTATTTATTAGCACAACTGCACTCTGTTACTTATAGTTTACACTGACACACTTTCCACGAGCACTGTTGAGTTAAATAATGATATGCAAATGTTATGTATAGTATATTTAAACACTACTTCTTGTGGTTGCACACTCCCACTGATGAAGTGCTGTATGTAGGATGCTACATAGGGTTTTGCAGCTGCATCCTGCATGTATGGCTTTCTAGTAATAAAAAAATCCATTTCTGAGTACCTGGTGAGTAAAGCACCTTGTTTGTTTTTTCATGCAGTCCAATTTCTGTCTGAAGCAAGTGCATGCACCTTTGGAGATGGGAGTGCTCTGGAGTCCTTTTTTTTCCCTAGGCTGTAATGCTGCCTGATTTTTTCATATGAAATGCAGGACCGTATTGAAGGATCATACATAGCAGCACCTGAACAACATAACCTGGCAGATAGTAGAGAGAGAACCCAAACAGTCACAAGAAACCTCTACCCATCAGATTGCTCCTTGTCCATGGGATGAGCAACAGGGACAGACAGTACACATAGTGACATGGGGACAGCATGAGAGAAAACAAACTGCATGAGCTAATAGTAAGTAAATAAGTAAGTAAGAAACATTTTATTTATGAAGCACCCTATCCCTTTAGGCTCAGGGCACGTTACCATATACAAAAATACCAATAAAATCACAGAAGATCACAAATCAGAACTAAACAATGACAATAGCAATAAAGTAAAAAAGATCTGTTGTATTTGGTCACCGGTATAGGACAGATCCCAAAAGCGTCCCTAAAGAGATGTGCTTTCAGGTCCTGTGTAAAGGCCTCCATCGACGAGACCTCAGTAACCGATGAAGTGAATTCCTCAGGGCTAGCACTGCCACCGCAAATGCACGTCACCATTTGTGTTTAGCCAAGTTCTGGGAATTGCTAGGAAGCCATACTCAGCAGAGCAGAGGGAGTGTTGAGGGCAGTATGGAGTCAGCAGATCAGTCAGGTATCTTGGGCCCAGACCATATAGGGCTTTATAGGTGAGAAAAGTCATCTTGAAGGAGATCCTCCATTTCACCAGCAACCAATGCACATCATGCAGCACTGGGGTCACATGACATGACCTCGGGAGGCCAGACATTAACATAGTTTCCGTAATCTGCACAAGCTGCAGGCAACACAGGACTCCTTCACTAACCCTGAGATAGAGAGCATTGCAGTAATCAAGTCTAGATATCACAAATGCATGCTCTAGTGAGGGCAGGTTATACGGTGGGATAAGGGCTTTAATCCTGGTGATATTCCTCAAGTGATTAAAAACACTCTGGACGATGCACGACAGTACCATAAAAACATAGAAACATAGACTTTGACGGCAGATAAGGGCCGCTTGTCCTACCTAGTCTGCTCATTTCCCTACCCACTGGATAAACTGCAGATCCTCATTAACCAACAGCCTATTTCTTCCTAACCCCCCCACAAGAAATGTCTTCTCACTTATAAAGCCCTACATGGTCTGGGCCCAAGATACCCGACTGCCTCAAATGTCAATCCATTGTTGAAAATAACGCCCAGGTTTTTTACCCTAATGGTTGCCATCAAAGGGATTGAGTCCAGCACCAAAGCTGAACTAACCCCAACGGATTCCACTTCTCACCAGTGACCAGGCTCAATCAACAATACCTCCATTTTGTATAGACTGAGCCATAGCCAGCTGGAGGACATCCAGTCTTGGATACTGGACAAGTATGCATTTAGTACCTTTATGGCACCATCAGTATTGGGTACAAAAGACATATACAGCTAGGTGTCATCTGCATAGCAGTGGAAACCTATGCTGTAATGTCAAATTATCTTTCAAGGGGCAGTATGTACACTGCAAACAACATGAGTGAGAGGACTGATCCCTTGGTAACTCCATATGGAAGGGGCCTCGGCAAGAGGAAAACCTTCCTGACCCAACCCTATGTGTCCTGTAAGCAAGAAAGGACTTGAGTCAGTTGATGACAGTACCAGTGAGCCCACAGAGCCCCCTAAGGCCATCAAGCAACATGTACAAAAAGTCCCAAGGTATGTGGCTGTGAACAAATGGTGCAGGGTGGGTTCTGGTAATGGGCTGCCAGCCCCAAACACTCAAACAGTCCCAGGAAAACCAATACTCAAAGCAAAATGCACAAAACAATAAATTCAAAGTATGTGGCTAATACAATTTCATTGTGCTCAGTTCAGTGCAAGAAACAGCCAAATTACCCCAGTGCTTTGGCAAACAGCCCTCATCAAGGGGTGTGACTAGGATAGGTACATCACATGTTTAGATACCCCATGTGTAGTGACATCATAATCAAAGTGCAAACAATCATCATGCAAATGAAAATTATAAAATTAACTATACAAAATACAAAAGATTACTTGATCATTACGCACAAAGAAGGACATATAAAGCAATTAATATCTTTCATGCCTTTTACATTTCAGGTTGTGTATTTAATACATTGAATATTTGTCCTTCAATCTAGTATTTACTAGAACAAGAGAAAAAAGTAAATAGAAATGCCATGTGATCACCCAGTTGAGATTCAAGGCTCAGTAGTCAAAATTCCTGCCGGGATCCACACTCAGGCACAAGAAAATGAGGGAATAACTCACCACAATGTCACCTAAAAATAAGAAAGAAAGAGAGAGGAAAAATAAGTATTCACTGTGGTGAAAAAACATTAATTTACTTTTTTCATTTTGGTCAGAAATGGCTTGAGGTCCTACTGGTCATTAAGCCACACTGGTTTTACATGTTGCAGTCTGTATATCCACTGGCTTTCTTTCCTGAGAAATAGGTTGACCCTGCCCCCACCCCCCACCCCCCTCATATTTAGATACTGGGACAGACTCAGTCTCTATACATTTCAGCCCCCTTGGATCAGAGGCATGGTGGTGCAAATAGCGCAGTCCCACAGGGGTATCCTCTCTCATATTGCTGATGGATCTGACATGTTCCTGTATCCTAATTTTTAGGGTATGAGTGGTGCATCCTATATACAATAAATTTCAGGGGTATCAAAGATTGTAAACAACTAAAATGGTATCACATGATGTATTCCTTTACTTGGAATTCTAGTTCTGGTTTACTTGGAAATATCAGTATATTGCCAGTATTGTAGAACTCACAGATGTTGCATCTTTGGCATTTGTAAGACCCCATAGGTCTTTTAGGTAACCAATTAAGGTGTAAGGTAGGACCTTACTGTGCACCAGTTTATCTCTGAGGTTGGAATCTCTACTGAAGGTAATCGCAGGTTTCTGTTCTACTGCCTCAGTCACTTGTGAGTCCCCCAACAAAATGGACCAGTTCTGATAAATGATACTGCCATTCCTGCCAGACCAATTGTTAAATTCTTTAATTAATGTAACAGGGCCTGTTTCATTTTTTTCTTCTCTCCTGTTGTCTTTGAGCAGTTCATCCCTGTTACTTGAATATGCTTTATACTGTATATAGATTCTTCCAAAAGTTTCTTGGAATACCCTCTGTTTAAAAATCCAGATTCAAGCTCCATTGCTTGTTAATGAAATGCCTTACCTTCTGAGCAGTTTCTGCACAATCTTAAAAACTGACTATGGCAGAGATTTCTAAGAAATTCGGGTGTGCACTATTAGATCTTAACATAGAATTAATGGCTGTTTTCTTCCTAAAGGATCTGGTTGTAATAATTCTTTGCAACCCTGCAGTTTTACTCATAGTTAAATCATGGAAATTGATGTTTTCTTTGTCTGCAGTGTAAGTAATCCTCAGATTTCAATCATTGCTTTGAAGTCAGCCTGCAAATATCTCAATGTCCCTGTTTTCCTCCTGCCACACACAGATGTTATCATCTATAAAGTGGTACCGCTTAAATATTTTGGGGAGAAAATGATTATTATCAGTACTGAATATGCACAAGTCCTCCCATATCCTGCAAAATAAGTTAGCATAAGAGGGGTCCAGTGATGCTCCCATAGCAGTGCTGCAAACTTGCAGGTAATGTTTGCCTTCAAATTCAAAGTTCTTATGAGTCAGAATAAACTCAAGTGCAGCTAAAATAAAATCAACAGGGATTTTGTTAATATCAGGATGCTTATTTAGGAAATACCTACAAGCTTTATTCCCATGGCCATGTTTTACTGAAGTGTAGAGGGCCTCTACATCAATGCTGAGCCACATCATGCCTTCCCCCCACTCAAACTCAGACATTTTTTAAGGACAACAGAAGTGTCTTTGATGTGTGACCTTAAACTAGTGACACATTTCTGTACAAAATAATCAACAAATTTGCCTAGATTTTGAGTGAGTGAATTTACTCCAGATATTATTGGTCTCCCTGGTGAATTTTCCATACTTTTTTGTACTTTGGGGAGAATGTAAAAGCATGGTATAATGGGGTGTTCCTCCCAAGTGAACCCATATTTATTTTCAGAAATACAACCCTGCATTGTAGCATCCTGTAATAATCCTTGCAACTCTTTTCTGAACTTAAGAGGGTTACATGGCAGTTATCTGTAATTATTTACATTGTTCAATAGGGACAAAGCTATACTCTTATAGTGGTCCTTATCTCTGACCACTACATTTCACCCTTTGTCTGACGGCTTTACAATAATGTCTAAGCAATCACACAGTTCTTGTAATGCAACCCTTTCAGTCTTTGTAAGGTTATTACCTCTGGGTACTGCTACAGTGTCCAAAATTTCTTTTACTTGTTTCATCACCACTCTCTCAAATATCGTGACTACTGGATTGAACACATTAGGACAGAGGGTTGAATTCGGTTTAAAGAAAAAATTCCTGTTTTCCTTGATATCGCTTTGTCCAACTGTATACATGGCAATGACACTGATTTCAACATCCATAGTGTTCAGTAGTGCCTCTAAATTTTCAAGGATTATGCTGTCTAAAAGATGAGTTTCATCAGAGTTGTTTCTGATGTTGGTCGCACTGTTTAAATCCCTCACTAGTTCAAGTTCATTCAGAAGAAAGTCTAGTCTATATCCTCATGAGGTGGAGAGGCATTTCCATGAATCATATGGATCTGTTAGGCAATGGAAAATTTCTGTTGAAGTGAAGCTTAAGTTTTATTTTATGGAAAAGTATGTATAAGTCCACATTAACTTGGAAAGGGTTTAGTTGGGGAGTAGGTATAAATGATAGAACTTTCTTTAAAACATTTTATTGTTTTTTGTGTTTTGCTTTCAGTGCTGGTTTTCCTGGGACTGATCAAGCAACATGCCATGGTCCACAGTGGCAAATACTAAAGAAGGATCAAGAAGGAAGAGAATAGACCACTCTCTGCTATCGCGTGCCCTGTGGAGGTCATTGTGCACTCATACTAATGCTGTTCTGGTCCAGTGCCTTGACCTAAATCCAGACTAAAGGGGGCTCAAAAATTTCTAAAGCAACGAGGTGGGTCTCTGGCTGCAGTGCCACAATTTTCTTGATGACCTTGCCCAAGAAAGGCAGGTTAGAGATGGGTCTGTAGTGTCCTTAGATGTCAGGGTCGAGAGATATTTTTGTTTTTCAAGGGGGGGCTTCACCAGCACCTCTTTCAAAGTGCTGGGAAAACATCTCTCAGAAAGCGAACACTGGACTATCTTGGTGAACACTGGGCCAGTGGACTCAACACATCTCACAAGAAGACATGTCGGGCCCAGGTCCATTTCACAGAATGTGGGCTGCACATTGAGCCTGACCATGAATTGCATTGTTTATTCGTATCAAGGAACATGTCTGGGTATAATTTGTGAAGTAAGGAGATTGGGAAAACCTGTGGTAAGAAATCAAACTAGCCCAGAATCAAGCTCACAACATCGGGGAGGTCCAAGAGAGCCTTAAAGGCCAGGACCAGGGCCCCACAGTACACACTAGCCCAGAATCAAGCTCACAACATTGGGGGAAGGGTCCGAGACAGCCTTAAAGGTAATCTGTCTCCCTTACCTGCTGGAGGATTTCTGAGGGGTTTGACTGCCTTTTTTTGTCCCCACACTGCTACTGATTGTTTCTCCATCTGCTATGTTACATCGACTGCACAGATGATTGCACTGCTCCACATCTGAACCTTACAGCTGGCTGTTTGGCTTTGGAGTCTAGCTGATTTACAGTTGTTTCTGGCTTTAACTGCATGTTCTACCTAGCAGCATTATTGTGTACTCTGTAGTGTATCCTGTTTTTCTGAACTATGGGAGCATCTGTACTATAGTATGGGGTTTCATTACATTTATTTACTCACTGTGCAGAGTTCGCTTCTTGGTGTCCACAGATCAGTGTGGTTCTTACCTAGTAGCAGCGCTCCTGCAGGGGCCATCTTGGCTACCGAGTTACCGGAGGGAGTCACGGAGTTCGCGCATGCGCATTACACGCTGTACGTCTGCTCAGGTCCTTCCGGGCTGTGCATGCACAGTAGAGCCCAGAGGGCTAGAAGCTAGGGATTATGACTCCCACTGCATACTCATTAATGTCTGGCCTTTTGTTCTATCCTTCTATATAGGCCAGGACCAGGGTCCCACAGTACATGCTAGCCCAGAATCAAGCTCACAACATCGGGGGGGGGTCTGAGAGAGCCTTAAAGGTAATCTGTCTACCTTACCTGCTGGAGATTTCTGAAGGGTGTTAGCCTGTCGACTCTTTGTGTTGACTGAGCCACCCACCCCAGCCAAGGCTGGCTGTCCCCTTATTGTCCCACTTGATCATGTGACTATGCCACAAGACCATCCCCTCTATTTTTTAAGTACCTGTTTTTCCATTTGCAGATTATACTTAGTGACCACTAGGAGTCATGGCTGCACCCTCCCCAACTGCTTGTTTGCTCTCTCCTTGCCACTCTGCATAAGCCCTCTGCACTCTACTTCCCATGGCCATTACTGATCCTACTTTGCTTTACCGTCTCCCCACTGCCTGTGTGGCCCAGGTTTCCCCTGCTGGCATCGAACCTTGGACCCTTGGTTCTAATGTCCATGTCTCTACCATTGAGCCAACAGGTCAGTACAGTTTTACACTGCTCTTTTTCAACTTTAACTTCTTGCCCCCCCCCCAGTGTTTACACTCCTACGCAACCATGGCATCTGTTGCTAGCTTCACCCTTCTTTCTCAGTGCCTGCCACTTTTCTTAATTTTCTTCACTCATCTGATCAATACTTTCCATGCCCTATGCTTCTGGGCCATGTCTGTTTGCCCCTGGGATCCACTCTGGGGACCTTGCCCCCACCTTCAATTGGACACCCCCATCCACCATGCTTCATCAGGACCCAGTGATCCTGCTGCCCTACAATACAACTCTCACATCTGCCCTCTGTGGTGTGGCCCCCGCCTCTACATGGACCTTACTCTGCCATGCCCTACCGACTTAAGGGAGATGCCCATTCCCACCTGTGCTCTGCACCCTTCTAGTGCTGCCCGAGCCCTCAAGCGGACATATAAAACGTTAAAGCTCCCTTCTTTGTGAGTCTTTCTGCTACTGCTCCTTCTCTCGGGAAACATTCACCCTAACCCTGGCCCCGACCCCACCCTTGTGACCACGCAGACCACACCCGGGGAACTCTGCATAGTGTCCCTAAACATATGCAGCCTATTAAAAAACTTTGACAATCTGCATGGTTGGGTGGTCTAGCAACAACCTGACATCATCTCAGTGGTGGAAACCTGGCTCAATGGTGCACCCCCAGACTCTGCTGTTACTCTTCCTGGGTACACAGCATACCGAGCTGATAGACAAACAAAAAAGTGGGGAGGTTGTGCTATTTACCTCTGGGACTCCATCCAAGGGCAGGTGCTCCCACCCCTCGTGCTGGATCATGGTGCCCAGGTCCTCTCCATGGAAGTCAATATCTCCACTGCCAGAGCACCTCTATTCTTCTCATCTGTTAACACCCCCCCCACCCGCCGGAACCAAAAAAATGCTTTCAAGTCAGTTCTAACCCACCTCCAACAACTACCAGACAAGGCTGAAATCATTGACCTGGGTGATTTCAATGTAAATTGGCTTGCAGATGCCACAGTCCCCCTACGAGATGCCACTGCCACCCTCAACCTATCACAAGTAGTGTCTTCAGCCACCTGCCTCAACCAAGAACTGGCACCTCGACCCTCCTAGATCTTGTTCTTGCCAAGTGCCCGCACAAATGCACCCAAATTAGTGTACTATCTGACTCATTGAGTGATCACTCGCCTGTGCTCTGTCATTGGTCCTATATGGCCACAAAGACCTCCACCAAAATTGTCATACAGCAGTGCCTCAGACCTGGCAAACTGTGGTCTCTGAAACAACACCTCTCCAGTTGGGACTGGTCACCCATTGCAGCAGTGCCAGACATTGATTCGGCCATGGAGTATTTTATCAACTCTTTTAACTCAGCCTGTGACCTCTTTGCACCTTACTGCAAACATGTCATCAAAGGTGCTGACACGCCCTGGATGTCGTAGTCCCTGCTTGATCAAATGCATGACAGGGACAATCTCTGGCACATAGCCCTGGAAACCATTAAGCTAGCTGATAGGCAGCGTTACCGAGAGGCAAGGAACAAATACACCTAGAATGTTCGTAAGGCCAAGGCTGAGTACTATCGGACTATGCTCATAGCCACATGGGGCACAGGGCATACATTTTGGGATTCTCTTAGAGAACTTAGTGCCATAACCTCGACTGCCCCACCCTCTGAAATGTGCATAAATGGGTGCATCACCACTGACCCTGAGAAAATAGCAAACACACTGAACTCATCATTCACAGACCTTAGTAGTGTGCTCCCCCCAACTTTTTCTCTCCCTCCACCACCACCCCCCCTGCATCTATCCAAGTTTCTCCTTTCTGCTGTAAAGCTATCTCCCAGTATGATGCTGCCCCACTCCTACTAAAGGCCCTCAGCAAATCCAGGTTTAGCAATGATTCCCTTGAGCTTAAACTACTAAGGCTAACCTTCACTGAGGTACTCTACCCCACACTGCCCTGCTAAACTGCTCTCTCACTCTAGGGCATTTCCCAAAAAGGTGGAAAACAGCCCTCATCACTCCCACCCTCAAGAGTGGTGACCAACCCATGCTTGGGAGATACCGCCCTTTTCGATTCTACCACCTCTCTCCAAAGTCCTTGAAAAAGTTGTCACCACCCAGCTCACTGACTACCTTTCCAAGTACAACCTCCTTTGCTCCGAGCAGCATGGCTTTTGCAAGAACCACAGCACCACTACTGCACTCTTGGATTTTACCAATGCCCTACATACATCCCTTGACATTGGTCATATTGCCGAGGCTGTCTATATAGATCTATCTAAAGCATTTGACACCATTCATCATTCACTCCTCCTAACCTCCCTTACCCAAATAGGTCTTTCACAGGATGCCTCAGGCTGGCTCGCTGACTATCTATCAAGCAGAACCCAAACTGCCCCACCCACCCCACCCAGGCTCATCACTGCCATATAGTCACCTCTTGTGACATCATGTCCTGTCTATTGCTTTACTAAGTCCCCACTTTTCCATTTCCAGGTTATACCTGCCAGCCACCAGAGGGACCCTCTGACTATTCAACTCTGTTTGCTACCTGAATTTCTTCCTCCTCCTACTTCCTGGAAACCCTCTACCCACATACACTACTTCTCTCCCTTCTGCATCTGCCCTCACCTCACCCTTATACCCAGCCTCCTAGCTAACCCTACGTACTGACCCCTGCCCTACCACTGGACCCTCACCCAGCCTGCCACTAATCCTCAGTGACCACTAGGAGTTGCTATTTCCACCCTGGATTAGGTCCAAACCCAGCCTGCTCTGAGTCAATCAGAACCTGGATCCCCACTCTCACCCAGGTTCTTTTTCACCTGCCTCACCAGGGTCTTGAACCTTGTACTCTGTCCACCAGAGTCTGTGACCCTACCACTACTTCAAAGTGGTATCCACGCTTTCTGAGGGACAGCTGATATGCTTGGATCGTCTGCCCAGCTGCTACCATTAGGCATTATGATTGTACACCTTCTCCTCAAATGTCTCCACCTCATCTATTTGCTAGTACCCACATCCCATCAGCCAGACATCTTCCCGGGGCCACTTGCACCAGCACCCCCAACTCTCCCTGACTTAGTCCGATCCCACCCTACATTCACCATGTATCCTGGTCCACAGCACCCACCCCTTTCTGCCCCCCCACTGCCTATCCTGGCTCCCCTTGGCTGCAACTCGTCATTGCCCTCACGACCCTTCAAACCCTGCCCATTCCCTGTGCCACTATGGTCCCCTCCCCATCTCAGTGTACCCCACGGAAGCTGACATACTACCACCCCCTGATAAGAGCCTTGGTCTTCCTACTACTACTCCTTTTATTTATTTATTTTAAATTCGGATTAATACCTTTGAGCCGGGGGCTCATTTACAAAGGCTCCAAGTCAACAAGGAATACAAGACATTTACAGGTGGTGAAACATTGCAGAAGAGAAAGACATCAACTAACAAGTGGTATTAGTGTGCCGTTACAACATTAAGCATGGTACAAGAAGTAAAGAGAAACAGGACCACACTTCCAGAGAAACATATTAATACAGCACTAATTAAGTGCAGTACAGTGTTTAACATGTTTTAGCAGCCAAGGTGAGGCTTTATCAAGGGGAGGTAGTAAGTGGTGGAAGGTGGGAGGGGGAAGTGGGCAGTTGTGGAACAGGAGGGTAGGAGTGAGAGAGGGTAGCGTTTGACGGGTGTGAGAACCGCTGTCAGAGGCCATGGGTTAACAGAAACATTGGCAGTCAGATTTGCTGGCAAGAAGAGATTGAAGCCCATTTTTAAAATAGCCAAGTCTGGGGGAGTTGGCAAGGTCTGCAGGCAGATCATTGAACCATTTAGGCCCACAATAGGAGAGGGATCTTTGGTCAAGGGTGGTTCATTTGAAGGGAACAGTTAGAACAGTCCTGGAGGCACTCCTTGAGCATTTAGATGGTTGTGCAGGCTCAAAGACAGCTGAAGTAGCACTAGGCTTGGACCACATCAGGGACTTTTTCGCAAGGAGGCAGGCCTAGTATTGGAGTCTGTGGTGGAGTGGGAGCCAGCCAGTTTCCTTGTATAGGTCACAAGAGTGAGTCATTTTGTGTACTCCCAGGACCAGTAGGCAGGCCTTGTTGAGGATGGTTTTGAACCTTTTAAGCACCGTGTCTGTGTCTGCCCCACATATGACAAGACCATAATCCACAGATGAGAGAACTGAACTGCATGTAACAAGTTTCAGGGCAGCCGGTGTCATTGAGGTGCGGTGTCTGTACAGGATGCCAGGCTTCATGTTGGTGGACTTTACCAGTTGCTCAGCATGGGCAGTGAAGGTGAGGGTGTCATCAAGGTGAATCCCTAAGTACTTGAACATATTGACTTGGTCTAGTACTTCTCCTTTGCTACTAAGTATATGCAGTAAGGACCCTCGAATCTTGCTCTGTGGGGTGCTAAAGAGCATGCTCTTTGTCTTTTTGTAGTTGAGTAGCAGTTTATTTCGGGTGAACCAGGATTCCAATGCACGAAATTGTGCTGAAGTTCAGAGATAATTGATCCCAGGTCTTTCCCTGGGACGGAGATAACAGCATCGTCTGCATAGAGTATGGAGTGTGCAGGACAGGCAGAAGGCATGTCACTTATGAAGAGGCTGAATAAGAGAAGACTGAGGATAGAACCTTGCGGGACCCCTAGGTTTACTTCCCTGGGGTCAGAGATCATATTGCCAATCCTGACCTGTTGAGATCTATGGGTTAAGTAACTATGGAACCAGGCCACAGATTCCATTGACAATCCTGTAGAGAGGAGACATTTCAGTAGCAGTTGGTGATTGACTGTGTCAAAGGCCTTGGTGAGGTCTATGAAAATAGACCCCACCACCATCCCTTTATCCAGGGCCCCATAAAGCCGAGTGGAGTTCTCTACTACCGTGGTGACAGTGGGGTGGTTTTGTTGGAATCCATGTTGTTGCAAGCAGAGAAGGCTATGCTTTTCTAGGTACTCAGTTAGTTGTTCTGAGACCACCCTTTCAAGTGCTTTGGAGAGGGGGGCTAAAATCAAGATTGGCTGGAAGTTTGGTAAATTAACTCTGTCTCCTGATTTAAAAACAGGTGTGACTAGAGCCTCTTTCCACCTGTCAGAGAAGATGCCAAATCTTAGAGAGGCATTGAATACCTTGGTGAGTGGTGCCACAAGTTCGTTTAATGTGAGTGCTACCATCTTTATATCAATCATGTCACTTCCCATCCTGGTCTTACCAAGGACCCGTTTGATATATTTGACGGGTCTCACCTATGGAGATTTGCCTGAAGTAGAATGGTGGGGTAACATTATCCTGTGGTGATGGACTGTTGAGGTTGTGCTGCTGGCCTGCAAGGGTGTGATTCAGGTATTCAGGTGGCAACACATTGCTGAGGTCCGTGAATGCAACATTAAAAGCATCAGTGATTTCCTTTGGGTCTTGCAATGTACCAGAGGTGGTAACTATAAGGTCCGGTGGGACCCTTGAGGCTCTATCCATGAGAGATTTTATGGAGTCCCAGAACTCCCTCCCTCTACCCCATGTCTTTCCTAGGAGGTAATTGTAGTAAGCTGCTTTCACCAGATGTATGAGTTTTGTGCAGGTATTTCTAGCTTGGGAGTCAGCTAGATTCCCGGTCCGCTTTGGCCCTATGCCACAGGTGATCTCTAAGTCTCATGCGCTCAATTAGAGGGCTGGACAGCCAGGGGTTAGGGATTCCTCTGGCTTTCTTTGTTTTGTAAGGAGCAAAGATGTCACAGGCTTTAATAAAAATACTGCAGAAGTAATCCAGTGCTTGCTTTCCATCCTTGACTCTATCCAGTGGGGACCAGTCAATCCCTTTTAGGTAGTGCCTGAAGGAGTCTAGCTGACCAGGCCTTAGTGATCTGTTCCTGGTGATCTTAGGCTTACTCTTGGTGAACTTGTTTGTCCAGGTAAGTAGTACAGGGGAGTGGTCACTGATGGTGTCAGGTAGGACTGTTACCTCTGTGATATGTTCAGGACAGGAGGAGAGTAGCCAGTCGATGAGGGTGCTGGTTCCTGTACGGTAGTTTTATCTGGTGGGTTGTGTGACCAGTTGGGTCAGGTACAGTCCAGCTATTTGGTCTCTAGCTGTCGCTGCATCCTGTGCTTGCCAATTATCACTGCATCCTGTGCTTGCCTCCTATCTGGCAACATACATCCTTACCCAGACCCTGCCCCCTCCAGCCCACCTACTAGGTCCAACAGATTCCGAATAGCCTCCATGAACATAAGTGGTCTACTGAAAACATTTGATGCCCTCCAGTGCTGGCCCAAGGTACATCAACCAGACATCATAGCCCTCGTTGAAACCTGGCTGTCCAAATCCACCCCTGACTCCTTTGTCTCCCTCCCAGGCTATACCCTATACTGGGAGGACCGAGTGGGCAAACATGGAGGAGGTTGTGCAATCTATACCAGGGACACAATCATCGGACAAGTGCTCCCTGCCCCTGTTCTTGTGAATGGAGCCCAGGCCCTTACCCTCAAACTCACTCCTGACCCCTCCAGGGGCCCTCTCTATCTCACTACTGCCTACATTCCCCCAAAGAACCAGAACCCAGCATTAATATCTGTAATTGAACATTTGGCCACCCTTCACCACAAGGTGGAACAAATCTTAGTGGGGGACATTAACGAAAACTGGCTCAGCACCTCCTCTTCCATGATCTGAGACTCCTTCGCTGCCCAAGACCTGACGCAACTCATCTCCCAGTCCACTAGAGTAAACCCAAAGAGATGAACCAGTACCCTTCTGGATGTAATAATCACCAACCGCCCCCCAAAAATCCATGACATCCAGGTCCTCCTGGATTCGCTAAGTGACCACTCCCCTATCCTATTTCTTTGGGCGGCCCCCACTCCCAAACCCAAAGCCCAGACCACACTCTGCAGGCTCCTCCACCCTGGTGGGCTGAAAAATGTTAAATAGTTTCTCGCCCAGATTAATTGGTCCCCCATTCATCATGTACCCGACATTGACACTGCCCTTGCCTTTTTCTCCCAAACCTTTAACAAGGCCTGTGACCTCTTTGTATCCCTTGCCAAAATTCGATCCAAAAAACACAATGCACCCTGGGTTACCCCTGCCTTACTAAAAATGCTTAGAAATAGGGATAACCTCTGGCACCTTAATATGGAAACAAGCCAGATGGCTAATAGACAAGCATACAATGCTGTTCGGAATAGGTGCTCATGGGCTGTCAGTAAAGCCAAGGCCGACCATTTCCAGGCCACCCTCACCTCCTCCTGGGGGTCTGCCCGGACTTTATAGGACAATATTAAACAGCTAAATGGGAAATCACGCTCCCCTCCCCTTCCCCATCCCAGCTCACTATTGCTGGCTCTACCTCCACTGACCCTGCCTACATAGCCAACTGCCATATCACCTCCTTTACTGACCTTAGCTCTGTCCTCCCCAGTAATTTCTTTGTCCGTCCCCCCAGCATACCTCCCCCTGTCCTCCAATGCCCCAGCTTCCACCTACGCAAGGTATCTGCCAGGAAGCCAGACTCTTCCTAATTAAAGCTTTAAAAGGCAATAATCCCATCACCAGCTCCCTGGACCCCAGTATTCTCAGAGAGGTGCTGGATGAAGTCCTTGCCCCACTCACCAGCCTACTAAACTGATCCCTCTGCCTAGGGCAATTTCCCACTGCGTGGAAAACTGCCATAGTCACATCCATTCATAAAGGGGGCGACAGGTCCCTCTCCAGCAACTACTGACCAATCTCCATCCTCCCCCTCTCCAAAGCCCTAGAAAAAGTGGTGGCCATTCAAATCACTGAATATCTGACAAAGCACAATATCCTATGCCCAGACCAGCACGGTTTCCGGGCTGGTCATAGTACCAGCACTGCACTAATTGAGTTCTCCAATTTCCTACACTCCTCCCTGGATGCCAGCTCCCTAGCTGGTGCAGAGTTTGTTGACCTCTCAAAGGCTTTCTACATTGTCTCCCACCATCTTCTGCTGGATTCCCTCTGCCACACTGGTTTCTCTGCTGGCCCACTCGCATGGTGCATGAGCTATCTACCCACTCGCTCACAGTGTGTAAAAATCAATGGGAAACTCTCTGAAAACTGCCCCATCCGCTCAGGCATACCCCAGGGCTCCATCCTGGGTCCCCTTCTCTTCTGACTCTATCTAAACACCCTGCCCAGTGCATGCTCTGGCAAAATTCTTATGTATGCAGTCGATGCTGTCATTTTTGCCACCCACCGCAATCTCATCTCCCTCCAGGACTCCCTACAACAGTCCTACAATGATAGCGAAGCCTGGTTTAAGGAGCACAAACTCAGCGTTAATCTTAAAAAAAAAAAGCTATGCTCTTTGCCCACCCCCAAATCAGAGCCTGCAACCACCCACTCACTATCCTCCCTAGTACCAAACAATCTCTTGAACAATTCTGCTCCTACAAATACCTTGGGGTTACTTTTGACTCAGCCCTCACATTCCACACCCACATTGATGCCCTTGCATCCGCCACTAATACACGGTTTGGCATCCTCTACTGCTATAAAAACTGCCTCCCCCCTGATGCTCTCCGACTTGCTGTCACGTCTTCAGTACTGTTGCTTGTAGACTATGGCCTGCCAGTCTAGGTGCTGTTGACATGACTGCCCTCAACAAAATTCGCCTCACCCTAAATAAGGCCTACAGACTGATCACTGCTGCCCCTAGGCTCACACATACATGTCAACTCTATGACGAGGCTGAACTACTTAACCTGGATGAACAGCTATGCTATCAAACCTGCCTCCTCACAAAAAAAACCCTACACTGGCTGTCTCCTCCTGGGGTGACGGCTTCCATCCACCATACCCCACCCACTATTGCAACTCATACCTCCAACAGGACCACTCTTCTGGTCCCCAGATCCAGGACCACCCATGGTCAGAGGTCTTTCTGCTACAGAGCCCCATCCTGGTTTAAATCTCTCACTGCGCCCACCTCCAATGCCCCCACAATCTCCAACTTCAAAACTGCCTTTCAGAGCCAACTCTTTAACACTCGCAGCTGCTCCTATCTCTAAATATGGCCTCAATCTCTCCTCACTTGACAAAGCCAGCTGGGCGGCACTCTACCTCACCCCCCCACCCTCTCCTCCTGTGCACCATACCTCTGCTATTATCAGCCTGTGCCAGCTGTATCAATGTAATTACCACGAAATTGTAAATGTATGAAATCAATATGTGTAACGCTAATTTCAGCTACTTGTATCCTGTAACGTAAATTTGTAATGTTTGTCCTCAATGTGACGAGGTACCTTTGGAAACGAGCCTCTGGCTCAAAGGTTGTAAACTGATATACAATAAATAAATAAAACTTGAAACATCTGACTGACCACTGCTGAAAGACACAGATGCCGATGGACGAATACTGGATCTGATGGATGACACTCTGTCAGAGAAGAACAGAATGAACTCTCTGTACTTAGCCACAAACGCTGCAACCTTAGATTTCATAATAGGGAGAGGCATACCCTTTTCAGGGTTTAACTGAGTCATGCCTGACTTGTTCTACATTCACTAACCTTGTGCCTGAAAATATTGAACCAGCTGAAGCAAACTAGGTTGTCTGGGAGCACCTGAGTAGCACCTTAGCACTTGGTCTTTTGTAGCACAGGGACATGATCTACCACCAATGCAATTACTCTGGCACCCCTGAGACCTGTACAAAGGTCCTTAAAAAGGGGCAAACCCACTACTGAGGAGTTCAGTTTTGCTTCCTTAGCTACACAGAGGCTGTCACCCTCCTCTCCCCCCCAGAAGGAGCTCTCACACCACTTGTGAACAAGTATTTTCTTTTCTTCCTTAAAGAGCTGAGACAACTTTGAAAGAATGTAATATTCAAGCATAAATGTGGCTTATATTTTATATTTTATTAGGTAATTCTCACCCTTATGTCCTTATTACTAAGGGAATTTGCATGAATATAGTGTCTTTGCCCATTTAGTTCTGGCTGGCTGCCTACTCCTGACATCATAATTCTGTTTATGACATTAAAATATGTTGCTGTGGAGATAATTATGATGTCATAAATAGGGGATTGTGATGTCATGTGTAGAGAAACAGCCAGATTTGATATAGTCTAAGGGACAGGGATCTTGTTTTCATGCAGTTGTTTTCAGTAACAAAGAAAATGCGGAATTCATTACTGAAAATATATAACATAATAAAGAAAATGGGATGGAGTTCAATATAAATCTTACATTTTTCAAAGTGTTCCTAATGCTGTCAGGGGCTCTTCAAGTATATATACAGAACTATTTACAACTCATGTTTGTTGCTCTTAGCTTAAGATCTAGTCATTCCATTTTTGAAAGATAGTCACAATTTTCTTTTTATGATGTCCAGGAGAGATTTAGTGGCTTAACTAAGCTTTTCTTAATGCTTGGTTAATGCTAGAGTCTAGTAGCTGTCATTAGGAAGTTAAGTTCTTCAACCTACTCTTGACTACACTGATAGTGATTTGATTGTCACATGTCTCACTCAATGATTTGTGAATGTTACTCTGATCATACTCAGATTTATACAGTTTTAGCTATCAGACATTCTTATAATTGTTACTGTGTCTATGCTCTAACCATAGGACCACTGTTTATGTACATACCCTTGCAGGCACTTTATGAATTCCCACATCAGTTAGAGAAGTGTAGCTCACAGACCACTCTTCCCTGCAGGGGGAGAAGATGATGACCCCTTCCACTTGCAAAATAATTAGCCCACACACTAGGAAACCAGACTATCCCTACAGCACTAGCATGGTTTTCACACCACTGATGAAACAAGTAAAAGCCTTCAAGCATATCCACGTGCCCTCAAAGCACTTATCATGTAATACTAGTGGGGATCTCAAGCCAAGTTGAGACTTATCTATGCAAGTTTATCTCCAGGAATGTCCAGGGCCTAAACGCTCACATAAAAGAAAACAGGTCCCCACTCACTTAAAAAACAAGCATTGTGATATTGTATATCTTCAGGAAACACACTTTTTAGAGGCTGAAAGCTAAAGGTTTACCAGGGACTGGGTCAACACATGGTGGGCAGCTCCTACTGAGCTAAAGCCATGGAAGCAGTCATTCTTTCCAACAAAAAACTAAAGATGCAGGTCTTGAAATATACCTTCTCCAAAACAGCCAGTGGGTACTAGTGAGAGCCCATGTGATGCTGCTGTACTCCTGCTGGAGAACATATATGTGCCAAACAAAGATTTGGAATGTTTCTTTCATGAAATTGCTCAGGAAATAGCTGGACTATACAAGCAAGAGGACAGGCTCATATTAGGAGGAAACATTATTGAAGTCTGGGACCCCATTACAGACAGACTCAGGGACCAAAGCTGTACAAACGCTAAACTTAGACAGGCCAGATCTGGTTCATGAGTGGAAGCTAACAGATCCCTGGACAAGTCTGCATTCCACAGGATGGACTTCACTTTCCATTCCAACCTGCATAATGAGGCCCATACAAAAACACTTGGATTGCTTACACACTGTGTATCCATGGCACGTAGGAAACACAATGTCAGAAAGCCAGGCAGAATGGGTCCAGTGGATCCCCAGTGGCATTTACAAAAGAAGCTCGTTCCCCTTGCTGAAACAGTTCCCTGGCTGATCATGCAGTTATGCTCTGTGGGTGGTCTGGGAGGCATGTCTGATGGTGTGCCCATACTCTGCACCATTCACAAAGGTGCATAGTGCCAGGTGAGGGGGGCACACATTATGGCAGCAAGGACCCTGCCATATATTTTGGGCATGCCCCACAGATTACCTACACAGGTTGCAGGGTGATGGGGCTCCCACCTATTTTGCTGCCCCAGCCCTCTGGACTAACAGGGTGGGCCGTGGGTAGCCATTTGAGCACTTGTCCATAAACATTTATCATTTATCATTGCCATCCTGCACCTTCCCAAAATCCTCTGCTCACAAGGAAGAGGGGATCCACTTCAGAACCCAAGATGGGCATCTGATTGGCTGCATGTATGTGTCCCTCGACCTCCCCCCGTGTTCATGTGCACCAGGAGGGGTCCGCAGAAAAGCACCATGTGGAGGCATGCACTTGTGCATACCACACACCCTGCCCCTGTCCGTGGGTGCATAGCTACATTGGACAGGTACATGCAAATCATGCATATCCAGTTCACACTAGTGCATAGTCCCCATTCTGAACAGTGGAACTGATTTCTTCCTGGTTCCTACCCAAATAATACATGAAGTAGAACACTCATCCATTGGGCCTATCATCATCACAGACCAATGCTTGTGTCCACCTCACTTTAGGAGTGGGACCAGAATGACCCACCTCTCCAAGGCGGTACCTAGACTTATTCCTGTTACCCCAAAAGGGATTTCAGAAGTGGATAACTAATGAAATAAACTCTTTCTTATCCACAAACGATTCCTCAGAAATAACCTTGGCACTCCTGTGGGACACACATATACCTTATCTGCATAGAGAATCATAAGCCGTGCAGCCCATATTAAAGCACAAATAACAAGACAGCTCATTGAGAAAGAACACACCCTAAAACAGAAAGAGAAGAAATATAACACCTGCCTAGCCCACTTCCCACAACTGCACTGAGAGGTAATGCAACTCTGATTTCAAATAAACTTACTAACATCTACATCATCTCAGAAAGGGATGATAAGAATTGCCCATAAGATCTGGACTTCAGGGAATAAAATAGGTAGACTACTCGCCTATCACATTGAACCCCAACAGGTGGCCAAGACTGTGGGCTCCATTCATTTGGGTGTTGCGTCAATACAGTGTATCAAAAATAATTAAATGGTTAAGCCCAGCAATATGTACACCGGGAAAGACAGTGACTGAAAACTTCAGAGAGGTGTCACAACAATGGAACCTTCATGTGGTGTATAGTGCGTCTGTAAATATATATATTTAAGTAACAGGGGTGCAGGGGGTGAGGGGGGCTATACTGAACTCTACACCACCCAGACAGCAATGCAAATGCACAACTGTTTTATTCCTTGGTGACATTGCATTGCAAAGCATGGCATGAAGGGAAGGAGCACAGCATGCCAGACCTGATGTCCTCCGCTCCTCATCCGGCTCCCCTTGTGCTACCTTCTGTGGTCCCCTAGGTAGCAGTGTAACAATGGAGTCCATTGTCCCCCTTCCCCAGTAGAGGAGAGTGTTCTTTGGAATGATCACTCCTCCTCCCCTCCTAGCTGACCCCAAGGGACCCTAGTTTGTTCCTGAACTGATTCTGTGCTCCAGATAAGGTGAGTACCAACCTACATTGCTCACATTTGTAAGGAAATTCTCTTAATTTTTTTTAAATGAGCACAAATACTCATCCCCACATCAGAAAATGTTATTATTGCTTCAAAATAAGCATTTCTCTTCAAGACCGGAAGTGCTTGTGTAATCAATATTTCATTGTACTCACCAAAGTTAAAATAGGGGGAGTAAATTACTCCTGCCAGCTAAAATTATTTGGATCACTGCACACATTCCTCTTGAATTTCCCCCTTCTAGCTTCATTGCCTTTCCGCTTGTTCTCATACATATTTTTCTCTGAAAAATACTCCCCTCCTGTACCTTATATACCCTTGTGAGCTATTTATAAGTCTCTGTCATGTTCCCTCTCTCCCTCTTCTCTTCCAGAGTATATATATAGAGGTCCTTCAGTCTCTTCCCGTACGGTTTCTGATGCAGACACTGCACCATTTTATTTACCTTCATTTGGACAGCTTCTACTCTGTCTATATTCTTCTTGAGATGTGGTATCCAGAACTGGACACAGTACTCCAGGTGGGATCTTACTAGTGATTAGTGGTGGGCAGAGTGGCCCCAGTTCGCTCCACGAAGTGATCCGCGGAGTGAAGGCAGATTCGCGGAGTGCTCCACAACGCGAAGCGGAGTACTTCGCATTATAATGGGTTTCGTGAAGTCCATTGAAATCAATGACTTCCCATTACTCCACCTTCCCAAACCTCTACTCCACCAATTCTTAAGGTGAAGTACATTGAAAACAATGTACTCCACCTCACTTCACCTTGTTTTTAAGATCCAAAGGCGAATTTTGCAGTGATTCATGGGATTTCAGGTCACATGGGCTCTAGATTGTTCTGCACGGCCTCAGTTTGGGGTAGTGTGTGTATGAAACTGTAGGAGAGAATCTGCTCTGACAGCTCTGTGATTCAAACCTTCTAAAATCTGTTAAAAAAGCCTTTTGGGGTCATTTGTTTTGCTGAAACTTTAGTTCATCAATTATAGGAAACCCTCCTGTGCTTATATCATCGGGCGTTTATTGTTTATGTGTGGATTTTGAATGTTAATGTACAATATTCAGTCTGTGTACTGAGAGACAGTGGAAGTGTACTTTGGGGAGGGGCATATCTGTGGTGTAGGTAGATTAACTTGGAGAAAAAGACAGAGCTTTCTGTTTTGGTGATATTTTTCTTGTATAACTGTGTTAATGTACACACAGTAAGATTTTCAATAATTCTTGCCATTTTTTCGCTGATTGTTGGGGTGCAGCAGTGTATAATTTTAGTTTGTTTAAAATATGTGGTTATATTACTGAAGTTTTCAATTTGCTACGCATTACTTGGTGTGTATGTGAGTGTGCGTGTGACACGTGTCATCAAATCAGACACCTTTTATTGTGCCACATAATTTCAGCAATGTGAACCTGCTATTGAATCCACTGCAGCTGTGTAATTTTTGTACTTCTTTGTGGTATCTTTACTAGTACTAGTACTAGTGACTGTTACTACAGCAGTACATTACACTACCCCCCCTTGGCCTGCCCCAACCAAAAAGGAATTATTTTCCAGATTTTTGAATTTCTGATGGTGAGCTCTGGTTAGGTGTTTTGTCTTTGCATCTGCATCTCTTCAGTGCACAGCACAATCTTAATCTGTCTGTGCATTTGCATCTCTTTAGGGCCCAGTCTCCATCTCTAACTTAAGTCACAGTTGTTTTTTTGTCTTCCCTTCAGAGTACTGAACAGGTGTGGTGCATAATTCTGCATGAACATTGTTATGTCATTAATATGCGTTTTTAAGTCAGGACCATTATCGCGAGTCATTCGTGATATGAATCATGTTCTTCATCATCATGGATGGTCACAAATGCAGTCACAAATCACGATTTACGATCATGTCACGAATCACAACATTAATCTTTTTTAACAGCTACTTGGATGTATTGTAAGCCTGTTTTGTAGTATCTCTCCATGCTTCACCACTGTACTCATTAATGAGTGTTTTTAAGTTGGGAAGTTTTGTGTCACACCTCATCGCGGCCTGGGGAAGTACAGCCATAGGCATTCATGTTCCATCATCATCACTGTTACAAATGCAGTCACAAATCACGATTTACGATCACGTCACAAATCACAATATTAATTTTTTTAATAGTTACTTGGATGTCTTTTAAGCCTATTTTGTAGTATCTCTCCATGCTTCATCACCACCCCACCATTGTACTCATTAATGAGTGTTTTTACGTTGGGGAGTTTTGTGCCACACCTCATCGGGGCCCGGGGAAGTACAGCTGTAGGCATTCGCATTTCTTCATCATCATGGTCACAAATGCAGTCACAAATCGTGATTTACGATCATATCATGAATCACAACATTAATTCTGTTTAATAGTTACTTGGATGTATTTTATGCCTGTTTTGTAGCATCTCTCCATGCTTCACCACCCCACCACTGTTCTCATTAATAAGTGTTTTTAGGTTGGGGAGTTTTGTGTCTCACCTCATCGGGGGGGGGGCCCGGGGAAGTACAGCTGTAGGTATTCGCATTTTGTCATCATCACGGTCAAAAATGCAGTCACAAATCATGATTTACGATCACGTTATGAATCACAACATTGATTTTTTTTTAATAGTTACTTGGATGTATTATAAGCCTGTAAGATAAATAAAATTTACAGAAAGAGCAAATTAAGTCAAAAAGAGTACAGAAAAGACAAAAAAATGTAGCCTTTAAAAAAGCTGTTGGGTCTAAATCAAAGTTTAAATCTCCTCCTCTCTGATCTCAAAGTATCAGCAGTCACAAAACACACTACTCTCTCTCCATCTACAGAGGAGAAAGTAAAAGCGTCTGCTTGTATGACTCACTTTCTTCCTGCCTAGATAAAGAGCATCTGCTTACAGTACTGTAAGCCATGTGATGTGTGGGGGGGGGGCTTCCAAATCTGAAACACCAAGTGGGTCACTTAGAATCATAATGAGGAACGCAAAGTCCATTAAAAACAATGACTTCACCTTACTTTGCATTGCCATTCTGCCTTAACGTGAAGTGGTAATGATAAGGTGGTGTGAGCACTTTGTATTGCCCACTCTGAGTGGCAACACAAAGTGCCCCCTTCGCGTTCACTTCACCAGCGGAATTTAAATTCACTGCATCTCTACTCTTGATGTGTACAGTGGCAACACCACCTCCCTCATTCTGCAGGTGATACCCCTCCCTATGTATGTCAGCATCCCACTGGCTTTACCAAATGTCTTGTCACACTGCCTTGCTATCTTGTGGTCATCAGATATGATTATACCCAGATCCCTCTTTATTTATGTATGTATGTATGTATTTAAAAGTATAACCAGGAAAGACGTACTGAGCTGATAGCAGCTCGTTTCCAGATACTGTATGTCCTGGGGAAAGGGGAGAGAGACATAGCTAAAGAATAAAACTACTAAAAATAAGAAGTCAAATGCAATAATATAGTAATATGAGAAACATAACCATAAATATTAGAGGCAAACAGTAAATGAATTCAAGTAGAAAAACACACTCTTATGTGCAAAGAAGGGAAACATAGTGGAAAAGCATGAACAGGGTAAAACAGAGAAAGGGAGAATGAAGAGGAAAGGCTCATAGACAGTTGCAGGTAGGATAACAAAAGTCATAAAGAAGAGACTTTAGGGATGTCAGTACCTCTTCTCCCATTTTGTACATAAAGCCTCTTGGTTTCTGTGCCCTAGTTGCATTATTGTGTACTTGTTTGCATTGAAAGCTGTCTACCATGTTTTTGACCACTCTTCCAGTTTTCTCAGGTCTCTGCACCCCCGGGAGTGTCCACCCAATTGTACATTTTTATGTCATCAGCAAAGAGGCAGACCTTCCATTACAGCTAATCTACAATGTCATTTATAAAGATATTGAAGAAGACGACACAGTACTGAGCCCTGAGGCACGCCACTGGTCACACTTCCTTCCCTGAAGTGAATTATGTTTGCCAACACCCTCTGACACCTAACCCTTAACCAATTCCTTACTGAGTTTACCACCGTAGAACCCATCACTAAACTGCCTGCTTTCCTTATGAGTTTCCTATGTGGAATGATGTTGAAAGACTTATTGAAATCTACAGAGGCCACGTCCACCAATCCACCCTGATCTATTTCTCCAGCCACCCCATCAAAGAAATCTGTTGAGTTGTCTGACATGACCTCCATCCCATGAATCCATACTGCCTCAGGTCTTGTAACCCACTGGATTCAAGATATTCTACAGTCATTTCCTTTAGCAGTCACTCTACTGACTTCTGCAACACTGAAATCAGGCTGACTGGCCAATAGTTCCCAGTCTGCTCCTTGATATCAGTTTTGTGAATTAAGACTTTATCTTCCCTCCTCCAGTCCTACAGAACCACGCCTTTTTCCAGTGAGTTGTTAAAACAGGCTGTCAGAGGTGCAGTCAGTACCTTTCTGAACTCCCTCAATATCCTTCTGTGTACTCCATCTAGCCCCATATCTTTGTTCACTTTCAGATTTGAGAGCCCCTTTAGGACTCTTTGCTCTATAGAAGGACTTTTGTATACCTTCCTCCAGTGCTGCTGTTGCTTTCATATGGTCTATCCCCTTCTCCTTCCTCCGTGAAGACTGAGCAAAAGTATTTGTTCAGGATATCTGCTTTTACTTAACACTCCTCTGCACAATCCCTGGCAGCTCTTCTTAGCCGAACAATTCCTTTCCTAGTCTTCTTCTTTTCATTTATGTTCCTAAAAATTGTCATGTACCCTTTTTTTACTCCCCCATTATTCTTTCGTCAGTTTGTACCTTTGCACTCCTAACTGCATTCCCTGCCTCCTTCTGCTGATATGTCTTCCTGTCCTCTTCCTTCTTCATCTCTTTATACCTCCTGAATGCTACCCTTATAGCCTTTACATTTCAGTCACTTCCTTTGAGAACCATAGCAGTCTTTTTTTTAAATAACATTTTTTATTTATTTTAATTTTATACAGAGCGGCCTTAGAGATTACATAGCCATGTATGTAATGAGTAGAAGGAGCAATTTTATAATCTGAATACACCTCTACATTCCAGCATAGTTATACATTTAAAGTTACTCTTGACTTAACTGAGCATATTATTCCCGCCACCTTCTGATATGCACATCAGTGCCCCATGTACATAAACTACTGTATCATGGTTACTTCTTAAAAACACTCTATTCATCACAGAATATTAAAGAGAAGGATAGAAAATTTTAGAAGTATGAGCAGGAAAAAGAGAGAAAAAAGAGAGGAAAGACAAACAGAAAAGAAGAGTATTGCCTGGGTGTATGGATGAAAGCAGGGGTCTGGGCAGGTCAGGGACTACTCCATGTCTTAAAAGACTTAAATTAATTCTGCTAAAACTTGTAGAATATCTTTATATTCCTTCTGGGCTTTCAAATGTAAAAAGGGTAACCATCTAGCCTTAAATTTAGCTAAACCCTTTCTCATTTTTGCAGTGATGTTTTCCACCATTAATATCTTTAATGATAAGTTGTACCTTAATTGTTCCATGGGGGAAGATGGGAACAACCAGCATCTAGTAATAGCCTTTAAAGCAGCTGCTAGCAACATGTGAAATAGCCTTAACTGGGATGTAGACAATATACCCTTAGGAATATACCCAAACAGAAATGTTTCTGGCAAAACAGGAAGTTGGATGTCAAAGACCTGGTTGAAAACCACATGGATGTGGCCCCAGTAGGGTTATACTGTAACTTGACACAATTCCAAAAAATATGAAAATGAGAGACAATCTCCCCACATTGTCTCAAACATAAATTAGTATAAGAGTGTTTTATATGTTGTGTAATCATGGACGTGAGAAAAAATCTAGAAACCACCTTCCATCAAAATTATCTCAACCACAACGCAGCCGAAGTGGTATGCACCCCTTCCCAGATCTTTGACCAATCCTCCTCCATCAGTTTGATACCAGCTTCCTTTTCCCATTTCCCTAATAACTCTGAAGGGCAAGCTGGAGCCTACGTCTCCACACACTATACAAGTCTGGAAGTTAACCCTCTCTCTCCTTTTTCTCCCCAGTATGGTGAACAATAATTCCAGTTGTGGATTTACCCCCCTCTCACCCTGAGCACATATCCCCTTCTCCTGTAAATAATGTTGGCTTTGTAAGAATCTAAAAATGTCTTGTTTAGACAAATGATATTCTGTGTTTAACTGCATAAATGTTTTTATTGTACCTCCTCCAAATAAATGTCCTATTCTGAATAAACCCTATTGAGACCATCTTCTGTACCCCTTATCTAGATACTGGAGAATAAAATCTAAGCATGCTCTCAAGGGGGTGGATGGTCCCACCTCCAACAGTACCCTTAACCTCCTAGAAACTGCCAACCAAGATTGTTTAATAACCACTGACCAGGGGTTATTAAATGAGACAATTTAAATATTGTTTAGTGGGTAATGGTTCTCTTCTAGGTTCTTCGGCCCCCAATCTAGGCTTTCAAATTCAAGAAAAAATATAGGAAATGTTGGGGGGCCCTTTGAAGTAAACAATCTTCACTCAAGTTATTGTTCTTCAATCTTTCTTTTTATTTCTCTTCCCCCTATGTTTTGCTCGACTTGGTGCTTGTTCACAGGGTTATCAGGAAGTAGCTACCATTAAAATTTGTTGGGCTTCAGTGGTTACATGCAGAGGAACTTAACCAAAAAGGAGAAACTTGAGCCAGAAGGAGTGAGGGTAAGCAGTTAAAATATTAAAGAATATTTAGAAGTTGGTATTAGAACCTTTGACTATAAAAGTAAAATGATGGCTATGAGACCAATAAAGGAATACTATTATGTTTTCACAGACTACAAAGAACACTAATTCCACTCTAAGAAGCTCACAGTCTCCTTTAAGGTATGCTGTTAACAAAATAAGTAAATAGAAGCCACAGTGTGGCCACATTATAATATTAAACAACATAATAACAGCAAAGCTTTACAAAAAATTATGTTTATGTCATTACAGGCCCCAAATTATTCTTTACAAGAAAGACAAGAAGTTTTAAGTATATATATATATATATATATATATATATATATATATATATATATATATATGTGTGTTATGCTGCAAACCAAGAAATATAGGAACTAGCCTTACAGGCAGTAGTTAAACCTTGTTCCAAGTTGTTAGCAGTGCTGTGTTCACTAACATACTGTGTATGTCTTTTTAGGATGCAACTTAGGATCTAAACAAGTACAAATAAATTAACCCTGTGACAAATTAAGAATATATACAAGGGTGCACAAGCAATAATCTTTATTGAATGGTATGTGTATACACCAAAGAATTAAAAATGTAACAATATCATATTTAAAAACTGCTGATCAATGATGTAAAATAAATGTATTTACAGATGAGTAACAAAGAATAAACCCCATGAACAAGCTCCAAATTGTTATTAAATGAGACCCTGGATAGTCCCTCTTTGTCCATACATAGAAGATCTGGGATTTGTTACTGAGGCGTCATTGCACCTTCTATTAATGTCCATAAAGGGGGATCCTCTGTTTCGTATAGTTTGGTTACTGCTCCCAATTGGGCTGTCCAATAATACTTCTGAAAATCTGGAACTCCCATACCCCCTATCCTCTTACTTCTCAACATAGTAGACCATTTAATACATGGAGGTCGACGCTGCCAGACAAACCGGGTGGAGGACGACTGCAATTCCTTCCAAATGGATTCTGGGGGCACCAAGTGGTGGGCAGAGAAGAGAAAAAGAAATGTCAGAAGGACATTCATGCATACACTCTCTAGTCTACCCGAGAGAGAAAGTGGTAGCAAATTCCATCTATGAAAATCTTCTTGTACCTTCTGTTATAAATGACTATAATTAACTTTATAAAGTCTAGAAACATCTCTCAGAATATGGATGCCAAGGTATTGGAAATTATCTTTGACCCATTTATAACTGCCATATGAAGGAAGGGGATGTGAAGTATCTTTAGCCCACACTGGAAACATCTCAGTCTTGGCATCATTAATTTTAAAGCCTGAGATTTCCCCAAATTCCTTTAACATTATTTCCAAGAGGGAGACCGAATGGTCTAAATCTGAAATGTAAATAAGTGTGTCATCCGCATACAACGAGATCTGGGCTTCTATGCCCTGGACTTTAATCTCCCTAAAATCATTGGACTCTTGGATCAATGCTGCAAATGTCTCCATACTTAAAGCAAAAAGGAAAGGAGAGGAGAGAGAGCAGGCAACCCTGTCTAGTCTCTCTCTCAATTCCAAAGGAATCTGATGTTAACCCATCCACCTTCACCTTAGCCTTTGGACCATTGTATATATTTGCTATCCAAGCCAGGAACTTCTCCTCAAACCCAAATCTGTTCAAGGTCTTTTTTAGGAAAAGCCAATCTAGCCAATCAAAGGCATTGTCTACATCCAGTGCAACTACTGCATTAAGTATTTCTGAGGGGAGGTGGGGATCTATAGAGATGGTATTCAGGAGAAGTTGAATATTATCATGAATATAGTGTCCCAGTACGAAACCGGTCTGATTGTGGTTGACTAATTTAGGGATGATAGTTTGCAATCTACTACTGAGTAATTTTGTAAATACCTTCGCATCCTGATTAAGGAGGGATAGTGGATAATATCCACTACAATCTGATGGCTTTTTCCCTTCTTTCGGGCTCAGCGAGATGTAGGTCTCGTTCTATGTATCTGGGGTGTTACCCAGTTCATGGATGGAGTTACAGACTTTAGTCAATAGGGGAGCAATTTCTACTGCAAATTGCTTATAGAACTCTGCTGAGAAGCATCAGGTCCTGGGGATTTCCCAGTTGGGAGGGATTTGATTACTGCTAATACCTCTGTTTCTGTAAAAGGACGGTCTAAAGCCTTTCTTTGATCATTTGTTAAGGAAGGGAGCTCCACCCATTCAAAAAAACTATTAATCTTTTGTTGATGGTCTAAGGTCCTTTCTTCATTGTACAAATTAGCATAAGATGTGGCAAATTCCCCTGCTATTTCTTTGGATTTAGTAAGCAAGCTTCCCGGACTGGACAACAAATTAATTTTTGTTATATATGTCTCTGACTTTTGTTTCCTGAGCCTGAGAGCCAATGGCTTGCCTGTTCTCTCCCACCCTCATAATGTTTCTGGTTCATTAATCTCAAAGAAATGTATTGCCTTTTGGGTAAGAAGTTGATCCAGAGTATCTCTGGTTTTATTTATTTTGGCCAAGACTGTTACATCTCGAGATATTTTATGCTGCCTCTCAAGGGAGGCTATTTCCCCAACACATTTTGCAATTTTTGCTATATATTGTTTCTGTTTAAAAGCTGAGTAACTAATGAATCTCCCCCTGCAGTACAGCTTTCAGCCCATCCCAAATAAATTTTAATCTCATATCTGACTCTCTAGTTTCCTGTATATAATATGCTATTTTCTCTTTCATCTCCTGGAGAAAAGTCTAATCTCCCACCAATCCTGGATCATATCATCATCGCCCTCCCTGGCCACACTCACCATTCCAACAGATCTGGGCCTGAACCAAAGAATGGTCTGAAATGGTAACCAGCTTAATGGTTACTGCTGTAAAATATTGCACCCCATTTTGCCACATATATATTCTATCCAATCTGGAATATGATTGTGATGCCGGAGAATAAAAAGTGAAGTCCCGTGAACTAGGATACATCCAGCTCCATACATCCAGAAATCCCCTCTCCTCAACCAGGGTGCAGAGATGTCTGGAGGTAGTGATGCCACCCTTCCCACATCTTGGGGAGTCTTTATCAAATCTTGAATTCTCCACCACATTCCAATCACCATCAGACATATCACTGCCGGAGGTAATTGGGCTATATGATCGAACAATGTTGTAAAAAAATTCTCCCAATGAGGGGGTGGGAGCATAAACTGATACTATATTGAGTGGTTTTCCCCTGAGCTCCCCAGAGACTATAACCCACCTACCCATTCCTTCAGCCTGCACTCCCATAACCCTAAAAGTCACCCCCCTCTTAATCAAAATAGCAGTGCCAGCTCTCATCAAAGTGCGGTGTGAGTCTGCATGCACCTCTCCTACCCACATTCTACATAACTTCTCTTGCTCTTTATGTGATAATTTTGTCTCCTGTAAACATCCAGTCTCGCATCCCACTCTTTGTCATTCTTGCAGAATTTTTGTCCATTTTATAGCATTATTGATGCCTTTAACATTCAGCGTACATATAGTAAGTGTACCCATTGTGAATTAAATACGTCTCCTTTGTCTGTCTTGACCCATCCCACCCATCTCCCCTCACTCTCCCCAGGCTAAAAGGAAATATAGAAATATAAGAAGAGATAACCAAACAACAGGTTGAAACTCACCCTGTTTAGGGTTAACTTTATAACTAATAGACTCTCACCTAGAGCACATATACATGCCCTTGGGTGATGTCAACTTTGTCACGGTATTCCCCTGAACTGGACTCCCCTCTCTAGGAAAGGACCACTAACACAATAGTCTCTCATTAATGTAAGAGATAGAGGAGTTAAGCACTGATATGCTGAGAGAGATGCCTCAACCTATGCTAGGCTACTAACCCTCCTTCTCCTCTAGCTGGTCATGTGGTTCAGGTACCCCACCAGGTACAACACATCTCTTTAACCTTTATTTGAAAGGTATCTTGCCATGACCACAAAATTAGCTACGTGATAGTATCTTTCTAAATAACAACTCTGGTCAAGTGTTCAATGAAGCAAGTGAAAGTTCATGAAAAACTGCACCAGTCCCGGATAAACATAATTCTTTGGTAATAGTGTCCAACCCAGTCCCGAAAAAACAAAGATAAAAATAATAACAAAAAAATAATCTCCTGCATATCAGGAAGATAAAGCTCTGCATTCCAATGGTACCATATTTCTCCCTCTGGCCCTTCCCTTATGATGTTTACCCCATCCACAGCTCATCACTCAACCCTCCTCGCTCCTTCGGAGGGTCAAATATCAGTGCAGTCTCTTTTAAATCCCTGTAATGAAATAAGAAAAAATGAAAAGTTTTCAGTACTTGCTTGAAGTAATCCAATCTACCCCTTAGCTAGCATCTGTGTCCATGGGGATATTTTCCTGTGTATGGGGGCTGAAAAAAAGAGAGGGACCATTCACTGGTACACAGCAATTTGAGGTTCTTAGGAACTAATCTTCAGGCTTAAAGGTCCTAGTCCCTGATGTGAAACAGTACCTTCCCATTCAATCCCCATCTGAAAAAGCATTAAAGGTCATCCTCTCCTTGTCTGAAGGACTAACATTCCCATCAAGAAAAATCAGTCTCTATTAAGCCATCCCATTCATTTCCTCAGGTGTTCAGATTTTTAGGAGGTAGCCATCTCATAAGGTCTGCATGTAAAGGGAGCAATGTATCGATTCATCTGTGGCCTTGCTGTCTTGCCCCCCCCGGGGCCAACTGCCATAACCTTTCTTCTATCCCCTGATCTGCCATTTCTTCACTTACATCAGGAATTAGAACATTAAGGGTGTTCAGTTTAGGCACTGCTTGTAAGAGGGACTCAAACACTTGAACCCCTTCTGAGTCCTGTAACCATAGACTTGCTGGATACCTGAGATATGCCCGAAAGCCTTTCTCTCTAAGTGCTTTCACTACCATAAGCACCTTTTTTCTTTTCACCATCATATAGGGGGGAAAGTCCTGTTCGATATAGATATATATTGCCCATCCATATTAAGATTTTTTTCCCCCATGGTAATTTCTGAACTTTCTCCTTGGTGGTGTACTTTAAGAACCGAACCAGGACCACCCTTGGAGGGGTTCCAGGCTTAGGTTTGGGGGTCAGGGTGCAATGTGCACGTTCAGTCTCCAAGGGGAAATCCTCTGGTATGTCCAACTCCTAATGAATCCGTGAGTCAATGTATGTTACTATGTCTGCTTGCTCTGAGTCCTCTGTGATCCCTGCAATTCTAATGTTTTGTCTACATGCCAGAGCCTCAGCATCCTCTGCCCTGTATGTTAATTCTTTTTCTCACAGGTGAAGGTATGCCAATGAGCACCCACAGGCCATATGCTCATTCTGGACCAAATCCAAATGCGATTCCACCATGGACATCTGGGCTTCTAGTTTTTTTAAATCTGTTTGTAAACCAGAGATTTTCACATCTATTCGATGCAGGATTTTAAGCATTCAGTTACCATCTGCCTTTGTAAATGTTGAGGTAGAGTTGGAATTCGAGTCTGAGCAAGAATCTTCTTCATCTGTCAAGGCTGTAAGTAATGAGGAGTGGGACAATGCCAGGCTCACAGGCCGAGAAGTCATTTGGCGCATAGTAATATATCCCGGAGTCGCCATGTCCTTTTTTTTGTTTTTCCCATTCCCCAGACACATACATTGGCAAGCTGTTACTTTTTTCTGTATAATCTATAGTCCAATGGCACTCAATTCCCATGATATAGCTACCTAGTGGGGAGAGCTATGGGTCTAAGCCACCATCAAGTGTGATGCCAGAACCAGAAGTCCCTAGCAGTCTTTTTTTCCCTCAGTTTTTGCTCCCTTCCTTTGCACAGAGGTCTGTTGCCTTCACTATGCGTTCTCTTAACTTAGCCCACTGTTACTCCTCCCTGCCCAGGTCATCCCCCCATGAAGTAGTCTCTGAGAAATTTACCCATTTTTTTAAATCTGCCCCTCCAGAACTCCAGGATCCTTGTGCTTGTGTGGTTTGCCTCAACCACCATGCTTAAGTTGAACCACTCTGTATGGTGATTACCAGTTCCCAGGTGACTTCCCACCTTGACAACTGCAATACTGGCCCTATTAGTGAGCACAAGGTCCAGTATTACCCCATCACAAGTGTGCTCCTTGACTACTTGTTTGTAGGGAGTCCAGAATGTCTCTGCTTCCAATTGAAGGGGCAGCTAGGAGGCTCCAATCTATACATGACAGACTGAAGTCCCCCACCACCAGCACCTCCCCTTTTCCTGCCATTGTGCCAATGTCTTCCACCAGTGCCTTATCTGGTTCCATGTCATATGAGCGACAGTCAGTCGCAAATGCAATATTAGCTAGTGCACATCACCGATAACAAAAACAGTGACATGAGCAACAACAAAAACAAAAAGAATGCCAATCAGCACCATACTCTACACAGACAATATTTACTATATTTTTTTAAGGAAGGGAGGAAGGAAGGGAGCACCCTTCATTATAATTATAATCTACTCCGGGGGGGGGGTCTGACACTGAGGTACAGGGGAAACTTCTGGAGGGGGCAATTCAGAAAATCGGGAACACAGCAAACAAACACTAAGTCCCAACCAGCAGCAAATACAATTTTATGCACACAGCTAGCTCTGAACCAGGAATCTCTCACACCACAGACAATCACCCCTACCACTACGCCAAACAGCCAGCTGGAAATTGTCTGGCCAAACTACCTCCCATATGCTGTTCACCTATACTTTCCTCTCACAGTCATCATATTCTTCCTTTCACGATTCTTGTCCATGACACTAGCTGTTACCCTCCTCACTATCCTTTGCCACTTGCTCTTATTACAGGTGATCAAACTGAGTCGCTCACATTGAGTAGCTCAGTTTGACTTGTCCATATCATGGGTTACCCCTTATCTAATTTCTTCCCCTGTGTTGGAGGTCTGTAGATGACACCAGTGTGAATAGTGGCTCCATTTCCAAGAGTAATTGTCAGTAGCATGATCTGCTATTCTGCACATTTTCAGCTTAAGAAAATATCTTTCCCCAGCACTACTCTTCTGAGTTGAAGGAATCCCTATATGAACAATCTTATGAAGGAATCTGACTTGACAAATCCTCCACAGAGTTACACCTGCACTCTGTTTCCGGTATGGACTGTGACAACATTTAAAACTATCAACTCTGAGCAATTATATGGAAAATGAAAAATTCAGTGAAACTGCACATTTTGCCAGTTATCCTGGTGACTATACATATATAGTATCTCAGAATCCTAGATTCAAAACTTTGTATTCCACAAGGTTATATCACATAGAACTTTATTAACATTTTCTAATGCAGAATGACAAATCCACCAGCAGAGTTTTTAATGTCACACACTTCTACAGTGTAGTGACATGGGATTGCCTGAGCCACAATTACTATAATTTTCATCAGTTTTAAATACAATATTTGTGTAACTCAGATGAGATCCCAATATGTACAGTATTTGGTTCAGCATTATTGGACTCCTGGAGACAAGTTTGTGACTTTCCAGTAGACATATAGAAGAACCATGTTCTGGTTATGCTGATCACAACCTTTCTGACTGCTGAAACACTTTCACTTTAATTTTATTAGTACAGAAGTAGTAGTATTCGTATGTCAGTGTGGTACCTCTGCAACTCATGTGGTTGCTATGTGGTATTCCTATGGTTCTCAACCAACCAATAGTTAGAATTCCATTCTTCAGTTGATAATAACTTTTTTTAATTAATTTAAAATGTACTTGAATGAAAGTTAAAGAAACAGAGTTTCAGAAATAAGATAGATCAACATCTACTAGATCACATGAAAAGGAGAGTGACCATCAGATCGTGGGATGAAATCCTTTCATTTCACATGGGCCCCACCTAGAGTACTGAATGTTGTTCTGGTCTCCTGAATAAAAAACAGAAATTGATGGAGTCCACTGCATGCAACACAAGGCCACCAAAAAGATCAGCAGTATGGGGACAAAAGATATGATGTGAGGATAGAGCCAGTTACCATGCTAACCCTGGAGAATAAGAAGCTGAGAGAGGATATGATATCAACCTTTAGCATACACAAAGGTTCCAACAAGATCAAATGGTAGGAGAAGTGTGACCTAGTATTCTGCAGCATGATGTGGAGATGTGCCCTAAAGCTCAAGGGAGGGGTGATAGAGTGAGAGGTAAAATTTAGGAGTATTTTTTCCTCAGAGGGTTGTGAAAATGTGAAACAGAGGAGGAGGAGCAGAGACAGTGGACATTAAGACAGTACAGGCCTATAAGGTAGGCCTAGACAAATTTATGCTAACCAGTGGAATCACTGGGTAATCTGGGTAGGCAAATGGGTATGGAATCCCTGTAAATTTTTATGCTTTTGCACAGCATAAATGTTTCACTTCTGTTCATGAAGCTTGTGGACAACAAAATGCGCCTAAAGTTCCAGCTTACTATAAAAAGGACAAGAAATTATTTCAAAGTGGCAGTTGTTTGTAATGCTCCTAGATTAAAAGATGATAATTATGCCCCAAATTATTCATATTCAAGTGTACCTGGTTAAAAGTTTGAGAAAACTGTATTTTGTATTGTTCTGTGTTTATGGGCAACATTCTGTACAGTTCTTTTCATGCCACAAGTAATTTGGAGTTGTAACTATATTGTGGTTTGTGTACAGACTGCTAAACTCTATTTGGACAGATAAACAGCTCATGCTTAGCATTCTGTACTCAAACTACAGTGGATTCCACTTAAGTGCACATTGGATAAGTGCACATTCCTGATAAGTGCACACTTTTCCAGTTTCCCATATTTTTATACTATTCACATAGTACAACAAAATTGTTAAGTGCACACTGGATAAGTGCACATTTTGTCTAAATGCACAGTTTCACAGTTCACCAACACATCTCTCCTTAGGAAGTTAGCACCTCTGAAGTGCACAGGTGATGCTAAGCAGTTGTGAAGCAGCTTTTAACACCCTATGTCACTCAGCTGGTACTGAAACGTTGCAAACAGAATAAGTTAATTTCCAGTTTCAGGTCCATAACCAACTGTAAAACATAGTAAAAAAAGAACTCAAAATTGCTGTTTCCATAAAATGAACTCTACAGAATGTTGTCAATAAAAAGAAAATAATGCAAAACATGATTTCAGTACTTATATGGCAACAGTTATACACAGTATAGATAATGTGAGGATATGAGTTATTTTCTGAAAAGAGCAGTATATATTTTTTTCAATCAGCATACATTTCCTGTCCACCATTAAGTTACTATGCTTCTATGTTATAAAATATGTAATCATTGTCTTATTCAAAGGTTAACACCTCCAGATAGAAAATACTGTACATTCAAAAGTCTTAAATGGAGGCAGTGAGGCAGCACTCACTCTGTGTTTCTTTAGAATGGTATTGTATCTCTGTCAGTACCTGCTGCAGTAATCACGAAAATGACTTTGGTAAAAACATGTTTCTTTTTACACCATTTCACAGAGGACTAAAGTGAACAGTGCTACATAGAATGTTATAGCCACCACTAAAACATAGCAACCAAAAAGCACATATGACTATGACCAGCTTCAACAAATGTCTTTCTTAGAAGACCTCAGAAGGTACAGGTAGTACTCTCCTTCCTCCAATATAGCATGGCACTACCAGTATTGGTTATTGTAGTAAAACTGGAAAGTCTTCAGATGCAGGGCTGTCAGCTGAAGGAATAGTTATGTTCCCACAGCACTTAGTGCAGAAAGAAGTCAGAGGAGCAGGTCTCTGCTGCATTATTTTAACTAGTGGGTAACTGAGATCTTGCCTAGTTTAACCACTTTTTGAAATGTACACATTTTCTCTGTCAATGATTTTAACCCATCACCATTTGGCCCAGAGACAGAGTGTCATGGAAAACAACTAGCCACAAGAAAACAGCATGTATTTGTTTATCTGTCAAAATAAGACTGAATGTTGAGTCATGTATGTTAGTATCATCCTTGTTTTGCTTGTACTTTCTGATAGCAACAAACAACCTAACCCCATTCTCTTTTACTACACACTATACAGTACTTGTCTTACCTATTTGCTACTCAATGAGAATGCATGTCTGTTCACATTTCCCAGGATTTGGAACCTACAACTGACAAATTAAAAATGTTATTTGCCTTAGTTCATGTAAAAGGCTACCTTCTCAAGCAACTATGTGGTTGTTCAGCATGATTAGGTATAATTATGCAACCATCATTAACCTGTACTGTATGCAGTAAGGTGTATGAATGCATATTGTTACACATATTGAAATCTTCTTGAAAACTGTATATCGTTCCTTAGGAAAGCTATCCTTGTACATATGTAATGGATTTCCCCCACATACAGTATTTCATGCATCTCATGACTGCAGATCTAAACCAAGCATTGCATGATGACACATTACTGTAAACCATCTGTATTCATGACTTCTAATCTTATGCTTAGAATTTGACTTGATTTCCAATGTTTCAATAAATAATGAACATAATTTAAATGTGTATCTCATATACC